>JAQQAF010000002.1:8348571-9708154 GCA_029747655.1 Ensete ventricosum | reverse complement strand
ATTAAGGAGGTGTGTTGAAAATAATCCAAGTAGTTAAGATGTGATGAGATCAGTTTAGATAAGGATAAGATTTATTTAGATGTGATAGATTTTTTATTATTTTAAAAATATCTGTATTTTATCTTTTAATCATTATAAATAGGTGCTCTTGGTTCATTCCAGAACACTGTAGACTGTTGATTGAAAGTACTTCTGGTATCTTCTACTATTTTTTTCTTCTCTGAAGTTCTATAGAAAAGCCAACAGGTGGACGGGAGGGAGTGTTTTATGAGGCAGAATGCATCAGAGCAGAAACGAAGGTCCAAATTTGACTGGGTTCGAGAATTGACAGTATTCAAAAGAAGTGATGCAGGAATCCCTGAAACAACTATACAGAAACTACAAGGAGTTCCGAGACAAGCTTCGCTGCACATTTTATATTACAGTGGACTGGGTGGCGGAGTCGACATGATTCCGACTTCGATGAATTAATCCCTTAAACCTCATTGCAGACGTCAAATATGTGATGAGATCATGAGATCAGTAGTTAAGATGATGTGATGAGGTCAGTTTAGATAAGGATAAGATTTGTTTAGATGAGATAAATTTTTTATTATTTTAAAAATATCTGTATTTTATCTTTTAATCATTATAAATAGGTGTTCTTGGTTCATTCCAGAGCACTGCAGAGAAATAAGGAATCATCTATTTTTATTCTCTTTTCTTGAGTATGATCTGCAAGATTCTAAGACTACTAATGATCAAAAGCATCAGATGAATAAAAATATGCAAAGAGATGCAAAAACCCTCTACATGTTACAACAAGCAATAGATGATTCCTTATTTCTCAGAATCATGATGGCATCAACATCAACAGAAGCTTGGGAGATACTAAAAAATATGTTTGGAGGCATAGAGAATGTAAAAATTTCAAAACTTTAAATTCTTCGTCGTGAATTTGAAACACTTATGATGAAAGATTCGGAATCTGTTGCTGATTTCTTCTCAAAAGTTTCTTCTATTGTGAATCAAATGAGATCTTATGGTGAAAATCTAAAAGATCAAATTGTAGTAGAAAAAGTTTTACGAAGTTTATGTTCAAAATTTGATATGATCTCTACTATTATAGAAGAAGCTAAAGTTACAAGTACATTATCTATTGATGAATTAATGAGATCTCTTTTAGTTCATGAACAAAAATTGAATAGATCTTCAGATGAAACTTTGGAACATGTTCTTCAAATGAAGATAGATCAGAAGAAGGATCAAAAAGAGAATTCAGAAATCAGATCTCAAGGTAGAGATCAAAAGGACAGATGACAAGGCCGACCAAATGAAGGTAACAAAGAAACTCGAAAATGCTTTTGTTGTAAAAAAATAAGACATATTGAAAAAGATTGTTGGTACAAAAATAAAAACTCAAACGTTTCTCTATGTTCTTATTGTGGAAAATATGGACATTTTGAAAAAGATTGTTGGAACAAAAATTAAATAAATTATCATGAGGAAAAAAATGATGACAAAAGAGATGAAGAAAATATTTGTTTTATAACATCTGATAAAAAATATTATAGATTTGTTTGGTTTTTGGATAGTGGATGTAGTAATCATATGACAGGAGATAAAAGTATGTTTCAGAAACTTGATGATTCGGTCAGATCTACTGTGCAGATGGAAAATGGTAAAAAGGCTTAAGTAAAAGGAAAAGGAACAATTGCTATGAACACAAAGTCTGGTAAAAAAATTATTGATGATGTGTTATTTATTCCTGATTTAAAACAAAATCTCATTAGTATATGACAACTAATGAAAAAAGGATATTATGTTATTTTTGATGAAAAAAATGTCTGATTTATGATAAGAAAATTGGTATATTGATAGCAACTGCAAGAATGACAAAAAATAAAATATTTGTCTTATTATTTTCGGACTTCGCTACTCCTACCGAAGAATCAATATTATGGAAAAATAGTTATGATCATTTAAAATTCTATGGATCTATGCAAATTGTCTCAGATGATGCAGGTCGTAATGTTGATGACACACATATACAGAAAATGGGTGAAGCTTTAAATTCAAAGGACAATAATGAAAGTACACATACAGAGTTGGTAGAAGTTTCTGATGATGTGAAGAAAGCCAAGAGAAAAAAGAAAAATGAAGCTTCCGCATACAAAGAGATTAAATCCTACAAATGCAAAGTCTCCATCATATCATCAAAGATGGCTACCAAAGAGAAAAATGTCAAGAGAAACGATAAAATATTTCAGGTCAGAAGTTCTAAAAAATGTGTGGACCGAGATAAAACATAAGACAACCGCTGCAGCAACGAAGATCAGCTTACCGACATTTTCACAAAAATTTTGGAGAGAAAAAAAAATTACTTAAAAATAATTTTAAATTATAACTACTTGAATTAAGAGGGTGTGTTGAAAATAATCCAAGTAGTTAAGATGTGATGAGATCAGTTTAGATAAGGATAAGATTTATTCAGACTGATTGAAAGTATTTCTGGTATCTTCTACTCTTTTTTTCTCACTCTATAGAAAAGCCAATAGGTGGATGGGAGGGAGTGTTTTCTGAGGCAGAGTGGATCAGAGCAGAAACGAAGGTCCAAATTTGACTGGGTTCGAGAATTGACAGTATTCAAAAGAAGTGATGCAGGAATCCCTGAAACAACTATACAGAAACTACAAGGAGTTCCGAGACAAGCTTCGCTGCACATTTTATACTACAGTGGACTGGGTGGCAGAGTCGACATGATTCCGACTTCGATGAAGTAATCCCTTAAACCTCATTGCAGACGTCAAATACCAGTAAAGAAACGACCACAATGTATTTATCATAATGTTTCTGTCTTGTTCACCGTTGCCCGTCACCGTCGACCGTACACTTGCCCTTCTTTTCGTGTAACTTTTTCCATCGATCTTCTTGATGAGATCGACACTTAAGTAAATCGTAGTCAATGAAAAATATCATATATGCATAACTTCTTTTCCTCTGGTAGCCAGTGACCATCACCTTACCTCTGCAGTGCACTATTAAGCTAAAAGCAGCTATTTCCGAAGATTCTGCAGGAATAGAAACCATTCTTTGCATCTTTTCTTCATTGCATTATCTAAACCATCTCCGATTTGAAGCTTTCCACAATGTGGATATTATGGTCGCCAAGGACCTTTGCATAGGTTTGATTATTACGAAGAGACCCAATTAGAAGCGTTGATGATAACTATAATATTGCTTAGTGTTCGATGTTTCTTCTTTTTTTTCTTTTCGACTTTTTTTTTAATTATGACTTACGATAGAAATAATTTTGGTCCATGTCAATTCATCCATCATGAAGACTGACACCTAACCTGGGCTTTATGTCATCAACCCCCAAATGACACTATTACGCATCACAAATTAATTCTGCACGAATGATTGATAATAACTATCATATCTTATTAGGATCAGAGGTCAGAATGATCAGGTTGTTAGATTGATCTTATCCTGGGCCAACTAGCAAGTGGACCCTCGGATCAAGTATAAAAGAAACCCCCAGCTCACAATGAGGGGGGATGGACATTCACCATCTCTCTACACACTCTCTACTTATAGCTTTCACCGCTATTTTCTCCCCTTGATTGACTTGAGTGTCGGAGGGGTCGCACCGAGCAACCCCCGGCGTCGACCTGGCATGCAGGGATGTCGGTCACTTGAGGACACCCGGATGACTTAGCCTTCGAAGGAGGAACCTTGTAGCTTTGAGTATCTCAGTCCATTTACTTAGTCGCCCCGAGTCAGATACCCAACAACGGAACAGAATTCGACTAGGCAACCTATGCCACCTCACCCTTGCCAAGTCCCCTATGTCAGCTAGGGAGAGGCACTAAGATGAGCCTGCACCTTCTGCAGTAAATAAGCGGCCTGACTTATCATTCGACGATACCCATGACACAATCATTTTGGCGCTAGAATAAGGGCCGAACATCACAAGTACAATCTCCCACTCTTCCTGGTTACCTTCGAAGGCAAAGAAAGGCTCATATTCCCTTCACAAAGACTGGAGGCAGGCCTCACATTTATCTCATCAGGAGCACTCTTCTGACCTTGGAGCCAGACATTCGCGGCTTAGCACCTTGCCACACAATTGGCAACATCGCCCTTGACTCCCTCAGGCCAGCATTCAATCTCCTTTGCTTAGGAAGGAGAGAATCAAAGCTAGGGGAACCACCACCGATCCCCCCCCCATAGGACATTCCAATTATGACCAAGATTTAGGGACCCCTGCTCCACAAGACAGCCCTTGATAATAGGATCTCAGACGTTCCTCATGCATCATTCATGCTAAAGCAAACCATGTATTTAGAATGAGTTTTGCATTAAATTAGAAAAAACTTATAACTGAAGTAGAGACCATCCCGAGGGGAAGCCACAAAGAAGAAGTAAGACAAAGGGACAAAAGGAAGGGTTATTAGGACCCAATGACATCAAGATGGAGGAGGCAGAGCTGGAGGAGTGGCTGGGCAGTTGTCCAAGGCAACCTCCACGGGAGCAAGCACTTCTGCATTTGAGGGAAGCTCTTTAAATGGGTCTTTATCGACCTCAAGTTTATGATACCTCACCTTAATGAGCCTGCACCTTCGGTAATAAACTGACTGGGTCGACTCATCAATCGATGGTACCCATGACACTATCATGTTGGTGCTAGAATGAGGGCCAAACATCACAGGCGCAATCTCCCACTCTTCTTGGTTACCTTCCAAGGCAAAGAAAGACTCCTCTTCCCTTTATCAAAAAGCGAATGCAAGCCTTGCATTTACCTCATCAGGAGTGCTCTTCTGACCTTAGAGCCAGACATCTGTGACTCTGTACCTTGCCACATGATTGGCAACACCGCCCATGACCCCCTCAGGTCGGCATTCAATCCTCTTTGCTTGGGAAGGAGAGAATCAAAGCCAGGGAAACCATGGACATTCCAATGATGACGAAAACTTAAGGACCCTTGCTCCATAACACAACCCTAATAATAAGACCCCAGACGTTCCTCATGCATCATTCATACTAAAGCAAATCATATATCTAGAATGATTGGACAAAACTTATAACTGAAGCAAAGGCAATCCCGAGGGGAAGCCACAAAAAAGAAGTAAGATAAAGGGAGAAAAGGAAGGATCGTTAGGGTTCAGTGACATCAGGATCGAGGAGTGGCTGGGCGGTCATCGAAGGAAACCTCCACGGGAGCAAGCACTTCCACATTTGAGGGAAGCTCTGCAAATGGGTCCTCATCGACCTCGAGTTTATGATACCTCACCTTGAAGTGTCTGATAGTGATCTGGAACCCAAATTCATTCACAACTTGACTGGCATGCTCGAGGCTACAACGGAACCCCTCAAATTCCTTATAGGAGGCCACATCCCTCCTTTTCCTCTCGATGATGTAGCTCTTTTTCTCTTCCCAAGCTTTTTTTACCTCCATAGCAGCCAACTGCGTAGCCACCAGCTTGTCGAAGTTGGCCGACAACTACTCCTTGAGCTACCTTCTCTCCTCGATAATATTGTCCAGTTGCCAGTGGACATCCTTTAGCTCACGGCAGAGGGTCTCAATCTTCCGCTCGCTCTCCCTGATACTTTCAACGATCATGTCCTCAGATATGGTCGCCTCATCACAAGCCTCCTCCACCCATGCCTCGGCTTCTTCAACACGACAAAGGGCCAAACTTAGCTCTAGGTTCAGCTCGTAGACTTAGGAGTCTACCTCCTTGCATGCCTCTACAAGGCATTACTCCGCTTCTTCGGCTCAGAGGTGGGCCTGAGCCAACTGTGAGGATAGCTCTATAGCCTGGGCCTTCATTGCCTTCTTCTCCTCCTTAGGCCACCTCGCTTGAGCCCGCAGGGCGACGTTGTCCCAAGAGAGCTGGTCGATCAATACCCCTGTGTCTTGTAGACGGTCAACGAGCACTATCATATAATGATGGTGTTGCATAAGGATAGGAGCAGGATATTTAAAAAGGACATACAAGAATAGCAAAAGATGTTTTGAAGAAGCCTTACCATGACTTCGTGACAGGAATAGAGATACACCAACATCTCCAAAGGACAATAGTATACCATCCCAGCTAGAGTAGGGCTAAGCAACCCCCGACAGTAGGTGGTCGCCGCCTTAGCCTCCTCCCATAGTTACTAGCTCTCCATCAACCCGAGGATGAAGCTGACTGCTTAGAGGTAGCAACGCTCGATAACAGAGGCAGAAAGGCCTTAGTCTGCCGAACCATTATCAGATGGAGGAGGGGGAACTATTGATAGATTCTCGAGGGTGCCCTCTCCCTAGGGGGCAGAAGGTCAACCAACCACCTCCTCATATGGTGGCATCACCACATAAGGGTGCAAAAAATTTGTGCATAGACCCTCCTTGCCCGGAGACAATGGCAGTTTAGTGCCCTCTTCAACAGATAGCTCTACATGTGAAATTGCAGCCCCGAGCGATGGAGTAGTAGGGGTCGAGAGCAGTGATATTGGTTGCCCGGAGGCAACCTCTTCAGATGGCTCTAGGGTCGGGCCAAGCAACTCGAAGAAACAACAACAGCAAGGTCAAGACTCCTCACTAGGGGTCCTACGAGAGAGACAGGGGATGATCCCTAAGGGACTTCTAACCCCACGAGTGGCTCTAGCATAGGAACTAGAGCTAGTTTTGTAGTCGCGGGTGGCGACCCTCCCATGGGCAGAGGCTCTGGGGGCCACTCGATGCCTCGTTCGGGGGTGTAGAACCATCTCATCTTTGGTGGATCCTGAAGAAGGGGCAACCCTAGCCAGGGGTTTCAGATCCCCCTCAAATAAGCCAGTGCCCCCAAAGGCCTCGGTAGATGGGCTATGAGAGGAACCCCCGTTAGGATCAATTGACACTAAGAGGAGGGGGAGGGATAAATTAGTGCAAGTGCTAAAATATGATCTAGCTAAAAGAAAGCTTCGAATAAGAACATATATAATCAAAAAGCAAAGTTAAGAGACGCTCACAATTTATAGTGGTTCGACTACAACTTGGCCTACGTCCACTTCCCGAGTCCCCTTCGTCGAGGCCCATCGGTGTCCACTACTAATCTTCTTCGGTGAGGACCAAACCCTTACAAGTATTTCACTTACAACTCACAAGGGAGGCCTTTACAAGGATTACAAACTTTCTTGCTTACTCCCTAGCCCTCTTTTCTTTTTCTTGCACACTTTTAGCATACCTTTTTTCACATTTTTTTGCCCAATTTCTTGTACTTAATGCAAAAAAAAACTTGGTATAGACCCCAATTGGCTTTAGAAAATGGAGCAAAAAATTTAAACATATCCAAAAATTCAAGGATGAGCGGTACTACCATTGGCGTCGGCGATACTACTGTCGAAAGCTGCCCTGAAAATAGGGCGATAGTACTACCATCACTTGGGCGGTACAACCACCGACATGGGTGTTATAGCCGCCACCCACCAACGATACTACCATCGGGAATCCCGAAAAAGTGTTTCCTACCCTTTCTATTCCTGACTTGTACCTTCAGTTAACCCCTTTCCAGGTCAACCAATTGAGCTCAACTTGAGCTCAATCCAAACCCAAATGTGGACCCACCCAATTTGCCTCACTTGAGTTAATTTAGATTCCTTCCAAACTTAACTCAATTAGGACTCGAACATAACTATGACTCACTGATTACAACTATACAAGACCATCAAGTTCAACAATCGACCTAACCCTCGGTATTCTGGTAATCTCCGGCATTCTTCCGGTAAGTCTTATGGTCTTCTTCTGGCGATCTTCCAGTGTGTTCTCAGTGAGCTTCCCAATCCCTTTGGCGAACTCCCACCGCATCGTCCAAAACTTGGCCCGATGCTTGAACTTGATTTTGGCCTAACATCTAGTTGTAATTTCTTTTCTTCGTTATAGTTAATCATGCATTACTTTCTCTAATACATATGTTAGATCAACAAACCATCAATTGATTTTATCATCAAAATCTAAGATTTAACAATCTCCCCCTTTTTGATGATGACAGCCAATTAATGACATGAGTTAACCTTAACTCCCTCTATGTCCATGTCATCATTCAAATAGAGTAAACTTAAATTCAAGAGAACCAACCACTCTTAAATTCAAGTATCATGATATAATATTTCATCAAATAATATAATATTATATTTATTTATCAACTTTAGAAATGATATAACATCAATTTTAAGCATTTTTGCCTTAAGTCATTTAACATCAAATCATTAAATCATTAAGGATTTTCTAAGTATACAATATTATCTTTAAATTCATGCATCAGTCATACATTAATTTTAATTTTTCCTCTTAAGTCATCAATCACATTTCTCACCATTTGTTTATCAATAAAAAAAATAAATGCTCATTTTACTTCAAGGTACATAATTTCATGATGTGTCAAATTTCAAGGTACATAAATAATGATTAAGTAAAAGTTTTCTCATGATAAACTTTTCTCATAAATAATGATTACATCTAAATATTTTGAGTAAATTGCCCCCCCTTAGTAAAATAGGATAAGAAATATAATTTTCTCATTAAATTTTTTCCTTTTGTGAATAAGAAAGAAGAAATGAAGAGGAGGGGGTGTCAAAGATCCAAAAGTTTAGTATCAAAAAATAAGTAGGGAGTGATACATTCGAAAGTATTCATTGAAGATATAAAAATCCATGAATCAAAATAAGTTTTAAGAAATGATACAAAGGAGAACTCAAAATAAACATCATAAAAGTTCTTGTCACATAGTTTTCTTTTGTAAATATTTATCAAGATTCATGAATTGAAACAATATTCGAGAAAGGATAAAAATATAATCATAAAAAAACTTTGAATATTATTCTTGTAATGTCATTTTCAAAGAGAATCATTTCGGAAGAGAGTTAAAAAAGAACCAAGAAATCCAAGAAGAATTAAGATCTACTCATGCAATTAAATTAATTTCAAATTTTCTTATAATCAAATTGTTCCTCGTCTAGTGGCTTTGTTGTTAAGATATCAATTTTCTCTGTCTTTGTGATTGTTAAAAAGGAATATGATGGTGTAATTTTTCTTTTACATCCATGTCTAATTACACCCAAAAGTACAAGGGATCATGTCATTAAAATGAAAAATCAAATCTTTAATTATCAAAAAATATGATTTAATAAATTTACCCCTCCTTTTTTTGTTTATGAATTTTAACATAAGTAATAAATTTTTTTTATGTATTTAAGATTCTAAGTAAAATAGAAATCAAATCATGCAAATCTCATATATTTAAAATTCCTAATTTTATTTTGAGCAAATCGCTTATCAATTTTGTTATTGCAAAATATCACTTTTATCTCCCTCTTGGTCATTGTCAAAGTAAAAGTTAAAATAAAATAGTACAAAATTAATTTTAAGATCATAACAAATAATATGAAAAATCTCAAGGTAATAGAATATATCATTAATGAATATAAGAGAGTCATAAATCTTGACATGAAAGATATCAATTAGTGAATACTAAAGGTCATGATACAATTTGACATCTCTCCTCTTAAATAACAAAAAGAAATTTTAAGAGATCAATTTTGTAAGCAAAATCTTAATTCATGAAAATTATCAAGTTATAAATATCAAGAAATTAATATCATAATTTTAAAAAATGAGATATAAAAATATAGGATCTCAATTTGTGTATAGTGATTTCAAATAATCAAAATCATTGTTTATAAAATGATTCATGTTATAGTTCCAGAAAGATAAACTTATGATTCATTTATAAAATACTCTTTGATAAAGGAAAGGAATCTTAGTAAATGATCTTAGTTTATATAAAGATATCAAATTATAATTTTCAAGATGTCAAGCTCATGATTTGGATAATAACCTTTTTAAATTTAAATCATCAAATTATTTTCTATAGTTTTAAGAGATTTAACAATAATAGTATCATTTTATCTCTTGTTGAAGTGTTGAGAGGATAAAAATATTTTCAAGAAGAATTATCCTCCTTTTTAGTTGTTTCATGTGATTTATTTCAAGAATGCTTTTCAAATCAATTAATTATCATTTAAAACTAAAAATTAAATTTCATTCTAAAAGAAATCATCAAGGTCATTACTATAACACATCAAAAATAATAAAACATCTTCAAAACAAAAATTCAATCTATCTCAATTCTAACATTTAAATGAGTTTAACTCTTTACATATAGTGTAATGAGTTAAAACCTCATTTTTAAATTTTTATTTATTCTTTGTTCTGTTAGGATCAATTGACACTAAATAAAATTGAGCTTAATGAAAGCTCAAGTATGAACATGCAAATCCAAATAAAATTTAAGATAAGAAACACTTATAGATTTATAGTGGTTTGGCCTCAACCTGACCTACGTCCACTCCCGAGTTCTCTTCTCCAAGGTCCATCGGTATCTACTATCAATCTTCTTTGGGTGAAGATCAAACCCTTATACTTCCCACACTCCTTTTCACAAGCTTAGGAGAGGAATCTTACAAACTCACAAGGGAGATTTACATGTTTTACAATCATTTCCTCTCTCCCTTACCACTTTTTTTATAAAAGAATTCACACATAATTTACCATAGAATTTCTAGCCCAAAAATTATTGTATGAAATATAAGAAAACTTGGGGTATTTATAGGCCCCAATTGGCTTCAGAATTTGAAACCAAAATTCAGACGTATCCGAAAAATCTAGGTGTGGGCGGTACAACCATCGACGTCAGTGCTACAACCGCTAAAAGCTACCTTGAAAATAAGGCACAAGTGGTTCAACCGTCGGCTTGGGCGGTCCAACCGCTGGTAGCCACTCGAAAACTTAGGCGACGACGGTACAACCACCACTCACCAGTGGTACAATTGTCAAAATTTTAGAAAAAGTGATTCCCTTTAATTTTTCAATCCCGACTTGTACCTCATGTTGACCAATTTCTAGGTCAAGCAATTGAGCTCAACCTGAGCTCAATCTATGATGGATACCTCATGTTGACCAATTTCTAGGTCAAGTAATTGAGCTCAACCTGAGCTCAATCCACTCTCCATAGTGGACTCGGTTAGTCTCACTTGAGTTAATTTGGATCCCTTCCAAATCTAACTCAAATTGGACTCAACCTTAATCGATGCTAACTACGACATAATTAATTACAATCAACATGGTCAACAAATCCACCTCAAGACCTTCCCAACTCTCGGCAAGCTTTTCGGCTACCCCCGATAATCTTCCAATGAGTCTCGATCTTCTTCCGATGAACTCCCTTGCGCCATCCTGACAAGCTCCCGATACCCTCAGCGAGCTTCCGACGCACTCCAAGCGAGTTCCCAACAACATCGTCCTCACTCCGGTTTGATGCCTAGACTTAACTTTGGCCAAACCTCTGATTATAATTTTCTCTCTATCACAGTTAATCCTGCATCAATCTGTTATGATCAATTGGTACTAGGGGGGGGGGGGTGTGAATTAATGCAAGTATAAATTTTTTATTTTAAATAAAAATATTTTGGTTTAAGCACGATAAGAAGATCCAAAGCTTGTTGTTCAAATAAAACAAGCGAATGATGAGAAGATTGCTAAGTTACTTGCTTATTAATTACTTAAAAAAGAGCAAGAAAATCTAAAAGATAAGAAACGTCGTAAGTGAAATATTTGCTTTCAAAGAGTAAAAAAAATCGGAAGCGTTAATAAGGAAAGCAAAAGATGAACTCACAATTTTTATAGTGGTTCGGCACCAACGGCCTACGGCCACTCCCGAGTCCTTATTCTTGAGGCACACCGATATCAACTACCGATCTTATTTGGGTGAATACTAAACCCTTAAACTTTGCTCACAAGGGAGACAAAATTACACTCTTTGATCACTTCCTTACCCCTTTTCTTTCTTACAATTCTCATATAATATTTTCTCAGAATATAATCCCTAAAATTATTTTGTAGAATGTAAGAAAACTTGGGGTATTTATAGGCCCCAACTTGATTTCAAAAGCAGAGCTAAAATCCAACCGTATCTGAAAAATCTGGGTACGGGCGGTTCACCCGTCGGCCTAGGCGGGTCAACTATTGAAAGTACCCAGATTCTTGGGTACGGGCGGTTCAACCACCCAGCCTGGGTAGGTCAGCCATCGTTAGCCACCTGAAAGCCTAGGTGGTAGCGGTACACCCATCGCTCACTGGCGGTTTGCCTGTCGAAATTTTTCCAATAGTGGTTCCCTCCACTTTTCGAATTCCAGCTTGAACCTGATGTTGACAAACCCTTTGGTCAACTAATTGAGTTCAACCTGAGCTGAATCAAACCCCAATAGTGGACCCAGTTGTCTTATTGAATTGATTTGGATTTCATCCAAATTCAACTCAATTTAGGACTCATTTCTAACTACGACTCAACGATTACAACGCTTAAAGACCACGAAGCTTAAACTAATACCCAACTTCCGCCAATCCAGTAACCTTCAACATTCTTGAGAAAAGTTATCTGGTCTTCTTCCGGTAATCTCCCAATGTGCTCCCAATGAACTTCCTGATCCCTTCGGTGAATCTCCTAGCGAACTCCTAGCGAGGTCCCACTACATTGTCCAAACTCGACCCGATGCCTAAGCTTGATCTTGGCCCATTATCTGGTTGTAACTTCATTGCTCCCGTCATAGTTAGACCTACATGATGCTAATTATGATATAATTAAATATAATCATAATTGCCAAATATCCATTACAAGACCATCCCAACTCCCGGTAAGCTTTTCGGCTACCCCCGATAATCTTCCAGTGAGTCTCAGTCTTTTTTTGGTGAACTCACTTGCGCCATCCTAGCAAACTCTCGATACCCTTGACGAGCTCCCGACGCACTCCTGGCGAGTTCCCAACCGCATCGACCCAATGCATCGACTTGACCTTGGCCAATCTTGATTATAATAATCATTCTATCGTAATTAATCATGCATCAATCAATTTCTAACAACCCATGTTAGATCAAAAACTCATTAATTGACTTCATCATCAAAATTCAAGATTCAACAATCTCCCCCCTTTTGATGATGATAATCAATTGATGATAGAAATTAATTCTAACTCTCCCTAAATCCATGCCACTTAAATTTAAGAGAAGCATACACTCTCTAATTCAAGCAATCAACATTCTATGCAAATTTCAACATAAATTTGTATCAAGTCATCAACTCATGAGTGAAAAGAAATTAAGCATCTATATCCAAGATGTCCAATTAATATCCTTATCTAAGATATCCATGTATTTCAATAAGATCATATGTCATCAATGTATTCATCATGTGTCATCAATATATATTTCTCCCTCTTTGTCATCAACAAAAAGGTGAAATATAGCTAATAATTTTAAAGCACAGGATGACGTTACTCCCCCTTAGTATATGCATTATAAAATTTTCTTCCCCTTTAATATGGAGAGAAATAAGGGAGGTGTTGTTGAATCATTTCATCATAGAGAAGAGCTCTTAATAAATTTTAAAAGCAATACTAAGATGAGCTCAAATGTTCAAGAGATTTAAAGATTACTTATTTATTTCAAATGTAGCAAAAGTCATATCTTGATATAAAAAATTATCTATTGTAAATTTCAAATGTGACACATCTTCATGCAATTTTTCTCTCCTTTTTTTTGAAAATAATAAGATAAAATCATGGAGAAAGTTTAAAAAAAAATTTATCACAAAAAGGCTTCATTTCATGAAATCTATATTAGCAATTTATATATTTTTATGATTTAACATTTCTAGGTCTTAACCTCAATCTTGTATATATAAAATTTCGAATATGAGCTCAACAAATTTTTCTCATATAAATTTCAAAAAAATATAGTAAATAAATATGAACAATAACAAATCATTATCTTTATGTAGATTTTCAAAGTCATTATTACATGCATGATCATCATACATGATTTCACATCATTATACTTCTCCCTTTTTGTCATCAACAAAAGAAGAAGTGTAATTAGCAAGTTTTTGATATATGAAAGCTTTGCAATTTAACAAATTTTTTTATTACTTTAGAACATGCAAGCTAGTGAATTCATTCTTTTCTTTTGAGAAGTGCAAGTTATCAAATATTTGCTTCCTTTACATTGTTTAAACTAGCAATTTTATAAGCTAACAAGTTTTACTCCTCCTTTGTTATTGTCAAAAAGAAAGGATGGTTAAAATAGTGCAAAAATTTTCCCATTACATCATTTTTCAAGAAATAAATCAAAAAATATACCAATCAACATATGAAATATATCAAGAAAAATTAACATAGTGATGAGATATTTAATTTATGAAAAAAATTGTGAATATCAAGAGACAAGTTATAGGAGAAACAAATAAAATTTCTTGATTTATCCATAAGAAATCTTAAGTTGTCAAGTTCATGATTTGTATAAAAATCTCCTTTTAAATAATACAAAGATATATAATAAAAGATTTTGATTCATAAAATATTTCAAGTTATAATTCCAAGAAATCAAAACTACGGTATAGATAAATCACTCATTCAATTTCAAAATCATCAAAATCACTTTCAAGAGATTCAAAATGTAATTAATAGACTTATTAGTCTCTTAAAATGCTAATGATTTCCTTTCTCCACATGTGTGAGCAAGAAGGTAGAATCAAGGTAGAGAAATGAAAAATATCATATCACAAAAATACTCAATTTTAAAGATGTAAATTTTGTAGATGTGAATTTTGAAATTAAGCTCGAAACTTCAAGATATTCAAGGAGATTCAAAAGTTTAAGAGCTACACATGCATTTAAAATCATCTCATGCAATTTCAAGTATAGCAAAAAAATTATTTATTATAAATTTTGATAAAAAGCATCAAGAATTTCATAAGAAGGCATGATAGTAGATCAAGCTCAAATTGTAAATCAAGTATTTTGCATGTATTTAGAAAGTCTTAATTTTCTTCTAGGCCATTGTTCCTCATTCAATGTTATCATATCCAAATTTATTTCTAATCATATTAATAATTTTATCTCTCCCTTTTTTATCATTGTCAAGAAAAAAATATGATGATATAATTTCTTCTTAGCATTCATATTCAAATTACGCCAAAAAGTACAGGAGATTATGTCATTAAAGATAAAATCAAAATTTTAAATATCAAAAGACATGATTTCGTTTAATAAGTTTCTTTCCCGCTTTTTTTTTGTGAATAATAAAATGAATCTTAAGGGACAATCTCAATTTATCCAAGATAAATCTTTTTAATAAAGAATGATCTTGATAAAAATTTCAATTATTATTGTTAAGATCATAATTCTTCTTTTTATTAAAAAGAGAAAATTATAGAGATCAATAACGTGATTCCCATAACATAAAAGTCAAGTCAAGAAATTAAGGAAATATTCATGATAATACAAATCTCTTTCAATTTTCAACTTATCACAAATTTAAGAAATACTAATTTTGGTGATAAGTTTTGTCATTCATTAGTTTTAAAATAAATCATGTTAAGATAAATATTGATATTAAAAGACATTCATGAATACTAAAGACATGATTTAATTTAACAAATCTCTTCTTAGATGATAAAATAGAACATTTCAAAGTTTTATTTTCTAAACTTGCCAAAATCATGATAATAATTTATTCAAGTTCAAATCATCAAATCGTCAAAATCACTTTCATAGTTCAAGAGAGTCATAAAAATAATATAATTGATTCATTAATCTCTTTTTAAAATAAAATTATTTAAAAACTTATCCAAAATCATCATCAAAATTTGCTTTTCGAAAAATTCGATGAAAGCATCATAGATTATTTTTCAATAGCTAAAATTCTCTAATCCATTTTTGTAGTTTAAGAGATTCAACAATAATAGTATTATTTTGTCTCTGGTTAAAGGATTAATAGAATAAAAATTATTTCAAGAATAATTATCCTTCTTTTGAAATTTATTTCAAGAATGCAATATCATTTAAAGTCAAAAACACAATTTCATCAACATCATTGCAATAAATTATTTTCAAATAAAAACTTTGATTTATTTCAGTTCCAATGATTTTTGGACTTAGTGTTGTGAGTTACCATGCTCATTTCATTCTTATTAAATATATTTTTAATTTACAAAAATACTAGACAACGAAGAATAAATTTTCTCTCACTTTTCTAAATTGTTCTATGCTAAAATTATATCATTCAACACAATCATTCAATCATACATTTCAATCATTTAAATCAATCATTTTATAGACTTTGTCAATATTTAAACCATTTAACAATAGTCTTTACATTTAAACAAGCCAATGATTTAGCATTCACTCAAAATATGTTCTTCAATAACTTAGGTTCTTTGGTTCTAATTCATTTTCATATTTGTATACTCTAGCTATGCATCATCAATATTAATTGTATAATGATGAATCATTAAAAGATTTATTATCAATAATTTTAATTTTACTAATTTTTTATTACTACTTAGGCTAGTAAGCTTGAAGGAGTGTTAGATCTCAAGTAATATGACTTGAGCATCTACTTTCAAAATATTTTCATTGCTCTTAGTCTTGTTAGAAAATAACTTTATATTATGAGAGGTTTTGATTTAGGTACCCATTTAACATTGGTCCTTCATGACATGTTCTTTTTATTTTCTCTAATGGCATAAGATTGCTTATAGTTCCTTTAGGAACCCAAACTAACTTGTGAGGACTATAGTTTTTGAATGAACATTTGTAAGATATATGTCATAAACTACCACAAATATTAAACTTAATTCTTAATGGCATATTTAAGGTTGGTCATTTAACAAAAATAGGTGGCTTTTGTTGGTATTTAACAAAAATAGTTGGCTTTTGTTGGGTATTGCTCACAAAGCCTATTCCATTTCTTCTATTAATATGACCTTTATTGGCAAGAATCATATTCAAGGATTTATTATCAATTTTATTTTTTTTTAAAGTTATCTTAAGCATGATATTTTCTTCTTTAATGTTGTCTAGCATTTCATATTTAGAACTATGATTGTGTGATGCTAATAACTTATACATTTCATCAACTTTATCAACTAACAAATCATGTTCATGTTTAATCAACTTAAAAGATTTACTAAGTTTTTTAAATTCATTAAACAAATCATAAAGCATATTTAATAATTCTGAAAAAAAATTGCTTAATGAATCACTAATCTCATTATCAATGACCATAAGAGCAAGGTTCTCCACTTCTTGGTTATGCATTTGATTTTTGGAGCTCCTTGGCATCTTGCGTTCATAGCAAGAGATTTTGTCCATCTTTACATTATTTTTAAGGTTCAAGTTCGTTAATTTTTCTGGTGCATTTGTCAAAAGTTCAAAGTTCTCATCACTTCAGATTTCACTCAAGTCATGTGTTCTTCTCGATTCACATTCCTTCCATTTGTTAGGAAGGTGTTCTTCTTATTTATTTTTAGAAGTATTTTTATTTAATGATTCATTTATATTAAGTGTGCTTACATATATTATTTCTAATGCATGTCATATATCAAAAGCTGAATTAAAACAAGAAACCTGATTAAATTTATTTTTATCAAGAGCACAAAGCAAGACATTCATAGCCTTTGTGTTTAAAGAGAAAGTATTCTTCTTCAAATCATTCCAATTGTTCATTGGAAGAGAATACTTTTCAAATCTGTTTTCAACAATAGTCCATAAATCAAGATCTAAAAAAGGCAAGAAAACTCTCATCCGAGTTTTTCAATAAGTGTAGTCCGTCCCATTGAATATGGGAGGACAAACGATAGAAAAGCCCTCTTGAAAGCCAATAAAAATCATTTCTCTTGGGTGTTAAACTAAATGAGAAAAATCGAGGTTCTGATACAAATTGTTAGGATCAATTGGCACTAAGGGGGTGGCGGGGTGAATTAGTGCAAGTATAAATTTTTCGTTTTAAACAAAAATATTTTGGTTTAAGCACGATAGGAAGATCCAAAGCTTGTTGTTCAAATAAAGCAAGTGAATGATGAGAAGGTTGCTAAGTTACTTGCTTACTAATTACTTAAGATAGAGCAAGGAAATCCGAAAGATAAGAAATGTCGGATGTGAAATGTTTGCTTTCTAAGAGTAAATAAGATCAGAAACGTTAATAAGGAAAGAAAAAGATGAACTCACAATTTTTATAGTGGTTCGACACTAACGACATATGCCCACTCCCGAGTCCTCCTTCTTGAGGCACACCGATGTCCACTACCGATCTTCTTTGGGTGAAGACCAAACCCTTACACTTTGCTTACAAGGGAGACAAGATTATACTCTTTGATCACTCCCTTACCCTTTTTCTTATAATTCTTACATAATATTTTCTCAGAATATAATCTCCAAAATTATTATGTAGAATGTAAGAAAACTTAGGGTATTTATAGGCCCCAAATTGACTTCAAAATCGGAGCCAAAATCCAACCGTATCCGAAAAATTTGGGTACGGGCGGTTCACTCGTCGGCTTGGGCGGGTCAACCACCGAAAGTACCCAGATTCCTGGGTACGGGCGATTCAACTACCTAGCCTGGGCAAGTCAGTCGCCCGAAAGCCTGGGCGATGGTGGTACACCCGCCGCTCACTAGCGGTTTGTTTACCCGTTGGAATTTCCACAAAAGTGGTTCCCTCCACTTTTTGAATTCCAACTTGAATATGATGTTGACTAACCCTATGGTCAACAAATTGAGCTCAACTTGAGCTCAATCAAACCCTAATAGTGGACCCGATTATCTTATTGTGTTGATTTAGATTTTATCCAAATCTAACTCAATTAGGACTCACTTCTAATTATGACTCAACGATTATAACGCTTAAAGACCACAAGCTTAAACTAAGACCCAACTTCCGCTAATCCGGTAATATATGACATTCTTACGATAAATTATCTGGTCTTCTTCTAATGATCTCCCGACGTGCTCCCAGCGAGCTTCTCGATCCCTTCTGCGAATCTCTTAGCGAACTCCCGGCGAGGTCCTACTACATCGTCCAAACCCGGCCCGATGCCTAAGCTTGATCTCGACCCATTATCTGGTTGTAACCTCATTGCTCCTGTCATAATTAGACCTACATGATGCTAATGATGACTTAATTAAATACAATCATAATTGTCAAACATCCATTATAAGCCCATCCCAACTCCTGTCAAGCTTTTCGGCTACCCCTGACAATCTTCCAGTGAGTCTCATTCTTCTTCTGGAGAACTTTCTTACACCATCCTGACAAACTCCTGATACCCTCGGCGAGCTCCCGATGCACTCATAGCGAGTTTCCAACTGCATCGACCCGATGCATGAACTTGACCTTGGTCAATCCTAATTGTAATAATCATTCTATCATAATTAATTCTACATGAATCAATTTCTAACAATCCATGTTAGATTAAAAACCCATCAATTGATTTCATCATCAAAATCCGAGATTCAACACAATTAACTCTAACACAATAATTCATCAATTGATTTCATTATCAAAATTTGAGATTCAACAATCTCCCCCTTTTTGATGATGACAATCAATTAATGATGGGAGTTAAACCTTACTCCCGCTAAATCTATGTCATAATTCAAATAAGGAAAACTTAAATTCAAGAGAATCGCATACCCTTGAATTCAAGTATTATAACATTCATTTTTCAAATGATATATAATGAATTTCAAATTTAAATCATCAATGATATTAATTTCAACCAACAATTAATAATCAAAATTTTAAAGTATATAACATCAATTATAGATTAAGTTAAAATTCTCTTTCTTAAGTCATCAATTATTGCTCCCCCATTATTTATCAGAAAAATAAGAGAAATATCAATTTTTTATTTTTCTACATGTGTCATCAATTTGTTATTTCTCCCCATTTGTCATCAACAAAAAGGTGAAATGTTAGAGCAAATGATTTCAAGGCATATGTGTCATTGCTCCCCCTTAGTAAAATAGGATATGAGCAATAATTTTCTCATAAAAAATTTTCTTCATATTTGTCATATATATATTATTTTTTATATTTATCACAAATACATTATTTCTCCCTCTTTGTCATCAACAAAAAGTGGTGAAATAATGAGCAAATAATTTCATGATATATAAATTCATCATGTGTCAAAAATTTATATTTTTACAAAATATATATTGATTGAATATTTAATACTTCATTGCTCCCCCTTAGTAAAACATAATTTTCTCATGAAAATTTATCTTCCCTTTTTTTGTAAATAAGAAACTAGTAGAAGCAATAAGGGGAATTAAAAACATCATTACAAAGATAGAGCTTATATCAAGCATCATAAAAGTTCATGTCATATATTCTTCTTTTGTAAATATTCATCAAGATTCATGAAACAAGAATAATTTTTTTTAAAAAATATCTCATCAAAAAAATTTGAATCCCCTTCTTATGTTAATTTTAACAAGAATCATTTCAAAAGCGAGTTCAAAAATTTGAGAAATCTAAGAAGAATTAGGAGCTACTCATGCATTTATCTTATGTAATCTTCAATAGCAAATCATGATTTTTTGAAGATCATCTTCATATCATTTTTTTTTCTTTTTTGTAAACAAGAAAGTAAAAATAAGGAAGGGAAGTGAAAAAAAATCATATCACAAAAATACTCAATCTTTAGATTTAAATTCTGAAATCCAAGAAAAATCAAGAGTTACCCATGCAATTTAGTTCATCTTATGCAAATTTCAAGCAAGGTACCAAATCAAGCAAATCATGCATTTGCATGCAAATTTTGATAAGAAATGTAATTTATAAAGGTCAAGGAATCTAAAGTAAACTATGATGGTAAATCAAGCTTAAGCATTTCATGTGTTTTTAAAATTCTAAATTTTATTTCTTAGCAAATTATTCCTTATTCAATACTATAAGATTCATCATATCAATTTTCTTTAAATCATATTCATAATTTTATCTTCCACTTTTTTATTGTTAAAAAGAAATATGATTATATATATATATATATATATATATATATATATATATATATATCATTTCAAAAGGAATCATCAAAGAAAAAATTCAACCTATCTTAATTTCAATTTTTAAATGAGTCTAACTCTTTACACGTAGTATAAGGAGTTGACAAACTCATTTCTAAATATTTATTTGTTTCATGTTCAAATTCAGAAGTAATCTATCAACACACCTTCAATCTTAACACACAACTATTTAACCATTTAAATCAATCATTCAATAATAATATTTATAAGCTAACTTAGTAAAAAATATAATTACATTTAAATCATTCAACAATAGTCTCTGCATTTAAACCAACATTCAAGCTAATAATTTTGAACCTATTTTTCAATCATCATCAAAATCTCATTTTCGTGAATTTCAATATGAATATTTTTTATTAACAATAACTTAGGTTCTTTTAGTTCTAGTCTTAGCATGCTCTAACTATGCATCATCATTTATAATCGAAACATAATTAAGATTAATTATAACAATGAATCATCCAAAAATTCATTACCAATAATTTTATTTTCAATAACTTTTCTTATTATTACGTAGGCTAGTGAGCTTGAAAAAGTATTAGATCTCAAGTCATATGTCTTAAGCATTCACTTTCAAGATACCATTTAGTGCTCCTAACATTGTTAGGGGATAAACCTACAAAAGAAATATTTTTAATTTAGATACTCATTTTACATTGGATCCTTCATGCAAAACTTTATCCTTCATTTCTAATGGTTTTTAGTTGTTTGTTATTCTCTTAGGAATCCAAACTAATTGGTGTGAATTATATTTTCTATATAAATATTTATTGGCTTCATGTCTTAATCTATCATAAAAATTATATTTGATTTTCAGTGACAAATTTAAGGTATGTCATTTAACAAAAAATGGTTAGATTTTGTTGAATGTTACCAACAAAGCCTGTACCATTTCTTCTATTAATATGACCCTTATTAGCAAGAATCATATTAAGAGATTTATTTTCTATTTTAAATTTTTCTAAGGTTTGCTTTAGCATGATGTTTTATTTTTAACATTATCTAGAATTTCACATTTACAACAAGGATTATGTGATACTAATGAATCATGCATTTTATTAAGTCTATTAACTAAAAAATCATATTCATTCTTAAGCAACTTAAAGGATTTACTAATTTTTCTAAATTCATCAAATAATTTATAAAACATAATTAATAATTTGATAAATAAATACTTAATGAATCACTAACCTCTTCAACAATAGTCATAAGCGCGAGATTCTCTACTTCTTCTTGATTGTGCTTCATCTTTGGAGCGCCTCGGCTTCTTGCATTCATAGTAAGAGGTTTTATCCATCTTAAGATTATTTTTATGGTTCATGTTCATTAATTTATCTAGTTCATTTGTCAAAGGTTCAAAGTCCTCATCACTCGATATTTCATTCGAGGAGTCATATGTTCTCTTTAGTTCAAATTCCTTCTTGTCCTTTGAAAGGTGTTCTTCAAGTTTATTTTTGTAAGACATTTCATTCATTGATTCATTTATTTTAATTATGCTTTTATGTATGATTTTTAATGTATGCCAAATATCAAAAGCCGAATCAAAAGAAAAAACCCGATCAAATTCATTTTTGTCAAGAGCATAATATAAGACATTCATAGCCTTTGTATTTAAAAAAATATTTGTTTTTATAATCATTTCATTCATTTATTAGATTGGATGACTTCTAAAAATCTTTTTTAATAATACACCATAAATAAAAATCTATCGAAATAAAAAAGATACGCATTCAGATTTTTCAAGACATGTAATCCATCCCATTGAATATAGGAGGATGTGAAATAGAATGTCCCTCATTCATGCCAAACAAAGTCATGAACTCAAGTGGGTGTTAGTCTAATGAGTAGGACATTGCTCTGATACCAATGCTAAGATTCTTACTTAATGAAAGCTCAAGTATGAACATGCAAATCCAAATAAGATTCAAGATAAGAAACACTCACAAATTTATAGTGGTTCGACATCAATTTGGCCTACGTCCACTCCCGAGTCCTCTTCTTCGAGGTCTACCGGTGTCCATTATCAATCTTCTTTAGGTGATGATCAAACCCTTACACTTCCCACTCTCCTTTTCATAGGCTTAGGAGATTAACCTTACAAACTCACAAGGAAGATTTACAAGTTTTACAATCCTTTCCCCTCTCCATTACCCATTTTCTTTTTCTTATAAATTTCACACATAATTTATTACAGAATTTCTAGCCCAAAAATTATTGTGTGAAATGCAAGAAAACTTGGGGTATTTATAGGCCCCAATTGACTTCAAAATTTGGAGCCAAAATTTAAATGTATTCAAAAAATTTGGGTACGGATGATACAACCACCAGTGCTAGCGGTACAATCGCCTAAAGCTACCTTAAAAATAAGGTACTTGCGGTTCAACCATTGGCTTGGGCAGTCCAACCATCGGCAATTGCCCAAAAACCTAGGCAGCGATGGTTGTACAATCGTCAGAATTTCAGAAAAGTGATTCCTTCACTTTTCTAATCCCGACTTGTACCTCATGTTGACCAATTTTTAGGTCAATCAATTGAGCTTAACCTGACTCAATCCACTCTCCATAGTGGACCTGGTTAGCCTCACTTAAGTTAATTTAGATCCCTTCAAAATCTAATTCAAATAGAACTCAACCTTAACCGATGCTAACTATGACTTAAGTTAATCGACGAACTCCCTTGCACCATCTTGGCAAGCTCCCGATACCCTTGGTGAGCTTCCGACACACTCCAGGTGAGTTCCCAACCGCATCATCCTCACTTTGGCCTGATGCTTGGAGTTGACTTTGGCCAAACCTTTGATTGTAATTTTCTCTCTGTCATAGTTAATCCTGCATCAATCAACTCTAACATACATATTATATCAATAATACATCTATTGATTTCATCATCAAAATTCGAGATTCAACATGTTCAAATTCAAAAGTGATATATCATTCAATTATACAATCTTCTTTAGGTAAACATATAACCCAATCAATATTTCAATCATTCACGCCAATAATTTTTAGTCTATCATCAAAAACCCTTTTTGTATAAATCTTAACTTAAAAATAACTAAACTTTCTTTGTTCTAATTTTAGCATGCTCTAACTATGCATCATTAAGATTAGTTGTATAATCATGAATTATTTTTAATAAAAAGATTTATTATAATCGAAACAAAGATCATTAAGTTTCAATTATTCAAATAAAATTTTCTTATTTTATCATTTTGGCTAGAGATAATGATAAGTGAGTTAGATCTAAAGTCATATGGGTTGAACATCCACTATCAAGATACCATTCCTTTTTGCTCCTATCCTTAAGAGACAACAATATTAGATGAGAGTTTTTGGTTTAGATATCCATTTAGAGTCTGGGTCCCTCATGAAAGGTTCTTCCCATTTTCTCTAATGGCTTGAGGTTAATTTATGTGGACTATATTTTCTAAATGAATACTTATAAGCTATATGTCCTAATCTACCATAAAAGTTACATTTAATTTTTAGTGGCAAGCTTAGAGTGGGTTCTTTAACGAAGATACTTGGCTTTTGTTGAGTATTGCCTACAAGGTTTATACCTTCTTTCCTATGAACATAACCCTTATTTGCAAGGATCATGTTTAGGGATTTATTTCATATTTTAAAATTTTCTAACGTTTGTTGTAATACAATATTTTCCCTTCTAAGTTTCTCTAAAGTTTCACATTTTGTGCATGAACTAAGTGATGGTGATGCTTCATGTATTTAATTAAATCTACTAACTAGTGAATCATGCTCTTTCTTAAGTAGTTTATAAGACTTGCTAATTTTTTTAAATTCATCATAAAGCTCATAAAAAATATTTAGTAATTATGTGAAAGAGATATCAGAAGACTCACTTACCTCCTCATGGATGGCCATGAGAGCATAGTTGGCAATCTCTTCCTTGATGTGGTCTTCTTCATCCAATGAGCTTGAGTCATCCCAAGTTGTCGAGATAGCCTTCTTCTTGTATGATGCCTTCTTCTTCAATAGTGGACATTCACTTTTGAAATGTCCTGGCTTCTTGCATTCAAAATATATTATGTTATCATTTTTTTGTTTATTTTTATTTTTATGATTTTTATTACTTTTCATAATTTTTTTGATTTTTCTTGTCAATAGTACAATGTCATTCTTCTCATCACTCAATGTTTCACTCAAGGTGTCATCCACAGTTCTCAGTGCCAAGTCTTTCTTGTTCTTTGGAAGGGGTTCTTCAAGTTCGTCATGAGCTTTATAGCTTAGTTTATAAGTCATAAGTGATCCAATAAGTTCTTTAAGAGGAAAATTATTTAGATCTTTAGTTTCTTGAATTGTAGTTACTTTAGGATGCCAACTCTTTGGAAGATATCTTAATATCTTGCTAATAAGTTCAAAATAAATTTTTTTTTACCAAGAGCTTTTAGACCATTGATGATATCTATGAATCGGGTGTACATGTCTCCAATGGTCTCACTTAGTTTCATTCGAAACAATTCATAACTATGTACTAAAGTATTAATTTTAGACTCTTTAACTCGACTAGTGCCTTCATGTATGATTTCAAGTGTGTGCCAAATCTCATGATCTGTTTAACAAATAGAAACCCGATTAAACTCATTCTTATCAAGAGCTCAAGATATTGCTTTTGCATTTAAAGAAAATGTCTTCTTCTCCAAATCATTCCAATCGTTGTTAGATTGGGAGACTTTTCAAAATCGTTCTCAACAATGTGCCATAATTCAAAATCCATAGAAATTAGAAAAATATGCATCCTTATTTTCTAATACGTGTAATTTATCGTATTGAAGATGAGAGGATGAACAATGGAATGTCCCTCATTCATGCCAAATGAAGTCATTTACTCATTTGAGTGTTAGTCCAATGAGTAGGACCTCACTTTGATACCAATTGTTATGATCAATTGGCACTAAGAGGAGGAGGGGGTGGTGTGGGGGGGAAGAGTGAATTAGTGCAAGTGCTGAAATCCCTGTTTAAAGAAAAACTTTAGTTTGAAGCAAAATTGGAAATCAGAAGTGTTTCGTTCAAGTTGAGTAAGTGAGCAATAAAATTATTTAACGAAGCTAAGTTATAATCTCGATAAGGAAAGCTTCGAATAAGAACATGTATAATCAAAAATCAAAGTTAAGAGACACTCATAATTTATAGTGGTTTGGTCACAACTTGGTCTACGTCCACTTCTTGAGTCCCCTTCGTCGAGGCCTTCCAGTCTTCACTACTAATCTTCATCAGGTGAAGACCAAACCCTTACAAGTATTTCACTTACAACTCATAAGGAAGACCTTTACAAGGATTACAAACTTTCTTGCTCACTCCCTTGCCCTCTTTTTTTTTCTTGCACACTTTTAGCACATTTTTTTTCACAGATTTCTTGCCAAATTTCTTGTAATCAATGAAGAAAACTTAGGGTATTTATAGATCCCATTTGGCTTCAAAAAATGAAGCGAAAAATTCAAACATATCCAAAAAATCTAGGTACGAGTGATACTATCGCTGGCGTAGGTGGTACTACCACCGAAAGTTGCCCTGAAAATAAGGTGACAGAGGTACTACCACTGCTTGGGCAGTACAACCATCGACTTGGGCGGTACTACCACTAGGAATTCATGAAAAGTGTTTCCTACACTTTTCTATTCCCTACTCGTACTTTTAGTTGACTCATTTGCAGGTCAATCAATTGAGCTTAACCTGAGCTCAATCCAAACCCAAACATGGACCTGGTTTGTCTCACTTGAGTTAATTTAGATTCCTTCCAAACTTAACTCAATTAGGACTTGAATCTAACTACGACTCACTGATTACAACTATACACGACCATTAAGTTCAACAATCGACCTAACCTCCAGCAATACGACAACATCCGACATTCTATCGGCAAGTCTAATGATCTTCTTTCGGCGATCTCTCAGCGAGCTTCCCGATCCCTTCAACAAACTCCTAGCGAACTCCCAACGAGCTTGCATCACATTGTCCAAACCTTGGCCCCATGCCCGAACTTGATTTTGGCCCAACATCTGGTTGCAATTCCTTTTCTCCATCATAGTTAATCCTGCATTACTTTCTCTAATACACATGTTAGATCAACAAACCATCAATTGATTTTATCATTAAAATCCGAGATTCAACAATCCCGAGCCCACGATAATCGCTTACCCGTCGATAGCCCCTCATTGGGCCCAGAAGCTAGAGCGACGAGGCATCACCTCTTCACCCTCTAAAGATCCACACCTGTCAAAGAGTCATAGAGCAAAAGTTAAAATCAGGTAAAGGAGGACCCATAGAAAGAAAGGAAAGAAAAAGACCCTATATGAAGGGGGAGTGGCCTCCATTGAGTCGACATCTTCCTTGAATTCCATGGCCCTATTAGAGAAGAATTTTCGTATCTTCTCTAGGGCTTCAGTTTCACCCGCAGATAAGACAAGCAATGCGTTATCAATAGTGTGCACCGCCCACACCACCGGGAAGCCCCAGTCTTGGCTTCCATCATAATAAAGAAGTGACTCCTCCATCCCTTTATTAGAACCCTTGCGAATTCTAAGCTTGGGGTGATCTTTATAGGGGATCGACCTCCATTAAACTCTATAGGGGTCCCTCCCTCCTTGGTTTTATGCATAATGACTGAAAAATAATTGATCTATTGATGATGAAAAGAGGCTTATCACAAGGCTATATTTATAGGCCTTCTAAATCCTAACTCATAATAGGATTCCTACTTCAAGACTCCTACTCCTAACAACTCCTACTCCAACTCTAAGAAGCAACTCCTACTTGCAAGAAAACCAAGACTCCTACTAAACCAAGACTCCTCTTCCTCTCAACTCCTAATCCCTAGCAAACTCCTAACTACGATATGGTTGGTGGCTATATGGGTCTCCAACTATAGAGAGTCCAAGCTAAGTGAAACTCTCCCCCTCTTGCCCCGGCTGGACTCTCTTAAGAGGAGGAGGCAGCTAGGAGACTCTCATCCCATAAGGACTCCTCTATAACCCTAGCCAACCACTTTTTTATTAGGGGATGGCGCCTAGATTAGGGTTTATTATATTCATGACATAATTGACTTTAACCCATATCTAACTTCGACTCCTAACTCAACTCTAGTTCAATCAAATCCTAACCCAACTAGGATTTGGGCTGATTTATTATAATGAACTCAAGTCTTCTCCTAGTTGACCTAATGTTAAGTCTAGGTTGGCCAACAAGGCCTAATTTAAGGACTTGACTTAATCAAATAGGTTTCAACTAGGGTCCTAACAGCCCACCCTCTTTAAATCAGCCTTGTCCTCAAGGCTGAGCTCCATGTCTCCGGGTCTTGATCTGTAACTCCTCACAAGGCTCCCTCGTGGCCCCTATAGTAGGCACATCCTGCTTCTACGATCCAGCATAAGTAGTAGTGACTAGATGGTGATGTATCATAATCCTGCATCCCATACAATCATCAACTGAACCTGGGCCTCCTCATCAACTTGGGTGTTGGGTGGATAGATCTGAGATGATTCATCCTCTCTAAACTTCCATTTGCAATGATATTCCTGAAAGATCAATTGTAATTTTGAATTAGTGTGTCGATCTGATCCACAAGTTATGGCTCCAATGTGATCTCCAATTTTGTGGGGTCCAAAGAAACTGGGAGACCACTTTCATGAGGCTCGAGTCTTCATAAATTGCTATTGGTAGGGATGAAGATGAAGGAAGACTCGATCTTTAATAGCAAACTTCCTTCTATTCTGGCGTTTGTCAGGCGACTGTTTCTTTCTTGCATGGGCTCTGGCGTGTGATTGTTCTTTAATGGTAGCCAGACTTTTCTTTGTGATTGTGGTTGACCTCTAGTAGAGTCTATGGTAAGGTGAGCCCAATTTGAGTTTGGAGGGAGTAGAAGTTGCAATTTTGTAGGACTTAATTTTCTCTCCTCTTTTTGTTATTGTCCTATATCATACCAAGCCACAAATTCAGCATTAGTCAGCATTTTCTTATCGTAGATTGATAGCTTCAGGTGGTATAGGGAGAGGGCTTTGCTAATGTAGGCTAGGGGTTGGCCATCTTGCATGTGGATAACATAAATTTAAGCTCCTGATGCATCAATCACAAACACTTTATCGATGTCGGGTAAAGCTAGCACCGACGAAGAGTAGGGGCTGCAACTTGGCCAGATGACCCTTGTTTCAAGCATCTCATTTTTAATCCTCTCTATGTCAGCTTAGCGATATGATTGACTATTCATTGGTGGTTTCCCCAGAAGAATCAAAATTTGATAATCATGTCGGCGGGTAGGAGTAGGCTGCGTGGTTCGTTAAATATATCTGAAAATTCAGCAAGCAAGGGAAGTAGGTTTGAGTCTTCAAATTTGGTTGGCTCCCCCTTAGATTGCTGCTCAAGTTATACTAAAAAGTAATTGCATGCTTTGTGTAAAACTTTCTCCATTCGTTGCGTGCAAATCGTCATTACGTCGCTCCTACGTTTCCTGCGCTGTATCAGCTGTTTCCCCTTGCTGTAAAATTTTATAATTAGTTTTAAAAATTTTTAGGAAACATCACTTAATGTTGTCAGCCATTGATGCCAAGCATGACCTCATAATCATCAAGAGGGAGGAGAAAGAAATCTGTAATAATCTCTTGGTCTTGCAACAATTGTTTCACCCGTGGGCACCTACCATCACACTTCAAAATTCATCCGTCGGCGACCTTAACATAAGACCTACTGCAATCCTTGATAGGTAAGGACATCTGAACAGTAACCTTACTATTCATAAAATTATTAGTGCTCCCAATGTCAATAAGAATGGTGATCGGTTGTTGCTTTAGAAGTCCTTCCACTTTCATCATATGCGGGTTCGCGTAGCCGGCAAGGGCATGCATCGTAATATTAACCGGCTGCTGTTCTTCATCTGCGACCTCTTCCTCATGCTCCTGAACCTCCTTCTCCATATCTTCAAGAGGTTCATTTAGTAGGAGGTAGCCCTTTTTGAAGCAATGATTGTGGCTCCATGGCTCGTCGTAAAGCCACTAAAGACCCTTTGTTGATCGATCACGTAGTTCTTCTCTTGTCAATTTTTTTGGCAGCGAAGAACAACTGGGAACAGAAGGAGGTTTATATGCTATGGGCCTTGGAGTGGTTCTTATCCTTCAAACATCTTGGTTGAGCCATTCTTCTTGTATTCAGGCGAAAGAAATTACAGCAGCCATGGTACGGGGCTACCGTGCCTTAACGTCCCCTTTTATCTCTGGCTTAAGTCCTTCGATGAATGTTCGTAACAATTATTGGTCAGTCCAATCATGAATAAGGTAGGATAGCTTCTCAAACTTGGTTTGGTACTCTTGAATCGTAGAGGTTTTTCGAATCTTTGCGAGTTGGCCGTCGATATTTTTATACTCCATTGGTCCGAAGCAGTTCAACAGTGCATTCTTAAATTGATTCCACATTGGAGCCCCATGATTATATTCCTGTCAATTGTACCATATTGAATAACATCTACTTCAAGATGGATTACAGTGATATCCACCATAGAATCATCTGAGGTTCGGTAGTAGCGAAAATAGCATTCGGCGCACGAAATCCACCCTGCTGGGTCTTCTTCTTCCCATCGAGGGAAGTCCACCCTCATACGTGGTTGTAGCATATCCGAGGGTTGTCCCTCCTTCTCGATAAGCCTCTCTGAGCTCACCCCTTGTTGAAATTTAGTTGGGCATGGTGGTTGTCCAATTTTGAATTCCGTGAACAAAGCCCACAGTTTATCCACCAAGCGCGATTCAAGTCGAGATTCCAATGCCTCAAATTTGGCATCAATTGGATCATGAGAAGCCATAGCATATGCCTATAGATCAGAGATGCCCTTGTCTTTTTTTTGTTGATGGGTTAATGGCATGGGGTGGTGGAAGGTTCAGACAATAGATGGGTGATAGAATAGTTCGGCTATAATGGTTTACTGTTTTGGGCGACGATTGTTTCATGCTATTAGGGTTATGAAAATAGGTTATGACGGCTGTGTCTTAAGAAGAGGTGATGCCACTAAAAATTTCGTGGAAGGAAATGATAGCAAGAGGTATGGTAAAATCAAAGATCACGGAAAGGTACTATAGTAGATTTTTACGTCTAAAGTGCAACAGCTTGGACGTAAAAGATAGTAGGTTATATTGATAACTTTTTGATGAAACTAAAGGAAAATCCGAATTTAGGAAGTGCTAAAGCCATCGTAAAAATTTAGTAAAGATTTGGTTAGTAAAAACACAGTAGTAAGATCAATTAGGCAAGGTTATATGGCTAAATTATATAGTGTAACTTTCGTCATAGAGATGAGAACTTTGCAACGAAAAGTTTGTGCAGCAAAATAGGAACAATTTTTTTTTTTGGGTTTTTGAATAAGGATAACTAAATTGTAGTAGTAGTAAGGTAGAAAACCAGAACTTGTTGCAATTCACAGGGAGATCAAAGGATGATCTGCGGTAGTGGATATGACGGTAGAATTCGACGACGATCTTTAAGCAATTATAGGAAATGCTTTGGATGGTTGTGGAAAGATGATGGATGATTATGGAAAGATAGTAACATACAAGTCTTAGAACCCTTACAGATTCTAAGCTTGGGGTGATCTCTATGGGGGATCGGCCTCCATGGAACTCTATAGGGGTTCCTCCCTTCTTGGTTTTCTACATAATGGCTAAAAAATAATTGATCTATTGATGATGAAAAGAGACTTATTACAATGCTATTATAGGCCTTCTAAACTCTAACTCCTAATAAGATTCTTACTTCAAGATTCATCCTCCTAACAACTCCTACTCAAACTCTAAAAAGCAACTCATATTTGCAAGTAAACCAAGACTCCTACTAAAACAAGCCTCTCAGGCTTGATATAAAAGTTTAATTATTTTCTTATTTCAAATAAATTTTTAAAAGGTAAGGTTGATACTATATTATTTTTTAAGTATTTTAAAAATAATTTACTTATTATCCAAATTTATGTTGATGATATCATTTTTGGATCTATAAATAAATCTTAATGTGAGTCTTTTGCTAAAGAAATGAGCCAAGAATTTGAAATGAGCCTAATGGGTGAGTTAACATTCTTCATAGTATTATAAATAAAATAAATATATGATTATATTTTTATTAGTCAAACTAAATACACGTTGAACTTGATAAAATGGTTTGAGATAGAAAATGCTAAAACATTAAACACTCATATGAGCACATATACAAAGTTGGACTTAGATAATGAAGGAGAAAACTTTGATAAAAAAATTTATAGAGGTATGATAGGAAGTTTATTATACTTAACTACTGCTAGACCGGATATCATATTTAGTGTTAGATTGTGTGCAAGGTATTAATCTAACCCGAAACTCTCTCATTTGAAAGTAGTTAAATGAATTTTTAGATACTTAAAAGGAACCTCAAAACTAGGATTATAATATCCAAAATCAAAGAACTTCGACTTGATTGTCTATTCTAATGCTGATTTTGGTAGATGTAAAATAGATAGAAAAAGCACCATCGGAACATGTTAATTTTTAGGGCATGCACTTGTTTCTTGGACTTTCAAGAAATAAAATTCAGTAGCCTTATCTACTATGGAAGCATAATACATTGCGGCTAGTGCATGTTGTGCCCAAGTCATTTGGATGATAAACACACTAGAAGATTATGGAATAAAATTAAAAAAATATTCGTATAAAGTGTGATAACACAAGTGCTATATATTTAACTACAAATCCTATTCAACATTCAATAACCAAACATATTGACATTGGACATCATTTTATAAGGAATCATATAAATTATCAAGATATCTCCTTGGAATTTATTGACACTAAGTATTAATTAGCAGATATTTTTACAAAACCCTTAAATGAAGAACAATTTGATTTTCTTAGAAGAGAAATTAGAATGTTAAATCATGAAAATATATAAGTTGCTTGATTTCATGAGAATGATCTTTGTGATAATGTTTTCGAAAAAAAAATATCTTATTATTCACATGAAATTATCTTATTGTTCACATGAGATGATTTTAAATGCATGAGTAGCTCGTAAACTTTTGAATCTCCTTGAATGTCTTGGAGTTTTGAGTTTATCTTTGAAATTTACCTTTACAAAATTGAGAGCTATATTTAATGATATTTTATAACTCCTCCCTTATTTTCCTTCCTTCTTGTTCACAAGAGGAAGAAAACTCCTTATGACTTGTATCGTATTTTAAAAAGGGGAGCAAAAACTCATATGTCTTAAAATGCGTAACCCCATATTTCACCTTTTTGTTTATGACAAAGGGGGAGAAATGGATGTTGATGACTTATGTAATAATTTAAAGGGAAATTTTTAAATGTTTTGAAGTTCATAAAAATCCTTGATGAGTTGAAATTTTTAAATGTTTGAAGTTCATAAAAATCCTTGATGAGTTGAAATTTTTAAATGTTTGAAGTTCATGAAAATCCTTGATAAGTTGAAATTTTCAAATGTTTTGAAATTCATTAAAATCCTTGATGAGTGGATGACTTGATAATTTAAAAGCAAATTTTGTTGATATATGAGTATCCTTGAAATACGATTTGCTTGAAATATTGATTGTCTTGATTTACTTGAATTTAAGAGCGTGTGATTCTCTTGAATTTAAGTCTTCTTTATTATGACATGAATTTAGGAGAAGTTAGGATTAACTCCCATTATCAATTGATTGTCATCATAAAAAAAAGAGGAGATTATTGAATCTCATATTTTGATGATGAAATTAATTGATGAGTGTTTAATCTAAGATGTGTGTTAAAGAAAGAATTGCAGGTCTAACTATGACAGGAGCAATTGAGTTACAACTAAATAATGGGCCAAGATCAAGCTTGGGCATCAGGCCTGGTTCGACCGATGTAGTGAGACCTCATCGGGAGTTCACTAGAAGATTCACCGAAGGGATCGGGAAGCTCGCTGGGAACACGCTGAGAGATCGCCGGAAGAAGACTATAGGATTCGCCGTAAGAATACCGGAGGCTGCCAGATTTGTGCGAGTTAGGTCTTGATTTAGCTTGATTGGTCATTAAGAGTTTTAATCATTGAATCATAGTTAGGGATTGAGTCCTAATTGAGTTAGATTTGTAAAGAATCCAAATCAACTCAATGAGGCAATCAAGTCTACTAAAAGGGTTTGATTAAGCTAAGGTTGAGCTCAATTGGTTGATAAGATAATTAGTCAATATGTGGTTCAAGTTGGGATTGAAAAAGTGAAGGGAATCACTTTTTCAGGATTCCTGGAGGTTGAACCACTGGTGAGCGATGGTTCAACTGATGCCCTAGGTTTTCGGGTGGCTAAACAGCCAAGGACGGGTGGGTAAACCACCGTACCAAGATTTCAAGTGGGTGTCAGCGACTGAACCGCCCAGGCAGGGTGGTTGAATCGCCTGTACCCTAGAATCAGGGTACTTTCATCGGTTGACCCGCCTAAGTTGGTAGGTGAACCGCCCATACTTGATTTTTTCGGGTATGTTTAAATTTTGGCTCTAAAATTTTGAAGCCACTTGGGGCTTATATATACTCTAAGTTTTCTTGAATTTTATATAATAGTTTTGGGGATTATAAAATTTGTGTGTGAATTATAAGAAAAAGAAAGGGGAAGGGAGAGAGCTTAGAGTTAGAAAATTCTTGAAGTCTCCCTCTTGTAAGCTCAAGTGTAAGGATTTGGTCTTCACCTAAAGAAAATCGGTAGTGAATGTCAGTGTGCCTCAAGAAGGAAGACTCGGGAGTGGACGTAGGCACGTTGGTACCAAACCACTATAATTGTGAGTGTTTCTTAATTCTTGCATCTATTACTGACTTGAAATTATCGAGTTCTTAATCATTTTGAACTAAATAGATGCTTCTAATTTTTACTTACTCTTTGAAAGCAAAGTTTCAAGTCAAGCACTTCTCTTCGATGTTAATTATCTTTTATTGGGATTTGCTTGTTTCCTCTTAAGTCATTTTTAAGTAAGAAACATAACAATTTTCTTTGAATCATTTACTTGTTACAAAAAGCTTCGATTTGTCTATCTTACTTAAAGCGAAAAGTTTTGTGTTAAAACAAAAATTTACGCTTGCACTAATTCAACACCACCCCCCCCCCCCCCCCCCCTTTTCTTAGTGCCAATTGGTCCTAACGTCCATGACGTAATTGATTTTAACCCATATCTAACTCCGACTCCTACCCCGACTCCAGTTCAGTCAAATCCTAACCCTACTAGGATTTGGGCTGATTTATTATAATGAACTCAAATCTTCTCATAACCAACCTAATGTTAAGTCTAGGTTGGCCAACAATGCCTAATTTAAGGACCCGACTCAATTGACTAGGACCCGACTCAGCTAGGGTCCTAACACCCTTACCACAGGAGCCCGTCCTATTGATCTAAAACCCCACACGATGGGACACGTAGTAGCTACTTCACCCCTGGCTTAGTCAAAAGTATGAGCCAAACGTCTAATGAGATGGTGCCACCCTCACGCTGTCGCACACCCTTAAGAAGGCCCTTAGGAAGCGCTAGGAGTTTGGCGCCATTTGAGATGATGAAATTCGCTAGTGTCCCAACTAAGAAATTACCACTAAAGGCAAAGGGAGGTGCAACCCAACCTCCACGGCATCTATTGAGAGGCAAAAACCTTCATCAAATTTGTGATAAAGGTGATCCTTGCCCTTAGGAATAGAGATGATGATTTTTAACGGAACCTGAAAATGAACACGTAGCTCCTCTAGTTGCCATGAGGCCACCACAGAATCAGAAGGCTTATTCATCATTAATAAGAAGCTTACTTCAACCACCTTTTGCGAGGAGGTGGTGGAATTCTTTGTACTCCACCGACATTGGGAAGTCAAGCAAAAAGCGATTAGAAGGTTATCATCAAAAGAGGACGACCCCACATGAGAAGCCACAGTCTTGTTGGAGGAAGAAGACATCTTAGTATGTGCTAGGGTATCAGATGGCTAGAATAGCGATGAAATAACGATGAAAGAAGAAGAGCTAGAGAGTGCTAAATAAAAGCAATTTCCCACCTAGTAGGCATCAGTTTGATCTAATGGCATGCCTTGGGACCATGCGAGTAATGATGGTGAAGATCGTATTGCATACCCCTACGCAATCACATGAGCACCTAAAATGGGTAAAGGAGGGCTCCAATCCCTAAGCGGATCAAGCCCATAGTAGAAAACTATTAGAACCCTTGAGAATTCTAAGCTTAGGGTGATCTCTATAGGGGATCAACCTCTAAACTCTATAGGGGTTCCTCCCTTCTTGGTACCCAAGCCATTGGCTAAAGAAAGATTGATCTATTCATGATGAAAGAGGGGAGAATACAAAGCTATTTATAGGGCTTTTAAACCCCAACACCTAATAAGACTCCTACTCAAGACTCCTATTTCTAACAACTCCTAATGCAACTCTAAGTAGCAACTTCTACTAAGACTCCTACTAAACCAAGACTCCTTTTCCCCTCAACTCCTAACCCCTAGCCAACTCCTAACCATGATATGGCTTGTGGCTTTAGGGGTCTCCAACTCCTAATACTTCTTTAAGAAGCAACCTCCAACCTAATCCTAATCATATTCTAACTTAATCCATCCTCAACCAACCCCTCTTTAACTAGGATAAGAGGTGGTTAATTATGGTGACATGCATCCTACTCTTTTCTTAAAATATCTTCCTCCCATCTAATCCTAACCTAGCCAGCCTCCTTGCTTCTTTATTAGGGGTTGGATAGATAGGATTTGCATGAATGTCGTTATGATTTACATAATTTCCCTTAGGATTTACATAATTATCCTCTTTAATAAAATTAAATTAGGACTCCCCTAGCTAGAGTCTTAACAAATACCCCACAGGAAAAGGCATAAGCTCTTAGGATAAGACGACACATCATATCCCAAGCGAAACACCCTGCAATGGCCAAAACCTATTCCCTAGGCGACTCTGATTCCAAGTGGATCTGATCTCCTACTTTAATGTGGTTGAGCCAAAACCCTTGGATGAGTCTAAACCCATGCTTTAATGTAGTTGAATTTGAGCCCAAGTGGGCTAAGGACCAAAGCCTCAGTAGCCTTGTGCCTTCGCCCCATCCATTGCAGCAATGCCTACTCGAGATTTTGCTCGATTTTGTTTACTCATAGGTAAGCCAAATTCAGGCCTCAAGAGCCTTGCGCTTCTGTCTTGTCCTCGACAGTGCCCTTCGAGCCTCGTTAGGCCTCCGTCCAACCCTCATGGCTTATGGTTATTCCACGATGATCGACTTTAGACCTGCTATGGATGCAGCACCCTTAATCACCCACATGACTCAAAGAGGAGCGCATCACCCTAAAGCGCACCAAGCCTTGGGATGGCAAAAGGCCCCCATGTTGGGAAACCACCAGAGAGCATCATATGTACAGTGAAAAAATAAAACAAAAATGATTTCTCATGTTATCATGTCATTGTGCAAAGATTGGTGAGCGAAAAATCGTAAAAATAAAAAATTACGACTAGTGTGAGATTGGTTATCTAGGGTGATCATATATGTCTAAAATTTTAGATCCAATTAGAGAGGATGAAGGATGTCAGATGTCCTCCTCTCTAGTGGTATCCACATAATGGATTGTTGCAACGATGCTCCTCTAATCGTAGCCAAAACCCCGTAACTTTTGTGGACCTTCTCGCAGCAAACGTGGAAGAATATATGATATCTTCTTCACTGTCCTCTTGTAGCATGGAGGGGTTGTTCGGCTGAGAAGATGAGGGAGGAAGGAGAATAGGAGGAGGCGGTTGATAGGACCCTAGTAGGGTCGGGTCCTTGTCAACCGAGTCGTGATGTAATAAAACCCTAACTAGCCACCACCCACGTTGCTTATAGGAGTTGGCTAGGGTTAGGAGAGGAGGAGTTTTACTAGAAGTAGGACATATGGGGTAAGGGTTTCGGAGTCCTATAAAAGAATGTAGCCACCCACCACTTTTCTCAAGCAATATATCTATTTTCTCTTCAGCCTTGTGGCCGAATACCAAGAGGGAGGAACACCTATAGAGTTCCAAGGAGGGTCAATCCCCTATAGAGATCAATCCAGTGTTAGAATGGTTCTATCATTTGGTATCAGTGTAGCATTCTTGGCGTCTCGCTGTTCTTCCACCCTTGCCGCTACAATCATCATCCTCACCATCATCAATTGCAACCGCCACATCTGCTGCTGTCACTGTCGACTCCACCATCATCACCCACTACAGCTGACACTAGAGGTGTTGCTGTCATATATCCACAGCCGGATCTGATATTGCTCCACCCTTGTTGTAATCTGTTAGCACCCTAGCTGAGCTAGGTCCTAGTCATTTGGGTTGAGTCCTTAAAGTGGGCCCTGTTGGCCAGCCTAGGCCTAACATTAGGTCAGCTAGAAGAAGATTTGAGTTTATTATAATAAATCAACTCAAATCCTAGTTAGGTTATGATTTGGCTAAACTGAAGTCGGAGTTGGATTCAGCTCAGAGTCAACCAAGTCAAGCTTGTAATCAACCCAATGGGCCACCCACCTAGATGAGGGGAAGTTAGCTAGGGTTAGAGAGAGGAGGAGTTTCACTTTGATGTGACTCTCTCTAGCATTGGATATGAGTTAGATTAGGAGTTGGAGTCTTGGTTTAGTTGAAGTAGAAGTCCTATTATGATTAGGGTTTTGAGACCCTATATAAATACTTGTAGCCACAACCTTTTTATCATGAATATATCAATCTTTTTTAGCTATTGTGGTTGACTACTAAGGGGGGGAGAAACCCCTATAGAGTTTCAAGGAGGATCAATCCCCTATAGAGATCAACCCCAAGCTTAAAATCCACAAGGGTTCTAACACAATCCTTACTACTACTGCATCTATCCTTACCTACATCATAAAATTGCTACATCTATCTTTGCTGAAACTTGCTGCGTTATCTTTTATCTTCATTACAAAATTAATGCATCAATCTTTTGTCTTTGTCCTAATTTCGCTGCAACTCCTGCATTTGATATTGTTGCCATATTGCTATTACTACCCTCATCTATCTTGCTGCTATCTTCATTAATTTCTTACTATCGTGATCATCAAAATACTACTGCTATATTGCTGAAACTTTCATCGTAAAACTGTTATCTTTTTGATAAAAAAATCTACTATCATACTTTTCGGTGTTTCTTACTACATTCATAATCGATTTTGCCAAACTTGTTGCTACCATCAATATCAACTCTAAGGCACCCCTTTAGCCTTAAGACACTGCTATCATAGCCCCCTTGCATCCTCTATAGCTAGCCTAAATAGTAGTACAAATCGCATCCCCAAATAGCAGCCTACCACAACATTTTACTTCAGATCTTTACCTCTTCCTACTGATAACCCATCCACCAATCTATGTCCTTAACCCGATAACAAAAGAAGAATCTTAACAATACAGATCTAGAATCCTATGCCATGGCATCAGAATATTTGATCGACGCAAAGTTGGAAGCTTCCGAGGCCCGTATGGAAGATAAACTACGCGTCCTCTTTGACGAGTTCAGATTGGGCCGATCAGATAGCCTGAGCAGATCTTAGTATTGTGAGAGTTCAAATCGTAGGGAGAACCCCACGGAGAAAAGAGAACAAGTGATAGACTGCTCGTGCCCATGCATGAGGGTAGACTTCCCTAGATGGGAAGATGGAGACCCGACTAGGTGGATTTTGATATTTTCACTACCACAAGACCCTATATGCATCTATGGTGGAAATTACTATAATATACCTTGAAGGAGATGCGATCCAATGGTATGACTAGTTCAAACACACTCACGGAGTCCCCAGATGGAGGTAATTTAAAAGCAGGCTACTGACAGGACTCCAGCAGGGTTGAGTCCTATTCACTCTAGAAGTAATCAATAAGAATCCTATGAGATTGTAATAAAACCCCACATAGTCACTTCTATCCTATAAAGAAGTGTGGCTAGGATTTAGTTTGGGGCCTTAGGGCTTAGTGGTTGTCACCCTCCTTACTGGGCAGGTTGGTTAGAGTTTCCATCTGCTAGAGTCAGCCATGCCGCCACCTATCCCTATTAAGGCAGTGATAGGACTCCAGCAGGGTTACGTCCTAATCACTCTAGAAGTAATTAATAAAATCCTATGAGATTGTAATAAAACCCCACATAGCCACTTCTATCCTATAAAGAAGTGTGGCTAGGGTTTAGATTGGGGCCTTAGGGCTAAGTGGCCGCCGCCCCCTTTACTGGGCTAGTTGGCCAGGGTTTTCCCCTGCTTAGGTCGACTATAGAGCCAACCTAGCCGCCCCCTGTTTCTACTAAGGTAGGTCGACTATAAAAGGGGCAAAAGGCTAATTTTACTTAGGCAAGCACCCCTTGGGATAGGGTATAGAACCCTATATAATGATGTAGCTGCCCCCTCTCTTTTATCAAGCAAGATTAATCTTTATTCAGCCTTGTGCCGAGTTTTAGGAGGGACGAACCCCTATAGTGTTCCAAGCGTTGATCCCCTCAAAGATCAAAATCTATAGGACTCCTTGTGGGGTTCTATCATTTGGTATCAGAGCCGCGTTCCTGCTGCCCTATAGCCATCTCTGCCACTCCATCTTCCCAAGCAATTCCCACTATTGCTGCAACACGTGCCTTCACCTTCCACCCCAACCGTAGATCAAATCAGTCTTTTGCTGCCCCCTGTGTTCAATCTAGAAATCTAGTATATTTTTATCACCCTCACCTCTTCAATACTACAAGGTCTTTTACCTTATATGTTGAAGAATTTTTCTATATTTTGCAAATTTTGTCCGACAAAAATGTTATCATTATTGCGAAGGCGAAACACTGTAGAAATTTTCAACCGCTTATTTGCCTCTTGAAAGCAGTTTATTGCTTCTCCTTTTTTGTCAAAATTTTTACACAATTCCCTAGATCAACATAGCTTTCATCTGAGAGTGATCTCTCAAAAAAATTTCTTCTGGAACAGATTTTAGTGTGCCTTCTTTCGTCATCAGGCAGTGTTGGAATTTTACGATGAAGGATCTGCCTTTCCTCTTTTACCCTATTTTCCTACTGTTACTCTGCCAAAATTTTGTCAAATTTTTTATTGATATTGATGACATCTAAACTAAGGTTTTTTGTATATTTTTCTTGAGTTTTTATCTAGAATTTACATTGAGAATTTATTATTTCTCTGATGTAAAATCTATTCGGTAGGACAACACATCGCAACACCTTTCTTTGTTGAATTCCATCGGATTTGAGTGCTGTCTTTTGTGGTATTTTAGACTCTCTTTCTCTCATCGGTAAACCCTACCATCCTCACCAATAACCCTTCCAAATCGTACCCTAAATCGATCCACCCATCCAATCGGCCATCTCCACTCTAAAAATTCTCATGCCACTAACCCGACAACAAAAGAAAGATATCAATATTATAAATCTAGAAGCATACACCATGGCATCTGAGGAGGCCATCAATGCCAAGTTTGAAGCCTTTAAAAGTCATACGGAGGAGAAGATGCGATCTCTTTTCGCTAATTCAGCATGGGCCGACCACCTAGCTCGAAGAAATTGCAACAAGGAGAAACTCTAGATTGGCTAGACAATCCTCAAGAGCATGGCCACATCATCCCTGATCCAAACACTTCATGCATGAAGGTTGACTTCCCTAGATGGGAAAGAGACCCGATCGAATGGATCGCATGTGCGGAATGATATTTTTCGATTCTACCGAATCACTAATGCTACAAGGGTGGAGATTGCTGCCATCCACTTCGAGGGAGATGCTATTTAGTCGTTTAATTGGTATGAGCACACCCATGGAGGTCTCTCTTGGTAGTGACTCAAGGAATGACTACTTAATCTCTTCGGACCAATCGATTTTGACAACATCGATGAACAATTGGTGAAGATTCGACAAACCTTGACAATACACGAATACTAAATAAGGTTTGAATGTTTATCTAACCAAACTATGGATTGGTCTGAAAAGTAACTTTTAGGGACTTTTATTGAGGGCCTAAAGCCAGAGATTCAAGGAGAAGTAAATGCATGACAACCGTACACTCTTACAATAGTAATTTTCTTCACGAGAATTCAAGAAGAACGATTGAACCACGAAGTATGAAGGACAAGGGTGGCTCCCCAACTAGCCATGTTGAAGCCTTCAGCCCCCTCTACTACCATCTGAGCCCCTGCACCAAAAAAATTAACAACAGACGAGCTTCGTGAATGATCGGCCAAGGGGTTGTGTTGGCACTATGATGAACCGTGGAGATGAGAACATCGCTATAAAAAGGGCCAGCTTCTCATGATTGAACTGGTAAAGGATGAGGATAGTGAACCATTTAAAGAAAGCCTCAAACCCAAAGATGAAGCCATAGTGATAGGACCCCAGCAGGTTTGAGTCCTAGTCTCCCTAAGAAGTAGTCAATAAAACCCTACTAGATTGTAACAAAGTCACTCCTATCTTATAAAGGAGTATGAATAGGGTTTAGATTAGCCATTATGGCTTAGTGGCCGCCACCTCCGTACCGGGTTGGTCGGCCAAGGTTTCCCCCTGCTTAGGTCGGCTATAGAGCCAACCTAGCCCCCCTTATTCCTATTAAGGCAGGTCAGGTTTAGGAGGGGCAAAGGGATAATTTTACTTAGGCAAGTACCCCCTTAAGCTAGATTTTTTATCCCTATTTAAAGATGTAGCCACCCCCCCTCTTGAATCAAGCAATTATCAATTTTATTTCAGCCTTGTGCCAAGTTTAGGAGGGAGGAACCCCTATAGCGTTCCAAGGGTTGATCTTCCTTAAGGATCAAAATCTATAGAGCTCCTTATGGGGTTCTATCATCTTGTATCAGAGCAGCGATCTTTCTACCCCTGTAGCCATCATCCACACCTCCACCTTCCCAAGCAATTCCCACAATTGCTTTTGACGTCGCCTCCATCGTCGCCCACCAAGCCGTAGATCCATCAATCTACTGCCATCCTCTACGTGAACATCAAAGATCTGGTAAAAACTATAAAGCTTATGCCTCTTGCTACTAGTATTCCTCTATCTTATATATGGGAGAAGTTTTTCCAAAATTTCCTTGCTGCAAAATTTTACCATCGCGAGAAGTAATTTTCAACTGATTGTTGCTTCTTGGAACTGAACTTTTAATCATCCTTTTTAGCTGAAACCTTTATACAATTTTGTAGATCATCTTAGCTTTCGTCTAAGACTGATCTCATAAAAAACCTCCTTCTGGATCCGGACTTATAGCGCTGCGATTCTTCATCATGCAGTGCTAAAATTTTACGATGGAGAATCAGCCTTCCATCCATTGGCCTCTTGAAACTAAACTTTTGTTCATCCTTTTTGGCTTAAATTTTTATACAATTCCAAAGGTCTACTTGGCTTTCATCTGGGATTGATTTCTTAAAAAAACTCCTTCTAGAACTGTTTTTCTTGTGCAATCTTTCACCAGCATGTAGTTCTAGAATTTTTACAATGAAGGATCTACCTTTCATCTTTTGCCCTATTTCCCTACTGTTACGCTACCAAAATTTTGCCAAACTTTTTACTAGTATTCCCAACATCTAAACCAAGGGTTTTCGCATAATTTCCTTAAATTTTCCTCTGAAAATTACATCGAGAAGCCATCGTTTCTCTGACATAAAATCTGTTCGGCAGGACTGCACATCACTGCACATTTTTTCTTCGAATTCTATCGGATTTGAGTGTTGTTTATTGTGGGATTTCAAACTCTCTTTTCCTTATCACCAAACCCTACCATCCTTACAAAAAACTCTTCAAAACCCTACCCTAAACCGAAACCAAAAAGCCACCCAAATCAGCCCTAACCGTAGCCTACTTCTTTATCGATCCACTTACCTTTTCAGCCAACTTTCCTTACTGATACACCTACCTTTGCTGCCATATATCCTAGATCTAAAATCTATTTCCCTAACCTTCATCTACTGCTATCACAGCCCTAAAACCACACCAATTTGCAACCTAAACTCCATAAAACCGTAACCCCAAATCACACCCAAAACAGCCACAAACCGCACCCAAAAACCGAAGCCTTCGGTCCACCAATCTTTCAGCCGCCCAATCTCCCTTATCCCTTCAACCGTAGCATGCATCTTTTACTGCCCAACGCTGCCAATAGTGACCTCTTGCTGCCATCATCCTTGATCATAACCAACATCGATCCTTGCGACAAAAAGCTACCAGCAGCGATCTTTCACTGTAATTTGTTTACATCATAGCCCGCAACAATCGTTCACTGCCAACTATCTTGACCGCAGCCAGCAACAAATTAAACACAACAACAGTTGTCTCTTGCTCCATACTGTTGTTTCCCTCCTCTGCAACAGTCGTGTACATCGCTGCCCCATCTTCCTCCTATTGTAGCTGCACCCTTGCTGCAACCGACGCCACTTGCAACCACGAAGTCGCAGAGCAATCATAACCGATGTTGTTGCTGCCCTCTTCTTCCTCCACCATCGTTGCTACCCTTAGCTACCATCCTCCACTTGGAAACTTCACCCCCGCATATCCCGACATTGTTTACATTCACTGCCTTCAACTTGAAAATTGCAGCTACACTTTTCAATCGATTTGTTTGACAGGTTGGAGATCCTTACGTCATGACATCGCTGGGCTTATTCGAAACCAAATTAGAGGCTTTCGAGACATGTATGAATGCTAAATTATGCACTCTCTTCGAGAAGTTTAGATTGGGCTGATACCAAACCTAAGAAGATCACAACATGGAGCAAATTATGATTGCAAAAAGAACCCATCAGAGATAAGAAGCAAGGATAAGACATGGCAGCCCTACACATCGACAACATCGATCTCCTTTGTACAACTTCAAGAAAGGCACCTCAATCAAGATGCTCAGAGCATGAGAGCCACATCCCAACCAAAAGTATATAAACCTTCAACACCAATCAATTACAAGAACCTTGACGAAGAACTAACGAAGATCCGACAAACCTCTACCATCCAAGAGTACCAAATCAGGTTTGAAAGATTAACTAATCAAACTCATGATTGGTCTGAAAAACAGATATTGAGGACTTTCATTGAGGGCTTGAAGCCAGAGATTCAAGAAGAAGTTAAAGCGCGACAACTGTACACACTTAAGGCAGCCATCTCCTTCGCACGACTACATGAAGATAGGCTAAACCAAGATGCTCGGAGGACCAGAGACTCTCGGCCCCGTCTACCACTAGTCGATCACCTCAGTCGAAAAAGTTAACAAGAGAAGAGTTTCGTGACAAATTGGCAAAGGGCCTATGTTGGCATTATAATAAACTGTGGAGCCAAGACTACCATTGTAAAAAAGAGAGACCTCTATTGGTTGAGCCCACTGAAGAACTCAAACTCAAAGATATGGCTCTCGAGTCTGAGGAGAAGGATATGAAGTAAAAACCATGATCAACTGCCCACACCTTTCATGCTCCACCACAGATATTGAACATTGATTGCTTCATCAAGCATCAGCCTGTCACCATCCTTGCCGATACCAAGAGCTCCAATGACCTTATGAATGACAAAAGAAAATAGGTGACCTTATGTGGGAAAGGAGAGAACGAAGAAAAGATGATCTCGATACAGTGCTTGGAGAAGCTCGCTGAAATCTCAGGTATGTCCGCTGAACCGAGCCGACTCCTTTCTACCAGACTGCATGACCCTCGTATGTTGGTCTTACAAGGGGAACCACCAACACATATTCGGCCATATTGCTATCCACATTTTCAGAGGATCGAAGCTAAAAAAGATTGTCTTGGAGACGCAAGAGATATAGATCATTCGACTACAACCTTCCCTTGCAATGACACTTTATCTCAAAAAACTTTGTATCTTTATCTGCAGGGATAAGTTCTTCCTAAAGTGTCATATTCAGCTGAACCAGCTATGGGTTCTAATGCAGTGCTCCCTCATCTCGGGCTACTTCCATGACTTCACCGAGGAGCAGACCATGATGCTAAAAGTCTTCCCTGATGATGACCTCGGATCCACGGCCCACGATCGCAAGAAGGAATAGGAGAAAGGCATCCACATGACCCCCACAACCATGATGTCATTTATATTGATGCTAGCATTACCTGAACGTGATAATGTGTTCATACTTGGAGCAGACACATCTAGAGTTGGGATCGGCGTCACCCTTATGCAAGATGGTTCATGACATGAAAGAGGAGTAAGCCCAAAAGAATTACAATTCATGCTCAAGCCAACACATGCAAAGAAGAAATGGCCTCCCGACAAACTTCAAAATGGATAAAAAATTGAAGATCGAGTTTTCTTACACCTCCAGCCCGATCAGCAGGAAACTCGAGCCTTAAGGAAGTGGTCTTCCTATTTCTTTGGGCCTTGCAAAATTGGGGACCACATTGGAGCCCTAACCTAGAGATCAGATCCACGCACCAGATTAAGATTACAGTTGATCCGCCGGGTATCCCACCTCAAATGGAAATTTAAAGAAGATGACTCAGCCCAAATCCTTCCAACTAACACCCCAGTTGATGAAGAGGCCAAAGTTCAGTTGATAATAGCATGAGAATCATATGAGGAGCTGAAGATCCGGTTCCCTGAGTTCATGGAACCTCAGCCTTGAGGACAAGGCTGATTTTAAGTGGGTGGGTTTGATAGGACTCCAGTATGGTTGAGTCCTAATCTTCCTAAGAAGTAGTCAATAAAACATTGCTAGATTGTAATAAAGCAACTCCTATCTTATAAAGGAGTATGGTTAGGGTTTAGATTAGCCCTTAGGGCTTAGTGGCCGTCACCTCCCTTACTGGGTTGGTCGGTCAAGGTTTCCCCCTGCTTAGGTCGGCTATAGAGCCAACCTAGCCGCCCCCTGTTCCTATTAAGGCAGGTCGGCTATAGGAGGGGCAAAGGGATAATTTTACTTAGGCAAGCACTCCCTTAGGCTAGGGTTTTGATCCTTATTTAAAGATGTAGCCGCCCCCCCCCCCCCCTCTCTTGAATCAAGCAATTATCAATTTTATTTCAGCCTTGTCCCGAGTCTAGGAGGGAGGAACCCCTATAGTGATTTCCCTCAAGGATCAAAATCTATAGAGCTCCTTCTAGGGTTCTATCACATAGAGGAAGAGCCACAACCGGCCAACTACTCCAACTCGTAGACTATGAAAGTTGGAGGACTTCGTAAACAATAACCCATCACCGTTCTCATCGATATGAGTAGCATAAATAACTTCCTCAATAGCAAGGTCATTGCACATATGGTGCTTTAAATCAAATGTTGCAACAAGTTTGACATAACGGTTGCCGACAGTCGAATCATCAATTGCGACCAACGATGCCCGTGGGTAAAATTGCTCCTACAAGACCAAGAAGTGGTAGCCGATTTCTTCCTCCTTCCCATTGATGATTATGAAGCTGTGGTTGAGATTGAATGGCTCACAACATTAGGTGACATCTCCTGAAATTTTTCTAAACCAATCATGAAGATTCATTGCAAAGGGAGACATGTCACATTACGAGGCAAGCGCGGGAGCCATATTTCCACCGTTTCAACATAGCAAATTGAGAAGGTGCTACACAAAATAAATGGTGGATTTTTTTATGCATATCTAGCAGCCATCCAAGGAGGGGAACATGAAAAATTTAGATCCTAAGCTTGCCCTCTTGCTGGATGAATTTGCAGATGTTTTCACGGAGCTACGAGGGCTTCCCCCTAACCAGTCGCATGACCGTACTGCTATCCTCCAGCAAATTTGAGACTGTATTGCTATCCTCACTTGTAGAAGGACGAGATTGAGAATATCATCAAGGAGATGCTCGACACCGGATTAATTTGACCAAGCTGCAGTCTTTACTCTTCGCTGGTGTTGCTAATGCGTAAGAAGGATGGTACATGTCAGATGTGCATTGATTACCTGGCTTTAAATGCTATCACCGTCAAAGACAAATATCTTATACCAGTCATAGATGAGCTCTTGGATGAATTAAAAGGAGCCTGAGTCTTCACTAAATTAGATCTCTGTTCTGGTTATCACCAAATTTGGGTATGCGTTGAAGATGTTCCGAAAATTGTATTCCGCACACATAATGGCCACTACCAGTTTCTGGTAATGCCTTTCAGACTTACAAATGCTCCACACTTTTCAAAACCTGATGAATGACATCTCTCGGAGTTTTCTACGCAAGTTTGTGTTGGTATTTTTTGATGATATTCTCATTTATAGCCCAACGCTTGATATGCATTTTTAGCACTTACGAACTGTTCTAACGATTCTTCGGGAGAACACCCTTTATGTTAAACAGTCAAAGTGTAGTTTTTTATAGCATAAAGTGGAGTATCTAGGGCATATTATATTAGAGGATGGAGTGGCGGTAGACCCGAAGAAGATCAAGGCAATGCAAGGATGGTGAGACCTACGAACACAAAATCACTACACAGCTTCCTTAGACTCACGGGCTACTACCAAAAATTCATGAAAGATTATGGCAAGATTAGTGCCCCACTCACATCCTTACTACAAAAAGACTCCTTTTTGTGGTCAGATGAAGCCTCCGCAGCTTTCGAATGACTCAAGGCAGCCATGACGACGACGCCGGTCCTACCGCTACCCGATTTTAGCCGCACCTTTATGATTGAGGTTGATGCATCCGGAGTTAGAATTTGGGCTATTCTAATATAAGATGGTTGATCCCTTGCTTACATCAGTAAAGCTTTATCTCCTTCATATCTTAAAATGTCTGTGTATGATAAGAAAATGCTTGCCATCGTACATGCCATCACGAAGTGGAGACCCTACCTGATCGGCCGACACTTCTAGAGTAAGACTGACCACCGAAGTCTTAAATATTTTTTGGAGTAGAAAATATCTTCCCTGGAGCAGCAACGATGGGTAACTAAACTTCTTGGCTTTGATTATGAAATTCTTTATCGTAAGGGGAAAGAGAATGTTGTTGCAGATGCTCTATCGCGGCTACCGAGACAATCCAAAATTTCAACCATCTCTATTCCCTCCATCGACTTACTCAAGGACATTAGGGAGGAATGGAAGAATGATCCAAAGACCCGGGACATCATAGAAAAATTGAAGAAGGATCCGGGTTCCATGGGTCACTACACTTGGGATTCGAAGGACCTGCGCTAGAAAAGCTGAATTGTGATTATTCCTTCTTCCTCATGTATTCAGAGTATTTTGCATAAGATGCACTCTTCACCTTCAGTAGGACACTCTGGATTTCTGAGAACATATAAGAGGGTGAAGCAAAACTTCTTTGGGAAGGGCATAAAAAATCAATTTATGATTATGTATCCAAATGTGAAGTATGCAAGCAGCAGAAAGGTGAAACAATGGCAAATCTGGGAAAACTATGTTAGAACCCTTACAGATTCTAAGCTTGGGGTGATCTCTATAGGGGATCGGCCTCCTTAGAACTCTATAGGGGTTCTTCCCTCCTTGGTACTCAAGCCATTGGCTAAAGAAAAATTGATCTATTCATGATAAAAGAAGGAGGAATACAAGGCTATTTATAGGGCTTCTAAATCCCAACTCCTAATAGGACTCCGACTTCTAACAACTCCTAATGTAACTCTAAGTAGTAACTCCTACTAAACCAAGACTTCTCTTCCCCTCAACTCCTAGCCCCTAGCAAACTCCTAACCATGATATGACTTGTGGCTTTAGGGGTCTCCAACTCCTAATACTTCTCTAAGAAGCAACCTCCAACCTAATCCTAATCCTATTCTAACTTATCCCCTCCTCAACCAACCCCTCTTTAACTAGGATAAGGGGTGGTTAATTAGGGTGACATGCATCATACTCTTTCCTTTAAATATCTTCATCTCCTATCTAATCCTAACCTAGTCAGCCTCTTTACTTCTTTATTAGGGGTCAACAAGATAGGATTTACATGAATGCCCTTAGGATTTACATAATTACCCTTAGAATTTACATAATTACCCTCTTTAATGAAACTAAATTAGGACTCCCCTGGCTAGAGTCCTAACAGACTCGCCCTTTTCAAATCAGCCTTGTCCTCAAGGCTGAGTTCCATATCTCTAGGTCGTGATATACAACTCCTCACTAGGGTCCCTCGTGGCCTTATAGTAGGCACATCCTGTTCCTGTGGTCCAGCATCAGCCGTAGTGACTGGACGGTGATGTGTCGCGGTCTTGTGATCCCTTGCAATCATTAGCTGAATTTGTGCCTCCTCATCAACTTGGGTGTCAGGTGGATAAGTCAGTGTCGAGTTGTCTTCTCTAAACTTTCATTTAGGATGAGATACTTGGAGGATCAATTATATTTTTAAATTAATGTACTGATCTGATCTGTAAGTTACGACTCTATTATGATCTCCAATTTTGCAAGGGCCAAAGTAGCAGGAGGACCACTTCCTTGAGGCTTGAATTTTCTGCTGGTAGGGCTGGAGATAAAGGGCAACTCGATATTCAATATCAAACTTTCTTTTGCTTCAATATTTGCCAGGAGGCTGTTTCTTTCTTGCATGGTTTGTAACTTGGTTATTCTTAAATAGTAACTGAGCCTTCTTTTGAAATAATTACTGCCCTTTGATAAGGTTCCTAGTGGTATGAGCCCATTCTGAGTCTGAGCATGTTTTCATCTCTCCATTGTACTGCTGAGCTGTATCATGCTAGACTTCAAATTTAGTAGTAATTAGTATCCCTTTATATATCTGAAGCGTTATGTGAAATATACTAATAGGGGGGTAAATTAGTGCAAGAGTGAAATAATGCTCGTTTAAAAACTTTCTTTCATAAAGTAGAAAGTGAATTATGGAAGCTTTTCTTTATATTTCGATAAAATCGATTTAAAGCCGATTTGAAAGAAGTAGAAAGATTGAGGCTTGTATCTAAATAGAGAGTGATTAAGAGCAATCAAATGTAATAAGTAAAGCAATTAAAGCACACATTGGCCTCATCTGGCCTATATCCACTCCCCGAGCTCTCCTCCTTGAGGCACATTGGCATCTACTATCGATCTCCTTTGGGTGAAGGCCAAACTCTTACAACATAAGCTTATAAGGGAGACTCTTTTTCAACTCTAAGCTCACTCCCTTCCCCTTTTCTTTTTCTTATAATTCAAGTTTTTCACAGAGATTTAATCCCAAAAATTATTGTATGGAATGCAATAAGACTTGGGGTATTTATAGGGCCCAAATGACTTTAGAATTTGGAGCCAAAATTTAAACATATCTAAAAAATTTGGGTACAGACGGTTCACCCACCGCCAAAAGCACCCTTGATTCCAGGATATGGGCGGTTCAGTCATCGTCAGCCACCTAAAAACCTGAGCGATAGTGGTACAACTGCCACTCACCGACAGTTCTACCGTCGGAATTTCTAGAAAAGTGGTTCCCTCCACTTTTTGAATTCTGACTTGAACAATCAATTGACCGCTTCCTTGGTCAACTAATTGAGCTCAACCTGAGCTCAATCCAACCCTATAGTGGACCCGGTTGCCTCTTTAAGTTAATTTGGATTCTTTCCAAGTCACACTCAATTCAGACTCAAACTTAACATATGACTTAAGGATTACAACCATACATGACCACCAAGCTTAATGACATCACTCCCACAATCCGGCAACATCCAGCATTCCTTGTGGCAAGTCTCACGATCCTCCTCCAACGATCTCCCGACGTGTTCCTAGCGATCTTTCTGATAGCTTCGGCGAAGTCCTAGTGAACTCCCGGTGAGCTCCCGCTACATCGTCCAAACCTTGGCCTGATGCCTAAGCTTGATCGCAGGTCTATATCTGGTCTGCAACTCATTTTCACCATCGTGGTTAAACCTACACTATACTAACTATGACTTAATTAATTACAATCATGACCAACAAATCCACTTGAAAACCTTCCCAACTCTAGGCAAGCCTTTCGGCTACCCCCAACAATCTTTCGGTGACTCTCGGTCTTCTTCTGGCGAACTCCCTTGTGCCATCCTGGCAAGCTCCTGACGCCCTCGACGAGCTCTCGACACACTCCAGGTGAGTTCCAAACCATATCGTCCTTACTCTAGCTCGATGTCTGGACTTGACTTTGGCTAAACCTCTGATTGTAATCTGTCATAGTTGCTCCTGCATCAATCAACTCTAACAATCTTGTTAGATTAATAACTCATCAATTGATTTCATCATCAAAATCTGAGATTCAACAATCTCCCCTTTTTTATGATGATAATCAATTGATGACGAGAGTTAAACCTTACTCCCTCTAAATCCATGCCATACTTTAAATAAGGAAACTTAAATTCAAGAGAATCACACACTCTTGAATTCAAGTATCTTGAGATAATTAATATTCCAAGTAAATAAAAATTTATATCAAGTCATCAAAGCATGAATTTCAGAAAAATATGCATCAATATCCAAGTATGTACATCAATATCCATATGTCATCAATGTCTATTTCTCCCCCTTTGTCATCAGCAAAAAGGTGCAATGTTAGAGCAAATAATTTCACAGCACATGTGTCAATAATTTTCTCATGAAAAAATTTTCTTTTGACATATGTGTATCATTTTATGTCATCAATTCACTATTTATCCCCCTTTGTCATCAACAAAAAAAAGGGTTGAAATAACTAGCAAGTAACTTTTTGATGTATAAGGTCATCATGTGTCAAGTTTTTCATATCTTTACAAAATAAATTTCGTATTGCTCCCCCTTAATAGGATAAAAAACTATTTTTCTCATGAAAACTTTGTTCCCACCTTTTTTTTTGTAAATAACAGAGTAGAAATAAGATGGGGATTTGAAAATATCATCACAAAATAGATCTTAATCTAGTAAATTTTGGATCTTAAGATAGTTAGGAACTATCTATGCAATTTTAAAATTTATAAATCAAGTAATTCATGCATTCTCATGGTATAGCATTCCTAGCTCTCAACCTCAATCTTATAGATATAAATTTTGAAAAGAATATTTAGAATATGAGCTTAAGAATCCTTCCTGTAGCAAGTAAATCCAAAAAATAACAAATCATCATCTTAATATAGATTTTCTCCCCATTTTGTACACAAGAAGATAAAATCAATGAGGGGGTTTTGAAAAGCATCATATGCAATACATCATATCATTACAATAAAATCATGAGCATTATTTCAAATCATCATATATATTTTCAAAATCATCATTACATGCATGATCATCATACATGATTTCACATCATCATACCTTCTCCCTCTTTATCATCAACAAAGAAAGGAGAAGTAAAATTAGCAAGTTTTTGAGATATGAAATCTTAGCAATTTAGCAAATTTTTCATCACCTTAGAACATGCAAGCTAGTGAGTTCTTTCTTCTCTTTTGAGAAGTGCAAGCTAGCAAATTTTTGTTTCTTTGCAATGTTCAAGCTAGCAATTTTACATCATGCAAGCTAACAAGTTGGCAAGTGTTACTTCTCTTAGCATGTTTTTTTATAATGGGAGGTTAAGCAAAATTTTTGCTTCTCTGGATATTTGCATGATAGCACTTCTTGCTTCTTTTATTAGATGAGTAAGCTAGCAAGTTTTGCTCCCCCTTTGTCATTGTCAAAAAGAAGGGATAGTTACAATAGTGCAAAACTTTTTCCATTACATCATCACATAAAATATATCAAGAAAATTTAACATGGTGATGAGATATACAATTCATAAAGACAAATTATGAATATCAAGAGACAAATCATAGGAGAAACAAATAAAATATCTTGATTCATGCATAAGAAATCTCAAGTTGTCAAGACCATAATTTATATAAAAATCTCCTTCTAAATAATACAAGAACACATAATAAGATATTTGATTCATAAAATATTTCAAGCTTAATTGTGAAGAATCAAAATCATGATATAGGTAAAAACTCATTCAATTTCAAATCATCAAAATCACTTTCAAGAGATTCAAAATGAAATAAATAGACTTATCAATCTCTTGAAATGCTAGTGATTTCCTTTCTCCACTTTGCTATTGTAGATAAGAAAGAAGAAAAGGGGAATAATACATAACAAAACTTCAAGTAATAAATTATCAAGATGTTATAATGATTTTTTAGGATATGTCTCCTTTTAGTGAATAGCTAAAGGAATCGTAGGAGTACAAAGAATCTCCTTTTAGTGAATAGCTAAAGGAATCATAGGAGTACAAAGAATGAAAAATCTTGACTCATAATAAATCTCAATTTATAATTATCAAGGAATCAATATCATGATTTGGATAAAAACTTATTCAAATTCAAATCATCAAAATCACTTTCATAGTTCAAGAGATTCATAAAAAATAACATAATCGATTCATAATCTCTTTTTGAAAAATTTATAAGATAGAAAATTTTTTAAGAAAAATATATTCTCTTTTTATTTCATACAAGTATGCCTTTATCTTTGAAGTCAAATAAAAACATGTATCATCATTTAAAACCAAAAAAGAACTTTCATTATGGCAAAGATCAATAAGCTATAAATCACAAGGATTATCATGCATAATTTAAAATATAAACTCATTAAGCATGATCAATTACATCATTAAATCATCAAGCATGGTTTCATTGAACATAAAGCATCTTCAATCAAAAAATAATATAAAAGTTATCATGATATACATTATTGTTTCTTAAAAGCATACATAGGATTTATCTTAAGCATTATATTTAAGTTTAATATTTTATTCCTTTATCATAAAACTTATAATTTTCATGATGAATATAATTTTTTAAAATCACTAGAAAGAAAAGCATGATCCCCTTTTCATAATGTTTTATGCTAAAATTCTATCATTCAACAATAATCATCATCAAAAATTTTCTTTCATAAATTTAAATTTAGATAAAGTTTATAATTCATTTTTATACTAGCATGCCAAAGTTAGAGCAATCAAGATTAATGAGTTATCTAAAGATTCATTACCAATGTTTTTATTTTAATAGTTTTTTATTATTACTTAGGCTAGTGAACTTTGAAAGAGTATTATATCTTAAGTCATGTGCCTTAAACATCTACTTTCAAAATATTACTTAGTGCTCCTAGCCTTGTTAAAAGGTAACTTTATATTATGTGAGTTTTTATTTAGGTACCCATTTGAGTTTGGGTCCTTCATGATATATTCTTTCCATTTTCTCTGATAGCTTAAGGTTGTTTATGGTTCCCTTAAGAACCCAAATTAATTTATATGGATTATAATTTCTAAATGAACACTTATAATTAAAGTATTACCATAAAAATTACATCTATTTTTGGGCAAAGAGTTTAATATGGGCCTTCTAATGAGGATAGTTGGTTCTTGATGAGTCTCACTCACAATGCTAATACTTTCCTTATGAACATGACCCTTATCAATATGGATCATGTTTAGAGACTTATTGTCTATATTAAGTCTTTTTTGAGTTTGTTGTAGTATGTCATTTTCTTGTTTAATTACCTCTAATGACTCATACTTAGAACAAGAAAAACATGATGTTGATGCACCATTCAAGGTTTCATATTTAGTACATGAAATGTGTGATAGTGATGTATGATGGCATTTGTTCAAATTTACTAGCTAAAGAATCATGCTCTTTCTTAACTAATTTATAAGAGTTGCTAATCATTCTAAATTCATTATAGAGCTCATGAAAAGCATTTGATAATTCATCAAAAGTAAATGAAACTTTGGAAGAATCACTTACCTTATTGTTGATGGTCATAAGCTCGAGATTCTCCACTTTCTTTTTATTGTGCCCTTCATCTTCGGAGTGTCTTAGCTTTTAGTATTCATAGCAAGAGTTATTGTCCATGATTTTAAGATCATTTTTATGGTTTATGTTTATTAATTTATCCGGTTCATTTGTCAAAGGTTCAAAGTCCTCATCACTTACTATTTCACTCAATGAGTCATATGTCATGCTCAGTTCAAATTCTTTCCTGTTCTTTGGAATGTGTTTTTTGCTGGTTACAGGTGCCCTGCAAGCCAATCACGTGAGTGATGACACGTGTGACATGCTATGTAATCTTTTTGCTTATGATTAATATTGGCATATTCTCACATTATATTATCTATTGCATATATATTGTGATGTCCTTGGTTCTGTGCAATGGAAATCGGATCGTGATCACGATAATGAGATCGATTCACTTTTAAACACAGATCCTAAATAATCTCGGTCATAGGTTACTCGAGAGAGACATCAAGATAACCGGACAGACCGATGTACTATATACCCATCCATATGATGGAGGCGGCTGGTCTCATAGCCACTTGTGTGGAGACACTAAGGATATAATAGAGGTGCTGATTGAAGAATGAGTTTTCTGATTAATCCGCTTATGGAATGTTGTATGGTTGATAATACCTAATGTTAGACAACGATTCAATAGTCTCAGTTATGTATCTGGTCCTTTGACTTGAGACACCAAAGATGTCTTGTATGAGTACTCCTTTCTTTGACGTCAGACTTACAGGTTTGAAAAATTCCATATCTAGTACAACTAGTTATCGGGATTGGTAGCCAACCTTACGAAGGTAATTTAGTGTCAATAGAGGATCATCCACTCTCGGTATCATAGGAGGAATATCTCATATATGTTTGCTCAAACAAATCCCTGGCCAGGGTCATTCGGATTGAGAGAGAAAGAGTTCTTCGGGAGAATCCGATTAGAGCGAGATTATGACATATTCTGTATGTGACCTGACAGTACTATGTCCAATATACAATTTCTAGGATATTAGTCAGATGAGAGATTATAGATACACGGTAACTGCGGATAAACAGGTCTGATGGATTCGATCCTCCTGTACCGTTTGGGGACTATCGCGTAGTGGCCTAGTACGTCCATAGTCGATGAGTCAAGTGAATTATTATAGGGATAATAATTCACTATATCAGAAGGAGTTCTGATGGGAGTGACTCACGGCTAGCTCGGTATCGAGCCTAGAGGGTCACGCACATATGGTGGATGCTTTAACGAATAGAGGATTGGATTGAGAACCAATTAATCACTATTCTCATTAGATTAAGGCCCAATTAGAAGCCTAAGGAGATTATTGGATAGAGATCCAATAATGTAAGGTTAGTGGGTAATTTGATGGAGATCCAATACCTACTAAAGCAGGAGCCCTAGGATTTTTGGTGGCTCTCTATAAATAGGAGGGGAGACCCATGGTTGATAGGCTACAGCTTTAGCCACCACCTCCTATTCTCCTCCCTCCCTTTGTGCAAGAGTTACGAGATCATATTAGAGGAGTTTCACTGTAGAGATCCATCATGTTGATACTGCTAGAGAGGATGACACTTTACCTCTTTCATCTTCCCCATCCGGAATTGGAATACAGGGATATACGATCTCCCTAGGTAAAATCAATTTATCATACATCACGGTTTTATCAGTTTTTACATTTTTCTCACGACCTTAATATTTTGCATGATAATTTGATTTACGTGGGAAATCAGCTTTTGTTTTGATTTTTGCTGCGCATATGATGCACCCACTAAGGATTTCCAATAGTGGTATCAAACCCAAGGTTTTCGTATGAAAGATTGGTTTTAAACTACGTGTGATGAGATTAAATCACGTAGAATCATTCTACGCGTTCTTGTTATGTTTTTACAGTGAATGTAGTGAGGAGGAGGGGCGGCCAGCCATGACCAGCCCCCATGTAGGGCCAGCCACCCACGGCCAAGGCCCCCTGCAAGGGGGCGGTGAGCTGCGGCCAGGGCCAGCTCGAAAGGGAGGCCAGCGACGCCCACAAGGGGCGGCAGTCGCCCGCAAGGGCAGCAACCCGCAGGGGCGACGCCTGCGAGCAGAATCGTTGGCCGCGGGGGCAGCAGCCGCCCGCGGGCACGACCAACTATTTTGTTCCTTCTATTATCAAAAATATCATTTATATCTCTTGTTTGACAATTAGTAGATATAAATTAGTTTTTTAGAATACTAGTTGTTTAATAATTATGGATGTTGAGATCATCACTAGAGGGACACTTATAAATGGCTTATATGTGTTAGACACTTTTCTACATATCATGAATATAAATGTGTCTAAGAGGAAAAGAGATAAGGTGAATAATGAATACCTATGGCATTGTAGGCTAGGTCATATACATAATAGAAGGATTCAAAAGTTGATGAAAGATGGATACTTAGATCCATTTGACTATGAGTCATATGCAACTTGCGAACCTTGCCTTCGTAGGAAGATGACCAACTCTCCTTTTAGTGGAACTGGAGAGAGAGCCACTAAGTTATTGGAACTCATACATAGTGATGTATGTGGTCCCAATTTGACTCAGACTATAGGTGGTTACCCATACTTCATTACATTCACTGATGATTTCTCTAGGTATGCACGCGTGTACTTAATGAAGTACAAATCTGAGGCCTTCGAGAAATTCAAGGAATATAAGAATGAGGTAGAGAACCAAATTGGAAAGAGTATTAAGACTCTTCGATCGGATTGAAGAGGAGAGTACTTGAGTATGGAGTTCACCCATTTCCTCAAGGACTGGGATTCTATCCTGGTGGACACCTCCTTATACACCTCAGCTCAATGGTGTATCAGAAAGGAGGAATCGCACGCTGTTAGATATAGTACAGTCCATGATGAGTTTTGCTGACCTACTCGTCTCATTCTAGGGGTACGCCCTAGAGACTGCAGCTTACCTTCTGAATATAGTTCCATCAAAGTCGGTAGTATCTATACCATATGAGATATGGAAAGGAAAGAAGCACGATCTTAAGATTATTAAGATTTAGGGCTGTCTTATCCACGTTAGAAGACACAACCTCAATAAGTTGGAATCAAGGACAGAATGGTGCACATTCGTGGGATACCCAAAGGAAACTTATGGGTATTATTTCTATCATCCTAAGGATCGAAAGGTCTTTGTTGCCAACAGAGCTGTGTTGCTTGAGAAGGAACACATTCTTGGTGGAAATAGTGGGAGTGAGATAGAATTGAGCGAGGTTGGAGAACCTAGCTCAAGCACCATTCCAGAGCCCAAGTCTATTCAGGTACCTAACACATAAATTCTAATTTTATATAGGTCTAGTAGAGTATCTCACCCTCCTGAAATATATGTGGGACATATCAATGGAGATGACTCTCAAGATGTTGATCCTCATACCTACGAGGAGGCTATTATGAGTATAGACTCTGGGAAGTGACAATAAACCATGAATTCTAAGATTGATTCAATATACTCTAACAAGGTTTGGAACCTTGTAGATGCACCTAAGGGTATTGTACCCATCGGCTGCAAATGAATCTTCAAGAAGAAGATCGGAGTGGATGGAAAGGTAGTGACCTATAAAGCAAGGCTGGTAGCTAAAGGATATCGTCAAAGACAAGGAGTTGACTATGATGGAACTTTTTCACCTGTAGTCATGCTTAACTCCATTAGGATTATTTTGGTCATTGCAGCACACTGTGACTATGAGATCTGGTAGATGGATGTCAAAACGGTATTCCTTAATGGCAACCTCGAGGAGGAGGTGTATATGATATAGCCAGAGGGATTCGTATCCAAAGAGAGTCCAAATAAAGTGTGCAGGTTGCTTAGATCCATTTATGGATTGAGCAAGCTTCCCGAAGTTGGAACATAAGATCTAATAAGGTGATCAGATCTTATGACTTCGTTAAGAACGAAGATGATCCTTATGTGTATAGGAAGGTAAGTGGAAGCGTTATCACCTTCTTGGTGCTATATGTGGATGACATCCTAATCATCATGAATGATGTAGGAATGTTCTCCACAGTAAAGGCTTGGCTATCCAAAAACTTCTCCATGAAAGACTTAGGGGAAGCATTCTATATTTTGGGATCAGGATCTATAGAGATAGATCCAAAAGGATGCTTGGCTTGTCCCAGTCTAGGTACATAGACTCTATTATCAAAAGGTTTGGCATGGAGAATTTCAAAAGAGGTTTCATATCGATGAGATATGAAATATTACTTTCTAGGAGTATGTTCCAAAAGACTCCTGAAAAAAGGGCAGACATGGATAAGATACCTTATGCCTCAGTGATAGGGTCTATCATGTATGCGATGCTATGTACAAGGCCTGATATAGCATATGCTCTGAGTGTCACGAGCAAGTATCAGGCAAATCCAGGTTTGGAACACTGGAAGGTAATAAAGTGTATCCTTAAGTACTTGAGAAGGACTAAGGATCTTTTACTAGTATATGTAGAAGGTAGACTCTAGGTTAAGGGCTACACGGACTCGAGTTTTCAGTCTGATATTGATAATAATAAGTCAAACTCATGGTATGTTTTCACCCTGAATGGAGGAACAGTAAGCTGGAAGAGTTTCAAGCAAGATACTACTACTGACTTAACCATAGAGGCGGAATACATTGCTGCAGCATAAGTAGCAAAGGAAGGGGTGTGGATGAAGAAGTTCATCAAGGATTTGGGAGTCATACCAAGTAGCATGGAGCTGACTCCCATATATTGTGACAGTGACAGAGCGATAACTCTAACAAGGGAACCCAAGTCTCATCAGAATTATTCTGAGAAGATTCCATCTGATTAAAACGATCGTGACCCGAAAGGATATAGCAATGAAAAGAGTTCCATCCGAAGATAACATTGTAGATCCACTAACGAAGCCACTGGCTCAGATTGTATTTGAGCATCACAAGGGTCTAATGGGGATCAAACACATAGGTGATTAACTTTTGGTCAAGTGGGAGATTGTTGGTTACAGGTGCCCTGCAAGCTAATCACGTGAGTGATGGCACGTGTGATATGTTATATGATCTTTTTACTTATAATTAATATTGGCATATTTTCACATTATATTATCTGTTACATATATATTGTGATGTCATTGGTTCTGTGCAATGGGAATCGGATCGTGATAAGATCATGATAATGAGATTGATTCACCTTTAAACACAGATCCTAAATAATCTCGGGCATAGGTTACTCGAGAGGGACATCAAGATAATTGGACAGACAGGTGTACTATATACCTGTCCATATGATAGAGGCGGCTGGTCTCATAACCACTTGTGTGGAGACACTAAGGATATAGTACAGATGCTCATTGTAGAATGAGTTCACTGATTAATCTGCTTATGAAATATTATATGGTTGATGATACCTAATGTCAGACAGCGATTCTATAGTCTAAGTTATGTATCTGGTCCTTTGACTTGAGACACCAAGGATGCCTTGTATGAGTACTCCTTTCTTTGACGCCAGACTTACAGGTTTGGAAAGTTTCAGTTCTGATACAACTGGTTATCGGGATTGGTAGCCAACCTTACGAAGGTAATTGAGTGTCAATAGAGGATCATCCACTCTCAGTATCACAGGAGGAATATCTCATATATGCTTACTCAAACAAATCTCTGGCCAAGGTCATTCGGATTGAGAAAGAAAGAGTTCTTCGGGAGAATCCGATTAGAGCGAGATTATGACAGATTCTGTATGTGACCTGACAGTACCATGTCCAATATATAATTTCTAGGATATTAGTCAGATGAGGGATTATAGATACACGATAACTGTGGATAAACAGGTTCGATAGATTCGATCCCCCTGTACCGTTTTGGGACTATGACATAGTGGCCTAGTACTTCCATAGTCGATGAGTCGAGTGAATTATTATAGGGATAATAATTCACTATATCAGAAGGAGTTCTGATAGGAGTGACTCACGGCCAGCTCAATATCGAGCCTAGACGGTCACACACATATGGTGGATGCTTTAACGAATAGAGGATTGGATTGAGAACCAATTAGCCACTATTCTCATTAGATGAGACTCTATGCTAATGGGCTCCTTGATTAAAGCCCAATTAGAGGACTAAGGAGATTATTGGATAGAGATCCAATAATATAAGGTTAATGGATAATTGGATGGAGATCCAATACCCACTAAGGCAGGAGCCCTAGGGTTTTGGGTCTCTCTCTATAAATAGGAGGGGAGACCCATGGTTGATAGGCTACAGCTTTAGCCATCACCTCCTATTCTCCTCCCTCCCTCTGTGCAAGAGTTACAAGATCATATTGGAGGAGTTTCGCTGTAGAGATCCATCGTGTTGATACTGCTAGAGAGGATGACACTTGACCTCTTTCATCTTCTCCATCCGAATCTAGAATACAGGGATATACGATCTCCCTAGATCAAATTAATCTTTCACACATCGCGATTTTATTGATTTTTATATTTTTCTCGTGACCCTAATATTTTGCATGACGATTTGACCTGCGTGGTGTCACGGGCTTAGCTGATTTTGCCTAAGCCGTGCGGCACTTATGCGTGTCCGTCCGCAAAGGTCAGCCCTCCCCGAGATCTCCTATAGTCCCTTAGACTTACAAAAGAGAAAACGGGCTAGAAGAAGCAATTCTCATGGGATCCACAAGCAACTGCTCAAGCAAACACTTCATAAAGCCATATACAAATTACATCTGAGGACATTACAAACTCAGAGAGGTTGCACACAAAGGATAATGGTCTATTATTGACCGATGTTCCCACAAGTGCTAATAAGACACACCCGTATTTACAAGCCAAAATTGGCCACAAAGCAAACCAAACTAGGGCTGCTAAGCCTACTGCAAGCCCGCTTCTTGATGTATAAGGTATGCACACAAACCGAAGGACACAAACAAACATGGGTATTTCATCGAACACATTGTTTACATTGTTGTCCGTGACATTCTCCCCCACTTATTCCTTCGACGTCCTCGTCGAAGCCACTGTAGACACTGCATCTCCTCGCATTATGCTGAATCTTCAATCTTCTGCTTTAGCTGCAACATGCCCCTTTGGCTCCCAACCGCTCTCCGTCGCTGTCGTTGAGTAGTCAAACTCTGATCTGTCATGCTGTTTCAACTCACTAATGACTGGCTCTGGTGTGGGGTTGGCTGAGTTATGCTAATCCTTGTTGGTTCTCGCGAATCCTTCTGATGGAGAAGATATGCCTTATTATGCGCCAGTATCATAGTATACTCATGTTGTTCGAACTGGATGGATGCTTGTTAGAACTTTAACGAGCATCGCCTCATAGACTTTTTAAGGTCCTTCATCCATAATTTTTGCCTATTGAACCTTCCCCCACTTTTAGTTGTCACTTCCAAGTAGGTTCACATCACTCCTGCTTTCGATTGACATTCAATTGAGAAATGAAGCGGACAATCTACTCTCAGTAGTACTGATCAACAATGGTGAGGATTTGACAACTATTGTCTTCTATAAGCTTTCTTTGAAGGGTCACTAAACTTATGCAGAGCTCCTTTGCTGGATAAGTAAGAGAACTGGGATACTCGACTTCACCCATTCTTTGAGTAGTTGAGAAGACAAGGTTACTTGGCTTCTCTCACCTCCTCGAGTTAAGAGAATTGAGGTACTCAGTTTCGTTCATTCTTTTGAGTTGAGAAGGTAAAGGTTACTCAATTTCGCCTGCCTCCTCGAGTTTGTACTTCATGCATTGAGCTGGTTATTAACATTCGCCACCTCTTTGCTCACACTTCTGAAGCACTTGAAGTGTTTGCACTCCTTGCGTTGAGTTAGCTACTGTGATTCATCTTCCCATTGTAATTGAACTTTTGGAATGCAGAACGTTTCGCTCGAAAAGAGCAAAAAGTTTACCCCAACTTGGAGTCCCCCAACTTGGAGTAAGTCTTTGATAGATCTGGTCGCCTCTGGGATTGTACCATCTTCTTCATCACCTTTGCCGCCTACTCCTCTGAGTAGAAAGGTACAGTACCACGTACTGCCTACTTCGTTCCTTGGTCGAGCACTCCTGCATCAACCTAAAGTCCCCCGCTTTCGGCTATCTTGATGAGAAGTCCATCGACACTGGTCTTATGAAGTTCCTTGGCCTCTGCCCTTTCGTCCTATCTTGGTACTTGGAGTTTGTCTTTGCATTCTCCACCTCCTCGACCCCTTTTACGACTAATGCTCTCCCTCCATGAGAGCAAGGGAACGATGACACTATGGAAGTCTCGCCTCTGCGGTACCATGGTGCGCTACCAAGCCCATGGTCCTACTATCTGTTACCTTGCATCTTTATCCCTTCGCGATCGGTAGATCCGCCTCTGCGGCACTGTGGTGCTCCTTTGAGTCCACCTCCTTTCTAACTGACGCTTTGCTTTTGGGTAGCTGAGCCCCGCTGGACTCGTCGTCGCTTCCTCGCCCCTTTCGACCAACTACTTTAACACCACTGTGTCCTCCTAGCAGTTCTCCTTGGTGGATAGAAAGACAGACTGCAACTCTCATGCATGGCCTCCGCTATATTGTTGCAGGGCTCATGCCGATTCTATTCTCCTTAGCTTCCTTGGTAGCAACGTTCGCTTACTCGGCTTTGTCCTCTGACTTGTCGGGCTCCTTAAGCGAATGTGAGCACTGAAGTAGTCCAACTCTCCAGCTGCTCCGATCATACCTCAGTATAATCAAGTCCCCTCCATGGGACTTACTGATACTTGCAATCTAACTACTCTCTCGGTGGTACACAGCCCCATCTGTTGATGACCAAGGCTTTCATCTGATGCAAGCTTCGATGCATACACATAGAAGACCCACATTTGCGGTACCATGATATTCACCCCTTGAATCCACAACCATTCTTGTTGTTGCATTGTTCACCGAAGTGGAGCTCCCAGCAGCTCCTGATCATTCACATGATCACGTCCCCCTCCATAGGACTCACTAGTACTTGCACTTGAACTTTTTCCTCGGTGGTATATAACCCCTAGATGACTAAGTCTTTCATCCAATGCAAGCTCCGATGCACACACGAAGACCCGCCTCTGTAATACCACGACATTCACTCCTTGAATCCATAGCCCTTCTTCTTGTTGTGTCATACACCAAAGTGAAGCTCCCAGTAACTCGTGATCATACCTCCGCATGATCTTGCCCCTCACGGGACAGGATTGCCTGTATTGCATTATCACGAACTATTCCACCATGATCTGCTGTACCATGTCGCCTCCTGGTGACATCTCCATTGTATACAAATTCTCGTGTGATGAACTCGGACTACGACTTCTCCATGTGTGGCCTCTACCAACATATCATAGGGCCTCCGCCATCTCCAATTTTTAGTTCACTCCCTTGGCAATTCACCTTCGTCCACCCACTCTTGGGTCACACCTGGATGAAGCATAGCTCTAGGATAGTCTGTCGCCTAGTAGCTCATGAAGTCTCCCTGACTTCGCTAGAATTGGTGCACCATTATCTGGATCCTGGGTCTCTATCCCCTACCAGCATAATCTCTGCTTTGCACCACTTGTTTCTGACAACTCGAATGATAACACTATGGCATATTCTTCAAGAGTACCCACCTCTACGTCCTCTTGCCCCGTGCTAAAGTATCATAATCCCAACTTTGCCTCCGCAAGTTGAATCACCTTAGTTACTCCGTCAAATGCATCTCTGAGGTAGCTTGCATGTGCCTCGAAGCTCCCTTCATCTTTGGCACCATGGAAGATAAGTCTGCCCCATTAGAATGAAGAACTTATGGAACGACATGATCTCACTCTTGCCTCTACAAGAGTTCATGCCCTTGACCTTCGTCCAAGGAAAGCTCTGTGCCTCCGCTCCATGTTCCATCTTCTATGTCGACTCCCTTCATGCGGCTTGGATACTTCACCAAATTTCACCCAAGTCATTTCGCTCCTCGATTTGCATTGAGTTGACAGTGGCCCTCGCGTCCACCATTCCACGGGTCAGCCCTCCGTTGAGTTTGATTTCCACATCGACTCGAAGTGTGCCTTCATATGATGTTGCCTTGGATTACTCCCCCACTTGATCTCGAAATGCATCCACCAATGCATTACCTCATTCGAGATCATGTAACGACTCTTCGTCGCTCGCTCGGTCCGTTGAGCGTTTTGGAGATATCTCCTTGAGAAACTCTTCCTCAATATGTGCGATCTGTTGCACATGATTCTCCCTCTGGAGAACTAGGACTTGTCCCTCCTGGATATATGTCCTATTAGAACAACTTTCCTCTTTACATTCTTCCCACTGGAAGTTTTGGAGACCACCATCCCCTTTGGACTACTCCGTCTTGCTGAACAACTTATGCCTTGTTCTACCCCCGTAAATGTACTTGCTAGATTGTGACCCTTCGCTAATACAGCCTCCACTGCACCCTCCAGGGTCTAGCAACGTGCTCAACTTGTTTTTCATTGAGTTGATAGTGACTCTCGCGTCCACCATTCCATGAGTCAGCCCTCCATTGAGTTCGATTTCCACATCGACTCGAAGTGTGCCTTCATATGATGTTGCCTTGGATTGCTCCCCCACTTGATCTCGAAATGTATCCACCAATGCATTACCTCGTTCGAGATCATGCGATGACTCTTTGTCGCTGCTCGGTCCGTTGAGCTTTGTCGAGATATTACCTTGAGAAACTTTTCTTCAATATGTGCGAACTGTTGCACATGATTCTCCCTCTAGAGAACTAGGACTTATCTCTCCTGGATATATGTCTTCTTTATATTCTTCTCATTGGAAGTTTCGGATACCACCATCCCCTTTGGACTACTCTGTCTTGCTGAATAACTTGTGCCTTGTTCTGCCCCCGCAAATGCACTTGCTAGATTGCGACCCTTCGCCAATATAGTCTCTACTGCACCCTTCAAGGTCTAGTAATGTGCTAAACTTATTACACATTTCAGCCGCCTATGGACGTATCCTTTCCATGTCGAAGAGAAAATTCTGATGCTCCATGGTACTGAGTTCTGATCGCACCTTAGGATGGCCACGAACACTCCATCGTCCGTGTACAAGCCCTTGTATGAGTTATGAATTTCCCTCACCTCTGTGAGCTTTGCATAACTCTTTCGGTTGTTACGCAACACCTCCCACTTTGCACGGTCTCATCTTTCACCAAGCGCTCCGCTTTGCCTTGAGCACCATCAAGTTTGGTTGCCAACGTCGAGCCATAGCTCAAACTCAACCATCTCAATCTTTGTGCGCTACATATTCTTCTTCGCTTGCTTGTCCTCATGGTGCCTCTCGCGCAAAGGGTTGGTCATTCCTCTGAATGCCAAACATGGATGCTCGCTCCTCTGAGCAACTCATTTCCCTACATCTCAATGTCTGTTTCCCCCAAACGATTGCGCGTGTTGGCTATCCTCCACACAGCCCAGCTAGGTCCCCCACGTTGGTATGGCAAGTGTTTCTACGTGTGCTTATCCCACTCTGATACCACATTGTCCGTCCACACCAATGCGCGTCCGTAAAGGTCAGCCCTCCCCGAGATCTCCTAGAGTCCCTTGACTTACAAAAGAAAACGGGCCAGAAGAAGCAATTCCTACGTGATCCACAAGCAACTGCTCAAGCAAACACTTTATAAAGCCAAATACAAATTACACCCATGGACATTACAAACTCAGATATGTTGCACACAAAGGATAATGGTCCATTATAGACCGATGTTCCCACAAGTGCTTATAAGACACTCGTATTTACAAGCCAAAATTGATCACAAAGCAAACCAAACTAGGGCTGCTAAGCCTACTGCAAGCCCACTTCTTGATGTATAAGGTATGTATATAAACCGAAGGACATGGACAAACATGAGCATTTCATCGAACACCTTGTTTATATTGTTGTTCGTGATAGTGGGAAACTAGTTTTTATTTTGATTTCTACTACGCATGTGATGCACCTGCTAAGGTTTCCCAACATTCGTTAAGTTTATTTTACAAGTCTTTTCATTTAATGATTCACTCGATTTAGTTATGCTTTCATGTGTCATTTTTAATGTATGTCATATATCAAAAGCTGAATCAAAACAAGAAACCCGATCAAATTTATTTTATCAAGTGCACAATATAAGGCATTCAACGAAAACATTTGTTTTTCATAATCATTCCAATCATTTGTTGGATTGGATGACTTCTAAAAATCTTTTTCAATAATACACTACAAATCAAGATCTATTGAAGCCAAAAAGATATGCATTTAAATTTTCTAGGATGTGTAGTCTGTCCCATTGAACATATGAGGACTTGTGATGCATTGACCCTCATTCATGCCAAACAAAGTCATTTACTTTAATGGGTATTTAGTCCAAAGAGTAAGACATTGCTCTGATACCAATTGTTAGGATCAATTGGCACTAAGAGGGGATGGTGAATTAGTGCAAGAGTGAATAGTGCTCGTTTAAAAACTTTCTTTCGTAAATTAGAGAGTGAACAATGGAAGATTTTCTTTATATTTTGATAAAACTAATTTAAAGTCAATTTGAAAGAAATATAGAAATTGAGGCTCGTATCTAAATAGAGAGTGATTAAGAGCAATCAAATATAATATGTAAAGCAATTAAAGCACACTTACATTTATAGTGGTTTGGCCTCAACCGGCCTATGTCCACTCCCCGAGTCCTCCTTCTTGAGGCATATCGACGTCCACTATCAATCTCCTTTCAGTAAGACCAAACCCTTCCAACATGAGCTTATAAGGGAGACTTTTTACAATAATTTTTTTTAACTCTAAGCTCACTCTCATCTCCTTTTCTTTTTCTTACAATTCACATAAGTTTTTCGTAGAGATTTAATCCCAAAAATTATTGTATGGAGTGCAAAAAAACTTAGGATATTTATAGGCCCCAAATGGCTTCAGAATTTAGAGCTAAAATTCAAATATATCAGAAAAGTCCATGTACGGGCGATTCACCCGTCGGCGCTGGCGGTCAAACCATCGAAAGCACCCCTGATTCCATGGTTCGGGCGGTTCGGCCATCGTTGGCCACCTGAAAACTTGGGTGTACTGTCGCTCACTGATGATTCAGTCGTTAGAATTTTTGGAAAAGTGGTTCCCTCCACTTTTTGAATTACGACTTAAACCATTAGTTGACCAATTCTCTAGTCAACTAATTGAGCTCGACCTGAGCTCAATCCAACCCCGTAGTGGACATGGTTGCCTCTTTGAGTTGATTTGGATTCATTCCAAATTACACTCACTTCGGACTTAAACTTAACCTACGACTTAAGGATTACAACCATACATGACCACCAAGCTTAACGACCTCACTCCCGCAATCTGACAACCTCCAGTATTCCTTGCGGTGAGTCTCACGGTCCTCCTCCGGCGATCTTCCGACGTGTTCCTAGTGATCTTCCTGATAGCTTCAGCGAAGTCTTAGAGAACTCCCGGCGAGCTCCCACTAGTTCGTCCAAACTTTGGCCTGATGCCTAAGCTTGATCCTAGGTTCATGTCCGGTCTGCAACTCCTTTTCACCATCGTGGTTTAACTTGCACGACGCTAACTACAACTTAGTTAATTACAATCATGACCAATAAATCCACTTGAAAACCTTTCTAATTCTTGGCAAGCCTTTCAGCTACCCCCGATAATCTTCCGACGAGTCTCGATCTTCTTCCGGCGAACTCCCTTGTGCCATCCTGGCAAGCTTCCGACACCCTCAATGAGTTCCCAACGCACTCCAGGCCAGTTCCCAACTACATTGTCCTCACTCCGGCCTGATGCCTGGACATGACTTTAGCCAAACCTATGATTATAATCTATTATAGTTAATCCTGCATCAATCAACTCTAACAACCTTGTTAGATCAATAACCCATCAATTGATTTCATCATCAAAATCTGAGATTGAACAGTACCATTGTTGCCCAGGAATCTGGGTAGTAGGCAATGGTTAGATCGCCCAGGCCGACGGTTGTACTGCCCATGCCCTGTTTTTATGATGGCTTTAGGCGGTTGCACCATCGGTGCTGGCGGTTAAATCACCCGTACCCAAATTTTCTGAATACGTTTGAATTTTGGTTCCAAATCTTGAAGTCAATTGGGGCTTATAAATACCTCACGTTTTATTGCATTTCATCCAATAATTTTGGGCTAAAAATTCTGTGAAAAATTGTGTGCACGATTTATAAGAAAAATAAAAGGGGTAAGGGAGAGAGGAAAGTCTTGTAATACTTGTAGATCTCTCTTGTAAGGTTGTAAGGTTCATTCCCTAAGCCTGGTAAAAGAAGAGAGGAAGTTGTAAGGGTTTAATCTTCACCCAAAGAAGATTGGTAGTGAACGTCGATGGGCCTCAGAGAAGAGGACTCGGGGAGTGGACGTAGGCCAATTGAGGCCGAACCACTATAACATTGAGTGTCTTTATTTGCTTTGTTTTTCACTCTATATTACTCTCATTTGCTTATAGTTAAAACCAAGCTTTAATCTCTCTATTTCTTTCAATCGACTTTAAATTAGTTTTTATCAAAATATCAAAAGAAGCTTCCGTTGTTCACTCTTTACTTTACGAAAGCAAGGTTTTTAAATTGTTTACTTATTTGCTTTCAAGTCCAAGAAATACTTCTGATTCTGATTTTTCTTAAACGAAAAGTTTTCCTTGAACCGTGATTTTACACTTGCACTAATTCACCCCCCCCCCCCCCCCCCCCCCCCCCCCCCCCCAAAAAAAAAAAAAACCTATAATGGATCATGCCTTAGTGGGTATTGAATCTCTATCCAATTACCCTTACTTCTTGAATTATTGGATCTCTATCTAATATTCTTAATTGGTCTCTAATTGGGTCTCATGTAAATAAGTCTATTAATGTTTGATCTTATCCAATGAGAATAGGGGCTTATTGGATAACTTGTATTCAATCCTCTACTCGCTATAATCATCTACCAAATGTGTGTGACTCTCTAGGCACAATACCGAGTTGGTCATGAGTTTCACCTATTAGAACTCATTCTGACTCGGTGAATTGTTATCCCATAACAATTCACTCAACTCATCAACTATGGACATACTAGGCCACTATGCCATAGTCTTCAAATGGTATAGGGGGACCTAATCCATTGGACCTATCTGTCCTTAATTACCATGTATCTATAGTCCCTCATCTATCTAATATCTCAGAGATTATATATTGGGCATGGTACTATCAGGTCATATATAGAATCCATATGAACCTCGATATAATCAGATTATCCTGAAGAACTCTCTCAATCTGAATGACCTTGTCCAGGGATTTTATTTACTTGAGTGATAACACACAGGATATTCCTCTTATGATATCGAGTGGATGATCCTCTATTGACACTTAATTGCTTTTATAAGGTTGCCTACCAATTCTGATAATCGATTGTACCATATCTAGAACTTTCTAAACTTGTAAGTTTGGCATCAAAAAAGGAGTACTCAAACAAGGCATTCTTAGTGTCTTAAGTGTAAGGACTAGATACACAATTGAGACTACAGAATCATTGTCGGATGCTAGGTATCATTAATAATCTTATATTTCGTAAGTTGATCAATTAATGAACTCATTCTCCAATGAGCACCTGTATTATACCCTTAGTGTCCCCACATAAGTGGCTATGAGACCAGCGGCCTCTATCATTTGGATGGAAATATAATACACTGATTTATCCGGTTATCTCGATATCCCTCTTGAGTAATCTATGATCGAGATTATTTAGGATTTATGTTTAAAGATAAATCAGTCTCATTATCATGATCTAATCACGATCTGATTCTTATCACACATATCCAATGACATCATAGTATATGCAACATAAAGTGAGAATATATCAATAATAATAATAAGTAAAAAGATTGTATAGCATATCATACGTGCTATCACTCATGTGATTGGCTTGCAAGGCACCTTTAACTAGCACTATCAAGGTGACAACTTCAATAACCATCAGTCGTAGCATCCTAACAATATAAACTAATAAAGAGTCATTTGCCAACTGTGCGATAAAATCGAACACACCGCACAAGTCTATCGGTCTCGGCCCATACTTCTTGCTTCATCAAATTAGCCTCAGACGAATCTCATGACTACTCCGACTATTAGTCAACATAACTGGATTGTGGATTCTAGCGCCTCTCATCATATCACATCTAATCTATAGAACTTATCCATCCATAACAATTATGGTATAAATAAATACATCATCATCAGTGATGGTAAAGGAATCCCCATTACTTATACTGGTTTCATAATTAATTCGCATACTATGACTTTTACACTTGATGATGTTCTGTGTGTACCTCACATTAAAAGAACTCTCATTTTCATTTTTCAATTATGTAAATAAAACAAAAGCTCAATTAAATTTTTTCCTAACTCTTTTCTTATCAAGGATTTGAGCATGGGGACATCCTTGGTCTAGGGCCAGAATAAAGATAATATTTACGAATAGTCGTTAGCTCCACAAATTAACCTGCCCATTATTCACTCTTCAGTTGTAGCTCCAATTAATGTATGGCATCATCGTTTTGGTCATCCCTTGTCCTATATCAAATAGAAATTACTTTCTCATTTTTTTATTCCTACTTTTAAAATAATTAGTATTATAACTCGTCGTGATGCTTGTCTTAGAAATTAAAATTGTAGACTATCTTTTGGAATATCCTTCATTTCTTGTTCTAAACCGTTTCAAATTATTTATACCGATGTTTGGGGCCCTGCCCCAACCACTTCTTTTAATAAGTTCAGATTTTATTCATTTTCATAGATTATTTCACTAAGTAGCTTATATCCTCTCCACCATAAATCTGAAGTTTCAACAATCTTTACTATCTTTAGAAAGTTAGTTGCGAATTTCTTTCAGTCTATAAATAAAATAGTTTACTTTGTTGACGATGATGAAAATAAAGCCCTAACATCCTATCTGTCAACTTGTAGTATACAATACCTCAAGTCACCCCCACATACTCCTCAACTAGTTGACTCTATCGAACGTAAACATCAACATATAGTTGAAACTAGTCTCACACTTCTATATCAAGCCTTTATGCTACCAACCTTTTGGTCAGTAGACTTTCAAATTGTAGTCTATCATATTAATCATATTCTCACTCTAATCCTATAACATCAGTTACTATTTGAAAAACTATTTCACAAACTTTCAAACCTTCAAAAACTTAATATTTTTTATTGTCTATGTTATCCATGACTACGTCCCTATGCCTCACATAAGATAATACCAAGATCTAAGTCATACGTCTTCATAGAATACTTTTTTAAACATAACTTTTTTTATGCTATGACCTCTAAACCCAAAAAGTCTTTATATTACGCCACATTATTTTTGTGGAGTCTACCTTTCCTTTTTAAAACCATGAGTCTCTAGTTGTGCAAGCCACCCCAATAAACATACATCACTCGAGTATGTCTCCAATCTCGTCAAACGAGACTCTCATGACATCATCTAGTCCTTCCCCTTAGGATTCACACTTTATTATTATTCTAGTTCAGTAGCTCCTCACTCCGTCCATTACTTCTTGAACTAATGCCCTCGGAAATACAACCAATGTCTTTACCCTCTTTGAGGCTTAGTGACATTGAAGTACCTCAACCTGACCCAGCCCGTGTTAGTGACTCTCCACTGCCTATACCAACAACACAACCTAACAATCTCATAGTCTCTGGACATCCAATGACAACACACTTGAAAGTGATATGAGATGATGAGATAATTATTATTAAGTTATATAAATAGGATCATAATTCATGAAGCAAAGGTGTATGTATTTAGAAATATTTTATAATTATTTTTATATTCTATATTATATTTAATATTATTTTAATTTTTATTAAAAAAATATTCTCTTTAAATTTTATCATAGTCGTCTATTTTTATTATTTTCTAGCTCTTCATCCCGAACTTAAGGATTCAAGTAATCTTCAAATACTCATGATATGAGTGCGTTGGAATCTTCAAATAGATGGTGAAGCACAATAAGCTTGGAGGATTTCAAGTAATCCTATGGTCTGCCGAGTTCCAAAACCTTTATTAATATAGAATGTGGTTTGTGTGTTCTCCAAGAAAGTGTTATTTTCAGTGACCATTCTCAGAGATTTCTCATTGGTGTCTAGGGAAAGGATAAGTTATATATGTCCAAGTGCGAAATACTTGTATTATGGTCTTTTAACACTGTGGATGTTATGCAAATGTTAAATTGAAGACGCAAGACCTGCACCATGAATTTGATGAGTGCAAAAGCAAGATCAAGAAGAAATTGAGTGGGCATCTTTTGACTCTAGAATGGCCCTGACCCTCAGTAGTATGCCAGCAGTTTACACAGGATGATAACTAGTGATTTTAAATGGCCAGGGAACCCCATATTATGTTGGATGAGACTGTTAACTAATGTTTATTTTGCTAAATATATTTTTTAATGTGTGTTTTATTTTCTTCTATTCCTATGCATGAAAAGCTATCAAGTAGCAATTATGTATCTCTTCAGTGTTTTAACACATCTTCAGTGACTTCTTCTAAGTGATCTTAAGCCAGTCTCTTTTTTTGTTTTTTTTTTAATATTGGTGGTAAGGTCAGACCCAATTATTGGTCATTATTTTCTTTGTCCTTTTCGGATGCAACTTAAATAATAGTAGACCATTTTGGTCATATTTGTTGGTTGGGTATTTACTTTCCAGCTGACAAGAGATTGAGTATTTAATAATGAATGTCTCATATAGCCCTCTAAATATTTGCCGTAATCTTATGCAGAATCATGATGATTAGCATTCCTTTTTCCTTTTCCAGAACATGTCGGAAAAGCTGACTTAATCACTATCAGACAATCAATCATCGGGGCTAACAAAACAATTAGATGATCAACAACTTTTTTGGTCATAATTATCTTTCGAATAACTAAGACTATTTATTGCCTTGATGTTGACAAATTACCTAGTCTGACCTGGAATCCTAAATCTTTTATTTGCATATGGACTTTTCAGTAGTTGATCGTCTGGATCGCAATCTGTCATAAGAATACCAATCATTCAGGATGAACTTGTGAGTTCATTGAAGTTTAAAGAACACCGACGAGAATGGTAATTGATTCTTTGGTGCAGCTTAACTCAAAAGTCTATGAAGTGACCTCATACATTGTCGATCTCATCGGCTCCGTGGGAAGATGTCAGTCTACTTCAAGAGTTGTTGATGCTGAGATGCCACTCTTCTGCGCCTCCCATCTTCAAGATCCGACTCCAAGAACAGTCTCAGGCTCTTCACCGTTCAATTTGCTGCTGCAGTCTTTCCTGCTTCCATGACAAACGAGAGATAACCAAGCTCCATGTTTATGGGAGTATTCCAGATGCTGATGACCTCTCACCAGAGCAAATTTTGCCTGACAATACCATTTGCTTTTTCTTTGTTTATTTAGTACACAGTTGATGACTTGTACACTTGTAGTTTGTTGAACAATAGCAGACATATTTGATATGTGCATTTCACAAGATCACGAGTAGGTGGAAATAAAAATAGACATATCCTAAGAAGATCTTCCTCAAAGAATGCTGAGATATTTGTATGAGAAGCTCAATCATAATGTATAGGTTGCTCTAATCTTAACTCGGTATCACTCCAGTATACAATGACACCCATTTCTTCAGATGGAGGTCACTGTCCTACATATATAACTTGTCCAACAACAACAATAATATGACATAATGTCCAAACAATGTGGGTTCAACTTACAAGAATTTTTTATGCATTGAACTCAAGGAGAAAAACTTTTAGATTTAAGGAAAATCTTGGCCAATCTGGCAAACAAGAAGAGTCCAAAAATGAAGGAAAAGATACAGCACGCAATCAAGACAAGCAAGCCTGACATTGGATGAATAAGATAAAAGCAGTCAAACAGAAGACAGCTGCACTATATATGTATCTATATATACAGATAGAGAGAGAGAGAGAGAGAGAGTTGGGGAGGGTTGCTCTTTCTGATGGACTGTTGCAGGTGGAGCTCATGCAACGTGAGCTCCTCTCTCACAGTGGAATATTCCAGGATAGAAAAAAACAAAAACATGGACTGTTTCAATGCTGAAATAAATCTTGTGGTGGCCTAATCTTCTTTGGCTTCTTTGTACTCGCCTTTCAAGGATTTGAATGATAATATTTCAAGGAGAAACATGACAGCTGCTGCTTCTGTTTCTTATCGATAATGTAAGTCCAATATCAGAAGCTGGTCATCACTGCCTTTCATCATTTATTTATGTATAACATGTGTTCTTTTTCCTCTCTCTTTCTGTATACAATGGGAGATTAGGTTCTTGACCAACACTTTAATCTGTATGAGTGATTTCCACTCAGATTAAGGTAATTGACTGCAACTTTAAGAACATATTCAATTAGTGATAAGTTCATATCTAAATAAGCAATAAAGAAAGGGGTCTCATTGAGTGCTATAATGTGATAGATTGTTCCCCAAACATTTTGATTCCTACTTAGATTAATAGCATATATATAGGATCATACAAGCCCCAAAAATTGCTAGAATACTACATTCAACTCTTTGTTGACAGTAATTTGAAGTCCATGCAGCTTGTTCATACTACCAATTTTGCTAGAATACTACATTAAACTCTTTGCTAGAATACTACCAACTGTGTTCATATTAATAGTACAAATGAAAAAAAGATCCCTAAAAGGCTAGACATGGCTGGTGGACCATAAATCTCACAGGAAGCAGAATGCAAAATACATGCAAAAATGTCCTGATGTTCCTTACATTTTCTAGATAAATTACAGCTCAAAACATTAGCTATGCCCTATAGCTTCTTAGTCTCCGAGAGTTTATAACTGTGTGTGTGTGTGAGAGAGAGAGAGAGAGAGAGAGAGAGAGAGAGAGAGAGTGAAGATGATCAGACAAAAAGGATCTTGGTGATTGCATTGCATAGTTAATTAGATAATGGACATGGAATGCCTGTTGATAGCTGGTAGGATGATTACTTTTTATGGTTGGCTCTGAGAGCTCAAATCTCCCTTGGGGCCTGCAAAGGTTTTGATCCTTCAGCTTTTGAATGGATCCAAAAGCAAGCAGGACTGTGAAAAGTGCATGCTTTCTCTTTCTATATAGATGGAGTCACCCATGACAGCCAGGATCCACTAAAGTAACTTGGCTCTTTGCAAGAGAGGAAAAAGGAGAAAAGATCACAACATCCATTTTCTTATGGGGCAATCCTGGCTGATTTTGTGTGATGAGTTCCATCAAAGTGATATCATAGGTGCAATTTATATTCCATTTACACTGCAAACCCTAAGGAAGGTGTTGAGGAACCATCAGTCAACAAGAAATCTTGTGAGAAATTCTCTTTTTAATGCATAATTTGGCATGACAATTTATGAATTAGGAAAAAAAAAGAGAATATGATGACAAGCATTCGCTCTGCTTTTTTTTATAAAAAAAATAGTAATATATCAAGAATCAATGGTTTGAGTGAAATCTCTTATTCAACTAAAAATATGATAAATTATGAGCCCATAGGTGACAGATTCTCCTAGATTGTCATTAGTATGATAAGGCAAGATTTTGAAGTTGATTGCATAATGTAATTATGGTTGTCAACTTGATCAAATGTTTGGAATCTGCTATTGAGAAGATAAGAAAAATATGTATAATCTTTTAGATTATACATATGAAATGAGGAAAAATATGGTAAAAGAAAGGAACAACTTCGAGAAAAGTTAATCTTATCTCAGAAAATATATTACTTTGCCAAGTAATCTTAGCAAAATGGAAGCTTCCTAAAGTGAAGCAAGTTGAGTAATTTTTCTGTCCTATTGTAGATAACACACACACACACACAAGTTTTTGCTTGCAAGTTTCACCCATGCATGCTGTTCTCCAAGGTTGGAGGAAGAGTGACCCGGCATGGTATGCATGCATGCAGGACAACCGCTGGCCACTCATGACCGGGCCGTGGCGGACCCACATAGTTCAGGCATGGTTCCCACCAGCATCTTGCCAATGGCAGGATGCCATATCACCAAGGACGATCTTAGCTACTTCCATGAGACTTATCTTCTTGCAATCATAAAAGAAAAGGAATGGCTGAGAGACATCAAACCTGGAAATGGTGAAAGTAGCAGGCCAAGCAGTGGAAACCAAGAAAAAGGTGGCTGGTGCTGGGACGACTGCACCATGCAATCCATGGGCATTCCCCTGGGAAAGGTGCAGCACAGTCCACCACCGCAAAATATTTGGTTCCCTGGTCTTCCAATGCCTCTCCTTCCAGCTCCTTTGGTCAACAAGAGCTACAGGAGGAACCACAGCAGCTTCGTCACCAAATATCATGGGATCCCAGCAGTAAGATCTCTTCACATCATTAGGAGAAAACTACAAAGAGGATCCCAAGATGACAGTACCTCAGGGTCCCATTAGATTTGTGACCAGGACTTGTACTTATCTTGCCCCACACCTGTCTATAAATGAAATGCCCTCTTGGAAAGAGTGGTGAGTGATATGTGTCCCTCTGCCCTTTCATTGGCAGGAAGGTTTCTGTTCGTGTCTCTTTTCCAGCTCTCTAGCAGAGACTAGGTGTGTGTTCCACCTGCCCTCTCTTCAGTGTACCAGCAGCACTAGCAGGAGAGAGTATATTGAAGAGGAGGAATTAGATACAGGGGAAGATGTCACATATGATGGGTTCTTCCTGGTATGTGACAGCTGCTTCTCCTTTTGGCCATCCGATGAGACTTTCCATCTGTTCTTGTTCATGAAACCCTTCAAAGCCCACCTAGGTGCCTCTAGGTTCCTTCTCAAACCCACTTCCCTCTTAAGTCTCTCTCTCTCTCTCTCTCTCTCTGCGTGCATGGTTACTTCCATCTATCAAGAACAGTGACCATCAGTTCTGTGTTCTTATTTCGTGTTACTGTTCACATAGTCTCATCCTTTCTTTCTACTTCCAATCTAACACGATACTTTAGAGGTATATCAACGGTTAAGTTAATTAGTTCTACCCTCCAATGGAGTTTGCACTGTTCTGGACAATAGTTGATATCCTTTTACTGCTTCTGGCTCTCTGTTCTCCATGTAAGTTCATCCAGAGCCCCATGGACTTTCGTCCCTTGAGTTTCCTCCAGAGCACAAACACATCATCTCTGGACTTCGGAAGGATCAAGTTCAACTCTCCTGCTGCAGTCCTCAGACCCCAATCCCCCAAAGAGATCTCACTCCTCCTCGGCTTTCTTTCTGCTTCATCCTTCAGTAAAGTCACAGTTGCAGCCAGAGGAGCAGGCCATTCCATCCATGGCCAAGCTCAAGCCCTCGATGGAATCGTGATAGAGATGGATTCCCTGCCTTCCCACATAAGCATCCACAAAGGAACCGAATTTAGTCCTTCCTATGCTGATGTTAGTGGTGGAGCTCTTTGGATAGAACTGTTAGAGGAAGGCTTAAAGTTTGGGCTGGCTCCAAGGTCTTGGACTGATTACCTCTATCTCAGCATTGGTGGGACTCTCTCCAATGGTGGCATCAGTGGCCAGACATTCAAGTATGGACCTCAGATCAGCAATGTCTTACAACTAGATGTGGTGACAGGTAACTTGAAATAAGAAAATGGTCACCTTTTCTCTTGTTAATCCTTTCTTATATGTGATGAGAGATCATAGATTTGGTTTCTTCTATTATGTTTAAGGTAAAGGAGATCAAGTAGCATGCTCACCCACTGAAAACTCAGAGCTTTTCTATGCTGTGCTGGGTGGATTGGGCCAGTTTGGCATAATAACAAGAGCAAGGATCCTGCTTCAGGATGCTCCACAGAAGGTAATTCCGAAGACTTTCACTTGTGTTTACTGATCCAACTAGATTCTAATTCTTTTGTGGATGTTTTGGCATGGGTAGGTGAAATGGGTCAGAGCATTTTATGATGACTTTAACACCTTCATTGAGGACCAAGAACTCTTGGTTGCAATGCCAAATGTGGTTGACTATGTTGAGGGATTCATGCTTCTAAACGAACAGTCCTTACACAGCTCATCCCTTGCCTTCCCATCTCATCTTGAGTTCAACCGTGAGTTATACAGCAAGAGCAGCTACAATGTCTACTTCTGCATTGAGTTCGCCATCCATGACTACCAAGCCAAGACCACAAATGTAGAGCAAGTCAGTACCTCCCAAACAGCTCCTTTGACAGTTCAAGCTCTTAAGATGGTGAAGGTCTGATGTGTATCCTTCCTTTCAGGTTGTGACTGAGATTTCAAGGAAGATGAGCTACATACCTTCCCATTTCTACAGTGTGGAGGTGTCCTACTTCGATTTCCTCAACAGGGTTAGGGGTGAGGAACTCCACCTAAGGAGCAGAGGGCTGTGGGAGGTGCCTCACCCATGGCTCAACATGTTTGTGCCCAAGTCTGGCATCAAAGACTTCAAAGACTCGCTGCTGGACAACATCTCACCAAGTGACTTTGAAGGCCTTGTTCTCATGTACCCAATTCTAAGGGACAAGTAAGAAAAAAATTCTTCATAAAACCTCAAAATAAAATGTGTTCACCTCAAATGCATCATAAATAAATAGATAAGGAAATTAGTGCCTCTCTTTAGAAAGATACCACTTGTTCACCTTTTGTAGCATCAATCTCCCCCCTTGTGTTATCTAATTGTTGAGACTTTTCTTTTCTCTCTCCTTCTTTCCTATAGGGACCATGGAGGGAAATTTTAAGGTTGTAGTAGCACAGTTTGCATATGGTATTTCTGAGGTCCAGAAGAATAATACTCCAGGGTTTTTTTCGGTGTTACTGAAATGCATCAGACACAATAACAAATATGCTAAATATCATAGCAAGGATTCAAATCCTTGATATGTGAAAGAAGGATCCAGATACACACCACCAGACTAATTGATTGGCTGATACACACCGACCCAATACAATAAATGTGATACATGGCTTGTTTACTCACTACCTAGTTTGAGTTCCCTCTATCAAAGACTTTGACCTTGCAAAACCTTTCTGAAATGTCTCCCAATATGTACTGTAAATGACTGTTTTACTTACTACAATCAAAGCCTCAGCATCTAATTCTTTCTTTTGATAAGATTCAGAATCGTGTACTAAAAGTACTTTAATTGTATGATTCTTTCCTTTTGTCAATGCTTTGAGGACATGTCCTTTGTAGTGTCTAAGAATCTGTATGAAGTAAGATAAAGAAAGCTCAATCCTAAAGAAAAAGAAACTATGTAAGATCTCATTGAGGCATTTTGTAATACAAGCGGGTGTAGATTTGACCTGATGAGGATGATTCGTTTTGCAGGTGGGACACAAACAGCTCGGCTGTGCTGCCGGACGCCCGGGAGGCAGGGGAGGAGGTGGTGTACATAGTGGGAGTGCTCCGGACAGCCAACCCGGCCACCTGCTCCACCGAGTGTCTCAATGACATCCTCCTTTCCCACCGTCGAGTGGCGCAGGCTGCCTCGAGTCCCCGTATCGGGGCGAAGCAGTACCTGCCGCACCATCTCTCGCAGAGCCATTGGCAACATCATTTCGGCCGGCGATGGGACCAGTTCATGGCGCGGAAGGCTCAGTTTGATCCCCGTCACATCCTCGGCCAGGGCATCATCCTTCCTGGAACAAAAGCGCCTCGTCCTTAGATAACAGATAGATTGGAGGGAGAAGATGGATGTAATATGTTCTATGATTCTTCTATTTTCTACGTGCTTTCTTTCTCTGTTTTCGAGGATTTTTTGGAACGCTGTACGGTGCAATGAGCAGATCATATAACTGTGAAGGTTCTGCTTCCCGTGATGGATACAAAGGGAGAGGAGACACAGCATTATCTCAATCTGAGGCCTTTTCATGTGTCAATGTGCATGGCTTTCAGATATCAGATAATACAGATCAAGTAGAGAGAGAGAGAATCAAGTTTGTGATGACAATTTAGGACAGGGAATGTGAGCACAAAATCTAGTTTCACGATCAGAATCCAAAAGTAAGTCAACAAACGTAAGTAACACTTGTACTTGTGCTATTAATGACAATTTAGATATTTGGTGTTAAGAGGGCAAAGCTGTTGAATGTGGAGGATGATACTAATTCAATCATGATTTTTTTTTTTTTTATCGGGGAGAGATTCGATGTTAAGAATATTGAATCATCGATCCTAACACTATAAATTTATATCGGAATTATATAATCCCGCCAATACAATAAAGGAACTCAAATTTAGAGAATTCGATCAAAGTATCAAATTTGTCAAAAATCATTTGCAATCTCTCATGATGATATATCTAGGGGCTTTTAAGTGAAAATTTTTTAAGATTAATTACATGTACCGCTTGATCATTAATTGACGAGAATCACATGATTTTAACTATACCAAAGACGTATATGATATATGAGTTAAAGTCTTGCCAACCTGTCACGTGTCATCTTATCCTATCAATAAAAATATATAATTTTTTTTTAATTTTATAAATTATAAATTTAAAATATATATAATTTTTTATAATTTTAATTAAAAAATTACTAATAATATAATTAAATAATAATTAATTTGAGTATATATATATATATATATATATATATATATATATATATATATATATATATATATATATATATATATATGAAAGTTCTAAATATATGTGTATATTATATTAAAATTTGAAGGAACCAGAACATGCTATTTAAGAACTTTGAAAGGGAAGTTGTATAAAACAAAATTAAATATTATTTTCTTTGGATGCATGAGTCATTTTATATGCATTGGCTTCCTAAGGCTGAAACATAATGTGGGGGTACTAAAAGTGGAAAATGTAGATGATGAAGATAAAACCTTCTCGAAAAACAGCTATTCTACAAATTTATTGATATGCTTTCATCACAAACGAGCAACTTTCATGGATTGCTACGTTCAGAAAAAAAAAAGGATTAACATTATTCGATAATTTTGAAAACAATCAGAAAATCTCAGCATCAATCCCATCAGTTAAAAAAAAAAAAAAAGGAAAAAGAAAGAGACGTACGCAGTGTGGTGAAGAGAAGCGCGCACGGTGAGCCGTGGCGGCGCAAAAAATAGAGAAAGAAAGATGAGAGAGAAAAATAGAATTTTAATATTTTTGGTAAGATGACCCAGCAATAAAACTTCATCAGTTTTAGTTGAAAGATATAAAGAATTCCTGCAATAATTTTCTAGATCTATAATTCTCTAGTGCCTTTCTGATATACCCACTTGCTTAAATCTAAAATTTTCTAAAGATAAAATTCATATATGATAATAATAGCATGTTATTGTTGAGTTAAGATATGTTTTGATGTTATTATGATTTTCTAATTACTCAAGAGAAGATTTATTATAAATCTATTATTATTATTGGTGATAGTAGAAGTTTAAAGTAGACCATGGTCTCGTAATTTTTCTCGTATTGAATTTTCTACATAAAAATTCGGTATCTCATTTTGTGATTGATTCCTTATTTTACTGTTTATACTATTCTAGTTAATTATTTACTTTTGATAATAAGTTAATATTTTGAAGAACCAATTTTGATACACAAAGATAGAAAAAATTATTTTGCTATAATAATTTTTTCCTAGTAAGTGGTATCCGAGCATCAAGTAAGTGGTATCCTAGTAATTTTTTTCATTTCTTGTATGGTTGAAATGGAAGAGTCATCTGACATGATTAAATTGAACTTATCAAATTATTCCACTTAGAGATGTATGATCAAAAATTTTCTATATTACAAAGATTTGTATAAGTCCATCAAAGTTTAAGAAAAATATTCTACTATGAAGGATGAGGAATGAGAGGCTCAATATAGAAAAGTTATTATCTATATTAGAAGATGAATGAATGTAAATTTACATGAACATATTTCTATTGAAATCGGAGCTTATGTTATTTAACAAAGATTAGAAAATCTCTTTGCGAAAAAGATAGTAGGAAATAAATTTTTTTCTTTATAAAACTTGTTAATTTAAAGTATAAAGATGATAATAATATTGTTAAGCACATAAGTCTATTTCAGAGTCTTGCAAATAAGTTGGTTGCTATGAAAAATGAATATAGATGATAAGATGTAAGGATTGTTACTTCTTAGCTCTTTACTGAAAAGTTGAGAAATATTTATGGTGATAATTTCTAACTCCATACCAGAGGGGACTCTAATCATAAACATAACTAAAGATAGTTTGCTAAATGAACATGTTAGAAAGAAAAAATAAGGAGAATCTTCTTCTCATGCCTTGCTATTGAAAAACAAAAAGACTTAAAAAAAAGTCACGTAGAATCTCGAATTTTGATGATGAAATCAATTGATGTGTTATTGATCTAACAAAATTGTTAGAATTGATTAATGTTAGTTTAATTATGATAGAATGATTATTATAATCAGGATTGGCCAAGGTCAAGTCCATGCATCGGGTCGATGCGGTTGGGAACTCACCAGGAGTGCGTTGGGAGCCCGTCGAGGGTATCGGGAGTTTGCTAGGATGGCGCAAGGGAGTTCGCTAGAAGAAGACCGAGATTCACCGGAAGATTATCGGGGGTAACCGAAAAGCTTGCTAAGAGTTAGGATGGTCTTGTAATGGATGTTTCGTAATTATGATTATATTTAATTAAGTCATAATTAGCATCGTGTAGGACTAACTGTGACAGGAGCAATGGAGTTACAATCAGATAATGGGCCAAGATCAAGCTTGAGCATCGGGCCGAGGTTCGGACGATGTAGTGGGATCTCACCGAAGTTCACTAGGAGATCCGCCGAAGGAATCGGGAAGCTCGCTAGGAACACATCAGGAGATCGCCAGAAGAAGACCGGAAGACTCGTCGCAAGAATGCCAGAGGCTGTCGGATTGGTGGAAGTTAGGTCTTGGTTTAGCTTGTTGGTCATTAAGTGTTGTAATCATTAAGTCATAGTTAGGAATTGAGTCCTAATTGTGTTGGGTTTAGATGAAATCCAAATTAACTCAATAAGGCAACCGGGTCCACTATAGGGTTTGGTTGAGCTCAATTAGTTGACTAAGGGAATGGTCAACTAATGGTTCAGGCTAGAATTTGAAAAGTGGAGGGAACCACTTTTGCTGAAATTTCGACGGGTAAACCGCCAATGAATGGTGGGTGTACCGCTGCTGCCCAGGCTTTGGGGCGGTTAACGACGGCTGACCCGCTCAGACTGGGCAGTTGAACCACCCGTACCCAGGAATCTGGGTACTTTCGGTGATTGACCCGCCCAGAACCAGTAGATAACTCGCCCGTACCTGATTTTTCTAGGTATGTTTGATTTTTGGCTCCAAAAATCTAAAGCCACTTAGGGCATATAAATACCCCAAGTTTTCTTGCATTCTATACAAGGATTATATTCTAAGAAAATATTGTGTGAGAATTATAAGAAAAAGAAAAAAAGGTAAGGGAGTGATCAAAGAGTGTAATCTTGTCTCCCTTGTAAGCAAAGTATAAGGGTTTAGTCTTCACCCAAAGAAGATCGGTAGTGAATGTTGGTGTGCCTCAAGAAGGAGAACTCGGGAGTAGACGTAGGCGATTGGTGCCGAACCACTATAAAAATTGTGAGTTCATCTTTTGCTTTGTTTATTAATGCTTCCAATCTTGTTTACTCTTTGAAAGCAAACATTTCGCTTACGATGTTTCTTATCAGATTTCCTTGCTCTTTAAGTAATTAGTAAGCAAGTAACTTAGCAATCTTCTTATCATTCACTTGCTTTATTTGAACAAAAAACTTTGCATCTTCCTATTTTTCTTAAAGCCGAAACATTTTTTTTAAAACGAAAAACTTATACTTGCACTAATTCATGCCCCCCCTCTTAGTGCCAAATTAATTCTAACTTGGTATCAGAGCCATGTTTTTCTCATTTGGTTTAACACCTAAGAGAATGGCTCTTTTTGACTTTCAAGAGTGTTTTTCTATTGTTCACCCTCTCATATTCAATGGGACGGACTATACTTATTGGAAAATTCGGGTGAGAGTTTTCTTGCTTTCTTTAGACCTTGATTTATAGACTATTATTGAAAATAGATTTAAAAAATCTTCTTTTCTCATGAACGATTGGAATGATTTGGAGAAGAAGACTTTCTCTTTAAATGCCAAGGCTATGAATGCCTTATTTTGCGCCTTACATAAAAATGAATTTGATCGGGTTTCTTGTTGTGATTCGGCCTTTGAAATTTGGCTTATATTGGAATTGACACATAACAATACACTTAATTTAAATGACTCATTAAATGAAATGTTCACATAAAAATGAACATGAAGAATACCTTCTAAAGAACAGGAAGGATTGTGAATTAAAAATGACATATGACTCATCAAGTGAAATCTCGAGTGATGAGAACCTTGGACATAAACTTTTGACATATGAATCAGAACAATTAATGAACTTAAACCTTAAAAATAATCTAAAGATTGACAAAACCTCTTGATATGAATGCAAGAAGTCGAGGTGCTCCAAAGATGAAGAACACAATCAAGAAGAAGTGGAAGATCTCGCGCTCGTGGCCAACCACGATGAGGTAAGTAACCATCCTGAAAGCTCTTTTACTTTTAATGAGTTATTACTTTCTTTTTATGAGCTTTATGATGAATTTAGAAAGATTAGCAAGTCTTATAAATTACTTAAGGAAGAGCATACATCATTCGTTAGTAAACTTGATGAAATGTATGAAGTAGCACGATCACATAATACATGCACCAAATATGAAACTTTGCATGATACTTTAATATTACACAATTTTTGCTCTAAATGTGAAATGCTATATGATATTAAAAAGAAAAATATCATGCTTAAACAAATATTAAATTTTTTTTGAAATAAGAAATAAATTCCTAAATATGATCCTTACCAATAAGGATCATATTAATAGAAGAAATGATACATGCTTTGTTGGTAACATTCAACAAAAGTCACCCATGTTTGTAAAAGGACTTACATTAAATTTGCCACCTAAAAATAAATATAATTTTTGTGATAGATTAGGACATAAAGCCTACAAATATTTATTTAAAAATTATAATCCACATAAATTAATTTGAGTTCCTAAAGGAACCATAAACAACTTTAAGCCATTAGAAAAAATGGGAAGAAGATAATATGAAGGACCAAACTCAAATGGGTACCTAAATCAAAACGTCTCATAATATAAAGTTACATCATAATAAGGCTAGGAGCACTAAGTAATGTTTTGAAAGTAGATGCTCAAGGCACATGACCTGAGATCTAATACTCTTTCAAGCTCACTAGCCTAAGCAAATAACAAGAAAAATTATTGAAAATAAAATTATTGGTAATAAATCTTAAGATGATTTGTTGTTATAATTAATCTTGATTGCTTTCAATGATGCATAATATTTGCATAGCTAAAGCATGGTAGAATTAGAAAGAAGAAAGTTTAGCTATCTTAAATAAAAGTCATATGTATGAAAGAACGATTTTGATGATGATTATTGTATTGATGTGTATTAACATGTGTTGATGATTTATATTGTTTTTGAACCTAAAAATCATATATGAAATCATCTTTCTTTAAAAGAAAAACTTCCTGATAATATGATAGAATCTTCCAACATGCAAAAACATTGGATTTAAAATGAATCAAAGCTTTTGTTTGAAAATATTTTTGCAATGATCATAATAAAATTTTGTTTTTGACTTTAAATGCCAATGCATTCTTGAAATAAATTTTAAAGGAAGGATAATTCTTCTTGAAAGAATATTTATCTCATGAATCATTCAACAAAGATAAAATGATACATTTATTGTTGAATCTCTTTAACTACAAAAATAAATAGAAAACTTTAGCTATTTTTTTTATAAAAACAATCAATGATGACTTTATTGAAATTTTCTTAAAAGTGATTTTTATGATGATTTTGGATAAGTTTTCAAATGATTTTATTTTAAAAAGAGATTAATGAATCAATTATGTTATTTATATGACTCTCTTGAATTATGAAAATGATTTTGATGATTGGATGATTTGAAATTGAATAAATTATTATCATGATTTTGGCAAGTTTAGAAAATGAAACTTGAAAATTTTCTTATGAACCACATTCTTGAAAACTTGAAGTTTCATATTTATAAATCAAGATCTTCTACTTTTTTTCTTCCTTAAAATTAACTCATGATCTTGATATCTATAATATGATATCTTTATGAGAAGAAGACTCTTCTTTGTTCTCTTATGGTTCTATTTTATCATCTAAGAAGAGATTTATTAAATTAAATCATGTCTTTAATATTCATGAATGTCTTTTGATATCAATATTTATCTTGACATGATTTATTTTAAAACTCATGAATGACATAACTTATCACCAAAATTAGTATTTCTTAAATTTGTGATAAGTTGAAAATTGAGATATATTTGTATTATCATGAATATTTTCTTAATTTCTTGACTTGACTTTTACGTTATGGGAATCACATTATTGATCATATAATTTTCTCTTTTAAATAAAAAGGAGACTTATGATCTTAACAATAATAATTAAATTTTTTATCAAGATAATTCTTATTTTTTATTAAAAAGATTTATCTTGGATGAATTAAGATTATCCCCTAAGACTCATTTTTATTATTCACAAAAAAAGGGGAGAAAATTATTAAACGAAATCATGTCTTTTGATATTTAAAAATTAGATTTTATCTTTAATGACATGATCTCTTTGTACTTTTTAGCGTAATTTGAATATGAATGCTAAGAAGAAATTATGTCATCATATTTCTTTCTTGACATGACAAAAAAAATGAGAGAGATAAAATTATTAATATGATTAAAAGTAAATTTGGATATGATGACATTGAATGAGGAACAATTGCTTAGAAGAAAATTAGGACTTTCTAAATGCATGCAAAATACTTGATTTACATTATGAGCTTGATCTACTATCATGCATTCTTATGAAAATTTTGATGCTTTTTATCAAAATTTACAATAAATGATTTTTTTGTTATACTTGAAATTGCATGAGATGATTTTAAATGCATAAGTAGCTCTTAAAGTTTTGAATCTCCTTGAATATCTTGAAGTTTTGAGCTTAATTTCAAAATTAACATCTATAAAATTTACATCATTAAAATTGAGCATTCTTGTGATATGATATTTTTCATTTCTCTACTTTGATTCTATTTTCTTGCTCACACAAAATGGAGAAAGTAAATCACTAGCATTTCAAGAGACTAATAAGTCTATTAAATACATTTTGAATCTCTTGAAAGTGATTTTGATAATTTTGAAATTGAATGAGTGATTTACCTATATCGTGATTTTGATTTCTTGGTATTACAACTAGAAATCTTTTATGAATCAAAATCTTTTGTTATATGTTCTCATATTATTTAAAAGAAAATTTTTATACAAATCGTGAATTTGACAACTTGAGATTTCTTATGAATGAATCAAGATATTTTATTTTATTTATTTCTATTATAATTTATCTCTTGATAGTCACAATTTGTCTTCATGAATTGTACATCTTATCATTTTATTAATTTTTCTTGATATATTTCATGTGATGATTTGAAAAATGATGTAATGGGAAAAGTTTTGTACTATCTCTTCTTTTTTACAATGACAGAGGGGGAGCAAAACTTGTTTGATTGCATGATGTAAATTGCTAGCTTGAATATTGCAAATGAAGTAAAAAATTGCTAGCTTGCACTTCTCAAAAGAGAAGAGAGAACTTACTAGCTTGCATGTTCTAAAGTGATGAAAAATTTACTAAATTACTAAGCTCTCATATATCAAAAACTTGCTAATTGCACTTCTCCTTTTCGTTGATGATAAAGGGGAGAAGATATGATGATGTGAAATCATGTATGATGATAATGCATGTTGATTTTTAAAAATATACATGATGATTTGGAATAATAATCATAATTTTATAATATGATGTATTACATTAATGTGGTTAAAATAGTTTCAACTTAGACTTTTGAGCTCATCTTAATATTCTTTTTGAAATTTATTAAGAGCTATTCTTAATAATGTTTTACAACTCCTCTCTTATTTTCTTTCCTTCTTTTTCACAAGAGGAATAAAATTATTTATGACTCATGTCGTATTTTACAAATGGAGAGCAAAGACTCACGTGCCTTAAAATCCTTAGCCCTATATTTCACATTTTTGTTGATGATAAAGGGGGAGAAATATACATTGATGACACATGATATTGATTGATGACTCATGATATTGATGATATACACTGATAACACATAATATGGATATGGATATGGATTTGACATCTTGGATATGGATTGTTGGAAAACCTTAGCATGTGCATCACATGCGCAGCGAAAATCAAAATAAAAACTGGTTTCCCACGCAAATCAAATCATCGTGCAAAAGATTGGGATTGTGAGAAAAACTACAAAAATCGAAAAACCACTATGTATGAGAGATTGATTTTACCTAGGGAGATTGTATATCCCTGTATTCCAGATCTGGATGGAGAAGATGAAGGAGGTCAAGCGTCCTCCTCTCTAGCGGTATCCACACGATGGATCTCTGCAGCGAAACTCATCCAATTTGATCTCGCAACTCTTGCGCAGAGGGAGAGAGGAGAATAGGAGGTGGTGGCTAAAGCTACAGCCTATCAACCATGAGTCTCCCCTCATATTTATAGAGAGCCACCAAAAAATCCTAGGACTCCTTCTTTACTGTGTATTGGATCTTCATCCAATTACTCACTAACATTGTATTATTAGATCTCTATCCAATAATCTCCTTAGGCCTCTAATTGGGTCTTAATCAAGGAGCCCATCAACATAGGGTCTCATCTAATGAGAATAGGGGCTAATTGGATCTCCATTTAATCCTCTATTCGCTAAAGCATCTACCATATGTGTGTGATCCTCTAGGCCCGATACCAAGCTGGTCGTGAGTCACTCCCATCAGAACTTCTTCTAATATAGTAAATTATTATCCCTATAATAATTCACTCAACTCATCGATTATGGACGTACTATGCCACTATGACATAGTCCCTAGATGATACAGGGGGATTGAATCCATCAGACCAGTTTGTCCACGGTTACCGTGTATCTATAATCCCTTATCCAACTAATATCCTAGAGATTGTATATTGGATATGGTACTACTGTCAGGTCACATATGGAATCCGTCATAATCTCACTCTAATCAGATTCTCTCAGAGAATTATTTCTCTCTCAATCTGAATAACCCTGGCTAAGGATTTGTTTGAGGAAGCACATATGAGATATTCCTCTCATGATACCGAGAGTGGATGATCCTCTATTGACACTCAATTTACCTTTGTAAGGTTGGCTACAAATCATGATAACCAACTCTATCAGATCTGGTACTTTTCAAACCTGTAAGTCTGGCGTCAAAGAAAGGAGTACTCATACCAGACATCCTTGGTGTCTCAAGTCTAAGGACTAGATACATAATTGGGACTATAGAATCACTGTCTGACATTAGGTATCATTAACCATACAATATTTCATAAGCAGATCAATTAGTGAACTCATTCTCCAATAAGCACTTGTACTATATCCTTAGTGTCTCCACACAAGTGGCTATGAGACCAGCCGCCTCCATCATATGGACGAGTATATAGTACACTGGTCTGTCCGGTTATCTCGATGTCCCTCTCAAGTAACATATGATCGAGATTATTTAGGATATGTGTTTAAAGATGAATCGATCTTATTATCGTGATCTCATCACGATCCGATTCTCATTGCACAGAACCAAGGATATCACAATATATATGCAACATATAATATAATGTGAGAATATGCCAATAATAATCATAAACAAAATGATCACATAGCATGTCACACGTGTCATCACTCACATGATTGGCTTATAGGGCACTTGTAACCAATAATCTATTACTTGACCAAAAGCCAATCACCTATATGTCTAATCCCTATCAGACCCATGTGATGCTCAAATACAATCTAAGCCAATGGCTTCGTCAATGGATCTGTAATGTTATCTTCGGAAGGAACACTTTACATTACTATATCTTTTTAGGTCGTGATCGCTCTAATTTGATAGAACCTCCACAGAATAATTCTGATGAGACCTGGGTTCCCTTGTTAGAGTTATCACCTTGTCGATGTTATAATATATGGGAGTTAGCTCCATACTGCTTGGAATGACTCCCAAATCCTTGATGAACTTCTTCATCCACACCCCTTCCTTTGTTGCTTCTGCTGCAGCAATGTATTCCGCCTATGTGATCGAGTAAGCAGTAGTATCTTGCTTGGAACTCTTCCAACTTACTGCTCCTCCATTTAGGGTGAAAACATATCCTAAATTTGACTTGTTATCATCAATGTCGGACTGAAAACTCAAGTTCGTGTAGCCCTCAACTTGAAGGCTACCTCCTCCATATACTAGTAAAAGATCCTTAGTTCTTCTCAAGTACTTAAAGATACACTTTACTGTCTTCCAGTGTTCTAAACCTGGATCGGCTTGATACCTGCTCGTGACACTCAAAGCATGTGCTATATCAGGCCTGGTACATAACATCACATACATGATAGACTCTATCGCTGAGGCATAAGCTTATCCATGTTTGCCCTTTCTTCATGATTCTTTGGGGACATACTCCTAGAAATTGATATTTCATGTCTCATCGGTATGAGACCTCTCTTGAAATTCTCCATACTAAATCTTTTGACAATGGAGTCTATGTACCTGGACTGGGACAAGCCAAGCATCCTCTTGGATCTATCTCTATAGATCTGAATCCCCAAAATATAGGATGCTTCTCCTAAGTCTTTCGTGGAGAAGTTTCTAAATAGCCAATTCTTTACTGTGGAGAGCATTCTTACATCATTCCCAATTATTAGGATATCATTCACATATAGTACCAAGAATGTGATAGCGCTCCCACTTACCTTCATGTATATACAAGGCTTATCTTTATTTTTAACGAAGTTATAAGATCTGATCACCTCATCAAATCTTACGTTCCAACTTCGGAAAACTTACTTTAATCCATAAATGGATCTAAGCAACTTGCACACTTTATCTGGACTCTCTTTGGATACGAATCCCTCTAGCTGTATCATATACACCTCCTCCTCGAGGTTGCCATTGAGAATATTATTTTGACATACATTTGTCATATCTCATAGTCATAGTGTGTTGCAATGGTCAAAATAATTATAATGGACTTAAGCATGGCTACAGGTAAAAAGGTTTCGTCATAGTCAGCTCCTTGTCTTTGACAATATCCTTTAGCTACCAGCCTTGCTTTATAGGTCTATACTTTTCCATCCACTCCGATCTTCCTCTTGAAGATCCATTTGCAACCGATGGGTACAATACCCTTAGGTGCATCCACAAGGTTCCAAATCTTGTTAGAGTACATGAAATCCATCTCATAATTCATAGCTTCTTGCCACTTCCCGGAGTCTATACTCATAATAGCCTCCTCGTAGGTATGAGGATCAACATCCTACGAGTCATCTCCACTGATATATCCCACATATCTTTCAAGAGGGTGAGATACTCTACTAAACCTACGTAAAATTGGAACTTGTGTGTTAGGTACCTGAACAGACTCGGGCTTTGGAATAGTGTTTGAGCTAAGTTCTCCAATCTCGCTCAATTCTATCTTGCTCCCACTATTTCCACCAAGATGTGTTCCTTCTCAAGGAACATGGCTCTCTTGGCAACAAAGCCCTTTCAGTCCTCGGGGTGATAGAAATAATATCCATAAGTTTCCTTTTGGTATCCCACGAATGTGCACCATTTTATCCTTGATTCCAACTTATCGGGGTTGTGTCTTCTAACATGGGTATGATAGCCCCAAATCTTAACAATCTTAAGATCGGGCTTCTTTCCTTTTCATATCTTATATAGCGTAGAAACTATCGACTTTGATGGAACTCTGTTCAGAAGATAAGCTGCGGTCTCTAAGGCGTACCCCCAAAATAAGACAGGTAGGTCAGCGAAACTCATCATAGACTGCACTATGTCTAACAACGTGTGATTCCTCCTTTCTGATACACCATTGAGTTGAGGTGTATAAGGAGGTGTCCATTGGGATAAAATCTCATTGTCCTTGAGGAAATGGGATTGTCCTTGAGGAAATGGGTGAACTTCGTACTCAAATACTCTCCTCCTCGATCTGATCGAAGAGTCTTAATACTCTTTTCAATTTGGTTTCCTACCTCATTCATATATTCCCTAAATTTCTCAAATGCTTCATATTTGTACTTCATTAAGTACACGTGTCCATACCTAGAGAAATCATCAATGAATGTAATGAAGTATGAGTAACCACCTATAGCCTGAGTCGACATGGGACCACATACATCACTATGTATGAGTTCCAATAACTTGATGGCTCTCTCTCTAGTTCCACTAAAAAGAGAGTTGGTCATCTTCCCACGAAGGCAAGGTTCACAAGTTGCATATGTCTCAGAGTCAAATGGATCTAAGCATCCATCTTTCAGCAACTTTTTAATCCTTCCATCATGTATATGACATATCCTATAATGTCATAGGTATGCATTATTCACCTTATCTTTTTTCCTCTTAGATATATTTATATTCATGATATGTGGAGAAGTGTCTAATATATATAAAATATTTATAAGGGTCCCTCTAATGATGATCTCATCATCCATAATTATTGAATAACTATTATTCTCAAAAACTAATTTATATCCACTAATTATCAAATAAAAGATGTAAATAATATTTTTGATAATAGAGGGAACAAAATAGCATGTATCCATGCAATAATAACTCCACTAGGCAGATGTAGGGTGACCTCCCCAATAGCAACTGCAGTAACTCTTGCTCAATTGCCCATCTTGAGGTCCATCTCACCTCTAGTCAATATTTTAGATTTTGCCATAAAATACAACGAATTACAGATATGATAAGCACTTTTGGTATCCAATACCCATGTGTTATCATGAAAATCTAACAAGTGGAGACGGATCATGAATATACCTGAAGCTTCTCCAAGCTTCTATTTTACCTTCTCTGTAAGGTAGTCCTTACAGTTCTTCTTCCAATGCCCGTCTTGGCCGTAGTGAAAGTATTGTCCTTTGTCCTTTACCGGGTATTTCTGGGCAACCTTTGCCTTACCCGATCTTTCTTTGCCCTTGCCCTTCTTAAAGGTCTTACTAGCATTCATTTTCTTATTGGTCTCACCAATATAGAGAACTGGTTTCTCTTTCTTGATAGTGCTCTCAGCTTCCCTCAATATATTAAGGAGCTCAGATAGAGTCACCTCAAGCTTGTTCATATTAAAGTTTATAATGAACTGTGGAAAGGAATCCGGTAGGGACTAAAGTATAAGATCAACACACATGTTATCCTCTAGGACTATCTATATACTTCACAAAGCGAGCGATCTCATCCTTGCTTATCCTTTCCTCCGACATGGGCACAATCATGTAAGGACATATACAATTTTCTCTTCTACGAGAATAATTCTCAAATTGTGGAGCTTTTGGACCAATGAGGTGGTTGGCATCAAGTATGCCACCTAGGGATTTTGCAAGCGACAAACAAGAATAGCGTAAATTAAATAACATGTAAATTTTACAGAAAATACTAATTAAGATATAGACTTCTATCTTAATGTACTCTCACTATTTTCTTAGCGAATCACGCGACACTCTCAACACGTGAGACGAAAGTCTCCGGCAGACTCCTAGTGGGGATCATGATCCAATTGACGTCTTAGTGCAACCTCGAGGGACTCGACCAATTACACTAAGCCCAAAAGGTAGGCAACTCTTGCCAATCACAACTTCTTATGATTTTCATCACGTTCGGTCTCCGAATCATCATGGTCTCGAGAGACTCGACTAACCATGATATTTAGTTAAGTCATCACCATCGTTACAAGATGAGTCTAATTTGATGGTATGCCCTCGAGGGACTCGACGAAGCATACTATGTCCTTAGGTCACCGGTGACATCTCTATGTCGTAGGCAAGAACTCGATCATGTAGATAGGTGAGCCTCGAGGGACTCGACCAACTCAACCTGTGTCGTGATTCAATTTCTTCCTATAACGATGGAAGACCATGTGGGTCAATCTTATTGTCTCACGCTTACCAACTTAATATTATCGTAGGAGGGTTTTTTATTTCGTATCGGTCTCCTAATATGTCGTGTCACACACATACATATTTAATATATATCTACATCGTATGCAAATATATATATACATATATCTAGTAGGTGTATAACACATCACATATGCGAGCCACACCAGATGATCATGAGCTGTCACCGAATATGATTAAGCCCGAGCCAATGGGCCTAATCAATCACAATAGGATCTATGTGTGTATTGGCGCATCTCTATGCCCTGTGATTATTGATCTCATCATTATCGGTTCCATCGGATCCTCGTCGCATCACCATGTGTCGTGATCTCCCGCCATGGTATTGTGGGTCTCGCTGTCACCTCCACGCTCCAATCGCGCATCTTCATGTAATTACAAATAATCACAAGCACGCAGGCCCGACAATAAACTAAACAAACAGAGGCTTATAGGCCCCAATAATAATAATAATCATAATTACACACATCACAATACATGGCTCATGATCATCCATCCATATCATATATCACATGTACATCACATTATATGTAGGATTACTAGATATATATAATAATTAAATAAATTATTTAATTAATTACTTTTTTGAAAATTAGGATATGCTCGAAATTCTAAAATTATCGAGGGTATTTTCATAATTCTGGATAAGAGGATAGTCTTCAAAATTTTCAGAAATATTGAGGGTATTTTAAAAATTATGTACAGAAGGATAATCCTCAAAAAATTTCTAATTCACAGTGGCAAAATAATCATTTTCTAAAAAAGAATGCCCTAACCCCTTTTGCCCCCTCTGCACCGCCGCCGTCGACGCCCCCCGCGCGGGTGGTAGTGCTGCACGCCATTAGTGTAGGCAGCCACCCCTGCGGCAAGTGCCACTACCTCGGGCGACACCTCATGGGTGGGTAGTGCCGCCTTGCAGTGGGGCTACCCCTTGCAGCCTTGCCACGGGCAGTCGCCCTTTGCGGCCTGACCGCGAGTGGTGCCTACGCCCGTAGGCGCCAGCCATTCCTACGGGCGCTACGACTGCTGGCAGCTGCCCTTGCAAGGGGCTTTGGCCATGGCCGGCCACCCCTTTCCTCGTTGTGTTTGCTGCAAAAATGCAACAAGAACGCGTAAAATGATTATACGTGATTCAATCTCATCACACGTAGTTTAAAACCTATCTTTCGCATGAAAACCTTGGCTCTGATACCACTGTTGGGAAACCTCAGTGAGTGCATCACATGCACAGTGGAAATCAAAATGAAAACTGGTTTCCCACGCAGATCAAATCATCGTGCAAAAGATTGGGATCACGAGAAAAACCACAAAAATCAGAAAACACGATGTGTGAGAGATTGATTTTACCTAGGAAGATCGTATATCCTTATATTCCAAATCCGAATGGAGAAGATGAAGAAGGTTAAGCTTCCTCCTCTCTAGCGGTATCCACACGATGAATCTCTGCAATGAAACTCCTCCAATCTGATCTCATAACTCTTGCGCAAAGGGAGGGAGGAGAATTGGAGGTGGTGGCTAAAGCTGTAGCCTATCAACCATGAGTCTTCCCATATGTATATGACCCTCTAGGCCCGATACCGAGCTGGTTGTGAGTCACTCCCATTAAAACTCCTTCTGATATAGTGAATTATTATCCTCATAATAATTCACTCGACTCATCGACTATGGACGTACTAGGCCATTACGTCATAGTCCCCAGACGGTATAGAAGGATCGAATCCATCGGACCTATCTGTCCATAGTTACCGTGTATCTATAATCTCTCATCTAACTAATATCCCAAAGATCATATATTAGATATGGTACAGTTAGGTCACATACGGAATCCATTATAGTCTTGCTCTAATCGGATTCTCTCGAAGAACTCTTTCTCTCTCAATCCGGATGACCCTGGCCAGGGATTTATTTGAGCAAGCACATATAAGATATTCCTCTCATGATACCGAGAGCGGATGATCCTCTATTGACACTCAATTGCCTTCGTAAGGTTGGCTACTAATCCCGATAACCAATTGTACCATATCTAGAACTTTTCAAACCTATAAGTCTGGCGTCAAAGAAAGGAGTACTTATACAAGGCATCCTTGGTATCTAAAGTCTAAGGACCAGATACACAACTGTGACTATGGAATCGCTGTCTGACATTAGGTATCATTAACCATATAACATTCCATAAGCAAATCAATCAGTGAACTCATTCTCCAATGAGCACCTATACTATATCCTTAGTGTCTCCACACAAGTGATTATGAGACCAGCTGCCTCCATCATATGGACGGGTATATAGTACACCGGTCTATCCGATTATCTCGATGTCTCTCTCGAGTAACCTATGACTAGGATTATTTAGGATCTGTGTTTATAGGTGAATCGATCTCATTATTGTGATCTCATCATGATCTGATTCCCATTGTACAGAACCAAGGACATCACAATATATATGCAACAGATAATATAATGTGAGAATATGTCAATATTAATCATAAGTAAAAAGATCACACAATGTGTCACACGTGCCATCACTCACGTGATTGGCTTATAGGACACCTATAACCAGCATGGATATAAGTGCATAATTCTTATTATAATTTGATGACTTGATGAAATTCATAATTTGATGGCTTGATATAAATTTATGTTGAAATTTGTATAAAATTTTGATTGCTTGAATTTAAGAGTGTGTGATTCTCTTAAATTTAAGTGGCATGGATTTAGGGGGAGTTAGGATTAATTACTGGCATCAATTGATTGTCATCATCAAAAAAGGGGAGATTGTTGAATCTTATATTTTGATGATGAAATCAATGGTGGGTTATTGATCTAACATGATTGTTAGAATTAATTGATTCATGATTAATTATGATAGAATAATTATTATAATCAGGATTGGCCAATGTCAAGTCTATGCATCGGGTCGATGCAGTTGAGAACTCGCTAGGAGTGCATTAGGAGCTCAAGGTATCGGGAGTTTGCTAGGATGGTGTAAGGGAGTTTGCTAGAAGAAGATCGAGACTCGCCGAAAGATTGTCTGGGGTAGCTGAAAAGCTTGCCGGGAGTTAGAATGGTCTTGTAATGGATGTTTGATAATTATGATTATAGTTAATTAAGTCATAATTAGCATCGTGCAAGACAAATTATGACAGGAGCAATGGAGTTACAACCATATGATGGGCCAAGATCAAGCTTAATAATCGGGTCGGGGTTCGAAAGGTGTAGTGAGATCTCGCCGAAGTTCGCTAGGAGATCTGTCGAAGGAATCAGGAAGCTCGTTGGGAATCACCGGAAGAAGACCGAAAGACTCGCCGCAAGAGTGTCAGAGGCTGTCGGATTGGTGGGAGTTAGGTCTTGGTTTAGCTTGTTGGTCATTAAGTGTTGTAATCATTGAGTCGTAGTTAAGAATTAAGTCCTAATTGAATTAGATTTGAATAAAATCCAAATCAACTCAATAAGGCAACCAGGTCCACTATAGGGTTTGGTTGAGCTCAGGCTGAGCTCAATTAATTGACCAAGGGAATGGTCAACTGATGGTTCAAGCCGAAATTCGAAAAGTGGAGGGAACCACTTTTGCAAGAATTCTGATGAGTAAACCGTCGGTGAACGGCAGGTGTACCATCGTCGCTTAGGCTTTCGGGTGGCTGACCCGCTCAGATTGGGTGATTGAACCGCCCGTACCCAGGAATCTGGGTACTTTTGACAGTTGACCCACCCATAACCGACGGGTAAACCTCCCGTACCTAGTTTTTCCAAGCTTGTTTAATTTTTGGTTCCAAAAATTTTGAAGCAAAAAGAAATTTTTTTGGGGCCTATAAATACCTCAAGTTTTCTTGCATTCTATACAATAATTTTTTGGGATTATATTCTGAGAAAATATTATATGAGAATTGTAAGAAAAAGAAAAAAGGTAAAAGAGTGATCAAAGAGTGTAATATTGTCTCCCTTGTAAGCAAAGTATAAGGGTTTAGTCTTCACCTAAAGAAGATCGGTAGTAGACGTCGATGTGCCTCAAGAAGGAGGATTTGGGAATGGACGTAGGTCGTTGGTGTTGAACCACTATAAAAATTGTGAGTTCATTTTTTGCTTTGCTTATTAAATGCTTTCAATCTTATTTACTCTTTGAAAGCAAACATCTCACTTACGACGTTTCTTATTGGATTTCCTTACTCTTTCTTAAGTAATTAGTAAGCAAGTAACTTAGCAATCTTCTTATCATTCACTTGCTTTATTTGAACAACAAGCTTTGGATCTTCTTATTTTTCTTAAAGCTGAAATACTTTTTTTTAAATAAAAAACTTACACTTTCACTAATTCACCCAACCCCCTCTTAGTGCCAAATGATCCTAACAAGTCATAGTAGAAATTCATATGGTTACAGAGGAAGATCCAAGTTTAGAAGATATATCAAATGTTTCTATTGCAACAAGCCAAGTCACATGAAGAAAAAGTATAGGTTTTGGAAACGATAATAGAATGAAAGAAAGAAAAATGATAAAAATACCAATATAGTCACTACTGAAGATGATATTATTATTGTTTGTGATGACAGATGTGTTAGTCTTGCAACTCAAGACAATAATTGGGTAATTGACTATGATGATTCATTCTATGTTATTTCTCATTATGATTTCTTTATATCTTATCTTTAGATCTTATCTTTAGATCTTATTCTACTGGTGATTTTGGTAATGTCAAAATAATAGTGGTATATATAAGATTGTGGGTACTGAAGATATTTTCTTGGAGAGTAGTACTGATAGCAAATTGATACTCAAATATATTAGACATATTCTAGATATTCATCTTGCACACTATTTTGGTGAAAGAAAATGAAAGCTCACTAAAGGTTCTCTAGTTGTGGTAAGATGAAAGAAGTTGAACTCTTTCTATGTCATTAAAATAAGCTACACAAAGAAGAGATTAATGTAATTCAAAAGGACGAAAGTATAGATCTTTGGCATAAGAGGCTTAGTCATATTAGCTAGAAGAGATTTTAAACTCTTGCTAGAAAGCAATTTTTACCAAAGTTGCAAGGTACATCTCTTAAATCTTATGATTATTACTTAGTAAAAAAACATAGAGTTACCTTTTATACTATCCGTCATCTAGAATATCAAATGTTGTTGATTTGGTTCACACTAATGTTTGTACTATATAAACTAAACTCTTGGAGGTGTTCTTTATTTTGTTACTTTTATTGATGATTATTCTAGAAAAGTTTAAGCTTTTGCTTTGAAATCTAAAGAATAAGTACTCAATATTTTCAAAGAGTTTCATGCCAATGTTGAAAGCGAAACTAGAAGAAAATTAAAGTCTGTTTAAGTATATATTGGTGGTAAGTACAGGGGTCCTTTTGAGAATTATTGTATGTTCCATGGTATCAAGCTTGAGAAAATAGTTACAAAAATTCCTCAGCAAAATGGTGTGGCAAAAAGGATGAATAGAACAATTGAAGAAAAGATTAGGTGTATGCTTTCCCATGCCAAATTACTTTAAGTCATTTTGGGGGGAGACTATGAGAACTACATATGACCCATTAAACCTTTCTCCATCAGTTCTTTTGAAAAGTAATGTTTCAAAGAGAGTATGAAAAGAAAAAGATGTATTTTATGGGTGTAAATTATTTGAAATGTCGAAGCTTGATAATAAGGCAAAAACATGTATTTTCTTGAGGTATGATCATAAAGAGCTTGGGCACAAATTATGGAATCTAATAAATAAAAAATTATTAGAAGCAAAAATGTTATGTTTCTTGATGACTAATTATTTGATGATGATGATAATATTAAAAAGTCAAAACCTTTGTTTATATCCCTTGGAGTTTGAGTCTATTTCCTCCACCTATAGTTATGATGATCATCGGGAGATAAACAAAAAGATAGTGGTGAAAATGTAAGTGATGATGCTCTTACAATTGATGATGTTGAACCAACTGAATAATTTTAGCAAGCACCCCTACCACTAGTTAAGATTCCACTAAGAATATCCACAAGAGAGCGATGACCATCTACAAAATATCCTCTATATAAGTATGTTATACTGACCGATGGGGAAGAGCTAGAAACTTACCAAAAAGCTATTCTACATAAGCACAAGAATTAGTGGGTTGAAGCTATGCAAGAAGAGATGGGATCCTTACTTAATAACCACACCTATGACTTGGTAAAGTTTCCTAAAGGGAAGAAAGCTCTTAAGAATAAATGGATTTATAAATTGAAGACTAAACATAATAGCTCACAACAAAGATACAAGGCATGACTAGCTATGAAAGGATTTAGTCAGAAGAAAAATATTGACTCTGAAGAAATATTTTCTCCTACATTGAAAATATCCTCGATCTGAGTTATTCTCGGTATGGCTGCCCCCTTGAATTTAGAAGTTGAGCAACTTGATATGAAAACTACATTTTTACATGGTGACTTAGAAGAAGAAATTTATATGGAGCAACCAAAAGATTTTAAAGTCAAGAGAAAAAAAAATCTAGTATGTAAGCATAAGAAAAGCTTATACGGAGTAAAACAAGCACCTAAATAGTGGTATAAGAAATTTGACCCCTTTATGATGAGCCAAGGGTATAATAAAATCATATATGATCATTGTGACTTCACAAAAAAAAATTCAGATGATGATTTCATTATTCTCTTACTGTATGTTGAAAATATATTGATTGTTGACTATGATACTAGTAAAATTAAGAAGTTTAAAAGAGAGCTAAGTAAGTATTTTGTCATGAAAGATTTGGGATTGGTAAAACAAATACTTGACATGAAGATTCTTTGTGATATGAAAAATAGGAAGCTTTAGCTATTGTAGGAAACCTACATTGAAAAGGTTATTGAAAGATTCAACATGAGTAAAGCCAAAGTAGTTTGTTCTTCACTTGTAAGTCATTTCAAGCTTAGTTAGAAACAATGTCCTATAAGTGAGGAAGAAAAAAAGAAATGTTCTGAGTGGCTTACAAGTGAACATTTCTACGATAGGATAGGTTGATGTATACTATAGTTTGTACTAGGCTAGATATAACTCATGCAGTTGGAGTTGTTAGTCGATTTCTCTCTAATCCTGGTAAGGAACATTGGGAAGTAGCAAAATAGATATTAAGATATCTAAGAGGTACTTCCAGGTTATGCTTATGCTTGGGTAATGGTAAACCTATACTAGAAGGGTACACAAATACATACATGGTAGATGATATTGATTCCAAAAAGTCCACTTCAGGCTTCTTGATGACATTTGTAAGGGGAGCAATCTCTTGACAGTCTAAGTTACAGAATTGCATTGCTCTATCAACCACAGAAGTAAAATACATAGCAATTACGGAAGCCTATAAGGAAGCTCTATGGAGGATATTTACTATGACAATCATAGTGTCATTCACTTCTCCAAGAATTTAATATATCATTCGAGATCTAGGGATATTGATGTAAGATATTATTGGATTCATATTTTGCTAGAGATGAAAAAATTATACTTAGAAAATATATATATATATATAAGAAAGAATCATACATGTTGACAAAGTCTAAAGAGAAGTTTAAATTATTTAGACGAAAAATAGACCTAGTATAGCCTACCATATGAGATAGAGGAGGAGAATTATTTGGTCTAGCCCATAGATGGGCTTCGATTGAACAATTGGGCATTGAGCACGATTAGTTAAAAATAAAGAAAAAAAAAAGGAACAAGAAAGGGACGGGACAAATAGTGGCCATGCAACAAATACAAAGATAAAAAGGAGAGAGAAAATTAAGATTTTAAAATTTTAATAAGATGATACGTTTAAACTTCGTCGATTTTGATCCAAATTTTATAAGGAGAATTCTTATAATAATCTCTGTAATCCTAATAGTGCTGATATACAATTTTGTCCTCTCTGATGTGTCTTTATGATATACCTACTTGATGAAATCTAAAACTTAATGAAATCGATGGTGTGATAATATGTTACTGTTGAGCTAAGGGTTATGTTATTGATGTCATTGTGATCATCTAGGTTTGAAGTGGACTAATGTTTAGTGATTTTTCACGTAAAAATTCAGTGTGTCATTTTTGTGATTGATTCATTATTCTAATGTTTATATTATTATGATTAATATTTATTTTTGATAATAAATTCATATTTTAATGAGAAATTAATTTTGATATACAAAGTGGAAAAGATTATTTCATTATAATAATTTTTTCCAACAAATCTGGACAGGTCTTTTTATTGGTAGAACTCCCTCCGGAATTTATCAGCTTTGTAGCATAGACTAGATCTGATATATTTACAACTTACGAAGACATTGTTCCCATTATCATACGTAATAATAAACTAAATTCTTTTTCTCCGATCCATCAGTATTTAATTTATACGAAAAAGCTCAAAGCTGAGTCCAACCTAATAAAAATAGTAATATTTTTCCGAAGGCCCCCCAAAGAGGAATCTCTTGACAATCCAATGTGAGTGAGATTAGGAGCTTGAAGTGATGCAACAATACTTGAGCTTTTGAAGAGTCTCAAGGAAACAGGGTTTTGCAGGAGTTGGTTTTGAAGTAGATACCAAATTCCCAGATTTCCAGGAGAAGTAGATGGATTTTTCTGCAAGGTTCTCTAAGACAAGAATGCTGAATCCTTCTGATTGCAAGTTCTGCCCTTGAAGAATGCCAATGCCTACAAGTCGTCTCAGTGGACATCATGCTGCCCACAAATGGTGGACTTGTAGCAGAACCATATGACAAGGTAGGGATGTGTACCTGTTTTCGTTTCTCCTCTTATTTTTGAGAAGATGGCAGACATGTATTGGTGACTAACATGCCACACTTTCACTGCACGTAACGCTTGCAGTGCCTCATTTGCCATCTCCATCTCTCCAAGAAGTGACTACATCCACTAAGGGAAAAGGAATTCCATTTGGATAAGATTCTTGCATTTCTCATGCCTGCCCATTTGTAGTGGATCATCAAAACCACGCAAGTGCTGCTCCATTTGGAATATTTTTAGCATGTCACATCTGAAACAACTTCCTGCCCCTCCACATCCACTTTAACCAGAGTGGATAGATGAAAAGGAGAGAGCAGCATCACTATCTACTGACCTACTAATCGTTGCTCACTTATCTAACCCTTTGGTAAGCAGGCATTGGCTTTCATGGAGCCATATTGGGTTCCTGGTAGTGGTATCACTGTCATGGTGGTGATGATTAAAGAGCTCTTATTTTATGTGATTGATGTCCAGGTGGATCTCCATGTGGCAAAGATCAAGCTGCCTCCACTGGTGCTAGTGGACAATGAATGAGAAGACTACTTTCTTGGTGGTGCATGTCACTTTTCTTCCATTTTGGTGCTGATTGGTGAGCAGGTCAAAGATCACACCTGACATGCATGGGAGAGCCTATCAATTTTCTACACATGATGGAAGCATGGATTGAGATCAATGCCTTGTGAAAATAATTTCTTGGGAGAGCTGCAACCCTGAAATGTTGTGGTGTCTTCTACGAGCACTTGATCCTTTTTTTGTGATTGATTCTTTTCATCTGACTAAAAGAGGTTCCACTTTTTAAGCTTCTTTCTCAGTGGCTGGTCCCAGTTCCAGAAACGTGATGGCCATGGCAATTTGCAGGCGAAGCTTTGTGGAGATGCAGCGTTCAAGTCTCACAATCCAGCTTTTTGAACTTTGACTAGGAGTCACGAACCTATTAAAGCTACACAGAAAGGAGCAGATGATCTGGTTGGAGTGCAAGTTTGGCACTGTCGATTCCCCAAGCAACGGACTAATCCATGCATGTCGTTTTCTCCTTTCCTAAATGCTGATTTCTCCTTCTTGTTCTTCTTTAAGTAGTATTGTGAGCAGTCAAGGGTATCTCAACTCATCTGATCATATATTTGAGAGAGTATCGACTGTCTTTTCTGCAAACCTAATATGAGAAGCAAAGTCCGCAGCAATTGCAGAAGCAGGCTTGTAGGCTGATGCATCCCCTGACATGATCTCTTTGACACTGCTGCTCCCAAAAGTCAAAAAGGCAGATCCATTCCATCACCTGATATGATCCATCCTGCAGCACATCCATCGATCCTTCTTCCCCCAACACACAAGCAATTCTACTGCAACCGTTCCTTTCGTTTCTTCTTCTGTTTGCTCCTCGAAGAAGAAGGGCTCAACAGGTCAACCCGTGGCTACGTAATCGCCTACCACGCTCCCAAACCCATGAAAGCGGCGCGGCGACGCACGTGACACCCGCTTTGCTTTGACTTCCGCCTCTCCCGGGCAGCTGCCGGTGGCCGTCGCCTTACTGGTTACCGCCTACTCCCTGTTTCCGAGTCCTCTGTAGTCCTCGCCGTCGTCGTCCATGAATGACCGCAACTTTTCAACTCCAAACCAACTCCATTAATTGTTTGGTCTTCTCCACAAAAAGTGTCGCTTTTTCTGTTCTCAAATTGAAATCATGCTCCGAAGTCTTGTGGATTAATCCAACATCAAGCACTATATCTTTTTTCTGTTTCAGAGAGCTCTCTTCTGTACTCCTACTACATTTGTCGGCGGCTACAGGAAGACAATTTAAAGTGGGAACTCCAACCTTTCATCCTCTCTTCTTCCCCAGCTCTACACCAGTTTTGATGGTGGAGCACTTTGGTCACCCACTTGGTGCGTTCAGGATTTGTAAAGGCGACACCTTTACCGGTCTCCATCCTTCTCTGCCTCAAGGAATCAGCTGAACCCGGTAACAGGGGAACTTGGAGTTCCAGTTTTCTAGGCTTGATTTGGTGATCAGCTCCGATGGTGAAGAAAGGAGTTTCTTTGGTGTCTTTTTGGGAGCAAAGATGGAGCTTCTTGTTCTTCTTCCTCTTCCTTCAAGGTCTGCGCACCAAGTCCCAGGGCTGCAACTCTGGTGATCTCAAAGCCTTGCTGGATTTCACGCGAGGGTTGGATTCTGGGGTCAAAGTTTGGAGCTTGAATGCCTCCTCGTCCGATTGCTGCGGCTGGCTTGGCGTTTCTTGCGAGGATTCGGTGGATTCTGGACGACGAGTGATTGGGTTGGAGATCCAAAATATGAGCTTGAAGGGTTCCCTCTCGGATTCCTTGACCGATTTGGATCATCTTGTGCACCTTAATATTTCTTCCAATCTCCTTAAAGGCACTGTTCCATCTAATCTATTTCATCTTCGCTGGTTGGAGCTGCTCGATCTCAGCTTGAACGAGTTCTCCGGCGCGATTCCGGTTGATCTATACCTTCCTTCGATTCTGGTTTTCGATCTCTCCTATAACATCTTCAATGGTAGTCTTCCGGGCTTCACCGGATCAACAAAATTGACGACTCTCGATGTCAGCTTCAATGCGTTCTCCGGGAGCCTTGACATGTCAGTATGTAGTTCTTCTCCTAGAATTAGAATCCTTCGGCTCTCGACGAACAACTTCTACGGCCAACTCCCGGAGGACGTTGCGAACTGCACTTCTCTTGAGGAACTCTCTATTGATCTGAATGAGATCTCCGGGAATATGCCAGAGGAGCTGTTCAAGCTGGCATCTTTGAGGACGCTAAATCTTCAAGAGAATCAACTATCAGGCAGATTGAGCTCAAGCTTGGGAAATCTCTCTAACCTTGAGCAGTTGGATCTCTCACTGAACTCGTTCTCAGGTAATATTCCGGATGTCTTTGACAGATTAGACAAGCTTCAATATTTCTCTTCTCATTCCAATGGCTTTGGAGGTCATCTACCTTCTTCCTTGTCGAACTTGTCATCTCTTCGAGTGCTCAATCTGAGGAACAATTCGCTCGACGGCGAGATCACTCTCAACTGCACGGTTATGACTCGCTTGAACTATCTTGATCTCGGAACGAACTCCTTCACCGGCCCTATTCCTTATAGCATGCATCAGTGTGTGGCGCTGCGAACTCTGAATCTTGCAAGGAACAACCTGAGCGGCGGAGTCCCGATTAGCTTCAAAAACTTTGCTTGGCTATCGTACCTCTCTCTCTCCAACAACAGCTTGTCGAACATCTCTTCGGCCATGGAGACCCTGCAGGGTCTCCCGAGACTCACCGGTTTGGTTCTCACCATGAGCTTTCATGACAGGGAGACGATGCCAGTGGACGGTATTCAAGGATTTCGGCAGATACAGCTTCTTGTTATCGCAAACTGCGGCCTTTCTGGATCAGTGCCGCCATGGCTGGCCAACTGCACCAAGTTGAAGGTCTTGGATTTGTCTTGGAATCATTTGGAAGGGACGATCCCTTCATGGATGGGGAATCTTGATCACCTTTTCTACTTGGATTTGTCGAACAATTCACTCAGCGGCCAGATCCCGGAAAGTTTGGCTTATGCCAAGGGCCTCATCTCCTCCAATGCGTCACAGCAAGGACCTCCAACAGAATATTTTCCCTTCTTCATCAAAAGGAACAACAGTCGGAAGGGATTGCAGTATAACCAACTCAGCAGCTTTCCACCATCCTTGATTCTGTGCAGTAACACGCTTGATGGACGAATCCCGCCGGGGCTTGGCAACCTGAAGAGGCTCCATGCACTGGACCTAAGCAAGAACATGCTATCAGGCACCATACCTGATGAGTTATCGGGCATGTCAAGCTTAGAGAGCTTAGATTTGTCGCACAATGACCTCACCGGAAGAATCCCTCTGTCACTGACCAGGTTGAATTTTCTTTCCAGTTTCTGCGTCGCCTACAATAATTTGAGTGGCTCCATCCCAACCGGCGGCCAATTCTCGACCTTCTCGAGCTCCGATTTTGAGGGGAACCCAGGTCTTTGTGGCTATCACTCGAACTCTTGTTCTCATGATCTACCTGAAGCTCCGGATCAAACAGTCGGCGGCCAAAGGAAGGATAGGGGTTTGATCATTGGAACGATCTCTGGAGCTGGATTCGGAACAGCTTTTCTTCTGGTTCTCATCTACTTGCTTGTCTCAAGGACTTGGTACCGCAGGAAGGAGGACACGATAAAGCCAGTAGCAGATTGCAATGGAAGCTTAGAGGCAGGGGGGTCGAGTTTAGTGCTCCTGTTTCAGAACAAAGACAACAAGGAGCTAAGCATCAGTGACATCTTGAGATCAAGCAACAACTTCGACCAGGCCAACATCATTGGGTGTGGAGGCTTCGGACTGGTGTACAAAGCAACACTGCCAGGGGGGAGGAACGTGGCAATCAAGCGGCTCTCCGGCGACTACGGCCAGATGGAGAGGGAATTCCAGGCCGAGGTGGAAGCTCTTTCCAGAGCTCAACACAGAAACCTGGTTCTGCTTCAAGGTTACTGCAAGATTGGGAGTGACAGACTTCTGATCTATTCATACATGGAGAATGGAAGCTTGGACTACTGGCTTCACGAGAAGGTCGAAGGAGGACCTACGCTGGATTGGCGCAAAAGGCTTCGGATAGCACAAGGAGCAGCGAGGGGATTGGCATACTTGCACCAGTCATGCGATCCCCACATACTGCACCGCGACATCAAGTCGAGCAACATCCTGCTCGACGAAATGTTCGAAGCTCACCTGGCCGATTTCGGCCTTGCTCGGCTCATTCTGCCGTATGACACGCATGTCACCACGGATTTAGTCGGCACCTTGGGCTACATCCCACCTGAGTATGGCCAGTCCTCGGTCGCCACCTTCAAGGGTGACATATATAGCTTCGGCGTCGTTCTTCTCGAGTTGCTCACCGGGAAGAGGCCACTGGATATGTGCAAGCCGAAAGGTGGGAGGGAGTTGGTGTCATGGGTTGTTCAGATGAAGAAGGAGAAGAGGGAAGCAGAGGTGTTCGATCCGTGTATCCAAGAGAAGGCGGTCGAGCGCCAGCTGCTGCAGATGCTTGAGATCGCTTGTCTTTGCTTGAGTGACTCCCCCAAGCTGAGGCCTTCGACAAAGATGCTTGTTCAATGGCTTGATAACATTGGTGTTTGAGTAAGGTTACATTCCTCCATCATGCAGATTAGAGCTCTCTTTTTGTGCTTGCTGATCGCTTGAGAAAGCTGATTCATTATGTTCTGAGGTTACATGGCTTGATAACCTAGGTATGCACATATGTATTTAGTTGAACATTTGATGAAATAACGAGGGGGTAGATACAGATTTTGGATTCATGGCCTGCCTTGAGACCATTAGAAAGATCTTTTTTGGGAGATCAGAAATCTTTATCAAGGAAATCTTATTGAATGGGAAACTTAATATGAACTTTGATGATGCTACTTTTGCAGGGGCAGGAGTTCCTTCATTACCAGTACAGGTCTGTTGCAAAGGAAATGATCCAAGTTACTCTCAGGCAGATTACAAAGTCTAGACTCTTATCATTAGGTACTGCTCTATGGCAATTGGTAGCAAGATTTCCAGGAAGTAGGGGATAATAGTGACAAACATCTTCTTTGTATCTCATGTTTGGAATGTTCTTAGATTTTTTGTAATTAAGAATATCATGTAGCTTTTGATGAACAAGAATATTAACTGAAGTTGCATTCCTTTTCCTTAAATATTAAGGGACCATATGAAAATGTATATATATATATATATAGTACTGTTCTATATATACTATGGCTATACTAATGTTTATAAGGACAAATAGGTAAGAAACGTTTCTTCTTTGCGTATTAGATGACCAAGCTTTGTCCTGATGTGTATGACCAACAGCCGGTGAACTTTGCGGGTACCACGTCGTCTAGCAATCACGCTTCGGGTACTTCAAGCCAGTAGCTGTCTTAGCACTCCTCCGCCGCCTGCCTTCCCCCTTCTCTCTCGTGTTAATCGAGCGGCGGTTTATTTGATCTTTCTTGTTCTGGTTTTCTTGGCGCTGCTGATCGATTGCTTTCCAACCATTGATTCGTGGAGATCTGAAACCCTTAGGAAACTTGAGGAACGAATCCGATCGCCGTAGCCCAGCCGAAGGTGGCGGTTCCTATCTCTCAACAGCCCTAGAATTGATTGGACAAGGTTAACGACTCCGCTCTGTGGCAGGACTGGATCTTCCCGCTCTCATAATCTTCGAACCATCCTCTCTCTCTCGCTCTCTCTCTCTCGCTCGCTCGCTCGGTAATTCGTCTAATCGGTGCCCCGTTGGTAATCTTTGAAAAGGTTTATCTTGTTTGCTTTCGAGATAAGAAGGGATTGCTTTTGGCAGTTCAAATACTCGTTTAATCTTTTCTGGTGGGAAAACTCCAATTTTAGGATTTCGAGTAGGAAAAAATGATTGAAGTTGTCAGAAGCAGAACGAAAGATTCCATCTTGCAGATCCAATTGATTTGGATCGAATGTAGGGTTCCAATATATTGTTGGACGACGCAAAAGGTGTTTGTTCCATTTCTTGAATTCCTTGGTAAATGGTGGTGTGCTTTAGTGACTCTTCATTTGTTTTCAATGCAACTTATTGTTTACACCTGAATGAGCTTGCATTATATTGGTTTGATTATGATGGTGTTGCAACAAGGTCGATCACCTTCATATTTTTAAAGGTTTGTTCTTATAATTTTAGTCATGCATCACTACATCATTTATTCATATTTAAAATAATTTTTATATTTTTAAAAATATAATATATAAGTCACTCTCGATAAGTATGAATTAACAGATATTAGAGTTTACCTATATACATATCGACTCATAAAAAATATTAATAAATGACACATATAACTTAAGTTTAAAAAAAGATTCATTTTAGCTCATATAGTTTTGATCATAGACCACTTAAGCCCTTATAGTTTTACTTATATTTAAAATAACATATATTCTTTTAAAATATAGTATATAAGCCCTCCCCCCTAATAAAGTCCGAGTTGATAAATATTAAAGTTTACTTACATGACACGTTGACTCATAATAAATTATTAATATAATGATATGTGTAATTTTAGTTTAAAAAATAATTTATCTTATAAAAAAGAGAAAGCGACGGAGCCATAGCGATGAATAAAAGCGAAGAGGTAGAAGTAGAAGAGGTCGGAGATGAAGGTGAGGGAGAGTTGAACCACAATATCATAGGTGTGATGAGTGGTGACATAAAAAAGGACGGAGTGAGAAGCGGTAAGACAAAGATGCCTAAGAGGACGAAGAGGGATCAGGAGATCATTACGTGTCTAGTGTCAGACTGGTCGACGCACATCCACCTAAGACAGGACAGAAAGCTCATGAGCTTACCGTCAATGCAAGAGAGGTAGCATGCATATGACGCCTTGTTAGGCAGCAGCGACTCGGTGTTGCTGTTGGTGGTCACTTCCACGACGATATCTCATCCCGTCATTAATGGTGAACTTAATTTTTTATTTTAAATTATATATATTATTATATTAATAATTTATTGTGAGTTAACATATCATGTAAGTATATTTTAACTTTTATTAATTCAAGCTTGAAAGTAATGACTTATATGCTTTATTTTTTAAAATATATTGATTATTTTAGATATGAGCAAAATGATAATGACTTAAGTGGTCCATAAAATAAAATTATATGGGATAAAATGAATATTTTAAACTTAAATTATATATATTATTATATTAGTAATTTATTATGAGTCAGCATGTCACGTAAGTAAAACCCTAACGTTTGTTAACTTAAACTTAATAGGAGGGGTTTATATGTTATATTTTTAAAAATATATAAATTATTTTAAATATGAATAAATCATAAGAGAATAATTTATTGACTAAAATAAACCTTAACTTCATTTGTAATTAAGGTCCAACAAATAGGACTTGAGAGGTCTCTGTCTCTCAGCATCAGTTCAAGGCAATGGTTGTAACGTTTCTATCTTTGAAGTCCTTCAACATGTTGTTGATTACCAACCTTGCATTCTTCACAACTTCTGCTCTTTCAGTACTTCTCTAGGTTGAGATTCTTTGTCAGGTTTAAAATTGATTAGTAAAGAAGTGGTCTTTCTTAAATTCCCTGTTTCTTGGTTATTCTTATGCCTCGGGCAGTAACTTTGATTCAAGCCAACTTTCTTTAAAATTAATAAGGTAGTTTACTCTCTACCAGTAACTTTGATTAAATCATAAAGCCTGGATGAAGTAAAATATGTATGCCTCCATTTTCCTTCTTGTAGAGTAGATTTATGGTTTACTTGCCTTAAATTTGTTGCTTAAATATTGCCCTATATTTTCGATACTTGTTATATGGGGTTGTAGACTTTGTACAGCATTGGAACCTCAGAAATTGAAAATATATATACAATAGAAGAAAGTAATTGTAGATCCTTTCTCTTTTCTGTAGCCAACTCATCGTTTAGACTTGTGCAAAAAAACTACTAAAATATTTAGTCTCTTGGAAACATATTTTTCCATCCTCTGAAGTCATGAATTTTAAGCTTGAGATTTTGTGTGACTTTTTAACTTAATTCGTTGAAATATGGCTGGAAAAGTATAATATTCCATTTTTTTTGGAATTTAAGTTTAGTTTTGTTGGAGTTCTGTTAGAATCCATCCTGTGCTCATCTTGTCGTAGCTGTTTTTTGCAGGTAGTGTTTAATTATGGTTGTTGGTTTTTATACTAGTTGATGAATACAACGGGAAATCATTCTTTGCAGCCCTTGGGTTTCTCCTTTATGGAGGGAGGTAAGTTTTTCATCAGACTCTTCCCTGATATGTGATCCATTCAGTCTTAACGTGTTTTCTTCAAATTTTTATAATTTTCAGTATCACTATTGTTACTCATGTCCTTGTTTCAAACCATTCATAGAGTTCATATTTGATTAGCAAGATAACTCAAACCTAAAATATCGTGCTCATTTATACCTTTTATTTATCATCCTCTGTTTTGATAAAAAAGAATCATTTAGTTATTTCTATTTCATCTGATGGTGGGTGTCCTAAGATTTATGCATTTCTTGGGGTGTGTCTGTGATAGGACTCAAGCAGATTGAGTCCTAATTTTCCTAGAAATAATCAATAAAACCCTGTTAGATTATAATAAAGTCACTTCTATCTTATAAAAGAGTATGACTAGGATTTAGATTAGCCATTAGGGCTTAGTGGCCATCGCCCCCTTACTCGATTGGTTGGCCAGAGTTCCCCCCTGCTTAGGTCAGCTATAGAGCCAACCTAGTCACCCCCTGTTCCTATTAAGGCAAATTGGCTATAGGAGGGGTAAAAGGATAATTTTACTTAGGCAAGCACCCCCTTAGGCTAGGGTTTTGATCCCTATATAATGACGTAGCCGCCCCCTCTCTTGAATCAAGCAATTATCAATTTTATTTTAGCCTTGTGCCGAATATAGGAGGGAGGAACCCCTACAGCGTTCCAAGGGTTGATCCTCCTCAAGGATCAAAATCTATATATAGAGCTCCATCTGGGGTTCTATCATCTGGTATCAGAGCAGCAATCTTACTGCCCCTGTAGCCGTCATCCACGCCTCCACCTTCCCATGCAATTTCCACAATTGCTACGACACGTGTCTCCACCTTCCACCCCAACAGCAGATCAAATCAGTCTGTCGTTGTCCCCTATGTTTGATCTAGAATTCTGGTATATTTTTATCATCCATGCCTCTTCAATACTATAAGATTCCTTACTTTACACGTTGAATATTTTTTCCAAATTTTATCTGTTGCAAATTTTGTTCATCGTAAACGTTATCATCGTTGCAAAAGTAAGACACTACAGAAATTTTCAGCCGATTGTTGCTTCTTGAAACTAAACTTTTAATCATCCTTTTTGGCTGAAACTTTTATATATTTTCATAGATCATCTTAGCTTTCATCTAAGACTGATCTCGTGAAAAAACTCCTTCTGGATCTGGACTTATAGCACTACGATTCTTCATTGCACAGTACTGAAATTTTACAATGTAGAATCTGCCTTCTGTCTATTGGCCTCTTGAAACTGAACTTTTGTTCATCCTTTTTTGCTGAAATTTTTACACAATTCTCAAGATCAAGTTGGATTTCATCTGGATTTAATTTCATGAAAAAACTCCTTATGGAACTGGTTTTTTTGTGTAATATTTGACCATCACGTAGTTCTAGAATTTGCCTTTCATCTTTTGCCCTATTTCCCTACTGTTATGCTGCCAAAAATTTCATTAAACTTTTTACTGGTATTAACAACATCTGAACCAAGGGTTTTTGCATAATTTTCCTAAACTTTCCTTTGGAATTTACATCGAGAAGTCATCGTTTCTTCGACGTAAAATCGGTTCAGCAGGATAGCACATCGCAACACTTCTTTTCACTGAATTCTATCTGATTTGAGTGCTATTTTTTGTGGGATTTTGGACTTTCTTTTTCTCATCTCTAAACCCTATCATCCTCATCAAAAATCCTTCCAAATATTATCCTAAACTGAATCCAAATAGCCCCTAAATCAACCACTCAAATCAGCATACTTCCTTATCGATCCACTTACCTTTTTAGCCAACTTTCCTTACCGAGACACCTACCTTTGCTGCCATCTATCCCAGATCTAAAATCTATTTTTCTAACCTTTATCTACTGTTATCATAGCCCTAAAATCACATTAATTTGTAGCCTAAACTCCACAAAACTGCAGCCCCAAATCTGTCCTAAACCATAGCCTACTTCCATCCAAACTGATTCACCTTTCAACTGGCCACTCCCTTCTCCAAAATTCCCATGCCACTAACCCGATAACAGAAAAAAAATATCAATATTACAAATCTAGAGGCGTATGCTATGGCATCAGAGGAGGCTATCGATGCAAAGCTTGAAGCCTTTGAAAACCACATGGAAGAGAAGATGCGATCCCTTTTCGTCGAATTCAGCATTGGTCGACTGTTGAACCCGAGGAAATCATAACACAAAGAAACTTCAGATCAGTGAGACGATCCTCAAGAATATGGCCACATCACCTCTGATCTCAATAATCCATGAATGAAGGTTGACTTCCCTAGATGGGAAGAAGGAGACTCAATCGGGTGGATCTCGTGTGCGGAGCGCTATTTTCGGTTCTACCGAACCGCCGACGCCACACGGGTGGAGATTGCTGCCATCCACTTCGAGGGAGATGCTATTTTAGTAGTTTAATTGGTTTAAGCACACCCATAGAGGACTCTCTTGGCAGCGATTCAAGGAAGGACTACTAGATCGCTTCGGACCAACCGATTTCAACATCGACGAACAATTGGCAAAGATTCGTCAAACCTCTATAATACAAGAATACCAAACAAGGTTTGAGCGTTTATCTAACCAAACTGAGAATTGGTCTAAGAAACAACTTTTAGGTACTTTTATCGAGGGCCTAAAGTCATAGATCCGAGGAGAAGTAAAGGCACGACAACCGTACACTCTTATGACGGCGATTTCCTTCGCGCGTATTCAAGAAGAACAATTGAACCACGAGGTAAAAAGGACAAGGGTCACTCCCCGACCAGCCATGCTGAGGCCTACTGCCCCCTCTACTGCCATCCAAGCTCCTGCACCAAAAAAATTGACAAGAGATGAGCTTCGCGAACGATCGGCTAAGGAGTTGTGTTGGCATTATGACGAACCATGGAGCCGCGAACATCACTGCAAAAAGGGCCGGCTCCTCGTGATTGAACTAGCAGAGGATGAGGATAATGAAACATCTGAAGAAGCCCTTGAACCTAAAGAAGAAGCCATGGATGAAGAGTCCCAACCAGCCAACTACGCAGTGCACGCATTGGCCGGCTATTCCAACCCGCATATGATGAAAGTTGGAGATCTTCTAAAACAGCAACTCATCACTGTTCTCATCGACACGGGCAGCACCAATAACTTCCTCAACAGTAAGGTTGCTGCACGTTTGGTGCTTCAAATTGAAGGTTGCAACAAGTTTGACGTAAAGGTCACCGACGGTCGAATCTTTAATTGCGACCAACGGTGCCCGCGGGTGAAACTACTCCTCCAAGACCAAGAAGTGGTAGCTGATTTCTTCCTCCTACCCATTGATGATTATGAAGCCGTACTCGGGATCGAATGGCTCACAACACTATGTGATATCTCCTGGATTTTTTCTAAATTAATCATGAAATTTTATTGCAAAGGGAGACAAGTCACATTATGAGGCAAGTGCGGGAGCCAAATTTCCACTGTTTCGTCGCAACAAATGGAGAAAGTTTTGCACAAAGCATATGGTGGATTCTTGATGCATATTTAGCAGCCATCTATGGGGGAGAACGTACAAAACTCAGATCCTAAACTTGCCCTTTGCCTGAATGAATTCACGGATGTTTTCTTGGAGCCGCGCAGGTTGCCCCCTAACCGGCCGCATGACCACTGCATTCCTATTTTGCCAGGTAAACCTCTAGCAAATTTATGATCGTACCACTATCCTCACTTGCAGAAGGATGAGATCGAGAACATTGTTAAAGATATGCTTGACACCGAGGTGATTCGACCGAGCTGCAGCCCTTACTCCTCACCGGTGTTGCTAGTGCGCAAGAAAGATGATGAACTCTTTGATGAATTAAAAGGAGCCCGAGTCCTCACTAAATTGGATCTCCGATTCGGATACCATCAGATTCGGGTATGCACTGAAGATATTCTGAAAACTACATTCCGCACGTATAACGGCCACTACGAGTTTCTGGTAATACCTTTCAGACTTACGAATGCTCCTTCTAATTTCCAAAGCCTGATGAATGACATCTTTCGGAGTTTTCTACACAAGTTCGTATTGGTATTCTTTGATGATATTCTCATTTATAGCCCTACGCTTGATATACATTTTCAGCACTTACGAACTGTTCTAACGATTCTTCGGAGAATACTCCTTATGTTAAACAGTCAAAGTGCAGCTTCTTATAGCATAAATTGGAGTATCTTTGGCACATTATATTAGAGGATGGAGTGGCGGTGGACCCGACAAAGATCGAGGTAATGCAAGGATGGCCGAGACCTACAAACGTACAATCATTACGCAGTTTCCTTAGATTCACGGGCTACTACCAAAATTTTATGAAAGATTATGGTAAGATCAGTGCCCTGCTCATGTCCTTACTGAAGAAGACTCCTTCTTGTGGTCGGATAAAGCCTCCACAGCCTTCGAACGACTCAAGGCAGCCATGACGATGACGTTGGTCCTAGCGCTGCTCGATTTCGGCTGCACTTTGGTCATTGAGGCCGATACGTCAGGAGTTGGAATTTGGGCTATTCTTATGCAAGATAGCCCATGGCACGAAAGAGGAGCTAAACTAGAAGAATTACAGAAGAAAGATTGGCTATCACTAAAGACTAACCATGTGTTAGCCCATGCAAGGAAGAAACTTTCCCCTGATAAACGTCGAAGCAGAAGAAAGTTTCCTGAGAAAGATCAAGTCCCCCTTCATCTCCAGCTCCACCAGCATGAAATTCAAGCCTCAAGAAAGTGGTCTCCCTATTTCTTTAGGCCTTGCAAAATTGGGAATCATATTGGGGCCTCAACCTGGAGATCAGATCCGTGCACCAGATCAAAATTACAGTTGATCCTCTAAGTATCCCACCTCAAATGGAAATTTAAAGACGATGACTCAGCTCAAGTTCTTCCAACTGACACCCAAGCTGATGAGGAGCTGAAGACCTGGTTCTCTGAGTTCATGGAAATTCAGCCTTGAGGACAAGGCTGATTTTAAGAGGGCGAGTTTGATAGGACTCCAGTAGGGTTGAGTCCTAATCTCCCTAGAAGTAGTCAATAAAACCCTGCTAAATTGTAATAAAGTCACTCATATCTTATAAAGGAGTATGGTTGGGGTTTAAATTAGCCCTTAGGGCTTAGTGGCCGTCGCCCCCTTACTGGTTGGTTGACCAGAGTTTCCCCCTGCTTAGGCCAGCTATAGAGCCAACCTAGTCACCCTCTGTTCCTATTAAGATAGGTCGGCTATAGAAGGGGTAAAGGGCTATAGAGCCAACCTAATCACCCCCTTAGGCTAGGGTTTTGATCCCTATATAATGATGTAGTCGCCCCCTCTCTTGAATCAAGCAATTATTAATTTTATTTCAGCCTTGTGCCGAATCTAGGAGGGAGGAACCCCTATAGCGTTCCAAGGGTTGATCTCCCTCAAGGATCAAAATCTATAGAGCTCTATCTGGGGTTCTATCAGTCTGATTAAGCTATATGACTATTATGACTGGTTGCAGGTATGCTCTAACTTAGATGAGTGGGTTATCTCTATAACATGTATACATGATGTTATACAACTTTATATCATAGTCAAGATATTAGCACGGCTTAGCAAGTGTGCAAGGTTGCCTGTGTACTTCTGAACTTCTGGAGGAGGTTGGCGCCTGATCGGGTTGGAACGCTGCCCAACAAATTAGCCCGAGGTGGATAGATGTCAGCTTTTTACTTCCTTCGCACGAATACCTACATAAAGGCCAAAGTCGGGGGGGAGGGGGAGGAGACCTTCCATCTCGGCCCCTCCGATGGTTAAGTTAGAGTCTACAAAAGATGAAGGAAATTTGAGTGTTTTTAGTCCGACCCTTAGTACTAGCCCAGATATCGACTTTTATGCCTATATGCAAGGGTCAATAGTACACAGCCTGTTAATGGCTGCCGATGCTCTTGGCAACCTGCCCGTATGCTCCGTGCAGCGTGGATCGACCTGCACGGTTCTAGGCCATCTCATACAATCCCGAGCGGCTCAACACAATTTGTTGTTTTCGAGGAAGTCGCCATGTCAGTATTGACATGGTCGTCGATTATCGCCGCAGGGATGATGCCATAATATGCCATATCAGTCTCTCCCTCCCTCAAAACTCGAGTTCCTCGTGGAGGGGGTCGAGGTAGCACTTGATGTTTTCCTCGATTAGATTTACAACTCCTTGGGGCACGTGGGTTCTCCTATAGTTTACCCCACCTTGGCCACAACCGCCTGAGATGTGTGACTCGGGCTTGTGGCTTGGTCGAGATGTATAACTTAGGCACTGGTTGACCGAGTAGCACTACTCGGGACATGGTTGGCCGAGCACCACAACTCGGGCACATGACTGACCGAGCAACACAACCCGAGCATATAGCTAGTCGAGTAACACAACTTGGGCACATGATTGGCCGAGCCACATGGCTGGGGCACATGACTGGCCGAGCAACATAGCTCGAGCACATGACTGGCCGATCGAGAAGCACAACTCGGGCACATGATTGGCCGAGCAATACAGCTAAGGTTCATGACTGGTCGAGTAACACAACTCAGGCACATGATTGACTGTGCAACATAGCTCATGCATATGACTGGTCGAGCAATGCAACTCAGTCACATGACTGGTCGAGCAACACAACTCGGACATATGCGGTTGAGCTCCCGCCAAGGTGGGCCTTAGGGTGAAGATGGGTGGTTAGAAACTCTTATGAAGGAGGATGGTTGGTGGAAGCTCCAAATTTGGTGAGAAAACTGTTAGAACGAAACCTTAACTTCGATTGGAAACAGTTTGGCGGGAATTTTCAATTGTGGCGGGAAAATGGTTGGTGAGGAGCTTTAGTTTCTATATGTTTGCCTCTCGTCATGATTTATGTGCTTTAAATTCACTTGCTTGTTCCCTAGGAGTCATGATGGCGAGGTGGGCTTTTTCCCTTTTCTGGGAGATGAAGAGTCACATCGGGCGATGGGGGTTTCTTTATAAATCTCATCTTGGTGTTTGTAGAAGCTTCATTCTGCTTATTTGCTCCATCCTATCTTTCTTCCTCGGACCTTCTATTCCTCGATCATTGGTTGGTCAAGGTCAGGATGTCTTCTTCTAGTCATTGGTCTCCTAGGGTTGTAGTATCGTCCTCGAGTAGTCCAGGGGTAGAAGTCATGACTTCATCCTTGGGTGGCATGACCCCATAGGATGTGAAGGCCGTTCAGGCCCTCCAAGTAACGAGGATGTCCCAGGACTTTGATTCAATCGTGACCGAGCAGCTTCTGGGTCATGTCCGAGAGTGCTACAACATACCGGTTGATTATGAATTGCATGTCCCTCAACCCTTTTCCGAACGGGTTTAGGTTGACTATTGACGCACTTGAGGCAGGGCTTCGGTTCCCACTACATCTGGTTAATGAGGCTTCCCTCGAAGGGTGGCGGATTTCACCTTCGCAGATAACATCCAATTCATGGCGCTATCTGATTGTTTTTCTTCGGGAGTGCCATGAGGTGGAGATTATCCCAACTCGCACCCTCTTCTCGGCTTTCTTTCACCTTGCAAAGGGCAGGGCGGTTATCACTTGGCTGCTCAGGGTGATTTTACAGTGAGCAGGACACCTCCTAACAATAAGGGGTGGAAGTCCCACCACTTCTTTGTTAGTTGTGATTTGGGGTGGAGGTTTAGGCTTGAATGGTCGTCTCTGGCAATCAACAATGACCCTCTCCCCCAACCACCCCACCCCACGGGTTGAGGGGAATCTTGCCTTGTTCTTCGGCTACTAGGAATATAACCAAGGGATGGTTGGTCGAGGTGGGCCTTAATCCGTTTCCTCGGGGTATGACCAGATCTAGTCCTTACATCATTTCTTTTCCTTATCCCTCTCATGTTGTTGACTTCTTTTTTATTTGGTAGAAATGGTGAATCTCAAGATGTTGAGGGGAATGTCATGTGCTACCACGACTTCTCATGCAGCCCCGTTACCAGTCCAGGAGATAGAGGTAGCAGCACCTGAGGCGCACCCCCCAGCAGGTGAGGATGCCCGTTCCAAGAAGAGGCCGATGTTGGGGGTGTATCAAAGAGCATCACAGCTCATGAGGCCACTGCGTAGGAGGCATGCAGCATAGGGGGGAGGGCCCTTGTGATGATGGGTCGAGAGCTCAAAGTCATCAAGGCAAAGAGCATGCTTCGCTATCTAGAGTTGACCCTACTGCGAGGAAAACTACACGCCATGGTCGATGAAGGACCTTTGCCAAACACGAGCTCGATCCAAGGGAGAGTCGTTCCAGGTGCTCCACATGATCGAACTTCCCGATGGAATGCTGGACAGCTCGCTCGAGACTTGCTAGCCCACCTTGATGACCAAGAGCAAATTCTGGTCCAATGGAGCGGCTATAGTGGAGTATGCCTGGGGTGTGCTTAGCCCGATCTTGGCAAAGTAGGAAAATTCTCATTCGAGTTTTCCAATACGTGTAATCCATCCCATTGAACATGGGAGAACGAGTGATAGAAAGTCCCTCTTGATTGCTAATAAAAGCCATCTCTCTTGGATTTTAAGCCAAATAGAGAGAAGACATGGCTCTGATACCAATTGTTAGGATAAAAGCGGTACTAGAGGAGGAGGAGGAGAGGGGGGGGGGGGGGGGGGGGGGGGGGGGGGTGGGGGGGAGAAGGGAGGAAGGGCAGGGGGTGGGGGTGAATTAGTGCTGATGAGAAATCTTCATCGATTTAAAAAATTTGCTCAATAAAAACTGTATCAAAAATACGTTTAAGTGTAGAGATGTTTGTAATAGTGTAAGAAAAGATAATAGATAGTTAAATAATAGAGCAATAAAGTTAAAGATCAAGGAAGATGAAGCAAACCGATTTTATAGTGGTTCGGTCTCGTGACCTACGTACACTTCCCGATTCCTCCTCCGTTGAGGCCACCGGCTTCCACTATTGATCTTCCTTCAATGGGTGAAGATCAACTACCCTCTTCCAACTCTATTCTCCTTTTATATGTTTAGGAGATAACCTTTACAAGACTCAAAGCTCTCCCTAAAATAAAAAACTACATAAGACACAATGAGGAGAAGTTCTAAATTACAACAACGTTTTCATAAGATTTTTGCTCTTAATTACTTACATACCTCAGGCAAGAAAGGGTGGGATATTTATAGGCCCCAAATGGCTTCAAAAGTGGAGCCAAAAATTAATTTTTAAGTGATTCTGAGGTGCTAGTCTCGAAGATTACGTTCTGGGCAGTTCAGCCGCCTGATAAAGTCTGGGAGACTATCTTCTGGGCGGTTCAACTGTCTAACAGTCTGGGGGACTGTGTCTCGATGGTTCAACCGCCTAGTCTAGGCAGTTCAATCGCTTGACACACCTTTGAAGACTGTGTCATCTTGGAGATCGTGTCTTCGAAGATCGTACCTTATCTGACCTTGGGTTACTGAAATAACTTTTATAATGAGTCCAAATCAATCCTAATTAAGGCCTAATGGTCTCTTAATTGAGTTAGTAAAACTAACTTTCATTATGATGCTAACTACGACACTCAACATACAATCTTCATTGTTTGATTGTCTCTTCGGCAAACTCCCGACATCTTTCCGATGAACCCCCGATGAGCTCCCGATTTTCTTCGGTAAACTCCGAATGAACTTCCACCATTCTTCCGGTAAACTCTCGGCAAGCTCCTGATAACCTGTCGGCGAACTCCTGATGAACTTCTCGGTATTCTTCCAGCGAACTCCCGACGAGCTCCTGACAACCTATCGGCAAACTCCCGACAAACTTCCCGGCAAACCTCTTGAGGTCTCGGCGAGTTCCCGATAACATCGTCCAAACATCAGTCGACCTCCGGCGAACTCTCGACGAGCTCCCACTACGTCGTCAGAACCTTAGCCCGATGCTTGAACCTGACTCCGGCCCAACATCTGATTGTAATGCTCTTTTATCGTCGTAGTTAATCTTACATCATTTTCTTTAACACATGAGTTAGATCATAAAACTCATCATTTGATTCATCATCAAAATCCGAGATTCAACATTATGAATATGGATACCGAGTCACCTTGGTCTGGTTTCGAGCTAAGTACTCAGACCTAGAGATTGAGGAAAATCCCTTCACCAGCCTGTTGGAGGATGATAATGTACAAATGGAGGAGGAAGTTCCTTTCGATGATAGTCCCACCCCTCGAGAAGCCTGAATATCTTGGGATGCAACTTTTCTCCTTTATTTTCTGTAGTTGGTCGAGTTTTGTTCTTGCATTGTAAAGTCTGGACTGACCGAATGATGTAGACTTTCTCCATTAATGAATTCTTTTCTTGAAATCAATAAACAACTTGTGTTCTTATCATGGCTTTGAATTCCCTAAGCTTTCTTTCCAACTCTCCATGGTCTTCATGACATTACGGACATCATGCTAGTTTTTACCCCGACTCGGCGTCCCCTCGGGTGAGATGGATTTGGTGGGAAGTCGGAGGATGACTCAATCATCAGCCTGACTGGTCCTGAACCACTGAGGGTGTCAGCTAAATCTAGAATTTTTTTAAATTTGATATATGTCAGGTCCTGTGTAGTTGTCCTCCTTCCAGGGTGGCTAGGCGTTAGGTGTCATCTCGGACCATATCTGTTACCTGATACAACCCCTCTCAATTAGGGCAAGTTTCCTCGGGCGCAGGTCGAGTCACTGATCTATGTCTTGCATAGAACAAGGTTGCCCATCCTGATTTATCACGGTTGGACCTTTCGGTTGTGGAGTCGTGCTATGACCCTCTTGTATATTAAGGTGCACAGATGCGCCTTGGCCCTTCGTTTATTGACGAGGTCAAGATTAGCTTGAAGCCCCTTCCTGGACTCGACTTCTTCGAAGTTTGTGACTCAGAGAGTTGGGAACACCATCTCGAGTGGGAGCACCGCCTCGGTCCTAAACACCAGGCTAAATGGTGATTCACCCGTGGCAGTTTTAGGCATGGTCCGTGTTGAATCTTGGATTTTGATGATGAAATTAATTGATAGGTTATTGATCTAACATGGGTTGTTAGAAGTTGATTGATGCATGATTACCTACGATAGAGAAAATATGACAATTAGGATTGGCCAAAGTCAAGTCCATGCAACGGGCCAGGGTTCGGATGATGTGGTTGGGAACTCACTAGGAGTGCGTCGGGAGCTCGCCGAGGGTATCGGGAGCTTGCCAGGATGGCGTAAGGGAGTTCGCTAGAAGAAGATCGAGACTCACTGGAAGATTGTTGGGGGTAGCCGAAAAGCTTACCGGGAGTTGGGAACGTCTTGAAGTGGATTTGTGGCCATGTTGATTATAATTAATTAAGTTATAGTTAACATCGTATAGGTTTAACCACAATGAGACATATGGCTTACAAATATCAATTTAAAAGTTATGGTCCTCACAAATTAATTTGGGTTCCTAAAGGAAACATAAACAACCTTAAGCCATTAGAAAAAATAGAAAGAACATATCATGAAGGACCCAAACTCAAATGGGTACCTAAATCAAAATCTCCCATAATATAAAATTATCTCCTAACATAGCTAGGAGCACTAAGTTATGTTTTGAAAGTAGATGCTCAAGGCACATTGCTTGCGATCTAATATTCTTTCAAAGCTCACTAGCCTAAGTAATAACAAGAAAATCATTGAAATTAAAATTATTGACAATAAATCTTTTGATGGTTCATCATTATACAATTAATATTGATGATGCATAGCTAGAGCATACAAGTATAAAAATGACCTAGAACCAAAGAACCTTAGTTTTTGAAAAATAAATTTATTGAAACTTACAAGATTGAGATTTTTGATTGAATGCTAAGATCAAAATTATTGGCTTGAATATTTGAAAAGATTATTGTTGAATGACTTAAATGCTATAGTTATTGAATGAATGATTGATTTAAATGGTTGAATAGTTGTATGAATGTGTGTTGATAAATGATATATTACTTTAAAATTTGAATATAAAATAAATAAAAATTTAGAAATGAGTTTGTCAACTCCTTGCACTATATGTAAAAGTTACTCTTTTAAAAGTTGAAACTGAGATATGTTAGATTTTGATTGAAGATGTTTTATGAAACCATGCTTGATGAATTAATAATGGATTATGACTATGCTTAATGAGTTTACATTTCAAAATTATGCATGATGATCTTTGTGATTTATGACTTATTGATCTTTGGCATAATGAAAGTTCTTTTTTTGGTTTTAAATGATAATGTATGTTTTTATTTGGCTTAAAAAACAAAAGCATGCTTGTATGAAATAAATGAGAATACATTTTTCTTGAAAATTTTTCTATCTTATAAATTTTTCAAAAAGAGATTGATAAATCACATGTGTTATTTTTTTTATGAATCTCTTGAACTATGAAAGTGATTTTTGATGATTTGATGATTTGAGCTTCAATAAGTTATTATCATGATTTTTGGTAAGTTTAGAAAATGAAACTTGAAATCTTTACATAAATACTTTGATTATAAACTTTACATAAATTTCCTAATTGCTACTTCGACAATGACCAAGGGAGAAACAAAAGTGATATTTTGTAATAACGAATTTAAATACTTTGACTATGAAAAACATTCATTGGACGAGGAGCAATTTGTTAACAAAAAAATTATAAATTTTAAATACATGAGATTTGCATGATTGGATTTCTATTTTACTTAAAATTTTGAATACATAAGAATTATTGATTACTTGTGTTGAAATTTATAAACAATAAGGAGGGGCAAATTTATTAATTTAAATAATATATTTTGGTACTTAAAGATTTGATTTTATGACATAATCTCCTTGTACTTTTGTGCGTAATTTGAATATAGATGTTAAAAAGAAATTATGCAATCATATTTCTTTCTTGAATATAACAAAAAGTGGTAGATAAAATTATCAATATGATTTGAAGCAAATTGGATATGATAACATTGAATGAAAAACAATTTGTTTAGAAGAAAATTTAGAATTTTAAATTTTCTAAATACATGCAAAATGTATGATTTGCTTGATTTGCTACATTGTTTGAAATTTGCATAAGACAATTTAAATGCATGAGTGGTTCTTAATTCTTCTTGGATTTCTTGGATTTTTTAGCTTACTTTCGGAATCACTCCAGTTAAAATGAACATAGGAAGAGGATTCAAATTTTTGTGATGAGATAGGTTTAAAGATTATTCTTGTTTCATGAATCTTGATGAATGTTTACAAAGGGATATATATATGTATAACATAAACTTCTATGATGTTTGATATAAGTCTTTGATATTAAATCTTTGATGAATCACTTGATGTGCTACTCTTGATTTAAATGAATTAAATTACATGGGTAGATATCAATTCTTAGATTTCAGAATTTATATCTAAAAGGTTGAGTCCTATTTTTGTGATACAATATCTTACACTCCCCTCCCTTGTTTCTTCTTTATTATTCAAAAAAAGGGCAAAAAAAATTTTAAAAGAAAATTATACTTTTATCCTATTAAGGGGGAGCAAAACTTGTTTGATTGCATGATGTAAATTGCCAGTTTGAATATTGCAAAGGAAGCAAAAATTTGCTAGCTTACACTTCTCAAAAGAGAAGAAAGAACTCACTAGCTTGCATGTTCTAAAGTGATAACAAATTTGCTAAATTGCTCAACTTTCATATATCAAAAACTTGCTAATTGCACTTATCCTTTTTGTTGATAACAAAGGAGGAGAAGATATGATGATGAGAAATCATGTATGATGATAATGTATGTTGATTTTTAAAAATATACATGATGACTTGAAATAATAATCATGATTTTATAATAATGATATGATGGTGTGATTAAAATAGTTTCAACTTAGACTTTTGAGCTCATCTTAATATTATTTTTGAAATTTATTAAGAGCTCTTCTAAATGATGTTTTGAAAAAACTCATGTGCCTTCAAATTATTAGCCCTATATTTCACTTTTTTTATTGATGACAAAGGAGAGAAATATACATTGATGACACATGATACTAATCATATACTTTGATATTAGATATCTTTTTAAAACTCGTGATTTAATGACTTGATGTAAATTTTTATTGACATTTGTGTAGAATGTTTGATTACTTGAATCTAAGAGTGTGCAATACTCTTAAATTTAAATAGTATGGATTTAGGGGGAGTTAAGATTAACTCATATCATCAATTGATTGTCATTATAAAAAAAGGGAGATTGTTGAATCTCAGATTTTGATGATGAAATCAATTGATGAGTTATTGATCTAATATGGGTTATTAGAAGTTGATTGATGCAATATTAACTATGATAGAGAGAATATGATAATCAGGATTAACCAAAGTTAAGTCTATGCATCGGGCTGGGGTTCGGACGATGCGGTTGGGAACTTGCCAGGAGTGTATCGGGAGCTCACCGAGGGTATCGAGAGCTTGCTAGGATGGCGCAAGGGAGTTCACTAGAAGAAGACCGAGACTCGTCGGACGATTGTCGGGGGTAGCCAAAAAACTTGCAGCGAGTTGGGAAGGTCTTGAAGTGGATGTGTTTGGTAATTATGATTGTAATTAATTAAGTTATAGTTAGCATCGTGCAGGTTTAACCACAATAAGAGAAAGAGTTACAGATCAGACATGGACCCAGGATCAAGCTTAGGCATCGGGCCAAGGATTGGACGATGTGATGGAAGCTCGTCGGGAGTTCACTAGGAGATTCACCGAAGGGATCGGGAAACTCGCTAGGAACACATTGGGAGATCACTGGAGGAAGATTGTGAGACTCGCCATTAGAGATTCCGGAGGTTGCTGAATGCAGGAGTGAGGTCATTAAGCTTGGTGGTCATGTTTGATTATAATCTTTAAGTCATAGGTTAAGTGTGAGTCTGATTTGAGTGTGATTTAGAAATAAACTCAAAGTGACAACGAGATCCACTATTGAGGTTTGATTGAGCTCAGATTGAAGTCAATTGGTTGACCAAAGGATTGGTCAATATCAGGTTTAAGCTTAAATTTGAAAAGTGGAGGGAACCACTTTTCCGGGGATTCTGACAAGTAAACTATCGCCGCTAGGTTTTCGGGCGACTGAACCGCCCAGGGTCGACGAGTAAACTACTCGTACCTAGGGTTTCATGTGACTGAGCTACCCAGGTCGGTGGGTAAATCGCCCGTACCCGGATTTTCCTGGTATGTTTGAATTTTGGCTCCAAAATTCTGAAGTCATTTAGGGCTATAAATACCTAAAGTTTTCTTGCATTCCATACAATAATTTTGAGGATTATATTATGAGAAAATATTGTGTATGAATTGTAAGAAAAAGAAAAGGGGTAAGGGACTGTTCCAAGAGTTGTAATCTTGTCTCTCTTGTAAGTGTTGTAAGGGTTTGATCTTCACCTAAAGGAGATCAATAGTGGATGTCGATGTGCCTCAAGGAGGAGGACTCGAAAGTTGACGTAGGCCGGTTAATGCCAAACTACTATAATTGTAAGTGTTCTTACTTCTTTGATTTACTGCTTACAATTATCAGGTTCTTAATTGATTTCAAAATACGAATAGACGCTTTTGATTTTTTATTTACATTTTAAAATTAATACTTCGAAATCAAGTACTTCACTTACGATATTGCCTATCTCCTTATTCAGATTTGCTTGTTCTTTTTTAGGTGTCTTTAAGCAAGAAACTTAACACTTCTCAATAAGATTCACTTGCTTAACTTAAATGAAAAGCTTTGGATTTTCTATCTTGCTTTAAGCGAAAAGTTTTCTGTTTAAAATGTTAATTTATTCTTGCACTAATTCTTTGAACTTGGCGTTGTTGAACTAAGTCTCATTGTCAATGATGATTGCCTTTAGAATCCCATATTGAGCAATGATGTTCCTCCAGATGAACTGCTCGACTTGCTTCTCAATGATGGATGCTAGTGGTTCGGCCTCAACCCACTTAGTGAAGTAATCCACCCAGACTATAAGGAACCTTCATTGTCTTGAGGCGAGAGGGAATGGGCCAAGGAGGTCCATTCCCCACTAGGCAAAAGGCCACGTGCTATCTATCAGGGTCAAGGGGACTATGGGCTGATGTGACACCCAAGCATGCCTTTGGCATTGTGAGCATCATTGCACGTAGTTCATAGCATCTCGACATATGATTGGCCATTAGTAGCCTTGTCTGAGGATCTTGAAGGCTAGGCTCCGACCACCGATGTGCTCTCCACAAATACCTTCATGAACCTCGGTCAGGACTATCTCGGCTTTTGAGGGTGCTAGACACCGAAGAAGGGGTTGGCTTAACGATTTATGGTAGAGGTCATCGTTGATCTCGCTATACCAGACCTGACTCCTCCTTAGTCGACGAGAGGCGATAGGGTTGGTTGGTAACGTCTTGTCCTTCTTCAAGCAGAGAATCTCCTTCATCTAGTTCGACATGAGCTCGGTTGTGGTGATTTCTTGGGCTGTGACAATTCGGAAGGGAAGTGTCTCGATTTTCGAGGGACTTTCCCCCTTCCAGTGCGCCAAGGCGAGCTTGGCTAATGCGTCAGCTTGGATGTTTTCCACCCGAGGGACCCTTGTCACCGAAAGATGTCGGAAGTGGTTGGCGAGTCAGTGGACTTCAATCAAATATTTTGCCATCATTACATCTCAAACTTCCTAGTCTCCATTGATGTGGCCCGCCACTAGCTGCGAGTCACTGAAGACCTTAAGCTCTTCCACATGCAATTCTTGAGTTGGCGAAGTCCTAACAACAGTGCTTTATACTCGACTTCATTGTTGGTGACTTTGAACTCGAAGCGGAGTACATATTTATATAATCGGCCGTATGGTCCCTTTGGGACGAGACCGACTCCCCCTCTCTTGATGTTGGCCAACCCATCAACATAAAGAGTCCATTTCTGCTCGGCGCATTTGCGAGCACAATCCTCAGCAGGGTTTAACTCAGAAATGAATTTGGCAAGCGATTGGGCCTTGATGATAGTTCTTAGGGTGTATTGGATGTCAAATTCTTGAAGCTCGACCAACCACTTGAGCATCCGACCAGATATATCAAACATGGAGAAGATTTAGCGGAGTGGTTGGTCAATGACTACCATTATTGTATGGGCATGGAAGTAGGGCCGCAACTTCGTGGCGACTAGCACCAACACAAATTCCAACTTCTCAATCAAAGGGTACCATTCCTCAAGCCCATTTAGTACATGATTGATGTAATAAATGGGCTATTGCGTTCCTATGTTATCTCGGACCAAAACCGAGCTGATTGCATGCTCTAATATCGTGAGATAGAGGCTGCACGATTGACCTGGGACTACTAAGGTGAGTTGGCAATCAGGCGAGATGTGGCTTCAACTTTTTGAAGGCCTCTTCGCATTCCGAAGTCCATTTGAAACCTTTGGAGTGTTTTAGGGCTCAGAAGAATGAAAGGCATTCGTCCCCTGGTCGAGATAGCAACCGGCTGAGGGCAGCTAGTCTTCTGGTGAGGTGCTGGATTTCCTTGACCGATCGAGGGGACTGTATCTTGGTTATAGCTTAGACCTTTTTGAATTGGCATCTACCACCCACTTGTCATGGGCTTATCTGAATTTGCCTAAGCCGTGCGGCACCTATGCGTGTTCGTCCGTAAAGGTCAGCCTTCCCCGAGATCTCTTAAGGTCCCTTAGACTTATAAAAGAGAAAATAGGCCAGAAGAAGCAATTCCATCAGGATCCACAAGCAACTGCTCAAGCAAACACTTTATAAAGCCAGATACAAATTACACCCATGGACATTACAAACTCAGAGAGGTTGCACACAAAGGATAATGGTCCATTACAGCCCGAAGTCCCCATAAGTGCTTACAAGACACACTCATATTTACAAGCCAAAATCGGCCACAAAGCAAACCAAACTAGGGCTGCTAAGTCTATTGCAAGCCCATTACTTGCTGTACAAGGTATGTACACAAACTGAAGGACACGGACAAACATGATATTTCATCGAACACCTTGTTTACATTATTGTCTGTGACATTCTCCCCCACTTATTCCTTCGACGTCCTCGTCGAAGCCACTGTAGACGCTGCATCTCCTCGCATTTTGCTGAATCTTCAATCTTCTGCTTTGGCTGCAATACGCCTGTTTGGCTCCTAGTCGCTCTCCGTCGCTATTGTTGAGTAGTCGAACTCTGATTCGCTATGCTGCTTCAACTCACCAATAAATGAATCTGGTGTGGGGTTGGCTGAGTTATGCTGATCCTTGTTGGTTCTCGCGGATCCTTCTAATAAAGGAAAAAGACCTATCTTATTATGCGCCAGTATCGTAGTATACTCATGTTGCTTGAACTGGATGGATGCTTGTTGGAACTTTGACGAGCATCGCCTCATAGACTTTAAGGTTTTTGAGGTCTTTCCTCCATAATGTTTGCCCATGGATCCTTCTTCCACGTTTAGTCGTCACTTCCAAGTAGGTTCGCTCACTCCCACTTTCGATTGGCATTTAATTGGGAAATGAAGCGAATAATCTACTCTAAGTAGTACTGATCACCAATAGTGAGGATTGACAACTATTGTCTTCCATAAGCTTTCTTTGAAGGGTCATTGAACCTATACAGAGCTCCTCTGATGGATAAGTAAGAGAACTGAGATACTCAACTTCACCCATTCTCTTAGTAGTTGATAAGGCAATGTTACTTGACTTCGCTCACCTCCTCGAGTTAAGAGAATTGGGGTACTCAGTTTCGCCCATTCTCTTGAGTTAAGAAGATAAAGGTTACTCGATTTCGCCTATCTTCTCGAGTTTGTACTTCATGCATTGAGTTGGTTACTAACATTCGTCCACTCTTTGCTCACACTTCTGAAGCACTAAAAGTGTTTGCACTCCTTGTGTTGAGTTAGCTACTATGATTCATCTTTTCACTGTCATTGAACTTCTAGAATGCAAGAAGTTTTGCCCGAGAAGAGCAAAAAGTTTACCCCAACTTGGAGTCCCCCAACTTGGAGTAAGTCTTTGATAGATCTGGTCACCTCTGGGATTGTACCATCTTCTCCATCACCTTTGCCGCCTACTCCTCTGAGTAGAAAAGGTATAGTACCGTGTACTACCTACTTTGTTCCTTGGTCGAGCACTCCTGCATCAACCTAAAGTCCCTCACTTTCTATTATCTTGATGAGAAGCCAATCGACACCCGTCTTATGAAGTTCTTTGGCCTCTGCCCTTCCACCCTGTCTTGGTACCTGAAGTTTACCTTTACATTCTCCACCTCCTCGTTCCTTTTTACGACCAATGCTCTCCCTCCATGAGAGCAAGGGATCGATGACTCCACCGAAGTCCCGCCTCTGCATACCATGGTGTTGCCAAGTCTATGGCCATAATATCCATTACCTTGTATCTTCATCCCTTCCTTTGCGATCGGTATATCTGCCTCTACGGTACTGTGGTGCTCCTCCGAGTTCACCTCTTTTCTAACCGGCGCTTTGCTTTTGAGTAGCTGAGCCCCGCTGGACTCGTCATCGCTTCCTCGCCCCTTTCGACCACCTGCTTCAACACCACTGTGTCCTCCTAGCAGTTCTCCTTGGTTGATGGAAAGACAGACTGCAACTCTCATGCATGGCCTCCGCCATCTTGTTGCAGGGCTCACGCCGATTCTGTTCTCCTTAGCTTCCTTGGTAATAACGTTCGCTTACTCGGCTTTGTCCTCTGACTTGCTGGGCTCCCTTAAGCGAATATGAGTACTGAAGTAGTCCAACTCTCCAGCTGCTCCGATCATACCTTAGTATAATCAAGTCCCCTCTATGGGACTCATTGGTACTTGCAATCTGACTTCTCCGTCGGTGGTACACAGCCCCCATATGCTAATTACCAAGGCTTTCATCTTATGCAAGCTTCGATGCACGCACATGGAAGACCTGCCTCTACGGTACCGTGGCATTCACTCCTTGAATCCATAATCATATCAGAGGAAGGAGTGGCAGTGGACCCTTCAAAAATTGAGGCAACGTAAAGTTGGTCGATCCCGAAGAACATAAAATTGCTGCATGGCTTCCTCGGTTTAAAGAGCTACTACCGCAAGTTCATGAAAGACTATAGAAAGATCAGTGCCCCTCTCACATCCTTGTTGAAAAAGATGCTTTCTAGTGGTCGGATAAAGCCTCTACCGCCTTCGATGAACTTAAGGCAGCCATGACAACAACGCCCGTACTAGCGCTACCCGACTTCAATAAAACTTGTCATTGAAGCCGATGCCTTCGGAGTTAGAATTGGTACTTTTCTAATGTAAGATGGCTGCCCCCTTGCTTACACTAGTAAGACATTATCTCCTTCCTATCTAAAGATGACTATTTACGACAAGAAGATGCTCACGATTATGCATGCGGTAGCAAAATGAAGACCGTACTTGATCGGGTGACGCTTTCAAATCAAGACCGACCACAAGAGCCTAAATTTTTTTTGGAGCAGAAGATATCCTCTCCCAAATAGTGAAGATGGGTAATAAAGCTTCTTGGGTATGATTATGACATAACTTACAAAAAGGGGAAAGAAAATATTGTTGCAGATGTGCTTTCGCGGTTACCCGAGCAAACTGAATTCTCAGTCGTCTCCCTTCCAATTAGTGACTTCCTTGAGAATATTAGGAGGGAATGGTGAGATGATATGGAGACCAGTAAGATCATAAAAAAATTGGAGGAAGAACCAAGCTCCTTGGCCCATTGCAGTTGGGATTTAAAAGATTTACGCTATAAATGACGCATTGTGCTTGCATCGAATTCTACTTGCATAAAAACTATCCTTTAGAGATGCATTCCACACCAGTAGCGGAGCATTCCGGATTCATTAGAACCTATAAGAGAATTAAGCAAAATTTTTATTGGGTACGGATGAAAAATATTATTGCTGAATTTGTAGCACAATGTGATGTATGCCAACGACATAAAGGCGAGACAATGACAAGCCCCGAAAAGTTACAACCTCTACCCATCCCGAACTCTATATGGATTGATATATCTATGAACTTCATCAAAGGGCTACCCTCATCACAAGGAAAAGGTACAATTCTTATTGTGGTTGATTGTCTTATAAAGTATGCCCACTTTTGTGATGTCTGCAACCCCTACACTGCTTCTAGCATTGCTCGAATCTTTATGGAGAATATTATAAAATTACATGGGATGCCAAGATCTATTGTAAGCGATCGTGATAGGGTCTTCACCAACAAATTTTGAATAGAATTATTCCCGTTGTAGGGCACCAAATTGAATACGAGCATGACGTACATCCACAAACCGACTACCAAACTGAAGTGGTGAACAAGTGCTTAGTGACATACCTCAGATGCTTCACTAGTGATCAGCCAAAAGAGTAGACAAAATGGCTTCTTTGGGTCGAGTGGTGGTATAACATGACTTATTATTCGTCAACAAAATGTACTCCTTATGAGGCTATGTATGGCCGACCACCCCTTATAATCTCAAAATATATATTGGGCACATCTAAAGTAGAACAAGTAGACAGGGAGCTCAAGGATAGGGATAAAATTATGCAGTTACTAAAAGATAATCTCACTGCAGCCCAGGCAAAGATAAAACAACAGTATGATCAACACAAAAGCGAGAGAGAATTTTCAGTGGTAGATTGAGTTTTTCTTCGGCTCCAATCATATAATCAAATGTTGGTCTAGACCAGGGCATCCATGAAGCTTTCACCATGGTTCTATGGACCCTACCAGATCATAGAGCGCATCAGAGCAGTAGCATACATATTAGACTTATTCGCTATTTCCCGAATTCACCTAGTCTTCCATGTATCGTGCTTGAAGCCCAAGTTGAGACAAAACGAGACGACCCAGAATCACATGCCATATATTACAACCCAAGGAGAACTCCATATCCAACCGAGTGCTATCATTGATCGACGAATTATAACTCCACGACGGTGATCCACTGTTGAGGTGCTAGTACAATGGGCAAATATACTTGCAGAAGATGCCACCTAGGAGGATTTTGACAACTTGAAAATCAAATTTCCAGAGTTCTAGAGTGTCAACCTCGAGGACAAGGCTGATTTGAAGAGGGCGGGTATGTCAGGACTCCAGCTAATATAGTTCTAGCTTTAAATTTATTGAGGGAACACACATGTAGAACCCTATCTAGTCGCCCCTATTAATAGATGAAAGGGTCAGCTATATAAGGGTATTGGGTTAGGCATTGAGCTTGTGTAAACCTAGCTAGCCGCCCCTTACTATAGTTAAAGGGACCGGCTAGTAATTACTTCTTAGAGTTATAGTAGGAGTTGTTAAAAATAGGAGTCTTAGATTAGGAGTCATATTAGGAGTTAGGGTTAGAAGACCTATAAATAGACTTGTAATCATACACTTTTCTTCATGAATAGATGAATCCTTTCAGCAACCTTTGGGCAACAACTTGGAGGGTGAAACCCCTATAGAGTTCCAAGGAGGCCGATCTTCTATAGAGACCACCCCAAGGGTTCTAACACCTAGAGATCGGTAGTACACAACCTATAAATGGTTGTTGATGCTTCAGGCAGCTTGCTCGTATGCTCCGCGTGGCATAGACTGACCTGCATGGTTTCGAACCACGTGGTGTGGTGCTGTCTCATACAATCCCAAGAGGCTCGCATGATGCGGCATCATTTCGTACATTGTTGAGCTGCTTGGACATAATTTACTATTTTCGAGAAAGTTGCCACATCGGTATTGATGTGGTCGTTGACTGTGGTCATGGGGATGGTGCCATAGTATGCCCTATCATATTACAAGGTTTAAAATCTCATAGTATATGATAATGGACCATTTGGTCGATGGATCATTAGTGCGGCCCGTAAGCTTACGATGAATTATCCACTTTGGGCGATGGCCATGCCTACACGATTTTACCTTTTCATAGCTCATGAACTCCAAAAAGCACCTTTGAGGATAAGAGAGACCGACGAACTTACGGGCTATTGGTTCCCCTATTCCTCAACTAATGTGGGACTAAATGACTTTATCAGTGCTCCCTCCCCTAGGGGAGCCAAGGGCTCATAGTAGAGGTGCATGACTCGGGCCCTCCTTCTAGAGTCATTCTGATAATGGACCATTTGGTTGGTCAACCATTGGTATGGCTCATATGTTTGTAAGAAATTATCCATTTTGGGTGATGGACATACTTATACGATTTCATCCTTCTAGAGCTCATGAGCTCTAAAATATACCTATGAGGATAAGAAAAACCCGATAAACTTATAAACGCTTGGTTATGGACTCCTCAATCTAATATGATACTACCTATACCAAGCCGAATTTGGTCGAGTGTTACACAATCAATTAAGACAAGGCGGTATACGGTGATTCAGGGCAAACCAGCCTTCACTGCCTTAAATGAGTATTGAACTGGTCCAGCTTGTGATTTTAATGGTATATTGCCTGTACCAGGGGGTATATGCTGGACTGTCAACTACCAGGCAGTATTCAGTGATTACGGTCAAACCAGTCTTCAATGCTTTATGTAAATCATATTAGTTAAACAGTTGATTAGTCCAGCTTGTGTTTTTCAAACTGGTTCAAGCTTGAACTGGCTAGCGGTTCAACTTAAGTTAGAATCTAGGGTTTGCTTCTGTTCAATCTTCCTTCCAAAGCTGTCAAGCAGTGGCTATCACTGCGAAGCGGAGAGAACTGTAGGAGAACTGGAAAGAAGGAAGAAACGATGGAAACGGATGAAGAGGGTAGAAGACACTCGTTTATTGGAGGTTATCTTTTTTTTTTGTGAAATGGCTGGTATAATCGGTAAATGCTACTATATTGGTCCAGCTAGGGAGCAGTATGATACCTGTGATGAAATATTAATCTTTGGCACAAGATGAATGCTTCGGATGCTCGAAACATGAAATACTCCAGAAAATGTCTGAAACTGAGGATCCTTCTACTGACCTACATGGATAATCTTGATACTAAATCATATTGTTTGAACTTAAATACTTTTACCATTTCGGCTAAAGGAATTCTTCTATAAGGCTTGCCATGAAAACCAATTAGTTTTAGGGTCTAGAACTACTTTCTTTTCAATAGTTTGGCAACAGTATTCAGCATATTGGATGTCTACATATAATTTTTTCTTGGCCACCGCTTTTACTGAGTTTTATCTGTTGTCAGTTTTAAGCTTTCTCTAATATCAGTGGTAAAAAGACGCAGGAAGTATATGCAAAATTGTGCCAGTAATTGCTTCTGCTTGCTTTCTCAAATATTATTTTTCATTTGTTTGTAGGTTGGATTTGCCACATCTATATGTTTCTCTTGTTTCTTGCAGGGATGCATCTGGGAAGTTCAATCCCTGGAAAAAAGTTCTTGTTTTAAATGCATTTGACAAAGCTGCAGACCTCGACGTTCTCAGCACCATGGTCACCATCATAGTATCCAAACTCCATCAATTGAGTTCTTGTGCTCATTCTCTGCTGGCTGCACTGTTGTTGTTGTTGATGCAGCAAGGCGCACAAGACAGCGAAGCTACCTACGGCTCAAGATGTGGTTGATGAAGCCGCAGCCACTGGGTGTCATCTTCACATAAACGTGAGACATGAATTCTTTGTCCTCTTCCACAGTTTTCTCGTGCACTACAATTAACGTGGCCGTTGCGCATCCCCACCGGTACGGCACATTCAATCCGAATAAAGCTTGGAACACGGCCCACCACATGGTGGTCCGTTTGACTTTGACCAGCCACGGGCACTCAAATTTTGCACATCAGCACACATTAAACGAACACTGTACTCTATTATATATATATATATATATATATACATATATATATACATATATATACACATATATATACATTTACATATATATATATATATGTATATACATATATATATATGTATATATATATACATATACATAAATATATATTTGTATATATGTATATATATATATATATATATATATATATATATATATAAAAGATGATTTTTCGGAAATATTCTCATATTTTGGGTATTTTCTAATCAATATCTCATTTTGTCTTTTCCATCTCTAATTTAAAAATATTTAAATTATTTTTAAAATTATTTCGTCTTTAGTTTGTTATAATAGTTTTTGGTCTGTGACAATGTTTTAGTCATTACAATAAAAATATCATAAAATATATTTAAAATATTATAGATAATTTAAGTAGACTTCTCACTCCAAATAAATTAACTATAACTATAAAAATATAGTGTCTTTAAACAATAACAGTAAAAAAATATGATATGATGTCATTTATAATGTTTTTAATAATATTTATAGTATTTTATTATTTCAATAATATATTATAAAGTATTGTAAATGAATAAAGAATATTATAATAATAAGAATTGATAAATATTCGATAACAATTTAAAAAATATTTCAGATTATTTTTAAATTAAAGATATTATTTTTAAAAATAAAGAAAATATTTTAAAAAATATATAAAATATGAATATTTATTAAGAAAATTACTCTATATAAAACTGAAATTAACACCGACTATATATTTATATATATTGCAAAAGTTATGTAGTAAACCTCTGTATATGATATCGACACATTCCAAGGCGCAGTACCAGCAACTGACACTTCCGTCATCATCATTTACTTCCTCGTAAGCCGAACAATCCTCCGATTCAGTCTCAATAGCAGATACCGTGATCGAGTGGGATTTATGTTGACGGCCACGACCGCCACCGCCACCGCCTCAAGCAGCACAACCTCCCTCATTTCTTCTCCCAGTGGAATACGAAGGCTTGCACGAGCCCTTCCCTTCGCAGGTATGCATACATAGATAGGTAGTTCCTTTGTTCAGTGATTGATATTTGAGACTCCCAAAGCTGCTGTTTTGACCCTCATCCCTTCGTTCTTGCTGCATCTCTTCGTCGCTTTCCGCCTTCGCTTTGCCCTGTTCGATCAGCGTGCATTGTTGTTTATGACTCGGTCGTTGATGGGAGTTTGGTAAGATCTTGTTCGAAAATTGGGCTGATCTTTTCTAGAAGGGCAGTGGATTCTGCCCGGGGAGGCCGAGGGCGATGCTTCTTGGAGCGGAGAGGTGGAAGGAGGAGAAAGAGCTCGACTGCGAGCCCTCGGATGACGACCATAGACGTAAAAATCTATACTTCCTTGCTGTTGGAATAAAAAAGATTTGATCTTTCGTGTAAAGATTGAAGAGGAAGAACGAATCTCGCAGGCGCCGGCACAGCCGAGAGTTGCAAGAATGTCAAGTGCTCCATCTCCACGGAGGAAGAGTACGCAGTGGAGGTGCCGAAGTTTGGGGCTCAAGACAAGGATGGTTCCTGTAGGGAGACCCTCGAGTTCCAGAAGTCGGAACGAGCGCCGCCGCACCGGCTGGCGTCGGCAATGGTGGTTCCTTTCTCGAGACCGGCACCATCGAAGTGGGATGATGCGCAGAAGTGGATCACAGGTCCGGCGTCGAGCAGAGCCCGGAGCAAGGCTGGTGGTGGGACGATGAAGAAGAATAGGTTGGCCGGCAACGGAAGCGGTCGTGGGACGACGGCGAAGGTTATCTTGGAAGTTGAGAAAGCCGGGAGGCAAGCAAAGAAGGAAATTGGTGGAGTTAAGGGTGGGAATTGGGCGGCAGAGCCTAATGCTTCGGTGGATTCAGGGATGGAACCTGCCACAACCATGGAGAATCCAGCTACTGAGATAGCTGGTAAGAAACCTCTTATGATGCTCTCTTTCTTCATTGTCTTTGATGGTAGTGCTTTTCTAAATCTGCCTGCAATTTATTCTTCTTCTCATATGTGGAGGTTGAAATCTAATGGAGTGTTCAATGTTGTCTTATCCACAAGGCAATCAGTGACCTCCTTCAGCTGGTTTGCAAGTTGCTTTGAAATAATTCTGATGATTGCATAGATTAGTCTAATTGAAATAATTTCTTTAGGAGACAAGGATTCTCTTTCTTTGGAACAAGTGTGACAAATGTATAATTAAACCTCTAGAAATTAATTTGTTTTTCTGTAAAGACATCAGAAATTCACTATAGATGTTTCAGAACTCAAATTGGTAAAATTATATCTATCCTTAAGTTCTTGTGATGCTTGCTATATTTAAATCATGTATGAATCCTAAGAATTAGTGCCAACTATAGATGCCTCAGGAACTCAAGAAGACATCACATACCATGATAATTACTCTTGCAAGCATGTTGAGAATGAGGTAATGATTTTTCTGTCTTCAACTTAGTGAGAAACTAGAACTTCAAAGGACAGTGCATTGCTTCGTTCGGATAGAGCTTTACAAAGTTGATGGAAATCCTTTCATGTTACTTTATGGTACACTAGGTCCAGATGTATATTTAACTGATATGCAATAATACTTTTGCTGTTTGCATTAATATACAAAGCTTTTATAATAATTGATATGCAATAATATTTAACTGATTTGCAATCATAACTCTGAGTGATTCTTTTATAATCAACTTTCTGCAGTCAGTCTTAGTCAGCATGATCCATTGGTGTCTGTCAAGAAAGCTGTAGCATTTATCGCTCCTACATTACCAATTATGTCTGCGTCAACGAGGGATATGGGTCTTGAAATGTCTCCTATTCCAAGCCAGGAGCCATCGCAGACAGGAAGTCCTGCAAGAGATACTTCACCTCCAACTTTTTGTCGGCCATCAACTTCACGAAGAACAGTTCCAGCATCAACTGGACACCTCCAAACTGCACCAGCTGCTTGCCGTGATGATCTAAACAAAACACAGTCAGAAGAGGAAATGTTAAAAAAAAGCTTGCAGAGAAATAATGATTCTTGGCGGCAATTGGATAATGAAAACATTGCAGCATGTGCTAGCAAAGAGGAGGAAACTGATGCATCTATATCTCTCAAGACTATACCACTAAATCAGTCCATGAGAAGTGTTATTCAAACCCGTGCGGCAGCTTGGGAGGAGGCTGAACAAGCCAAGTATCTCGCTAGGTAGCTCATAGTTCAATACAAATAAAATGTCTGGTTTCTTAGAAAAGCTCTTATCAGGTATGTGTTGTAGAATTAGTTGCCTTCATGATGACAAGGATGCTGAATGCTAATTATCTCCTCAGGTTAAAACGAGAAGATATCGAAATCTATGCCTGGAAAAATCTTCAAAAAGCAAAAATTGAGGCAGAAATGAAGAAGATTGAGGTGGATACTTGGTTTCTCCACAAGATAGAGTCCTCTATAAAAACTTAATCTTACTTGAACATTTTTCTGCTAAATTAACAAATACTATGAAAAACTGAGTACTAATTTTTGTTCTTTGTTTTAACCTCAGGATTTCATTATATTCATGAACTTTAGAAAATTCTTGTGTCAGATGTCTACAAGATTATTATTTGACTGTTATTTTTTTTTTCTTTGTTTTTTCAAAAGAACAAATTTTCTTCAATTAAACATATATGGAATTTAGTTTGCCTGAGAATTTTTTAGACTGAGAATATATTCATTCAATCTGTCATTTCTGGTGGCTGATCTTTCTGTATAGCTCTTGAGAAATCCTTCCATGAGAATGTTGGATTGGATTCTAAAAATTTTGAAGGTTTTAGGATCATTTAACTTCTGAACTATTTACAGATGTGGGAATTGCAATCTTCCTTTTAAGGATGGTTTGCTCGATAGTAGTCTAATTTTCTATTTAGTCCCAAATCTGAAATTGAGGAGCTAATGCAGGTATGATTTGGTACATAGAACATAAATCTTCCGAACTAGATTTTATTCTAGTTTTTTGTTCTTGTTTCACGTTCTAAAATGTATTTATAAGGAGATCTAGTTCTTGTTCAGCAGTAGATTGACCTAGTTTAATTTACGCAAATATTTTCAGCATCAACTATGTAAAATTCTTCTTATTAAGAACTAGTCTATAAGAAATGTTCATTGAAAATACAGAAAAAAATGTTTCAAATCATCATTGTTTGTAGAATAATTGTTAGTGTAAATATTGCTGCTGCACATCTTCACAGCTTGAGCTAGAGAGAACTAGAGCTCATGCACATGAGAGGCTGATGAACAAGGTTGCAGCAGCAAGCCACAAAGCCGAGAAAATGCGTGCCGCTGCAGAAGCCAAAAGAAATTACCAAGCTGCAACAACCACTAAGCAAGCAGAGTACATTAGACAAACTGGTCGAATTCCCTCTTCATTTTTCTACTGGAGTTGCTGCTTAAGTCATCATCTTTACTGAAATATGATGTATTCTGATGCTAAGTTCTACAGTAGAAGATTGACCAAAAATTGTTATTTGAAGTTTCTTATACAGATCTTATCATAAATCATAGATTTTCTTATTTAGGATGAGCCTTGGATTTTGCTTTTCAATTTTTTTTCAACAGTAGTTTGATTGTGTTGTTTCATGAATTAGTGGTATATTTACTTTTCTTTTGTCCGAAAGAAAAATAAACAATTAAAATGAAGTAGTGTAGATGTGATTATTGTGTGTTTCATTTTGCAGATGTGATTATTGTGTGTCACACTGATGGTTGACCATAGCTTGATCTTATACTTTACCTTGGTTCATTTATTCAATTGCTTGTATGTTTACCATGGTAACTCTTTTCTGTGCAGGCTCTTTCATGCCTTCTATGCTTCTAGTTTAGAAACTCAACCTTTTGTTCTTGCCCGCTAACTTTTGTTAGAAGTAAAATTCATCAATTGATGTTGATAACAATGTCAAGAGAGGGAGAGAGAGAAAAACTTAAATTGATGCACTGGGTGTATGATACTAGAAAATGAGTGAAGATATCGGATTCACACTTGTCTATGTTCCAATTAATGCAATGCAATCTACTCTATGCTAATGTATCAACACATGGAACATCGAGAGAGGGGAACGCGGGGAAGGGTATCATATGATAGTTGGTGCAATTTAACTTATTTGTATAGAATAATGATATGATAGATGGTATCATTTCACTAATGATATGATAATTAGTGTAATTTATCTTATTTGTATGGAGGTTAACATTTTAGGAAGTGATAAGTAAATGTATCGTAAGGCATGTAAATCTTACTATATGATAGATGGTATCATAGTAGGATAAGTAACCTTATAGACACTTGGTATGCAAATATGAGGGATTTAACAGGACTATATTATGAATGCTTGAGGGAAACATATGTAGAGATGCAGGGAAATGAGTACATCATAAAATTAGAGGAGTAACTAACCCTTCGTGCGAGAGGCACTACGAGGACAAGTGAGCTTGGAAGAACATGTAATGCACATAAATTGTGACGGTTGATTTCAAGTTACGATTTTATTTTGACAAACAAACTTAATAGTGCTCAATGTAAGTAGCGTGCTTGACAAAGGATGTTAGCTCTAGCATTTGGTGGATAACATGTGATTATTTCGTGTTTATGAGATAAGGCTAAGAGCTCGCTTATCTTTTTTTCTATTAAAAACTCATTTTCCAATAATCTTTTCAATCAAATTCGGGTAATAATGAGATCCAAAATAAATTATAAAAATCACTATCCACTGTTTTTTTTCTTTTAAAGGTGATAAAATTGTTAATCTATCCATCAACTAATCAATGTCATGGTGACTCTTTCGTCGATTATCTTTCTTCTATTAATTGGCTTTTCTTAATCTCAACATCGTTGTTACGATTAAGTCTACTCTTTATCAATGTTGTATCTCCTAATCTCTCAAATTTTTTCTCTATAATTTCTATCACCTCATTTTCTCTCTCCTAAGATTCTTTTCAACCCTTATATTTTCTCTCTATATATTCTTTCTCTATTTCTTTCTCTAAACAACATTGTTTCTTTCCTTACTAATCCTATTTTCTCTCTATATAGTACTATTTCTCTCTATAATACTATTTTTCTCTTTCAACAGTCATATTTTTCTCTACAATATTGCTTCTCTCTATTACTCTAAGTGTATTATTTCTCTCTATAAGTAAGATCTAGTCAAAGCTTTGATATCATGTTTAAAATTTCTTTAAAAGGTGATGGGCATTAAGAAATCATAGAAGAATAACAATATAGGAGAGTAGAAAAGATACTAAAAAAACTAAAAACTCATACTAATAAGATAACTTGTAATCTCTCATTCCCTATATCTCTAATCTACTTTAGGCTATATATAATCTCCCCTCCTAATTGTCTCAGAGCATCACACGAGTTATTTATTTATAGAGAGGTAAACTGAAGGCATTCAGTTCAACTATAATACGAAATCTTTGATGACTAGAATTTTTAAACCATAATCCTATCTAATCATGATGTTTAATGTAATATTTCAATAAACATGAGTCGCCCCTCTTTTTTTTTCATATAACCATGAGTAGCCCCTCTTTTTCTTTTTTTCATACAACACTGATATCTAATCAATAAATCTTTTATTTATATATAATTAAAGAAACTCTTATTATATATTATAAACCATTCGTACATAAATGTACAAAGAAAAAGAAGACGACTAGATGTTGGGTGAAAACAAAGGATGGATTGGCACCCACAGCGAGACTCGAGAGAGCGAGATGCCACTATAGTGTGGGGTGATGCTCTCATCCACCATGCTATAGATCCCCATGTCGTGTCCGTCTCTCGGTGTACAAGTCTTGTAATCGCTTAGGTCGTTGATGAAGTAAATGGAGTACTTTTTGTTAAAATTCTAAGGGTGTGACCCTTAAAATTCTAACAATCTCCCACTGGGTCGCATATGTATTCTGATAAATGTGTTATACGTTATGAACTCCTACAAGTTTTTGAAATGGCCCCACAAGCCAACATATAAACGTAGCCCGAAGTGGATTTCCTACTATCTTGGCATTCAACAAAATCGGAGTTAGAATACCCAATGATCTCCAAATGGTCTGATCTCCTATATGTGAGCATATGATCTTTTGTTCTCTTTAAATATCTCATAACTCTTTTGGCTACCTTCCAATGGTCCATTCCAGGGTTGCTTAAGTATCTGCCAAGCACCCCAACAATGTACGTTATATCCGGACGCATACAAACTTGTGCATACATTAGACTTCCTATAGCCGATACATAGAGGATCTTCTGCATTCCTTTTGGGCATTGATTGAGACTGAACTTGTCTCCCTTAGTGACAAGGGTATTTCTTGGTTTGTAATTCTGCATGTTAAACCTCTTAAGTACCTTATCAATATAATTATTTTATGATAATCCTAAAATATCACGGGATCTATCCCAACGTATATAGATTTCTAATATAAAAGAGGCATCATATAGATCTTTCATCTCAAAATTTCTTAATAGAAATCTCTTAGTTTCGTGTAATATGCCTATATCATTTGTGGTAAGCAGAATATCATCAACATATAACATCAGGGAAATAAATTTGCTCCCACTGAACTTGTGGTACACACAATCATCAATAACATTTATCTCAAAACCAAATGAGAGAATTACTTGATGAAATTTGTGATACTACTGACGGGATGCCTGTTTTAGCCTATAGATGGATTTTGTCAATTTATAAACAATTTTCTTTGGTTCTCCTAACATAAAGTTTTCTGGTTGTACCATATAAATTGTTTCATCAATGTTTCCATTGAGAAACGCTGTTTTGACATCCATTTGATGAAGCTCTAAATAAAAATGTGCAACCAGAGCTATGATTGTCCTAAAAGAGTCCTTCGTTGAAACCGAAAAGAAGGTCTCTTTAAAGCCAATCCCTTCCTTTTGAGTATAACATTTTGCCATAAGGCGTGTCTTATATCTCTCCACATTACCATTAGAATACTTTTTTATTTTAAAAATCCATTTATAACCAATGGGTTTCACGCCTTTTAGTAATGAGACAAGTTCTTAAACTTTGTTATCTTGCATGGACTTAAACTCTTGATTCATTGCTTCAATCCACTTATCTAAATTGGGGTCCTTCATGACTTGACTAAAGTTGATTGGATCATCTTCCATCATACCACTACTTTCTTCATGTTCCTGGAGAAATACCATATAATCATCTGAAATTGCACTTCTTCTTTCTCTAGTAGATCATCGCAAAGGTGTTGGCTCTTGTGGTACGGGTTCTTGAGGATGTTGAGTTTGTTCCTCATGTACCAATTTCTCATACTATATGGGAGTTGTAATGACTATATCCTTTTAAGGTACTAAATTTGATACATAAGTAACAACCATATAAATTGGATTAGATTGAACCAATTTTTCCTCAAAGGTAAAGTCTTGAACCTTATTTCTACCTCCAAAGTCAATATCAGTAAAAAATATTACAATACCTGTCTCAAAAATACATCTTGATTTAGGATCATAAAATTTATATCTCTTAGAATGCTCATAATAACCAATAAAGTAACTGCTTACTGTTCGGGATTCTAATTTCTTTTCATTAGGCCTATAAGGCTTTGCCTCACTTGGACAACCCCATACGCGAAAGTGCCTTAAACTAGGCTTTCTCTCAGTCCAAAGCTCATAAGGTATTTTTATAATTGCTTTAGTTGGTACTCTATTAAGAATGTAAGTTGCAGTCTTTATTGATTCTCCCTAGAGTGACTCTAGTAAAATAGATTGAGAAATCATACTTCTTACCATATCCTTAATTGTGCAATTTCATCTTTCTGCTACACCATTCATATTAGATGAGCCTGGTATTGTATACTGAGGGACAATTCCATACTCCTCTAGGTATAAAGTAAAATGTCTTGGACATTGTTCACTTGAGACGTTATTTTTGTTGTAATATTCCCCATGGTAAGATCTAATGCTTTTTATCCTTTTGCTGAGTTGATTTTTAACTTCAGTTTTAAATGATTTGAAACATCCAAAGATTGAGACTTTTCATGCATTAGATACAAGTATCCATATCTAGAGTAATAATCTATGAATGATATAAAATATTGTTGACCATTCGAAGAAGATGTAGGAAATGACCCACAAATACCTAGAGGAGTATCAGAGCCTGGTTCAAAGAAGATCAAAAGAGAAGATGGCCTGGTAGGCTTTAGAGTAATGTTCCTTATCAATTTCTTCTTATCTTCAAAGGTGATAATTATCAATTTTAGGTTGTTAAGATAAAAACTCTATTTATTTCACATGGATTATGGAGTTTGATAGAAAATACTTTTGTTGAGTATGATCTACAGGATCCTAAGATTACTAAAGATAAAAATGATCAGATGAATAATAATATATAGAAAGATGCAAAAGCCCTCTATATGTTTTAAAAATTGTATTTGGAGGCACAGAAAAGGTAAAAATTTTAAAATTTCAAATTCTTCGACGTGAATTTGAGAATCTTATGATTAAAGATCCTGAATCTATTGTTGATTTCTTCTCGAAAGTTTCTTCTATTGTGAATCAAATGAGATCTTATGGTGAAAATCTAAAAGGTAAAACTGTAGTAGAAAAAGTTTTAAGAAGTTTATCTCCAAAATTTGATATGATCTCTACTACTATAAAGAAGCTAAAGATATAAGTGCATTATCTATTGATGAATTAATAAGCTCTCTTTTAGTTCATGAATAAAAAGTGAATAGATCTTCATATGAAACTTTAGAACATGTTCTTCAAATAAAGATATATTAGAAGAAATATCAAAAAGAGATTTCAGAAATCAGATCTTAATAGAGAGATCAAAAGGACAAAGAATGAGGTCGATCAAATGAAGGTAACAAAGAAACTCAAAAATGTTTTTGTTGCAAAAAAAAGTTGGACATATTGAAAAAGATTGCTGGTACAAAAGTAAAAATCCAAATATTCCTCTTTGCTCTTACTATAAAAAATACGGACATCTTGATAAAGAATGTTGGAATAAAAATCAAACAAACTATCATAAGGAAAATAACGATGAAGAAAGTATTTTCTTTATAGCATCTGATGAATAATATTCTAGATCTATTTGGTTTTTAGATAGTGGATGCAGTAATCACATGACAAGAGATAAAAATCTGTTCCAGAGGCTTGATGATTCAGTCAGATCTACTGTGCAGATGGAAAATGGTAATGAGGTTCAAGTAAAAGGAAAAGGAATAGTTGTTGTGAACACCAAATCTGGTAAAAAGTTATTGATGATGTAGTTTATTCCTTATTTAAAACAAAATTTCATTAGTATATGATAACTAATGAGAAAAGGATATTATGCTATTTTTGATGATAAAAAATATTTGATTTATGATAAGAAAATTGATAAATTGATAGCAATCGCAAGGATGACAAAAAATAAAGTGTTTCCTTTATTATTTTCGGATATTGCTACTCCTGCTAATCAATCAACATTATGACATACAAATTATGATCATCTAAATTTATGTGGATCTATACAAACTATCTAAGATGGTGTCGGTCATGATAATTTGGAAACTGCAGTTGATAAAACACATCCATAGGAAAAGGATGAGATCTTAAACTCTAAGAACAACAATGAAGATACACACATACAGGTAGAAGTTTTTGATGATATGAAGAAATATAAGAGAAAGAAAAAAAAAAATAAAGCTTTCGCATTCAAAAGGATTTGATACTACAAATATAGAGTCTCCATCAGATCATCAAGTTCTCAAATAGCTATGGACAGAGAAAAACATAAGACAACCACTGTAGCAACGAAAATTAGCTTCCAACATCTTCATAAAATTTTGGCGAAAAAAATTTCTTCAAAAATAATTTTAAATTATAACTACTTGAATTAAAGGGGTGTGTTGGAAATAATTCAATTAGTTAAGATTAATTAAGGAGTTAGGATTTGATAAAATGAAAGATAAAGATTTAGATCTATTAGTTTAGATGACGATGAGATTAGTTTAAATATGGGTGAGATTTATTTAGATGTAATAGATTTTTGAGTATTTTAAAATATCTATATTTTATTTTTTAATCAATATAAATATATATTCTTATATCATTTCAATACATTAAATACTGCACACTTCAGTCTATAGATTGAAAGTATTCTAGATGTTTTCTACTATTTTTCTTTTTATTCTTCCTAAAATTCTATAATAAAAAAAACCAACACGTCCGACGCCATAAGCCGAGGGGCCTGAAGACATGCACACCTTGGTTACAAAAAGAGAACGCTTGCTTTCTGGGGACCAGTCTCTACTTTGATGCAAGGATGCGTCAAAGGTGTAGAGCGAAGGCAGCTCTACGCTGCCTCCAGTGAAGATGTTCACGAGCTGCATCCTTGAGTCCATGCCGACCGTCGCTATCCAACTGGCCTAGGAGCCACAACAGAATCTTCCCTGGGATTTGGGCACAGGGAGCTCGTAGATTTCGTTCTTGGAATGGCTATAGTGTTGAGAATTGATTCAAGGTAGTTACATAGTTAGTTAACATGTTTAGGAGTAGTGGCCATGTTTAGGAGTTGTGGAGGTAGTTTAAGAGTTAGTGGGGGTAGTTATTAATCATGGGTGAGATAGTGGGATGAAGGAAGTGGTGTGAGGTAGTTATTATTATATCCTATAAATAGGATATTAGAGAATGAAGCAAGAAGGCAGAGAGTGTGTGAAGAGAAGAGATTGTATTCATTTGGAGATAATCTTGTAAGTGTTCTTGTTCTTTTACCTCCTGTTTAATACTACGTCGTTTTCTTGATTGAAAGCGTTTTCGTTAATTGGATCGTAGTATTCTGTTTTATCGTTTCATTCCTCCTCCTTCCCCAACATTTGTGGTATCAGAGCCTTGTTTCAATCTGAACTGGGCATTATGGCTTTTAATGGCAATTCTATGTCTCAACCCCTTATTCCCATCTTCTCGGGCAAATCCTATGAATTTTGGAGTATCAAGATGAAGACTCTATTCAAGTCTCAGGATCTTTGGGACTTGATAGAGAATGAATATGCAGATCCAGATGAAGAAACCAAGCTGAGGGAAAATAGAAAGAAGGACTCAAAGGCATTGTTCTTCATTCAACAAGCTGTGCATGAGACAATCTTCTCAAGAATTGCAGCAGCAACAACCTCAAGACAAGCTTGGTTGATACTTCAAAATGAATTTCAAGGCTCATCGAGGGTGATCATGGTAAAACTTCAAACCCTTCGCCGTGAGTTTGAAATTTTATTTATGAAAAGCAATGAATCAGTGCAAGATTTTCTTTCTCGAGTGACTGAAATTGTTAGTCAAATGAAATCATATGGTGAACATCTTCATGATCAAATAATTGTTGCAAAAGTTTTAAGAAGTTTAACTCCAAAATTTGATCATGTTGTTGCGGCAATTGAAGAGTCAAAGGACTTATCTATTTATTCATTTGATGAACTAATGGGTTCCTTGCAAGCACATGAAGCAAGGTTGAACATGTCACTTGAAAAAAGTGAAGAAAAAGCATTTCAGGTTAAGGGGGAGTCTTCTGCTTCCAAAGAAGACAAAAAATCAACAGGAAGAGGACGTGGCAGAGGAGAATTTCGTGGTAGAGGAAATGGAAGAGGAAGAGGAAGAGGACACTTTGATGGGCATGATGAAAGGCAATCAAATTATGATCAGAAAAACTACAAGAGTGGAATTCAATGTCACTATTGTAAGAAGTTCGGTCATATGAAGGCAGATTGCTGGAAAAGAGAAAAGCAAGCAAGCTATGTGGAAGAAAATGAAGACAATAGTAAGTTGTTTATGACTCATTCACAAGTTAATGATATCTCAAATGATATTTGGTTTTTGGATAGTGGATGTTCTAATCATATGTCAGGCATAAGATCAATATTTAGAGATATTGATGAAACTCACAAGTTGAAAGTTAAACTTGGAGATAGCAAGCAAATCCAAGTAGAAGGAAAATGAACAATTGAGGTGAAGACAAATCAAGGGAAGGTAAAACACCTTGATAATGTTTTCTATGTTCCTAGCTTATCACATAACTTGTTGAGTGTTGGACAATTGATAGATATTGGATATTCAGTTATATTTGATGATGGTTCATGCACTATTAAAGATAAGAAATCTGGTTTGATTATAGCAAATGTTTGCATGATGCAAAATAAGATGTTTCCGATTGATGTTTCAAATATTGAGAAACATGCTCTTGTTGCAAATCAAAAGAATGAGACAAATTTATGGCATTTGAGATATGGACACCTTAACATTAAAGGTTTAAGGTTGTTGAATCAAAAAGAAATGGTTTATGGATTGCCTAAAATTAATACACTTGATGTATGTGAAGGATGTATTTATGGCAAACAAAGTAAAAAATCATTTCCTGTTGGAAAAGCATGGAGAGCATCTAATTGTCTTGAATTAATTCATGCTGACTTATGTGGACCTATGAATACAAAATCATTTGGGGGAAGTCGATATTTTCTGTTATTTACTGATGATTATAGCCGCATGAGTTAGGTATATTTTCAGGAATTGAAATCTGAAGCATTTGATAACTTTCGAAAATTCAAGGCACTTGTAGAAAGGCAAAATGGTAAATGCATAAAGACACTTCGGACAGATAGAGGTGGTGAATTTATGTCTAATGAGTTTAATTCCTTTTGTGAAGAAAATGGTATTCGCAGGGAATTGACAACACCATATACACCGGAGCAAAATGGTGTAGCTGAACGTAAGAATCGAACTGTTGTCGAAATGGCAAGAAGTTTGCTTAAAGGAAAGCATCTTCCGAATCAGTTTTGGGCAGAAGCAGTTGCAACAGCAGTTTATTTGTTGAATATTTCACCGACAAAGGCTGTTATGAATCGAACTCCTTTTGAAGCTTGGTATGGTATAAAGCCAACTGTAAGCCATTTAAGAATTTTTGGTTGTATTGCTTATGCTTTGGTAAATTCACAAAATCATCATAAGCTTGATGAAAAATCAGAAAAATACATCTTAATTGGATACTCTGCACAATCCAAAGCATATCGATTATATAATCCTGTAAATGGCAAAGTTATTATTAACAGAAATGTTGTATTTGATGAAAAGGCAAGTTGGAATTGGGAGATTAATGAAGGTGATGCACAAATTCGTGTTCCAGCAGAACTAGTTACTCCACCAAATCAAGTGACAGATCCTGCTCCAACAAGATCAACGTCAACCTCACCCAGTAGCAGTTCAAATTCAGCAAATGATTCCTCAGATGAAACCCCTCCAGGAAGGTTTAGATCACTAACAGAGATTTATGATTCAACATTTGCTTTATTTATTTCAGATCCTATAAGTTTTAAGGAAGCAGTTGAGAAAGAGGAATGGCAAAAAGCAATGAAGGAGGAAATCAAGTCAATTGAGAAGAATGAAACCTGGGAGCTAATGGATCTACCGAAAGAAAAGAAAGCTATTGGTTTGAAATGGGTGTACAAAACAAAGTATAATGCAGATGGAAGTATCCAGAAGCATAAGGCTCGGCTTGTAGCAAAAGGATATTCGCAGCAACAAGGTATTGACTTTGATGATACTTTTTCTCCAGTTGCTAGATTCGAAACCGTGAGAACCTTTTTGGCTTTAGCTGCTTATTTGAGTTGGCCTGTTTATCAATTTGATGTGAAATCTACGTTTTTAAATGGAGATTTACAAGAAGAGGTTTTTGTTACTCAACCTGAAGGTTTTTTGGTTAAAGGACATGAAGAAAAGGTATATAAGCTAAAGAAAGCACTTTATGGGCTTAAACAAGCTCCAAGAGCATGGTACAGTAAAATTGATTGTTATTTTCATCAAAATGGATTTAAAAGGAGTGATAATGAACCTACCCTTTATCTAAAGAAGGAAGGTGAACATAGTATTCTTATGGTTTGCCTTTATGTTGATGATATTATATATATGGGTTCATCTGACTCTGTTGTGGCAGAATTTAAAAAATGCATGATGAATAAGTTTGAAATGTCAGATCTAGGTTTACTGCACTATTTTCTTGGGTTGGAGGTGAAGCAAGGATCAGATGGAATTTTTATTTCACAAAGAAAGTATGCAATGGATCTGCTCAAAAAATCTAATATGATTAAATGCAAAGCTGCAGCTACACCCATGAATGTAAATGAGAAATTGAAACTTGAAGATGGTACAGGTTTGACAAATGCAAGATACTACAGAAGTTTGGTTGGAGGTTTGATCTATCTAACTCATACTCGTCCAGATATTACATTCTCTGTTGGTGTAGTATCTAGGTTCATGCAAAGCCCAAGTAAACATCATCTCGGAGCTGTTAAAAGAATTCTACGTTATATTGCTGGAACTACAAATTATGGAATATGGTATTCTCATAATTTTAAATATAAATTATTTGGTTTTACTGATAGTGATTGGGCAGGAGATTTGGATGATAGAAAAAGTACTTCAGGCAATATTTTTAGCCTTGGATCAGGAGCTATATCATGGAGTTCAAAGAAGCAAGCAACAACTGCATTGTCGACATCGGAAGCAGAGTATGTAGCTGCAACATCAGCAGCATGTCAAGCTATATGGCTTAGAAGACTTCTTGAAGATCTTCATCACAAACAAATAGATGCAACCGAAATATTTTGTGACAACAAATCTACAATTGCACTGGCAAAAAATCCCACATTTCATGGAAGAACGAAGCATATAGAGATACGCTATCATTTCATCCGAGATCTTGTAGCAGATGGAGCTATAATAATGAAGTACTGTGGCACGGATGAACAAGTTGCAGACATTCTCACCAAGTCGCTTCCAGTTAAGAAGCATATTTATTTTATGTCTCAAATTGGTGTATGTAACTATGAATCAAGGGGGAGTGTTGAGAATTGATTCAAGGTAGTTACATAGTTAGTTAACATGTTTAAGAGTAGTGGCTCATGTTTAGGAGTTGTGGAGGTAGTTTAAGAGTTAGTGGGGGTAGTTATTAATCATGGGTGAGATAGTGGGATGAAGGAAGTGGTGTGAGGTAGTTATTATTATATCCTATAAATAGGATATTAGAGAATGAAGCAAGAAGGCAGAGAGTGTGTGAAGAGAAGAGATTGTGTTCATTTGGAGATAATCTTGTAAGTGTTCTTGTTCTTTTACCTCCTGTTTAATACTACGTCGTTTTCTTGATTGAAATCGTTTTCGTTAATTGTGTAGTATTCTGTTTTATCGTTTCCTTCCTCCTCCTTCCCCAACATATAGAAGCAACGACAAATATTGCTTCCCGAGTAAGGGGCGTCGATCTCCTCCTCTGCGAGCATCAGCCAAGGGAGCTGACGTGCCAGAGAAGTTTCTTCCTTCACGATCAACCACCACGAGCGGTTGGCCGCATTGGGGAGAAGACGCTCTGCGATTTCCATCACGTCGACGGGTAGATTAGACCATGGTGGCCAAAGCGCTGAGCAAAGGCGTGGATCGGTGCTGCAACAAGAAGTAGCGAAGCCACTATCGCTGGACTTCCTCATCACCGTGACACTGAAGGATAACAAGTGAAACATCTCATCGTTACCATACAATTTATCTAGAGAGAGAGAGAGAGAGAGAGAGAGATGGAAACCTTCAGGTCTAGTAGTTACTTTTTTGAGAAGAAATCACAAACTTCAAAGTTTGTGGTAGTAGTACAATCAGGCAAGCTAAATCCAACATGTAATAGGAATCAAAGAGTTATAAGATTTGCATCTCTGGCTCAGCATAGTACCTACACCGCCTGTCTCTAACTCCAAATCTGATTGTAACCCAAGTCTTAACCAGATTTAGATCATGTTTCACCTAGTCACCAGTTTCCTTTAATACTTTTATATAAATAAGATTTTTGGGTGAGGAGGGAGTCGAACACCATGGTTCTAATCTTCTGAGCTACTCGGAAGTACCCTAAAAAAAAAAAAAAAAAAAATTCCATTACTTTTTTCTCTATTTTATTTCGAGTTAAGAAGATGTAAAAGTATGTTTCTCTCTATTTTTATCTATTTATAAGAACTATAACAGTACGTTCTGGCCTCGAGCGACTTCTGTATTTCTTTCTTTAGAATCATAATCAAATTTTCTCACTGCTTACCTGAAAATAAATCATTCCACCTTTTTTTCTTTTCAAGATCCAAAGCTAGCCAAGGTGGTCATCTCGTTCACACCAAGCAAAAAATAAGCCCGATTCAAGGCATAACCTGCAGATAAAAAGATCAAAAGATTGGTTTTGGAGTTTGAATCTCAGTAGTCTTTATCGAACGATAAATGGCCTATTACGTGAAGACTTATAATGACAAATATATATCAAATTTTATTAGATAATGTTAGGATTAGTAAACTACATGGAGGAGTCCTAAATGGATCCTTAACTCCTTGGTAGATTAGGATTTAAATTAGGAATTCAAATAGAAAGAGTCCTTACAGAATTACAACTTGTTCTTATAAATAAATCTTAAATCTCAAGATTTTAGTAGAGAGAGATGCAAGAGCAATACTCGTAAGGGTACTCTTTAGTAGATTTAGAGAGGATTGAGATAAGAGTTCTTCGGATTTATATGAGAAAATGTACAAGGGTTTTAGGCTTGAGTGATTTTTTTATTGATTTTTCTTATATAGTAAAGAATTTTATTTTCTATATGGATATAGATGGGAAGTTGTCAAACCACATTAAATCTTACTTTTTAACTTTTTGATATATTTTTTATTTATCAATTTTTAGTTTAGTTTTATTTTATTTTTTGAGTTATACTCTCCTTTACCAATAAGGGGAGCTGTACTTGAGTGGGGATAACTCTTGAGTTTTGTAATTAATCTCATGTAATGTAATGAATAATTTGGTTTTCTCTATGGATTTAAGCAGAAAGTGTTGAACAATGTTAATCTTGCATTCACTATTTGGTATGTTCTTGATCATTTATCTTTATAAACTTTTTAAAAATTTTGGAAGTCTTCTATTCCTCACAATAATGAAATATTATAATTAACGTGGCGATTAGAGATTTAACAAAGATGAGTGCTGAAGATTAAAAGTAACATGGAGCAAAAATATTTTTTTTTTCATGAGTTACAAAACTATAATCTTTATAAAAGGGAGAGATTATTGAGATTGACAACTGTTTTGAGATTCAAGTTAATTTTCTAAGAGGACAAAGAATCTTAGTACTAAAAGGAGTATTTGTGAAAAAATTTATAAAAACTAAGATTTAATTTTTATATAAATATCTTATATATCTTTAGTTTTTGATGAGGAAGAGCAATCTGTGAAGAATACTTTGAGTACTTCTGCGTTTCTTTTAGGTGACTAAAGAGGATGCCCTTTATGGTTTCTTAAAAGAGTGAGAGAAAGATATAGATTGTTTAGAGCATATATCAGGAGTCGGATAAATTAAGAATCTTGTAATTGATCTCATAAAGTAAAAATTTTAATTTTATCCATGAAATTAGGTAAGTGGTATCGAACCACATCGATTATCTAATATTTTCTTGATTATTAGTCTCTGTTATTTTTATTTTGAAAGTCTTATCTCCCCCCTTCCAGTACATAATGCATTCGGTTCCAAGAAAACAGACCTAGGACTTATTTGATTTGAACTAAAATAGTTTAGTAGAAAGATGACTGAAATGAAGAAAGATATGTGTTAATATATGAAGAAAATAATGCTTCAATTGGGTGGGAGGATGACACTATTAGAGAAACCAGTGCTGCAGTTATTTCTTGAGGGTCAAACTACATCGAACGCATGTAGGTGTTATATTTAGGAGCCTTATCGATTTAATTAATGATATTATAACTACAGGCTAATTTCAAAGGCAATTAATTATACCTTTTAACATTTTGATTCTTAAACTTAAAAAATTTATATTGAGATTTTTATAGTTATAAAAATAAACTATTTAATCAAATTTATCATAACATTATTAGTTTTATTGATGAAAGATATAGATGGAATCCAAATTATCTTTTTATCTATCATTTTCGTATCATTCGTGACATTGACAACAAAAGCCATCCATGATGTCATTACCTGCCACCATTGTTAAAATTATATTTTGCCAATCATTTTTGTGTCATTTATATATATTTTGTCACGTGCTATATTTTTTGTCGATAAAGCCGACGACGTCAGGTAAATATGGTTGAATATATTTGCCTACTCCTCTAAGCGACTCATTTTCCTACATCTCAATATTCGTTTCCCCCAAACGGTGTAGCATGTTGGCTGCCCCATGCAACCCAGCTAGATCCCCCACGTTTGCATGACAAGTATTTCTACGTGTGCTTGTCTTGCTCTAATACCAAATGTCATGAACTTAGCTTGTTTTACCTAAATCATGTGACATCATCACATGTCCATCCGCAAAGATCAGCATCCCTAAAACCTCCTATGGTCCCTTAGGACCTATAAAAGAGAAAATGGGTTAGAGAAAGTGTTTCCCATGGGATCCACAAGCAATCACTTCAGCAAACACTTTATATAGCCAATGTAAATTATAACCATAGACTTTACAAACTCTGAACGGTCGCACGTAAAGGAACATGGTCCATTACAAACCGAGGTCCCCATAAGTATCCACATGACACAACTCTTATTTACAAACCAAAACTGGCTACGAAAGCTAACTAAACTAGGGTTGTCAAGCTTATTGTTAATCCCCTACTTGGTGTACAAAGTATGTACAAGAATCCAAAGACACGAACATACATGAGCATTACATTAAACCCCCTCTTTATATTTTTGTTTGTGACATTCTCCCCCACTTATTCCTTCGACGTCCTCGTCGAAGCCACTACAGGCGTTGCATCTCCTCGCCATTTGCTAAATCTTCAATCTTCTGCTTTGGATGTAACATGCCTCCTGGCTCCCAACTGTTCTCCGTCACTGTTATTGAGTAGTTGAACTTTGATCTGCCATACTGCTTCAACTTATTAATGCCTGACTCTGGTGTGGGGTCGGTTGAGTTGTAATGATCCTTATTAATTCTTACGAATCCTTTTGATAAAGAAAAAGATCTTCCTTGTTTTGCACTAGTATCTCATACATCTCATGCCTCTTAAATTGGATGGATGCTTGTTGGAGTTTTAATGAGCATCGCCTCCCAGACTTTAAAATTTTTGAGGTCCTTCATAAGTTTGCTCACTGATTCTTCTTTAACTTAGTTGTCGCTTTCAATTAGATTTCCATCACTTCCACTTTCGATTGATATTTTGTTAGGAAATAAAGCAGACCATCTACTCTCAATAGCACCGATCACTATTGGTGAGAATTTAATAACTCATCTTTCATTATATTTCTTTGAAGGGTCTTTGAACTTATGCAGAGCTACTCTACTAGATAAATAAGAGAATTGGGGTACTTGGTTTCACCCATTCTATTAATAGTTGAGAAGACAACGGTTATTTAACTTTGCTCGTCTCCTCAAGGTTGTACTTCATACGTTGAGCTGGTTATTAGTCTTTGTCGACTCTTTGCTCACACATCCGAAGCACCCGAAGTGTTTGCACTTCTTGAGTTGAGTTAGCTATTGTGATTTGCCTTCTCACTACCATCGAACTTCCAGAATGTAAGAAGTTTTATCCGAAAAGAGCAAAATTTTATCCCAACTTGGAGCAAGTCTTTGATAATTTTGGTCGCTTCTCGAATTGTACCATCTTCTTCGTCATCTTTGTCGCCTACTTCTCTGAGTATAAAAGGTATAGCACCACATACTGTTGGGAAACCTCAGTGGGAGCATCACATGCACAATGAAAATCAAAATAAAAATTGGTTTCCCACGCAAATTAAATCATCATGCAAAAGATTGGGTCGCGAGAAAGCTGTAAAAAATGAAAAACTGTATCATGTGAGAGATTATTTTATCTAGGGAGATCGTATATTCCTGTATTCTAGATCTGGAAGGAGAGGATGAAGGAAGTCAAGCATCTTCCTCTCTAGCAGTATCCACACGATGGATCTCTACAACGAATCTCCTTAAATATGATCTTACAACTCTTGCAGAGGGAGGAAGGAGAATAGGAGGGGGAGGCCAAGGTTGCAGCCTATTAACCATGAGTCTCCCCTCCTATTTATAGAGAGCCACTAAAAACCCTAGGGCTCTTGCCTTAGTGGGTATTGGATCTTTATCCAATTACCTACTAACCTTGCATTATTAGATCTCTATCCAATAATCTCCTTAGGCCTCTAATTAGGCCTTAGCAAGGAGTCCATCAGCATAGGATCTCATCTAATGAGAATAGGGGCTAATTAGATCTCCATCCAATCCTATCCGCTGAAGCATCCACAATATGTATGTGACCCTTTAGGCCCGATACCGAGCTAGCCATTAGTCGCTCCATCAGAATTCCTTCTGATATAGTGAATTATTATCTCCATAATAATTCATTCGACTCATCAACTATGGACATACTAGGCCACTACGCCATAGTCATCAGATGGTATAGGGGGATCATATCCATCGAATCTATCTGTCCACAATTATCGTATATCTATAATCCCTCATCCAACTAATATCCCAGAGATCGTATATTGAACATGGTACTATCAGGTCACATACGGAATCAGTTTATCTTGCTCTAATTGGATTCTACTAGAGAACTCTTTCTCTCTCAATCCGAATGACCCTAGCTAGGGATTTGACTAAGCAAGCATATACAGGATATTCCTTTCGTGATACCGAGAGTGGATGATCCTTTATTGACACACAATTACCTTTGTAAGATTGACTATCAATCCTAATAACTAATTGTACCAGATTTAAAAATTTTCAAACTTGTAAGTCAGTCGTCAAAGAAAGAAGTACTCAAATAAGACATCCTTGGTGTCTCAAGTCTAAGGACTAGATACACAATTGGGAGTATGAAATTGATGTCTGACATTATGTATCATTAACCATACATCATTCCATAAATGGATCAATCAGTGAACTCATTCTCTAATGAGCACCTGTACTATATCCTTAGTATCTTCACACAAGTGGCTATGAGACCAGTCGCTTCCATCATATGGACGGGTATATAATACACCGGTATGTCCAGTTATCTCGATGTCTCTATCGAATAACCTATGACCGGGATTATTTAGGATTTGTATTTAAAGGTGAATCGATCACATTATTGTGATCTCATCATGATCTGATTTCCATTGCACAGAACCAAGGACATCACAATATATATGCTACATATAATATAACGTGAGAATATGCCAATATTAATCATAAGCAAAATGATCGTACAGTGTGTCACACATGCCATCACTCACGTGATTGGCTTGCAGGGCATTTGTAACCAACAATCTCTCACTTGACCAAAGGCCAATCACCTATGTGTTTGATCCCCATCAGACCCCTATGACGCTCAAATACAATCTGAGCCAATGGCTTCGTTAGTGGATCTATAATATTATCTTCGGATGGAACTCTTTTCATTGTTATATCATTATGGGTTATAATCGCTCTAATCCATTGGAACCTCCTCAGAACAATTCTGATGAGACTTGGGTTCCTTTACTAGAGCTATCGCCCAATCGCTGTCGCAGTATAAGGGAATTAGCTCCATGCTACTCGGAACGATTCTCAAATCCCTGATGAACTTCTTCATCCACACCCCTTCCTTTGCTATTTCTGTTGCAGTAATGTATTCCGCCTTTGTGGTCGAGTCAACAGTAGTATCTTGCTTTGAACTCTTCCAGCTTACTGCTCCTCCATTCAGGATGAAAACATACCTTGAGTTTGACTTACTATTAACAATGTCAGATTGAAGACTCAAGTCTGTGTAGCCCTCAACCTAGAGGCTACCTCCTTTATATACTATTAAAAGATCCTTAGTCATTCTCAAGAACTTAATGATACACTTTACTGTCTTATAGTGTTTTAAACCTGGATCCGCCTGATACCTACTCGTGACACTCAGAGCATGTGTTATATTAGGCCTGATACATAGCATAGCATACATGATAGACCCTATCACCGAGGCATAGGGTATCCTATCCATGTCTGTCCTTTCTGCATGAGTCTTTGGGGACATACTCCTAGAAAGTGATATTTCATGTCTCATCATTATAAGACCTCTTTTGGAATTCTCCATGCCAAACCTTTTGATAATGGAGTCTATGTACCTGAACTGGGACAAGCCAAGCATCCCTATCTCTATAGATCCAGATCTCCGAAATATAGGATGTTTCCCCTATGTCTTTCATGGAGAAGTTTCTGGATAGCTAAATCTTTACTGTGGAGAACATTCCTACATCATTCCTAATGATTAAGATATCGTCCACATATAATACCAAGAATGTGATAACACTCTCACTTATCTTCCTGTACACACAAAGCTCATCTTCGTTCTTAATGAAGTCATAAGATCTGATCGCCTCATCAAATCTTATGTTCCAACTTTGAAAAATTTGCTTCAATCCATAAATAGATAGGAGCAGCCTACACACTTTATCTGGACTCTCTTTAGATATGAATCATCTGGCTATATCATATACACCTCCTCTTCGAGGTTGCTATTAAGGAATGTCATTTTCACATCCATCTGTCAGATCTCATAGTCATAGTATGCTGCAATGACCAAAAGAATTCTAATGGATTTAAGCAAGACTACAGGTGAAAAGGTTTCGTCATAGTCAACTCCTTGTCTTTGGCGATATCCTTCAGCTACCAGCCTTACCCTATAGGTCTCCACCTTTCCATCCACTCCGATCTTCTTCTTGAAAATCTATTTGCAGCCGATGGGTATGATACCCTCAAGTGCATCCATAAGGTTTCAAACATTGTTAGAGTACATGAAATCCATCTAGAATTCATGGTTTATTGTCACTTCTCGGAGTCTATACTCATAATAGCCTCCTCGTGGGTCCGAGGATCAATATCCTAAGAGTCATCTCCACTGATATGTCTCACATATCTTTCAGGAGGGTGAGATACTTTGCTAGACCTATGCAAAGTTGAAACTTGTGTGTTAGGTATCTGAACAGACTCAGACTCTGGAGTGGTGCTTGAGCTAGGTTCTCCAACCTCGCTCAACTCTATCTCACTCCCACTATTTCCACCAAAAATGTGTTCCTTCTCAAGGAACATAGCTCTCTTGGCAACAAATACTTTTCGATCCTCGGGATGATAGAAGTAATACTCCAAAGTCTCCTTAGGGTATCCCACGAATGTGCACTGCTCCATCTTTGATTCCAACTTGTCGGGGTTATGTCTTCTAACATGGGTAGGACAGTCCCAAATCTTAACCACATTATATTGGGTTTCTTTCATTTTCTATATCTCATATGGTGTAGACACTGATAGAACCTCAGAAGGGGCTCTATAGATTTTGACCTTTGAGGGAGATCAACCCTTGGAACGCTATAGGGGTTCCTCCCTCCTAGATTCAGCACAAGGCTGAAATAAAATTGATAATTGCTTGATTTAAGAAGAGGGGGGGGGGGGGGGGGGGGGGGGGGGGGGGGGGGCGGCTACATATTCAAATAGGGATTAAAAGCCTAGCCTACGGGGTGCTTACCTAAGTAGAATTACCCCTTCGCCCCTCCTATAGCCAACCTACCTTAATAGGAACAGGAGGCAGCTAAGTGGCTCTATAGCCGACCTAAGCAGGGGGAAACCCTAGCCGACCAACCCAGTAAAGGGTGTGTGGCGGCTACTAAGCCCTATCGGCTAATCTAGACCCTAACCATACTCCTTTATAAGATATGAGTGACTTTATTACAATCTAACAGAGTTTTTATTGACTAGTACTTAAGATTATTAGGACTCAACCATACTGGAGTCCTATTAAGTCTGTCCTCTTCATATCAGCCTTGTCCTCAAGGATGAGAGTCTATAAACTCTGGAAACTAGATCTTCAACTCCTCATGTGACTCACATGCTATCATTAACTGAACTTTGGCCTCCTCATCAGCTGGGGTGTTAGTTGGAAGGATCCAGGCTGAGTCATCTTCTTTAAATTTTCATTTGAGGTGGGATACCTGGCGGATCAACTGTAATCCTGATTTGGTGCGCGAATTTGATCTCCAGGTTAGAGCCCTAGTGTGATCTTCAATTTTGCAAGGCCCAAAGAAATAGGGAGACCACTTCATTAAGGCTCAAGTTTCCAGTTGATCAGGCTGGAGGTGTAGAAAAACTCGATCTTCAATTTTTCGTCCATTCTGAAGTTTGTCGGGAGGCTATTTCTTCTTTGCATGTGTTGTCATATGGTTAGTCTTTAGTGATAGCCAATCTTTCTTTGAGAATAGTGATTGCCCTCTGGTATGGTTCAGGATGATGAGAGCCTAATCTGGTATGAGCATGGATTGTAATTCTTCTAGTTTTACTCCTATTTCATGCCATGGACCTGTATCCAACCATATTTTAAATTTGGTAGTAATTATTATCTCCCTTAAAAACCTCGTATGAAGTGTGGGGGAAGCCTCAGTGTAAATTAGGAGTCGACCATCTTGCATAAGAATAGCCCAAATTCTAACTCCTGACGCATCAGCCTCAATGACAAAAGTATGACTGAAATTGGGCAGCGCTAGGATCGACGTCATTGTCATGGCTGCCTTGAGTCGTTGTGACGAAACGGTGAAAATTTGGCTCCCGCGCTTGCCTCGTAACGTGACTTGTCTCCCTTTGCAATAAAATTTCATGATTAATTTCAAAAAATTCCAGGAGATATCACCTAGTGTTGTGAGCCATTTGATCCTGAGTACGGCTTCATAATCATCAATGGGTAGGAGGAAGAAATCAGCTACCACTTCTTGGTCTTGGAGGAGTAGTTTCACTCGTGGGCATCGTTGGTCGCAATTAAAGATTCAACCGTCGACGATCTATATGTCAAACTTGTTGCAACCTTCGATTTGAAGCACCAAACATGCAACAACCTTACTATTGAGGAAGTTACTGGTGCTGCCCATGTCGATGAGAACGGTGATGGGTTGCTATTTTAGAAGTCCTTTAACTTTCATCATCTGCGGGTTGGAGTAGCCGGCCAATGCGTGCACTACGCAGTCGGCCGGTTGGGACTCTTCCTCCATGGCTTCTTCTTTAGGTTCAAGGGCTTCTTCAGATGTTTCATTGTCCTCATCCTTCGCTGGTTCAATTATGGGGAGCCGGCCCTTTTGCAGTGATGTTCGCTGCTCCACGGTTCGTCGCAATGCCAACACAACTCCTTAGCCGATCGTTCGCGAAGCTCGTCTCTTGTCAACATTTTGGTGGAAGGGCATGGATAGTAGTAGTGGGGTAGTAGGCCTCGGCATGGCTGGTCGGGGAGCGATCATTGTCCTTCATATCTCGTGGTTCAATTGTTCTTCCTAGATACGCGCGAAGGAAATCACCGCCATAAGAGTATACGGTGGCCGCGCCTTTACTTCTCCTTGGACCTCTAGTTTTAGGTCCTCGATAAAAATACATAACAATTGTTTCTCAGACCAATTCTTAGTTTGGTTAGATAAACACTTAAACCTTGTTTGGTATTCTTGTATTGTAGAGGTTTGACGAATCTTTGCCAATTGTCCGTCGATGTTGTTGAAATCGGTTGGTCTGAAGTGGTCTAGTAGTCCTTCCTTAAATTGCTACCAAGAGAGTCCTCCATGGGTGTGCTTAAATCAATTAAACCACTGAATAGCATCTCCCTCGAGGTGGATGACAGCAATCTCCACCCGTGTGGCGTCGGCGGTTCGGTAGAACCGAAAATAGCACTCCGCACGCGAGATCCACCCGATTGGGTCTCCTTCCCATCAAGGGAAGTCAACCTTCATGCGTGCATTATTGAGATCAGAGGTGATGTGGCCATGTTTTTTAGGATCATCTCGCCGATCTGAAGTTTCTCCATGTTGTGATTTCCTTGAGCTCGATAGTCAGCCAATGTTGAATTCGGCGAAAAGGGATCACATCATCTCTTCCATACGATTTTCAAAGGCTTCAAGCTTTGATCGATAGCCTCCTCTGATGCCATAGTATACGCCTCTAGATCTGTAATATTGAGATCTTTTTTCTATTATCGGGTTAGTGGCATGAGAATTTTGGAGAAGAGGGCGGCTGGTTGGAAGGTGAATCAGTTTGGATGGAAGTAGGCTATGATTTAGGGCAGATTTAGGGGGTTGTTTGGTTTCAGTTTAGGGTAGGTTTTGAAGGGTTTTTGGTGAGGATGATAGGGTTTTGAGATGAGGAAAAGAGAGTCCAAAATCTCACAAAAAATAGCCATCAAATCTGATAGAATTCGATGAAAAAAAGTGTTGCGATGTGTTGTCCTACTAAACCGATTTTATGTCAGAGAAATGATGACTTCTTGACGTAAATTTCAGAGGAAAGTTCAAGAAAATTATGCAGAAACCCTTGGTTCAGATATTGTTAGTACCAGTAAAAATTTTGACAAAATTTGGCAGCATAACATTAGGGAAATAGGGCAAAAGACGAAAGGCAGATTCCTTCATCGTAAAATTCCAGAACTGTGTGATAGTCAAAGATTGCACAAGAAAACCAGTTCTGAAAGGATTTTTTTTAAGAAATCAAATTCAGATGAAAGCCAACTTGATCTTAAGAAATGTATAAAAATTTCAGCTAGAAAGGAGAAGGAATAAGCTGGTTTCAATAGGGAAAAACACGGCTGACAGTGTTCCGCTTTTGTAACAATGATAATGTTTGCGACAAATGAAATTTGCAGTGGATAAAATTTGAAAAAAATCTTCAACACATAAAGTAAGGAATCTTGCAGTATTGAAGAGGTGTGGATGATAAAAAAAATACCAGATTTCCAGATCAAATGTAGGGGGCAACGACAGACAGATTTGATCTGCGGTTGGGGTGGAAGGTGGAGGCACGTGTCATAGCAATTGTGGGAATTGCTTGGGAAGTTGGAGGTGTGGATGATGGCTACATGGGCAGCAAGATTGCTGCTCTGATACCGGATGATAGGACCATAGAAGGAGCTCTATAGATTTTGACCCTTGAGGGGGATCAACCCTTAGAACGCTATAGGGGTTCCTCCTAGATTCGGCACAAGGCTGAAATAAAATTGATAATTGCTTGATTTAAGAGGGGAGGCGACTACATCTTTAAATAGAGATCAAAACCCTAGCCAAAGGGGGTGCTTGCCTAATTAGAATTACCCCTTTGCCCCTCCTATAGCCAACTTGCCTTAATAGAAACAAGAGGTGGCTAAGTGGCTCTATAGCCAACCTAAGCAGGGGAAAACCCTACCCGACCAACCCAGTAAGGGGTGTGACGGCTACTAAACCCTAAGGGCTAATATAGACCTTAGTCATACTCCTTTATAAGATAGGAGTGACTTTATTACAATCTAACAGGGTTTTTATTGACTAGTACTTAAAATGATTAGGACTCAACCATGCCAGAGTCCTTTATAAGATAGGAGTGACTTTATTACAATCTAACAGGGTTTTTATTGACTAGTACTTAAGATGATTAGGACTCAACCCTGCTGAAGTCCTATCAAGTCTGCCCTCTTCATATCAGCCTTGTCCTCAAGGCTGAGGGTCCATAAACTCTGGAAACTAGATCATCAACTCCTCATGTGACTCTCATGCTATCATTAACTGAACTTTGGCCTCCTCATCAGTTGGGGTGTTAGTTGGAAGGATTTGGGCTGAGTCGTCTTCTTTAAATTTCCATTTGAGGTGGGATACCTAGCGAATCAACTGTAATCTTGATTTGGTGCGCGAATTTGATCTCCAGGTTACGGCCCCAATGTGATCCTCAATTTTGCAAGGCCCAAAGAAATAGGGAGACCACTTCATTAAGGCTCGAGTTTCCTGCTGATCGGGCTAGAGGTGTAGAAAAACACAATCTTCAATTTTTCGTCGATTTTGAAGTTTGTCGGGAGGCCGTTTCTTCTTCGCATGTGCTGTCATATGGTTAGTCTTTAGTGATAGCCAATCTTTCTTCTGGAATAGTGACTACCCTCTGGTATGATTTAGGATGATGAGAGCCCAATCTGGCATGAGCATGGATTGCAATTCTTCTAGTTTTACTCCTCTTTCGTGTCATGGACCTGTATCCAACTATATTTTAAATTTGGTAGTAATTAGTATCTCCTTTAAAAACCTCATATGAAGTGTGGGGGAAGCTTCGGTGTAAATTAGGAGTCGACCATCTTGTATAAGAATAGCCCTAATTCCAACTCCTGACGCATCGACCTCAATGACAAAAGTGCAATCGAAATCGGGCAGCGCTAGGACCGACGTCATCATCATGGCTGCCTTGAGTTATTCGAAGGCTACGGAGGCTTTATCTGACCACAAGAAGGTGTCTTTCTTTAGTAAGGACATGAGCAGGGCACTGATCTTGCCATAATCTTTCACAAAATTTTGGTAGTAGCTCGTGAGTCCAAGGAAACCGTGTAGTGATTGTACGTTTGTAGCTCTCGGCCATCCTTGCATTGCCTCGATCTTTGTCGGGTCCGTCGCCACTCCATCCTCTGATATAATGTGCCCAAGATACTCCACTTTACGCTGTAAGAAGTTGCACTTTGACTGTTTAACATAAAAAGTATTCTCTCGAAGAATTGTTAGAATTGTTCGTAAATGCTAAAAATGTATATCAAACGTAGGGCTATAAATGAGAATATCATCAAAGAATACCAATACGAACTTATGTAGAAAACTCCAGAAGATGTCATTCATCAGACTTTGGAAAGTAGAAGGAGCATTCGTAAGTCCTTAAGGCATTACCAGAAACTCGTAGTGGTCGTTATGTGTGCAGATTGTAGTTTTCAGAATATCTTCAATGCATACCCAAATCAGATGGTATCCAGATCGGAGATCTAATTTAGTGAAGACTCGAGCTCCTTTTAATTCATCCAAGAGTTCATCATCTTTCTTGCACACTAGCAACACCTGTGAGGAGTAAGGGTTGCAACTCGGTCGAATCATCCCGGTGTCAAGCATCTCTTTAATAATGTTCTCAATCTCGTCCTTCTGCAAGTAAGGATAGTGGTATAGTCATAAATTTCCTAGAGGTTTACCTGACAAAATAGGAATGCGGTGGTCATGTGGCCTGTTAGGGGGCAACTCGCACGGCTCCAAGAAAACATCCGCGAATTCGTTTAGGCAAAGGGCAAGCTTAGGATCTGAGTTTTATACATTCTCCCCTGTAGATGGCTATTGAAAATGCATCAAGAATCCATCATGTGCTTTGTGCAAAACTTTCTCCATTCATTGTGGTGGAAATTTGGCTCCTGCGCTTGCCTCGTAACGTGACCTGTCTCCCTTTGCAATAAAATTTCCTGATTAATTTAGAAAAATTTCAGGAGATATCACCTCATGTTGTGAGCCATTCGATCCCAAGTACGACTTCATAATCATCGATGGGTAGGAGGAAGAAATCAGCTACCACTTCTTGGCCTTGGAGTAGTTTCACCCGCTGGCACTGTTGGTCGCAATTAAAGATTCGACCGTCGGTGACCTTTACGTCAAACTTGTTGTAACCTTCAATTTGAAGCACCAAACATGCAGCAACCTTACTGTTGAGGAAGTAATTGGTGCTGCCTATGTCGATGAGAATGGTGATGAGTTGCTATTTTAGAAGTCCTCCAACTTTCATCATTTGCGGGTTGGAGTAGTCGGCTAATGCGTGCACTGCGCAATCGGCCGGTTGGGACTCTTCCTCCAAGGTTTCTTCTTCTTTAGGTTCAAGGGCTTCTTCAAATATTTTATTATCCTCATCCTCCGCTGGTTCAATCACGAGGAGCCAACCATTTTGCAGCGATGTTTGCTGCTCCACGGTTTGTCGCAATGCCAACACAACTCCTTGGCCGATTGTTCGCGAAGCTCGTCTCTTGTCAACTTTTTTGGTGCAGGGGATTGGATGGCAGTAGAGGGGGTAGTAGGCCTCGGCATGGCTGGTCGGGGAGCGACCCTTGTCCTTCATACATCGTGGTTCAATAGTTCTTCCCGGATACGCGCGAAGGAAATCGCCGCCATAAGAGTGTACGGTTGTTGCGCCTTTACTTCTCGGATCTCTAGTTTTAGGCCCTTGATAAAAGTACCTAAAAGTTGTTTCTCAGAACAATTCTCAGTTTGGTTAGATAAACACTCAAACCTTGTTTGGTATTATTGTATTGTAGAGGTTTGACGAATCTTTGCCAATTGTCCGTCGATGTTGTCGAAATCGATTGGTCCGAAGCGGTTTAGTAGTCCTTCCTTGAATCGCTGCCAAGAGAGTCCTCCATGGGTGTGCTCAAACCAATTAAACCACTGAATAGCATCTTCCTCGAGATGGATGACAGCAATCTCCACCCATGTGGCGTCTGCGGTTCGGTAGAACCGAAAATAGCGCTCCTCGCGCGAGATCCACCCAATTGGGTCTCCTTCTTCCCATCTAGGGAAGTCAACCTTCATGCGTGAATTATTGAGATCAGAGGTGATGTGTCCATGTTCTTGAGGATCATCTCATCGATCTAAAGTTTCTCCGTGTTGTGATTTCCTTGGGCTCGACGGTCGGCCAATGCTGAATTCGGTGAAAAGGGATCGCATCGCCTCTTCCATGCGGTTTTCAAAGGTTTCAAACTTTGCATCAATAGCCTCATCTGATGTCATAGTATACACCTCTAGATCTGTAATATTGAGATCTTTTTTCTGTTGTCGGGTTAGTGGCATGGGAATTTTGGAGAAGGGAGTGGCCAGTTGGAAGGTGAATCGGTTTGGATGGAAGTAGGCTATGATTTAGGGCAGATTTGGGGGGCTATTTGGTTTCAGTTTAGGGTAGGGTTTTGAAGGGTTTTTGGTGAGGATGGTAGGGTTTTAAGATGAAAGAGAGTCCAAAATCCCATAAACAATAGCACTCAAATTTGATAGAATTCGACGAAAAAAAGTGATGCGATGTTCTGTCCTTCTAAACCGATTTTACGTCGAAGAAACGATGACTTCTCAACGTAAATTCCAAAGGAAAGTTTAAAAAAATTATGCAGAAACCCTTGATTCAGATGTTGTTAATACCAGTAAAAAGTTTGACAAAATTTGGCAGCATAATAGTAGGGAAATAGGGCAAAAGACAAAGGCAGATTCCTTCATCGTAAAATTCTAAAACTGCATGATGGTCAAAGATTGCATAAGAAAACTAGTTCTAGAAGGATTGTTTTCAATAAATTAAATCCAGATGAAATCCAACTTGATCTTGAGAAATGTATAAAAATTTCGGCCAGAAAGGAAAAAGAATAAGCTAGTTTCAATAGGCAAAACACGGCTGAAAATTTCTGCAGCGTTCCACCTTCGTAACAACGATAACGTTTATGACAAATGAAATTTACAGCGGATAAATTTGGAAAAAATCTTCAACATGTAAAGTAAAGAATCTTGCAATATTAAAGAGGCATAGATGATAAAAAAAAATACCAGATTTCCAGATCAAACGCACGGGGCAACGATAGACTAATTTGATCTGCAGTTGGGATGGAAGGTGGAGGCGCATGTCACAACAATTATGAGAATTGCTTGGGAAGGTGGAGGTGTGGATGATGGCTACATGGGCAGCAAGATCGCTGCTCTGATACTAGATGATAGAACCCCAGAAGGAGCTCTATTGATTTTGACCCTTGAGGGGGATCAACCCTTAGAACGCTATAGGGGTTCCTCCCTCCTAGATTCGGCACAAGGCTGAAATAAAATTAATAATTGCTTGATTTAAGAGGGGAGGCAGCTACATCTTTAAATAGGGATCAAAACCCTAGCCTAAGGAGGTGCTTGCCTAAGTAGAATTACCTCTTTGCCCCTCCTATAGCTAACCTGTCTTAATAGGAACAAGAGGTGGCTAAGTGGCTCTATAGCCGACCTAAGCAGGGGGAAACCCTACCCGACTAACCTAGTAAGGGGTGTGGCGGCTACTAAGTCCTAAGGGCTAATCTAGACCTTAGCCATACTCCTTTATAAGATAGGAGTGGTTTTATTATAATCTAACAGGGTTTTTATTGACTAGTACTTAAGATGATTAGGACTCAACTCTACTGGAGTCCTATCAGACACTATCGACTTTGATGGATCTCTATTCAAAGGTAAATTTTGGTCTCTATGACATATCCCCAAAACGAGACGGGTAGGTCAGCGAAACTCATCATGGACCGCACTATGTCTAATAGTGTGTGATTCGACCTTTTTGATACACCATTAAGCTGAGATGTATAAGGAGGTGTCCACTGGGATAGAATCCTATTATCCTTGAGGAAATAAGTGAACTTCGTACTCAAGTACTCTCATCCTTGATATGATCGAAGAGTTTTAATACTCTTTCCAATATGGTTCTCGACTTCATTCTTATATTCCTTGAATTTCTCAAAGGCCTCGGACTTATACTTCATCAAGTACATGTGTCTATACCTAGAGAAATCATCAGTGGATGTAATGAAGTATAAGTAACCACCTATAGACTGAGTCGACATAGGACCACATACATCACTATGTACGAGTTCCAATAACTCAGTGGCTCTCTCTCCAATTCCACTAAAAGGAGAGTTAGTCATCTTTCCATGAAGGCAAGGTTCACAAGTTGCATACGACCCATAGTCAAATGGATCTAAGTATCCATCTTTCATCAACTTTTTGAATCTTTCCCTTATATATATAATCTAGTCTACAATGTCATAGGTATGCATTTTTCACCTCATCTCTTTTTCTCTTAGACATATTTATATTCATGATGTGTGGAAACGTGTCTAATACATATAAGCCACTTATAAGGGTCCCTCTTGTGATGATCTCATCATCAATAATTATTGAACAATTATTATTCATAAAAACTAATTAATATCCACTAATTGTCAAACAAGAGATGAAAATAATATTTATGATAATAGATAGAACAAAATAGCATACATCTAATGCAATGATACTCTACCAGGCAAATGTAGGGTGACCTCCCCAATGGTAACTATAGCAACTCTTGCTCCATTGCCCATCTTGAGATCCATCTCACCTCTGGCCAATCGCCTAGGTCTTGCCAGAAACTGTAATGAATTGTATATATTATAAGCACTCCCAGTATCTAATACCCATGTGTTATCATGAAAATTGAACAAGTGGAGACTAATCATGAATATACCTGAAGCTTCTCCAAGCTTTTGTTTCTCCTTATCTGCAAGGTAGTCCTTACAGTTCCTCTTCCAATGCCCATCTTAGCCACTGTGGAAGCACTGTCCTTTGTCGGATATTTCTTAGCAACCTTTGTCTTACCTAGTCTTTCTTTGCCTTTGTCATTCTTAAGGATCTTACTAGGCTTCATTTTCCTATTGGTCTCACCAATATATTGAACTGACTTCTCTTTCTTAATGGTACTCTTAGCTTCCCTCAACATATTGAGGAGCTCAAGTAGAGTCACCTCAAACTTGTTAAAGTTAATAATGAAATGTGAAAAGGAATCTGGTAGGGACTGAAGTATAAGATCAATTTATAGGTTATCCTTTAGAACTATCTTTATACTTCACAAAGCAAGCGATCTCATCCTCACTTGTCCTTTCCTTCGACGTGGGCACAATCATGTTAAAGACATATATGATTTTCTCTTTCGTGAGAACAATTCTAAAATTATAGAGCCTTTGGACCAATGAGGCGGTTGGCATTAAGTATGTCATATAGGGGTTTTACTAGCGACAAACAAGATATAGCGTAAATAAATAACATGTAAACTTTACAGAAAATACTAATTAAGATATGGACTTCTATCTTAATATGCTCCCACTATGTTCCTAGCAAATCACATGACACCCTTGACACGTGAAATGTAAGTCTCCGACAGACTCCTAGTGAGGATCGGGATCCAATCGGCATCTTAGTGTAACCTCAAGAGACTCGACCAATTACACTAAGCCCAAAAGGTAGGCAACTCTTGCCAATCACAACTCCTTATGATTCCCTTCATGTTCGGCCTCTGAATCATCATGGTCTCGACTGTTCGACCAACTATGAAGTTTAGTTAAGTCATCACCATCGTTATAAGATGAGTCTGATTCGATGGATATGCTCTTGACTGCTTGACCAAGTCATATCATATCCTCAGGTCACCGGTGACATCTATATGTCATAGGCAAAAACTCGATCACGTAGGTAGGTGAGCCTCAAGTGACTCAACCAACTCAACCTATGTCGTGATTCAATTTCTTCCTATAATGATGGAAGGCCACGTGGATCAATCTTATTGCCTCACGCTTACCAACTTAATATTATCATAGGAGGGTTTTCATTTTATATCGGTCTCCTAATATATTGTGTCACACACATACATATTTAATATATATCTACATTGCATGTAAATATATATACATATATCTAGTAGGTGTATAACACATCACATATATAAGCCACATCAGATGATCATGAGCCATCACCTAATATAATTAAGCCCGAGCCAATAGGCCTAATCACTCACAATAGGATCTATGTGTGTAACGGCGCATCTCCATGCCCTGTGATTGTTGATCTCATCAGTATCGATTTCGTCGTATTCTCGTCGCATCACCATGCGTCGTGATCTCTCACCACGACATCGTGGGTCTCGCTATCACCTCCACGCTCCCATGGCGCCTCTCCATGTGATTACAAATAATCACAGGCTTGCAGACCCGACAATAAACGAGAAAAATATAGGCTCACAACCCTAATAATAATAATAATAATAATAATAATAATAATAATAATAATAATAATAATTACACACATCACAACACATGGCTCATGATCATCCATCCACATCATATATCATATGTACATCACATCACATATAGGATTACTAGATATATAATAATTAATTAAACTATTTAATTAATATTTTTTTGGAAATCAAGATATGCTCAGAATTTCAAGAATTATCAAGGGTATTTTTGTAATTCTAGATACAAGGATAGTCCTTGGAATTTTTAAAATTATTGAGGGTGTTTTCGATATTTTGGGCATAGGATAGACCCTGAAATTTCTAGAATTCCAAGGGATAGTATCATCCTTTTCTCCAAGGATGCCTTAGCCCTCTTCTCTCACCCTCACTGCATGCCGCCGCCGCCCCTACGCAGGCGGCGGTTGCCCTTGCCCGCCGATAGTCGCCCCTGCAACCGACGTCGCTGCCCATGTTGGCAGCAGCCCTGGTCGCTGGGGCCACCCCTTGCGGGATGGCCGCTAGCGATTGCCCCTTATGGGCGTCGCCCTACATCCGGTCGCCACTGTGAGCGTCGCGCTGCAAGAGGCCATGCCCATAGGTGGCTGCCGCAATTGGCCACCCCCTGTGCAGGGGGCCTTGGCCACAGCCGACCGCCCCTTTGCATGTGGCCAGGTCGTGGCCTAGGGAGATCGTATATCCCTATATTTCAGATCCGGATGGAGAGGATGAAGGAAGTCAAGCATCTTCCTCTCTAGCAGTATCCACACGATGGATCTCTGTAGTGAATCTCCTCAAATCTGATCTTGCAACTCTTGCAGATGGAGGGAGGAGAATAGGAGGGGAGACCAAGGCTACAGCCTATCAACCATGAGTCTCCCCTCCTATTTATAGAGAGCCACTAAAAATCCTAGGGCTCCTGCCTTATTGGGTAGTGGATCTTCATCCAATTATTCACTAACCTTGCACTATTAGATCTCTATCCAATAATCTTCTTAGGCCTCTAATTGGGCCTTAAGCAATGAGCCCATCAGCATAGGATCTCATCTAATGAGAATAAGGGCTAATTGGATCTCCATCCGATCCTATTCACTAAAGCATCCACCATATGTGTGTGACCCTTTAGGCCCGATACCAAGCTGGCCATGAGTCACTCCTATCAAAAGTCTTTCTGATATAGTGAATTATTATCTCCATAATAATTCACTCGATTCATCGACTATGGACGTACTAGGCTACTATGCCATAGTCCTCAGACGGTATAGGGGGATCAAATCCATCGAATCTGTCTGTCCATAATTATCGTATATCTATAATCCCTTATCCAACTAATATCCCAGAGATCGTATATTGAACATGATACTATCATGTCACATATGAAATCAGTTTGTCTTACTCTAATCAGATTCTACTGGAGAACTCTTTCTCTCTCAATCTAAATGATCCTAGCCTTTGTCTGAGCAAGCACATATGAGATATTCCTCTTATGATACCGAGAGTGGATGACCCTTTATGGACACTCAATAATCTTCGTAAGGTTGGCTACCAATCCCGATAACTAGTTGTACCAGATCTGAAACTTTTAAAACATGTAAGTCTGACGTCAAAAAAATGAGTACTCAAATAAGGCATCCTTAGTGTCTTAAGTCTAAGGACCAGATACATAACTGGGACTATGGAATTGTTATCTGACATTATGTATCATTAATTATACAACATTCCATAAGCGGATCAATTAATAAACTCATTCTCTAATGAGCACATGTACTATATCCTTAGTGTCTTCACACAAGTGGCTATGAGACCAACCGCCTCCATCATATGGACGAGTATATAGTACACCGGTCTGTCCGGGATTATTTAGGATTTATGTTTAAAGGAATCAATCTCATTATTATGATCTTATCATGATCTGATTCCCATTGAACAGAACCAAGGACATCACAATATATGTGCTACAGATAATATGATGTGAGAATATGCCAATATTAATCATAAGTAAAAAGATCACATAGTGTGTCACACGTGTCATCACTCATGTGATTGGCTTATAGGACACCTGTAACCAGCACATACTGCATATTTTGTTCCTTAGTCGAGCACTTCAGCATCAACCCGAAGTCCCCCACTTTTGGCTATCATGATGAGAAGCCCATTGACACTGGTCTTATGAAGTTCATTGGCCTCTGCCCTTCAGCCTTGTCTTAGTACTTAGAGTTTACTTCTACATTCTCCACCTCCTCGACCCCTTTCACGACCAATCTCTCCTTCCATGAGAGCAAGGGATCAATGACTCCGTGAAGATCCTACCTCTGCGGTACCATGGCGCTGCCAAGCCCATGGCCCTACTATCTATTGCCTTATATCTGCATCTGTTTCTTCACGATTGATAGATCTGCCTCTGTGGTACTGTAGCACTCCTCTGAGTCCATCTCCTTTATGACTAACACTTTATTTTTTGTTAGATGAGCCCCTCTGGACTCATCTTTGCTTCCTCACCCCTTTCGACCACTTGCTTTAACACCTCTATGTTCTTTAAGTAGTTCTCTTTGGTCGATAGGAAGACAGATAGTAACTCTCATGCATGGCCTCCGTCATCCTATTGTAGGGCTTGCGTCGATTATGTTCTCCTTAGCTTCTTTGGTAGTAACGTTCGCTTATTCGTCCTTGTTCTCTGACTTGTTGAGCTCCCTTAAGCAAATATAAGCACTGAAGTAGTCCAACTCTCTAGTTGCTCTGATCATACCTCTATACGATTAAGTCCCCCCTTTAGGACTCACTAGTACTTGTACTCAAAATTCTCCCTCGATAGTACATAACCCCCATATGCTGATGACCAAGGCTTTCATCCGACGTAAAATTTGATTCACGCACGGAAGGCTCGCCTTTATGGTACCATGGAATTCACTTCTTGAATCCATAGTGCTTCTTGTTGTCGTGTTGTTCATCAAATTGGAGCTCCCAGTAGCTCTTGCTCACACCTCTGCATGATCACATCCCTCACAAGACATCTTCGTGTGTTGTATTTTCTTGAACTATTCCCCCACGATCTGTTGCACCATGTTGCCTCTTAGTGACATCTCCATTGGATTCAGATTCTTGTGGAGCATCTGTGTGGCCTCTGTCAGCACATTGTAGGGCCTCCACCACATCCGATAATGTTCGTTCCTTAGGCAATTAACATTCACCCACCCATTCTAAGGTCACACCCGGATGAAGTATCACTCCAGGATAGTTTGTCACCTAGTAGCTCTCGAAGTTCCCAGACTTTGGTGAAATTGGTGCACCATTGTCTAAATCTTGTGCATCTATCCCCCACCTACATAATCTCGATTGGGCACCTCTTTCTTCATGACAACTCAATGACAGCACTATGGCATATTCTTCAAGAATACCCGCCTCTGAATCCTCTTGTCCCGTACTAAGGCCTTCTGATCCCAACTTTGCCTCCGCAAGTTGAATTACCTTAGTTCCTCCATCAAATGCATCTCTCAGACAAGGTGCATGTGCCTCGAAGCTCCCTTCGTCTTTAGCACCATGCAGGATGAGTCCGCAAAGATCAACATTCCCTGAGATCTCCTAGGGTCCCTTAGACTTACAAAACAGAAAACAGGCCAGAAGAAGCAATTCCAATGGGATCCACAAGCAACTGCTCATGCAAACACTTTATAAAGCCAGATATAAATTACACTCATGGACATTACAAACTCATAAAGGTTACACACAAAGGATAATGGTCCATTACAGACCGAAGTCCCCACAAGTGCTTACAAGACACACTCATATTTACAAGCCAAAATTGGCCATAAAGCAAACCAAACTAGGGCTGCTAAGCCTACTGCAAGTCCGATATTTGTTGTACAATGTATGTACACAAACCGAAGGACACGGACAAACATAAGCATTTTATCGATCACCTTATTTACATCAGTGTCCCTGACCACTTATTCCTTCGACGTCCTCGTCGAAGCCATTGTAGACACTGCATCTCCTCACATTTTGTTGAATCTTTAATCTTCTGCTTTGGCTACAACACGCCCCTTTGGCTCTCAACCGCTCTCCGTCGTAATTGTTGAGTAGTCGAACTCTGATCCGCCATGCTGCTTCAACTCACCAATGATTGAATCTGGTGTGGGGTTGGCTGAGTTGTGCTGATCCTTGTTGGTTCTCGCGGATCCTTCTGATGAAGGAAAAAACCTACCTTATTATACGCCAGTGTCGAAGTATACTCATGTTGCTTGAACTGGGTGGATGCTTGTTGGAACTTAGATGAGCATCACCTCACAGACTTTAAGATTTTTTAGGTCCTTCCTCCATAATGTTTGCCCATTGATCCTTCTTCCACGTTTAGTTGTCACTTAAAAGTAGTTTCGCATTACTCCCGCTTTCGATTGGTCAATTGGGAAATGAAGCGGATAATCTACTCTCAGTAGTACTGATCACCAATGGTGAGGATTTAACAACTATTGTCTTCCATAAGTTTTCTTTGAAGAGTCACTGAACTTATGCAGAGCTCCTCTACTGGATAAGTAAGAGAACTGGGATACTCGACTTCACTCATTCTCTTAGTAATTGAGAAGGCAAAGTTACTTGGCTTTGCTCACCTCCTTGAGTTAAGAGAATTGTGGTACTCAATTTCGCCTATTCTCTTGAGTTGAGAAAGCAAAGGTTACTCGATTTTGCCTACCTCCTCGAGTTTGTACTTCATGCATTGAGCTGGTTACTAACATTCATCCGCTCTTTGCTTATACTTCTGAAGCACAATAAGTGTTTGCACTCCTTGCATTGAGTTAGCTACTGTGATTCGCCTTCCCACTGTCATTGAATTTCTGGAATGCAAAAAGTTTTGCCCGAAAAGAGCAAAAAGCTTACCCCAACTTGGAGTCCCCTAACTTGGAGTAAGTCTTTGATAGATCTGATCGCCTTTGGGATTGTACCGTCTTCTCCATCACCTTTATCGCTTACTCCTTTGAGTAGAAAAGGTACAATACCGCGTACTGCCTACTTCGTTCCTTGGTCGAGCACTCCTGCATTAACCCAAAGTCCCTCGCTTTCAGCTATCTTGATAAGAAGCTAATCGACACCGGTCTTATGAAGTTCCTTGGCCTCTGCCCTTCCACCCTATCTTGGTACTTGGAGTTTGCCTTTGCATTCTCCACCTCCTCGACCTCTTTTACGACAAATACTCTTCCGCCATGAGAGCAAGGGATCGATGACTCCACGAAATTCCTGCCTCTGCGATACCATGTGCTAGTTACAGGTGCCCTGCAAGCCAATCACGCGAGTGATGGCACGTGTGACACACTCCATAATCTTTTTACTTATAATTAATATTGTCATATTCTCACATTATATTATATGTAGCATATATATTATGATGTCCTTGGTTTTATGCAATGAGAATCGGATCGTGATGAGATCATGATAATGAGATCGATTCATTTTTAAACACAGATCCTAAATAATCTCGGTCATAGGTTACTCGAGAGGGACATCGAGATAATCGGACAGACCGGTGTACTATATACCTGTCCATATGATGGAGGCGGCTAGTCTCATAGCCACTTGTGTGGAGACACTAAGGATATTAGGTCACGGCTCATGATCATCCGGTGTGGCTTACATATGTGATGTGTTATACGCCTACTAGATATATGTATATATATATATATATATATATATATATATATATATATATATTTTCATGCGATGTAGATATATATTAAATATGTATGTGTGTGACACGATATATTAGGAGACCGATACGAAACAAAAATCCCTCCTATTATAATATTAAGTCGGTAAGCGTGAGGCAATAAGATTGACCCTCGTGGCCTTCCATCGTTATAGGAAGAAATTGAATCACGACATAGGTCGAGTTGGTCGAGTCCCTCGAGGCTCACCTATCTACGTGATCGAGTTCTTGCCTACGACATAGAGATGTCACTGGTGGCCTAAGGACATGGTATGCTTGGTCGAGTCCCTCGAGGGCATATCATCGAATCAGACTCATCTTGTAACGATGGTGATGACTTAACTGAACGTCATAGTTGGTCGAGTCCCTCGAGACCATGATGATTCGAAGGTCGAACGTGATGGGAATCATAAGGAGTTATGATTGGCAAGAGTTGCCTACCTTTTGGGCTTAGTGCAATTGGTCGAGTCTCTCGAGGTTGCACTAAGATAAATTTTTCATCACTTTAGAATATTCAAGCTAGTAAGTTAGTTATTTCTTCTCTTTTGAGAAGTGCAAACTAGCAAACTTTTTCTTCCTTTGCAATATTCAAGCAAGCAATTTTACATCATGCAAGCTAACAAATTGGCAAGTGTTTCTTCTCTTAGCATGTTTTTTGAGAATGTGAGGTTAAGCAAAATTTTTGCTTCTCTTGAGATTTGCAAGATAGCACTTATTGCTTCTCTTTTGAGATGAGCAAGCTAGCAAATTTTGCTCCCCCTTGTTGTCAAAAAGAATGGACGGTTACAATATTGTAAATTTTTTTCCATTACATAAATCATCATAAGAAATATTTCAAGAAAAATTAACATGGTGATGAGATATGTAATTCATGAAGATAAATTGTAAATCTCAAGAGATAAATCATAGGAGAAACAAATGAAATATCTTGATTCATGCATAAGAAATCTCAAGTTTCAAGATTATGATTTATAAAAAAAAAATCTTCTTTTAAATAATACAAGAAAATATAATAAGAGATTTTGATTCATAAAAGATTTCAAGTTATAATTTCGATGAATCAAAATCATGATATAGATAAAAAAAATCATTCGAATTCAAATAATCAACATCATCAAAATCACATTCAAGGGATTCAAAATGAAATAAATAGACTTATCGATCTCTTCAAATGTTAGTGATTTCCTTTCTCCCCTATGTCATTGTAAATAAGAAAGAAGAAAAGGGGAATAATATATAACAAAACTTCAAGTCATAAATTATTAAGATGTCAAGTAGCATATCATGGTTTATTAGGATATGTCTCCTTTTTAGTGAGTAGCCAAAGGAATCATAGGAGTACAAAGAATGAAAAATCTTGACTCATAATAAATCTCAATTTATAAATATCAAGGAATCAATATCATGATTTGGATAAAAATTATTTAAATTCAAATCATTAAATCATCAAAATCACTTTCATAGTTCAAGAGATTCGTAAAACATAATCGATTCATTAATCTTTAAATTTATAAGATAGAGAAATTTTCAAGAAAAATATATTCCCTTTTTATTTTATAGAGTCATGTCTTTGTCTTTTAAGTCAAATAAAAACATGTATCATCATTTAAAATCGAAAAAGAACTTTTATTACGGTAAAGATCAATAAGCCATAGATCACGAAGATCATCATGCATAATTTCAAAATATAAGCTCATTAAGCATGATCACTATGCATCATTAAATCATCAAGCATGATTTCATTGAACATAAAGCATCTTCAATCAAAAAACAATACAGAAATCATCAAGATATACATTATTGTTTCCTAAAAATATACATAGAATTTATCTTAAGTATTAGATTTAAATCTAACAGTTTGTTCATTTATCATAAAATATATAATTTTTATGATCAATATAATTTTTTAAAATCACTAGAAAGAAAAGTATGATCCCCTTTTTATAATATTCTACGTTCAAATTCTATCATTCAACAATATTCGTTTAATCATGCAACCCATATTTTAAGTTACTTCTTCAACATCATCAAGGTCATTACAATAACTCATCAAGATGTTAAAACATCTTCAAGCAAAAACTCAACCAATCTCAATTCCAACATTTAGATGAGTCTAACTCTTTACACATAGTGCAAAGAGTTGACAAACTCATTTCAAATTTTTTATTTCAAGTCTAAATTCAAGAATGATGTAATATTTAATCATGCAACATATTTTAAGTCCATCTAATATAACATTCAAATCAATCATTAAACGTATTTTAAAATATCATGGTTTATTTAGAAAGATTTTTAGTCATAACCATGATAAAGAAAAACTTTAGCCTCATATAAAAAGGTTTTTGTTTGGGAGTCAAGAGGGTTGTTTTATATATATAATACCTTTCAAATCATAGAAACTAATAGATCATCAACAAAAACTCATTTTAATAAATTTCAACATAAATATTTTTCATTAACAATAACTAAGGTTACTTAGTTATAGTTCATTTTCATACTAGTATGATTTAACTATATATTATCAATCATGGTTATGATAAGATAAATCCAAATGAGTAAATCACTTTTAAGTGGAGTCATTACTACAAGATATTCTTCAACCAAAATCCAATAATCTTTTTTATATGTTGGAAGATTTTATTATGTTAGCAAGAAGTTTTTCTTTTAAAGAAAAATAATTTTATATATGACTTGTAAGTTTAAATTCAATATTTTGTCATTTAATCTCAAGATAATGTATACAAATAAAAGCACACAACTCAATACATTAATCATCGTCAAAATCTCCCTTTTATGTTCATAATTTTTCATTAAAGATAGCTAATCTTTCTTTTTTTCCAATTTTAGAACGAAAGGATTACATACCATCATAATAAAGATTTATTTTTATTTTTATAATTTATCTTGTTAGTATTTAGACTAGTGAGCTTGTTAGATCTCAAGTTATGTCTTGAGCATCTAAAACGTTATTTAGTGCTCCTAGCTTTAGTTTAGAAACAAACTTATAAGAATGATATTTTTGATTTAGATACCCATTTTATATTGGGTCCTTCATTAAGAACTTTATTTTTCTTTTCTAATCATTTTTTGTTGTATGAAGTTCCATTAGGAACCCAAACTAATTGGTGTTGACTACATTTTGTAAATAGACATTTGTTTGCCTAATGTCCTAATTTTTTACAAAAATCACATTCGATTTTTGGTGGCAAATTTAAGATAGGTCCATTAACAAAAATGGTTGGCTTTTGTTGAATGTTACCAACAAAGCCTATGTCATTTCTTCTATTAATATGACCCTTATTGGCAAGGATCATATTTAGGGATTTGTTCCTAATTTTAATTTTTCTAATATTGTCTTAAGCAAGATATTTTATTCTTTAACATTATCTAGTATTTTACATTTAGAATAGGGATTGTGAGATACTAATGAATCATACATTTCATCAAGTTTATTAACTAACAAATCATGTTTATTCTTAAGCAACTTAAAATATTTACTTTTTTTAAATTCATCAAACAATTTATTAAATATATTTAATAATTTAGTAAAAGATATACTTAATGAATTATTAACCTCGTCGTCGATGGCCATAAACGCGTAGTTGGCTACTTCTTTGTTGCTTTGATCTTCTTCTTTGGAGCGCTTTGGCTTCTTGCATTCATAGCAATAAGTTTTGTTCATCTTAAGATCATTTTTATGGTTTATGTTCATTAATTTATCTAGTTTATTTATCAAAGGTTCAAAGTCCTCATCACTCTAGATTTCATTGGAGGAGTCATATGTTCTCTTTAATTCAAATTCCTTCATATTCTTTGGAATGTATTTTTCAAGTTTATTTTTGTAAGACATTTCATTCATTGATTCATTTATATTACTTGTGCTTTCACGTATGATTTTTAATATATGTCAAATATCATAAGTCAATTTACAAACGAAAAAATAATTAAACTTATTTTATCAAGAGCATAAAACAAGACATTCATAACTTTTGCATTCAAAGAAAAATTCTTCCTTTCCAAATCATTCCACTTATTCATTAGTTTAGGAGATTTTTCAAATCCATTTTCAATAATATTCCATAAATCAAGGTTCAAGAAAAGTAAAAAACTCTCATCTGAGTTTCCAATAAGTGTAGTCCGTCCCATTGAACATGAGATGACGAACGATAAAAAGCCCTCTTGAAAGCCGTAAAGAGCCATTTTTCTTAGGTGTTAAACCAAATAAGAAAGATGTGGCTCTGATACAAATGGTTATAATCAATTGGCACTAAGAGGGGGGGTGAATTAGTACAAGTGTAAATTGACGTTTTAATAAAAACTTTTCGTCTGGAGCAAAACCACAAATCGGAAGTGTATCTGGAACTTGAAGACGAGTAAGCAGATGTTTTAAAAATACAATCGAAAGATGATACTCTTACTTTTCTAATTACAAACAATTATAAGTAGTAAATGAAGCAAGGAACACTTATACTTTATAGTGGTTCGTTCTTAACCTTGGCCTATGTCCACTTCTTGAGTCCTCCTGCTTGAGGCACACCGACGTCCACTATTGATCTCTTATGGGTGAAGAACAAACCCTTACAACATGAGCTCAGAAGGGAGACTCTTTATAAGAATATTTTTTCAACTCTAAGCTCACTCCCTTCCCCTTTTCTTTTTCTTACAATTCATAAAAAAATTTTAAAGAGATTTAATCCCTAAAATTATTATATGGAATACAAGAAAAACTTACGATATTTATAGGCTCAAATGGCTTCAAAATTTGGAGCCAAAATTCAAACGTATCCAGAAAATCCGGGTACGATAGTTCACCCACCGGTGCTGATGGTGCAACTGCCAAAAGCACCCTAAAAATAGGGTATGGGCGGTTCACCCTCCGTCGGCCACCCGAAAACTTGGGCTACCGCCGTTCATGATGGTTCAACTGCCATAATTTTTAGAAAAGTGATTCCCTCCACTTTTCGAATTCTGACTTGAACCTTATGTTAATTAATTTTCTAGTCAACTAATTGAACTCAACTTGAGCTCAATCAAACCCCTTTAGTGGACCCGATTGCCTCAATGTGTTGATTTGGATTCCTTCCAAATCATATTCTATTCGGACTCAACCTTAACCTACGACTTAAGGATTACGATCATACATGACCACCAAGATTAATTAAAGACCTCACTCCCCCAATCTGGCAACCTTCGGTATTCCCTACGACGAGTCTCATGGTCTTCCTCCAACAATCTCCTAGTGTGTTCCTAGTGATCTTCCCGATACCTTCGACGAAGTCCTAGTGAACTCCCGATGTGCTCCCAACACATCATCCAAACCTTAGTCCGATGCCTAAGCTTGATCCTGGGTCCATGTCTGGTTTGAACTCCTTTTCACCGTCATGATTAAACTTACACGATGTTAACTATGACTTAATTAATTACAATAATGACCAACAAATCCACTTGAAAACCTTCCCAACTCCCGGTAAGCTTTTCGGCTACCCTCGATAATCTTCCGACGAGTCTCGGTCTTCTTCCGACGAACTCCCGTGTGCTATCCTAGCAAACTATCAATACCCTCGGCAAGCTCCCGACACACTCCAAGCGAGTTCCCAACCGCATCGTCCTCATTCCGGCCTGATGCCTGGACTTGACTTTGGCTAATCCTCTGATTGTAATCTGTCGAAGTTAATCCTACATCAATCAACTCTAACAACCTTATTAGATTAAAAACTCATCAATTGATTTTATCATCAAAATCCAAGATTCAATACTTTGTTGGTAACATTCAACAAAAGCCAACCATTTTTGTTAAAGGACCTATCTTAAATTTACCACCGAAAATCGAATGTAATTTTTGTGAAAAAGTAGGACATAAGGCAAACAAATGTCTATTTAGTAAATTTGTCTACACCAATTAGTTTGGGTTCCCAAGAGAACTTCATACAACAAAAAAATGATTAGAAAAGAAAGATAAAATTATTTATAAATGACCCAATATAAAATAGGTATCTAAATCAAAAATATTTTTATTATATGTTTGTTTCTAAATTAATATGTTTGTTTCTAAACTAAAGCTCAGAGCACTAAATAATGTTTTAGATGCTCAAGACATATAATTTGAGATCTAACAAGCTCACTAGCCTAAATACTAACAAGATAAATTATTAAAAATAAAAATAAATCTTCAGTATGATGGTATGTAACCCTTTCGTTGCATACTAAAATTGGAAAGAAGAAAGATTAGCTATCTTTAATAATTTACTCAACTTATCAAATATGAATGTACTAGGCCACTGCGCCATAGTCCCTATACGGTAAAGGAGATATATCCCACTGGATCTGTCTATCCTCGGTTACCATATATCTATAGTCTATCATCCATCTAATATTCCAGATACTATGTATTGGGCATGATACTATCAGGTCACATACAGAATCCATCCGGGTCCGTTTTAGTCGGATTCTCCCGAAAAACTCCTTCTCTCTCAATCTGAATAACTCTGACCAGGGATTTGCCTGAGCGATAATATACAGTATATTTCTCTCGTGATACCGAGAGTGGATGATCCTCTATTGACACTTGATTACCTTTGTAACAATGGCTACCAATCCCAATAATCAGCTATATTAGATCTGAAACTTTCTAGACTTACAAGTTCAACATCAAAGAAATGAGTACTCAAAAAAAGATATCTTTGGTGTCTCAAGTCTAAGGATCAAATACATAATTAGAATTACGGAATCGCTATGTGATGTTAGATATGATTAACCATTCAGCATTCTATAAACGGATTAATCAGTGAACTCATTCTCTAATGTGCACCTATACTATACCCTTAATATCTTCACATAAGTGACTATGAGACAAACTATTTTTATCATATAAACAGATATATAGTACATCAAATTAGAAATTATATAAAATATCATCCCCTTCTTCTCTCTTACACCACCAAGGCATTGTGCAGCAATGGAAGGGGTTTGCTCTTGTATATATAAATGGTGGCTACTTAAAGGTTATTAGGTTAAATCCTAATTTGATTTGATTAAGATTTCCTATAATAAGTTGGTAAAAGAATTTAAATGTGTAAAGTAGAGGTATATTATTTTAATAAATAAATTTTGATGATTATTATTTTTTTTTCTTCACTAAAGGAATTTGGTCCCAAGCCAAGTATTACCTCAACAAAAATGTATGGTTACCTTTTGCCTTATCTTCTCTTGGTCATATGATTACCACTAAAATAGGAAAGGAATATTACTACATATGCATATATGTTTAGAATAGGTGGGGATTATTTTTCTTATCAATTTTGATTATTATATTTAGTATTATCTTGAAAGAAATTTGATCTCCAATATTACGTTAGTGAAAGAGGTTCATATATATATATATTGACCTCATTTTTTCTTTCTCATCTAGCTTTCTCAGAATAATATTCTCTTCTCATTTGATTATTAGAATATATCTCCTTAACATTGATAGTATAATGTGACACTGTTATTTATTTTTTGAAGTATGACCCGATCGGATATTTGATGCATTTGCTTGTTGAATTTGAATTATTAATTTAAAATACTTACGTCTAAGTTAATATGAATTTGCCCATCAGTCCATTTTAGACCATTTCAACTTTTTACCCACTACCGACGTGACACTAAATTTGGGGCGTTACAAGCATGATCTTGAAATGACTCTCAAGTTTTGTTACAATATGAATAATTAGATATTTTGTGATGCAGAATAATTGATGAATTTATAAAAGATAAAATAATTATTCATAAAGAACTTGTTCACTTCATATATAGATATTTGAGAAATTCATTAGTATCCCTATCTTTTAGTACTTTCTGATTGCATGCTCAAGATTTAAGATGTTGGAGGTTTTATAAATATCGCATCAAATGTTTCCTAGTGTCCTTAACCTTAAGTGGAAAGTTTATTTTGCACCAAAGTGATCTCTGTAAAGATTATTTTATGTGAAAAAAAAAAGAATACATAATTATTACAAGAGTATTTAATATTTTTTTCAATCAAAGTAAGATCGAGATAATAAAAATTGCTAGCTTCAAGGAAAGAGAGATTAACGATTCATTTAGCAAGTTCTTAGTGATAGAAAACAACTGTATATCAACATTCTTATAACTATCGATTCAATGAAATAATATATTTGTCATATGTTTTGTTCATGTGCTACATCTAGTAGATATTTTTTATTAAATCATGATTGGATTCCATGTATTATGTCTTTATTTATCAAACAAATGGTCATCATTTCTTTCCATTCAAATTATGCTTCGAGGTAACATAACATTGGTTTCTAGATCTCAACCAACGTGACTAAGTAATTGAAGATAAGGAGTAAGATTCTTGATCTCGAGTCCAGTCTAGCCTTGTCGAACATTGGGCTCGGCTTACTCGAGCTTGGGCTGATCGAGCCCGACTTTGGTTGGTCGTGCCAACAGTATAACTCTGACCCGAGCTGCTCAGGTTGGGCTCTTAGGTGGCTTGGCTTTGGTCATGCAAAATTGCCTAATCTGAACATAAGAAAACAATTCTATACTGTTGTGTTTATATTAATCATATATATGATTAATAGAATGGTAAAAAGATCAAGACTTCAGAACGTTGACTTGGGTTTAAATCTTGAGGAGGGGGAGAAATTAACCTTTTTTTTTTGTTTTTTCTTTGATAGAGAAGGAAGGGAGCTTAGAATTCTGAGCGTTAGGATCGATGAGCCTCCTGGAGAGGAGATTGGAATTAACTTGAAGGGGAGAAGAAAGGAGATAGAAATTGAAATGAAGTAGATAAGGAAGGAGACTTCCGACCACAATGTTGTTCTTTACTATCTTCTATTTATATTCAATCTGAGTTCAATTTTATCTGCCCAATGAAGTTCGTATTCTAACTCCCTGCAGTTCCTTATCCCGACCACCATCTCAAGAAAATGATCATAAAAATGCATCTGCTTCAGCTGGTACGTTGTCCCTCTCGTAGTCATTCTTGACTCTCCAAATCAACTATCATCCTCACATAATAGTATCAACATAATTGCTGCTTCTCCGATAGATCCAAGCAGAGAAGGCTTCTTTATCTGTACAAACAGCTTCTGTATGTCGGAGTCCAGAAGTCCGGTCTGTTGCTCTCTCGATGGACTTGAGGGATGGAACCAACAGGAACCAAGCAAAGCCCTCTACTCCTCAGATCATACTTCACATCTGCCTTCTCCTTTCTCTCCAGTTCTCCCCATGAATTCTGCTCCTGAAATGGACCACCACAAGATGAGCGATCAACGGCCTCTTGTAAGAACTATATAGGAGACTTATCTCTCTCTTTACTCTTGAGTACCTTGGTAGCACTTGATTTCTGGTATGGTGCACTTAGCAACTGCATGAGCATGACCAGAGTTATTATCAGACTGATTCCTGCAATTGAGAGCTACGACTTGTACTGTCGAGATTGAATCTCTAAATATTGGAGATGTTACCTGTACTTGCTTCTGTAAAACTGTGATGCAAGTGATGGCTTCCATTAGCACAGAAGCTTGATCTGTCTGATAAATGTCAAAAGAGAAGGTTGGATGAGTTCGTGGCATTTATATCTGCAGATGAACAATCTGGTGCGATTGGTCTTTACCTTTCCGAATGGTGACACAAGCTGCTGCAGAGCACTCACCTTTTCTGCTATCTTTACTTTGGGCTCCTGCAACTGATTCCAACATCATAACGTTACCGTCCAAGAATTTTGCTACTAGAAGCCCCCACAAACAAACATGTCGCTGTTGACTGACCTTATGAGATGAAACCATGGAGCCGTCGGGCTTCGACTTCTTGAGGTGTGTCTCTGAACTGTCTTCGAATCTTTTCTTCTTCCCTTCAGTTGCCCTACTGACCTTGCCATTGCCTGTTATCTGCAACAAGGAACGAGGGTTTTACCTAGAAGCAGCAATGTCCGATCAATGGGAATTACATGCAGGACAGAAGAATTAGCGGGTGGGTGGAACTCACCGTTGAGCTTTGGCACTTGTTTCCGTCACACGAATCCGAGCCGTTTACAGAAGGCTTCATGTTTAAGCATCCAGCAAAATAGATTTTATCCGACAGATTTCTCTTGTTCGGCCATGGCACATCGGACTCTCCGAGGCCGATCGGCCCCCGTAAGAACGGCGTGGCTGCTCCTTTCGTACTGTGGTCGTAAGAAGGGGAATAGCTTGTACTATTTCCTACTTCGTGCTTGGCACGCCAATCATCGGAGGCCGAGTGGTGAGCCACCGGAGGACGACGATCGATGGAAACAGCGCATGTCGATGGTGCGATGTACTGATGTAGCTGTGGATAGGGAGGAGCGATGGACCAGTTGGTGACTAAATCTGACAGGTTATTTCGCAGTGCATCGCAGCTACTTAGATGCTTCTCAAAGCAGTTCGGCGAGGGTGGACTCAGTGCCCAGCTGGAACTCAGCACTTCAAGAGAGCTCTCTCCGTCTTCATGGCGGCTGCTGCGAGCCTCCCCATTGGTTCCGACGTTTCTGAAACATCCAAACCTACCTCTTTAGTTCAAGAAGAAGATGAATTCGTTCCACCGATAGATAGCTCAACCAGATGGTTACTGCCACACTTACAGTAGAAGTTGGTTCCATATATGGCTCTCCACCGGCGCGGCTACGAGTTCAGCGGATGAGGAGTCCATGCTGAGGGCAGAGTGGGTGGATGCATTGGTGAACGACGTGGTGTTGGAGATCGACGACATATCAGCATCGTCGTACGACGACGAGCTGGCGTGGCCATCCGCCTGCGGCAGCGGCCACCGCCTCATGGTATTCCAAGAGGAGAAGGGGCTCGCGTGGATCTCCCACCAGTGGCCGCCTGCCGTCACCGAGGTGGCCACCGAGGCCTCGGTGCCTTCTTCAGCCATGGCATGCATGCTTTAGCTCGAGACTTGGGTTTATAAGTAGAGAATTGCCATTCAAAGAGAGGTATTGGTACTCCTGCGACATGAAATTAAGCGTTCGACGACTCACGAAAACATCTCTGAATATAGAGATAAGTATGTGGACATCCAAAATAATTGTGTCACAGAGAGTGGGAGATGGAGGAGGTGGGACAGGGGAAGTGTGCAGAACTCGTGTTCTTCCCACTTAGCTTGTGAGGAATTATTATCGCAGGTTGGAGGGGGTCCATGAAGGTGTTAGCCCCATCGGGTTGTAGGTGGTGTTACATCTCTTTCTTCCACCCAATACACCTAAGAGAGAATATTATTAGCTTTCCATCCAACATCACTAACCTGATCTTTATAACCATTGTGCTCAGTTAAACGAAAATGATAACCATGAATAGCTGTGTTAATCTGATCATTGGTTTGGCGTACCTGCTGATGGCTTTAATCTTTTACTGTTGACAGCTAGAAGTGTTCCACATATATATACTTCCATTTCCTCTGAAACAAGAGATGGAGTGCAACTGCTTCCTTTACGAAGCACGTACTTGTACGTGCATGGTTATGCTTGTTTATTATTGGCAGGCAGACATTGCCTTGAGATGGAGTTGAACCAAACTAAGAAACCCTTTCACATCCCAATGTAAAGAAACGAAGTGCAAGATTGGAGTACGATTGATCGTTTGGTATATTAGCACTCGCTCCAGGAATTCAAGAACAGCCTGGAAATCTGATGTTGCTAAGTGCAGTTTTCCATGAGAAGTGGAGAATGAAAAAGGCACATCCTGAGAGAATAGAAGAATCTAAGTTGAAGGTGAGCTGGTAGCTGAAAGGAGTGCAAGAATGATGCTGTATAATCCAAAGATCACTCCGAGTTCTCGTAGCGCCAAAATTATGGCACAAGAAGAACAACCTGCAAGCTTTGGAGATGAGTGAGCTTCATGTAGACTTCGAAAACAAAGACATGAATGACAGTCTTAACTCTTTAGCTAAAATACGTCGACAGAAGGACAAGATTTGCTGCAGAATAATACAACGTAATCTCACCACAATCTAGTTTTAGTCATCTCTGATGTTTCCTGCCGTGGAAGAGAAGAGAATGAGTCGAAGCCACGGGAGAGAACTTTGAAGTTGCAGAATTCCTTCATGTACCAAGTGGCAACCATGGAGGGAGCAGAGCTTAGTGCAAGATGATGCTCCAGTTGGCCTCTCTTCGTTCACCTAGTCAATGTCCCCTACCAGAGGAACAAGTGTGACTCCTCCATTTCCCTTCATCACCCCATCAATCCACAAAGCAAAATGCTCAAAGTTAGGGGCAGCTTTTTTAACTTACTTTCATACTAATATTCGCGGAGAACATCGAAACATGGGGCCGGGGGCGGGGGGGGGGGGGGGGGGGGGGGGGGGGGGGGGGGGCGGGTAAAGGGTAGGGGAGGGGAGGGATGATAACTGAGCCCTAAAATGATAAATTGAGCATATGGTTGTCATAAACCAATTTGATTTCTCTCTTTTCAATCTTTATATTAAGCAATGGCATCGCTAGGAAGTGGTCATAATTGAGTGGTGGCTTCCCACCTCAACCTTAGGCTCCATGACATCTACTTCCACTAGAACTCGCTTTCAACACTTGCAAGCTTATTTCTCTCTCCAAAGGCAGTTTTCAGAGCCAGGGTTTCAAGCTTCTCCATCATCATCCACATGCATCGGTGCCCTAAATGCTTGGTTAGAAGACAAAAGCCAAGCTGATTCTATTAATCACATCAGTTTAATGCAAGTCTTTGTTATAATTCTTGAAGGAGCTCTATATATTTTGATTTTTTAGGAGAATCAATCCTTAAAATGTTATAGGGGTTCCTCACTCCTTCGGTACGAATAAAAGATGATCTTTGCTTGATAAAAAAGAGAGGGCGACTACATCATTATATAGGGTTATAAACCCTAGCCCACAGGAGTATTTGTCTAAGTAAAATTATCTCTTTGCCCCTCCTATAACTGGTCTACCTTAATAGGAATACGTGGTGGCTAAGTTGGCTCTATAGCTGACTCTAGCTGAGGGAAACCCTAGCCGACCAGCCCAATAAAGGGGGCGACGGCCACTAAGCCCTAGGCTTCTATCTAAACCCTAATTATACTTCTTTATAGGATAGAAGTGGCTTGGTGGGGTTTTATTACAATCTCATAGGGTTTTTTATTGACTACTTCTAGATTGATTCAGACTCAACCCTGCTGGAATCCTATCAAGCCCGCCCTCTTGAATCAACCTTATCCTCAAGGTTGAGAGTCCATAAACTCTGGGAACTAAGTCTTCAGCTCCTCGTAAAACTCTCACGTTGCATCTTCGAATGGTAAATTATTCCACTTTACGAGTACTTTAGTTGAAGAGTGTCGACGGCGCATCACAATCCTCCGATTAAGTATAGCTTCGGGTTGAGCTTGAATCTCGCCATCATTTGTGGTGCTCGGCAACTAAGTCTGAGCCAACTCACATTCTCCCAATTTCGACTTTAGCAAGGATACGTGGAAGACAGGATGGATCTTAGCGTCATCTGGGAGCTTTAATCTGTATGTCACGGCCCCAATACGCTCCAAAATCTGATATGGTCCATAGAATCGTGGAGATAGCTTCATCGATGCTTTGGTGTTGATTGACAGCTACTTGTATGGTTATAGGCGAAGGTAGACCTAATCTCCTACCAAGAATTCTCGCTCACTCCGATGAGTGTCTGCTTGTTGCTTCTTGCGGGCTTGGGCGACAGTTAGGTTATCTTTCAGCAACTGCAGAAGCTTATCCCTGTCAATTAAGTTTTGGTCAACCTGATCCATTTTGGTCATACCAATTATGTATTTAGGTATTACAAGGGGGTGGTCGGCTATACAATGCCTCATAGGGGGTACATTTAGTTGATGAATGATAAGTTGTGTTTGTACCACCATTTAGCCCAAGGAAGCCACCTTGTCCACTCTTTGGGCTGGTCACTGGTGAAGCACCGTAAGTAAGTCTCGAGACGTCTATTCACTATTTTGTTTGGCCGTCTGTCTGTGGATGATAGATTATGCTCATCTTCAATTGGGTGTCTTATAGTTAGAAGAGCTCGGTCCAAAATTTACTTGTAAACACCCTGTCACGGTCGCTCAAAATTGACATTGACATCTCATGTAGTTTTATAATATTTTTTATAAAAAATTGAGCAATAGTGGCAGCAGTATAAAGATGTCTCACAGTACAAAAATAAGCATATTTGGTTAGACGACCTACCACCACAAAGATTGTGCTTTTACCTTAAGATGGTGGCAGCCCTTCTATGAAGTCCATGGGGATGTTAGTCCATGCTAACTTCGGTATAGATAGTGGTTATAGTTTTCACAGACTTGCCATCGTTTCACCTTTTTGCTGCTGACATACATAATCATAAATCGATATTTTCATACCTCTCCAAAAAAAAGTTTTGCTTCACCCTCTTATATGTTCTCAGAAATCTGGAGTGCCCTGCTAAAGGTGAAGAGTGCATCTCATACAAAATAATTTTGAGGTAAGGGGAAGAAGGAACAATCACAATTCAGTCTTTGTAGTGCAGGTCTTTCGAATCCCAAGTGTAGTGACTCATGGAACCTGAATTCTTCTCCAATTTTTCTCTGATGCCTCGGGTTTCTGGGTCGCTCTTCTATTCCTCCCTAATGTCTTTGAGGAAGTCGGTGGAAGGAAGAGAGATGGTTGAAATTTTGGCTTGTCGTGGTAGCCGAGATAGAGAATATGCAACAACATTCTCTTTCCCCTTTTGATAAATAATTTCATAATCAAAGCCAAGAAGTTTAGTTACCAATCGTTGTTGCTCTGGGGAAGATATTTTCTACTCTAAAAAAATACTTAAGGCTTCGGTGGTCGGTCTTAATCTGGAAGCGTCGGTCGATCAAGTAGGGTCTCCACTTCGTGACGACGTGTACGATGGCAAGCATTTTAATTATACATGGACATTTTAAGATGGGAGGGAGATAAAGTCTTACTAGTGTAAGCAAGAGGTCAGCTATCTTACATTATAACGGCTCCAATTCCAACTCTGGACGCGTTGGCCTTAATCATGAAGGTACGATTGAAATCGGGCAACGCTAGGATCGACGTCATCGTCATGGCTACCTTGAGTCGTTCAAAGGCTGTGGAAGCTTTATCCGACCATAAGAAGGAGTCTTTCTTTAGATGAGATGTGAGTGGGGTACTGGTCTTCCCATAATCTTTCACGGATTTCTGGTAGTAGCCCGTGAGTCTAAGGAAGCCACGCAACAATTTTATGTTGGTAGGTTTTGGCCATCCTTGCATTGCTTCGATCATTGTCGGGTCTACCGCCACTCCATCCTTTAATATAATGTGCCCTAGATACTCCACTTTATGTTGTAAAAAGTTACACTTTGATTGTTTAATATAAAGGGTGTTCTCTCGAAGGATTTTAGAACAATTCGCAAGTGCTGAAAATATATATCAAGTGTAGGGCTATAAATGAGGATATAATCAAAAAATACTGACATGAACTTACGTAGAAACCTTGAAAAAATGTCGTTCATCAAGCTTTGAAAAGTAGAATGAGCATTTATAAGTCCAAAGGGCATTAACAAAAACTCATAGTGGCCGTTATATGTGCGGAATGTAGTTTTCGGAACATCTTCAGTGTATACCCGAATCTGATGGTATCCGAGATGGAGATCTAATTTAGTGAAGACTCGAGCTCCTTCTAGTTCATCTAAGATGATGACGTTCAAAGCCCGGTAATCAACGCACATCCACCACGTACCATCCTTCTTGCGCACAGGCAACACCGGTGAGGAGTAAGGGTTGCAGCTTGGTCGAATCACTTTGGTGTCGAGCATCTCCTTAACGATGTTCTCAATCTCATCCTTCTGCAAGTGAGGATAATGGTACGATCTCAAATTTGTTGGAGGTTTGCCCAACAATATAGGGATGCGATGGTCATGCGGTCGGTTAGGAGGAACCCCACGCGGCTCCATGAAAATATCTACGAATTCGTCCAGCAATAAAGCAAGCTTAGAATCTGAATTTTGCACGTTCTCCTCCTTTGATGGCTATTGGATATGCATCAAAAAATTCACCATATGTCTTGTGTAGCACTTTCTCCATCCGTTGTGTCGAAACAGTGGAGATATGGCTCTCACGCTTGCCTCGCAATGTGACTTGTCTCCCTTTACAATAAAACTTCATGATTAGCTTAGAAAAATTTCAGGAGATGTCATCTAATGTTGTGAGCCATTCAATCCAAGCACGTCTTCATAGTCATCGATGGGTGGGAGGAAGAAATCAACTATCACTTCTTGGTCTTGTAGGAGCAATTTTACCCGCGGGCACCGTTGGTTACAATTGAGGATTCGACCGTCAGTGACCTTTATGTTGAACTTGTTGCAACTTTTGATTTGAAGTGTCATACATGCAGCAATCTTGCTGTTGAGAAAGTTATTGGTGTTGTCTATATTTATAAGAATGGTGATGGGTTGTTGTTTAAGGAGTCCTCCAACTTTCATCGTCTACGGGTTGGAGCAACCAGCCAGCGGGTGTACTGCATAGTCGGCCAATTGGGGCTCTTCCTCTATGGCTTTATCTTTGAGTTTGAGGTCTTCTTCAGATGGTACAACATCCTCATCCTCTACTGGTTCAATGATAAGGAGCCACCCCTTTTGCAGTGATATTCTCGGTTCCACGGTTTATCTCAATGCCAACACAACCCCTTGGCCGATCGTTCACGAAGCTCATCTCTTGTTAATTTTTTTGATGCGGGGACTCAGATGGTAGTAGAGGGGGCTGAAGGCTTCAACATGGCTGGTCGGGGAGCAACCCTTGTCCTTCATACTTCATGGTTCAATCGTTCTTCTTGGATTATTGCGAATGAAATTGCCACCATAAAAGTGTACAGTTGTCACGCCTTTACTTCTCTTCGAATCTTCAGCTTTAGGCCCTCAATAAAAGTATCTAAAAGTTACTTTTTAGACCAATCCATAGTTTGGTTAGATAAATATTCAAACCTTGTTTAGTATTCTTATATTGTAGAGGTTTGTTGAATCTTCGCCAATTGTCTGTGGATGTTGTCAAAATCAGTTGGTCCGAAGTGATTTAGTAGTCCTTCCTTGAATCGTTGCTAAGAGAGACATTCATGGGTATGCTCAAACCAATTGAAACATTGAATAGCATCTCCCTCGAGGTGGATGGTAGCAATCTCCACCCGTGTAGAGTCGACGGTTCGATAGAACTGAAAATAGCGCTCTACGTATAAGATCCATCCGATCGGGTCTCCTTCTTCCCATTTAGGAAAGTCAACCTTCATACATGGATTGTTTGGATCAAGGATGATATGACCACGCTCTTGAGGATCATCTCGCTGATCTGAAGTTTCTCCTTGCTGTGATTTCCTCGGGCTCAATGGTCGGCCCATGTTGAATTCGGTGGAAAGGGATCATATCTTCTCCTCTATGCGGCTTTCAAAGGGTTCAAACTTAGCGTTAATGGCCTCCTCTAATGCCATGGTGTTGGCCTCTAGATCTATAATGTTGAGGTCTTTTTTCTATTGTTGGGTTAGTGGCATGAGAATTTTAGAGAAGAGGTGGCCGGTTGGATGGGTGGATCGGGTAGATGGAAGTAGGTTGCATTAAGGCTGATTTGGAAGGCTGTTTAGGATCAGTTTAGAGTGCAGTTTGGAAGGGTTCTTAGTGAGGATGGTAGGGTTTGAGGATGAGAAAAAAAGAGTCCAAAAAATCACAAAAGATAGCATTTAAATCTGAAGGAATTTGATGAAGAAAGGGCTGTGTACGTGTTATCCTGTCGAACATAATTTACGTTGGAGAAACACTAAATTCTCGACGTAATTTTTAGTGAAAAACCCAAGTAAAATATGTAAAAATTTATCACAAATACTCAGTTCAGATGTGGGTAATATTAGCAAATAAGTTTGACAAAATTTCGGCAGCGTAACAGTAGGAAAGTGGATGAAAAGACAGAAGGCATATTCTTCGTCGTAAAATTCCAGCAATGCGCGATGAGGAATTGCAGCACTATAAGTCCGATTTTAGAAGAATTTTTTTCCAGAGATCAATCTTAGATGAAAGCTAAGATGATCTATGAATTTATATAAAAGTTTCAGCAAAAAAAGATGAATAAAAGTTCAATTTCAAGAAGCAACAATCGGTTGAAATTTTTCTGTAGTGTTTTCCCTTCGCAACGATGATAACATTTACAACGGTAGAATTTTACAGCAAGAAAAATATGTAAAATCTTCTTCAATGTGTAAAGCAAAGAAATAGTAGTAGCAAATATGTGTGGGTAATGAAAATATACCAGATCTCCAATTTCAAATGCAGGGGGGGTAGCAGTAGATTGATTAAATCTGCAGCTTGGGGATGACGGTGGAGGCGCGTGTTGCAGCAATTGTGGGAATTGCTTGGAAGAGTGGGGGTGACAAAGATGGTAGTAAGGGCAACGGGAACACTTCTCTGATACCAGATGAACCCCTGAAGGAGCTTTATAGATTTTGATCTTTGAGGAGGATCAACACTTGGAACGCTATAGGGGTTTTCCCCTCCTAGAACTCGGTACAAGGCTGAATAAAAGATGAACTTTGGTTGATAAAATAGAGGGGGCGGCTATATCATTATATAAGGTTCTAAACCCTAGCCCATGGAGGTGCTTGCCTAAGTAAAATTATCTCTTTGCCTCTCTTATAGTCGACTTGTCTTAGTAGGGATAGACGACGGCTAAGTTGACTCTATAGTCAACTTTAGCTGAGAGAAACCCTGGCCAATTAGCCCAATAAAAAAAGTGACGATCATTAAGCTCTAATACTCCAATTTAAATCATAGTCATACTTATTTATAGGATAAAAATGACATAATGAAATTTTATTACAATCTCACATAATTTTTTATTGACTAATTCTAGACTAATTAAGACTAAATCTGGACATCTCTCTCTCTCTCTTTCTCTCGCTAGTGTTCAACAAAATTTGTTTTGGCTTGCATAGTTTGCACTAAAGTGTGCATGAGCTGGTTGAATGGTGACTTGAAAACCATCTCATATTTATCGAAGTTTGCAATGACAATGATGAAGTTTGTCATGTTAGATCGACAAGTGGCAGCGTCGTCCCTCTAAAACATTTGCATCCATCCATGTCAAACAATGGCTTTAGCAAGATAAACAACACAAAATCTCTCACCATCGCACCAATCTCTCGGCACATTAAGGTAAATTAATACAACCAAAAGCCTAATGAGGCCATTATCTTCCTCAGTGGAACCCTTTTTGTCGTGTAGTTCGGAGCATTAAAGCTTGGGGAGCTTCACCCAGAGATGCACAACTGTCTATGGCGAGAGATAGGAGGAAGAGACAAAGGAGGATCATACAGCAATAAGCACTCGAGACCTTCCAAAATGGAAAAAGCTACACGACATATGAAATTAAGAGGAGGAGGAGGAGTAGGTGTTGTTTGCTTAATCACCAGCAACATAAGGAGAGCTTTATTCTAACACATGTTGACCCTGGTTTTAGGGCTTACAAAGCTTTTCTTTTGCTCATTACTTTGCCATTGGAGAAAGCATGGAGGGAGTTGTTTATCTCTGCAACCTTATCTTTTCAACTGCCGACTTCCCACTAAGGTTGGTAGGAGTGGGAGCTCCATGTAGGGTTGATGGAGACAAGAAAGGTTTCATGTGTGAGCCTGGTGGTGGTGGTGGTGTATGAATAGTGTTATTGTTAAAGGAGCTTTAAGAGGTGGATGACATAAAGGTGTGGCTGTGGTGGTGAGTTGATGAGGTGGACTTTGGGCTGAAGAGGGGTTTGATGGTCTCAAGTGCATGGGTGTCGTCTGAGGGGAAGAAAGTCAAAAGGTCAAGTAGACATTTGGAATTGGAGTGATGGAGTGCAATTAGTTTGCTCGAATTTATTAAGCCATGTATTGATGATAAGGGATTAACAATTTCCCATATCAGTATCAAATGTGTATATAGATATACAATAGTGTGGCAATCCAAATTTAGTTATTTTTGAATTTTTCCCTTATTATTTTAATTTTAATTTTCCCATATATGTTATTTTAGTTCAAATATGTTAATTGATCTTAGCATAATGATGTTAAGTATAAATTGATACTCATAACCCTTTCAAAAATATTGAAACATATGATAGGTCAAATAATTGATGAAAATAATAGAATATATTTTAGGTATTATAAAGTTTTAATACTAGTTAATGATTAATATTCGTATAAGTGGGCTGGGCCTTTACGTCTTAAATTGAGTTGGGCATGCACTCTAGAGAAGCCCAGTCCAATGAAGCACGCATATCCCCTTCACCGTGCGTCTCTTCCGATCTCGTCTCCACCGAGCTCGACAACGGCTAGCAATGATCCCGCCATCGAGGCACGCCTGCATATGCTCCTACCGTCCATTGCTGTCTTTGGTTGGAATCATCGGCGGAGGAGCAGATTTCGAAACCCTAGTCGGCAACCGCTCCCTTTTCTTCGACTACCTCGTGGGCCGATGACAATAATGCCGTCGCCCGAGGTGCCGCCCTGGCCCATTTAAGTCCTCTTGCTCCCCGGTGGAACATCGAGACCCACAAATCGGTCGTAGAGGGCTAGCGAGGAGGTAGAGGGGGATGAAGACGGCAAAGGACCCGGCCCTACCAGCTCCGACTATTGGTTCCTCACCCACAATGGGCGCTCTAGCAGCGGTTTCACCACAGGATCGGCGGAGATGCTGTTGCTCCCGACATCTTCGGGATTGGTGGTGAGGACGAAGCGGAAAGGAGGTAGTTTCCTAAGCAGCGGGATTTGGAGAGGGCGGAAAAGCTGGAGGAGGCAAAGCGGGATCCGGAAAAAAATTGTGGGCGTGAAGGTCCATGATGTGTTGAAGGAGAAGAGGAGGCAACAGAAACATGCTTAGAAGTGGAAGGAGATACTCAAGAACACAGAAGAGGTTAGGGCAGAGAAGCGGAAGACCAAGGCAGACAATGTAATTGAGAGGTTCAACCAGAAGAAGATGCGGTATATTGAGAAGAGGGATCAGAAGCGTTTGTGCCCGGGGTTCAAGAAGTGCGAAGTGGAATATGCCAACGAAAAAACTGTTGCATGTACAAATTGCCCATGGTTTTGAAATCTAATGAAGAAGAGGTAATGCAAGTTTTTCTTGTCTTTCTGCCCATGTTATCTGGCAAGTTTCATCATTTAACAGTGGATTCAAGTAATTATTATTATTAGCTAAATGAATTCGTGTCTGGTTGGTTATTATTGGAAAACTGATGCCACTTCTAGTATTTACCAGACTTAATGTACTTTCTTAACGTGCAGTAGAAAAGATTCAAAAAAATTTATTTTCTGTAACTTCTAGTGTTCTTCAATTGGCCTTGCTATGATGTGTGGGAATATATATGGAATTAAAAAAATTACTTTCTCCCAATACGAAAAATTGAATGTTTCTGCTGTAAATACTCAAGGCTTGAGACCTTCGTACCATTGATTTCCATCCTTGTGTTTATTATCATTTGTGATTATAAGTTGATTGAGTCTCTTGCAATGACATGGAAGTGTTCAATTCACTAGCAACAGGAAGGTGTTGTTATGTTAAACTTAAAACTCATGTTTTAGACTCGTGATACCCATGAGTGAGTGAGGCCTGGCAGTAGAAGCTTTATACATGCTGCGAAGCTAGAGAGAGGTAGCAAATATGGAACTAACTACTTATTCTTAATAAATGATTATCGTTGGTCATTGTTCTGAACTTCTGATTCCTAACAGAGATGCCGAACCATTTAGTTATGTATGTTCACTAGTCCACCTTGGCTTGCAATGGCTCCTTAATCAGAGAAACCAGGGAGGACTTAAACAAATGGCATTTGGATGACCAACTTCTAAGGATTTTCGCCTCTAATGGTGAGAGAGGGAAAGGAACACCCTGAGGAAACCTTTGGAGCCAATCGATGAGGTATTCATGGAGGACTCCTTCTTCTTCTTTGCTTTTTTTCTGATCTGGCTGGTCTGGTGCTGGCATAATTTGGAACACTGGTTTTTACTGGATCTATACCAATACAATTAGGGGCTGGCATGGGTCCAGCACTGGTATTTGATATTTTGGTTTCAAGTGGTCTGTAAAGGTTTCTGAGAGTTGTTTTATTTTTTCTATGGCTTATAACATGCTACGTTTATAATCTGCAGGAACTTTAACTGCTTGCCCCAATATGATTATTGTATGCCAAGAAGATGATACCTTACACGGTCAAACGTTCAAATCCATCCATCCATACAGTTATTACATAAAATATCATAATTGTAATTACACCTTTCTCAAAGAACCACATTACATGAACAATTGAGATATCTGTTATGCAAAATGTTGGCAGTTAGAACCAATTTTAGTTTACTATTCTAGCCTAGGATTTTAAGTTGTTTTTGGAATTGTTATATGAAATTAGGAATACTTGGCTATCATTTATTGTGAAGGATCCTCTCTAAATGCTTATGATATGTGGATGAATAAAATTGAGCTGCTGCATTGATATTCTTTTTCCCTTCTTGGGAGACACTGCGGTGGTGCTGGCCCATGATTAATGAGATTCCATTTTATCTTCTTCATTTCTATTGTTTGTTCCCTCTTTCTTTTTAGTTTTCTATCTGTTGACTTGCAAACTATACCTAAACACTTTGCTATTATAGTACTGCGACAGTGCCATGATAAGTCTCTGTAGGACTATTTCTAACACATTAGCTTTGCTGCAGTACTGGTTATAGTGCTTTTCTTGTACCTTTTATATTACTACTATAGAGTATCTACTGCAAAAAAAATTAGCACCATATTTATTTTGTTTAAACTTTAAAGTTCGTTATCAGGTCTACTTTGATTAGTACTCCATCTCTCACAAAACCCTCCACCATCCTAAAAATTTAACTAGGAAAGTCCAGCACAACCTTTCCAATCTTCCTCCTGTAACTTGACTCGCATAGAAGGCCTCTGTTACACTTTTATCTTGCATCGTTCATGATCCAAATTTTAATTTAGTATTACTCTACCAAAATCCTTGTTCTTCCTTTATAGTCATGTCGACGCATGTGATTTTAGTAGCTTTTTTTAAGGTACCCTTTCAGTTGTCCTGTTTATCAGAGTTAGTTGATGCCTATATGAGTTTTATGTTGCACATCTCTTACGGTGAACCAGTGATTGCAAAAGGCGCTCGGGCGCTTTGTCACGGGCTTAGCTGAATTTGCCTAAGCCGTGCGGCACCCTTGCGGCCCTCCCGAAGACTTAGCTGAAATTGCCTAAGTCGTGAAGCAACCTTGCCCACTGTTCTGGACTTAGCTGGGATTGCCTAAGTCATGAAACGCCCAAGGCGTTATCTGTCCGCACAGGGTCAGCCCTCTTACAACCTCTTAAGGTCCCGTAGGACCTGCAAAGAAGAAGTTGATTAGTTTAAAAGCGAGCAACGGACATGTCCCGGCGTCTCGTAAAGCGGAAAGCTATACAAGCAATTTGTCGAACACCTTGAGTGCAGCTGAGAAAAGAGAGAAAGAGAGCGAAATAGGACTTTGGAGGGTTGTAGGAACGGTCGCAAGTCCACAAACGACGGTTCCAAAGTATCGGACGCAAGACAAGTTCAATTGCTGATGAACGACTACGCCCGACATATACCCGGAGCCCCATCCAGTCCAGTGCCACCTGGGGGGTTCCAAGGTGCTGAAATGGCTGACATTTCGCACCGCTCAGAAAGGTTGCCGTGGCACAAGAAAAAGACCCAAAAACAAGACTGTTTTGGGCTGTTTTGGCTCTGTGCAGCGAACGACCGTTCTGCAGCCTTCTACACTACTTTCGCTCACATTTCTTAGGTAAAAACACAAACTCAAACATATGTACAAGCAAGAAAAAGCAACGAACGGTTCACGAAGCGAAGATGTTGCGGTTGAGCGACGTCCGTTCGTGACATTCTCCCCCACTTAAACTGTCGACGCCCTCGTCGACGCTTGTTGGTAGGCTTTGACGCGAGCTTCTTCATGTCGTAGGGCATCTTCTGGCTCCCAACTGGCTTCTGCTCGAGGAAGCTTTTGCCACTTCACCAAGTACTCAATTTGCTGTGCTCCATTGGGTAGCTTTATCTTGCGATCCGCCAGAATAGTTTCAACTCGCTTCTCGTAAGAGGCTCTGGTGGGGGGTAGTCGAGTTGGAACATTTCAAGAATCATCTTGCGGATCTGAGTGGTAGGCTTTCAAGTTGCTCGCATGGAAGACGTTATGAATTCTGAACCATGCTGGCAGTTGCAACTTGTATGAGACATTGTCTACTCTGCTAATGATTGGGAAAGGCCCTTCATATTTGCGCACCAATCCTTTGTGCACTCTGTGCCTAAAGAACTGGAGTGATGTTGGTTGGAGCTTCACCAACACCATGTCGCCCACTTTAAACTCTTGTGGTCGCCTCCCCAAGTCTGCCCACTTTTTCATCTTCTTGGCCGCCTTCTCCAAGTAAGCCCGCGCAATATCTACATTGCGATGCCATTCCTTTGCAAAGTGATAGGCTGATGGGCTACTCCTTGTATAACCAATAACCAGGGTGTGAGGAGTTGATGGTTGTTGTCCCGTAATAATCTCAAATGGGCTCTTGTTGGATGCAGAGCTCCGCTGCAAGTTATAGGAGAATTGGGCTATGTCCAACAGCTTCACCCAATCTCGTTGGTTGACACTTACATAGTGCCGAAGATATCGCTCCAAGAGCGAGTTAATTCTTTCTGTTTGGCCATCCGTTTGGGGGTGGAGGCTTGTGGAGAAGTATAATTTAGATCCCAACAACTTGAACAACTCGGTCCAAAATCGTCCCAAGAACCGAGAATCTCGATCACTAATGATGTTATGTGGGACTCCCCAAAATTCACCACATTCTTCATCATCAATCTAGCCGCCTCCTCCGCTGAGCAACGTAGGGGTGCAGCAATGAATGTTGCATACTTCGAAAACCGATCAACTACCACGAGTATCGATCCAAGTCCCCCTACTACGGGCAAGCTTGATATGAAGTCCAAGGAAATGCTCTCCCAAGGCCTTTCTGGTATGGGCAGCGGCTCCAAAAGTCCCACTGGCTTTTGCTGCTCTATCTTGTCCTGTTGACAAGTAAGGCATGTTCGAACATATTCCTCCACATCTGTCCCCATTTTCGGCCAATAGAAGGCCCTCTCCACGAGAGTCATTGTTCGGTGGATACTCGGATGTCCAGCCCAAAGGGAATCGTGACACTCTTTCAGGAGTTCACGCCTCAAGTTATCCGCTTGCGGAACATAAACTTTGTTCCCCTTGGTATAGATGAGTCCCTCCTGGACCCAAAATCATCGTGCATTGCCCTCTTTGATGAGTTGCATCAGAGTTACTGCCTGAGGATCTCGGTACAGTCCATCCCTGATCCTGGAAAGGAAGTTGGAGCGCAATTGACTTGCTTGGCCTCCGCCCTCCAACTGTATAGCATTCACTAGCTCCACTTTCCGACTCAATGCATCGGCCACGACATTTGCTTTTCCGGGCTTGTACTCCATTACCATGTCGAACTCAGCCAAGAAGTCCTGCCATCGTGCTTGCTTTGGGGAGAGTTTCTTTTGAGTTTGGAAGTAATTCAATGCGACATTGTCTGTCCTTAGCACAAATGGTACTCCCAGAAGGTAGTGTCGCCACACTCGTAGACAGTGGACCACCACTGTCATCTCCTTCTCATGCACAGGATATCGTCGCTCGGTCTCGTTGAGCTTGCGACTCTCGTAGGCCACCGGATGACCCTCCTGCATAAGAACTCCTCCAATAGCAAAATCAGAAGCATCTGTATGGACTTCAAAAGACTTTCCATAGTCCGGTAATCTGAGTACAGGTTCCTCCAACACAGTAGTCTTTAGGTCTTGAAATGCCACCTCACATTTGTCCGACCATCTCCAGGACTGCTCCTTCTTTAGCAACTCCGTCAACGGAGCTGCGCGCTTTGAATACCCAGCTATGAAGCGCCGATAATAGTTGAAGAACCTAAGGAAGGATCTCAACTCTGGCACCTTCTTTGGTGTTCGCCAGTCCGCCACAGCTTGCACCTTAGACTGGTCCATTCGGATGGAACCATGGCCGACTCGATGCCCCAAGAATAAAATCTCCGTTTGGGCGAAATATCACTTTTCCCTCTTCACGAACAAGGTGTTCTCCCTGAGAACTTTGAAATTTGTTCAGAGGTGTCTAACATGCTCCTCAAGTGTTTGGCTATAGACGACGATATCGTCTAAGTAGACGACCACAAACTTGTCCAGATACTCCTTGAACAGCTGGTTCATTAGAGTGTAGAATGTGGCCGGAGCATTGGTTAAGCCGAAAGGCATCACCAAGAACTCGAATGCTCCATACCTGGTCACACAGGTAGTCTTTGCCTCATCACCTTCTGTAATGCGCACCTGCCAATACCCCGACCGAAGGTCGAGTTTGGAGAAGTACTTTGCCTTGCCCAATTGATCGAACAAGTCTGCTATGAGCGGGATAGGGTACTTGTTCTTCACCGTCATCTTGTTAAGGGCTCGATAATCGATGCATAATCGGAGACTCCCATCTAGTTTCTTCTGAAAGAGGACTGGAACTCCGAAAGGTGCTTTGGAACTGCGGATGAGACCATCGCTTAGCAGTTCATCTAACTGCTTCCTCAATTCCGCCAACTCTGGAGGGGCCATGCGGTATGGTGGTCTCGCTGGAGGCTTAATTCTCGGCTCCAGCTCAATCCGATGATCCACGCCTCTGCGTGGTGGTAGAGTTCTCGGCAACTCTATTGGCATCACATCCGAGAACTCCTTCAGGATGTTCGCCACAACAGCAGGTTCCTGAATGGCTTCCCCATCAGGTGTCTCTAGCTTCATAGTCGCTACAAAGGTTGATTCACCTTTTCGTACCCCTTTCTTCAATTGTAAAGCCGATATTTGTTGTAGGTTCTTGGTTCCTCCCCGAGAAACTGGAACCATGCAGGGATCATCACCTCCCATTAGACACAAGAAGTTCAGGAACGGTACTGGCACCAACTTCGCTGCGTGCATAAACTCCATTCCGAGAATCACTTGGAAGTCATCTAGTGGCACTGCCATCAAGTTTGTGCTCCCACTCCATGTCCCGATCTTGATGGGGATCCCTTTCGCTTGTCCGGAGATCCGCTTGGCCTCCGAATTCACCGCCTTCATACGACTTGGGCTCTTCTCCAAGAGTAATCCCAGTCGCTTAGCTTCGCGATCGGCAATAAAATTGTGGGTCACGCCCGTATCCACCATTGCACGGGTTGTTTGGCCATTAAGCTTGATGTCCACATACATCAACTCGTTGTTTCCTGCCTTCAGTGGCTTTGCCTTTGTGTTCTCCCCCACTTGACCCCGCAACGCATTCAACAAACGCATTGCTCCCATCCTGGGTCCTTGCGACGCCTCACTGTCGCTACTGGAGTCAGAACTGCTCGAACTAAGGGCGATAGCTTTGCCCTTGTCTGACTTACGGGATAGAACCGATGCCGTTAGAGCGTTGAGTGCCTGTTTTTGTGGGCACTCCCTCACTTTGTGTGGTCCTCCACACAAGAAGCATCCACTAGACTTTGGGACTCTACCTCTTGAGCCCGGTCCCTTGTGGAAATTCTTCTTCTTTTGCTCGCCCCCAGACTCCTTCGCTCGAGAATATTTAGATGGGCGATTTCCCGAAGAGTGTTTCTTCTTTCTCGAATCCTCCGAAGAAACAAAGTCAGTCAGCCTTTCCGCGGCTGCAATTGCCCCGACTACGTCGGTGACATTCCTCCGATGTAGTTCTTGTTGTGCCCATGGCTTCAAGCCATCGAGGAAGCTGAATAGCTTGTCTTTCTCAGACATGTCCCGAATATCCAGCATCAGTGCTGAAAATTGTTTCACATAGTCTCGGATTGTTGTACTCTGGCGGAGTTGTCTCAGTTTCCTTCTTGCGACAAACTCTGTGTTCTCGGGCAAGAACTGAGTTCTCAACTCTCGCTTCAAGTCTCCCCATGTATCCACTCGACATCGGCCTTGCTGGATCTCTTCCCAACGGGTTCGCCACCAAAGTTTTGCATCCCCATTCATATACATTGTTGCTATCGCAACTTTGGTTTCTTCAGAATCGAGCCTTGTAGCACGAAAATACTGTTCCATGTCGAACAAGAAATTTTCAATCTCTTTGGCATCCCTAGCACCTCCGTAACACTGCGGCTCCGATGCTCTGAAGTGTTGTGGTGGCGCAGCGCGGGTGTTGTTCCCTCCCGCATCAAGAGTCCTTATTAACACCATCACCTTAGCCGTGAGTTCCGCCACAATTTCATGTAGATATCGTACGGAATCTTTGGTGTCCTCTGTCAGTTGATCAATCAGGGATTCAACATTCTCGATCCGAGTTTCAGCTTCTTCTTGTGAGCTCTCTACCCCAAGTAGCCTTCCTCGGCCTTGGTAGAGTTCCTCCACGTTCGCTTCAAGAACATCGAGGCGGGTTTCCGCCATTGTAAGTCTCTCTCTGTGGCCCTTCTTTCCGGTTGGCGCTCCAGATGGCGCCTCCTCCCCTCGAGGAGAATACCCAACTTCACGCTCGTCTTGTTCACTGTCGCGCTCCTCATAAGCGGTTCCAGCAGTTTGCGAGCGAGTTTGCACTTGCAGCCCACCTGCGGCTGCTTGGAGCAAGGGTCCCGCTTGCCCCATCTTGCTCGATTCACCACGATGTCTCACCATGGCGAAATTGCGAATCTTCTTCGCTGTTCGTATGAATTGCTTGCCTGCTCTGATACCACATTGTCACGGGCTTAGCTGAATTTGTCTAAGCCGTGCGACACCCTTGCGGCCCTCCCGAAGACTTAGCTGAAATTGCCTAAGTCGTGAAGCAACCTTGCCCACTGTTTTGGACTTAGCTGGGATTGCCTAAGTCATGAAACGCCCAAAGCGTTATTTGTCCGCACAGGGTCAGCCCTCTTACAACCTCTTAATGTCCCGTAGGACCTGCAAAGAAGAAGTTGATTAGTTTAGAAGCGAGCGACGGACACGTCCCGGCGTCTCGCAAAGTGGAAAGCTATACAAGCAATTTGTCGAACACCTTGAGTGCAGCTGAGAAAAGAGAGAAAGAGAGCAAAATAGGACTTTGGAGAGTTGTAGGAACGGTCGCAAGTCCACAAACGACGGTTCCCAAGGTATTGGACGCAAGACAAGTTCAATTGCTGATGAACGACTACGCCCGACATATACCCGGAGCCCCATCCAGCCCGGTGCCACCCGGGGGGTTCCAACGTGTTGAAATGGCTGACATTTCGCACTGCTCAGAAAGGTTGCCGTGGCACACGAAAAAGACCCAAAAACAAGGCTGTTTTGGGCTATTTTGGCTCTGTGCAGCGAACGACCGTTCTGCAGCCTTCTACACTACTTTCGCTCACATTTCTTAGGTAAAAACACATAAACTCAAGGCAAAACAAGCTGCCAAACATATGTACAAGCAAGAAAAAGCAACGAACGGTTCATGAAGCGAAGATGTTGCGGTTGAGCGACGTCCGTTCGTGACAGCTTGCCTAAACGCTCTAGCGAGGTGAGGCGAGGCAAGGCCCGAGCACGTGCCGTCTGGGCGCTCGCTCGAGCCCATGCGTCGAGCGCTTCGGGCGAGCGCTAGGGTTAAACTAGGCGATCGAACCAGGGTTTTAGCTTTGGTTCGGTCGTATTCGCGTTAGTTGATTCAATCGAACCATCTAACACACCGATATCAGTTTCTCACCTCCCGCTCGCAACTTCATCAACCCTAATCTCGCTCGCGATTCCGCCGCCGACATTGCTCTCTATCGCCGTTGTCGCTACCTCTCTCTGCTGCCGCTATCGCTGCTCTCTATTGCCGCTGCTCTCAGTAAGCAGCTTCCGCTCTCAATCAGTAGCATTGTCTCTACTCTTCTCACCCTCTCCTTACATCGACTCCGCTCGACTCAGTATATTGTTAATAGTATACTATTAACAATACTGTTAATATGTTGTTATATTATTAATTATATTATATATTTGTTAATTATATATAATATTAATTAATTATATTATATTCTTTTTTATATTTTAGTGCTTGCCATTTTAAAAAACAATTCTATTTCATTGACCATCTTTTTTCTGAGATAGTTGTGTATAACTACTGTGGTTAAGATTACTAATTATTAATTGTTATCTCATACAAGTTTAAATGAAAAGACCACCCCTCATTTGTTTTGCGAGATCTTTTATTATCCTTTTTTTTTTTGTTGAACTTAGGAGTCTGCACCTGTGATTTCAAATTTTAAGGATACTATCTAAAGGGACCAAAGAAGGGTTTTCTCACCATACAACCTTGACTCGGATAAAGCTGACTCGATGTTGTTATTTGGAGCTTTCTGCAATCCGGTTTGAAAATTAAACATTCAGATATGTATGAGTAACTTATGACTTGAAGAAAATCAATAAAAAAAAATAGTGTAGTTAAGTAACAAGATGAGATGCGAATGTTGAGGTGGATAGATGTGATTAATAGAAAATATATTAATAAAAACTATTTTCATCAGTGAATAATTAGGTGCAATGATGAGGGTAGATGATTGGAATTAATGTGTGTCATAGGAGGTAGAGGAAGACCTAAGAAAACTTAGTCAGAAATGATAAAGAGATATGGCTCTTGATTTAACTAGTGATATTACCTCAAATGGAGCCAACAGCAGAGAAGATCCATGCACTCAACACAAAATAGTTGGGGGATTACTGCTTATTGTTGTAGTTTATAATACAAAGAAATGTTTCAATTGCATTAAGCCAAATTTTATGGTTTACATGACAGTGCTATTGACCATTGTACTAATTTCTCTTGGCAGTTTTGAGAGAGACATTCGGAAAATATGAATGACTCCAAAAAAAAAGTCTCGGCAGCATTGCAAATGTCTATATGTGCCTGCTGAATTTCTGATTAGTTTGTCTTGCTGCCTGCAGAAATACATTGGTCCCAGTTCCGGCAGCATCTAAAAGATGGTCAGAATCATTAACAATATGCATCATCATGTATACATCTGACGATGCCCATGGATGGTCCTGAGAACTCGTGGCTCTGATCCTGCTTTTGTGGTCCACATGTTGTTGCTTGTATAGTTTATGAAGCAACAAATCAGTACATCAGTTTCTCAGCAAGACATTTAATTTGATGTACTCATTCTTGCCTTCAGAACTGTCCTACAGCAATTTTTGATCTCAACAAACAGTCTATACCCTTCTCATCTTCCTCATTATCCAACTAATTCCTCCTGACACAGAACATTTGTTGGTTTGCTCTCTAAAAGTCATTGATCCTCTTTGAACGTTAGATGGTAGTTCCATGGTTTAATCACTTGAACACAATATTTTTGTACCCTTGAACATTGTCCCAACATGTTATTTCTTTTATAGTGGTTGGATATTCTGTGAACTGCTAAGCAGCGTCTTACTAATTGATGAATTAGCAGACAATATAGGGAACTTACCATGATTGGAGTACACCCAAGAGAGTCAGACACCATGTGGCCATTCTGAAGTAACAATAGAATGTTATCGGACTTGTTGTATTTAAGTTGATTCAATAGTGAAGTGGTGCTTCTATCTGTTGCTCTACGATTGAATAGCTTTTCTCTTGGATGTGTCTTTGCCTGGATGTCAAGCATACCATTAACGGTTGTTGATGGCTGGGAGCAGCAACCTGTATACTGTTTCATATCTCACTGATGTTTTCTGTGGTTGTTTAGATTCAAACAAGAACAGCCAAAGACAAAGCGGATAAAGGTTGATATCAAGTGTTGGATTTCACCAAATGGGTTATCGCCTGAGCCCAACAGGTAATTAATCTTAAACCAGTTTTATTAGGTTATATATGATATAGGAAGCTTCCATTTAGAACCACAGTTTGCTCATTTCCTTGTATGCTTTTTGACTGATTCTATGAAGATTGGCTACAGGGGGGAAGAGGACAGCAGCATGAATGCATAATGGAGGACAGTCTTCTGAGCTGAGCTGAGGCGAAGTCATGATGGCATTGTGTTGGTGGAGAGGAGCGGATTGCAGTGGCGTTCCTTTCGTTCCCACTCCGGCCAAAAAGCTTTGAGCCTTTGCTGTCGGTCTGTGAAAGCAGGAGGATCGCAGAGAAGACACGAAGATGAAGGCCAAGTGGTTTACCGCTGCATGCACTCGGCGATTTGTCGAGAGGAGCGGATTGCAGTGGCGTTCCTTTCGTTCCCACTCCGGCTAAAAAGCTTTGAGACTTTGCTGTCGGTCTGTGAAAGCAGGATCGCAGAGAAGACACGAAGATGAAGGCAAAGTGGTTTACCGCTGCATGCACTCGGCGATTTGTCGTCGTGGGGTCTCCTCGAGCCTCGGTGCCATGCAAATGTACTCTTCCATGTCTCTCGCCGGCCAACCTCTGATAACTCTCGCTCTCTCTATCGCCCGCTCCACATTGCCATCTAATTGCTATCATAGCACCAATTCAAAATTATAAGCATCGTTGAAGACTATTTCCCCAAACTGCTTATGATTAAGGTCTTCCTACTATAAACAATAGTCACTTAAAATACAATCCAAGTTATCTTGATTTTGGATGTTTATCATTTTACTTTTCTCTTCATACATTTATTTAATTGAGCATGAGAAGGAACTCGTGAGTCGCGTTCGCAAGAAGCATTTGGCTGAGAGGACTCTAATGGCAACTTCAAGTCGAGATTTTATCTTGGCATTTGAGTCCAGAAAACTCTTGAAGATCTCAGAGTTCAATGAAAACTAATGTTGGAAAAACAGAAAAACTAATCAGGTTGGATCAAATGTATCAGATTTATTTTCATTACTTTGGCTGATAATCAAATTTGACATTAAAAATATAAATACTCAATATTATCATTGGATTTTTAAATCTCCAGATATACATTATATATATATATATATATATATATATATATATAAGAGAGAGAGAGAGAGAGAGAGAGAACAGTATATCCTAGTGGCAGACACACCGTGAGATTCCTTTTTCACATAATCTTCTTCTTCGCTGCTTAATTTCTGTTCTTTTACTTATACATTATTCGATCAGATGGATAGGCAGCAGCTGCGACAATTCTCTTTTTTTTTTTATTTGTTTTCCCAGCTAGCCTGCATCCGTCCTGCCCACCATCACTCCCGTCTGCAGCAACTCCCATCATTCCTTCTGCTGCTGACCCCTCTTTAATGCCGACAAAAAGAACTATGCCCTGCACAGATTTAGCTTCATGGTAAGAACACCCAGCTTTCTTTTTTTTTTTCCCTCTCTTTTCTCTTTTCTCTTCTTCATTTTAATTAATATGTCGAGATTCCCAGCTCAGCTTACTTGTTTCTCATGGCTACCAGTGACTTGGATTTGTTCAGCCCTTAATGTCATTTAACACCTCTTTTATATATATATATATATATATATATATATATATATATATATATATATCAGAAATTTGAGAGCCTATTGGCAGAAACTATTTGCATGTCTTTGTCCAGGGAAGTTTGAGGGCTAATGTCAGGGTTGGGTTGCAAAACCAGAAAGGCATCTTCTTCCCTTGTTTCAGAAAAGGGTGTTGGAATATAGTCCTATCAACCTATTCTGTAATGGGTTCAACAATGGAACATGGTTGGCAATCAACAGTGATGCGGTTGCCGCGCTAATCCACCACCTGGGTGACGAGAGTTCATGAGCTAGATTTTGTTGTGGTTCACCCTTGGTTTCAGTCTGCTGCATGCATGCAGTTCATGTTGCCCGGTGCCTCCCATACCTATAAAAAACTTACAAGATAGATAGAGAGACATCCATGCTAAAGCTGTTCCATCTCATTATTATTATTATTCCCTCCAGTTTGCTTTCTTGTACCTCTCTCCTTACATTTTGCTTTCTCAGTGAACAAGCTATAGGCTATAAAGAGAAGACCTCACAGCTCCGAAGTCCACAAAGTCCAAAGACCTTGGCACCAACCCTACCATCCCTTTCTTTATTAGGTCTGCCCAATTCTGCATGGAGGCAGGAAGAATTTTCAGAAGTAGCCAGCGACTGACTAGGCTTTGAAGTACTCAACTGAAAAGAAACCAATGAATGCTTTTTTCCTCTTTGTTCGGTTCTATTCTTTCACACCATCTCTCATGTGACAGTGCTACAGCAGCATCCACCCACCATCCATCCCTAATGTTACACTTGGGTGAACTCAGCTTGCTTTCCGAAAAGTTATTGCTGGTTGTGATTGATTTCAAAAGGCCAAGACACTGTGCAACAATGTTGTGCTCCCAGGCCTGCCTTGTAGGGTTTCAGGTCTTGGTGGTGAAGTCAGTTCACAGTCTATCTATCCCAACAATGGAGGCCTACCCACGCAGTTGACTTCATGACAAGAAAGATATGGGGTTTGACACATTCAAGGCATTAGTCTAATGAATCTGATAGAAAAATCCTCTCACCCAAACCCAGAAAGGGATAGAAAAGGGCAGTTCAATGGGAATTTAGCAGTTCACAGCACAAAAAGAGTTTTGAAACCAGAGTGGTAAAGAAATCCTGTGTTCAGAGATTCTATAGCTGTTCTCTTGGCTGCACAAATCTCTCTCTCTCTCTCTCTCTGTCTCTCTCTCTCTTTCTCTCTGTCCTGCCATTGCCCTATCCCTGTCCCCTGTGTGGTGAGTCAAAAGTTCTGCCCGGCTGCAATAATCATGTTTATTTGGAGGAAAGTGTTGATATTGCGAAACCCTCTCTTTTCAGGTGGAGGAATAGAGAGCATATCATAGATGACAGCCCAGCAGAAAAAACTTTTGTCTTCTCTATGTGTATCTCTCTTTCTCTCTCTCTCTTTCTCTCTTTACTCATTAAATCCTCCTAATAATGTCTGCTCGTGATCTCATTAATCCTCGACAGTCCCAACGATGTTTAGATGCCCGATGTTGTCAATGCTTATGATTTATGCACCTGGCTTGGTCATGATCTTGAATTGTGCATGTATTTTTCCTGTTAATTCTTCTATTACAAGCTATAAATATGTACCACTCTTGCGAGGATGAGAAGACAAGGTGAACGAGATGGGAAACTTTGGGAGGAATAGTGGTGCGGTGAGACAGTACACAAGATCTAAGGTTCCTCGGTTGAGATGGACTCCTGACCTGCACCATTGCTTCGTTAACGCCATTGAAAGGCTTGGAGGCCAAGAGAGTATGGCTTCCGCTTCAATCGTCAATGAGTTCTTCCCGTCGTCTGCCTGCCTTCTTCCTCATTGCTTTCCTCCTTGTCTGCAGAGGCCACACCGAAGCTTGTGCTTCAGATGATGGATATCAGAGGTTTGACTATATCACATGTGAAGAGTCATCTCCAGGTAGGATTCGAGCTTCCAATGCATCTTTTGACCTCTTCATGGTTTCTGATATAGAAAGGTATGATTTTGTTCAGATGTATAGAAGCTTGAGGAACGACATGGGCAGGCAAGGTCAGACGATGTGCCTTCTGCTATATCTTCTCTTCTATCTTCTTCTTGCCATAAACATTTGTGTCCCACTGTAATTTCTTCTTCCTTCCCTTTCACTTCTGGAACGAGGTGGGAAGAAAGCCTAACGCATTATCTCAACTTGCTTGTCATTAGAATTGCAAGTGAGAAAGCACCTGTGCTTTGACAATGATAGCAACGGTGATGAGCGGAGTGATGATGGTTCATGCACCGACTCAAAGCCCACTTCGGAGTTCCAGTCTTGGTTCCTGTATGCTACTCTCCCTCCTGTGAAAAGGTTGGCAAGCTATCGTCGAGCTTTTTGATCTCGACTTCCAACAGTAACAGTCACATTGTGAACAGATTACCCAGTCTCTTCTCATCTCACTTTGCCCTAATCTTTGCTGATCCCTTACTAATAGACAACGCAAGCAAGGCGTGGTGGAGAGAGTCACCTCCTGGTCCTGCTATGACACTTGCATGCAAGCCTTGGGTGTCGAGGGTGGAGCACAGGAGGAAGGCCTCTGGTGGCAGAAAGATGCTGCTCCCACCAAGGCCTTTCATCATCCAGCTCCCAAGCTCAAAGTTCCAGGATCTAATAGACAACGCAGGCAAGGCATGGTGGAGAGAGTCACCTCCTGGTCCTGCTATGACACTTGCATGCAACCGTTGGGTGTCGAGGGTGGAGCACAGGAGGAAGGCCTATGGTGGCAGAAAGATGCTGCTCCCACCATGGCCTTTCATCATCCAGCTCCCAAGCTCAAAGTTCCAGGATTTAGGGCAGAAGAATCCATCCCTTTTCAGGTAAATCAAAAAGCGAGGGACAACCCTGCAATCCCAGCGTTCTTCACACTGTAAAGCTTTTCTTTCTGATCCTTGTAGTGTTTCTTTAGCTTTATCATCTACTGCAGTGACTCTTTCTTGACCATCTTGCTTAAGTTTCCTTTGTTGAGCTCTTGACAATGACCTGCAGTGGAACTTTGGCTTTTCACTGTTCTTTTAGAGGGAGACTGTTGCCCCTACATGGACTCTACCCTTTATGACCACAATATTCTTCCTGATCTCATTCTTGCTCTCTAAATTTAAATGCTAATACCAACTTCCTGCATCGCATTTCTGTTAGTATGTTGTATCATTATTATACTAATGCATAGGCATCCACATATCTGTGATTCAATAGGATAAAGACACACAAATACAACAAGCATTGTAAGTGAACTACAGTGAATGTGCTGCTTAAAAGATCTACATTGGAGACCCACCCATGGTAGATTTGTCATATATAATTATGATAGACAAGCCAGTCTATGGTTATACTATAATGATTGAGTAATAGAAAGAAATCTTATTGGTAGTCACAGCATGATAATTTAATTCTGTCATAATTTCTGATGAAGCCAAAGTTTCATCACTTATTCAACTTTTAACCTATCTGAATCATTAGTAGTAGTCATAACTATGGATATGATGACCACAAAGAAAGTGATGTGGAATGTTCTGCTTCTCATGACTTCCAGCTGTGAGTAAAGCAAAGAGGACTAACTGTAATCAGTAAAAAACCTAAGCAAAACGATTACCTCCAATCTCTCTTTTCCTTCTTCTTCTTCTTCTTCTTCTTCTTCTTCTTCTTCTTCTTCTCTTTGTAAGAGTTCCTTAAAGCATGATTGAGTATTGAGTGAAAGGCTTATCATTCTTGAAGTGTTATTCAACCAGTTTATTTGACTTTTGAAAAGCTGATGACAGGCCAACATTCTAAATGACAACAAGGATTGCCAAGAGAGCTTCAAAGATGGATTCTACAAGTGCCCAGCAATCAACAAGGAGCCACTGGAGGGTGAAGAACCTTACAACTGTTCGTTGTCCTTATCGTTGTATTCTACTCCAAGGAGCGCGGCGAGCAAAGCAAGCCTTGGCTTCTTTTCTTCCTCAGGTAGAAGCATTACTGAATGCTCAGGTTGCTGTGATGGTGGCCAGAGAGTTAATTTGGATCTCTCCATGTCTATCTGTGGCTCTTAAAGAGAGGTACTTGTAGATCTGTATCTTCACCTCAGGCTCATCCTGTTGTTTGTGCCATTGTGAGACAATGGTTGTATTGGAACACATAGATGGATTAATCGGAGCTCCTGAGCTATTAGGACAGAATACTTGCCAAAAATCTACTGCTGTGCATGTTGGCTGCATCTTTACTGTGTAGTGTTTTCACTTGTTGCTACTAAATAGATGCTACATTTTGGTTGTATCATCTCTTTCCCTATTTCCTCATTCTTTCCCCTAAGAAATAAAATATTATCTTTTTGTATAACAAGACAACCTCATCATCATGTCAGTCTTTTATCACTAATTATAGTTTCTACACTGTTTTGTTAGTCCCTTCCAAAAGTTCTGAGTTGGTTCAGATCCTTTCTTTACTACATACTAGCACTCATTTCAATGTGTGATCTACATCTAACCCACTTTGAGAAACTTTGAGATGAGTGCACACACTGGATCACTCATAAATTCACTGTGTGAGGTAGGATGTATGCCTAGTATTCACAGGTTTTACAAGTCAATTAAGACAAGCAAGAAACCTATATAAAAAAAAACACACAAAAAAATTTGAAAAGTTGAAATACTTCAAAGCACTTCAGAAAACATGGATAAAGGAATCAGCACATCTCAGGATTTAGGGTTTCTTGGCACTGTGCCAAGAGGTATGATCATGTCGTTAATCATTGGAAACCACAAAGAAGGTTTTCAATCATTCTACAATGCCCTATTCGGAAGTGATATATTCTGAACCAGAATAGAATCATTGGTCAATTGCTGATACTGTTCTACCATAGATGGCACACAAAGGTGCTCAAAAGAAGCACTCCCATCTTCCACATCAACCTTGCTGTCTTTCAAGTATTCAAATTCTGTGGCCAGTGCGAGCTATAATGGCACATCCTAAATGCCAAGAGAAAATTTACATTTATAGTCTGATAATCACATAAAAATCACTCTATGGTTTACAAAGAGATAAATAAGTGTCATCGTCGCTGTTCTTTATTTGATCTCATCCATGATCATTGCTAATAAATAAAGATTGACATACGACTAACAAATACAAGATTTAGTATCCTCTATCTCTTCATGATACAGAAAAGTAATGGAATAAGAAGAAAACAGTGAACTCTATAGACATGTCTTCAAATGGCAACAATGTAAGCCATGGAAGAAAAAACAGTGACCTCCCGTCATCTTAATTATTCACCTCAGCTAATCTTGCACTGGAGGAAAACATGACACGGTTTAAGATGTCAAGAATTTAAATGCCTCCTTGTGACCTTTATATCAGCAACAAGGATCATGCGCAGAGCTGAGGCTTGGTAATGATAAGTTCAACTGGAAGAACAGATACCGCAGACACTAATGATCTATGTGATGCACCTGAAACCGGTTGTAGTTCTACCAGCAGACACCTGAAGATCATAAATGACATCATAAATATGTAAACTGTACAACGATGAAATATGATGGTAGAATGATAAATCATGTATAACGAACATATGTGCTCCTGCTGATATAAAGGTAGTAGCTTATATTTTGCGCAAACAGGGACCAAAGTACCCATTAGGCTGGTGATAATGACCATTGAATTTCCAAGATTCTAGGAAGGTAGGTCTTAGACCCTCATAGGTTTCCCATTAATGATCAGCCATCAGATTATTCCTAGACGCATGTGCTCCGGCTAGCTCATAAGGCTTGCTTTTGAGAGATGTAACATCACTAGGAAAGGGGAGGAGTTTAATCAGCATAACAAGCTAATATAGCTCAAATTTATTTTTCAGTTCAACAGTACAAATAGACAAAAGGATCAATTACACAAGGGACTCTTATCTGTCGTAAATCTCATACACTCCTTCGTGACATGACTTCTTTGCACAAAAAAGATTGTCAACCAAGAAGTATTGGTACAAATTCAAGGTAAAGAGAGTAGAAAGAGAAACTAAACATAGAATATGAATTAGTACTTGAAATACATATCTAAGACATGGGCAAACATCAAAGGCATATCTCGCTGAATCAAATGCAAAAGGGAATAATCTTCAATCAAACATCACAATGTATTCACCACTATGATGGATGAGCATAAGAATATAGAGTAGACACTATGATCAACAGATAATGCAAAGTGGGGCAAAGTATTCTCACTGGCCATGACAAGAGAAACATGTGACTGGCAAGTAGAGATGATAATGAAGTATAAGGCAACATAGAGTACAGGCAAAAATTTGTGGTTTCTCCCATTAGATACATGGCATGCCACTCTTTTGGCCATGGTTCACCTTACCGGACCATACCATTGTACCGACCAACCATCGGTATGGTACGTACAGATGTATTGACACATGATACGGTGGGATGTACAGACTGGTATGTACCTCTCATACCGATCCCCTGTTGGCCCAGTATATACTGCCCATACCGAGCAGTACACCTTGCTTTTGGCAAACAATCTATCTACTCGAATATTTGCAATTATGTCAATCTCAATAAGGTACCATGTACAATTACAATCTCTGTAGTTATCTGTCTAGGTAAACCATTTTTAGATAACAAAATTCAAACAAAAAACCACAAAAAGGCTTCACTGAGGCAGGAGAGATCTACTTATGATACAAGGGATCTCCAAATATAGACAAAGTAGCCTTAATTACTTTGTTGGAAGAAATAATACAAAGACCAAATCTTTATCTTTAGCTCCTTTTTTCATAAATTGTCTCAGTTTTTTGCTTCAACAAGTACTTGCCAATAATGTATATTGTCGCTCTGTATACTCCTTTTAATTCCTCAAAGTTCAATGTACTTTACTAATCTATTAGGGAGCAGAGAACAACCAGCAGAGTGCGATAAAGCTCTTCTTGGATCGTGATCTAAATGAAGAATTTATGTACAAGCGATTATAGTTCATCAACAACTTGTCAAAGAACAACTATATGCAAAGATAATCATATGATTGTAAGAGACAATTCCGCACTTATCTACCGAACCAACTAAAAAATAGAATTTTAGGTGAAAGAAGTTACCTTTCTTTTATACCAACTCTATAATAATGGCTCTTTTGCGGCCAGCATCCTGTGGCAATGCCTTACGATCATGCAACAAATTGAGCGACTTAGATTCAAATTCCTGCCCCCAATGATCTTAAACTAGAAGATACCAGCAGAAGGGATTCGATATCAGAACAGGAATCTGAGTTGCACAACGGGAAACAGAAGGTGATGAGGCACGAGATTAGGGTTCCAAAGAACAGGACTTTAGATGGAATTAGGGTCATTCAGGGTCGCCGGAGACTAGTTGGAAAGAGACCTCGTTCCGGAAGCGAGTTACGGATCCGCGGGGGAGGAAAGCGGGGGCAAGGAGTTCGCCACCGCCGTCCTGTCGGCCAGAGCCATGAGTCGAGTTCGACCGCGACCGGTGGTTTCCTTATGACAAGCTGAGCTGTTCAGAACCACACAGCAAACACCGAAACATGGGAAACATCGACGTGGCCTCCACATTTATCACGTGCGACCGAGAGGAGTTATCTACGTGTATTCGACGATGACGTCACGTGGATAAAATCCTCTCTCTTTCGTTAGTCAAGTCGGCAACAAAGTCGTAGAACAAGAAAGATTACGTTTTAATCCTTTAAAAGTCAAAAATAAATAAAAATAATAAGTAATTTCCGAGGTGTCACTCAAAAATTGTGTCGATAAGATATAATTTGTAATTTTCTCATTTTTCTTATTTTTTATCACCATCATTACATCTAAAAATTTGAACTCATAAATAGGATATAAATTGATTTGGATAAATTCTAAAAAAAATTAATTTAATTATTTTTTTTAAGAGCTGTTGACTTATTTTATTCGTTATTTTCTAAAAAATAAAATTATTTCTGTCATTCGACCCCAATATGGGTCGTCTCCACCCTCCACCTCCGACGTTACTTCGGCCTCGACCCATGATCGTCTCCGGCCCTCGCCTTCGACGTCGCTCCATTACCATCTAAAAGTTTATGTTGGCACCATCTCCCTCTCACGTCGAATGCAGACTTGACATATGGATCGATCGAATGACAAATATCCAATAGCACTTATCTGGTGTTTAATTGTTGTTTTGGCCTTTCTTCTGTCTCATTACGCGATATTTCTGTACCATGTTGATTCCACAGATTGTCCAAAGATTCCACCTTTTGAGCCCAAATCTGCAAGTAAAAGTACCCATCTGCACTGAAGACAAGAATGTCAAGGGGAGGATGTCATGCAGGAGAAGAAGAAGAAGAAGAAAGTGAGCCATAGGATATGTTGGACAAGTTGGCACAGTAGGCTATCAACTTCACTCAGTGATTTGCCTGTTGAGAGAAGATGATCCTGAATGCATGTGATGCAGGTTGTGAGGGCCTTCTCTCCCACACGACACGGGAATTCTAAGAGATCTTATTAACCTTATGACACAGCCAGATATCAGTTTAGATGCCACCGGATCCTCATCCATCAACAATCAAAGAACACAAGGCTGCTCTTCCAACCTTGAAATTGAGTTACTCATAGTGACCAACAGCACACTTGGTGAAAGTAGGTGTCTGTCGGTCCGAGAACTGTTATCCTCTTCCTGTGCATTCAGTTTCAGCTGCACCAGGACAAGCAGTAAGTGGAACAGCCCATACTCTACTTGGTGCCGTTTATGTGTTTGTTGATATTCTTCTTACATTTTATGATAGTTGTTGCCAGTCCCTGTCACCGTCAATTCCCTTCTGTTCAGAGTTCAGTATGACATATGAGCTCCTGGTTCTATCTTCACCTGTTCATTTCTGCTTCATAATTCTGTGCTGACCCTCTTTTCCCCCTTTTCTTTGTTCAGCTATTGTTCCCTCACTTCCTCGTTCTTGGTTAACAGCATACATTTCACAGCTCAAGGCATCTGAATTGTTTAATTCCTCTTCATTTTCCTGTTGCAGGGAACTCTTACAGATAATTTCTTCTTTTTTCCTCCGGGGTACTGCTCCTATTGTACTCCTTCTATTTCAAGTACCATTTCTCAAGTTAGGTCTACGGTTTTGCTAGCATAATATTCTGTGCTTCTCACTTTTCTTGCTAGAGAGAGTTAGCTCTTGGTAGTTTCCGTTTCTTGGTCTTTCGTTTGCTTTTCTTTTTTAATTTATCTTTTGTTACCTTCCTTTATGATCATAATTGGCTCTTACTCTTTCTCGTTTCTTCATTTTCTTACTTCCTAGTGACGCTTTACATATTTCTTAATCATAATTTATGTTATTCAGCCTCCTGGTTACACTGATGTGTGAGAAGGTTATGATTGGTTTGGTCCTGGTAACGATGCTAGCGGTTTTGGTTTTGTTTCAGAGACTATGATGCAATTCTAAAATCAACGAACAATCTAAGATCCTTCATAATAGATCCTACCATGAAGCATGTTCTGCTTCTTATTTTGGCACTCTGTTTTAGTCTTCTTTGGAGTGGCCTCAGTAGGAATGTCTCTGCTATAAGGCCTCCTACAGTGCACATTGGAGCTCTTTTTTCCCACAATTCCACCATTGGAAGAGTAGTCAGGGTTGCCATTGATGCTGCAGTGAGCGATGTCAATGCAGACCCAAGTGTTCTCCAAGGCACGAAGCTGGTTGTTGAAATGCAAGACTCCAACAGCAACAGTTTCAGTGGTATTGTTCAAGGTACCACCACACTAAGTTTCTATTTTGCAAAAGGCCTTCATCTATTATAACAAAATGAACTTATTATTTGTTAGTAATTCCTCACACCGCATTGCAGTTCATGGAGACAGACATTGTCGCGATCGTTGGTCTGCAATCTTCCATAATTGCACATGTCATTTCACATGTTGCAAACGATCTGCAAGTCCCTCTTCTTTCCTTTGCTGTGACAGATCCTACACTTTCTTCGCTGCAATTTCCCTTTTTTGTTCGAACAACCCAAAGCAATCTCTTTCAAATGGATGCTGTAGCTGAACTAGTTGACTATTGCTAGTGGAGCCAGGTGATAGTCATATTCGTCGAAGATGATTATGGTAGAAATGGAATAACTTCTCTAGGTGATAAGCTTTCAGAGAAGCGCTACCAGATATCCTACAAGGCTGCATTGCAACCTGGGGCTACAAGGGATGACATCATGGATTTGTTGGTTAAAGTTGCGCTGATGGCTTCACGGATTATTGTCGTACATGTGAATCCAAGCATCGGTATTGAAGTTTTCGTCACAGCAAGATATCTAGGTATGGTGTCGAATGGGTATGTTTGGATAGCAACAGATTGGCTTTCTTCATTTTTAGATTCTTCAACTCCATTGGATAAAGCAATTTTGGACACAATGCAAGGAGTTCTTGTATTGCGACAGCATACTGTAGATTCAAAACTCAAGAACACTCTAATTTCAAGATGGAGCCAGTTGACCAAGAAAGGCACAACCGAAAACTTCCATCTGAACTCTTATGGTCTATATGCTTATGACACTGTGTGGCTGGTTTCTCATGCATTGGATGCCTTTTTCAATGATGGGGGATCGATTTCATTTTCAAATTTCTCGAATCTGCATGATGCTGAGGGAGGGAATTTACACCTTGAAGCAATGAGTGTGTTTGATGGGGGCCAGATTTTGCTGAACAATATTCATAATGTGAATTTTGATGGTGTTACTGGGAAAGTCCAGTTTGACTCTGAAGCGAACCTCATTCGCCCTGCTTATGATATCCTCAAGATACTAGGAACTGGATGGCGAACAATTGGTTACTGGACAAACTACTCTGGATTGTCGATTATGTCACCTGAAGAGCTATATATGAATCGAGCAAATAGTTCCAGTGCAAATCAACAACTGTATAATGTCATTTGGCCTGGGGAGGTGATAACAAAGCCTCGTGGATGGGTTTTCCCTAATAATGGGAAAGAGTTAAGAATTGTAGTTCCTAAGAGAGTAAGTTACCGGGAATTTGTTTCAATAGAGCCAGATAGCGATGGTGTGAAGGGATACTGCATAGATGTCTTTACTGCTGCCATAGACTTGCTTCCATACCCTGTTCCATATAAGTTCATACCTTTCGGAAATGGCCATGAGAATCCCAATTATGCTATGCTTGCTGAGATGGTTGCATCAGGTGTAAGTATTAAGTAGAAGATGATTTTGTAACTTAATGTGAATTTCCCGCAGAGTTTGAATTTTGTGATAACTGATCCTGTAACTTCACTTGTTGTAGGACTTTGATGCTGCTATAGGCGATATAGCCATAGTTACAATCGAACAAAGATTGTTGATTTTACACAACCATATATCGAATCGGGGCTTGTCATATTGGCTCCTAGAAAAGCTCAACTCAGATGCTTGGGCTTTCTTGCAGCCATTCACAGTGGAGATGTGGTGTGTCATTGGGTTATCCTTACTCATAATAGGAATAGCCGTTTGGATCCTTGAGCACAGGATCAATGATGAATTCCGTGGACCTCCAAAAAAACAGCTAGTTACAGTCTTTTCGTGAGTTTTGACAAGAAACTGCAATCACAGTTGTCTTATTTTTTTATTTACACATCCTGCTGCATCAATCATCAAGTGAAACTATCTGGTCATTTGGTTGTTTATTTTGTGGAAGATTTTTGTAATCATGTCACAATTGGATTTTTAATTTTTGTCACCCAAAGGCTTATGCAGTAATCATCTCATCAGATTCGTCAATGGTCTTTTAGGAGTATACTAGTACATGTATTATGAGTTATCAAATATTTAGCATATTGAACTTGGAAGTATTTTCTTAGCATAATATTCATATGGTGCTGCCCTATATGTCATACAGAGTAGTACTATCAAAGGCTGAGCAAACTTGGTAATATATCAGTAATCATGTTGCACGATTACAAGACAATTGTCCAAAATAATGTACTGGCAAATATGTACATTACTATCATCGGTAGCATATCAATTATTGGTTGTTAGACTATCTTTATTTTCTTTATGCCAAAAGGTTTGTTGTTATATAAAGAATACTAGCTAATAAACTCAGCGTACAAACTTAATCTGCTAAGATCATTTGTAATGAATTCTGCAGAATAGTCAAAGAAATTGCCCTAGATGATGCTTGATTAATGGCATGATTCTGTAAAGTAGTTATTGGTTTGTTTACTAGATATAGTGCACTAACTATAGGATGTGCAAGGCAACTCCTAAGAAGTGGACATTGTGACATGTTATACATCTTATATTGCATATGGTGAAATTGTGGCTGTCGATTTTATTGTTTGTTATATCTAGTGAAGTGGGCCTTTTTTGTTTTTTAATAGCCATTTCGAACTGTATGATTAATTGGATAATTCTCTTGGTCATTCTTGTCTTTTGGTATCCATCAACATTTGCAGTTACAATGTACAATTTGTTTCAATCGAGTCTGATAATGTGCATACAAACTTACTATGTTATGTAGAGCTGAAACATTATGACAAGAAAGTCACTCTAAGTCCACTATTATAATTCATAATTGTCAAAAATAATTTGTAACCCAGTTAACAATCATTGGTTCTAGCAGGACAATTGAAGCTAAGTGTTAATTGATGCTATCTTCAATGTCTTTGCAGGTTCAGCTTCTCAACACTGTTTTTCACCCATAGTGAGTGAAGTCTACTCACTTTAGTTACTTTTATAAGCCAAAAGATATAATTGGGACTTCATAGATTAATGTTCTCTTTTTCTTCACAGGAGAGAATACTATGAGTACTCTGGGGCGTGTAGTTCTGCTAATATGGCTTTTTCTGGTTTTGGTTCTTCAATCGAGTTACACAGCTAGTCTGACGTCAATTCTCACTGTGCAACAGCTATCATCACCTGTAAAATGCATTGACAGTTTAATTGCTGGTAATGAGCCTATCGGGTTTCAAGTTGGCTCATTTGCTGAGAACTATCTTGTTGAGGTGCTTGGCATTTCAAGATCAAGATTGAAAGCACTTGGTACCCCAAATGATTATGTTAGAGCTCTTGAGCTAGGCCCCAAAAATGGAGGTGTTGCCGCTGTGGTGGATGAACGCCCCTATATCGAACTATTTCTCTCAATCCAATGCAAGTTTTCCACAGTAGGCTCAGAGTTTACCAGAAATGGCTGGGGATTTGTAAGTATCTTTACATGTCAAGTTTCATAGATATCTCTTTTTGTTGTGTTCTCTCTTGGTTGTAAAGTGCTTGTGGTATTAATTTCCGCTGCTCATAGTTTATGAATGTTATGTTGCACATTGAAAGCAAAGTTTTTGGAGAACTCATATACATGATCCATTTGGGCAACATCTAAGTTAGTTCTTGATAATGTTTCAAAACTTCATGAATTATCGTTCACATTTATGAAAGGTTTGCTTTAAAACCCCTGCTAAATTAGTGGTGAATCTTATATGCCTAGGCTAGTAGGCTCATGCACATATTGTCGAAGAAAGATTAGTGATCAACCCTTAGATGAAGATAAAGATTTATGTGAGATACAAAGTTTTAATGCTAAAAGGGCAACCAGTAACTTTTTTTTTTCTCCTGAAACTGTGTCGTGAACAATTTGTAAGCATAAAGAGTTAAATGTTGACTTTTATAATATGGATATTAGAATCCCATTGAAGAACCTACAGGAACAGATTTCAAAGAACTTTTCTCTTGGAAACAGAAGTATATCTATCTTATATAACAAACTTGCTCGATATACTTTGTGTACTTAGATCTTGATTCCTACTGAGTTGTGATATTTTGATTGCCGGATTACTATTTCAGTTCATTGGATCCTTACTAATTATCTCATAAACTAGTGGATTGGCATCTATCATCCTTTTCGTTAAAAATGCTAACTTTTGTGTTAAAAAATAATTATAAATGTTATATAACTTTCTGTTAGCACAAGAAGGCCATCACTATTCATTAACTTTCTGCAATTTCGAATTTGTTTAAGTTTTGTGGCTTTTTTGGGTTTTTTTCCTTCCTTTTGGCTAGTCAGAAAACTTTGGCTGATGCAATAATCAAACATTGTCTTGCATGAATTGACCTTTAGATTCAACATGTCAATTTTTAGCAGTTCTAACTGAATAAAAGAAAAAAATGGTTTTATTTTCTCCATGGCTTCCAAGAAAATTTCTGTGGCACAGCTGATGGCTGAAGGTAAAGCACATACTAGTTTCAGTTTACATGTATGCAGGACAATCTTTTGGTCTTTGTTAACATTAGGCTTCTCAAATGCATGTCATCATAATTATGCTGAATGCATTAGTAGATGTGCAACTGTATCCTATTCTCCTAATGATACAAGAAATAAATATGCTTGTCTTAATCCTGGGTGATCATTTATTTTGTTTATCCAAGTTTTGTGCAGTATTTTCTTTCCTAATGGCTATTAGTAACTCTGCCCCTTCAGTTTGTATGACTCTTTGCCAATGTCTATCATCTCAACCCAGACATTCCCCAGGGACTCCCCTTTAGCTGTGGATTTGTCCACTAATATCCTTACACTATCAGAAAACGGCGATCACCAAAGAATTCATAACAAGTGGCTTACTGGAAGAGGTTTGTGCAGCTCCCAAACGAGCGAGCTTGAGTCTGACCGCCTCCAATTTAATAGCTTCTGGGGATTGTTTCTGATATGTGGAATGGCATGTGCTGTTGCATTGTTCATATACTTTGCGATCATGGTGCACCAGTACATTCGCCACTATCCCTTGGAGGAAAGTGACTCTTCCTGCCATGGAAGCTCAAAATCTGGGTGCAGCCTGCAGAGATTCTTCTCCTTCATCGATGAAAAGGATGAAGATGTGAAGAGCAGGAAGATGCTGCAGGCAGGAAACAGTAGTCTTGATAGTGAAAGGCATAACATTTTTAGCTCAAACAAGAGTTCTTTCGGTTTGAATTCTACAAGATCTCCATAACTTGGAATTTCTGTGGCAATATATGAGAGCCAAATCAAGATTTTTTTCTTCAGAAAGTTTGAGAATCAAGATATTATTTTCTCTGACAGTTTAGACCGAAAGAGGAGTGTCAAGGTAAAGATGAGATCCATTATACTGCATGTGTGATTCAGTTCATGCCTGACTGGTTCTGGGTTAGATTTCACTGGGATGGGATCATTGGAAGAGAAGAAAGGTAAAAGAGAAGCAAGAAAAGTATTTGAATGGAGGACATCTTAAATAGAACAGTTTGGATGATGACAAAGGGATAATTTCATTTTCATAGATATCTTTTCTCCCAACTTTTTCCTTTGATTGATAACTAGTAGGTAGTTTTTGATGTGTTTGCTGACAAATCTTTTCTTCATTTTTGTCCTGTCAAAAGTCTTTCTAATACTTTTGTCCTATTTTTATCTTCTTGCTTCTAATCTCTTGTTCCACACCTGTTGGAGCTCATGCATACAAGAAAAATGGAGATCTAGTAAATTTTGATGTGTTTAAGGGATCAAGTGTTTGTGAAGCCTGTTAGTGCAAATTATCATTATCATTTTATAAGCTTTCTTCCAATTATGTGGATGACCAAAGAGAGTAATTCAAATACCAAAAAGGCACAGAAGTACAGTTGTTTGATTTTTTTTCCAAAATAATTGAATGCAAAATTATCTCAATACTCCAAAGATTGTACTGCATTTTTGACATAAGAAAGTATGAGAAATATAGAATACTTGTCTGAAAACATGTTATGGTCTTTGGTGATTACAAATATTACTTTAAGCTCAAAATGTTTGAGAGACTGTTTACTTAAAAGCTACTGGGGCAGGATGTTCATCCTAAAAACAAGTGTAAGATCTTTCCCCTGAAAACCTCAAAAGTAAAAGTTTCAGAGTCACAAGTAAGGTCATCAAATCAAAGTTATTAGAGGTGATCGTAAAGGTGAGTTACAAGTTTCTTGTTCTTGGGTATTTTTGTCACTGAATACCTTTTGATATAACTGTAATATATGAGCCAAAATGCAGATTGAGGATTCTGCAACCATCCAGGAACACATCTGCTACTGCACTACAACACAGGCAATGAACTCCTCATAGACAACACTACACTGCTTCTCATGCTTCTGCAAGTAAGATGACCAGTTGACTCTTCTAATAGAAGTTTTACCCTTGTCAATCATCTTGTTCCTCTCCGCAGAAAAGTTCAATAATTTATAAGCAGATCACAGAATTTTAAAGAAATATCTTATTTGTTTTGTTCACATGCATGAAATTAGGCTTCACACACACACACACACACACACAAAAAAAAAAAAAAAAAGACATTGAATTAGATGACTATGCACCAGCAATGTACAAGTGAACAATGCTAAGAAAACAAAGGGCAAATACACTGACTAACAAAAGCTGCAAATACCATAGGTAAATTTTCTCACATTGGTAGGTACAGGAGAATTAGTGCTGAAGCATTCCTCTGCTTAACTGCCTCTGTAGACTCTCCTTTTTCTGCAAAGGTGTACCTTAGTTTCTTAAAAGATGAACTTAGAAGTATATGATTGGTGAGATGACACAAAAGAAGAGCCCACCAGCATTGATACCTCCAAGTAAGTCATCTGAAGAGTGCCTTCTTCTCATTTTTGCTTTTGGAGGTTTAATCTCATTGGTCAACCTTCCTACCTCAACAGTCAAATTTACTATCTGATGGCATAAAAATTATAGGATCAGATTCTCTTGGCATATGTAATGAGAAAACAACAGACTATATTCAAAACAAACAGAGATATAGATTGTGCAACCAATAAGCAAACAGAACCATTATTCCAACTTTGCAGGTCAATCTACAAGCTGGAGATGGGGAGTTTTTTAATGGATAATAGGGTAGCTTTACATATAGTTATATAAAAATATGACAGTTAAATGAATTTGCATATTTGCAACTTTTTTTGCCCATTCTTGTTCATTTGCACCCAAAGTTACCTTTATTCTATTGCTTGTTCACTCTAATTCATGTCCCTCTCTACAGCCCAGCTACTTGGGGCAACTAAAGCTGGAATCAACCCTCAGCCCTGAACTTCTAAGAACCCTAACTTCTTCCAGATTGCAATTTTGAAATATTTAATATGTTAGGAGGGAGGAAAAGGAAAAAAAAAAAAGCATCTGCAACCTGAAGTCAACACTCCATGTGTATGAAACCAGAAATGTGCAAGCTTCTACCATGATCATGGATTACAAAGAGCTCTTTCTGGATATTTTGCTCATGGTTAGCAAAGTTTGATGCTTGCTTGCTACTTGTAATACACAAAAAACCTGAAGAGTGTCTCTGCAAAATATATTGGAATAAGAAACTTAAGAAAGGGACTATAGCCTTGACTAAAAAGGTGAAGAAGTTTCCAAACTCAACTAGTTCATGTTTTGGATTGGGTCAGAACTTTTCAATGGTAAGCATATTTGTCAGTGGTAGGAAAAGAAATTTGTCACCGTTTGAACTGACCAACATAAAAAAATTCTGTATATTTTAACCTGCACAGAGTGAGAAAGGTAGAAAGTCAAACTATTTTTCCTAGTGATTGAGAACAGATAACCCACAAGTTTTGATATGGTACAGTAACATAGTAGATTTAGATTTTGGCAGATGATGCACTGGAATGTTACATAATGCTGAAGTTGCAGGCTTCAAGGGTTGTGAACACTGATGTTGTACAGAGCCACCCTGAAACCTACGAAGCTGTAAAATCCTGTAGGAAGTTGCAGGTATTGTGGTATTGTTTTTTAACAAATTTATTGAACTATTTTTTTGTTTCATCAAATAGAAAAGAAATCCTTTCTTGAGTTCAGTAATCTTACCTCTACATATATGTCAGTTCAGATCGAATAAAGTCCCAGAACATTTTTGTTTGACGAGATTGCATCAAATCTCATCAACAAAAATCCAAGAACAGTCTTCTTGGGTATCTTTTCACCAAAAAGAAGTGAAAAGAAGAGCAAATTTTCTTGGGGTCGGAGGCATCATCATTCCAAAATAATCCTACTCCAGGTCTAATTCCAGTTCAAATCAAGAAAGTAAAGGACCATCTTTCTTGATTTCAAATGCATTCCAGACGAAAAGAACAGGCCATCGTCAGTCAAGACTGCATCAAGAAAACCCTAGAACCGTTTCCTTCCGATTCTTTCGAGAAAAGCAAGGAAGAGAAGAAGCGTTTTCTCTCGTCCCTCCGATTGCGACAACCAGTTAAGGGTCATCATCATCAGTTTGATGCACTTGGATTCCAATTCTGCATGCTCCAAGGCTGGCTCGATCCCGGAGCGGTCTGCGCCATGTGTTCTCTCCTGGACCAAAAGAGAAACCTTTGAGTGTGCCGTCTCGGAAGAAGGAAGGGGGAGGAAGAAGAACACCTCGTGAGCAAGAAGGCTCGAGGGGGAGGATGAAAGAGAGAGCATCACACCCGCTGATGTTGCCACCTTAGGAATGATTGATCACCGGCTTCATCCATCACACAGTTAACGTAAAATTTTGTCCACATCTTCTGCATGTCTCGAGGATTCACGCTCATCATGCCATAGAGAATAACTTACGATATAAATGTCAATCTTCATCTGATCTACAACCACATAATCGTTGGAACTAAAATATGTAATAATGTCAATCTTCAAGTAGACCTAGACTCATCTTCTCTTTTCTTCCTATCCTTTCACATGACCACTATAGTTAATGATTTTATAATTAGGTAGCAATGACACGAATTCCTTTTTGGCGAGAAGGATAACTTAAAGTAGAGTTTGTTAAGTAAAGTTTGTTAGCATAAAATTCATAATATGTTATTTGTTATATGAAAAAAAAAATTTATCAGAATTTGAAATCAAATAATAATAGAGCTAAAAGATTATTACGATACATACCTTTTGATGTTGATATTAAGAAAAACTTTCATCTGATCTACAAGCGCATAATCATCGGATCCAAAATCTGTAATAATGTCAATCTCCAAATAGACCTAGACTCATCTTCTCTTCTCTTCCCATCCTTTCACATGACCACTATAGTCGATGATTTTAGAAACATAAGAACATGAAAGAGGAACTATAATCTCTCGTTGACTGGTTTACGTGACTAAGAGAGATGGAGAGAATATATGTAACCTCTTGTTAGGACCCTGGCCAAGTCGGATTCATCTATTCATAATTAATTCAAGTTGAGTCGTGTTAGTCTGTTCAGTCAGAGTCATTTATGGGTCGGGTGAGCCCAATCGAGTTAGTTATGAGTTGGTTAGAGTTGATTTTTATCTTCGATTATTATTTTTAGTTAGGAGATTTCTACCATGTAGTTAAGAGTCTAAGTTTAGTGGGACTCCGAGTTAAGTATAGAGGGACTCTTGGCATAGCCCTATAAATAATATTGTAAACTCTCTTTTGAGGCAATGAATGAAGATGTATGAGTTTTAGCCAATAGACAAAACCCTAAGAGGACTGATCCCCTATAGAGATCAATGAGGCAAATCCCCTTGAAGTGATCTAGAAGGCCCAATCCTCTCTAAGCGATCGTTTATCTCCCTTAGTCGCTTGTAACCCCACTACGCTAATCATCGATGTCCCTCCTCGGCCATTGCTCCACCCGCGCACAACCATTGATCCCCTGCTCCAACAATTGCAACCGCAGCCGAAGCCCTCGCCAGCCACAGCGGCTTGCCTCTCCTTCAGCCTCCTCTGCTTCCTACAGCGTCCCACCCCTTCATCTTCAACGCTCGTCGCCTGTCAGTCGTAGCCCACACCATTTCCTTTATCGCTGCCCAGTTGCGTCGACAGCGCCCCCATCAATTGTCAACAGCCCGCCTCCCCTGCTGCAGCCCTTGCTCCTACCGCCACTACTTCTTCCTTCCTTGCTTCCTTTGCTGCTTCCCCTACCGCTGCCATCTTGTTGCTGCCTCAATCGCTTGCTATCACAATCACTCCCAACCGCGCCATCTCCCTCTGCAGTAGTCGCTGCCCCTACTTGCCACCATTGCCTTCCTCCTCCTCAATCGCAGCCTCACCTGCCACGCCGCTGCATCGTTGTCCCCTGTCACAGCACTATGCCTCCCCTGCTACCGTCATTGCCATGTAGTCGCGCCATTGTTCCTGGCCGCAACCCTCACCGTTGCCAACCGTCGTTGTCCATCCCTTGTCGACACCACCTCCTGCAGCTACCGACTACCACTGTCCCTTTCCTTCCCCGTCACACTACTTCCTATTGTGATTACATAGTTGCTTTTACCATTGCCACCATCTTCCTTTTTAACCATCTCTCACTCCCACAGGCGTATACTTCCTTTACAGCCACATCAAATATGACGTTACTAATGCAATGGTTATGGATGATCAATAGATACAAGATTCAAAGCCTCTGAGACCCACATAGAAGACATATTACAAGAAGTCCTCTGTGAATTCAGAAGAAGTCGATCTGAAAAGTATGATCATGGGCAGGACACAGGATACCCATGCAAGAGGGAGGAGTTTTCTAGATGGGAAGATGGAGACCCAATCGGCTTGATCTCACGTGCTGAAAAGTTTTTTCATTTTTACAAGACTCCAGAGGAATCCATGATGGAGATAGCTTTCACTTAACTTGAAGGTGATGTGACCCAGTAGTATGATTTATACGAGACCTATCACAGAGTCCCTTCATGGGGACATTTCAAGAGAAAGCTCTTAATTCGCTTCAGACTGTCGGAGTACAAGAACATTAATGGACAACTCGTCAAAATCCGTCAGACTTCCACAGTACAAGAGTACCAGAGCATATTTAAGCACTTATCGAACCAAACTCGAGATTGGTCTGAGATATAATTAGTGAGAAAATTTATTGAGGGACTTAATCCTGAGATTCGGTGTGAAGTTAAAGCTCGTCATCCCTGCACCATGATAGCAGCCATATCATTCATCATCGTGTATAAAGGAAAAATCAATATGGACACTCACCGAAACAGAAGCTTCTATGGGCAAGAAAAATCAACAAAGGAGGACTTCAAAGTGGTCAACATAGATAATCGCAAACAAGAGCAGCTTTTGAGATCGAGCCAACTAAAAAGGAATAAAAAATTGATAGTGTGGAGTCCTATCATGAAGGCTGTGATAGACTTTTGACGATTGAATCAGTTAAGGAGGAATCAAAAATTGATAATGTGGAGTCCGATCACGAATGTTGTGCCAAATTTGAAGATAAGATTACTAATGGGTGAATCCCAATTTGTGATAACAGGTGCTCAAATGTAAAACAACTACTTGTCAATTTCTTTTTGATGCCCTAGGAAGACTTCGAAGTGGTGATCCTCAAAAGAAGACATAGTATTACCACTAGCCATCAAATGAAAAGGGTTCTTTAGAAGACTACAATGACAATTGCATGAGAAGACTAAACCATTGCTTACACCAAGTGGAGACCCTACTTAATCGATCAAAGAGTTATGATGCATGACAAATATTGAAGTACTCCCGAAATATGATACTGCTTAGCCTTAAGGACAAGGCTGATTTGAAATGGGTGGGTCTGTTAGGACCCTAGCCAAGTCGGCTCCATCTATTCATAATTAATTCGAGCTAAGTCATGATAGTTTGTTCAGTTAGAGTAAGTTATGGGTAGGGTGAGCCCAATCGAGTTAGTTATGAGTTGGTTAGAATTGGTTTTTATCTTCGGTTAGAATATAGTCGATTATTATTTAGGAACCCAAGTTTAGTGGGACTTTGAGTTCAAGCCTAGAGGGATTCTTGGTAGAACCCTATAAATAATGTTGTAAACTCTCTTATGAGGCAATGAATGAAGATGTATGAGTTTTAGCCAATACTCAAAATCCCAGGAGGGTCAATCCCCTATAGAGATCAAGGAGGCAGATCCCCTCGAAGTGATCTTGGAGGCCCGATCCCTTCGAAGTGATCGTTTATCTCTCTTTTCCATCTCCATCCATGATAGAATCCTATAGGGAATCATTATCTATTAACTATGTCACGTGTTTTTGTCATATAATGTTATATTCTAATTATCATTGTTGCGTCCCTAAGAGGTCATGTCTATTTATAAGCAAGAGTAGAGAATTTAGAATAAGTAATTAGAAGAGTTCCTTCCATCAAGAGCATCTCATGAAGAATCATACTTTAATTAAACTTATTCTATATCGATTAATAATCATAATCAAAATTTAATTATATCCATAATATATATTACTTAATTAAAATAAGATCAAATAATCTAACATTCTTCCACTTTACAAAAGGATTCAAAATAAAAAATAAATAAATAAAATTTATTTAAAAATAAGTTTATGGATTCTGAAATTTTGAAAACTATACGCGCGTAAATTTTAAAATAGACCAATAAGTCCAATAAATATAATAATACTATATTAAATATAATCAGCATTGCGAGTCATAGTGGTTGCATGTCATCAATATCATACTTTCTTTTATGTACCATAACATGGTAGTCTTTCCTAATGCAGTCCAAAATGACCCATGGAATTTATCTTGTCAAAACAATCTTGTCAGCACATTCAACCATGATATGTACATACATAATTGTGAACATAATAGTAGAAATAAATAACTTTAAGTACGTAAGCAAAAATATCAATTATAGTATCCACTTAAATATGTATCATCATTTCTTTTATAGGTTGCTCACAAACCCAATCATAAGAACATGTTCTTTTAAAATGCTTTAGGCTGTAAATCCTAAGTGAATAGATCATCAATCAAGTAGTGGAACTCAAGTAATTAATTGACGTTAAATGTTTTCGGACTCTTTTTCTCTAACCACTAAGTACTTTATATCATAATGCATAGAGATGTAGTAGTACCTGTTATTCCTAGAAAAAAAAAATTAATGTGATATGTCACAAAATATTCTCAGCGACGTGGCAATTGAGTCTAACCATACCAAATCTTGACATAAAATTATGCGGTTATAATTTTGACTAGTGGCCTAAAAGCATGCTACAAAATCCACTTCTATTATTAATAATATAATAATAAATTATCCCTCTAATTGATATAGATATTAAGTATAAGGTGAACTTCCTGTTATCGAGATAATTTATATAATCAAACTTGAAAATTACCATCATTTCAAGTTGATATAATTTCATACATGTAAGCATATAATCGTTGCTTCTAGATATCTTATTATTTTTCTTTACAATCCTTTAATGTTTTCACTTCTGGGTAACTCGAATATCTACCTAATATTTTAATTACAAAACTGATATCTATTCCTACATGAGTTTGAGCATAGACTTCCAACTAAGTATATATAAAGAATATTTTTTTATTTGGTTCTTTTTTACTCATTTTAAAGCATTTGACTAAAATTTTATTTTTATGATTTGCTGAATAAAATTATATATTAAACTTTTCCAAGACTAGATCAGTATGTCCTTTCTACGACAGTCTTAACAATTATTGAGATCTATCATTGAATATGTCAATGCTAATAATATAAGATGTCCCATTCATATCAACCATCTTAAAATTCTTGATGATAAATTTCTTGATTTAGTATAATAAACCAAGAACATTATTGGTAATATAAAATATTATCCACATATAAGACCAAGATAATAAACTTGCTCCCACTTATATTTAGGTATAAATTTTCTTAAATTTGAAGGAATCAATAATATCAAGAAACTTTATATATCATTGTTTAAGAGTTTGTTTAAGGTCATAAATAGATTCTTGAATTTACATACCAAATTTTATTTTTTTCTTGAAGCAATTAGAGTAACCAATATAAAGCTAGATCTTTAATAAGAAAACTTATTTTCACATCCATATAACTCAAACTCATAATGAGTCATCAATGTCATGACGATTCTTAATAAGTTTATTTAAAAACTAAATGCCTCGTTATGACTAATGTATTATTTATGAGTAAAACATTTAACCACAAGTCTAACAATTATATCATTTGACATTATCCTTGAGTTACATTTATGTAACACTCTTTTGCAATTATTGGACAATTCAATAAATTCATCGGATACTATTCTGGTAATTGATTTGAACACTTATTTCAAAATCATTACCTTTCATGACTTATGAAAACAATAAGGGATCCTTTTGATTCCTATATTACAATATAATTCTTGTAGATATACTACATAATAATCATAAACGATAGAATTCCTTTTCCTTTGAAATATTCTCATAACTATCAATTTTCATTATTTTATAAGACTATTAACAACATATCAAAATTATGTGGGAGTTTAGTGATAGTATTTTGTTATTCACCTTTATCAAATCATTCAATGATTTGAGTAATAATAATATCTCAAATAATAAAGGAGTATTAAATTGTATCTCCTCTATATCTAAATTAAATTTCAAGATTTTCACTCCAATTGATTCACTATTTTATAGGAATCTTAAATTACTAGATTAACTATCCTCATACTATGATTAGGGCAATAAGAAATCTACCCCTTTGAACTTTTCTAGATAAATCATAAAATATCCTAAAATAGTTATTAAATTTAATTTTCTTTTATGTGAATTAAAAATCCTTATCTCTACAGGATAATTCCAAATATATAAATATCTTAAGTTGGGTTTCCTATCGGTTTATAACTCAAAAGAAGTCAATAAAATGTACTTACTAGGAATCATATTTAAGATATATATATATATATATATATATATATATATATATATATATATATATATATATATATATATATATATATATATATATATATATATATATATATATATATATATATATATATATATATATATAGTTGTCCTTAGAGCTTCTTCTCACATTAATTCGAGTATAAAGAATAATTCATCATACTCTTAATCATATCTATAAGAGTAGAAGTATCTTTCAGTAATCATATCTATATAAATCTAATGTTGCATCTAGTAAATCATACTGAATACATATACCCTACATTTCCAGGAATCTAGCAAAAGAATGATAATTGAGTTCATTGTAAATACTATAAAATTTATCACCCCTGATATGATAATCTTGATTTTTTGTATCTAATCATCTCTCGACCTCATTAAGAGTGTAAACGACTTTGAGACTTTACATGAATTAGATATATATAATCATTTCTTGATAGGCTATCTATAAGGTGATAAAATATCTCTCTTTAATAATATAGAAATATAAAGTGACCCGCATATATAATCTCAAGAAGTTTATGAAACTATATTTTATTTTTATATTTAATTATATGATCGTTGTAACCTCAAGATTCATATTAATTTCGTATAAACTATCATATAGAATTCAAAACTAAACTTTTATTAAATCATAATAAGTTTACAATCATCAAAAGAGAAATGATATTATAACAATTCTAGGTAAATAACCCAAATTTTTAGAATTGTAAAAACATAACATATATCCTCAAGATGTATCAAATTAATCATCTGTAGATGTAGGTGATAAATATAAACTATTATCACTTTTGCTTAAAGATGATTCCCTATAATAATTAATATTTCATTCTCTTTTAATTTTTTATATTAAAATAATTTTTTATTATTGGTAACATATATTGAAGCATCAAATTAATCCACCAAGTATTAGAAAATTATTTATATAATATTTGATTCAAGTAATACAAAGGTGAAACTTACATCTTTTCCTTTCAAACTAAATCTTGAATGGGCCAAACTGAGAAGGAAGAGAATTAAGAATGAACTACACAAGGAAAGATTCATCAACATTCATTCCCAATGCCTTAAGTTTTGCAGCTTTGTCAGCCATATTGAGGATGTGATCCTGAATTTCTCGAGTACCATCATACTGAGTTGTAGTCAGTTCTTTCATTAATGTGACAATTAATGACTTATCAGCAGATTTAAATCTATCTTCAATAACCTTTAAATATTCACGTGCGCTAGATGCAACCGGTAATGAAGTTTTTATATTATTTGCAATTGTCATCCTTATGAACATTAAACTGAGCATATCAAATCTTTCTCAAGACTTCATTTCATTAACTTGTTCCACAGTACTTTTGTCAATTAATTCTGCAGGCTTTTCAACAAGTAATGCCAAATCAAGATCTGATATGCCTAATGTAAATTGCACATGCTCTAACCATTCTGAATAATTTGATCCAGAGAGTAGAGAGACACTAGAAGCATGAGAATGTATGGATGAGATTACCACTGCAGAATACAAAATAACATTAATGCATTGAGTTTTACCAAAATATGATGAACTACTAATATCATCAATATTTAACCTTTGGGTAAAAATATTGACATATCTAGTGTTCACTCAAGATTATTTATGGAGGACTGATATCATCCTTGTGGAATAATTTTGCTACATTTGGATATACAATTCTAAACTGCAAGGATATCCAAAATAGCATCATCCTACCCTATCACATAATTATTTGAAATATATTATCCTTAGGGATTATCTAAATTTCCTAATTATGCATGTAATTTTGAATATTATTTCATTAATGTCATTGAGGACTTATTCCTTAATGTAATTTTATAAATCATTGATCTAGGCCACTTTGGTGACTACAAGACCAATGCAGTAATATAAAATATAAATTAAATTATCCTACTCATGATAATACTTTAATTATATTTCATATCCTATAAGTCTACCATCTTAGGCTACTTTGACAGCTACCGATCAAGTATAACTTAAGGAGATGAACTACAAATAATATTCATCAAGTTTATTTAAACTAATTTATACTGAGATAGTTCAATAATAGGATAACAACCATAATAATTATTGAACACTTAATCAGCATGAAAAAATTTATATGATAACTGTAATCATGATAATACATAAATCATGCATTCATGTGAAAAATAAATATTATTTTATAATTACTAACATTTGCATGTGAATAATTGAATAAATATCCAAAAACTAATAATTGGATTTAACACATACAATTAATAATTCATATGAGAAAACTATAAAGAAATAATAATTTATAATATTTTTAAATTAAATTAATTAATTCTATTTAATTGGAGAAGCCCATAAGTCGAATTAAATAAATTGATCGAAATAAAATATAATCAATGAATAATCAAAATATAATCATGATTAACTTTTATTAGATTATATATTGATCAATTTTATAATTGAGAAAATAAACCATAATTTCTTAATTTTACAATGGCAGAACTATAATTTTAAAAGAATATAAAAGAATTATAATTTTTTTTAAAGGGTAAAAATGTTATAGGATTAATAAAACATAGAAAGGGTAAAACTATGAATAATCTTATTCAATCGAAGGATAAAATTGTAATTTCAAGGAATGGGAAAATTATAGTTTAAGCCTAATGGTAAAATTGTAATTTTTCACTTAATGTCAAAACTATAATTTTTCCTCAATGGCAAAACTGCAATTTTTTTTTTAAAGAAAAACCCTAATTTTTCCCCTTCTGTCGTTGTCGCCTGTGCGGTCGCCAGCGCGTGGCTGCATGCCGCCGACCACTGGGACGCGGTCGCTGGCATGCGACTGCCGCCGGTGGCGTGCGCGGCCTCTGCTGCACACGGTGGCCGCTTGCCCGCGCGACCCTTGCTGCATGCGGCTGCCTACGCGTGCGGTCGTCACTTGATGCGGCTGCCACCTACGCGCGACCGATTTGGCCATCGGCAACGTGACCGTCGCCATCTCTGCCCTGTGTGCACACGCTACTGAGTGTAGCGTTGCCACATGCAGATTCAACAAAAAAACACAGTAAGGTTGCTGCGTCTTTTCCACGATGCACAACAACCATCAAGAATCGTTCGCAAACAAATGATTGAATTTAACATATAGGAATATAGATCAATAAGATATTTAGATCAACGCATCGTAAACAAAAATAATATATGTAATATTTTTTATCTCAAAACCTAGGCTCTGATACCAATTGTTAGCATAAAAACTATAATTATGCAAATTATTATGCGAAAAACTATTATGTCAGGATTGAAATAAAAAAATACGAGATTTGTTTATGATACATACCTTTAGATGTCATCTGATTGAGATCCAATTAGATCTTCAAGAGCATCGCCTGTCGAATCTTAATAACGTCGAATATCGATTAGCAAGGAGAACTAGAATGAATCTAGACCCCTTCTCCTCTCTTCCTATCCTTTCATAGGACCACTGCAATTGATGGTTTTGGGGAGATCGAGAGAATAACCGTAATCTCTCTAACTCTATTGTCGTTCTGTGCATATCCGTGTATTAGGTTTATAGTAGGTCTTGTCCTTTTATAGACAAGAGCAGAAGGTCTAGGATAAGTTATTAGGAGAGTTACTTCCATCAAGGACATCCCCTAAAAATCTCAATATAATATGGACTTTATTTAATATTAACTAATATCTTTTATCGGAATCTAAATAATCTATAATATATCTTATTAATAAAAAATCACATAATGGTTAGAATGAATCCAACCATCAGAGTCCAAAGATAAAAAACCATAAGAACAAAATGTCATCTTCCCCCGTATTTACTATAGTAGGCCAGACAGTGATATAAAAGTTGTCAATCTAAGGATCAATCAATCCATATGCAGGTAGTTCTCCCATCGCCAATTATTTTTCTAAACCCAGATTTAATATCTTTTGTGAGAGAGTTAATGTTCCTCTTTAGACCCAGAAAGATTGGTGGGATGATGATCGATCAACCCAAGGGTGGAAATCCTCATATTTGACTCCTAAGATTACATACCCCGTAAGGTCTGAGCTTTGTTAAGGATTTGGAGGATGCATTTGACACAAATAGATATTTTAACTGTAAGGAGGTCTCTCAACCCAACACCCCCCTCCTCAATCCTTGGGTAATAGTGTCCTGCATAATAATTTCATACTAGAGGAAGAGTCAATATTGGAAAAGAAGTTACAAGCCAGCAATCTGGGTCATATGAGAAAGAATTGAATCCCAAATGCTGCAGGTAATCACCAAACTGATAAAAATTATTATTTTCCTAATAAATAATACATTTGTACCAGTCCTAGATTTTGGATGGGGTCTTATTTGTTGGAAGAGGAGCAAGCAACGATAAAACAAAATACTATGATGTAATTAACTAAAATACTTTCGATCAAGAAAACAACACTTATAAGATAATCTTCAAATGTGAATATTATTTTCTCCCTTGCTTCATGAACTATGATCTTATTTATATGACCTAATAATAACTATCTCACCCCACTACGTCACTCTACTATCTCACTATCTCATTCATAATTAGTCACTACCCCCCACTAACTCCTAAATCATAGGTCACTACCTCCATAACTCCTAAACATGAACTAATATTATTAAAACATATTAACTAATTAGGTAACTATTATGAATTAGTTTTCAACATTATCAACCAAGATACTATGATGATTTCTGGGAAAAAAGAGAAACTCAAATGTTTGAAGGGCCATGAGCCCAAATAATAGAGTGGTTTGTAGAGGAAGAGCAATACTTTGGAAAAATAGATGTTGGATTTGTGGTGATTAACCTTAAAGATTGGTAAGTTGTTGAAAGATTTGTAGAGCTCTAAGGACATTATAAACGGGGAATTATTGTAAGCACGAGAGACTAATATTAGGGCATCGACCAACATTAGATGGGTTAGTAGTTTGACCCCTTTCAGGTTGAAGGGGAGTGATTCGGTTTCTATTAGCAAACATTGAAATAAGAGAAAAAGAATCGATTGAGCAAGGATAAATAAAGAGACATTGAAATAAATGCCTAATACCCCCGTACTATTGGCTAAAAATCAATGTAAAGTCAAATCATTTATAATTCAAGTGAAGAATGAGAAAGTGATGTAAGAAGCCTCGATCCATTTGATGAAAGTAGGAAAAATGTTCATAAAGGAAAGGGCATTAAGAATGTTACGTTTTTTTTTTTTTTTTAAATATGTCCAATTTAAGAATGACCAGGGGTGACCTACCTTAGGATGTAAATAAAGTGTGGACCAATTCATTAGCTATCAGAATGTTATCGTAAATATTCTTGTGTATAAAAGTTGATTGTTGGGGACTGATCCAGTCAAAAAAGAAAGGCTTAATGTGATTGGTTAGAACTTTTTAAGTAAAAGTTTATAAATTACATTACATAAAGCAATAAGATTAGATGTCCTTTATCAGGGAGAGGGATTAACCTTCTTACGAATGAAGACCTGCTAAAGTTCTTCCGTAACTAATGGAAATATAACATGTGAATTGAAAAGTAGAGAAGAAATAGCTGATGAAATTTTTTAGTAAGTTGTGATTAGCCTTATAATATTTAACATTATAGCCATCAAAGCTTAGGTTTTTGCCTAAGCCCATTTGGTGGTAGACTGCCATCTTAATTTCAGTGTCTAATTATATATTACTCCCTATAATTAATTATGTTTAGCTAACTTAATCCTGATCCCTATACTTTAGTTAATTATATTGAGATTTCTATATTTATGAAAGTGAAATATTTAATCTTAATTCTTCTTATACCATCAACTTTATTGATAACACACATAAATGACGGGGGTAAAAAGTAATTTCATATGTAGATTATGAAAGGGCACCAGTAAAAGCTATCCAGAATGATCAAAAGCTATCCAAAATGATCAAAAGCTATCTAAAATCACCCAAGCTATCCAGAATGACCAAAAGCTGTACAAAATAATCAAAAACTATCCAAAACATCATTGTTTTCTTCTAACCTACCCTGCGGTGAAAGAAATAAATAAGAATTCAGGTGATAGTAGCAATTGAATCAGGAACAAACATATAATTACTTGCAATTTATTCATTTGTATTAGAGTATGTTCATTATCTGGTGTTAGCATTAGAGTCCACCCTACATTCCATATCGGAGAACTCACCTACAGCAACTAGTCATGCCTCACTAGCAGGATGTTCAACCTATGTTATTATTGAAGATGCTTTGTCTTTTTCTATATCCTTTTTTGTTGTGATTAGGTTGATGGCAATGACTACAAGTGACTGTGGTATTCTACCTTTTTTTTTTTTTATAGCTTAAGATCCTTCGGTGGCTCAAGAGGACCTCTCCTTCTTAAATTTTTGTTGTTGTTTTTTTTCAGGTTTTCTTTTAGGAAGATCAAAAGACTCAAGTTGTGTGTGATTGCTAACTGACCACATCTCCTTGCTCTTAAAAGGAATGAGCAGATGACTATAGATTTAAATAATTTAAATCTATTCACTTCATCTATTCACTTCCATCTCTACATCCTTTCATAAATAATTTAAACATGCATAGCATAGCATAGCATGATAACAAGGGATATAAGTTAAGTCACGTTTCCTACAACTACAACTATGATAAGCAATACCAATTGTTCTTTTATCTCTCCTTATTCCAATAATCTCAAACTTATCACCACCATTCTAGGCAGGAATCCAATTGACTATATCTACTTTATTTTCCTCATGGATGGTTGGTCCTAATGTTGGGACAAGATAACCCATTAAAATGACTCTCATTATATATGAATCCTCTCCATTATCGTAACTCGAATCATCTCAAGAATCGCGATGATTGGCTTATAACAAAGCTTCCAATATGGCTGAATTAAAGCTTTCACAAATGTTTATTCAGTTGAATATCACACTTTACTATTTCTAAAAATATTATTTTGCTCAATTTATAGGTGGTCTATCTGTTAACCAAATGTATGCATCATTGTCAATCTTTTTATTTATTGCTTGCTTAAAGTCATATATTCTTCTTGTAGCTCTCTAAAATAATTTCTCTAGTACTAATCATTTATACTTCTTCTTAAAATTATTATATAAATATTTTACACAGAATCTGTATTTAGCGCTAGGAAGCAAGCGTACAATATCCTCCAAGATATTTAAATCTCTGACCAATAATAAGCTAATGAATCAATTCCATACATCATTATTCTCCTTCTCAACAATAGACCTTTCGATGTAGAACTCACATGGCATCTTGATTATTTGGGTAAATCCTAACAGTAATTAATAATGCATTTTTAGATGTAGAACTCAAATGACATCCATCAAGACTTATAATGTGTCTGTGGGAACCCTTCCTTTGTTACAATAAAGTAGATGTAAGTTCTGTGAAAAATATATCATTTTTCCTATCATATCTATATTTGATGAAACATTGTGCTCCCTAGATTTTTATTATATATCTCATCCCAGTAATTCCATAACAAACCATATTCCTCCCTTTCAGTTCTTGTGATCATTGTTCATTCTTCATTCTTCACCATATAGGCTTTGTGTATAGGAATATTCAAAGCATACTCTTGTTGGATTATTACTTAGCTGGCCAAGTGGGATTCATTCTAATCCTATCATAATATTTATCGACCAACCACTTAACTGTAGCTAGGGGGGTTGTCAAATAATCTCCCATATGAATATTCTACATTCAAAGTTTTTTACTTACAAAGTTACATGTCCTTGTATTTTTTTTTTTTTTTTGTTATGCATATATCATCCAATCACATCCAGCCTAGTATATCACCCTAATCCGATCCTTATCATTATTTATATATCTAAGTTGTTTGCCTATAGAATTGGCATGTTGTATAATCACAGCATGAAACTCTTCAGCATAAGCAAGTCATCTTCAATATCAATATATATATATTATATTTTTTTTCATCCACTTTGACACCAACTGTTGCATCACTATTATCCTCTACTTTTATCTTTTGATAATATGATGGTAGATTGCCTAAGCATGAATTGTAGGTTTTCTATTCGAGTAAGGTTTGCCTCATAAATCATGGGTTATTGATCAGTTTCCTCCACCTCCTCTATACTATTGTATCCTCTAACTATTTTTCTATTCCATCAGGATCATCTACAATAAGAAGCAAAGAAAAAAAACCATCAACATAACAAAATAAAGAAAAACTCAACTAATATATTAAATAAAAATTCTATACAATCTATAACAATGATATAGCTATAAATTATAAAATTCTCATCGTAATATCTATCATTCTATGCATCTAATCATTAAGTGAACCACTTTTCTATAAGGCTTAGTTTAGACCTTTTTTTTTTCTCATGACTTGGCACAAACTTAACCAACATGCATTGAGCTTGATTAGTGATGCTCTTAAAGTAGTCGTTTATTGTATACGATAACTCATATCAAGTGTGTTCCATATCGAGTAGTCCTTGACATATTCGTTATAAAGGAAAGAATTAATTTATTTTTTTAATTGCATTACCTATTAGCATTTTTAAGATCTTCGATAAATTTTATATTTTATTCTAGTATTTAAAAAATTTCTTAATTTATATTATTAAGATAGAATGCAACACACGTTACCCTTATTTGATCATACAACATAAGCACGTTGGTTGTATTTTAAATACAAGTACATGGGGGATAATTTCTTGGCTTTTCTGTTCAAAATATAGTAAAAGGTTGGATATGTTTGTATATTGAAACATTCTGATACGTATAATTATTTTAATTATTTAATTCTTTTATTGGACCATTAATTAGCTACGTTTTTACTTACATTTAACTCTTCTTATTTTATTAAACAATCACTCTTTCAATACAGTGATTCAAATTAAACAGGAGTTAAAAATCATGATTTAAACTATGGTTAAACAAATCTACTTATTTTTCTTGAGGCCGCCTCATCATAGACCCTAACTCAATAATAGGATATTTGAGTTAGGGTATTTGCCTTGACGCTTCATCATAGACCCTAACTCTCTCAAATCATCGATTAAAAGTAGGTGAGTCGTCGACCTTAGATGCACAATTGATGGTGTCATTGGGTAGGCCGTTTGGGAGGATAGCAAAGCTAGAGAGGAGGAAAACTAGAGGAGAGTATAGTGCTTCATAGAGGTCGAAGGTAGTGCCTAGATCTCCTCTGGAATGCCATCAGCCTTGTGCGTGCCATCGACGCCAACATCTAGGAAGATAGCGAAATTGGAGGGAAGGATAGCGCTTCACAGAGGTCAGAGGTGGTGCTCGGATCTCCTCTGGAACACCACCAACCTTGCATGCACCAATCACGCTGCCATTGGGTAGGTCGTTTGGGAAGATAGTGAAGTCGAAGGGAATGAGAACGCTTCACAAAGGTCGGAGGTAGCACTCGAATCTCCTGTGGAACGCCATCGACCTTGTTCATGCCATCAACATTATCGTTGGGTAGGCCGCCTTGGAAGATAGCGAAGCAAGAGGGAAGGACAACACTACACAAAGGTTAGAGGTGACGCCTGGATCTATTCTAGAATGCCATCAGCCTCATGCACCACATTGTCGTTAGGTAGACCATCTAGGAGGATATGATAGCCAGGGGGGAATGGTGCTTCATAAAGGTCAGAGTGGTGCCCAGATCTCCTTTGGAACACCACTGACCTTGTGTGTGCCATCGACACCACCGTTCGGTAGGTCATATGAGAAAATAGCAAAGTTGGAGGAGATGATAGTACTTCACAGAGGTTGGAGGCAATGCCTGAATCTCCTTTGGAATGCCACCAGCCTCGCATTCTACTTGTGCCACCACTACGTAGGCCGTCCGGAAGGATAGCGTAGCTAGAGGGGAGGAAATCCCTTTCACCAATACGGTGATCATTCTACTTCTGTGAAATTAATATTTTGAAATGGATAAGAATAGTAAAATTACTTTTTTTTTACTCTTTTTATTTGTGCCCTTTCTATACGTGATAGTGCATGCAATTTTTTTCATCGATAAAATTGACGACGTAAGGAGAATTAAAGTTAAATATTTTACTTTTGTAAGTATAGAGATACTAAACATAACTAACTAATAATATGTAATTAGTCCTAATTTCAGAAATGGTCTAATCTTCGAAGAGGGTAGAGTGAGCTGTATTAGGAATTATGGATACGATTGAGCATAAGGTCTAGTCATAAGGATATCTCGAGGTGTGAAAAGTCCAAAACTTAATATACCAATAGAATAAAAGGTTAAGGATACGAGAAGTATTAGAGATAATAGGCCCACTTTCATTCTTAATGTAGATGATAAGGTTCCTTCTATACCTAAAGGAAGCAATCCTATAAAAAAAAAAAAAAACTTAATGTCTCCACATACATTAGATAAAATACTTTGAGGAGTCATCCTAGAAGTGAGTTTCCAACAATACTATCAAATCTAGGTTATAAGAGTGAATCAAACTAAATTTTCCGATAGCCCTTTCTGTGAGCTTCTTTTTAGTTCAAAGATAAAAGTATCACAAAGAAACCTTATAAGAGGAGACAAACGGGTCCACCACGAACTGTGGGGAAACTTGAGATGAGGAAATCTCTATATCATTTTTTTTGTTCTTCTTCTTGTTATGATGATGTCTTAAAGAGAGGGGGAAGTGATTCAGACTTTCCTAAAGAGGCCTACTTTGGATCATGGAGTTCTCCTCGATCAATTAAGCAGTCCACTTATCCTTTATCTCGCCATCGAAGAGATCGACACCTGTAGCAAGGGCACCATCCTCTTTAACTTGCCAAAAGGTAATAGTCATCTTATCCACCAAGACATCAAACTGGAGAGGCTTTGTCGAACGCTAACACTGAGAAGGGTAAAAAATCCCCATTGAAAGCAGGAGTAATTGGGAAAGGGGTGAGGGTGTTAACGGGGGCAAAGGGATTGATGAGGGGGAGGAATCAATTAGGTTTACAAGGGAGTTTTTAAAGTAAGATAAGATCAAATTACTAGTTACAATTAATTATCTTTCAAGTCAATCACGTGAGTGAGTGATGACAACATGTTGTATAATCTTTTTACATTATAGTTATTGATATATTTTCATATTATATTATCTATTGAATATATATATCGTAATATCCTTGGTTCTGTGCAATGAGAATAAAATCGTGATGAGATCACAAAGAATAAGATCGTGATAAGATCACAATGATGAGATTGATTTGCCTTTAAACATAAATCCTAAATAATCCTGATCATAGGTTATTCGAGAGGGATATTGAGACAACCAAACAGATCAGTATACTGTATACCCATCCATTTGATAGAGACGGTTGGTCTCATAACCACTTGTATGGAGACACTAAGGATATAGTACAAGTGCTCATTGGAGAATGAGTTCATTGATTGATTCGCTTATGGAATGTTAGATGATTAATGATACATATCGTTAGACATCGATTTTGTAGTTTTAGTTGTGTGTCTAGTCCTTAGACTTGAGACACTAAGGATGTCTTGTTTGAGTACTCCTTTCTTTGACGTTAGACTTACATGTTTAAAAAGTTTCAAATCTGGAATAATTAGTTATCGGGATTGATAGCCAACTTTACGAAGGCAATTGAGTGTCAATAGAGGATCATCTACTCTTGATATTACAAGAGGAATATCCCGTGTGCTATCACTCCGACACATCATCAACTGGGGTCATTCAGATTGAGAGAGGAGTTCCCTAGGAGAATCTGATTTGAGTGATACTCGGACGAATTCCATATGTGGCATGACAATACCATGTCTAATATACGGTCTCTAGGATATTATATGAATGAGGGACTCTGGATACACGATAACTAAGGACATACAAGTCTAATAGATAAGATCTCCTATACCATCTAGGGACTATGGTGCAGTGGCCTAGTACGTTTTTGGTTGATGAGTCAAATGAATTATTATGAGATAACAATTCATAGGGTCAGAAGGAGTTCTGACATGAATGATTCATATATGGTGGATGCTTCAACGAATAGAGGATTATATATGAGTTATCCAATTAACCTCGAATCTCATTGAATGAGACCCAACATTGATGGGCTCCCTTCATGAGGCCCAATTAGAGGCCAATTGAGATTATTGGATAGAGATTCAATAATACAAGATTAGTAGGTAATTGGATGAAGATCCAATGACATGGGGCATAAATTATGATAGGCTACACCTTTGATCGTCCCCTCCTAGTCTCCTCCAGCGAAGAAGATAGAGGATCTTCTTTCACATTCATTGTGAGAAGTTGCGCAACTATCTTATCTAGGAGGCTATTTGTGAGAGAAAATTAACTGAAAATTTTTTAAAGGAAGTCTTAGAAGTTGAATCTAGGAAGGAATACTCTTTTTTTTTTTAAGAGAGTTTGAAAAAAAAAATTTCAAGAAATTAGGATGAGTGATTGACCTCTAAGAAACCAAGATCTCCCTAAAATAACATGATTCTTTTCCTACATAATGAAACCTAAAGCAGAAGAAACCCCCAGTCGGATCTATCATATCATACCTAGCAAGGAGGTTCCAGATATTGGAAATAAAAACTTGGGGAAATAAGTGAAGGAATCTTACCTATGAACTTTTCATGCAAACTAGTTTACTAGTCTTCATGGATAAAAGAGACTTCATTTTTATCAAGTTTCACACTAAGATTTGTACCTGATAGATTAAATCTATGTTGAGAAGAGAAAGTATTGTTTTAGTTGTAGATCTTGCAATTAGGTTCTGATTCTTTGCTTGTTGGATTGTGGACTCAAGTAATATTCCTTATTTTTGAAATTTTTATTTCGTAATTATATATTTTAAATTATTTATGAGAACTTATTTGTGAATATGAGGATTTTTTAATAATTCTCTTGATTAAATAATTTTATATTAAAAACTTATTGATAGAGACCTAACTTAGAAGTTTGATATGAATTATGAAATATTCACATTAAGTTGTAGAAAAAAAAAAAAGGAAGACATGTGTCACTAGCTAGTTTAAAGATGACACCATTTATGCATGTTGTATATGTGATATCTAAGCATCTTTTATGCATGCTTACCACCTTGTAAACCCTTGTGTTAGCCAAAACTTAAGCAAGTAGAGAAGAAAACTTACCCAAAATGGAGAAAAAATTGCTACATAACCAATAACCAACATTGAGAATGAGAAGGGAAGAAGAATTAGAGTAGAAGAAGGATCTGGGCTTAAATTTTCTTTGGATGGAAATCTTTGAAATCAAGTATTCTAACCTCATCCCACATAATGTCTTCATCTTCGATTACATTTCAATTTGATATAATTTTGAAAGCCTTGTGGCTTAGAACATGATATCTCTCCCTAGTTGTAAATATATGAATCTGAAAATTTTGAGATTTCGACATTTCTACATTATTTTTACCATAACTTTATGCACTGAACTCTGATTTAGGCAAAACCTATTTCATCTGAAAATAAACTCGTAAACCCTCATAAACCTTTCTTTTTATACCAAAATTAAAATTTTAGAGTTAATATGTCTATCTAAACTCTTATTTCAATTGACCATGAAGAATCGGTAAAATAGATTTGTAATCTCGGACCTCTTGATACTAAATTTATTGTGACTATTTGTTGAAAAAAAATTAATTATGACAAAACATAATTTTATTAGAAAGTAGATTTATAGATCTTTCTGTTAATACCTAGATTGAAAGATTCAAAGTCCAAATGACTACCCAGATTTCTAAAAACTAAGGATCATAATTTCTTACATTTTCATACTAAACTACTTATAACTTCCTGTAGTAACTATGATTTGAGCAAAATATATTTTGTTGGAAACTAGACACCTAAATCTTTCTTTAGATACTTAGATTGAAAGATTTGAAATACAAATACATAACCAGTCATCTATTGAATTTGATCCTATAAATTCTACAAAATAGAGCTTTTGTTCTATGACTTTTGATTACCAAATCATTTATAACTCTTTGGTAGAAATTCAAATTGTATGGAACTTATTTTATATAAAACTAGATTGATTTAGCTTTCTGATGATATATTTCTTGAGTAATTTGAAACATGATTGACTATTCAAATAATTTATAAAATGTGCCTCTTAAATTATACTAGAATTAAGCCTTTATCCATTTTGCCTATTCTTGTTCACTTCTTTGGAAATTGATTTTTAGCTAAAATCCTTATTTCTATTGAGCTTTACATTATTGGTTTAAAATCTTGAAAACTCTTGTCCTTAGATAATTTACATACCTGAATCAATTATATGACATTTACGTTTATATCGTATTGTTTCATATAGGTGCATGCATGTTCGTTGTTTCGCATATACTTCCGATGTGTACCAAATTTATTGCTCACATGTCCTTTTGTACTCCGGTGTTTATGGGATAATGTGAACCTTTGCCATAAATGGTAAAGAGAGTTATGCTAGAGCCCGTGATGCGCTACTATGTTAAGTGGATATTCAGAAATGGATGGATCATATTTTGTCTGTGATCTCATTTCATCATCTACGTTATTTGATATGTTATCCAAAATATTGCTTATGAGTTTGTCTGTACACTTTGGATAAGAATGAAATGAATGTGATATCAAATATGACATTTGAGCTTATGTTTATTATTTATTTGTTCATTTGATAAGCTCTAAGATAATTCATACACCATTGATATGTTTCAAAATATGTTTACGTCTTTGATATGCTCCGAAATATTTCATATGTCATTAATATGTTAAAACATTTCATACGTCTTTGTTATGCTCCGAAATATTTCATATGCTATTGATATATTTCGAACATTTCATACGTCTTTAATATGCTCTGAAATGTTTCATATATCATTGATATATTTCAAAATATTTCATACATCTTTGATATGCTCCGAAATATTTTATATACTATTGATGTATTCCGAAACAATTCATATACCATTGTTATGCTTTGAAATATTTCATATACCTTTATCATGCTCTGAACCATGTTTGCGTCTTTGATACGCTCTGAATTATTTCATATACCCTTGATATGCTCCAAAACATGTTTATGCCTTTGATATATTCTAAAATATTTCATATATCATTGATATACTCTGAAATATATTTACACCTTTGATATGCTTCGAAATATTTCATATGTCATTGACATGCTCTGAAATATTTCACATTCTATGAGTTGTTTCATATGATATTGATATGTTTCGAGATATTTCACACCAATGATATGCTCCAACTACTCTTCATATACTATTATAATCAAAGTATATTTTGAATGAAATGATTTGTGATTCTATATCCAATAAGATGCTATCTATGGATTCTTATACACTTGCCTTGCTATTTGAAATCAAGTTTGTTTTGAAAACTATCCTTCTTTGTCTTGGATATATTAGTCAATTACTGAGATTTATATGCTCATTCTGTTACTATATAAAATTTTCATATTAGCTTGTCACTCATGAAAAAAGTTAGAATTGGGCTAAGGCAGAGGAAAGCTAAAAGATTTTGAGCGAATTTCTATTGGTTGATATGTTTTGTTGTATAGTACACTTTGCATCTAATGAAATATTGATGGTAAAAATGAACTTACGTGTTTTATAAAGTTTAAATGATCTATCATGTTAAGTTTAATTTATATAATGATATGAACTTGTGATAATATTTGTTTTGTAATTATATAGATTCTCACACCTGCGGATTATCGAGTGATGTGGTATATAATCATAAATTGCATCAGTTTTATAGGTTGTGATTGATGTTTTAATGTTTTATGAGTATTCTCAAATATTAGTTTAGATCCTAGGTTCGAACTGTTGATAAATTATAATATTATTGATTTATGATAGGTTTCACGCCTCTCGAATGTGATAATTCAAGGGGTGTGACAATTACGTCTTCTCATCATGTCATCTCTAATCTCCAGAATTTATTCATCTATAATGACTATGGAGGTAATGACGACATCATTATCGGTGACGAATTTTAATCCGAATTTTAACATCTATCATGGTGGCAACCTAAGTACCCATTAGCAGCCTCGGCGTCCCGACCATCCAAACCAACAAAGAGTCATCTATCAGTTGTGTGATAAAGTCGAACACTTAATAAAAGTATGCCGATCTTGACCCAACCTTCATGCTATATCAAATTGGCCCCAAGCGAATATTATGATTATTTTGATTGCTCGAATATCATGATAGATTAAAAATATGTTGAGAAAAGAAAGATTGATTATTTCATTAACATAAGTCTTATTTATAAAGGTTGGAGGATGAGATTTTCTCTATCAAGATTAGATAGAATTGTTGTCTAAATCTTCAGGTGATTGATCATACCTTCTATCCATATTTTTGGCATGGACGAGCAGTAGAACGACTCTTTTGATGAAAATTCCAAAAAGGGGGAGGAGAAGCTTTAGTCGCTAGAACTTCTGTGTCCAAGGAAGCAGGAAGGAATTCTGATTTGCTTCACCCACTCAATTCACACGTTCAACTTACCATGAACAAAATCCGAATACAAGAAGAGAAAAAATGGTAGATGAAGGCTTGGAGTGGATGAATCGAGATGAATTCAGATACTTAGCAAGTTTTTAAAAGAAGAAACAGCTGTGTTCTGTTACTGACCTCGTTCATGGATCTTCGTTCATCGGAAGGGAGGAGGTTGATGTCCTCAGCTGCTACTAAAGCTCCTAGCAAGCCAACAAGAAGAACTTCCAAGTATTGACATGCATGCCACCAGAAACAGAGACCAAAATTTCATCTTCTTTTTCCTCCTGTTGTGCTTGCCAAATATTTGCTTTCTTCATCCTGCCATGCTCCTCCTTCCTCACTTTGGCCATCCTAGCAGAGAAATGATGACAGTGTCTGCGTAAACAAACTGGTAAGAGTTGATAATTAATCCATATAACATTTCTCAACAATCTAAATCAGTATCAGATATTGGTTTGACAAACAGTCGCATGGCATTTAGACCTACTCACTCAGTTAGATTCTTACCAAACTAGCTTGTGTTTAGTTCCTACAGCAGGCATAACTAAATTGATCAAATATCTTACTGATCTATGAAAGTGAAAGCAGAACTATTTTATTCATTACTGTATGAAAAACTATGAATACTATAAGCTTTCAGGAATCATTTTTTGGCTCACTCTCCATCTACATTGACTCAAGAAACTCGAGATTCATTTCACCTTCTGCGGTAACATGTGCTGCTTCCTAATTTATGGATGTCAAAACTCATGGATTCCAAGCTAGAAAAGCTATGGAGAAGAAGAACATCAGGTGCTTGGAGAGAGTCAGCCCAGTGCATGGAACTCCAGGAGGTGGGAACAAAAGTCTGAAGCATAAGATCTCTACAATGCCCTGCTCCATTAGCTGTAACATCAATTGGCATATTCTCAAACACAAAGCAAGCAAGTAGTGGACTTTTTCCTCCCAAATTATTCCACAATCTTTTTCTGAGTGCAATAGCTTTATGCATAACATGCATTCACCAATTCAATTAGCAATATACAGATATCAAAACATTGATTGGGTTATGTGACTTCTAAAAAAGACATGAAGAAAAAAGATACGATCATATTGAAAATTAATTGAACGATCTGAACCTGTAATCAAAAATCTAAAATTAAATCAATAGTTTGAATAGGAGTAAAGAACAAGTCAAAGGAATCTTAATGAGCAGTGACGCGTGCAGGAGGCTTCTAACCCATGCGCCATGGGACGCGATGCAGTATCCTCCTCAACTGCTCCGCTTTATACTCATCACTTAAATGCAACTCTCATCACTGACGCCAGATATCTCATCAGTTTACATCGGTGATGAAAGACTTCTTCAGCTCGAAAAGAGGTGATTTCCTAAAGTTTTAAGGAAAACTATCAAAAGCAGTGCAGCCTCGCTTCATTAACAGTATAACTCACATCAGTGATGAGAGACTTCTTCTTCAGCACGAATAAAAGGCGATTCCCACAAGTTGAAGGAAACTATCAAAAGCAGTGTAAACTCGCATCTCTCTCCTTTTTTTTTTAATTCTTAATTTGTAGGAAATATTAAAATAGCTTGCAAAACTTAAATAATTTTTTTCTATTTTTGAAACCTTATAAGTATTTTTATTTATTTTAACCCTTTGAAATGATGAAATTATGTCATTTTTTAATTTATTCAATTTAAGGTGAGTTTATCTTCGTTTTAGGATTAAAACTATTTGAGTGTTATTATTGAAGTTTCCCTGAGATATGGACATCAATTTTTTTTAAGACTTGGAATATTTTATTTTTGAATGAACCTGTTTTTAAATAGGACCCAAAAAATAATATGACTTATATATCATCTTTTTAAAGAATTTATGAAGAAACCTTACAAATAAATTACAAAGGTTTTTTCTATTTTTAAACGTTTAAAATAATTTTTTATATTTATCTGAATCCTTTTAAAAAAAATTATTCAAATTTTTTATCTAATTTAATATGAAATTATCCATTTAGGACAAAAGTCACTTGAATAATACAATAAAAAGTTTTCTAACGTTTTAAGGATTCAACAACAACAAAGTCCTAACCATTTAAGGTCGGCTATGTGAATTTTTTATTATCATTCTAATATATAAAAAGTCATATATTTAGTTAAGTTTAGTATTTAAATTTTTATTTATAGTTTTTATTGAAATTAAAAAAAAAATTCTCTATCTCTTCAATCATTTTACATCTTTTAACTATCATATTTAGAGATCTCCTAACCACATATTTATTCTATCTTAGATGATTTTTTTTATCTTATTCTTTATCGAAATGGTATCCAGCTGTATATGAATAAAAGTATTTTTTTTCTTCAAATATCAATCTCAACGTTCTCATCTCCCCAATACAAACTGTTTTATATATTATTTCTTCATTACTCAACACTCATATCCATAAAAGTATGATAGGTCTTACAATTATCTTATATTTTTTGTTAATACTAATGGTATCTAATGATCACATGACTCATAAAGCTCATCATCATTTTAACTATCATATTTTTACTCTATAAATAATATCTTTATTTTATTATATAATTGATCCAAGGTACCTAAAATTTTTACTTAAGGAGACTTATTGTCTATCCAATTTAACTATATTAAACATATCTATTTTTTAGAATCACCAAAATTATATTTTATAAATTTAATTCTAATCCTACCCAATTTAAAACTTTTAGTTTCTAAGGCTTGCCTCTAGCTCAAGCTTATAATTAATTTCACTTAAACCCTCATCAACTAAAACTTTATAAAGGTTTATCATGTATGTGACTAGTAAGTTAATCCATTATTAACGTAAAAAACTTGTAACTTAATATGAATCCTTAATGTATTCCTATGCTAATAGAAAATTCACTATACACACTCTCTATAGTTCTAACATTAATAGCTACGTTATCATGCATATCTTTAATAACATCAATATAATTAATATGTACATATTTTCTTTTCTAAAACACATCATATTAATTTTATAGGAATCATAAATAGACTTTATCTAAGTCAATAAAGATCATTTGTAAATTTTCTTTTTTTCTCCCTACACTTTTTAGTTAGTTACCTTAATAAATAAATAGCTTCTAGGTTGATCTTATAAGTATGAAATCAAATTAATTTTTAAAATATATATTTTAATTCTTATCCTGGTTTCGATAATTCTTTTCCAAAGTTTCATAGTGTGACTCATGATTTTTATTTCTCTATAATTTAAATTTTTGTATATGTTATCCTTATTTTTTTAAATTGACACTAAAAAACTCTTTTTTCCATTCATTAGGTATTTTTTTTAATCTACTGATTTTGTTAAATAAGCTAGTTAACTAGGTTACTCCCTATCCCCTAAATATTTTTAGACCTCAATAGCGATACCATCAAGTCTCACACTCTTAGTTATTTTTATATTCTTTAATACATCCTTTACTTCAGTATCTCTAATTTTATGAATAAATTAATAGTTATTTAAATCTATCACTATTATTTATCATTAAATCTAAATCCTATGTGAAATAAAATAAAATATTTATATTTCCTTAATCTCGTTATTATGAATAAGTATTCTTTATCTTCATCTTTGACATATCTAATATTACTTAAATCCTTACACTTTTTTTGCTAACTTTAGCAATTTGATATATATCTTTTTCACTATCGTTTTATCTAATTTATTATAAAAATTATCATAAGCTTTATATCATATCATATTAACTATTTTTTAGCTTTTCTTAATTTTTATGTATAAAATGTTTTCTTAATTTTATAATTTTATCGATTTGTAAGATATTATATTTTTTTTTTGTTTTTTTTTTGGGCTCACACCACCACCATCTCTCTTTTAAATTTATACCTCTACCTTTAGTTTTATCAAGAATCTCCTTTATTAATCTCCTAAACTTATTAGTCATCATAGTCTAAATAATATTAAAATTATACTCATCTAAGTTGCAAGTCGCTTCCCTTTCTATCTTATTCCTAAAAATATTTACATTATTATCTTTAACATTTTACCATCTAGTCCTAGTATAGAAAAAATTGTAGTATTTATATTATCATCTTTAATATTTTAAGAATATAAAAAGTTTAATGTTTGAGTTATACTATTTTTTAAGGAGTTACATTGTTTTTGAGTTCTATACAAAAAAATTGTATAGCTTCATTCAACAAAAGTGTAACCCAAATTTCTTTTTATTTAAAAATACTAAAATATTTATGAAGCTTTGAAAATGTCTAATTGATAAACATTTCAATTTTAGTAATTAAGAGACCTATTTTCGACTAATTCAAGTTTAAAATTTTTCTTTACTTTTATCTTTGATCAATATATGCTGAAATTATAAGATTATAATTGTGTTATTATTTTCTCAAAAAATTATTATTATTATAATGTATATTTATACTTTAAAGATTATTTATATTATTTTTTAAAATATAAATATGTTAATATTATTTAATTTGTTAGCTATTTTTTTATATTTTGTCATTTTAGAATTTACGATTGAGAAAAAAACAGGGCCATTCTAATAAAATAGAGGTCTTTCTACGAAAATTTGTCCCAAAAAATTAAAAAAAACTCATGCTTTCCTATGGTATTCAACACAAATATTATTTATAATAGTAATAGTAATATTAAACAACACTATATTAATAACAGTAATAAATTTATATTCTTTACTTTATTTCATATTAATTTATTTTATTGTGGTGCACTTGCTTCTCGCTCCCCTCGTCTCCCACTGTCATCGGTCCCCCGACTCCCTCCCTCCATGGCTATTACCTCCGTCTCTTCCATCGCTTTTGCGCTCCCAATCAGATGCCATGTTCGCCAGACCACAATCTTCGGCGTGTCGCTTCCCCGTCCCGTTCCTCGCGCCGCCGCCCGCTCCGCCCGCCTCGGTTTCAGGTAGATTCTCATCTCCTTTCTACACTCCGCTTGCGTAGATCCCGGTGACGGGATTCTTGATTCGATTGGTAGTGGCGCCTGTCGTTAATTGTTTTGCTTCTCGTCCTGGGACTGATTGGTCACTGCATTCTTCTATTTCTTGTTCTGTTTAACCCTACTTTTCCTTTTCTCGTCTCTGGTGATTCGTGTGGCGTGGGCAATTGTTTCGCATGGAGATGCCGCAAAGAAAGCCCCTTTTGTGAGGGTTTTTACTGATACAGAGCTTGTTTAGTCCCTTTTAAGTGTTCCGATGATTGTGAACTTCTACTTCGCAAGAACACGACCCTTTCGAGGTGTTTCTTATATTCTTTTTTTTTCCTCGGGAGATTTTTCTCATGGCAACTAAATTCCTTACCCATACCGTGAAATTCCCATTTGCCCCTCCCCTATTCATTTCGGCACTTCCACTGTTAACTTTTTGCTAAGGGGAGTTAAAAAAAGAAAATCTTTTATATATATTTTTTCTAGAAAGTTAATGGATTTGCATACTTCAAGTTTTAGTTTTAAGGTTAAAGATAGCAAGGACCCTCTCTCGTGCCAACCTGTGGTGCTGGTCCTTTTGCAGATGTCGGTACATCGATATAGATCAATTTTCTGAAAAATAGCTAGAAATTGATTAAAAAGTAAAAAATAAGATTTTTATCCTGATTTAATGATATTTTTATTTCAATAAGAATAATGACTAGAAAGACACTAATCACTATTAATTAGTTGTATTAGTCAAAATTAGTCCTGATTTCGGCTTGGAAAATATGATAATGGACCTATTTGAGCCTAGTATTAAGAAAAATACACTAATCAATCTTAATTATTCATAATTTTAAATAATAAGTATCTAATTATGTCAAATGATTAATTAAAATGTGGAAAGAACATAAACACATTTAATTGAAGAGAATTTCCATCAAATCTCACGTTTGAATCCCTCCAATTGAATCTTTTGAAGTTTTGATGAGCTCTGATCACCTATTAAGATGCTTAATTGAGAAAGACAGTGAGAAAGAGTGAATGAGTGAGTGAGACAGACAAGGAGGAAGAGTGTGAGTGAGGGGGAGTGAAAGAACAGAGGGAGAGTGGTCTGAAAAGAGAGGAACCAGGGGTCCACCCTTGATTTGACCCAATTGAACTGGTACAATGAAAATCAGACCATTACCGACTTATACAGGTCGGTAATGGTTGAGTTTCAACCGTATCAGGCGATATAGGGGAAACATTGGGCGAGACACCCCCTGCTTTTTGTGTACAACCTGAAACGAGCTGGTCGGCATACTGGTCATCTGCCAGACCGGTATGTACCCACCCATTTCATGCCATTTCGGGTTATACGATAGTCGTTAAAAGATACTGTAGAAATTCCAACGAGAACTGGTATGAACGACATGAATAGTCTATTAATAACCTGTATCTAAAGACGTTGCTCCATGTTACATATGTTCTTTTAGCTAGTAGGTTTTTTGGGCCCTTGTAATTGCCCTATGATACATCGTACATGTCAAATGTTTCTTCTGTCATTATTCAACATTTTTTGGATGAACTTATTTTTTTCTTTCTGTTGTTGTGTATTTTTTAATACTTCATTTGACATATTTATCATTATGAGGTATTATGTTTCGACATTTATGCACTTATTTGCATGGAGAAATCATGTGTCAACAAAAATTATTCATAACACTCCTAGGGCATTCTGTTAGTAATCCTAGACTTTCCTAGTATGAGTAAGATTAATCGAGTAAATAAACGGCTTTCGTGTGATCCAATTTCTGTCCTAAGAGCATCTCGTTCTATTCCTTTTGGAAGTAAGCCCCAAATCACTGGAGAAGCCGATGGCTCCGGTTCGAGGCTAATTTTATTCGATGGAGAGATAAGCCAGTGGCTCTTATGAAAGTCTGCAACAAGCTTTGAATAGAAAAGGAATATTTAGAAGTGCACATATTATATAAGAAAAAGTAAAGTAAACAAACTCCTGTATCTAAACTTTAAGATTTCAATATAAGAAACATATGATATAATTTCTTACAGCAAACAAACTCCTGTTTGTTCAGTTTAGCATTCTTGGATGACACTGGTATTTTAGGGTTATATAATCCACAATTTCAATTTTATGATCTGGATAAACATTAATCTTTCTAATCTGGATCTTATGAGCAAATCTAGATCTTGAAGGATCAGATGATCCTTTGGTGAATTGTGCTACTCAAATCATAGATTGCCCAGTCCAAATCCTCTAGTGTTGTAGAGGGAGGAGAGGGGGAACAGATGGAGAGAAGCATAGTGCCACTAGATTTTGCTGCTTGTTGCTGGCTGTGTCCAATCTAGAGAGAGAAAGGGAAACAGGAAAGCTGCTGGATTTTGTAAGATCGACATCCCTTTATATTTCATCCAATCTAATAGGTACTTTAAACAGAGCCTCAGAATACTTGCATGAGAATCATCACCTGCATTGGATCCTACCCAGTAGGTGCTTTCAAAAGGATCTTAGATTAGCTGCACGGGCAATGTTCAATGGAAGAAGAGAAGAATAGATGAGAGAAGAGGAGATGAGAATTCAGCACTTATGGCATCTACAGGCAGATTTTTTTACACCTTTTTAGAGGTGAAACCATCAAGTTTGATCAACCATTCACATTGTAATTTTATGAAAAATGCCATCAAATTTGAAAATAGCTCAATCTGCCTCAAAATTTTTACCTAATTAAGCACATCTAGCATATTCTTTCAACACCAAGAAGCAAAGGGAATAGATTTGCATAGGGATCAAAGTATACAGGATGTCCATGCATCTTTTCCTTGCTCATATTCATATATATCTGGATAAATATGTATTTTCATTCCTGTAAATATCTTTTTTGAAAAATCATACAGTTGACAATCCAAACCTACTTGTATCCTAAAACAATTTTAGATCCAATCCCAATCTTGTCAACATTGGTTTATACAGGTCAGCATATATGTTTATACATGTCAGGATATGACTTTGATTAGAGGATTCCATAACATCTCTTTGTTTGAGCACTGATCCTTTGATGTCAGCTTTAGCCTAATGGAAACAATGGATTTAGTTGTTGCATTTTCTTTCTGTAATACAGGTGGGATGGTTGTTTGTTAGCTTGCTACACACTTTGCTAGCAAAACTTTTAGATTCAATAAAGAGAACATTTTTCTAGACCAAATGATACTAATTTTCATGTACATATCAGTAGTACTTTCTATAGAAACATTACATCTTCACCAACTATAATAGATAATAACAAGGCTTTTCACTCTCCAGACCAGGAAATGCTGCAAGCTTTGATTTGAACCGCAGGGTGGCAATAGTGTTTGCTTCAGATAGTTCTAAGACAGAACCTACTGCCAATGAGAAAGTTGATAGCAGCTCAAATGTTCGAGATGGCCCACCACTGCCTACCATCTTGGCTGGTGTGGTTGTCTTCCTGCTCTTCTGTTGGGCTGTTGGTTCCATTGTCCTGTGGCTTGTTGGTCTAATTGTGAATCCTCCTTCCTCCTAAGATAATTTCTCATTTCTCTATCTGCAACTTTGTGTAACATGTATTACTTGGTTGTCTCTATTTTCTTACAAAGTAGTTGCCGCTGTTGGATCTTGTATTACTTCACTAGGTGAGACACCAAATCCTGAGCCAGGAGCATGATCTTTAAATAAGAGGGCATTTCTAGTGATTCAAATTGTGATGATGAAGATGATAATACATATTTCTCATATGGATAATACATATTTGGGTTGGTTGAATCTAATCTTATTAAGATATTCTAAGATTTAGGGTCAATATCTGTCACGATGTCATAACTTAGATCCCAAAATAACTAGCGACAGGCAGATGAGTGAAGTGTCACACCACCTCCCTCTACTACGAGTGATCATGGTTTGATTCAAATTAAAACTGAATAATTAAGAGTCAAATAAGGTATGCAGTTCAATGGTTATGAATCGAATCGGAATTGGTACCGTACGATTCGATTTCGGCTCCAAAAAATTAGAATCAGGAATTGACGGTTTCAAATCGGTTAAAAGAAATATAAATATAAATAATCTTATAAGTTATTCAAATCCAAATTAGTGATTCAAATTGGAACCGAAATTAAATCGATGATTTTGGTGTCAGAATCAAAGTAGTCTTCGTTGGTTCGATTTCGAATCTAAAATTCGATAGAATCATCTGAACCAACTCGTTCTCTTCGCTTTCGGTTCTAGATTTGACCAAACCGAGATGAGCGGTCTCCCTGGACCCTCTACTGGCCCCATGCAAGTCGCTGCGTAAGTCTGTCAACAAAACAGCCTTAGGAGCCAAGGGAAATACGTTACGATTAAACACACGAGTGGAGCCCCCGCGGCGCTCAACGGCTATATTCCTCCCACTCTAATAACCACTATCAACACCACTGTCTCCGCCACAGGAGCACACGCTCCTGTAACGGTCACCTCCCGCTTCCTCCTCCCCCCTTCCCCGCCGCATTAAACACCGTGCACACACCCTCTTGCCCGCTCCGACTCGCTGATCTCTCTCCCTCCTTTTTGTCTCTCTTCGCTTGATTCGCGAGACCTGAAAGAGAAATCAGAGATGGAAGCGGCGAAGGTGCAACACGTGAGCAAGGCGTCGTCCGATGAGATCCTCCGCAAGTTCGCCGAGATCGACGCCGATCCCCCGGCGCGCGCCCCCGCCCACCTCCTCCGCGCGCCGATCGTCGTCCGGAAGAAGTCCCGACGCGCCGTCTCGGCCCTCTCCGCTCGGGAACTCTCCTCCCCCAGCGACGAGGCGGTCAGGGCAACGAGGAGGAGGAGGAGGAGGAGCAGCGGCGGGTTGGGGGAGTGGAAGTCCCTCCTCCCAATCTCCAACCGTAGGCCCGCGTCCCTGCTCCGTAGAATGGGGATCCGACGGTCGGAGGATGGCGGTGCCTCCGGGATCGCGCTCTTTCTCGCCGCCGCCCTCGAAAAGGTGAATCGCCGACTGTTTACATCCCCATGCATTTTATATTTGCCCTAAAAATATATATGAAAAATTACAATATAACCCCTGCATATAGTCTCTTCAATTTACCAGCTTTCTGCTGAATATTATCTTTAATTTCTTATAAATAATCTGCTAAAAATTTTCTCCACTAATCAATCCTTCATGTTCTTTTGGTCTCGTAGACATGGCGAAAGACTGTGGAAGGTGCATCGAAGATGTTCGTAGAAAAGCAGCGCCAGAATCACGTTCGTCTCATCAGCGACATGGTCTAGATCGGATCACAGTATAAACCCTCTAAATCCCTATTCTTTTCCTCTCGACTCCATATCTTGATCCAAGCAAGTAAAGGCCTTGCTTCTGCAATGTTGCCCTAGAAGGAGTCATTTCATTTACTGCAGATGAAATTTGTGTTCCTAGCTTCTATTCTTGTCAATCATGGTGTAGGATAATGTAGAAGTTTATGAAACTTGTGCACTAGATTTGACTAATGCATATATTTGGAACAATTTTGATTGAACTGACTACTATAGTTTCATAGTCTCTGGCCATCTCTAACTGTTCCATGGAAGATTCAAGGAACACAGAAATGGAGTTGGGATGGATCATGCATCCTATGATCCCTCCCTCTTAGAAAGCATGTAGGGGAAGGACTTCAAAATATGTCACCACTATACTTGAAACATTCCATCATTCCCCTCTCTTTTAATCCCCTTTAGAAGGACAACCAAGTCCAAAAAATGCCTTGAGGTTGAGAGAGGTTTTAGTGATCTCCACTTTATTGAGCTCAACATAATTTGTCTATAAACTGCACTTAATGTTACCATCTTTAGTAGCCAAAGAAACCATGATATAAATCATCAATACCCTTCTCCAGTCCTTTCGATCCACAGTTGTATTCATACATTGGTATTCTCCTTCTTCAGTAACTCCCTAACTTCATCTGCATACTGTGCCATGCAAGTCTAAATGTACATCTTTTTCTCCCTTCTCATTTTGTTTGCTGCTTTTCCCATTTTCCCAAATTCTTTAAATCTTGCGGCAGATAACTTAATCAAACGCTGATGTATAAAAAAGATTGAAATTGGCATTTGTGTTTTCTTTCTGGCTTTTCTTTCAGGAAATAAAGTTACTGTGAACTCAAACAGTAAAACACCATCCAGTATGCTCTGAAATCTTCAGCAAGCATCAAACATAGTTCTTGAGAGGTTAGAACTATGCTTCTCAAAGAACATCTTCCACAAAAAAAGAGCCAATAGGATCAATCAACACAGTTCCAGTTGGAAGCTGGAATAGGCAGACACATAAGCAAATCTTCCCAAAAGTAATCATCAAAACACCATCTAGGAACACAAAACTATGTAGTTACAAAAACAGAGAATTGAAGAACACCAAGGTGTATAACGTTACCATGTTTATGATGTCTGCATTGACTCTTTTGCCTTTGGCATTAGGATTATTTTCCAACTAGTCTTGTAAGCTTAACACCAAGAAACTTTGGGAGGTCAGAATTGTTACATAGGAAAACTTGAGCAGAACACTGGGAGAAGCCAATAGAAGCATATAGCAATTCACTGTATGAGAATGGAATACTAATAGCAGAGATAAGGCGATTCATTCAATCAATGAAATAAAATCAAAAGCTAAAAGTTCACCTCATTAACTTGTCAACCAACAGATAAAAAAACCAATAGCAATGCTTTCTAAATATAAGCTACAATCTCAGCTTCTGTAGCTTGGCATTTTAGTCAATCCCATCATGAATTATTACACTTTTAGGAGTCCCCTCCCGTTTGTACATATGCATCTAAAAGAACACAAGATTCTTGCAATATATAACTAAACCAGATTAAATACATATCAAGCAATGCACAGGGTCAGTCCTACTTATCCTCTGTGATCTCAACTCATGAGGCTGGCAATGGTATTAGTAGTGTTTCTAAGCTTTTCTTGCACCCGATTAATCTAGAATAGATCTCCAAATCCATGTCCCCAGGAGAAGAAATTTTTTTTTTGTTGAAATATCAATTCTATACGTACTGATATTAATGGAGTTGTTTGTAAGACGGTAACATATCACTCGGTATAGGTGATATGTACCGATCCGATAGAGGATTAGTACGGGTGATATATCAGTATATTTTAATATATCGTATATTGATATATTATAGTTCGGTATTCTATTTTTAGATTAAGTTGAAACATCGCTAACGAGTTAATTTTTTTTTAACATAAAAGCTCACAACTAAACATGATGAGAATTTTCAATTCATGTACAACAAATCAATCACGTAAATTGCACTAATATATATATATATATATATTCTCTAACTCAGACTTGGTGTAAACCAAGCCGGTCCCAGTGCGTCCATCGTCGTCACCCAGTGGCAAGGCAACAACCTGCAACTCCCTTCCTCCATCTGCACCACCTCCGTCTTGTGATGCAGCTCGTCCACCTCGCCGCGAACTGCACGAAAGCAAGTGTACCTTCCCTGGCACTCGATCGCGGCCGACGTAACCTGGTTTTCCGTCAGCAACAGCGGGCACTCGCCGTCGTCCTCCAGCTGTGCCCACCTCATCCTCCGCCCATCCGAGTCCAGCTTGAAGAAATCCATGCTTGTCTTCTTGCTGCCAATCACCTCACCGCCCTCCTCCACCCGCCGCATGCAGTTCGTCACCAGCAGCAGCTCCCCTCCCACCACTCCGAGATAGCAGTAATGGAAGTCCCCGGGCACCCGCAGCGAGGGGACGAGCTCAGCCCTTAGGTAAGGATACATGGCGCAGACCACCACGCTCCCATCGATCCCGACGAGGTACAGCTTGTCACGGTACATGGCGAGGGAGTCGATGCCGCACGTCAACGTGGAGTCGATCAACGTCCACACCTCATCCGCCCACCTGCAACACAGGAACCGCGGCGACAAGTAGCTGGTGACGGTCACGACTCCGTCGCCGGCGCCTTCGCCCGGGGCAGCGAAGGCGGAGCAGAGCAGTATGTGCTGTATCATGTCGTAGTTGACCTTCCCGCTGACGCCGACGTGCCTGCGGTAGATGTACTCCCCGTCCTCGTGGCGTTCGAAGTGGAAGGTGGTGAAGTCGGGGAGGCGGGTTATGGCGGGGAGGCGGATGAAGGCGTTGGTGATCGGGTTGAGGAGGGAGACGGAGAAGGATCGGTCCATCGTGACGAGCCAACCATGGGAAGACCCGTAGGTGACTCGTCCTCGGAGTTGCGGCGAGCTTAGGCTGCAGATTTGGTGGGTGGAGAGGCTGAAGAACGAGCGAGCGCTGTTGTCGGGGTTGTAAGGAAGCAGCAGCCACGGTATGCGTTGAGTGAAGCTCGATGGCGGCGCGGCACAACGCCACGACGTGCAGACGGCACGAAGGCGGACGTAATCGGAGATGTCGATCATCTTGTCGGAGATCATCTTGATGAGCTCAGGTGGGAGCTCGGTCCAGGCCGGCCTCGTTGCTTGGGAAGAAGCCATTCCCCGAGGTGTTCCGTGCGAAGTGTTGGTCGGGACGGTGATAACAGATATCAATTTTAATAATATATGCACACTCTCGTTCTCTCCCTATAAACCAAGAGACATTGTTGAGCTGAAGAAGCTAATTAATACACAAACGCGAGTAGACAAGAAGAAGTGAGAAGCAGGTCCCGAGATGCCTGCCATACATGTAGAAGAAGGCAGATTGCAGAGGGAGGGATGGGGTTGCCGAGTACGGGGAGGATAACTTCCAGCTTCGTAATGCCACCAAATGGTGTAGTATCAGTTAGCGTGGGGGCATCTGTCTCCGCGCTCCGCTCCACGTCTCAGCCACCCTTAAAAAGCCGCCATCCTCCACCAGGAGACGCATGCAATGAACGTGACCAATTTAATCCATACCACGATCATACCACGATCATGCCAGATATGGATAGTATTGCTAAATTTTATGTCATGAGGAATCATCACGATATGATTTAGTCCATATGTGGATGATGTAATTCGCAGGATCCAGAGTCTCCGGGAAGCTTAGTGAGGTAGTTGGGCTTCGTGAAGTTGCGACTCCTTGAGTCAGGAAATCGGTCGAGCCGATTTCGAGAGGTGTATAGGACCTGCTAGAAGGCCTTCGTCAGGGAATGTGTGTCCGATGAGGCCACTCTAATGGCTAAGTTAGTGTTTGGGGTGGAGATCCCGATCATAACTATGAAGGTCTCGAGAGTTTTTAGGATAAGAGATCAAGAGTCAAGAAGAGGACCCCTTTCTACAAGCTATAGTGGGGGTATTTATATCTGTCGAGCAGAGGGAGTTTATACCGAAGTATTTAATGGGTGTGACACCTTCGGTCGAGCCGTAGGTACGACCCGTGCATAGGGCGGTGCTTTCGTCGGTTTCCAAGGTCTCGATCGGTGAGGCGATCGATTGCGAGTACAACACCCTATGTAATCGGCGTGGTCCTTGGCCTAGAGTGTTCGACCTGTCAGGTTGCCGAGGTAGCCATCCACCTAGTCCTCGAGCTGATGTGTCGAAGCTGATAGGTCGAGACGATGTGGCTGCAGACACGGCCCTCGACCTGGCGTGGTCAGGTCGGGTTGATAGGCCCAATATTTACCCTATCATTCTCTCCCCAACCACAATCCTTCTCCCCCCCCCCCCCAAGGGGATCCGGTTGGGGAGGGCTTTATTATGACATTAGAGTTAAGACCGGCATACACCTATTGTATTATGGTTGGCGTGACCTCACTAGTTTAAGTACCATTAGGGCTGGAGAGTTGGATTTGAGGAAGTCGCTCGGGGCCGGGAGCTCATTGCGGTTGGTTAGGGCTGGAGTATTGGGAAACCTCAGCGGGAGTATCACATGCATAGCTAAAGATCAAAACAAAATATGTTTTTCACATAGGTCAAATCATCATGTAAAAGATTGAGTCGCGAGAAAGTCACAAAATAAAAAAATCATGATATATGAGAGATTGGTTACCTAGGGAGATCGTATATCCCTATTTTTTTAGATCCAGATGAAGAGGATGAAGAAGGTCAAGCATCATCCTCTCTAGCGGTATCCATATGATGGATCTCTGCAGCGAAACTCCTCCAATCATATCTCATAACTCTTGTGTAAAGGGAGGGAGGAGGATAGAAGGGGGTGGCTAAAGCTGCAGCCCATCAACCATGAACATTCCTCTTATTTATAGAGATCCACCAAGAACGCTAGGGTTCCTGCCTTAGTGGGTATTGGATCTTCATCTAATTATCCACTAACCTTGCATTATTAGATCTCTATCAAATAATATCCTTTGGCCTATAATTGGGCCTCATGAAAGGAGCCCATCAGTATAGGGTCTTATCTGATGATAATAGGGACTATTGGATCTCTATCCAATTCTCTATTCGCTAAAGCATCTACTATATGTGTGTGACCCTCTAGTCCCGATACCGAGCTGGTCGTGAGTCGTTCTCATCAGAATTCCTTATGATATAGTGAATTATTGTCCCCATAATAATTCACTAGACTCATCGACTATGGACGTACTAGGCCACTACACTATAGTCCCCAGACGGTACAGGGGAATCAAATCTATCGGACCTATCTGTCCATAGTTACCGTGTATCTGTAATCCCTTATCCAACTAATATCCCAAAGACCGTATATTGGATATGATACCATTAGGCTATATATGGAATTAGTTTGAGACATGCTCTAATCGGATTCTCCCGGAGAACTCCTTCTCTCTCAGTCCGAATGACCCTGGCCAGGGATTTGTCTGAGTAAGCACATATGAGATATTCCTCTTATGATACCGAGAGTGGCTGATCTTTTATTGATACTCAATTGCCTTCGAAGGTTGGCTACCAATCCCGATAACCTGTTGTACCAAATCTAAAACTTTCTAAACCTATAAGTCCAACGTCAAAGAAATTAGTACTCAAACAAGGCATCCTTAATGTCTCAAGTCAAATGACCAAATACACAACTAGGACTATAGAATCATTGTCTAATATTAGGTATCATTAACCATACATCATTCTATAAGCGGATCAATCAGTGAACTAATTCTTTAATGAACACTTATACTATATCCTTAGTGTCTCCACACAAGTGGCTATGAGACCAATCGCCTCCATTATATGGATGGGTATATAGTACACTGATTTGTCCGGTTATCTCGATGTCCCTCTCGAGTAACCTATAACCGAGATTATTTAAGATCTGTGTTTAAAGGTGAATCGATCTGATTCCCATTGCATCGAACCACATCACAATATATATGCAACAGATAATATATATGAGAATATGCTAGTAATAATCATAAGCAAAAAGATCGAGCAGCGTGTCATATGTGCTATCACTCACGTGATTGGCTTGTAGGGTACCTGTAACCAAATTGAGACCCACCTAAGATATTTAGGGATCGGGAGCCCCTTTTAAATCGGCTAGTAAAAACTTATCGATAGTTGGTCGGGGTTGAGAGCCCGTTGAAGATGGTTGAGACTGAAAGCCCATTGAAGTTAGTTAAGATTGAAAGCCCATTGGAGGTGGTCAGGGCTGAAAGCCCATTAATGCTGGTTGGGACTGAAAGCCCATTAAAGTTGGTCGAGATTGGAAGCCTATTGGAGACGATCGGGACTGAAAGCCTGTTGAAGTTGGTCGAGACTAAAAGCCCATTGGAGACAGTCGGGGCTGAAAGCCCCCTAGAGCTGGTCGGGACTAGAAGCCCGTTAAAGTTGGTCAGGACTAAAAGCCAATTGGAGACGGCCATGACTGAAAGCCCATTGAAGCTGGTCGGGATTGAAATCTCGTTGACGCTGGTCGGGACTGAAAACCCGTTGAAGATGTGCTTTGTGCTCAGAGTGGGCTGGGAGATGCCTTGGCTTTTTCAAGTTGTTGGCATATAAAGTATTGTCACGTTGTCTATTTGTCATAGCAAACCATCATGTCGGTCAGTCAGCAGTGTCAGGTGAGATCTTCCTCCTAACGCATGATTGCCTCGGCGTACATTGTGATTCGTCACCTGGCGCTCAAGATCTTGTGGCCACATGGCAGGCGATGGTCGTGCAATGTGTACGCAAAAATTATCTTTTTCTTCCCCATTTTGGCTCCATTAATGAGGCATGGTATCCGAAGCATTGGTAGTGGACTGTCATGCACTTCGGATAAACGAAGTGTCATCCGAGGATGGGGTTTCACTATAAATACCCCTCCCGGGTGATACCGAGAAGGGAAAAAAAGGAATATAATACGAGAAAAAAGAAAGAAATTGATAGTCAATTTATAGAAAAGGAACAAACTCAGGTTCGAACTTGTATAAAATGGATAAAAAGTTCACTATCAAGTTTAAAGTCATAAGAGAATATAGAAAATTCACCAACTCAAAAAAGTTAAACAAGGATACAGAACTGAATCAAAAGACTCACAACTCAAAGACACATCCAATAGATACGGAGTTTTAGAGAGACTCTAAATAGCTTCTGCAAATATAAATCAGGTACCAAAAATTCTTTCTAGCCCTAGAATATCAAAAAAAGTACTAATGCATGAAACATCCCTTCATGCATAGGGAACTATGATATTAAGTGCTTCACATCTGCTAACTAACCCCTTTAATGCATTCCTTGATCATGAAGAAGGCATCTTGAAATAGCTTTAACTTTATCTAAGAAATATACTCATGAGCTATCATTTTTTTGTGGGTTGGGTTAAAAACACTGAAATATTATAGTACACTGTGGGGAATATCATTGGATCAGTAAGATGAATAAGTGATGATTGTAGCAAATTAGACACTCCCATGTTAATCTCCCCTGGTTAAAAAAAACTTTTCCTCAAGTCTTCATTTGTTTCCTCACCATGATAAGGACTTAAATCAGCTACATTAAATGTTGATGATACCCCATAATCTTCAGGTAGATCGACCTCATAAGCATTCTCTTTAATTCTTTTAAGCACTTTGAATGGACCATCAACCTTTAGTTTCAACTTCCCAAATTTACTTAGTGGAAACCTCTCATTCCTTAAATGAATCTAGACTAAATCACCTGCATTAAACCTCATATGTTTTCTGTGTTTGTTAGCTGCTCGCACGTACCTTTCATTTTGCTTCTCAATGGTTGCTTTAACATCGTCATGTAGCTTCTTTATCTGTTTAACCCTCTCGTCAGCATCTTCACTAAATTGCTTAGTTGTAGAATGAGGGACTAAGTCCAAAGGACCAGTAGGATTAGCACCATAAACAACCTTAAAAGGACTCTTACCAATGCTATGATGCATTGAACGATTGTAAGTAAACCCAATTTGTGGCAGAATGAGATCTCATTGCTTAATGTTCTTGCCAACATAGGTTCTAAGCAAGTTCCCCAAGTTTTTGTTCATTACCTCTGTTTGCCCATCGGTTTGTGGATGATAAGAGCTGCTAAAATTCAAAGACATACTCAATTTTCTCAATAGAGTCCTCCAAAAATGGTTAAGAAAATTTGAGTCCCGATCAGACACCATAATTTTTGGAATGCATGCAATCTAACAATCTCCTTGAAGTATAAATCAATAATATGAGATGCATCATTTGATTTATTGCAAGAAACAAAGTGAGGTATCTTTGAGAATTTGTCAACAACAACCATGATAGAATCTTTGTTCCTTTGAGTTCTTGGCAATCCCAAGACAAAATCAAGACTCATATCCTTCTATGGAGCATTCGACACTGGCAATGGAGTGTACAAACCTAAATTTTGGCTTCTCGTTTTTGCCAAGTGACACACTCTATATTGCTTTATAAATCTCTTCATATCTCTGAACAACTTGGCCCAATAGAAATTTGATTGAATAAGAGCCAAAGTTTTGTCTCTACCAAAATATCCTCCCAAAGCACCACTATGAGCTTATGCTAGAATTAAATGCGTCAAAGAGCAAGATGGAATACACAAAGCATTAGCTCAAAAAAAAAATCCATCAAAGACAGAAAATTATGAAAAAAAATCATATTTATAATTATGTCATATTGAGCTAAAATCCATATCATTCTAGTAGAAATATTTTAATGTCTCAAATCCAGCTACTTTGACTTCCATGACTGATAATAAATAATATTTTCTGCTCAATGCATTAGCAACTATATTTTGAACACCAGATTTATGCTTGATTGTGAAGTTATAAGATTGTAGGAACTACACCCAAGTTGCATGCCTCTTGTTTAGCTTGTGTTGGTGATTAATAGACTTCAATTCCTCATGATCAGAATATAAGACAAATGGTTGGGCAAGAAGATATTGACTCCAATGAGATAAAGTTCGATAAATGACATAGAACCCCTTATCATAGGTAGAATAGTTCCTCCTTATATCATTCAGCTTCTCACTAAAAAAGGCAATGAGCTTTAATTCTTGACTTAAAATAACATTAATTCCCACATTGGAGGCATCACATTCAACCTCAAATATTTTATCAAAATTGGGTAGTACCAAAATAGGAGCTTCGGTCACCTTTCTTTTTAATAGGTCAAAAGATTCATCTGCCTCATTAGTCCATTTGAATTTATCACCTTTTAGGCATTCGATGATTGGAGTAATAATCCCTTAATGAATCTTTTGTAAAAGAAAGTTAAACCATGAAAACTCCACACATCATGCAATGAAGTCGGTGTTGGCCAATTAAGAATAGCTTCTACCTTACTTTGATCTATCATGGTTCTATTTTTTGAAACAACATATCCCAGAAACACCACACTAGGAGTAAAAGAATCACACCTTTTCAGATTAGCATAAAGCTTTTGTTGACTCAAGATAAGAAAAATCTTCTTAAAATGATTCATATGTTCTTCCTCGCTTTTGTTGTACACCAATATGTCATCAAAATAAATCACAACAAAAGTCACATGCATGACTGAAGTATATGATTCATAAATCTCATGAAAGTATTAGGAGCATTAGATAATCCAAATGGCATAACCAACCATTCATAAAAGCCTTCTCTAGTTTTAAATGATATTTTTCACTCATCTCCAAGCCTTCTTATTTGATGATAGCCACTCCTCAAATCAATTTTAGAGAAAATAGAAGCATCATACAATTAAACAAGTAAATCATCTAACCTTGGAATGGAAAAACTATAGTCAATAGTGATTTTGTTGATGACACGACTGTCCACACACATTCTATAAGAACCATCTTTCTTAGGCACCAATAAGGTTGAAATAACACAACGACTCATACTCTTCCAAATCAATCCCTTCTCTATCAACTCATCTACTTGCCTTTGAAGTTCATCATGCTCCTTGGGACTCATTCTGTAAGCGACCTTGTTAGGTAGGATAGCCCCTAGAAAAAGATCAATAAAATATTGGATGTCTCTTAATGGTGGAAGACCATGTAGAATCTCTAGTAGTATAATGTCTTGAAACTCCTCCAGGATTAGTTTCACATTTATCAGTGGCTCCTTGTGATGTTCATTATTTTTTATGACTACTAGAGCCAAAATATGACTACCCCTTTCTAGTTCACCCTTGCATTCACCATAAGACATAAAAGCACTAACTTCCTTCTTTGGTGCATTAATTTAGCTAAAATAATCTTCTTTTTATTCACTTTAAAATAATAAGTATGTTTATAGCCATCATACAATACCCTCTTATCATAATACCAAGGTCTACCCAACAATAAATGAGAAGCATCCACACGAGCAACATCACACCATACTTCATCTTTATAATACTTGCCAATAGAAAATGAAACTAAATATCTTTTAGTTACCTTAGATATCATTTTCTTTTTGCAGCCAACATAATTGGTAAGGATGTAGATGAGGGATTGTGTCTAACTTTAACTTATGCACCATCTCGAAAGATACCACATTCTCAAAACTACTACTGTTAATGATCACCAAGCACATATTGTCATTAGAAGTACATTTAGTATGAAACACATTCTTTCTCACCTAACTTTCATCCTCAGCCATATAAGATACTTGTAAGCACATTGTAACATAATAGATAAACCACGATCAACATAAGTAATCTCGTCCTCATCATCATCAGATTTTTGTTCGTTATTGGCTTCAAGTCCTTCGTTACTATGTTCTTCAACTAATATAACAATCCTCCTATTTGGACAATCTGAAGTAATATACCCAAAACCATGACACTTGAAGTATTTTAGACCATTAGGTGTAGAAAAATTAGGTGACAGTTTGCTGCTAACTAATCCTTCACTCTTCTCTTGCCTCTTCGATACTATTTTGCTTTGCTGAGTAGGCTTAGAATTTTCTCCTTTTTTCGCCCCATATCATAAACCCTTTTCAAACTTCTATTGTTTCTCTACTTTTAAAGTCAGCTTACTCACATCATTCAAAGACCAATATGGTTGGAGTTGAATCACTTTGGTAATCAAATTTCAGACCTCCTAGGAATCTTGCAATGATCTACTCTTCTAGTTCCATAAGCTCTCATTTTAACATAATATTGTCGAACTCTACTGTGTACTCCTCCACACTAAGATTTTTTTGCTTAAAATCATGGATTTTCAGAAAGATTTCTTGCTTATAGTTGTTAGGTAAGTATTTTTCTTTTCAGCTCCCTTTTCATTTTCTCCCATGTTACTATCTTACTCTTCCCTTCACGTTCTCTTTGCTTCTTCATATTTTTCCACCAAAAAGATGCATTCCTTTTGAGTTTGAGTGCTACAAGCTTAACCTTCTTTTGTTCTAGTAGTTCATGAAAATTAAATATTCTTTCTATTATATTGAGTCAATCAATAAAGTCGTCAATATTGATTTTACCTTCAAATTCTGGAATATCCAACCATGGATTTTATTTGTTCTACCATTCATCTTGGTCTCTACACCTTGCCTAAAATCTTGGAAACTCCTTTGGGTAAGAAGGCATATCATTCTCATAACCATACATTTGGCCAATATTTTCATGCTGATTATTTTTGTTCCGAAGTTCTTCAATAATTTTATTTTTTTCTTATAGACTATGTAACAAATTTTGTAGCTGCAACTTCAAAGATTCAATATCATCTTCATAGCCACTACCTTTACCAACTGCATCTTTTTCATTCTGCCTTACCATGATCTCTAGCCTTCAGCTCTAATACCAAATTGATACTGGGAAGGGAGAAAGAGGAATAAAATTTGAGAAAAAAAGAAAGAAACCGAGAGTCGATTTGTAGAAAATGAACAAATTTAGGTTCAAACTTGCATAAAATGGATAAAAAGTTCACCACCAAGTTTAAAATCATAAGAGAATAAAGAAAATTCACCACCTCAAAGAAATTAAACAAGGATACAAAATTAAATTAAAAGACTCATCACTCAATGATACATCCAAGAGATATAAAGTTTTAGAGAGACTCCAAAGAGCTTCTGCAAATACAAATCAAGTACTAAAAGTTCTTTCTAGCCCTAGAATATCAAAATAAGTACTAGTGCATAAAACATCCCTTTATGCATAGGGAACTATAACATTAAGTACTTCACATCTGCCAACTAACCCCTTTAATGCATTCCTTGGTCATGAAAAAAAGTATATTGAATTAGCTTTAACTTTGTCCAAGGAATATGCTCATGAGCTGTCATTTTTATGTGGGCTAGGTTAAGAACTCTAAAATATTATAGTGGACTGTGGGGAATATCATTAGATCAGCAAGGTGCATAAGTATTTATTGTAGCAAATTTGACACTCCCATATCACCGGGCCCAGGCGGGTTCGTATCTTTTGCATCTCTCCCCTCGGCCGTCATCCTCGGTCCTTTCATTTGTTTTTTCCTCGATTATTCCTTAAGCAGGTCGGGATGAATTATCGCAGATCTTCCCTTTCTTTTCTTTTTCAAGTTCATCCGTCCAATCTGTGGAGGGGTCCTCAGGTGCTGCTAAGGTGGTGAATCTAAAGCCCCAAGTGGTAAGTCGACCCTCGGGTAGCCTCGGGGTGGAGGTGGTCAGTTTGTTGTCGAGGGGAGCAACCTCGATTGATTCCAAAGTCTTGAAGGCCGTGATGGTCATGTAGTCGTGTTACAATAGTGACTCGACCATGATGGTCCGTCAGTTAGTCGAGGTGCAAGAGCGCTTCTGCATTCTTGTGGAATATAAACTTCATGTTCCTCTATCTGGGCAGCGCCCTTATGACGCCTTCCTGGACGGTTTCGGGCTATCGAATTGATGCCCTCGAGGTGGGGCTCCGGTTCCCGTTTCATCCTGTGATTGAGGCTTGCCTCGATGGGTGGCGGATCTCACCCTCACAGATGTCGCCTAACTCATGGCGCTATATGGTGGCATTCCTCAGGAAATGCCATGAGTTGGGCATTGTACCAACTTGAAACTTGTTTATGGCCTGGTTCTGCTTGTATTGGGGGCAGGCCAGGTATTACTTGACCGTCCGAAGTAGATTTTGGGTGAGTGGGGCTCCCTCCAACAACAAGGGTTGGAAAAGTCAGGTTTTTCTTCATTTCCCATGGTTGGGGGTGGGGTTTTCGGCCCAAGTGGACTACTCGACCGGTGAGCCATGTTGCCCCCAGTCTTCTGGACGAGGAGTCGGAACTAGTCAGGATTCTCAGGGGGATCATCTCTTCTTCTCGGGCCATTAAGGACATGACTGCGACATGGTTGGTTGAAGCAGGACTCAGTTCTGCCCCTCGGGGTATGTGTCACTTTGTTGGTTTATCGATTTGTCATCTTAGTTAGGTAAACTTACCTCCTATTCTTGTTTTGCAGACATGTTTAATCTCATGAAGGTGAAGAAGTCGGCAGGTCATGCTGCGAGTCGACCTGCACCGCCGCCTCCCACCGAAGTTCTCGTCGAGGCGACCAGGGAGCATCCCGCACCTGGGGGTGAGAAGCGTCCTAGCAGAGGAGGGAGCAAGTTGCCGAGGAAGAAAACAAATATGACAGTTTCCAAACGCTCGAGGAGGGCTGTCCTCTAGGGGACATTAGAGATAGCCCACCGCGGCAAGGGGAATGAGCCAGTGGAGGTTGCGGAGTCCCCGACCGTCCCCCCACCGTGAGGGAACTGGGCGAAGTGGATGATCAGGCGGGGAAGGACCTATATTTCATCGCGCAGATGTCCAAACTGTTAGGACTCAAAGCCGAGGACCCGCTGAAGTCATGTTGGCCGAACCTCGCCAATTCAACTCGAGTCACCGACGGATCGGTCACTGCAGAGTACGTGAGGGGGGTGCTGCATCCGTCCCTTGTGAAGCAGCTGTGTGAATCTCCCTGCCAAGGAACTGATGGATCGAGCTGCCAAGTCGGTCATTTGGGTATGTGATCTTTAAGATGTCTCAACTTAGTTTGTCATCTCTTTCTATGTTCCTAACTTGCCTTCTTGTCCTCGGTAGGGCCTTCACTTTGTCGGTGCTTTGATTAACTGTGTTCACGACATGGGGGCGAGTGGTGCACCTTCTTACTGAGAGGAACTCGACGCTTCGAGCTGAGAACAAGGAACTAAAAACGAGCACTAGCCCGGAAGCTATGGCAGCCGCCGAGAGACGGGCCACCGAGTTGAGCACCAAGGTGGAGCAGCTCAAAGCCACACTCGGGGAGTCCGAGCAGTGCCGCATGGACCTTGAGCTAGCAGCGGACTCTGCTCGTGTTGAGTTGAGGGACCTTTGGTATTCTCAGTGTTGACTCAAAGATGAAGTGTTATCACTGACTATGGGGGTTGAGATGCTGCAGTCTGAGTTAAAGGCAGAAGGTGACAAAGTCATTGCTGACTACAAGGCGTCTCAAGGTTTCTAGTCCAGGCTAGAGAATATGGGGCAAGTCACTTACGAGTTCGAGTACCGAGTAGTGCTGGAATGCTTTTGAGCAAAATACCCAAACTCGCTTGTCGAGGAGGACCCCTTCCCGGAGCGGCCCGAGGATGCCAACGTGAGGATGGAGGTGAGCCAGCCTTTTGACGATAACAGTCATCCCAAGAACTAGGATTATTGTAATTATGATTATCGGGTAATGATTTTAGATGTCATCAATTGCCCGACCATCCATGTAACCCTTTTTAGATTAATACAAACTGCATTTTTGCTTCTATCCGGGTCTATCTGTTATATTATGGTCGGTCACCCGACCTTGACGTGAAACTTGAGACAATACCATCATTGGTCATCTCTCTATTTTCTTTGTATCGTGAACTCACTTTCCTTAGTCATTCGGTCGGCTTCAATCCGACATTTTTAGGCATAAAACTTCTTCAGGTTTGAGATGTGCCATGTTCGAGGTAGCACTCGATCGTTCTTTGTAGCCAGGGCATAAGTACTATCTCGGATAGTGTGGATGATTCGATATGTTCACTTCTAGTTTGGGGCCAGTTTGCCTCGGGTTCGTCCCGGGTCGCTGACCTCGGCTTTTCTTAGGACTAGGTCATCGTTACCGACTCGTCTTGGTCGAACCTTACGGTTGTAGAGCCAGGCGACAACTTTCTGATATGCAAGGGTCTACAAGTATGCCTTAGCCCTTAGCTCCTCAATGAGGTTGATGTGCTCCTTGATGCCGAGTTCTAAGGCTTTCTTTTCAAAGTGCTCGACCTGAAGGATAGGGAAGACCACTTCAAGAGATAGGACGACCTCGGTGCTGAAGGTGAGGTTGTGGGGAGATTCTCCCGTTGGGACCTTCGGGGTCGTCCGTGATACCTATAGTATACTCGGGAGCTCGTCGACCCAAGTGCCCTATGCTCCGATGACCCTCCTCTTCAGCCGATCAAGGATGGCCCGGTTGGGCACTTCGGCTAGGCCATTAGCTTCGGGGTGTGCGACTGAGCTGAATTTTATATATCCGATAACTTTGATAGAAAGACTTGAACTTCGAGTTGTTGAATTACGTTCAATTGTCGGTAACTATGGTTCTCGGGATGTCAAACCTCGTGATAATGTTCTTCTAGATGAAACCTTCAACTTGCTAGTGATAGAAGCCAAAGGCTTGGCTTCGACCCACTTGGTGAAGTAATCAACTCCGACGATTAGAAACTTTTGTTGTCCTGAAGCCAGTGCAAATGGGCCAAGAGGTCAATTCCCCACTATGCAAAGGGCTATGCATAGTCAGTCGAGGAGAGGGGCAACACCAATTGATGTTGGATCCTAGCGTACTTCTGACACTGCACGCATTTCTGGATGTAGGCTATGGTATCTCAGCGCATGGTCAGCCAGTAATACCCGAGCCGGAGTACCTTGAAAGCTAGGGTGTGGGCCCCGATGTGTTCCCCACATATCCCTTCGTGGACTTCAGCCAGCATCATCTCGGCCTCAATTGGTGATAGGCAGCGGAGAAGTGGCCGACTGAAAGCTTTTCGGTAGAGGCATCTGTTGACCTCGTAATATCAAGCCTCGATCCTCCTAATTCATCGTGCGATCGCGCGATTGATCGGTAGTGTCATATCCTTTTTGTAGTGGAGTATCTCCTCCATCCAACTATGGCTGGCCTTAGTCGTAGCCACATCGACCATGGAAATGATTGGTTTGTGGAGCCTGGTGATTTCTAGGGGGCATCCGTCCAGTGCTCACGTTGAAGCGAGTTTCGCTAGTGCGTCCACTCGTGAGTTGTCGACCCGTGGGATTCGCGAGATGGCGAAGTGTTTGAAAGTGCTGGCGAGGCGACGCACCTCGATCATATATTTGATCATGATGGGTTCTCGGGCTTCATAATTCCCACTTACTTGGACGACGACTAGCTGATAATCAGTGAAAACTTCAATCTGCTCGACCTGGAGCACGGTCTGTCATGCCCTCACATTCAAGAGGCACTAACCCATCATAAATCAGAAACACGTTAAAATTCATCGACAATCTGAACCCAGGATCTAAACTAACATTTAAGGACACTAATTAAACATTTTCAAAGATCATTTACATCCATTTATAAAACCTGTGAAGTTTATAAATCTTACACCACATCACTCGATAATCCATAAAACTCAAAGTTAACCAAAACCAGTAACCACACTTATAAAACCATCAGTCTTAGAAATCTATACGAATGCAAAACCAATCATTTTCCACCACTTCATATGATTGTAAAACTTAACATTAAAATATTCCACACTGAGAGGTATTCTAACCTTTTTACAAGATACATCAATTCATGTTTATCTATAATATTTTATTACATATAAAATATTCTTATACAATATTTCCCAATAAGACTTGCCCAAAATCTACATAGCTTTTCGCTATCTCAGCTCAGTTCTAACTTTTTCTGTAAGTGACAAGCTAACTTGTAAAATTTATATAATAACAAAGTGAGCATACAGAGCTCAGTAAGTGACTAACAGATCCAAGACAAAGAATGATAGTTTTCAAAATAAACTTGATATCAGATAGTAAGGCAAAGGTATAAGAATCCATAGGTAACATCTCGTAAGATACATAATCACCAATTATTTCATTCGAAACAGACTTTGATCATAACAATAGAGAAAGAGTAGTTGGAGCATATCATTAGTGTGAAATATCTCGGAACTTATCAATGTCATATGAAACAACTCAAAGCATATCAACGGAATGTGATGATTTGGAGCATATTAAAGGCGTAAGAATGTCAGGCAGCATATCAATAACAAACGAAATATTTCGAAGCATGTCAATGAGAATACAAAATATTTCAGAGCATATCAAAGATGTATAAAGTATTTCAGAACATATCAAAGGAATGTAAAATGATTCAGAGCATATCAAAGGCACATAGGACATTTTGAAACATATTAATGGGAATACAAAATGTTTTAAAGCATATCAAAGTTGCATAGGACATTTCAGAACATATCAATGGCGTGTAAATGTTTTGGAATATATCAATAGCAAATGAAACATTTTCAAACATATCAATGACATTCAAAACATTTAGGAGTATGTCAAAGACATATGAAATATTTTTGAAACATATAAATGGCAAATGAAACATTTTAGAGCTTATCAAATATGCATAGTTTATATTTCAAAGCATATCAATGATGTATGAATAATCTCAAAGCTTATCAAATGAACAATTAAATAACATAAGCTCAAATATCATATCAGATATTACATTCATTTCATTCTTATCCAAAATGCACAAACAAAGATATAGAGGGTGAAGTGGGATCACAAACATAATGTTGATCATCCATCACTGAATGACCACCAAACATAAGTCTCTCATGTCTAGGAGCTTCATCCACCCATGTCTGAGCGAAGTCAATGGGGCTGGCAAGAGCATAGCTGGCTCTGAACACAATACCCTTTACCATTTCTATCAAAGGTCCAGAATATCCCACAAACACCATAATACAAAATGACATGAGCAATAAAATTGACATATATAAGAAGTACATGCAAAATAATAAATTATGCATGCACCTAAACAAAATAATATGGTGCAACATAAATTAATACATAACAAATTCAGATATGTAAGGAAATCAAAGGTAAGACCATCAGAGAAATTCAGTTTTGAAATGGATGAAGCAAGAATATGCAAAATTGATACAATAACTATTCTGACAAAATTCATAAGACACATCTCAAAGTTATTTTGAACAATCAAATATACTCCAAATTACTCAGAAAGGATATCTTTGGAAAGCTAAATAAATCTAATTTTTGGTAAAATAAGTTTCATACAAATTGAAAGTCTCTACCAAGAGTTATTGATGATTTAGCAACCAAAGATCCGAAATCATAGTCCCTCTTTTACATAATCCATAAGGTTTAAGAAAACAGAAGTTTCGATAGTCATTTGGGCTCCAAATCTTTCAATCCTAGTGTCAAATGAAAGATCTATGAGCCTATTTTCTAATAAATTAAGTTTTACATTAATTAGAGACTCCAACAGAGAGTTATAAGTAATCCAATGATGAAAGGTCAGAAGCTACAAATTATGTTTTATGGATTTCATATGCTCAATTAAAATAAACGTTTGGGCTAGTAAATAAACTTTAAATTCTTCAAACTTAGTCTCAAAAGAAAGATATGTGAATTTATTTTTGAAGAAACTAAGATTTATCTAAAACAGAGGTATGTATAGAAAGTTACAACTTGAATAAGGCAAATAGGTCATAGTCTAAAAAATATTCCAGATTCTAACTTTTGCAGTTAACAAAGGAGAATTTAGATTGTATTTGTTCCAAAATTTTCTCATAATCAAGGCAAGAATAAAGATAAATTTGAATAGAGAAATGATAGAAAATATTATGTAGGATGGGGTTAAAACACTTACCTTTGCAAATTTTGATCCCAAATATGGATTTGATCAAAATGTCAAAACCCCCAAATCTTTCTTCTCCTCTTCCTTCTCTTCTTCCTTCTCTTCTTCTTCTCTTTCACAAGTTTACGTTGCAGCAATTACTTTCTTCTCTAATTGCTATTTTTTTTCTTTTTAAGCTAATATATGGGTTGTATAATTCATATAATGTGATCAAATAATTCATATAATTATATAATTATATCAAACTTTTAAATTTTACATTTAGGTCCCTAGCAATAAGCTTTTAAATAAATTCTCATATTTATAAATAGGTCCTTACAAATAATCTATTATTAAATAAATCCTTATTAATAATTTAAAATTGATCATTATAAATATTTTAAAAATGAGAGATATTACACGGTCGCTAGGCGTAATCTGAATAGGAGTGCCTCGTATTCAGCCTCATTGTTAGTGGCTTTAAACTCAAGCCGAAGGGCATGCTCATATGCTTGTCTGGAGGGGTCCTTCAGGACGAGTCCCGCCCCTCCTCTCTCTGTGTTGGCTGACCCGTTGACACAAAGCGTCCATGTTGGCTTCGGCTAAGAGGAGGACTCAGGAGTGGTTAATTTTGAGATAAAGTCGACCATCGCTTGAGCTTTTTCATTGTCCTCGAGATATATTGCAGGTCAAATTAATTGAGCTCCACCGACCATTTGAGCATCCGACCTGCAACATCAAACTTGGAAAGGACTTGGCGTAGAGGTTGGTTAATTATTACCCTAATTGTGTGGGCCTATAAGTATGACCATAGCTTCCTTGCTGCGAGGACCAGGGTGAATGTCAGTTTCTCGATCGGGTGGTAGCACTCCTTGGGACCATATAGGATATGGCTAGAGTAATATACTAGTCGTTGTTCCTTCCTGTTGGGTTAATCAAGATCGAGCCGAAAGGTTCTTTGAGAACGATCGAAGTGAGTTGTGGTAGTCGGGCGAGGTGAATCTTGAGGCTTTGAAAGGTTTCCTCACAATCAGGGGTCCAATCGAAGTCCTTTGCATTTTTTAATACCCGAAAGAAGGGCAGACTCTTATCGCCTACTCGGGAGATGAATTGGCTCAGCGCAACTAATCTCCTGACTAATTGTTGAACTTCTTTGATTGTTCGAGATGACCGCATTTCTGTAATTGTTTTTACCTTCTCAGTATTCGCGTCGATTCCACGCTAATGGATGACGAAGTCGAGGAATTTTCCAGAGGCTACCTCGAACACACACGTGGCGGGGTTGAGCCTCATCTTGAATTTCCTAAGGGTTTGAATTGTCTCGACAAGGTCCGAGAGGTGAGTTCGGGCGAGCTTGCTCTTGACGATCATGTTGTCCACGTAGACTTCAATATTCCACCCAACTTGGTTTTTTAAACAGTCGATTGACCATTCTTTGATATGTAGCCTCGACGTTTTTTAACCCGAACGACATCGCCTTATAGCAATAGGTGCCTTGATGTGTGATAAATGTCGTGTTCTCTTGATCTCGTGGTGTCATTTGGATCTGGTTGTAACCTGAAAATGCTTCCATAAATGAAAGTAATTCGTAGCCTGAGGTAGCATCCACTAATTGATCAATCCTCGGGAGGGGCAGCAATCCTTCGGGCAGGCCCGATTAAGATCGGTGTAATCAACGCACGTACACCAACTTCCATTAGCTTTCTTGATAAGGATTACATTAGATAGCTAGGTCGGATACTTGATTTATGCGATGAAGCCTACATCTAATAATCAGTCTACTTCTTCGATAACCCTTTATCGATCGAGGGTGAATCTACGTGGTCTTTGTTGGATCGGCCGAGTCCTTAGTAGTATGTTGAGTTGATGTTGGGCTACCTCTGGATGGATGCTCGGCATATCATTTGGCGTCCAAGTAAAGATGTCGGCGTTTTGCCCAAGGAACTCTATAAGCTGAATTCGTTGGTCTTCGGGAAGTGTCGACCCGACCTTGACGGTCTTCTCTAGATGACTCTGATCTAGGGGGACCTCCAACACTGTGGGTTCGGGGCGTGGGGCTAATTTGTTAGGCTCCCTGGGGACAAGGGTCGGTGCTTCATTCTTAGTCTTTTTGGGGAGAGTCGTTGCCACCAAGTAGCACCATTTGGATTCTCAAGGGTCGCTCCTGGCTTCACCTACCTCGGCATTGGTCGAGAACTTCATGGTTCGGTGATGCGTCGAGACGACGACTCTCAATCTGTTGAGAGTCGAACGACCGATGATCGCGCTGTATGTCGATGGGAGCTTGACCACCATGAGTGAGACCATCACTGTCTTGGTCTTTGGCTCCTTCTCGACGGTCACTGAGAGAGTAGTGATGTTGAGGGGAGCGATTGCATCTTCGATAAATCCTGTTAAGGTGGAGGTCATGGGGACGAGGTCCCCATCAGTCAAACCAAGCTTTTGAAAAGCATCAAAATATAAGATATCGGTCGAGCTCCTTGTGTCGACCATAATCCACTTGACTATGAATTTGCTATCCATGCCGAGATCACCAAGGCATCATCGTGATCCAGGTATTCTTCTTCCCCCAACCTAAAGGTGATCTCGGGGTTGCACTCCTGTCTGGGCCTCTTTGTACTGCAGTTCGGGTGTATGCTTTGCGGTCAAGGAGCTGTCATCTCTTGAGGCGAGTCCGCCGATAATTACATCAATTTGTTTCTCCACTGGACCCTTAGGGTGGAGTGAAGGCTCTCGCGGCTTCTTATATACCGACTGAGGTGGCCTCGGCGGACGAGGTCTTCAATCTAATTCTTGAGGTCGTAGCATTCCTCGGTGTCATGGCCATAGTCATGGTGGAAGCGACAGTAACGCCCTCGATCTCGTTCCTCAGGTCGGGCTTTCATTGAATTGGGTGCCTAGAGCAGGTATTTTCCTCGAATCTGAAGGAATATCTTGATTCGGGTGGAGCTTAAGGGAATGGGAGGCTGCCTCAGGATGGCCAGCTTAGGCCTCTCCGTTCTTCTTCTCGAGGGCCCCAAGGGCAGGGCTCGGGATGTGTCGGTGCGAGGTCGTTTCTGGTCCTCGTGCTTTCTTGCCACAACACTTCGACCGCGACATACTGATTGTCTCTCTGTAGCATTTCGGGGATCATCCCAAGTGGACATTCCACTAATGACCAAAAAAAGTGAGATGGTCACAGCCCGATCAAAAAGGCTTAGATCACGAGCAACTGGTGGGCATCGAGCATTCCTTGTACTTCGAGTGCAAAACGCGTGACGAACTGGGATAGCAATTTGTCATCCTTTTGACTCATTCCGAGGAGGGAGGCGGTGGTTAGTTTTGGCCAAGCGCTAGTGAGGAAGTTTAGCTTGAACTCTTTGGCGAGCTGGTCGAAGCAAAAAATCGAGGAAGATTTTAGTCGATGTACCACATCCAAGCTAGTCCTCGTAAGGTCATCAGGAATGCTCGGCTCATCAACGTCCAACATCACATACAATGCCATTTGGGCTCTGGAGGCCGCTACATGCTCTGTTGGATCAAAGCTGCCATCAGACACTTCTAATGTAGGAAGCCAAAAGTTCTGTGGGATCTGCTTGTCTTTAATCTCCGGGACAAATGAGGATCTGCCCATAGAGCTTTCTCTGAGCTCTTCCCATAATTTAATGAACTCCTTCTGGACCTCATCTATTCGTTGGTTCATCAATTGCAACTACGCCCTCAACGAGTTTGTTGAGTCGGAGGAGAGGGTATACGGGTCAGGTACGTTGTTGATGGAGGTGTTTACGATAGGTGTTCGTCACCGCGAGATGCCCGAGATCGGTTGCTAGCGGGGTGAGCTCGGGGTCATTGAATAAACACCAATAACGCCCAGGAGTGTGCGTCGGCGGGTTTCCTTCCCCGAGGAAAGGGAAAGGGGGCTACCCTCCCACTCCGGGGGCTTGTTGGGCGACTAAAGCATCTTTCCCGAGGTTGTTGAGCATCGAGTGTTCCTCCGACATCAGGCCATCTTTCTAACACCAAAATGTTGCTGGATTTTGTGTCATGGATGAGGAGTCAGCATGACACGATTCAGCCGCATGTGCAGGATCGACTTGGCAAGATCCAGAGTCTCAGGGAAGCTTGGGAAGGCAGTTAGGCTTTGTGAAATTGTGGCTCCTCGAGTCGGGGAGTCGATCGAGTCAGTTTCGAGAGGCATCTGGTACCTACAAGAAGGCCTTCATCAGGGGGTGTATGCCCGATGAGACCCCTCTGATAGCTAAGTTAGCGTTTGAGGGTGGAGATCTCGATCGGGACTTTGAGGGTCCCAAGTTTTTAGAAGAAGAGATCGGGAGTCAAGAAGAGGATCCCTTTTTGTAGGTTACATGATAGAACCCCAAAAGGAGCTTTATAGATTTTGATCCTTGAAAGGGATCAACCCTTAGAATGCTGTCGGGGTTCCTCCCTCCTAGACTCGGCACAAGGCTGAAATAAAATTAATAATTGCTTGATTCAAGAGGGGGGGGGGGGGTGGCTACATCTTTAAATATGGATCAAAACCCTAGCCTAAGGGGGTGCTTGCCTAAGTAAAATTATCCCTTCGTCGCTCCTATAGCCGACCTACCTTAATACGAATAGGGGGCGGTTAGGTTGGCTATATAGCCGACCTAAGCAGGGGGAAACCCTGGCCGACCAACCCAGTAAGGGATGTGGCAGCCATTAAGCCCTAAGGGTTAATCTAAAACCTAGCCATACTTCTTTATAAGATAAGAGTGGCTTTATTACAATCTAGCAGGGTTTTATTAACTACTTCTTAGGGAGATTAGGACTCAACCCTGTTGGAGTCCTATCAAACCCGCCCTCTTAAAATCAGTCTTGTCCTCAAGGCTGAGGTTCCATGAACTCGGGGAACCAGATCTTTAGCTCCTCATATGATTCTCATGCTATTATCAACTGAACTTTGGCCTTCTCATCAGCTGGGGTGTTAGTTTGAAGGATTTAGGCGGAGTCATCTTCTTTAAATTTTCATTTGATGTAGGATACCCGGTGGATCAACTGTAATCTTAATCTGGTATGCGAATCTGATCTCTCGGTTAGGGCTCCAATGTGGTTCCCAATTTTGTAAGGCCCAAAGAAATAGGGAGACCACTTCCTTAAGGCTCGAATTTCTTATTGATCGGGCTGGAGGTGTAAGAAAACTTGATCTTCAATTTTTCGTCTATTATGAAGTTTGTCGGGAGGCCATTTCTTCTTTGCATGTGCTGGCGTAAGCATGGATTGTAATTTTTTTAGTCTTACTCCTCTTTCGTGTCATGGACCTGTATCCAGCCAAATTTTAAATTTGGTAGCAATGAGTATCCCCTTTAAAAATCTCGTGTGAAGTGTGGGGGAAGCCTCGGTGTGAATTAGGAGTTAACCATCTTGCATAAGGGTGACGCTGATCCCAAATCTGGATGTGTCTGCTCCAAGTACGAACACATTGCCACGTTCAGGTAATGCTAGCATCGACATAGATTGCATTATAGCTGTGGGGGTCATGTGGATGCCTTTCTCCTATTCATTCTTACGATCATGGGACGTAGATTCGAGGTCATCATCAGGGAGGACTTTTAGCATCATGGTTTGCTCCTCGGTAAAGTCGTGGAAATAGCCTGAGATGAGGGAGCACTGCATTAGAACCCATAGTTGGTTCAGCTGAATATGGCACTTCAGGAAGAGCTTATCCCTGCAGATAAAGAGACAAAGTTTTTGGAGATAAAACATCATTGTAAGGGAAGGTTGTGGTCAAATAATCCGTATTTCTCGCATCTCCTGGACGATCTTTTTAGCTTCGGTCCTCTAAAAATATGGATAGCAAGGCTAAATATGTGCTGGTGGTTCCCCTTGTAAAATCAACATACGGGGGTTGTGCAGTCTAGTAGGAAGGAGTCGGGTCGGTTCAGTGGATATGCCAGAGATTTCAGCGAGCTTCTCCAAGCATTGTATCGAGATCATCTTTTCTTCGTTCTCTCCTTTCCCACATAAGGTCACCTATTTTCTTTTGTCATTCATAAGGTCGTTGGAGCTCCTGGTGTCGACGAGGATGGTGACGGGCTGATGCTTGATGAAGCCATCAATGTCCAATATCTGTGGTGGAGCATGAAAGGTGCGGGCGGCTGATTGTGGTTTTTCCTTCATATCCTTCTTCTTGGACTCAAGAGCCATATCTTTGAGTTTGGGTTCTTCAGTGGGCTCAACCAATAGAGGTTTCTTTTTTTTACAATAGTGGTCTTAGCTCCATAGTTTATTACATGCCAACATAGGCCCTTTGCCGATCTGTCACGAAACTCTTCTCTCGTTAACTTTTTCGGCTGAGGTGACCGGTTGGTGGTAGATGCGGCCGAGAGTCTTGGTGCTGCTAGTTGTGCGACAGCTTTGGTCCTCTGAGCATCTTGGTTTAGCTTATCTTCGTGTAGTCGTGCGAAGGAGATGGCTACCTTAAGTGTGTACGGTTGTCACGCTTTAACTTCTTCTTGAATCTCCGGCTTCAAGCCTTCAATGAAAGTCCTCAATGTCTATTTTTCAGACCAATCATGAATTTGATTAGTTAACCTTTCAAACCTGATTTGGTACTCTTGGATGGTAGAGGTTTGACGGATCTTCGTTAGTTCTTTGTCAAGGTTCTTGTAATTGATTGGTGCTGAAGGTTTATATGCTTTTGATTGGGATGTGGCTCTCATGCTCTAAGCATCTTGATTGAGGTGCCCTTCTTGAAGTTGTACAAAGGAGATCGACGTCGTCGATGTGTAGGGCTACCATGTCTTATCCTCGCTTTGCAATTAGAATTTGCTCCATGTTGTGATCTTCTTGGACTTAGTGATGGGCTCAATCTAAACTCCTCGAATAGAGCACGTAATTTAGCATCCATACGTATCTCACAAGCCTCTAATTTGACTTTGAATAAGCCCAGCGATGTCATGACATAAGGATCTCCAACCTGTCAAACAAACCAACTGAAAAGTGTGACTGCAATTTTCAGGTTGAAGGTAGTGAATGACAGCAATGTCCGGACCGCGGGGGCGAAGTCTCCAAGTGGAGGATGGCAGCCAAGGGTAGCAGCAACAGTGGAGGAAGAAGAGGGCAGCAACAACGTCGATTGCGACTACACTACGACTTCGTGGCTGCAAGTGGCGTCGGTTGCAGCAAGGGTGCGGCTGTAATAGGAGGAAGACGGGGCAGCGATGTACACGACTGTTGCGGAGGAGGGCAGCAGTGGTATGGAGCGAGAGATGGCTGCTGTTGTGTTCAATTTGTTGCTGGCCGCGACCAAGATAGTTGGCAGCAAACGATTGTTGCGGGCTACAATCTAAACAAATTACAGCGAAAGATTGCTGCTGGTAGCTTTTTGCCACAAGGATCACTGCTAGCTACGATCAAGGAGGATGACAACAAGAGGTCGCTGTTGGCAGCGTTGGGCAGCGAAAGATGTGTGTTACGGTTGAAGAGATAAGGGAGATTGGGCGGCTGAAAGATTGGTGGACCGAAGGCTTTGATTTTTTGGTACAATTTGTGGCTGATTTGGGTGCAATTTGGGGCTGTGATTTTGTGGAGTTTATGCTGCGAATTGGTATGGTTTTAGGGCTGTGATAGTAATAGATGAAGGTTAGGGAAATAGATTTTAGATCTTGGATAGATGGCAGCAAAGGTAGGTGTATTGGTAAGGAAAGTTGGCTGAAAAGGTAAGTGGATCGATAAGGAAGTAGGCTGCGGTTAGGGCTGATTTGGGTGGCTATTTGGTTTCGATTTAGGGTAGGGTTTTGAAGGGTTTTTGGTAAGGATGGTAGGGTTTGGTTATGAGGAAAAGAGAGTCCGAAATCCTACAAAAAATAGCACTCAAATCCGATAGAATTCGATGAAAAAAAGTATGATGATGTGCAGTCCTATCGAACAGATTTTATGTCGGAGAAACGATGACTTCTCGATGTAATTTCCTGAGGAAAGTTTAAGCAAATTATGTAGAAACCCTTGGTTTAGATGTTGGGAATACCAATAAAAAGTTTAGCGAAATTTTGGCAGTGTAACAGTAGGGAAATAGGGCAAAAGATAAAACATCGTAAAAATTCCAAAACTACGTGCTGGTGAAAGATTGCACTAGAAAACCGGTTCCATAAGGAATTTTTTTGAGAAATCAATCCCAGATGAAAGCCAAGTTGATCTTTGGAATTGTATAAAAATTTTGGCCAAAAAGGATGAACAAAAGTTTGGTTTCAAGAGGCCAATAGACGGAAGGCAGATTCTCCGTCGTAAAATTTCAGCACTGTACGACGAAGAATCGCAGCACTATAAGTCTGGATCCAGGAGTTTTTTTATGAGATTGGTTTTAGATGAAAGCTAAGACCATCTACGAAATTATATAAAAGTTTCAACCAAAAAGGATGATTAAAAGTTCAGTTCCAAGAAGCAACAATCAGTTAAAAATTTCTACAGCGTTTCACCTTCGCAACGATGATAATGTTTGCGACGGTAAAATTTTGCAGCAAGAAAATTTTGAAAAAACTTCTCCCATATATAAGATAGAGGAATAGCAATAGCAAGAGGTGTGGGCTTTGGAGTTTTTACCAGATCTTTGATGTTGACGCAGAGGAAGGCAGTAGATTGATGGATCTGCAACTTGGTGGGCGACAATGGAGGCGACGTCAAAAGCAATTGTGGGAATTGCTTGGGAAGGTGGAGGCGTAGATGATGGCTACAGTGGCAGCAAGATCGCTGCTCTGATACCAGATGATAGAACCCCAAAAGGAGCTCTATAGATTTTGATCCTTAAGGGGGATAAACCTTTGGAACGCTGTAAGGGTTCCTCCCTCCTAGACTCGGCACAAGGTTGAAATAAAATTGATAATTGCTTGATTCAATGGGGGGGGGGGGCTACATCTTTAAATATGGACCAAAACCCTAACTTAAGGGGATGCTTGCCTAAGTAAAATTATTCATTTGCCCCTCTTATAGCCGACCTATCTTAATAGGAACAGTGGGCGACTAGGTTGGCTCTATAGCCGACCTAAGTAGGGGAAAACCTTGGCCGACCAGCCCAGTAAAGGAGGTGGCAACCACTAAGCCGTAAGGGCTAATCTAAACCCTTGTCATACTTCTTTATAAGATAGGAGTGACTTTATTACAATCTAGCAGGGTTTTATTGACTACTACTTAGGAAGATTAGGACTCAATCCTGCTGAAATCCTATCATTACAGTAGAAGTATTTATACCTGTTGAGTAGAGAAAGATCGTACTAAAGTATTTAATGGGTGCGACGCCTTTGACCGAGCCGCAAGTACGACCCTACTCAGGGCGATGCTTTCGTCGATTTCCAAAGTCTCGATCGACAAAGTCACCGATTGTAAGTACGACACCCTATATAACCGATGTTATCCTTAGCCTGTAGTGCCCGGCCTATCAGGTTGTCAAAATAGTCGTCCACGTAGTCCCCAAGCTGGCATGTCAAAGCAGATAGATCGGGACGACATGGCTACAGATGTGGCCCTCAGCCTAGCATGGTCAGGTCGACCGACGGACTCAATATTTACCCTATTAGATAGCTCATTAAATCAGTAAGTAATTACATTAGGGAAAGCCAAAAAGTTACGAGTAATGAACCGACCTCGATCAAGCATCTCAAGAGCCCAAGTGGGTCGGAGTGAGCTTCTAATCTCGTCATCTTCATCCTGGATGAGATCAACTGGTTTGTGCTCCAACACTTCAATCCGAAAGAGCGGAGGCAGACACATCGATAAACCTTCGAGAAACTACAGTTTTGAGTTACGCCATCTTTGGGGAACTGAACAGCAGATACATCGAGAAATCCCTTTCTGGTACTCAAATTACAGAGGAGCGACCGCATAATTTATAAATAATGTCAAAGCAAGTAAAGTTTAGAAAGACTTGTCCGACAAGCGGGGAAAGGAAATTATACTCATATACTGCACACAAATAGAATTTAAGAACCCGAACGATCTACCCAATCTACCCTGTGAATCTACAGCACATACAACCAACACTTTATTATGGAAATTTCCAAATGTTTGCACTTCCAAAGAAAGAAAGTCTGAAGCTCTTTTCTTTTTCCCCATTGTGGGATAACATCTAGAAGGCCCTCCAGTTATCGGAACCTTGTTTTGGGGCATGGCCTCCTCCGGAGGGCTTCAAAGGGCCGGTTGTGCCAAAGGGATCGGCATCATCAAAAGATTCAAAACCCCTTCCGCGGCCGAATTCCCGGCTGCTGCTAACTGAGTCAAACCTCGCAAGCATTTCAGGGCGAGAGCTGCTGATGGAGTCAAACCTAGAGAAGGTCTCATGCGCAGGGAAAGGACCACTGTCTTGTGTAGCAAAGGAGTCGAATCTGCTAAAGCTGCTGAAACCACCATAGTCTTCTCGTCCATCATTAAACCTTGATGGTGAAGCAGAGTTGAACAACGGAGAACTTGGGACAGAATCCTCAAAAAACAAGCTCTTCTTCCCCTTTTCAAATACACTACTAGCACTTGGAGAGTCTGCTTTTATTGAATCAAAGTGGGACATGAAGGCATTCCGAGTGCTGCCCTCGTAATCAGTCTCCTGCATGGTTAACAACTTAGTGAAACACATCTAACGACAAAGCTTTTCTCTGTTTTGCAAGGGGCGACACACATAAGACAAAGATAAAAAATCATTGTTTACCTTCCATACTGAATCAGTATCATCGAAAGTCCATGGCTCGTCATTATACTTGTCTCCGGAAATAGTGGATTCAGCACCAACTTGATCGCTGCACAAGTAATTATTTTAAGATTCTCTTGATCAAGAATAACAACAGATGAATTTGTTAATGAAATTTGAAGAAATTTTATTTGTTGAAGCTATGAAACTACATTTTGCCCGGACCAATATGTACTGCACGATGCAGTATGTACTGGTCCATGCCTGTCTGGTTGGTGGCACGGACGACAGCACGTGCCTCCCAACTTACACAGAAAGATGCTAAAAAAGATCGTGCAGAAACAAGAGTCTGTCCTTTAGCATGTATATTTCAGTTTAGCTTAGATTCTGCACTCAAAATGTATCATACACAGACAATGATGTTAGATCATCAATGAACAACAAAGCATAAGATCACAAAATTTCATTGTTAGAGCATGGAGGACACTTCAAATTTTCTGAAATCAAAGACGAATATATGTCAAGGGGAATGCAGATAAATATACAACACTAGTTGGCAGAATTTGATACTGCTAAATCTAAAGCTGCAAAAGCAGAACTAGCAGTTCTCTGATAACCAATAACTGATGAACAAAATGATAAGCCTAGACATTTACAACTTGTGCGTTACATGTCAACCAGAAAAAAAAACATTGAATAATGAACTAGAAAATACACAGAGATCGATGTGTGCGCTTAACAATGAGATTTATACAGAGAGATATGCCATACTGAAGCAACTAAATATTGAATATCTTACCAACTGCTGAAAATCTGCAGTTCCTTCACAACAGATACAATATCAAATAAAGAACACAAAATGAAGAGAAAAGAGGATACAAGTACCTGTGACTTTCTTTTGTGTGTGGTGAAACATCATGTATTTCAAAATGGGTTGAGTTAAATGGACTTTCCATGGAACTTCTTCCAGGACTACTAGTGGGGCTTCTTGTTGATCCTTCTTCGCTGTTATCATAAGCTAACCCATTCATATGTTCATTAATACCATCAAGCTTTCCATTCCTGCCACCAACATTCTGAGAAGATGCAACCGGGGAATTATCATCTATAGAGGATTTATCATCCCAGATTGATGGGGATTTAGGTTCTCCAGTTGAAACAGTACTGACAACTCCGGAAGTTAGATCCTTTATAATTGAAAATCCTGGACAAGCAAATAATTACAACATTATATTAGTCAAGCAAGTTACTCAAATATCAAACAAAAGTGGAAAGTTCCATAAGCCAATAAACCATGCATCCCAGTCATATTCCAGAAAATTGCAAATCAAGGGGCATTTACTTAATAGGCAAGCAAAGATACCTTCATCATCAAATTTATCCCAGTCTTCATCCCAATCAGCCACCATATCTTGTGGTCCAGATTCCCAGCCTTTAAATAATTAAACAAGACCCAAATTAGCATTGATCAGAACATAGTGGAGAAAAAAATTTTACCAAGGAAAAGAAAGTTTCTCCAAGTGCACAAGACTTTGGAAACAAATAATATTTCAAACAAAAAAAACCTATGAGTTGCTTTGCATGTTCAGATTCAATACTGAGAACTACTAGAACTGATTTTTCTCCTTTTATCACTTTATTGATTGTGTGCTATGGATAACGAACCAATCTGATCTACCATTGCAACAGTATCATTATGAGTAAAGTAAACCGTCTGTCAGGATGCCTCTTAACATTGCTGGGATTCTCAACTATGTATTTAAGAAATTTTTTACTTATTTTTTAATTAAGAGAATATCACTAGTCAAATTAAAAAACAGTCAATTTTTTTTAAAACTCCAAATAAAATCGTTTTAGGTCTCCCACTAGCTGCCCTCACACTAATCCTTAATCGCTTCAGCTCATCTAACCAAGGCAGCATCTATATACCTCCTGATTCTTAGGTCCCTGTATTCTCCTCACAGCAGTATTTTCAGTCAATTTACCTTGTCTACATAGGGTATCTTTTAGTCTTTGGATACATAATACTATCTTACATGTTTTCCCATATCTTCTATTCATTTGAATCTACATAGTTATTCATGACTATTAATTTTTTATTCTATATTTTCTAGCAACATTTGACATTCATTTCAATATCCACATTTCAACAATATCATAGAAGATTTTTTAAGAGAAGACTTGTGAATTCATAGATACATATAGAGACCGAGTAGACAACACTCTGAACCAAGGTTCGTAATCTCATACCATACCAATGTATCGAGCTCTGCTCAGTACAATACGATACAGGGGTACCAAGCTATATGTCAGTGTGCACCGCTTAGTACGCCCTTTTTTTTATTTTTTTATGATATATATATATATAACATAAAAAATAAAAAAGACACGATGTCGCCTCGTTTTCTCATCCTGGCACAGATGAGGAGAAGCCTCAGCGACATCGCGGAGGCCTCTTTTCCTCGTCGCCTCAGATGAGGAGAAAGCGACAATGAGAAGACCGCTATGAAGAAGTTGACGCCTCGCAAGGTTCTCCTTAACCATGACGCCGTTTCGAGGTTCTCCGACGGCAAACATCTCCGACCTTGAACGAAGAATGAGGCGAAGAAGAAGCCGAGCCGCAGCATCGCCATTAGAGGGCAGTGTCGCCCGAGGTTCTTTCTCTTTCTTCTTCCTTGCTTCTTCTCCCTCTTTTTCTCTCTTTCTCACCACAGCCAGGCCGATAGCACTTGGTAACGGGCGCGACAGTCGAAATCGATCGTTATCGATCTATGTCAGGCGGTAACATGGCGGAAACAGCCCCAATCGACGGTACGACCCGGTAGCGGACGGTTCACGTACCAGTCTACTGGCGGACCGATACATACCGCCTAATATGGGTGGTACCATTCGGTATTGCAAACCTTGCTCTAAACAACAAGAACTTGCAGTATGCGGTTCAGATTTCCCAAATGTCCACATCAAGATTAAACAACACCACAAGCAACACCTGCAAAGAGAATGATAAGTACCAAAGGGGAACTCAATTGATGTAGTTGATTTAACATGAACACCATGTTGCTTGCAACGTCCATTAAGTCCTTTCTCTAACTCCTCAAGATCAGATTGCATTCTATCAACACGAACCTGTAAATGAATGTTCAAATTTAATAATCACAGTCTGGTGTGTGTAAAATAATTAAGCAAACACAAAGCCTGCCTGAAGCAAACCATCAGCACTGCCACCTTGTTCCATCTTAATTATGGCATTATGCAGCTCCATCCTTCTTTCCTATAAAATAAATTGCAAAAGCTCAAGCACATAGATAAATAAAAATCCAGAATAGAATACCACAGAAATAGGCAAAAAACTTTGCTTTCTATGTCTTGTTTAACATATCTTGAGGTGTATACCTGAATGTCACGATACTTGGCCTCTTCAATTGCCAGCTTTGAAGCTATCTCTCCAACTTGTTTGTACTTCTCTTCATACTTCTTTGCCAATAACTCAACCTGGATAAAGTACATCCAATACAAAACAATTGAAAGAAAGGGGAAAGCCATCGAAACAACATACTGAGGTCGATGATGGATAAAGAGTTTTCTGAATGAAAGAAATTGACCAAAAAAATGTAATAGTGAAGAAAATGAAAAGCTGCTAGATGACCAACATATCAAATGTAAATGAAAGTTTACCATTGCCAAGAGGCTATGAAACAGAATACTTCAAATTGCTTGTCATATCCATATTGGATATGTGCCAAATAAGTTACTTCTAGGTTATTTCTCGGACATGCATATGATATTTTGAGGAAGTAGAATATTTTAATGATACTTAGGAGATACTTCATGGATACTTTCTGCAAAAAAACTTGATTTTTGTATTATAGAGTTCAATGTACAATTAAATACATTACTTGTTTATACTAAACATCTGTGATTAAATACATTAGTTACTTGTTTATACTAAACATCAATGATTAATAAAAACAGAGAATGATCTTAATCTATTATATATTCTCACTATATTTTACATGTTTTTTGAATCTTATATGACATAAATATATATCCTTCAAGATGAACAAATAGGAGAGCCAGTTAATTGCTTATTATCTACTATAATTCTGATATATGACTATCTATTCTAATGATATAAACATAAGCCAAATTTTGTCATATATAATATTTATGGTAAAATATATTTTGTTGACGTACTTGCTGTGTTTTATCATAGTTCTCAAATTTTGATTTATTAGCATCTGCATATCATGTTGTGTTAGTACTTAGTACCCTATATCCATATTGATCCTCCATAGCCACGCCAAAAAATAACTATGTTCAAAATAGAATTATGATGGCATACTGAATGCTTTGTTCATAAAACACCATTGTAGAGAATCTTACTCTGACTTCTTGTGACAACCAGAAAATTAATCCATGATCATGTGAACTATTCTTTACTTCCTTCAATGGAAGAGGCATTAGTCATAGTTTGGGAGTGAGCCTCAGTGCTACGATAAGGATGCACTTTAAGAACTTGGGTGACGATGGTTTGAATCATAAAAACAACCTCCCTACTTTCAAGGGAAAAAAACTGCATATATCAAACCTTCCCAAACCTTACATTGGCAAGAACCTCATGCATTGGATCATCTGTTTGCCAATGGTCACAGTTCACATGGTCAAATAAATCATTCTAATAGAGTCTCATTGTTTAGAGATAAATATACTAGTAATACGGACAATAGAATTGGCAACTGATTTTTATGTCACTTTATACTTGAACAAAATTTGAGATCGGAAAAGGGTAGAAGCTTCCTTTTGCTTCTTATTTATCCTTTTCTCTGACAGTTATGGATTAACATGTTTGACGCAATTCAAATACTAAACAACACACACTCTGGATCTTCATTATGGTCTATTAGAAAATTGCAATTTCAAGATAAGAATTTCTCACATCGTTACATAGAACATGGTACAGTTGTGCACAGCATATGCTAAAAATCCTAATTCACATGCATAGGGGACAAGGTTAGTTGGTTCATTATTTGAGGACTTGGTACATGTATACTTGGTTGTAAAATTAGATGAGACATACTAATTAACCACATTATTGTAGGACTTGGTACATGTACACTTGGTTGTAAAATTAGATGAGACATACTAATTAACCACGCACCTAAAAGGGTCAAACAAAAATTATAATTTATTTTCCTAAAACAATTGAAGTATAGGGCTTCAAAGCCACCAACTTATTGTTTTTTTTTTCTTTATTATTCTGAGATGTCCTTGAAGGGTTAAAAACGTAAGAATGTGTAAGAATTTCATTTACCTTGAATTAGTTTATATCTACAGAAACAAATAATGTCAATGAGATTTAATTCCAATTTCAGTGTTTTGGATTGCATGACTCAGTAAGCAAAAAAATCATGACTTGAGACAAGGAACCTGAACCGGTTTCTAATGTGACAGGGATGCTAGTAACTATGATCTCCAGCAATCAACTATGTCATAGAAGCATTATAAAAGAACCAGACTGGACTCCACAGGCAACAGTGGCAAAACAACATTAAGTTAAAACCAACATATAGGACTACTAAGAACATTTTTGTGACAATGCTTCTCCTACAACAATTTTCAGAGGGAAAAACAGAATATTGTGCAAGGTTTTTCATACCGATCTGTACCGCCCATACCATGTGGTATGTACCAATCCATCAGGTTAACGGTACGTAGATCGTCCGCTACCCGGTGGTACCGCCAAAATCGACCGCCGGCGGTCGATTTCGACCGTCGACGGTCGATTGAGGGAGAAAAAGGGAAGAAGAAGAAGAAGAAGAAAGAAGAAAGATGAGGAGAAGAAGAAAGAATACCTCGCCCCGTCCTCGCCCGTGCGTCGTCGCCCTCGCTCGCGATTTTTCTCCCACGCAGGGAAAAAAAGCAGGGAAAAAGATCAAGGCGACGTCGCCCCTTTTTTTCTTTTTTTAATATATTTAATATTTAATATCATATTATATAATATATATTATAATATTATATTTAATATTATATTTAATATTATATTATATTATATTGTAATATACCAAGAAGTATGCACTGTGTGTACCGCTCGGTACCAGTAGCATACCAGTACCGACAATATATTGATACACCGGTACCAACAATATATTGGTACATCGGTACGGAGCGGTAAGTAAAACCTTGATCAAATTATTGAGACAAAATATAAAACACAGAAGATAAAACAAAAAGGTATGGTAAGACATTTTTTCTCCTTCAATTACAAGCACCAAAAATTAACCATGTTGGTGAAATTCAATACCTCACGCCTATCAGCAGATGCCCTTTCTGTGATTTCATTTAATCGATTATCACATCTACTCTTGTAAAGTACCTAAACACAAATAACAAAACACTAAAGAATGAATATTAAAGGAGAGGAAGATCTCTATCAGGTAAGACCTAGCTCGACAATAGAGCAAAAAGGTAATGTTAGAGACCATAACATTCAATTAGCAAAAAACTACTGAAAATGTAAGAAGGTAAAAACAATATACTGAGGTAAGGTATGACTATTCGAGTATTGAGCTATACAAACTACAAAAATCATAATGTAGTTCTATTTTTTACATTTTTTTGTTTGATATCATACATTTAGGGAAACCATATAATCGTGACTTTTTCAAGCACAATTCACATGTCACTGTTCACTTCCTTCAAACCATACATTTAGGTTAAACTTTCCATGCTATATAAGCTCTATCATGAACCAGTTTCTTTCTGGTTCCCCATCTATAAGTAACCATAGATATTAAACTGTACTCGAAACTCATCATTGATAAAAAGATATCTTTTATTCTCATATAGTAACTTTTACATCCATCACAGTGTCATTAACCAAACGAGTTTATTCAGTTAGTAAAAAAGTGAAATAACACTTACATATTACCAGTTACCAAATCTAAATATAAATTGTCACTGTTACTATATGAACTTTTTTTCCATACCTTAGACTAGTCAATGCAAAATGTAACTTATTGTTAAAAAAGCACATGCAGACAATGATCAGAAGACTCACAAGTTCTTGCATCTTGTTGCGATAAAATTCAATCTTCTCCTTTGAATCCAGGATCTGTTTTTCCACTTCTTGAACCTGAAACAAAGAAATTTCTGAAATCAATTCCATGTCCCAGACAGAACTTGGAAATTTATAAATACTAAAAAATATACAGGAACACGTTACATGAGTACATTGAATTAATAATGAAAAATACTTCCATGAACAAGAAGTTTAACAGACATTACCAAGCATATCATGTGTGGTACAAACAGAATATGACATCTGATTTCTAAACAGCATTAAGTTATTAATTGTGAGCACTGTATTTGAAGCCCATGCCTGCAAAGTACTGCACCATTTTGTATGGTGGTTTATGTATAATGACGGGTACAAATTTGTCAAATGGACCTACCAGAAATAGCCACCACTAGAATCTAATACAAACACCAGCTAACCCTAAAAGAGTGAGAGTTGTGCATGATGATGTTGCTCTGTTGCACTCGGTGCATCAATCATTTTGAAACAACACTTTACATGTAGAGGTCGGAACAAGGACCATCGTACCATGCCGACCGGTGGTATTGGTCCATGGATGGACCAGTATGAACCAGTCGGTATCAACATACTGTATGTTGACATGCTGGTATATATAGGCATAAAGTTATGATTAACCCTAAATACCCCAATTTGGGCCTAAATGCAAGACAATAGATAATTGGGAAGAAAATAATCTTAATCATGTTTAATCTTTGTAAATATGCATTAATACACCTTTCATTATTTGAAATGATAAATAAAATATATAAATAAGCTAAATACCTTCAAATTGGAGAGAAATTCCACCAATCCCAAGTTCTAATCCCTTTTTCATCCAAATCAATAGCTTGATTACCACTGATCGCCAATTAGGAACTCTACTCAAAAGCAAGAGTGAGAAAGAGAGTGAAAGAGAAGGAAAAGGGGATTTAAACCCAAAAAGAGGGTCCAATAGTCAAACTTGACCTGATTTGGATCGGTATCAGTCAAATTTCGATTGGTACCCGCCCGTATCAACCAATGCTGCATGAGTTTCGACCGTATCTGTTGTTACATCACCCGTACTGATTGATATCTAGCCCTTTTCTGTGCCCAAAATGGGATGGTCCACGTACCAATCAACTGGTGGACCGATACATATTCCTTGTTTCATAATGTTTCAGGCGGTACATCAAACATTATGTGAGAATACCCACATTGACCCTCCCAAACTCACATATAATTTTTGCCTTTTATAGGGTGTGAAGTTAGCACATCAAGGTGATTGCTTTATGACATGGGCAACCAAGTTCGACTCATGGAAGTTGTTTCTACATGCACAGGTAATACAACATACATTTATCACCCAATGCACTAACGATGCCTTCTTTAACAACAATATAATTCTATATTGTCCATGTAAAGATTATTTGAAAGAAGATATCACTTCTAAGGATTTTATCACATTGAAGAGAAAAAGAAACCTATTTCCTCTTTACATGATTGTCTTGCGACGGTACTTAAGAACAAGAAGAATGCAACTTAAACATCTCAAGCAAGAAAGAAAAAGTCACATAAAAAAAGATAGTCGTAACATATGAATCTGATAATTCCACTGAGTGAAGCAAGAAATACATAAACAACAAATCTAAATAATAGATATGGAAAACAAAGTAAGGAGAACAAGGGGTATCCACTAAAACATGATTGATAGAAATAAAAGTGGTAAGGATGAGTTAATTCTATCAGAATGGAGATTCAATTTATAATCCAGGATAACTTTAAAACAATAATCTAAAAAGAGAATGGAGAAAAGAAAGCTAGCAAAATTATGAGTATATATATATATATATATATATAAATGTTATAACTGATTGTAACTTTTATGTTATTGCTTATGGAAAAACTAAGTGTTCTCTCCATAGCTCGAATTCAACTTTGTTCCATGTTGAAGCTTAAGAATCGGCACGAGATCACTACATAAGTAATAATATATAATAGAAGACACTATGAACCAAGGTCTGCCAAACTATACCGTACCAATATACCGGGCTTTGCACGGTATGGTATGGTACACTGGTATCGAGTGGTACGCCCAAGCATACTGCTCGATCCGTGTGTATATATATATATATATATATATATAATAAATTTTAAAAATAAAAGAAAAAGGGCGATGTCACCGAGGCAACGTTGCCTCGTTCTTTCTCCCCACGCAGGGAGATGTTTCTTCTCCCCATGCGAGGAGAAGAAATCTCCCTGCAAAGCCTCAGCGAGAAGCCCACATGTCGCACATCGATTTCTTCTCGCGATCGCCGAAGATTCTCCTCACGAAGTGCCGAGAAGCTCGCGGGCGATGGATCGGGATCACGAGAGCAACGTCGGATCTCCAAGTTCTCCCTTTTCTTCTCCCTCTTCTTCTTTCTCCCTCGGTTAATACCGCTAGATCGACCGTCGACGGTTGAAATCGACCGTTTCCACCCGACAACGGCCGACGACGATCGAAATCGACCGTTACCGACCGATTCCGAGTGGTAACGAGGCGGATACAGCCCCAATCGACGGTATCGCCCGATAGCGGGCGGTCCACATACCGATCAGTAGGCGAACCGGTATGTACCGCCCATATTGGGTGGTCGATTCGAAACGTCGAACCTTGCTACGAACAGTGAAACATCAAGCGTTGGAGTTGACTTGGGACATGAATCTCCAGTACACCTCACTTAAACTAAAAATCAGACTGTTGTGTGAGCAAATGTTGTACTTACTGTTTTAAATACATAATCATGTGAAATTCCTAATCAATTTCTTCAATTAAAAAGAGGGAAATTACTTTATTGTCAGCATTTGTCGATTCCTCGTACTTTGGAGTCATTGTATGTTGTTCGTCCTTGCCAAAGTTGTTTACCATGTGATTATCTAGCCCAGGTTTTCCCAAGTTTTGCTGCGCTGAATGCATGGCACCAGGAATCTGTGATGGGACAGGAGTTTGCATTGGAGGCCTTGGTCCAGCTGTTGGCATTACAGGACGATATCCCGGGAGACCTTGCTGTGGTAATCCTAACCAGAATAATCATTAGGTTAGCACAAGAATCATGTAAATTAATATGAAAAACCAAAGAAAATATTGCCAAAATATGTCAGTACCTGGTTGCCAAGTTGGAACACCATAAGCAGCTGAAGGCATACCCACTGCTCGTAGTAACGTTTCATCATACATAATGGCACTTGGAAGCACTGATGGCAAGGGATGCCCTTCTCGGTATCTTTCCATTAGATAGAGAGCAATACAGAACTCTCTCAAAGAAAGCATGCTGTCGTTATCTTGGTCAGATAAGTCCCACACCTGCTTTAAGACCTCTGACAAACCAAAAGAACAAACGATATAACCAATAAGGCAAGGGTAAAAGAAGTAACTTATAACGCAGTCATTATCCTTGGCCCAACCATAAGTTAGCATGCCTACATCCTGTGTGAGACCATACATGTAAATGCAACTTCTGACATATTCCCACCAATCAAGATCTGGTGTGGGCTAATCATCCTGAGCCGGCTTGTAAAGAACTCAATAAAGGGTCCATTCTGTGATGTTCTTATCCACACAGGCACAAGACCAATTTGCTACGTTATCATTTCCAATGGTCATGATCTAGGAATCGTTACAATCTCCCTCTGTTGGCATGCTCGACATTGAGTATTGACTTGTATATCTTAAGGAATTAATAACCCTTGTAGGTCTTGGGTGTTATAAGTAACCTTTCTGTTCCTTAAAGAAATTATTAAGTTGCCTGGATAAATGCAGAGAAACGATAAAAACACAAAAAACAAGAGACAAGCAGTAGTTGAGTACTGTTACAATTAAATCAAATAACATGATATGATCGATTCAGTAAAATTAAAATGCAAAGCCACCATGAGTTTAGAAATGAGGACTGCAACAAGTCACACTTTTAAGCTTTTCTTTATATAAGGAAAACATATTGACAACTTCTATAAAAAACAGTTTAGAAATGAGGACTGCAACAAGTCACACTTTTAAGCTTTTCTTTATATAAGGAAAACATATTGACAACTTCTATAAATAACTTCATTCGCTCTTTGTAATAGAAATTCTATAAAGCAACATTTAACTGCAATTTGATGGCTACCTCTAGGGAGCTTCCAACTCAAGAACAAGGTCCGTGTCTGTTCACCCGTAATTTTACCATCTCCGTCCTTGTCTACATTGACAAATACATTAGTGTACTTCTTAATGTCAGCTTGAGTTACCTTTGGCCATTGAATCTGCGATTGATTTGAAGCTGGATTCACAGATCCAGCTGTAACATTTGGTGAAGCCAGTGCTGAGTTCATCTTTAAATTATCAAGTTGATTTTGCTTAACATTAGACTGAGTCTGTTGAAGCTGACTACCAGAAGAAGGAAGTGACTGAGTAATCTGAGTAGGATCAAGCTGTCCAGGCCTAATCGAACTTTGAGTTCCAACAGCCATCAAGGCAGTACTGGATGAATTAGAGATACTGTTTACTGAGAAGCCAAGTGTATTAGAATCTAACTTTGGCTGAGAAGTAACAGAAAAAACATCACCTCCAAAGAAAGGTCCAGAAGAATGATCATTTCCAGATGACAGAGCCTGTGACTCATTGGGTTTAGATGATGGTAAGATGTGATCAGGAGGCTTTGCCACAAATTGTGTTTGTGGTCTAGAAGGTGCCCCACTCATGCCTAAGAGTCCTAAACTAAAACTTTCCTGGTTTTGAGAAGGAATAGTGCCCCTGATAGGAGTCTGAGATGCCCCCCCAACTGATAATACATTCGAATTGCCACCATGCCAATTGTTTGACAGGTTTGAGTTATTTGAGCTTAGCAAACGTTGCCCTGCAACACTACCTCCTCCAACCAATCCCGAAATACCACCCTGCACTGGAGTTGAAGCAGCAGGACGTGTCACTTGAGGTGGCCTCATGACATTGCTAGTTGCAGTTGGGAAGAACTGTTGATTCATAAATGAATTTCGAGGTGCTTGTGTTGGCCTGAAACCAAGATTTTGAGGTGAATTTGCTGCTATCGAACCAAACTGATTAGTAGGTGGTTGCAAAGAATTAGTTGGAACTGTAGGAGTAGTTCCAGAATTTGACTGAGCTGCAGGGGAAGATGCAAGATTTATCTTTGGAGCAGGAATCTTAGCTGCAGCTGGGCCAAATAGTGCTGACTTTACAATTTCTGGTGTTAGCTGACGACCACTTTGTGCCACAGTGACCAGTTTCAGGCAATTAAAGAAATCTGAACGTCCAAGGAAACCAGTACGGTTCTGATCAGCATACATCCAAACCTTCACAAACACAGGAAGATACTCCATCCATGAGTAAACTATGTCAAAAATATAATTGCCAGAAGATTTTAAAGCAAACATTGTGCATTCACATTCAACTCTGTTATTATACAAAAAAATTTCTGATACCCACATGCAAAACCAAAGAACAATAATAAGAGACTTGGTATATTCAAACAAACGTTTTACATACTGGTCCATACCGGTGTACTAATATTTTCTCGGTACTGGTATGGTACCAGTATTGGGTGGTACGCACAGTGCATACCGCCTGATACATTAAAATATATTTTAATATTATATAATATAATATTAAATATTAATATATTAAAAAAACGAGCGACATCACCTTGATCTTTCTCCTCGCGCGGGGAGACGTGTCGTCACCTCGCACGGGAGAAAAATTGCCCGCAGGCGAGGGCGGCGACGACTCGCGGGCGGCGACGGCTCGCGCGCGACCCGAGGGCAACCCGCGGGCGGCGATGGCGCGCGAGCGACCCGCGGACGACAATGACGTGCGTGCGACCCGCGGGCAACGACAGTGCACGGGCGAGGACGACACGAGGTACTTCTTTCTTCTTCCCTTTTCCTCCCTCAATCGACCGCCGACGGTCAATTTTGGCTGTACCACCCGATAACGGGCAGTCTGCGTACCGATAACCTGACGGACTAGTACGTACCGCCCGTATTGGGCGGTACAGATCGAAATTGCAATCCTTGATTCAAACTAAAGAAACAGAGCATATTTTGCCCAAGATTTTAGCTAAATGGACCTGGTCACTTATCAAGTAGAAGCCCCTCTAACATATGCTAGACCACACAGAAGTAACCAATAAAGACAGTCAGAGGCTCAATTAACATATAGCCCCATTAACAATGGTAACAACCTATGTTTGAATGAGCTATGGAACCATTCCTAGACAATAAGTGAAGTGAAACTGCTTGAGGTGAGTAGTCCAAGGTAATGCCCCGTATCCCTAAGTCCCTAACCCCTAGCATAAAGTGAAACTAGCCTATCCAGATCTTTCTCAAGACCTAGAACCAGGTGACAATACAGTTAGATTGAGCCAATATATGAGCATCATACAAGCCCATTTTACCTCAGACAGAACCAATCCAATCCAAGGCCATTTTAAATAAGGGTTTTTGCTTTTTTGAGAATCCGTCTCAAAGACTCACCAGTTGCCATCACCTTACAGTTTTGCCAAAGAAAAGGAAGATAGGTCAAAGATAATGAGAAGACACCAGAGCATCAGGAGGATCATCTAAAGTAAGCATTCGTTATTTTTGTGGAAGGCTTTCATTACTTGGTGTTTCTCTTTCTTTATTTTCTTTATTTTATTTTTCATTTTTTTGGTTTCTTCCCTGCTGTGGCACACCAGCTTGGCTAGCTGGGACAACATGGCATCCAACATTTGTGGTGGCCGGATGGTACCCCTGATTGCTGGAACTAGAACAGTTGGCATAAAATGCCTCATTGACTGTGTTTTCTAAAAGCGGTGTCTATCGACTGGTGAAAGATTCAGAATAGATAAAGGCATAAGAACTGCATTTAAGATTATCATTATTGACCAATAAATATTTTGAACATCTATGATCAAGTGTACTACAATGGAACAACATTTTAATTGACAGAACACTTATGAACAAATCCTAGGCATCTCAAGCATGAATTTATCATCTTAGCACGGTATCATCAGTTATTCCATGATTAGCTCTAAAAGAAACTAAAATAGTCACTACTTAATTGTTTAGGCTTCAATGACAATTAACAACTCAAGAAGGTGATCAATTATTGTCAAATAAAGTACCACAAGCAACATCCACACCACTTAGCTGATTTGTTACAAATCATAGCCAATTGAACCAAGTCAGAATGTGCCAGATCACATGCATGCAAGCTAGAGATAGACTGCAGGAATGTTCTCTACTTCACTGTCATGGAACACATCCTATGCCATAGAACACTGTGGCACAGGATTGAAACATTATTTCAAATCCTACTACATACATTATAATCATTCACATGTACATGTGAATAAAATTCCAATTCCAAGAGCACAACTGCTTGCCAAGCCACACCATTCAAGAATGTTATCCATTCAATAAAAAAAATCACCTACCAAATAAGAGACGATTTGTAGAAACCTTTTCTTGATGTTCTCTCTCTCCAATGCTTTTGATGGAGAAAGACAAACACTAAAGAATCTTCATTTTTAACATGTAAAATTCAAACAAATTAAAAAGTATAGAAATATGATGGTTCATATTGCCCATTCTCATAAGTTGGAACTTTGAAACATTATCATATTGTTTCTCTTTTATTTGTTCTTCTCTATATGTTGTTGTACCTTCATATTTTTATCGTTGCCAGAATGAATACTTGGACAGGTGTCAATATCAGAGTTTCTACGGCAAAGGCCATACAATGCTATTAACGGATGCACCTTTCCCCCAAGGTATGAAGATGATAGAACCCCGCAGGATTATATCGTGGATGGAGATGGAAAAGGGGATAAACAATCACTTTGAGGGGATCGGGCCTCCTAGATCACTTCGAGGGGATCTGCCTCCTAGGGTTTTTGCCTATTGGCCAAAACAATACTTCTTCATTGATTGATTCATGAAAGAGTTTACACCATTATTTATAGGGTGCTACCAAGAGCCCCTCTAAGCTTGGACTCAGAGTCCCACTAAACTTGGACTCTTAACTAAGTGATAGACTCTTAACCGAATATAATAATTGACTCCATCCTAACTGAAGATAATAAGCAACTTCAACCAGCTCATAACAAACTTGATTGGGCTTACCCGACCCATAACTAACTCCGACTGACAAACCAACACGACTCAACTTGAATTTATTGTAAATTGACCCTATTAGGGTCCTATCAAACCCGCCCTCTTCAAATCAGCCTTGTCCTCAAGGCTGAGTAGCATCAAACTTCGAGGGTACTTCGGTCTAGGATATTTGCCACGCATCACAACCTTTCGATCAATTAAATAGGGTCTCCACTTGGTGTAAGCAATGGGTCGGCCTTTTGGTGCAATATTCATTGTAGTTTTGTGACGAACCCTCTTCGTTCGATGGATATTAGCAGTTGTGATCTTGCTTCCATGTCTTCATTTAAGGATCACCTGTTTTCCATTAGTAAAAAACTTCATAATCAGTTTAGGAAGATTCCAGGAAATATCGCCCAGGGTTGACAGTCATTCAATTCCAAGCACTATTTCGAAGCCCTCCAAGGGTATCATAAAGAAATCTACCTACAGTTCTTGGCCCTGTACCATCAGTTTGATTTTTGAACACTTACTATTACAAGTTAGAATTCGTCCATCAGCAACCTTGACTTCAAATCTGTCACAATCTTCAATTTGATAGGCCAATCGGTCAGCAAGCTTTCTGTCTATGAAATTGTTAGTGCTACCAATATCGATCAAAACAGTAACAAGTTGTTGTTTCAGAATTCCTTTAATATTCATGGTTTGCGGGTTAGAGTAGCCTACTAATGCATGCACTGTATGTATGAAAGGTCCGATATCTTTATCAGAATCCGTACCTTCTTAATCAGAGTCCACATCATCATTTTATGGTTCCTTCTTAATTGGTTCAATCATCAGAAGATGGCCTTATTTGCATCGATGTCCTTTACTCCATTTTTTATCACAATGTCAGCACAACCCTTTTGATGATCTTTCCTGGAGCTCTTCTCTGGTAAGTCTTCGAGGGTTTTGAGTGGAGGGAGGTGGGGCTGTCGGCTTGCTTGCTGCTGGTTGGACTAGGCTTTTATTTCTGCAATTGTCCCTGCTGAGCTTTTCTTCGTGTATGCGAGCAAATGATACAGCAACCATCACGGTATAGGATTGGCGAGCCTTGACTTCCAACTGAATCTCCGGATTGAGCCCGCTAATAAATGTTCCTAGTAGTTGTTTTTCGGACTGATCTCGGGTTTGATTTGAGATACGCTCAAATCTGCTCTGGTACTCCTGTACTGTGGAAGTCTAGTGGATTTTGGCGAGTTGTCCATCCATGTTCTCGTACTCCGATGGTCTGAAGCGAATCAAAAGCTCATTTTTTAATTGCTCCCACAAGGGTTCTCCGTGAGTGTGTGCGTACCAATCGTACCACTGGATCGCGTCTCCTTCAAGTTGAATAGAGGCTATCTCCACCTTGGATTCCTCCGGAGTCCTGTGAAAACGAAAAAAAATTTCAACACGCAAAATCCAATCAATTGGGTCTCCATCTTCCCAACTAGGAAACTCCACCCTCATGCGTGGGTATCCTGTGTCCTGCCTACAATCATGCCTTTCATATCGACTCCCCTTGAGATTGGAACTTTCACCATGTTGAGTTTTGTTGGGACTCTCTGATCGGCTTCTTCTAAATTTGCGGAGGAGTCCTTGCAATCTTTCTATGCGGACCTCGAAGGCTTTAAGCCTTACGTCTAATGCATCATCCGTAGCCATAACGTAGGATTGTAGATCAGTGATGTTCAGTTCTTTTTTCTGCTATCGAGTCAGGGGCATGAGTTTGCGTCGTAGATGTGGTAGGACTTGGTCGCAACAAGATTATCGGCATAGGAATCATGAATATGTCGAATAGGCTGGTGGAGGTTGATGGCAGCATTGGCAACAAGAGGAGGTGACAGGAAGGAGGGGCAACGGTTGTTGCAGCAAGCGAGTGAGGCAGCAATTGAAGAGAAGAAAGGCAGCAGCGGTGTTCCTTCTTGCTCGAGATGCTAGCAACAAGGAGGTAATGGCAAGGAGGGGCAACGGTAAAGAAGATGGCGTGGGCTGCGGCTGACAGGCGACGGGCGCTGAAGATGAAGGGGTGGGATGCCACAAGAAGTAAAGGAGGTTGAAGGAGAGGGCAGCGGCTGTGGCCGACGAGGGCTGCGGCTGCAATTGTTGGAGCAGGAGAGAAGGCAGAGGAGGCAGCAGCGGAGGCAACGAGAAGCAATGGTGGGTGGTAGCAGTGAGGGCTGGCAGCAATAGCGACGTTGCCAGTAGAGGAGGAGAGGAAGAAGGAGCGAGCAGCAGCAGCGAGGGCTACGGCAGGGGAGGAAGAAGAGGGTAGTGGTCAAGCGAGCAAAAGCAGAGAGAAGCAGAGGAGGCAGCGGGGAAGCAGAGTATGCATCGACAGTAGAGGTATGGCCGACGGGAGTGGCAGGGAGGATGCGGCTACGGCTGCAATTGAGGAGGAAGGCAGCGGCGGCAAGCAACACAACAGAGGAGGAGCAGAGGGTGGGTCGCTCACTGCGATTGCTGAGGGCTAGCCGACGACAGGGGCATAGGAGCATAAGGCAGCAACAGCAGGGGAGCAGTGACGCGGCTTGGTTTCGGTGAGGCTGCGATTGAGGAAGGCACGGCTACGTGGGTTGCAGCGATGACAAAGGCTAAAGGAGAGGGCAGTGGCGACATGAAGCAGGGGATCGGTGGTTGTGCACGGGTGGAGCAACGGCTGAGGAGGGACAGCGACAGCCAACGAGTGGCAATGGCGGTAGGCGGTGGGATCAGCAAGGCAGAAGGGGTCGAAGGCCGAGGAGGGACAGCGACAACCGGTGGGGTGGGCTGCTACGATGGGGCTTAGGAGATTGGAGAGGGAGATCAAGGTTGCGGCGGGCAACCGGCGGGCGCTACAGATGAAGGGAGGAGGATGGTGGTTGGGCAACGACTGTGGCAGGGGAGGAAGGTGGCTGGCGGAGGCAGAGTGCTGCGGTAGGAGAGGAAGAAGGGGGCAACAGTTAGGCAAGCAAGAGCAGAACAAAGCAGAGGAGGCAGCGAGGAAGTAGCGGCAATGGGGAAGGGTGAGGCAGCAACGTGGGGAGCGACTACAGCAGCAAGATGGTAGGGGAGGAAGGGGGAGATGGCAACGACCAAAGAGGCAATAGCATGGGGAGCGGCTGCAGCAGCAAGATGGCAGGGAAGGAAGGGGGAGATGGCAACGACCAAGAAGGCAGCAACGTGGGGAGCAGCAAAAGACGACGACGATGACGGCGACAGCAACGATGACAAGGGGAGCGACTACGGAATTACAACAGGAACGCCAAGGATCGCTGCTCTGATACCAATTGATAGAAACCCACAAGATTCTATCGTGGATGGAGATGAAAAATGGGGGATAAACGATCACTTCGAGGGGATCTGCCTCCTAGGTTTTTTGCCTATTGGCCAAAACAATACTTCTTCATTAATTGATTCATGAAAGAGTTTACACCATTATTTATAGGGTGCTACCAAGAGCCCCTCTAAGCTTGAACTCAGAGTCCCACTAAACTTGGACTCTTAACTAAGTGATAGACTCTTAACCAAAAATAATAATTGACTTTATCCTAACTAAAGATAATAACCAACATCAACCAACTGATAACAAACTCGATTGGGCTCACCCGACCCATAACTGACTCCAACTGACAAACCAACACGACTCAACTTAAATTTATTGTAAATCGACCCTGTTAGGATCCTATGAGACCCGCCCTCTTCAAATCAGTCTTGTCGTCAAGGTTGAACAGCATCAAACTTCGGGGGTACTTCGGTCCGATCTTATTTAAGTTAGGGTTGATAGTAATAACCTAAACCACAACTTTTTCTAGTTTCTACCATTATACTTAAGGTGACATTGGTTTACAATGATTTTCCCATTTTATCTCTCGAGCCTACATAGTCACATTCAAAACATCGTGCAACCCTTTCTTTTTGAAAACCTTAAAGCTTGGAGGTGCTAGGTCCAGTTGTATAGCTTGACTACAGAACCAAAGGCTATGACCATTTCCCTCAGGTTTTGGGTGAGACCAAATTGTAAAAACAAATTGCAACTACTGCAACTAACCAACGAAATGCACGATAAATTCATTAACTTGGAAGTACTCCATGGATCTTAGACCTCTGGATGATACACTTTTGGTTGTTCAAAGTGTTTATATAGAATGATTTCTAACAAAACATCCCTAGAACCCTCATAGGCAAAGCCGTGTGCACATCTTTGTTTTCAACTAAACAGAACATAGTATATGCATCACAAGTAACTATAATATTTGATTAAATAAGTTTGACTCAGATGTTCGTTTACTGTTTCAACTTGTGTCCGTTTGTTCCACACCATATTTGTTCCAGATTGTCTAAATGTCCAGCATTAGCTAAATGGTAGGACTCGATTTATGGATTTCAGCAGAGGTTTTATCACATTTTCTTATGTTTATTAGTCAAGTAAAATGTTGAGCAAATTTTCTTATGTTTATCACACCAAGCTTGGAGGTGCTAGGTCCAGTTGTATAGCTTGACTACAGAACCAAAGGCTATGACCATTTCCCTCAGGTTTTGGGTGAGACCAAATTGTAAAAACAAATTGCAACTACTGCAACTAACCAACGAAATGCACGATAAATTCATTAACTTGGAAGTACTCCATGGATCTTAGACCTCTGGATGATACACTTTTGGTTGTTCAAAGTGTTTATATAGAATGATTTCTAACAAAACATCCCTAGAACCCTCATAGGCAAAGCCGTGTGCACATCTTTGTTTTCAACTAAACAGAACATAGTATATGCATCACAAGTAACTATAATATTTGATTAAATAAGTTTGACTCAGATGTTCGTTTACTGTTTCAACTTGTGTCCGTTTGTTCCACACCATATTTGTTCCAGATTGTCTAAATGTCCAGCATTAGCTAAATGGTAGGACTCGATTTATGGATTTCAGCAGAGGTTTTATCACATTTTCTTATGTTTATTAGTCAAGTAAAATGTTGAGCAAATTTTTTTTGGTTAATTGGTTTGTCTGAATGATTAGAAAGAGCATTGTTTAAATCAGAAAGCATGTCACCACCTTCTTCAGCTAGAATCTTCTAAGATCATATAAACCTTGAAGTGCTAACCAAATTAAACCATTTTCTTGCATGTTGTCCTCAGTCAGTCATATCGACAACTCATCATAACTACGAATACTTTATGGTGTATCCTTCCTATGACACTCTAAGTTCATACTAAACCAATACCTACCAACTGATAATACCCTTAACACAGTGAGCAAAAGACCAAAGAAAGGAGGCAATCTGTATGGACACCTGACAGCCAATGTAAAGCTTCCATCAGACAATATGGCTATAGGGTTTTACCAAAAAAGAGAAACAATTAGGGCAGATGGGAATTAGTCAAACAAAAGAAAAAGCATATCAGAAGAGGAGACAACAACAATGACAACACAACAAAAAGTGGCAAACCAAGAAGAATATAACCAATTGAAGATTATAGCATTCGTCAACAGGATGATCAAATGTGTAAGAAACTAGAAGATCCTGGAAGAACTTGATTTCAAATACTATGCAACATAAGGTAACAGAACCTTCCATAAGCATAGATAATAAAATACAAAATGAATAAAATATAAAAAAATCAACTTACACAACTCTTAGCTACATGCCCTATAAATTCCAAAGGAAAGCCAACAACACAAATAGAATCAAACATAAAAACAAACAAAGACATATGCAGGCATCTTAGACACATGGATAAAAACAGGACAAAAATTGAACATTCCAACAATGCAACAAAAGCACTAGTATGATGTCTATGATAGGACTGCAGCAGGGTTGAGTCCTAATCACCCTAGAAGTAATCAATAAGAACCCTGTGAGATTATAATAAAACCCCACCTAGTCACTTCTATCCTATAAAGAAGGGTGGCTATGGTTTATTTGGGGCCTTATGGCTCACTGGCCACTGCCCCTTTTACTGGGTTGGTCGACCAGGGTTTCTAGCAGGCATAGGAGGCTTTGGTACTATCATAGCTGCCGCCCATCCCTATTAAGGCAGGGCGGCTATAGGAGGGGTAAGGGAGTAATTTCACTTAGGCAGCACACCCTAGGGTTAGGGTTTTGAGCCCTATATAAGCTTGTAGTCTCCTCCTCTTTTAATCAAACAAGAATCTATTCTATTTCAGCCTTGTTGGCCGACCCTAGGAGGGAGGAACCCTTATAGCGTTCCAAGGGTTGATCCCCCTCAAAGATCAAAATCTATAGAGCTCCATCTAGGGTTCTATCATCTGGTATCAGAGCCGCGTTTCTACTGCCCCTGCTATCATCTCTGTCGCCTTCACCCCTCCAAGAAATTCTCATAATAGCTGCAACACGCGCCTCCATCTTCAACCCCAAGATGCAGATCAAATCAACCTGCTGTTGCCCCTGCGTTTGAACTGGAGATCTGGTATAATTCCATCTCTCACGCCTATTTACTACTGTAATCCCTTTGCCTTACACGTTGAAGAAGTTTTCCCATATTTTCTCCGCTGCAAAATTCTACCGTCGCAAACGTGATCATCGTTGCGAAGGGGAAACGCTGCAGAAAATTTTTAGCCGGCTGTTGCTTCTTGAAACTGAACTATTGCTCATCTATTTTGACCGAAACTTTTACACAATTTCATAGATCATCTTAGCTCTCATTTATGATTAATCTCTAAAAAAATCCTTTCTAAAACCGGAGTTTTTGGGCTGCAATTTCTCTTCATGTGTTGCTGGAATTTTACGACTAAGAATCTGCCTTCCATCTTTTTCACCTATTTTCCTACTGTTACGATGCCAAAATTTTGTCGAACCTATTTACTGAAATTGGTCACGTCTGAACCAAGGATTTGTTGACAAATTTCTGCATATTTTCCTCGAATTTTCCTCGAAAATTTACATCGAGAATTCATTGATTCTCTGACGCAAATTCTGTTCGGTAGGACAACACGTACGCAGCACTTCATCGAATTCCATCAGATTTGATTGCTGTCTTTTTCGGTTTTTTTTTTACTCTCTTCCTCTCATCTTCAAACCCTACTGTCACCACCCAAGAACCCTACCAAACCGCACCCTAAACTAACCCCAATCAGCCTCCAAAACCAGCCGTAACTGCAGCCTTCAATCTCCAACCATCCACCTACCCTACTGGCCACCTTTTCTCCAAAAAAAAATTCTCATGCCACTAACCCGACAACATAAGAAAAACCTCAACATCACAGATCTAGAGCCCTATACCATGGCATCTGAAGAGGCTATTAATGCTAAGTTTGAAGCCTTTGAGAACCACATAGATGAGAAGATTTGGTCCCTCTTCGTCCAATTCAGCATGGGCCGACCATTGAGCCCAAAGAAATCGCAACAAGGAGAAACCTCAGATCGGAAAGATGATTCCCAAGAGTGAGGTTGTACCATCACTGATCCATGTAATCCACGCAATAAGGTAGACTTCCATAGATGGGAAGAAGGAGACCCAATCGGATGGATCTCGCGCACGGAGCACTATTTTCGGTTCTACCGAACCGTCGTTGCTACCATGGTGGAGATTGCTGACATCCACCTCGAAGGAAACGCTATTGAGTGGTTCTAGGTTCGAGCACACCCACAAAGGTCTCTCTTGGCGACAATTCAAGGAGGGATTATTGAATCCATTTGGACCAACCGATTACGAAATATCGATGGACATTTGGCGAAGATTCGACAAACCTCTACGATACAAGAATACCAAACAAGGTTTGAACGATTATTCAACCAAACTTGTGATTGGTCTGAAAAGCAACTCTTATGGACTTTTATTGAGGGTCTAAAGCCGGAGATTCAAGGAGAAGTAAAGGCGCGACAACCATAAACTCTTATGGCGGCGATCTCCTTCATGAGAATCCAAGAGGAACAACTGAACCACGAAGCACGCAGAACAAGGGTCACTTCCCGATCAGCCAAGCCGAAGCCTTCAGCCCCCTCTACTGCCATCTGAGCCCCTACACCAAAAAAATTGACAAGAGACGAGCTTCGGGAACGATCTGCCAAGGGGTTGTGTTGGCACTACGACGAACTATGGAGCCGAGAACATCGCTGCAAAAAAGGATGGCTCCTCGTGATTGAACCCGTAAAGGATGAGGACACCGAACCATCTGAAGAAAGCCTCGAACCTGAAGATGAAGCCACGGAGGAAGAGCCCAAATCAGCCGACTATGCAGTGCACGCGTTGGTCGTTTACTCCAACCCGCAGACGATAAATGTTAGGGGACTTTTCAAACAACAACCCATCACTGTTCTCATAGATACGGGCAGCACAAATAACTTCCTCAACAACAAGGTTGCTACACGTATGGCGTCCCAAATCAAAGGTTGCAACAAGTTCGATGTAAAGGTCGCCGACGGCCGAATCCTTAAGTGCAACCAACGGTGCCCGCGAGTGAAATTGCTCCTACAAGACCAAGAAGTGGTAGCCGACTTCTTCCTCCTACCCATCGACGACTATAAAGCTGTGCTCGGAATTGAATGGTTCACAACATTAGGTGATATCTCCTGAAATTTCCCTAAGTAAATCATGAAGTTTTATTGTAAAGGCAGACAGGTCACCTTACGAGGCAAGCACGGAAGTCATATCTCCACTGTCTCGACGCAGCGGATAGAGAAGGTTTTGTACAAGACATATGGCGGGTTTTTGTTGCATATTCAGCAGCCATCAGAGGAGAAGAACGTGCAAATCTTAGATCCTAAGCTTGCCCTATTGCTGACGAATTCGCCGACGCTTTGGCGGTGTCGCATGGACTTCCCCCTACCCGGCAGCATGATCACCGCATCCCTATACTTCCGGGCAAACCTCCAGCAAACTTAAGATCGTACTGCTATTCTCACTTGCAAAAGGACGAGATTGAGAACATCGTTAAGGAGATGCTCAACACCGAAGTAATTCAGCCCAGCTGTAGCCCCTACTCCTCGCCTAGCATAGTACGTGGCAGATGTGCGTCGATTACCGGGCTTTGAATGTCATCACCGTCAAAGATAAATATCCTATACCAGTAGTGGACGAGCTCTTGGATGAACTAAAAGGACCCGAGTCTTCACTAAATTGGATCTCCGTTCCGAGTACCATCAGATTCGGGTATACACTGAAGAGGTTCCAAAAACAGCATTCCGCACACATAACGACCATTACGAATTTTTGGTAATGCCCTTCGGACTCACGAATGCTCCTTCTACATTTTAAAGCTTGATAAACGATATTTTTCGGAGGTTTCTACGCAAGTTTGTGCTGGTATTTTTTGATGACATCCTCATTTACAACCCTACGCTTGATATACATTTTCAGCACTTACGAATTGTTCTAACGATTCTTCGGGAGAATACCCTTTATGTTAAACAATCAAAGTGCAGTTTCTTAAGGCGAAAAGTGGAGTACTTATGGCACACTATATTAGAGGATGGAGTGACGATAGACCTGACAAAGATCGAAGCGATGCAAGGATGACTGAGACCTATGAACGTAAAATCGTTGCGTGGCTTCCTTGAACTTACGAGCTACCACCGGAAGTTTATGAAGGATTACGGCAAAATCAGTGCCCCACTCACTTCCTTACTAAAGAAAGACTAGTTTCAGTGGTCGGACAAAGCTTTCACGGCCTTCGAACAACTCAAGGCAGCCATGACGACGACGTCGGTCCTAGCGCTACCCGATTTCAGTCGACCCTTTGTGATTGAGGCCGATACATCCGGAGTTGGAATTGGAGCTGTCATAATGCAAGATGGCCGACCCCTTGCCTATAACAGTAAGGACTTGTCTCCCTCCCACCATAAAATGTCCGTGTACGATAAGGAGATGCTTGCGATCATGAACGCCGTCACGAAGTGGAGACCCTACCTGATCGACCGACGCTTTCAGATTAAGACTGACCACTGAAATCTTAAATACTTCTTGGAGCAGAAAATATCATCCCCGAAGCAGCAAAGATGGGTAACAAAACTCCTTGGTTTTGATTATGAAATTGTTTATCGAAAAGAGAAAGAGAATATTGTTGTAGATGCTCTATCTCGATTGCCGGAGCAAGCTGAACTTTCAATCATCTCCCTTCCTTCCACCGACTTCCTCGAGGGCATTAGGGAAGAATGAAAGAACGACCCAGAGACCCGAGAAATCATAGAGAAATTGAAGAAGAATCCGGGTTCCGTGGGCCACTACACTTGGGATGCAAAGGACCTACGCTATAAAGGCCGAATTGTGATTGTTCCTTCATCCCCTTGCATCAAAATTATTTTACATGAGATGCACTCTTCACCTTCAGCAGGGCACTCTGGATTTCTGAGAACATACAAGAGGGTGAAGCAAAACTTCTTTTGGAGAGGCATGAAAAGATCTATTTGTGATTATGTATCTAAATGTGATATATGCCAACAACAAAAGGGTAAAACAGTGGCAAGTCCGGGAAAGCTGCAGCCACTACCTATACCGGACTCGGCATGGGCTGACATCTCCATAGACTTCATTGAAGGGCTACCACTATCACAAGATAAAAGTACGATCTTCGTGGTGGTAGATCGTTTAACAAAATACGCCCATTTCTGTGCTATGAGACACCCTTATACCGCTGCCAATATTGCTCAACTCTTCGTTGAAAATATTGTTAAACTGCATGGGATGCCAAGGTCAATTGTGAGCGACCGTGACAGGGTATTTACAAGCAAATTTTGGACTGAATTATTTCAACTACAAGGCACCAAACTCAAGATGAGCACAACTTATCATCCACAAACGGACGGCCAAACAGAAGTGGTGAACAGATGCCTCAAGACTTATCTACGGTGCTTCACCAGTGATCGGCCAAAAGAGTGGACAAAGTGGCTTCCTTAGGCCGAATGGTGGTAGAACACGACCGATCATTCATCAACCAAATGTACCCCCTATGAGGCATTGTATGGCCGACGGCCCCTTGTAATACCTAAATATGTAATTGGTGCAGCCAAAGTAGATCAGGTCGACCAAAATTTAATTGACAAGGACAAGCTTCTACAGCTGCTGAAGGACAACTTAACTGCTACCCAAGCCCGCATGAAGCAACAAGCCGACACTCATCGAAGCGAGTGGGAATTTTCAGTAGGAGATTGGGTCTATCTTTACCTACAACCATACAAGCAGCTGTCAATCAACAGTAGAGCATCGATGAAGCTATCTCGATTCTATGGACCATATCATATCTTGGAGCGTATTGGGGCTGTGGCATACAGATTAAAGCTACCAGAAGACGCTAAGATCCATCCCGTCTTCCACGTATCCTGCTTGAAGCCCAAACTGGGATAGCATGAGTCGACCCAGACCCAGTTGCCGAGCACTACAAATGATGACGAGATTCAAGCTCAACCACAAGCCATACTTGATCGAAGGATTGTGATGCGCCGCCAACGCCCCTCAACTAAAGTACTAATGCAATGGCAACTTACCATCGGAAGATGCCACGTGGAAGTCTTATGAGGAGCTGAAGACCCAGTTCCCAGAGTTTATGGATCCTCAGCCTTGAGGACAAGGCTGATTCAAAGAGGGCGGGCTTGATAAGACTCCAGCAAGGTTAAGTTCTGATCACCCTAGAAGTAATCAATAAGAATCCTATGAGATTATAATAAAACTCAACCTAGTCACTTCTATCCTATAAAGAAGGGTGGCTAGGGTTTATTTGGGGCATTAGGGCTCACTGGTCGTCACCCCTTTTACTGGGTTGGTCGGCCAGGGTTTCTAGCAGGCATAGGAAGCCTTGGTGCCATCATAGCCGTCGTTCATCCCTATTAAGGCAAGACGGCTATAGGAGGGGCAGGGGGATAATTTTACTTAGGCGGCACCCCCTTAGGGTTAGGATTTTGAGCCCTATATAAGTTTGTAGCCTCTTCCGCTTTTAAACAAGCAAGAATATATTATATTTCAGCCTTGTTAGCCGACCCTAGGAGGGAGGAACCCCTATAGCGTTCCAAGGGTTGATCCCCTCAAAGATCAAAATCTATAGAGCTCCATCTGGGGTTCTATCAATCTACCTCATGAAATCTGAAAAAAAAATTACTGGAAACACTTATTTAAGGAACTGACTGCAAACCTTATTATAACCATAGATAGTTTAGGCATTCAAAATTTTGAACTTATAACTATACACTAGAAAACTTAGATCCAACCATACAGCATAATGGTTAAGGAGCAATTATTCTCAAATCATTTTAAACTGCATAAAAAATAAAAGCTTTCACCTAGTGATACAGTGGAAAAGTTCATGTACTTGAAGGAATTCTGAATTTGAATACTGAACCAAAAAGTTGAAGACGGAACTCAAAGAAACTCCTGCTGGACAAAGAAATGTTTTCGAAAATATTGGATAGGACAAGCGAGCTGTTCGATCGTCCAAGCCATATATTATCCGATGCCCTCCGTGTAGGTAGTTCAACGGTTTTCCACCCAGAAAAACGATTTTCGTGAAAAACTTGGAACACATTTGCAATATTTTTGACAAAAAAAGTAAGTTCAAATTCTATAGAAGTAAGAGATGAGTTCCATTCAAATAGAGACCCTGAACCAAGACCTCGATCACAGAGCCCACCCAAGAACAAGCCTCGTGTGAATCCCACCAGAACCAACAGAACCCAAGCAAGATCTGCCAAGAACCAACAAATGTTCAAATAAAGAGACATAGAAGAGCCAACCTGAGCTAAGACGTTCCTGGGCAGATTGGAACCCTGAAGGAATGCAACCGCCTCGTTGCCGCTAATCTTTCCATCCCGATCCAAATCTGCCCGCTTGAAGTACTCTTCAAACACGTCCATCGCCGCCGCTGCCGTCGCCGTCGCCGCCGCCGAGGACGCAACCCCACCGAGAATTCCCGGATCAGAGATCCGTCCCGAAGCCCAGGAATAAGGATTTAAGCGAGGGACCAATCGCCGGAACAGAAGAAGGGGACGATCCCTTTGGCTCTCGATCGAGAGCAGGGGTTGGAAGGAGACCAGAAAGGACGCCCGAGCGAGGGATCGGAGATTAGGACTCTTGGACTGGAGGGGGTTTAACCCTCGGGAGGGATGGAGAATCCCTTTGGCTCTCGATCTGGAAGTGTTATGTTTTATTTCGGTGCCGCCTTATAAAGACGACGTCGATGGAACAAGATAATTATTAGCACTAATAATTATATGGTGAAATTGCATATCGATCCCTCCGAATCGTATAAAAAAATGTGGAATTTTCTATATCAATCCTCAAAGATTCTAAAAATAATGTATATAATCCCTACAAATTTTGATATAGCATTTTATATATATATATATATATCCTCCACTTATGTCCCATAATTTAGCAAATTACTAAACAAGGGAAAGGTGTTCAGAGGATTCATGTGGCTTTTGCAAAGAAAAAATTGTCTATGAAAAATAAATACTTTTAGGGGTAGTTTCTCAAATATATATATATATATATATATATATATATATATATATATATATAATTTTAGTTAATATTTTTTTAAAAATTTATAAAAATATCATTTATTTTCTCCCGCATTATTGCCCTCGCTTCCCTTCACCTCTTTTTATATTATTATTATCGTTCTTACTCGTGGCTTTCTGAACATGTGAGAAGTACAGTAGAAGCATAGGTGACTAAAGGCAAAAGCAACTATCAACATAACTGAGGACAAGGGTAAAAATCATAAAAAAATATTTTTTTTAAAAATACTAATAGGGAATTTTAGAAATTATCTTATTCACATGTATATATATATATATATATGAATTTAATATTAGATTTAGGAGGCACCATATGTTTTTCTAAAAATACAACTACTAACCAAAATTTTATAAGTAACTAACTGAAAGTTAGTATTAGTATTACAAATAATCATTGATACACATCATGATGTCTTTATTAAGACGTTCGAATTGATTAGTGTAAAATTGTACAAGTAATAGATATTAGGTTCGAGTTGATGTATGAAAATTATGTATGACATAATGAAAATATATTTTGAGAGTAGTTGTAATTTATAGTATGAGTTTATATCTGAGAATCGGAATAAAAGTTTCGAAACCCTATTTATAGTGAGTGGCAATAAAAAATATTTCAGAAGAATATTCATCCTTATAATTTTTAATATATCTCAAAAATAATAAATTCCATCCCTATAAATTTTGATGCACATTAATATTGTTATTATAATTATATGTCATCCTTCCCATATTTCCTTTCATTTAACAAAATACTAAGGTGTTAATAGGATTAATGTCGAAGCTAATTCAAAGGTCTTAGTCTGTGTATATCCTCCATGGAACATGAACATGAATGTGATTCGATATATTTTTAGTTTAATAAATATATTTGTCAATGTTTATACAATTCATGTATATATAACTAGAAGAATAAGGTTAATAACTTGCTGATAAACTATGTCAGAATTTGTAAAGATGTTATTGAAGAGGAGACTTACTCTGAATAAATTCTGACGTAATTGATGAACTGTGTACCAGATTTAGGAAACAATATATTTCTTTAAGTAAAACAATAAATTGCTAACCAGGATTAAAAAATAATAATTACAGAGATGACAAAATAATCTAAATCATTCAAGAAGATACTGAAGTTAGTCGTGAGAAAATTTCTTAGGCTTCGATACATTTCTTTTTTATTATTATTATTTTGATTTTCTAAACAGTTGGGGATGGAGGATCTCAAACCAAAGTTGGTGTCTCTACTATCGTCGCTTCTTTATGGGTAAGTTTACTTGTCTTTTTTTCCTGGGATAATTTCATATTATCCTATGTAATTAGTTATCTTTAGTATTTCGATCTTATACTTTTAAAAGTTTCATTGAAATCTTTATACTTACGAAATTAAAATATTTAACCTTATTTCTCCTTACATTGTTAGCTCCATTGTGAAAATATCGTATGTGCTCAATGAAAAATCAAAGTGAGACGGAGTCATTAACACGTGGTTAAGTGATAAACCCTATAGTATTTTCATCCACAGAGTTGACAACATACGTGGAAATAGGATTAAATATTATATTCTCAAAAATATAAGGATCTCAATATAACTTTTAAAAATACGAGGATCAAGATGCTAAAGATAACTAATTACAGGGAGTAAGCTATAATTAGTCATCTTTCTCTTTTTATTGTGTGGTAGGGATAGGAAACAGTGAAGCAAGTGTTTTGTCACTTGAAACTATTGTCAACTTTGCCAAATTGATCTAAAATCAATACTTTACACTTACACTTACAGTGTAATTCATATTAAAAATTTGGTTGATTTGTTATAGCTTATATATGTTGTATTAAATCATCTTTTTATTTAATGAATAAATAATAAAGATAGAATTTGATTCCAAAACTTTACTATTTACTATCAAAATCCTTATGAGCTAAACTAAATAACATCTTCGAATAAAATTTTGTCTTTTTTCCCCTTCAATTTATGCTTAAATTCTTTTGAAAGTTGACTGAAGCTAATTGAGCACTAAAACAAGAATTCAAATCATTCCTTGCATGCCATTGTTTGTGGACTTGTCAGCTGAGTTTGATTAAAGACCATTTATTATTTTTATCTTACATTAGCAAGTTCTTACTGAAGATCTTATAACATATCTTATCTATTCCAGAGGAATTACACTCAGAAAGCTATTGGAGTTATTCTCATACAATTCTCAAGATCAGAAAATTTTGGTCTATGATAAAATCATGGTCTTCTCATTTCCAATTTTTGTTAATAAAGCTATTGTAATAATATCTTAGGGGTTTAATATTTTCATGTCTTGGGTATTGGCCTTTCTTTATTGGATTCTTGCATGGATTAGTGTGTTTCTGCACCTGAGACTGAAATGTGCCCTCATTAATCTTTTGATAACTTCATTGAAGATTTTGGTGGCAGCTTCTTCTAATTGAAAGGTGATCTGTATTCTTGTTCTTCATTCAAGATCAATATCAGCCTGCATGTCAGTTATGACACTTCTGATCTTAATCCTGTATAGACTAAAAATTTGAATTGACTTATAAGGGTTTAACGTGCATATTATTATTAACTTGAGTCAGAATATTTTAAATCGATAGATTAGATTTAATAAGTTAATCAGTCAGTTATCTCATCGAACCCAATTGTTAGATCAACAAAGAGTTCATCCTAGTTGATTGATCACCAGTCTCAAAATTCATGGAGTCATGATTTGCTAGATTAGGAATTCTCTCTACTTTTTTGCCTTTAATTACCACCCTTACTGTATATTTATGATTCTAGTCTTGTTTGTGTCTTTTTGTTTGTTCCTGCTTATTTGAGGTAGCCTGTCACCATGTATATTTGAAAAAAAAAAATCATTAAGTTAAAAAACAGGATTCAGCTGCATGTTAGGCTTCAAAATTTTGTTTGTAAAAAAGCTGCATGACTAAACTGTGGTATTCTTTTAATGTGATAGTATCTCTGCATGAGATCTAATTAATAGAGGCAAACAAGTCTCCAATCCAAGAAAACAGCAGCAATCAAGTTTTTGTGTTTGGGCAACTGAACACAAGAGGGTTTGCAATGGAAGCTCCTTAACTTGGTCTTAATGAATGTGCGCTTAAGTTTTATACATGCATATGATGGTATTTTTTTGCTCAAACACAGACCCATTGATAAAGAACAAAAGATAAAAATGACATGTATCTATTATATATTCTACATATTGCATAGGGACTAACCGGATAAGCATATATATTTTTTGAAGGATAAAATGACTTCTGGTTTGTCTGATTCACCCCAAATCTTCACTGACTAATCCTTTTCTCCAGTGCTGAGATCTTCTGTCGAAACATAAGCATCACTGTAAATATTTGTACACAAGCCCACTGTGGTAAATTTTCAATGAAATCCATATGACAAACCAATAAGAAAGTCATTGGATCTGCCCAAAGGTCGACAAATGACAGTTTCTCGTAACTCAAAAGTACTACACATGATCACAAACTTCAAACACGATGCGAAGGTGGTTGTCCAGAACACACAGGTCATACCTCCTCATTCAAAGCCATTGTGCTCAACCAGTGAAAACAACCAAGTGCGGTTTCTCTGCGGCATGTCATCACGGGTCAGTTGAGGTGCTAAGTTGTGTGCTGACAGAAATAGGTTTTAACATCACCGATTCAATAGGCATCACAGTAGTATGACACCTAGATTCTACTTTATAGGAAGATTTAGTTGGTAGAGGACCATCATGGAAGCGCTAGCCATCACTAATGCACAAATGAACACCCTTCTTCCTTAGTCCACAGACAAAGAACTCACTGCTGACCAGTTCTGCACCTTTAGATTGATGCAGCTACGGAAATCATTAGTTCAAATACTCCTTCCATAAGCACCATAATCGTCAGATCTTCATTTCCTCAGATGAAATGATAAAACACACAGATGTAACAAATTCAGGTCGTTCTTTTCAAGCTGATACGAGGTTGCTTAGGATGCTTCACAGATTTGCTTCTTGTTTTTTTGGTCCTCACTGTAAACATTTCCACATGGTCTGAAGATCAGTCCCTACTATTGAGTTTGCAATGCATGAACAAATTTCGGGTCAATAAGCACAGCAATATCATGTTGTTGTTTCAAAAGAATTTCCTGAAATGGTCAAGATAGTGCTGTGCTGCTCCATGAGGCCTTGGTGTTTAGTTGAGCAACAGGATGAACAGAAAGTCTGATTGTATGAGCATCTGTTGATTTGTGCACATTAATGCATTCCTTCAGGTCTTCCTCACATGTTAACAGGACCCACTCCGAGTCGTCATCCAGATACTTGATGCTCACTAAAGCAGTATCACCTATGTTAAACCGCCTCCGGATCTCTTGCTTTAACTCTCGGAAGCCCCAAGTTGGCTGTACTCTTAATATAACTTTTTCTTCCCCACAAGTTGCTTTTACCTTAAGAAAATCACATCTATTCATCGGCAGGAAAGACATAGTTCCTGAAGAATGATGATCAATCTGAAACTTCTGATTCAGGGATCTAACCACAGATTTTGGTGCCACCTCAGGTTGGGAATGGAATTCAATGTGGCTTTGAACTTTCTCAAGCATGCTACTCTGATTCTCTTCCACTGAAGTATCTCGTCTGAAAGCAAATTCATGAGCATCAACACACTTCCTTTGCTCACTGGAACAGCCATGACTTGAATTAGAGTTTTGATTACATGAGGAAGAGGAAAGGGAATTTGATCCGGATGTACGTGAGCTAAATCTACGTTCTAGCTGTTGGTTTGCATTCAAGAAATCTGGAAGATCATTTTGCTTTGACAATGAAAATGTGGTACCAGTCGCTAAGTTGTTTTCTGACCAAGTGGCTTTTATGAAGCTTTCATAGAGGGAGCTGAACTGGACAGCTCCTCCAGGACCATGGACGGAGTCTATAACCCCTTGCAGTTTCTTTAAGGAGTGACCAACCTTCTTGATCTTCCGAGAAGGCCAACGAGTAATTCCATGGTGCCTACATATTCTTTTAAGTGTAGTAGGGCATACTGAAAAGAAGCAAAAAATGTTGATCTTAACAACAATATATGCCTCAACATTCAAGGCAGGTCATCGTATTAGGTGATGAAGCAGTAACGATGTCAACTACTTTTATTAACTTATGCAGGCACATAAACTAGCCAATCCACATTATGACAGATGAATCTGACAGCAGTAGTAGCATTTTGCATATAAATGCAAAAAATTTTTGGTCATTTACCTCTATATTTAACCATAAAGTAAAAATAGAATGAAATCTGAAATGCTGAACTCAATGCAGTTATTTTAATCAGAGATGCAAGGTTCATTATGGAACATTACATGAAGTATACTCAAAGAGTATGTCAACGTTAGAGCTAAAACAGTAGCAAACCTATCAGGTTAAGCAACTAATACATACAAAAGCATTAATAATTGACTGACTGATAGTAAAATGCAAACTTTTTAAGAATATATTGTACGATTGGAAATCTATTTTTTGTGCTTTCAGTGATAAAGAGAAGATGGGTTTAAAACATGATCAAACAAGGACTACGCAATTTCATGTGAACAAACACACACATGGTATTCATAAATGGCAAATTCATCTTGTTTCAACTTTCTGTGTATGCTTATTTAACCAAAATTCGGAGTAAAGAATATATATCACTTCTTGTGATTACTTGTCTCTACATATTATTCACTCAGCTGGGAATATGGAACAAGCACAAATTCGTTATTCTAACAATGTTCGTACCTACATGTCCAGGCACTTTTGGAGCTTAGATTGGCCTCCATCTAATGATACCACGGGCAGTTTAGCTAATTATCTATTTTTGCTATCCAAAACTTTCTGTCTCATTTACTTAAATCTTAGTTTGGTCTTAAAATGGAATCAATCAAGATCGGTTTGCTAGTCATGGTAGCAGCTTCTTATTAAGATACTGTTCTATAAATGTCTATGGTGTTAATTATGGAATTTCCTTTTGAACAAAATCAAGGTTCATATGGCTTAGTTTTCCAAAACCCACCATCTTGTCATGTAGAATGTAATGACTTACTACAGAAAGATAAAACAGGAATTTTTAGTAATATGATGCTTACCTCCTAGGCTTTTCGCAGCATCTTTCAGGCTACCAGCAAAATACTTCTGAAGCTCTTGCAAACTGACAATCTTTTCAGTTTTCGTACGCCTCTTTTCAGTTTCACTATCCATATTTGAAACATTAATTTCAGCAGAAAATGAAACTTTATTATCATCATTGGACTTGCCATAGTGCTGCTTGAACTCGGAAAACATATCTCCAGTAGGTAGTATCATGTCTGAGGGATCCCAATGTGTTAAAATGCTGAATCCCTCAGATTCCTGCTTCGTAGGTTCCATCAGCACAGAGGCAGGGAGAATATTCTTAGGTATGTTTCCTTGGAATTCCCAACACAATACCTCCTCAGTAATATCTACATCAGGTGTTCCTACTGGGAGAATTTTATTGACAATTGATCTATGACCAATCACAGAAACAGATTTATCAGAGAATGTACCTGAAGAGATCTGATCATCATTTTCTAATACTGTCTCATGTTCTAGCTCCTTGGTCGTCACAACTCGTAGGGTCTGACATACTTCTTGTATCGTAGTAGACAAAGAATTCAGCATCAGTTTCTGTTTTGCACTTTCTATGCAATTGATAGGTAAGAAGAACTCCAACACAAAGTCTACTTTTCCGGTATGAATACATCGCAGTCGAATAGCCACAGCAGCTCTCAAGCGGAACAACTTAGCATGGTGTGAGAGGGGATATTCTATCTTGCTGAAGTCCGTTATATCTGATGAGAAGCATGGTTGATTTGTCATAAATGCTTTACCGGCAACACCCTGGCCTCTCAATAAATGATGTTCAGAGCATGCTTGCTGAAAACCTGACATGCTAGGATCTCGCACATAACAGGCAGCATCGACAGTTGAAACACAGTCCTTGAAGTTTTCATCAGAATGCCGGCAGCCCTTCTTGCCTTGTCGAATGCACAAAATCCATGTCTGAGCTAATGGCAATCTATGGCTCTCACAGGCAGCTTTCAACACCATTTGGATCTCTGGCAAGGCATCTTGGTATGAGTCACCAGACATCTGACAAAGGAGAGAAATGTGTAAGTATGATGTCACATTGAATTTATTTTCAGGAATCTCTACGGCTCACCTTTATACGGGGAACACTTGAAACTTCGGAACTCCTAAGATCGACTGCCTGCAACAAGAAGTCAGGTATCATAAGCAAAAGATCTCTAGAGAAAAAGAAAGAATAATGTTTCCATTTCAATGATGAGAATCATATTTTCATGTGACTTTGACGGCTTTATCAATATTTATTTCAAATTTGAAAAACAAAATAGTGCAGCAGTGTAGTTAACCAAATGATTGCAAACAAACAGAAAATCTGAGGTGACTTAAAATCCAAACTTCAGTAGATTAGCATCACAGTGAAGAATTGGACTTTGTCATGCAACTTTGTAGAAAATTAACTCGATTCGCAAGGAATCTTGGATCTTAAAAGGATCGAGGAACTTATAAGCATGTCAGGACAATCATGAAAATTCAATAAACATCAACGACATCAAGAAAAAAAAAAGCTATCAAGAAGAGATAAAAAAAGGTTTGAGGTTTCAGAGTATGCTGCAAAGATGGTGACCAGGACTCACCTGAAGAGCATTGCAGATGTTCTCAAAATCAGAACTGTAATTGACCTTTTGTGTGGTCATCACGACCTCGAGAACCCCTAAACAAGATCGACTATCCTTCTCAAAAATCGGTAGGGCAATCGTTCCACGAACTTCATACCGCTGAGCATCACTCACACGAGGGAATTCACAGCTGCTGAAGTAGCGTACATCCGGTGTCCACTCGGGCAACTTCCCAAGAAACACCCGGCCAGGCAAGCCCACTGCCTCACGAGAGCTGTCATCAGCCAAGAACTGGTACCTCGTGGAGACTGACCGATACTTCACAAGCCCCTGACAGTTCAAATCTAGCAAGAAAGGTTGACCACAAGTAGTAAGAACTTGTTGGTTGCCTCTCATGACAGGCACCCAAATCTGAACAAGGACATCACCATCTCCATGTGACTCCTTGATATACCTCAAGGCATAACTCAGTCTTTGTTTGATGGGGGGCTGAATCTGCCAACTCATGGCTGATCCATAATTAGAATCATCTGCTTCCCATTCACCTGCAGGACACAGATTTATGGATTGTCCACCATCAAGCATTTGCATCTGGGTTTCTTCTGAAGCCAACTCCACAGAGAAAATTGATCTCTCCACATCAACCTGGTAATCAATCCCTGGCAGGGCCGGGTTGGGACTGCTGTAGCTAACTCCGAGAACAGGCAATAAGAGAGCAGAGGTGCCTGTCTGAAGGAGATCAGAACAATCAAAGACCGATCCTGACAACAACTCATCCATGAACTCCAAATCACTGGCAGCATCTGATAGGGTTTGGCGAGTGGAATCCTCCATCAGTCACAATCAATTTCAGAACTCCATCACAAGATCCTTTCTGCAATATGATCCGTATCTCAGCTCAGAAACCAACACCTTTACGAATCCAAGAAACCAACAAGAACACATTTTTTTTATGTGGCACTCAAAGGAAAACCAGTAGGTGCCTAAAGGAATCTTCAAAAGAGAAATTGGTGGCAACAACAAGAGCAGCAGCAATTATTCACAGGCCCACAAAGAGAACTCATGAATCATCATACAGTTTTGGACCCACCGCTGCAAGAAAAAAAAAGGATTCCAACTTGCTTGCAGGACAAAAGGAACAAAGAAAGGTCACCTTCAGAGGACTGCCACTCCAAGATGAAGAACCGCACCACTAGCCTCTTGAGAGAGGTGCAAGAGAATATAATAGCGAGGTAGGGAGGGAGATCATGAGTTGAATCCACCAAAGGATGTTCAGATTTCCAACTGTCTGGTCTGCTGCCCGAGACACACCCCCCAACCGTGTTTCCCAGCAGCACGTCAGCTGAATCCTGGCATTGGATGGGCTTTGAAGTGGTGCGAAATCTCGGTATCTTTCCCTTTGTATCCCCAACTGATGACCGAAGTCCAACCGTACGCACACCGGAGAGGACAGGCTCGTGAAAGGGGTAAAAAGGGAAAGCTGAGGAGTACCGGCGATGTCTAACCAGGACAATGTTGATTGACCCGAGAGGGAGGAGGAGGATCTATACCTCCACCAGATTCTGGTTTGGGGATCTCGGAAGGCCTACTTGCTTCACGCTCGGTAGGAACTGTGAGATGGGTATGGTCTCTCACTCTCTGTACAGTTTTGGGAGAAGGGCCATGGATTTGGTCTGTGGAAGCCATAAGGCACCACATGGGTTCACAGGAATCTTGGCACCCACTGCACCAGAGGGAAACCAGAGGCTGGTTTGCATCACAGAGGAGAAGATTGAAGGTTCTGCCCACAGTAAGATTGTATTATATTATATTCATCTTCCTAATGAAGCTTATTATTGTGCAGTGTTGTGTAGGCTTGTATATGAATTCAATTAATATTCTGTTTCCAGTGACAGCTTTCCACTTGTCTTTTATCATATTGCCTTCCTCAGAAGCAGCAGGTAAACTCTAGCTAAATGATTGATTTAGTTAAAGAGTGTACAAGTACTGATAGTTCTTGAAGTAAAAAGAAGAAAAAAAATGATGATTACCCTAGAAAAAACACAGTATATAGATACTGATAGAAGGTATGTACTTGATGGTACATGAGGCATGAGCATTCCTTCCCTCTTGGACAACACTTTCCACTGCCATCACCATCAGCTACCATCATCACATCTTTGGCATTTAAAATGATGGAGGACCAATGGGTTGAAAACTTGATCCAGTTGGATACCAAAAGACAAAAGCCTCTAGAATTGACTTGGAACTTTCTGATGGTGAGTTGCTTTTGACATCAAGAGACAGAGCCAAAAAAAAAAAAAAAAAATGGTGGACTGCGGCTTCATCAACTATTTTCCATTAATGTGCTGTGATAGGGAGGTCATCTCCATGCCAGCATTAGCCTAGCAGACAAGCATCTAAATTCCAGAGTTTGCATTATATTAATGCTGTCCTGTTAGTTGAGCAGAACACATTGATTGGGTTTCAGTGGAAGAAACTGCCCATTTAAAAGCTCAGCTTTGTTCTATAAATGAGGAGTTGGAAGCTTAGCATTATTAAACATCCTTCCTTTACATCATGCATTCACTGAACTTGTCCTTCATCAAGAAAGCCAAGAAATAAGGTTAACTTGCAACAGCAAAAGACCTGTTTGACAGTGAGGCAGCACTTAATATAATATGATTCACCTACCCTCATCCCCCAAAGTCCAAATCCCTGGGCCATTAATTTGTCTGCTTTGATGCTCATATCATTGTTGCATGCATGTGTTGGCTCACAAACTTTCTGCTTGCTTGCATCTGGGAGACTTTCTTTTTAACTTTTTATTTGTGTTTGTTCAGCTCACTATGCCCTCTGTGGTGAGAAACACAGTTGACTATTTTAGTTTCCAACTTTTCCTTTCACATACCATAACAACAATCCCATCATTGGGTTCTGTGCAAATCAAGATTCTTTTATAGGTTCAATTTTTCTTATCACACACAATAATAACAAGCGGTAAAAGTTTCAACCATTCCAAATTAACTACATCAATCTTTTCTCATCACTGAGCTATGTACAAAGCAGTATTCTTTTATAGTTTATGGTAAGAACTATTCAGTAAGAACTTTTCAGATGAAATTGTGTCTACCAAAGCCCAGAAATGAGAAGATCAGTTTGACAAATTTGTGATGCCTCCTGGGCTGAAATATACAATTATGAGTATGAACTTGATGGCAAGTCACTTGCTACATCTTTGCTGCTTATAAAAAAGAGAACACAAAACACTGTCATCTGATACCAAAAACATATTGGATTTGAGACCAACTTTCTGATTATGAAACCCAGTGGCAAGCCTATAAACGTAAGAGATATTTCTTCCACTTTTAATTTTAATCAGTAGATGGAGCTGCTGCAGATTAGGATAGCATGTTAAGCTGCTGTCATTGGCAGAAGCTAAATAAGTAGGGTTTGAATTCGGATAAAGATAACAATATAATTAAAGTAGTGAATTTGGAAAATGAAAAGAAAAAAAAAAATCCAGATTTGACATCAAAGAAATAATAAATCTGGTGCAGATCATACAGCTCAACCTGTAAGATATGCAGCTGCCCAATTGCTTACATGTTTGATGGCCACACTTCACACACTCCAAAACAATTCTTCTTGGACATCTATGCTTAAAATAGTCAGGTAAACCAAATCTTATGATCATCTGACTTCTTTTTTTCGTGGAGAGAAGATTTTGCACCAAGTAAGTTTACTAATAGAATAATTCTACTGGTAGCAGATTGATACCTAGCATCTTCGTGCAAACGCTATAAAAAAGATGTCATCTTAACAAGAACTTAAGGTGAATCTCTGAAGTCTGAATGAATCTATGTTTTGATCGGTACGTCCAGTATATCTTTTTCCATGAAAAGAAAAAGCCTATATTACTTGCGACGGAGATACACCAATGTCAGCGACATCAAAATCCCATTACATCCAAAAACTGCTTCTGATTTGCTTCCAAATGTTCCAAAGATGATAGATGCTAACTGTGTTCACCAGCAGCCAAGTGTTCCTGCCGAGGTCGTGTGGTAGGAAAGGACTTCCAACTTGTACTGGAAACTAAACTAAATCCTTTAGTTCATGTAGATTACTTTGCTAGGTCGGATGATATCACCATGTTCTTCTTGACTTCCATCGTGTGTAAAATATTAGGAGGAGGCTACACGGGGGAATTAAAATACAGATGATTGAGAGCCAATGAATCAACAAAGCCCATTGGCTCAGTTCTTAATAGAATCCTTAAACATTGGTCATGCAGAATGGATGGTGTGCTCCCCAATCAGAAGCCAAACTGTTCCATAAGTGGAAGTCAGCAGAAGCACATTGATGCAAGCAACAACGTAAACATATGCTTAATATTAAGTGTACTCAACCGATCTATGCATTGTTTATTGACAAAAGTATTGAATAGCATCCCATCATTCTACTTGCGTATAAGGATAGTTTGACTAAATGCATGCCAGCGCAGAGCAAGGCTTGGGTGGTTCACAAGTATTTATTTAATATATTAAAACCATACTTTTTGATTCATGAATAGATCAGCTGAATTCTTCAAGTCATAGCAAGATTGGTGTTTAAGTTAGTGTTGATTAAAGGGTTTCAGATGTGGATTTCTTGTTCAAGGATGATGCTTCTTTTAACACTAAATCATGCATCTATTTCGTAGTGTTGGAAATTTTATTACCAGAACTTCAGCGAGAAAGTTCAAAAAAGATAATAAAAAAAATGATGAGTACTTTCACTCTACAATATTTTGAATTCATAAAAAAAAAACACTTATTTATATTAGTTAGAAGATAAAATATTTTTTAAAATAATCAATAAATGTATCAATAGCCCAAACAAATCTTTTCACCCTCGTCAATCTATCTTAATCTAAATTTTTTATTTTTTTTTTAATCTAGTCCGGACTATCTAGATTAATCTTATTACACTTTCTTAATTCAAAAGTGATCTTCAATGCAGCAATAATTTATTTTAAATTTTTCTTTATCTATTAGTTCAAGAAAGAAATAATATAGAATTCTTTTATAGTCAATCCAAGAAAAGATGCATGAGAACACACAAAAGTATCCCTCATGAACACTGCTTCTCCTGTCCTTTTTGACTTGGGGAGATGCTCACAATCAGTGGGCTTCCCACAAAGCAAACACGATAAGTCCTTTTCCATGCATCATGTTGTTGATATTTTTTATTTTTATACTCAAATTCTTTCGATCTGATATTATAATTCTTACGCAGAGGGAGAGAGAAGAATAGGAGGTGATGGTTAAAGCTGTAGCTTATCAACCATGAGTCTCCCCTCCTATTATCTCTATCCAATAATCTCCTTAGGCCTCTAATTGGGCCTTAAGCAAGGAGCACATCAGCATAAAGTCTCATCTAATGAGAATATGGGCTAATTGGATCTTCATTCAATCCTCTATTCGATGAAGCATCAACCATATGTGTGTGACCCTCTAGGCCCGATACCGAGCTGGTCTTGAGTCACTCCCATCAGAACTCCTTATGATATAGTGAATTATTATCCACATAATAATTCACTCGACTCATCGACTATGGATGTACTAGGCCACTACGACATAGTCTCCAAACGGTACAGGGGGGATCAAATACATCGGACCTGTCTATCCACAATTACCGTGTATCTATAATCCCTCATCCAACTAATATCTCAGAGACCATATATTGGATATGGTACTATCATGTCACATACGGAATCCATCATAGTCTCACTCTAATCGGATTCTCCCGGAGAACTCTTTCTCTCTCAATCCGAATGACCCTAGCCAGAGATTTGTCTTAGCAAGCACATATGGGATATTCCTCTTGTGATACCGAAAGTGGATGATCCTCTATTGACACTCAATTGTCTTTGTAAGGTTAGCTACCAATCCCGATAACCAATTGTACCAGATCTGAAACTTTCCAAACCTGTATGTTTGGTGTCAAAGAAAAGAGTACTCATATAAGGCATCCTTGGTGTCTCAAGTCTAAGGACCAAATACACAACTGAGACTATGGAATCACTGTCTGACATTATGTATCATTAACCATACAACATTCCATAAGTGGATCAATCAGTGAACTCATTCTCCAATGAGCACCTGTACTATATCCTTAGTGTCTCCACACAAGTGACTATGAGACCAGCCGCCTCCATCATATGGACGGGTATATAGTACATCGGTCTATCCGGTTATCTCGATGTCCCTCTTGAGTAACCTATGACCTAGCCTACAATGTCATAGGTATGTATTTTTCACCTCATCTCTTTTCCTCTTAGACATATTTATATTCATGATATGTGGAGAAGTGTCTAACGTATATAAGTCATTTATAAGGGTCCCTCTAGTGATGATCTCATCATCCATAATTATTGAACAACTATTATTCTTAAAAACTAATTTATATATACTAATTATCAAACAAGAAATGAAAATAATATTTTTTATAATAGAAGGGACAAAATAACATGCATCTAATGCAATAATAGCTCCACTAGGCAGATATATGATGCCCCCCAATAGCAACTATAGCAACTCTTGCTCCATTGCCCATTTTGAGGTCCATCTCGCCTCTAGCCAGTCTCCTAGGTCTTGTCAGAACTTGCAAGAATTACAGATATGATAAGCACTCCCGGTATCCAATACCCATGTGTTATCATGAAAATCTGATAAGTGAAGACTGATCATGAATATATCTGAAGTTTCTCCAAGCTTCTGTTTTACCTTATCTGCAAGGTAGTCCTTATAGTTCCTCTTCCAATTCTCGTCTTGGCCGTAGTGGAAGCACTGTCCTTTATCCTTTGTCAGGTCTTTCTTGGCAACCTTTGTCTTACCCAGTCTTTCTTTGCTCTTGCCCTTCTTAAGGGTCTTACTAGCATTCCTTTTCCTATTAGTCTCACCAATATATAGAATCGACTCTCTTTCTTGATGGTACTCTCAGCTTCCCTCAATATATTGAGGAGCTCAGGTAGAATCACCTCAAACTTGTTCATATTAAAGTTAATAATGAACTGTGAAAAGGAATCTAGTAGGGACTGAAGTATAAGATCAACATACAGGTTATCCTTTAGGACTATCTTTATATTTCACAAAGCGAGCGATCTCATCCTAGCTTGTCCTTTCCTCTAGCTTGGGCATAATCGTATTAAGGATATATATGATTTTCTCTTTCGTAAGAATAATTCTCAAATTATGGAGCCTTTGGACCAATGAGGCTGTTGGCATTAATTATGCCACATAGGGGTTTTACAAGCGACAAACAAGATATAGCGAAAATAAATAACATTAAGACTTTGTAGAAAATACTAATTAAGATATGGACTTCTATCTTAATGTACTCCCACTATTTTCCTAGCGAATCACATGACACCCTCGACGAGTGAGACGAAAGTCTCCGGCAGACTCCTAGTAGGGATCGGGATCCAATTTGCGTCTTAGTGTAATCTCGAGGGACTCGACCAACTATACTAAGCCCAAAAAGTAGACAACTTTTGTCAATCACAACTCCGTGTGATTCCCGTCAAGTTCGGCCTCCGAATCATCATGGTCTCGACTACTAGACCAATCATGAAGTTCAGTTAAGTCATCACCATCGTTATAAGATGAGTATGATTCGATGGATATGCTCTCGACTGCTCGACCAAGAACTCGATCACGTAAATAGGTGAGCCTCGAGTGACTCGACCAACTCAACCTATGTCGGGATTCAATTTCTTCCTATAACGATAGAAGGCCACGTGGGTCAATCTTATTGCCTCACGCTTACCGACTTAATATTATCTTAGGAGGGATTTTTTTGTATCGGTCTTCTAATATGTTGTGTCACACACATACATATTTAATATATATCTACATCGCATGTAATATTTATATATACATATATCTAGAAGGTGTATAACACATCACATATGCAAGCCACATCAGATGATCATAAGCCGTCCCCTAATATGATTAAGCCCGAGCCAATGGGCCTAATCACTCACAATAGGATCTATGTGTGTGTTGGAGCATTTTCATGCCCTGTGATTGTTGATCTCGTCATCATCGATTCCGTCGTATCGTCGCATCACCATGTGACGTGATCTCCCGCCACGGTATCGTGGGTCCCGTTGTAACCTCCACGCTCCTGCTGTACCTCTTCATGTAATTACAAATAATCACAGGCACGCAGGCCCAACAATAAACGAGAAAAAAAAATATAGGCTCGCAAACCCCATTAATAATAATAATAATCATAATTACACACATCACAACATGGCTCATGATCATCCATCCACATTATATATCACATGTACATCACATTATATGTAGGATTACTAGATATATATATATATATATATAATAATTTATTAAACTATTTAATTAATTATTTTTTTAAAAATTAGGACATGCTTAGAATTTCCAGAATTAACAAGGGTATTTTTATAATTCTGGATGAGAGGACAGTCCTTAGAATTTTTAGAATTACTGAGGGTATTATGGAAATTATGTACATGAGGATAGTCCTCAAAATTTTTCGAATTCATAGGGGTAGTATCATACTTTTCTCCAAAGGATGCCCTAACCCCTCTTTCCCCCTATACGCCGTCGTCGCTGCCCCTGTGCAGGCGGTGACTGCCCTTGCCCGTTGCCAGTCGTGCTGCCAAGGGGTGGCCACCCCTGCGGCTGGTGGCAGGAATGGCCGCGAGCGACAACCCCTTGCGGGCGACCGGCAATCGACCCCCTTTGTCGGCGCCGCGCTGCAAGCGGTTGTGCCCGCGGGCAGTTGCCACCCCTTGTGGGTGCCACTGGCCTCCATTTCGGGCTGGTCGTTGGTGGTCGGTCCTGCATGGCGACTGGCCACCCCTCCTCGCTGCCTTCGCTATGAAAACGCAGCAAGAACACGTAGAATGATTCTACGCAATACAATCTCATCACACGTAGTTTAAAACTAATCTTTCACATGAAAACCTTGGCTCTGATACCACTGTTGGGAAACCTCAGTGGGTGCATCACATGCGCAGTGAGAATTAAAAAAAAAAACTGGTTTCCCACGTAGATCAAATCATCGTGCAAAATATTGGGGTCGCGAGAAAAACGTAAAAATCGATAAAACTGCGATGGGTGAGAGATTGATTTTATCTAGGGAGATCGTATATCCCTGTATTTCCAAATCCAAATGGAGAAGATGAAGGAGGTCAAGCGTCCTCTCTAGCGGTATCTACACGATGGATCTCTGTAGTGAAGCTCCTCCAATCTGAACTCGCAACTCTTACACAGAAAGAGAGAGGAGAATAGGAGGTGGTGGCTAAAGATACAACCTATCAACCATGAGTCTCCCCTCATATTTATAAAGAGCTACCAAAAACCCTAGGGCTCCTGCCTTAGTGGGTATTGGATCTTCATCCAATAACCCACTAACCTTGCATTATTGGATCTCTATCCAATAATCTTCTTAGGCCTCTAATTAGGCCTTAAGCAAGGAACTCATCAGTATAGGGTCTCATCTAATGAGAATATGAGCTAATTGGATCTTCATCCAATCCTCTATTCGCTGAAGCATCCACCATATGTGTGTGACCCTCTAGGCCCGATACCGAGCTGACCGTGAGTCGCTCCAATCAGAACTCATTATGCTATAGTGAATTATTATCCTCATAATAATTCACTCGACTTATCGACTATGGACGTACTAGGCCACTACGCCATAGTCCCCAGACGGTACAGGGGGGATCAAATCCATCGGACCTGTCTGTCCACGGTTACCATTTATCTATAATCCCTCATCCAACTAATATCCTAGATACCGTATATTGGACATAGTACTGTCAGGTCACATACAGAATCCGTCATAATCTCGCTCTAATCAGATTCTCCTGGAGAACTCTTTCTCTCTTAATCCGAATGACCCTGACTAGAGATTTGTCGAAGCAAGCACATATGAGATATTCCTCCCATGATACCGAGAGTGGATGATCCTCTATTAACACTCAATTGCCTTCGTAAGGTTGACTATCAATTCCGATAACTAGTTGTACCAGATCTGGAACTTTCCAAACCTGTAAGTCTGGCATCAAAGAAATGAGTACTCATACAAGACATCCTTGGTGTCTCAAGTCTAAGGACCATATATACAATTGGGATTATGGAATCAGTGTCTGATATTATGTATCATTAACCATACATCATTCCATAAGCGGATCAATCAATGAATTCATTCTCCAATGAGTCTGTACTATATCTTTAATGTCTCCACACAAGTGATTATAAGACCAGCCACCTCCATCATATGGACGGATATATAGTATACCGGTCTATCCGATTATCTCGATGTCCCTCTCGAGTAACCTATGACCGGGATTATTCAGGATCTATGTTTAAATGTGAATCAATCTCATTATCGTGATCTCATCAGGATCTGATTCTCATTGCACAGAACGACATAGAGGGGGAGGTCATAAATATCTATATCGTAAAATCGATTTTCGACGGAATGAAAAAGACATATATGGTAGAATCGTAACCATAGAATACGACCCTAATCGAAATGCATACATTTGTCTCATACACTATGGGGATGGTGAGAAGAGATATATTTTACATCCTAGAGAGACTATAATTGAAGATACCATTGTTTCTGGTACCGAAGTTCCTATATCAATGAAAAATGCCGTACCTTTGAGTACAGTTTGAACTATTGATTTACGTAATTGGAATTAACCAATTAGGTATGATATATATTATATGTAACAGATAATATAATATAAAAATATATCAATATTAATCCTAAGTAAAAAAAAAATCACATAGCGTATCACTAATGTGATTAAATTACATGATATTGTTATATTATTCGTTGAGAAATACAATGTGGCATTCCAATAATGTTGGCATATTGTATTATTCGTTGAGAAATACAATATGGCGTTCCAATAATGTTGTGACTGTAGATCATTTAGCAGTCACGATATTTGATGCAACCAAAGTTATTCATGTATGCTACGTGTGCAAGGTCAACAAGAACGGAATGGGTTTTATGACCCAAAGTAAATTGTAGCCACATGCACAATCTTTTTCTTTTTAAGACTGGTCAGATCAAATTTATTTTCTACATCTTAAAGAAATCAACAAGAAAAAAAAAGGATTCCACACCGAAGGATGAACCAGACATGGACAACTCCAGTGAGATGCTTCAACAAAAATCCATTTTTTGATTTATTTCATCTTGTTCCAGGGATATAATTATTGTCAAATAAATATGTTTAGAAAATTCACTTGTCAAACAAGGCTTGGTCTGGCCAATTCCACGAAGACAAAATCTTCGCTATCCAATCAATAAGAATCATCGACTGCTGAAAGAACTCCGCCCTAGATCCCTATTAATGCTTTGATCTTAAAAGACGAGGCCTATTGGTAAACACCCGTCCATTGGCTCGCACAAATGCTGCTATACCCAGACTCAGACTTGCCCAAACAAGTGAGAGCAATATGTGACCAACATTGATTTGAGCTGCAAAAAAATAAAAAAAGAGAGAATGTCAGATAGTAGTACACTCTGGCCAGGGTCTCCAGATTGGGAGCAACCCAGAAGAAACGACAGAAAGATTTTTCAGTTAAATTTCTAAGATATCTTAAACGAAGGCATCCTTCTCCAACCATAAAAGCTAACATGACATGAGTACAAGCAACTGCTTCAATCACTTTTTGAACATAGGCAATCAAAAGGCAGAGAAAGCATCATTTCATTTCAGTTAGTGCATTATAATGTAAGACAGATCAAGCTCTTCTAAAAATGTGAGATGTTTAAATTATGGACACATGTAAATGTTATTCATTAAGAGTTTATTTGCAATAATCTACAATTACTTAAAAGAATCTCGTAATCAATGTGTCATTAGAAGGAGGCCAAGTTTTCTTTCCTTCACTTTCAAGAGAATCAATCTCTTGTTTTTTATTTTCCTTTTGTTTCTTTCCTACATAGCACACATTGGACCAATCAAAAAGTGGCATTTTGAACCATTCCAGATGGTATCTCCTGTGGTGCCAGAAATCAAATCCTTAGCATGAAAGTACAAATTGCTCAAGTGTACCCAAGATCAGAACCTTTTGAAGTGATTTCTTATGGAAGGATGGAACTATATATAGGATAATGAACTCATAAATAATCTGTACACCATTTCAAAAAAGTACCCCTCAAATTATTTGTGTGACAAAGATTACTCAATGGGATATCATATTTGCTTTCGCAATACTTGATTTGGTTGACCCCTGTTGACGCATCATATGAAGTTTTTATACATATAACCTCTCCTTTGTTCTTAGCACAGTAACCTCAGTTTTATAAATCATCTACGATCATTTGCATTTTTGAGAAGAAATAATTTCACGACAATTTGCATTGGCCTGTGAACAGTATGGAGCAATTGTTAATTAGTTAAAATTTCTGGTAGGCATAAAACCATTGGCAAAAATTTTGCCCAGTCTGGAAATCAAAGGGAAGTTATGATTTTGTTGCATGAGGGCATTGCTTAAAGCGTGACTCCACGATCAAACATGGATCAAAACAAGATCCATGTTGGATAGAATTCGTCTAATGCCAATGTAGAGCAATATCAACGTCTCATCAGCAAATTGATAACCCCAGAGAAATAATTTCCCAAGACAGATCAGCATAGATCATTAGAAACCATGTTGATTCAAGAAATAGCATCAGTGAAAGGTGCAAACCTATTATCATTTTTGGCTGGTGAATACTCATCCAAATAGAAATGAACTTAAAATGAAAACACCCTTTTGGTTTCATTTTGGATGAATACTCTAAGATCCTTAGGATGAATCTTAGATAAGCCTACTGGAAATGCATGAACGATAATTCTTCAGAAAATTCTTCTACAGTGGTTATGTTGTAGCCTTTCTTGAACAAAGTCCTTTTCTTCCCCCTCCTTTTCTTCAAAAGGAAAATAAAGAAAGAAATTATCCCTAAAAAATGTAGCTTGATCCTCGTTCCAGCATAGATGCTCATGGCTTAAGGTCTATAAACCTAGATTATTAATGACCTTTCCTAAGTCACCTTTCATACAATATAATGATTGGATGAAAAATACTAACAAAATATTATGACCCTCAACCACTAAACCAATTGTGTTAACTGCTTAAAAATTCAAAAAGGAAAGGTAGTGGGACATCAATAAAAAAGAAGGATAATATTCACATGATGAATCATTTACTAAACTGTCGTGATCTTAGTAAGACAACATTAACAGAAAATACTATAAAAGCTTAAAATAGACACCATGAGTAGGTACACTTGACATTGTTGTATGCATTGATCAACTAGACTACAATAACTCTACCAGAAATGTCAATTAACAGAAATTGCAGTCTTACCTTGTCGTAGAGACATCAGTGCAAACATAAGCCCAGTCAAGACCAATGCTAGTGCCAGCCGAAAGGACTAAAAATGACACAAAAAAAGTCTATGAATCTTAAGTAAATACGATATACCGGTTATATTTATATACAGTCAAGAATTGTTCCAGCCATAGTAAAAATGTAAAATAGAATAAGATTTCTAAGTTACCTAAAAAGTAGTCTGTGACCAAAGTTTAAGTCACGAAAAGGACTTGTAAGGACAAGATTATGTACATTGACGCCTCTCAAGACCACCACTAGGGGAAGCCTCATGCAACAGTAAATAGTTGTTTTCTTCGAAAAAAACAAAATAGACAGTTCGATTGGTGACACAATCATTAAAATGGTTCTACACATTATAAAGTAAATCCATATAAAAGATTAAGTTCACAATATTTGTCAATCCATCGAGTGTTGCACAAGAGATCAAATCAATTGTGCCTTCCAAGGTTAATGTTTGGACAAGTAGATGGACATGAGTTTCAAATCTATTATAATGATTTTCCATGTGGGATATTTTAGAGGATGTGGAACAACTTAGTTACATCATCAGTTTGAATCTTAGAGGCTTCTGCCAGTGTGAGAGCGCGGACTGAGAAGGGTCAAATTCTAAGGACCAAGGTCACAAAAGGAGTAAACTTTGAAACCAAGTCTTACACTGTTCCCTTACTAAAAAATGTAGTTTCTAACAGTTTTCGCCTAATATGTCACAATTGTTAAGTAACCATGGACAAAAATCATGTAGCATTACAAGGCCCAAAGAGCATTAACCAACTTAATCCAAGGTTGAAAAATGGATAGATGCACTTCCTATAATCTCTTGAACTATTACTTCAATATATAGTATTTTCTACTGCAGCATGTATTTCCGAATTTATTAAAATTTCTAGTTTACATTGAAGGAAAGATAATTTAGCAATCAGCAAAAAGGTTGCATACACCATATGTAAGATCAAATTATTTTTTCTTTTAAAGAAAATACACAAACAACTTCAACAACAAGCACATTCTCAATCTTCTTTGTTCCTGTTCTAGTACATTATACTCCATGTAGAAATAATAGTCGTTTATGAGATGCCTATTGCCAAATATAGCTCTTTTTTTGTCATTTGCTGTCACCATAAAAATTCACAATATCTTCAACAATATAACTTCAATTCTGAAGATAAGGCATAATGAATTCTTCAAGAAATAAATACGTCAAGGCACTGACATGTAATTTAACAGATAAAAAAAATTGGAAATTATTTGTAAAGCCCCAGTCAACTCTAGATAAATTACTGGTCTAAACCTACCGCATATGTCTCCAAGGCTCCTGCTTTTGTTGGAGAACTCATATCTCGACTTAGAGACACAATGTAATGCCCTTGTAGCAAATCAATTGCATCCTTGTAAGCCATAAAACAAGTGAAAGTAAAGTAAGAATCACATCTTAGAAAATGTTCTAGAAGAACTAATATGCAGACCTCCATCAATCATTCCACAAATAATTGAAAATTTTTTCTGGTATGTAAAGGATTCCAATGTCATAAGAGGACGTAAACTATTCCAATGTCATAAAAGGATGGGTAAATGATCCCAGAAGAACAACCTCCTTCTGGTTGAGGAAGCCGAATCCAGTGCTCTCAATAGCAGCAGAAGATATCTAATTGGAATCTCATATAAAGAACATCCAGTGCGATGTCAAATGTGCATAACACATCATCATGGAAAACATGCTATGTCAAACGTGCATAACCTAATCTTCTTCCTCAAACTACTCTTCCTTTCACTGAGTTCTCTCTATAACCAGGTATTGATAACTTTAACCTAGGACAACTGACATATCGAAGATCTTAGCTGATGTAGACACTTCAGAAAGATTAATTGGTTCAAGCATAATCACTTCAAAGTAAACCATGTAGAGGATCGTCTTGGTATCCTATGTTTGATACATCCTGTTCTTTTTGTTTATTTTGAACTATGTTACTTATACTGAATTACAAGTTCAGCATGATTGAAGCATATTCTCTAGATTCTAGAAGTTCTTTTCCAGAATGAATTATTTATGGATAAATATGCCTTCTATAGATCTATAATATTCATTATTGCTACAATCTCCACCTCAAGACTGGCTGTGCACAATGTATATTTCTTAGTCACAATATTTCCTTTCAGAGATCATTTTGCCCATGAACTTATGTTCTTTCTATGATGTTTTTGGTCTAGATAGTAAAGAAGACTTATAGAAATGCTAACCATACTACAATAAGTAATATCTTTAATTTATAGCATCTTAGAAATTTCGAATATGGAATAAGAAGACTGCAAAAAGAATAAATCACAATTGGGTAACAACCTGTTTTGTCCCATCAACAAAGTTATTCAAGTAATAACGAGCTAGAGCATTCCATCCATCTTTTACAATTCCCTGTGCTGTTCGTTTTCCATACCTAGGAAACCAAATAACATCAAGCTGTTAAGAAAAAGAAAATACAAATAAGTAAAGTTCGCAATCTCATACCGTACCAACATATCGATCAACTATCGGTATGGTACATATCGAGCTATACCGAATGTATCGATATATGATACACTAAGGTACCAAGCTGTACCGAGCATAATGGTCCTCTATCGGACCAGTACGTACCGAGCATATCGAGCGGTACAATACGGTATTGTAAACCTTGCAAAATAAGCATACCAGATATGATTGAGCAGCATGCATATTTTTCAGCATAAAAATGTATAGAAAATGGATATACATATAAAACAAGTCATTAAATACAAAAGAAAGATGGAAGAGAAAAATACTTCTTCAAATACCAAAATCATCAAGAAGAAACTGAGTAATTGGTATCCAACTGTTCCTTCAACAATTAGACCAAAGTTAATCTACTTCACACAGAGTGCTCCAACCAAGAAACATAGTAAAAACAAATTTTCCTATACAGCTTATGATTCAACTTACAACTAAGAAGGTCCAAATTAGGTTCAAATAGAAATAAAGGGTCAAAGCCACATCAAATATTTGGAACCAACTGTAATGGTCTATAATATACACACATCTTAGTGCACAAATTCTATAAACATCTATATTTATTTCCCATTGATGCATAGGAAAAGTCTTGAACAAACTACTTGAAAGGCATATAAATAGGTGTAGATCATGTCTAAACCTATAAAATACAGTTCGATGTTCCAGAATTCAATGCAAAAATTAATAAAAAAATTACGTGTTTAAGAAAATATTTTCCCGAAACCGGTAATTGTATGCCAAATTTTATGGTCTGAGGTAGGCTGGAGCAATGTGTCAATTAAAGAATGACTTCCCAATATCAAGACAAGCACTATTGATTGACAGTGACCAAGAATTTAACGGACATATTGGGTTGGAGCTGTTTACACACTCAATGCAGCTTATTGCCAGCTAAAATCAATGATTGTGACACCTGTATGAATGGCATGTGACAAGTAACATCATGACAACATATGTTGGCCAAATCCCAGGTTCAAATCTTACTTTCACCAAAAACATATTTTGACCAACATACTAAAACTGGATGTATCAGGCGGTAGCCTACTGCCCAGTTCATTTATTTTTTATTTTTGACAGCAATAGCTATCTTTTAAATTTTCATTTCTTTCTCTCCTTATGCATTCTCTCTCTTTTTCTATCACGTGCTTCTCTCCCCCATCCAACTTTTCTTCCTCCTCCCCCTTGTGTCCCTACCACAGCCTCCGCCCTGTTGAACGGTCACCGCCTCCCCCTCCATGTTCTCCTCCTGCATCAGTCCTCTTCATCCTTCCTCTTCTCCTTCACATCCTCTCCTCTTCTCTCCCTCGCCCCTCTAGTTCAGGTGGCACCAGCTTGTAGCAAATGCACCTCTAACCATTGACCGGCACTAGACCAAGATTTAAACCTTGTGCTTGGGTCATATTAGGCAATAGCAGCTGACAAAAGAGAGGATGACCTGATGGCAAGGAATGAAATGTTCCAGAGCTACAGAACAGTCTCAGAACTCCCTCGCTAAAATTTGGTAATCATCGGCAGAAATAACAGTTTCCATCAATCAGAGACTACATTCACCATGATTCCGGATAAGATGGACAGAACCAACAACATATCATGCCCATGTAGTGCCCATACATAGAACCGTCTCATGTCAAGAATGAACAAGCATACCCTTCTCATTGTGCTTAGCTTGCAATAACCAACAAAATCCTTGAATTCATGTATTTTGTATCTCTATCATTTGATGATTCAAGGTTTGAAAGTATAGAGTATATACACTTCCTTCTTCTAAAATTCACTAAATAATTTATTGAACCATTTCACGTATATGCCTGCAAGTAATTAAGTGTATCATGCATTGAACCAATTCAAAAATCTTGTCATGACTTTGAATATGCATCCTTCATGGAAAGGTATGCAGCAAACAATATTCCAAAGTGGGTTAGCACATGGGTCATGGATTTACATTCTTGTAACACTGACAATGATTAAGAATGATGCACCAGATGGAATTATTCAGAACAACTACTTTCAAAAATTTCCAAACATCTTCAAGTACCTGTATGTTTCATAGAAAGGTTGAAAAAAATAAACTTTGCAGGAGTTACCTCACAAAATCTCCTTTCAGGGCAGGAGTTCCAGAATATTGAATGCTAATATGATCTCCATGATTAGCCCATACTGAAACAAGGAATTTGACATGATTAGCACTGATAATAAGGATGTCATGTAAATGAAATGTTAAAAAGCTGTTCATGCTTCAGTTAACCTTGCATATTAATCTACTCTTCCCCCACCAACTCACCACCATCATCCAACAAAAGAAAACAAAACATCTCATAGATATACTCACAAATTTTGTAGCTTGCATCAAAATATGGGTATGCACTAATTGAGTCATCAGAACCAAAAATTCCAATTTGCTTGAGTTGGTTTTCCAACGCCTTTCTTGCAATCATGCTCTGTGGTCACAAGCTAGGTGTCTTATAGTGATGAAACAGTAAACAAGAAACAAGAACTTTATAGATAAAAATAATAATAAAAAAATACTTGCCAAAGATTACAAACTGCAGAACTAGTAAAACTGGGAATTTTGATTTTGCATCATGATTTAGTCAAAAGGCATCCATATTTGCAGATAAACACGAATTAGTGCACAAAAGCGGGAGACCAAATAGTAAAGACTAAAGAGTACCATATGCATGAAACAAGAAATAAAACTTCTTTGTAGTTGGATCTCCAAGTTTTTGGAATGCTCCAAATTCCACTTGAGCATCCAAATCTGGATCAATGCCAGCAAAAACATCTCTGAACAAGGTTCTAGCGCCATGCCAAATGCGTCCGAAAAAGAAGAGCAAAGCAAACGTAGCATGGCCAAAAGTGAACCAACCCCTTGGACTGCTACGAAAAACGCCATCAGATTTCAAAGTAGCCCGATCTAATTCAAAAATTTCACCTAATTGGGCACGCCTAGCATATTTTTTTAAACTGTTTCAAAAAGCAGAAAAGAAACCCTTAATTTTTGAATTATTAAATATTTAAAACTACACAAACCCACCTATTGTAGACACTACACAAGTTAGAAAGTTGTTCTAGGAAGTGAATTCTAGAGTATCTCATCGTGAGTCAATCCAGGATAAAAGTCAATATTTAAGTGCCTTCATATGAATGTAATTCAGTGAAAGAAGTATACCATAAAACTGGCACACTTTTGTTAAAATTCGGCCTAATAACAGATCAAAACCTGTAATGGCCATCTTAGGACCCTAAAGGAGCAGAAGGACCAAAGTCCATGAACTATGCATATAAGAAATACATGAACTATGCATATAAGAAAAACATAAATAGTAAAAATGTATCTCACATAGAGACATAGGGCCAGAGAAAAAACATAACAAAAATCAATTTTGCTTAGGAACATGATTAAATTTGGAAGTCATGCAAACATGAGTCTGATGCAGAACGTTGAGATTTGAAGCCATTCAATGATTCCAAATTGATTTGTAGAAGTTGAAGTAGAATAGCAAACTAGGCCATAATGTCTAATTTTATACAGTTCGAAACATAAATATCCTTCATAGTTCACCCATCTTGGTTGTATACTGGCTTCGGCAACTGATCGGAGCAATACAGTATTGATATACAGGGCATTGTTATAATTTTTAGCCAGTTTTCTCTGAAATAATAATAATAATCATAACAATGACAATTTAATACCAACCAGAAATCACCTATATGGTCTGCTACCAGCCTTTGGACAGACCGGTAAGTTACAGTATGGCCCTCACATGTGAACTGATACTTGAAACCTTGAGCTGGATAGTATTTGAGCAAGTGAAATGCACTTGATTTAGCCAGGAATGTTTTTCGTATTTCTCCATATGAATGTTATTAGGAATTTCATTACCAACTAAATCTTCTAATACTTAAAGAAGTCAAAGTGAAAAACATGGGAATCAGATGAACATTATTTCAAAGATAAAAGCCAAAAGATATTAGCTGGCATCATCATTCCAAAATTGACTACAAGCTCTATCACAAAATTGACAAAAACAAAATTCAAAAGCAAAAGATGAAAGGACATGATTTCTTTGTAGATTATTTGCATTGGGTCAGATTCTACATGATTACAAACCTATGGAAACTTAAGGAATGATGGAAGGGAATAAAAAGAAAAGAGAGGGAAAGAAAATTGAAATGAAATAAAGAATAAACCAATAAATGAAAAAAAAAAGTAGATATTCAAAATATGTAGAAGATAGAAGAGCCCAGATTCCAAATGAACAAATTCAAACTATAAAATGTTCTTTCTGATTCTCGAAATTAAGGGGCAAGGGGATTGATTGATCGTGATTTGATCCGGATATGTTTGGTAAAAAGAATAATCTTCCGGTCCTTTGTGGAAGAATTTTCTGAGGGCCATGATATATCTGATTCATGCATAATATCATGAAAAATTAATACAAATTTGTGAAACAAAAAACTGTGTAACATTCGTTCGACACAGAAACAAAAAACAAATTAGACACAGAAACAAAAAACTGCCAGAAAATCAAATGAAACAATCCAACTAGACTATTAACATTTACCTGTGTAACATTCGTTCGATCTAAGCAGTCAATACAATTTGTTCTCACAACTCCTGTCTGACTTGAAACTTTCTCACCTTTCTCATTCAATAGAAAGTATCTGCATAATCAATAAATAATAAAACTTAAAAATTCATATATTATCAAATGTACATTTGAAAAGGTGAGCAACCAATCCCTCAAGCAGTTCCCACCAAAGTAAAAGTTCATACTTATACAAGGCAAAAAAAAGTGCTGCACCGTACCACAATTACCAGCATAGATACAAGAAAATGTTTGGCATGCTTCATAAAGTGAAGAACTTTGAAGTCAAAGAACAGGAAAAAGAATACAGCATCTAGAAAGACAATCTATACCAGCGAAATTCTCAAAGTAATTTGATGACTATTCAAACAATGCCAGAGAAGCCAGTAAGGCTAGTGAACTTAAAATTAAACAAGGAACATATTTTAGACGTTTTTCACTTTTTTGTACCCATTAAGCATCTGCCTAGATTCATGTTTTTAATGGATGGCTCAAGCTTTAATTTGTAAGATCAATTAATGGATCGGGATCAGCTAGAAACAATAAGACGAGATAGGAATTGAACAAGACAATAATATAAAATAAAAATATATTAAATAACAAAATATATTAAAACAAAATTAAATTAAGAAATAAAAGTATCTTATGTTAACCAATTCTTTTATCATCATAATTGACACTTCTTTTTAAAAAAAAATGAAACTATAATATAAAAGATAAAAAATTGAAGAAAAACAACAATGAAAACAATAGAGAAAATCTTATTAAAAATTTATGTCTATCCAAAAATAAACAGTAATCATATAGTACAAGAAATATTATTATAGTAAGTAATGATTATGTATGACACAAATGATCTCAAACTCATCAGAGTTTCTTTTTAAATATAATGATAAACCCAATATAGCCATAATGCTTCTCTAATCCATGCAAGTGAAGTGTAGGATAAAGTAAAAAACACAGAAAAAAATTGATTCCATATCTTGATAGTATCCTCATTTCCTTGAGAAATTAAGAACTAGTCGCTATCCTTTTCTTTCTCTCCCTATACCTTTTATATTATATACTATATGATGATAAATGCCACGGTAGTATTTTTATGTATAGGTTCTTCAAATTAATAATTTTGATATGCATATGAATCCAATTAAGAATCTAGTACCACATACTAATGAGTCATGACCATCATTTTGGTGATAGTAGGCCTCAAGGATCATCGTTTCGGGCAGCGGACCCCTTTTGGTGATTGTCGGGTCGGTAGAGGAAGAAAAAGAGTTTCGAATAGGAAGAAAAAGAGGGAGAAAAGGAAGGGACGGCGGAGGAATAGAGGAAGAAGGAAGTAAGAAGTGGAGTGGAGGAAGAGGAAGAAGAGGGATGCAATAGAGGCCGAAGAAGAAAGAAGACAAAGCAATGGAGAAAGAAGGAAGAAAATAGAGTGAATAAGGAGAAGGAAGAAAAATAAAAGGGAGTTGTGAAGGAGGAGGAGAAAGAAGGAAGTAGAGGAGGGCGTGTACCAGAGTCCCACGGCAACAGCAAATGGGAAAGAGACATCCTGTGGCAACAACAACGAATAGGCAAGCGACTTCCCGCAACGGCATTGGTGATAGTAACGTCATGCAAAATGGGTAGAAAGCCCTAATCGAGGCGTCGTGACACTTATTTAAGGATTTAGACTGAACCGCTTGAAACGAGAATGGTCTACATCAAGGATAACCATACCGGTCCGTACCAACCTACCGAGCTCAGCTCGGTATGGTACGGTACCCTGGTATCGAGCAGCACGCACAGGGTGTACCGCTCAATATAATATAAAAAAGTTCAAAATAAAAAAAGCGGCGACGTCGCCTCGTTCCTTCTCCCAACACAAACAGACTTTTCTACTCCCCGTGCAACGAGAAGAAATCGCCAGCAGGCGACAGATCGCGTGTGGGAAGAGGACTCCAGGTTTTTTTCTCCCTCTTCTTCTTCTCCCTCTTCTGCTTTCTCCCTCCCTTGGCTGATACTGCCCAAAATCAATCGACGACGGTCGAAATCACCCGTTACCGCCCGACAACAGCCGACGGCAGTCAAAATCAACCGTTACCGGTCGATTTCGCATGATAATGAGCGAAAATAGTCTCTACCTGGCGGTACCGCCCGGTAGTGAGCGGTTCGCATACCGGTCAACTGGCGGACCGATATGTACCGCCCGGTACGAGCGGTACCGCCTGGTATTGCAAACCTTGGTCTACATATTGGGTCCACACCCGAACTGGTATATAATATTTGTTTTGTATCATTTCATGCGATACAACAATCCTTGGTAGGTCTATTACAGGATAAGCATTAAACTTTCATTCATATGCTATTGATAATGTATCATCTTGCATTTAGGATTTTATATATTTTTGCACATGTTTTCTTCGTATGTGGTAAAACACATTTTTATTCATTACTTAGCCTAAATCTATTAAATTTTTCATTGTTCATTGACTATTTAGCCAAAGTTTAGGCTTTATATTTATTTATAATAGATCTGATAGGTCTCGTACCAGTCATTACCAATCCATACGGCACATGGTAGGAGTGATTTTAGTCCATGCTTACAATGGCTTTCACATTGCAAGATGTCTTTGTATGTTCAATAATTTCATGAGATTTCTTCTTAACTATTTTACCAATGCACTAAAAATAGTGAGACAACATGGATTAAAATCTCGATCAGATACTGATACCATTTGATCATTGGACCAGTAATGTACAGTGTATTAAGCATGCATATCCACCAAAAGAGAGACAAAGAGAGAGGAGGTGGCAGAAAAGGAAATGATAGCAAAGAAGGAAGAGAAGGAGAAGAGGAAGCAGTGACAATGGAGGAGGAGGTTGCAAAGGAGAAAGAAAGAGAAAAGAGGAAAAGGAGATGATTGGAGGAAGAGAGAGAAAAAGAAGAAAGATAAGATACAACAGTTATCTTATAGAAAAAAAGGAAAAAGAACACAAGGTAGATTTGCTACAGGTTGGTATCAGTCAAATTACCACCCAGTAAACCAGTATTGTTAGCTTAACCAAAAGAAGAAATGAACTTCCAAGGCTCACATACCAATTGACCAGTGGACCCATATTTCAACCGAGGTAGAAAAAAAGGTTAGGAACTTCAACTAACAGTGAACCGCAGAAGTATGCTTAACAATTTATAGGATAACCTGATTATGAATCCTATCAACCTATCTGAACTTGGAATGTCAGAATTGCACCAAGAAATTGCAATAAATGAACTGAGATGGTTAAAATGATAGATAAGCAATAGAAATCATGCAGATTCAGCAAGAAACAGCTGAGTCTGAATTTAGTTAACAATCTAGGAGAAATCATACACTCATTGGCTAATATTGACTGATCTGGACAATAGTTAACTTTGATAGGCCAATTTAGCTGAATGAAAATCCTAAAAAGGGATAAGAAAATATGTTCAAACATATAAGCAAAATATTGGCTGATTAGATAGATCCATGTGGAATAAAAATTTAGTTCTGTGCTCCCAAAGCCCAGATGGTCAATTTAAACATCCAGTTTCTTGTGTTTTTTCCTTTTAGCCATAACCCTCCTTGCAAGGAACCTACTTTCTTAGTGTATGCTTGTAGTAACAAAGTGGTCCCTAAATACAAACAATTTAACTCCCAAATTAGCTATATGATTTTGAGGCATGGATAAATTCTGGTGATGAATCCATATTGTTAGTGCTCAAACTATTGTAAATTTATAAAGTAAGTCTATTTTCCAATTTCCATACAAAATGTTACAACAATTGACTAAAAACAAGTTAAATTTTTAAAAAAATGAACCTTAATTATTTGAAGTAATCATAAAAATATACAACAAAGTAAATGGCATACCCATGCTTATTCAGGTAGTCCTCAATTTGATTATAAAGGAGTGAGAGACGCTCAAAATGTATATGGCCACAGATCTGGTGAAAGTCAAAATGTAGATACCTGGAAATGGTATTGGATTTTAGCTACAAGAATAATACAGCACGATTGTATTATCATACATGTCAAATTACCTAATGTCATCATTTCGAATGGTCTGCATTGCATTTGCAAATCTTTCACTCAGACGTCCCTCACTTCCATGCTGATGATTGTGCAAAAATTAAGATAGCATGCACAAAATAATATTCAGAAAATACATTTAGGGGAGATGTCACTATAAGGAATTCAGTATTTGATCACACCCACACAAACAAGTTTCAAGAAAACCCTGCCCCATAACTTTCATATCTTTGCATGCATAGACTATAATTAAACCAGCAGTGTCCATTACAAGTTCTAAAGTATTCAGTCTAAATTAAACTCCCACATTAAACTTAAAACTGAATATTCCAATTTCCACATCTTTTGCCATCTAAACACCCAGAAAAGAACATCCACTAATCCTCCACAGACCAAATAAATACATAACCAAAAATCAAACCTGAAGCTTCACGAAATAAAATCCTCATGTCAGTTGGAATCCAAAGAAAAAAGTTAATATTCAGTCTAGATTGGCATCTCACAGTTTTTAGGGTCAATTTGAATACATGTGCTCTAATTTTCTATAATTTCAGAATTTTCATCAATAGCATTCTTGAAACCTGACCTGATAACAATTGTTTTGTCAATCAAAGCACTTCAGTTTAGTTGGTTCAGCAATCAATCTAATTCTGGCTGACCCATAGATCACCATTTTCCCTGGACCGGTAAAGAACCGGTGGAAGGTACCAGTCCGGGCGTGAACCGGCACATGGATCGCCACCATTTCAGAAGGTCTGGTCCAATCCATTAAAAAAAAGAAAAACAAACTTAAAAAAATACTGCTTCAATTAAGGCTTACAAATGCCTCCCTGCTGTTGTCCTTTGCTAAAGCCTAATGCCGCACTGCCTACGGCATGCTGTTGACCGTGGGTAGCTTTCTCCTGCCCATCCACCACTTCCTCTTCTTCCTCCTCCTTTCTCATCTTCCTCCACTGCCTCCTCTTCTTCCTTCCTCTTTCTCCTTCTTTCTCTTCCTCCTCTTCCTCCGACTAACCTTCTTCCCTCCTTTTCCTTTCACCTCTTCCTCCGCCACAAAATGTTCCTTCCTCTTCTCCTCCTTCATATTCAAAACTCCGGTGCATACAAGTTTACATACCGATAAGGCCAGGGACCAATAGTCCTTGGTCTGACAAGTACACATGTTTTAGTACCAATTGCCAGAAACTTACCTAATAGAACTACCAACCCAATTAATAGTAATAGACACACCCAAACTTACGAACCATCACAATTCTTCTCCCATTTCCAATGTCAACTAGTTAGGTATGACTTCAAGAAGCCTGACAAGCTCTTAATAATGCTATGGGCATCTAATGACCTACAATTAACAAACCAAACAGTGTGAAGAGGAAAATCAGATTAGCACAAATGGTAGCCACCTATCAAATAACAACTAATAGATGCACTCTATGACGGATAGATAAATGGAGAATTCCTGTAGATTATGCCAAATCCACCACATTCAAGAAAAAAATTAGGAAAACTAGACTACATGATTGTTTTGCACAAAGGCTCAACAAGTGCTAAGGCCGATACGACGAATTATTTTCCACATTCTCACTGCAATACTTTAATGGGTTCAGCATTTTCATTATTTGTAAACTTATAGATAGATGGTTCAACACCTAACTTCCACATGTGCTTTCACAACTGAATGGTGACCACAATAAGATTCCAAATCTGCGAAAAAATTTCATGTGTGCTATTGTAAACCACATTGCCAATGGGTGCATGTGCAACTAATCCACTCCTGTACTACTCCATGTGTAAGTTTAAAATACTACTATAAACTAATGGAGAAGTTGGGTACTATGATATGCATTTCCATCTACTGCATCACAATAATATGATACATCAGATGTTGTGTTAGCCCACAACAGCAGGATCCCACAATGTGACTGGTTACCAGTAGGAAAAAAATTTAGAGTATTTGTAGCTCAATGCGGCCAGCAATCAACCAAGTATATAAATTCATCACTAACGAGACTGAGTTTATTTATATGGACACCTAGGCTTTAGGACACAGGGTAATCTAAAGTTTTAGACCCAACCCCATCAGATGTTGACCGACTCTTAATGAACTGATGAGTAAACCATCCTCATCATGGCATCTCTGTTCCCACTGACATTATCCATTCTGGGTTCATGCTGACATCCCCATTATGGATTCACACAACAGTCCCATGCCAACACAGTTCAATCGTATTAATGTATGCCATGATGCAACATCCATTATGCTAACCTAAAACAGAAAAGCGAGGTTTCCCTTACCGAACGGTAAGACCCATACTGCCCGGTACATACCGGTCCAGCAGCTGACCGGTACGCGAACCGGTCGCTACCGGGCAGTACCGTTAAGATCGGCCGTTGGCGGTTGATTTCCGCCGTCGATGGTCGATTTCCGCCGTCTGCGATCGATTTAAGGAGAAATCGACCGTCGGCAGTCGATTGAGGAAGAAAAAGGAAAGAAGAAGAAGAAGAAAAGAAGAAGAAGAAGAAGAAGAAGAAGAAGAGGAGGAGGAGAAGTACCTCGCGCCGCCCTAGCGGCGACTCCGCCCGTGGGTGATTTTTCTTCCCACATGGGAGAGAGTTTGAGGCAACGTCACCACTTTTTATTCTTTTAATATTTTTTAATATTATATTATAAAAATATTATAATATATTTAATATACCGGGCGATACGCACTGTGCATACCGCCCGGTACGATACGGACCGGTATGTCAATCCTTGCAGAAAAGAACTATTACTCTAACAAAGGCCTACTACTTTTAACAGAAAGATTAAGAATGTGATATTTAACTACATGTGGCACAGATTATCTTAGACTGTATTTACAGATTTTTGCAAAAGAAAATTTTTAAATATAAAATTATAAGATAACTATGCACAGTAAGGATTACCTTGTTGACAAGATCAACAGCTAAGACTGAACCATATTTATTACTCAAATCCAAGAAGTGACGTTCAGCCACATGAGACTGTCAAATAGAAAAATTTTGATAATTAATGCAGATTGCATTTCATAGGAAACATAATATGATTACTTCTTCCTAGAGAGCTAAATGTAAAACAAACAGAAGCACGGATATATAGCTCTTACCGCTTCCTCAGGCCTAACAATCTCAAACTTAGGTTTATATGTCAAATCAACAATCTGCTCCCATAGAAATGGCATGGACCCTCGAACCTACAAGCATGAGTTACAGTACAAATCTCAGAAAGTATGAAAAAAATTCAAATGGTATAAAATAAAAAAAATAAAGGACAGACAAATAAAACTAGGCATATGAAGTAACTAGTAGCTGAAATCAAGTTCTTTTCCATGAAGAATTCTGCATAAGATACTAATTAATTAGCCACAAAGAAGAAAGTCCAACACTTAAGGCTAATCTCAAAAACCCTATCTTTAGACATGGAAATATCCTGGAGTTTTATGGCTTCCTTTAGTTGAAAAAGAAAAAAATTGTATCTGCCTGGAACCTCATCAATTGTTTTTCATGCTTTTAGGATTGAGTGTAAGCACTGTTTTAATGTAATGCTTTTAAGATTGAGTGCAAGTGCTAAATGCAGTGAAAGGTACAACAGCACCACTTAAAGTACTGCAACTTCAATACTCAACCAAGCTGCCTGGAAACAAACCTGAGCAAACATGTTCTCTTTGACCAATTTAGTTTCACTTTAGAGTGGTTGGTTCTCGCCAGACAGGAACTCATTTCTCAATCATAGTGGAATCCTATTCTGACTTCTGAGAACACCATTTGTCTTTTGGATAAACGAACTGAGCCTCCATGGCATGCTGCAAATCTGGTTATTGACACCATTCATATCTTGGCTAATTTTTCTTATGTAATACTCTCCTGTACGTTTAGGGAGAGTAATCAATGTACAAACTGGCTAGCAATATTTGCTATGAGTCTTCTTTTGATTAGAGAGGGGAAGGAATTCCCTCTTTTCAAAGTTTTATGGTGTGCTGACCTCTAAAGCACAGGATGTACCCACTTTTTAAATTAATATAGCCTCTTTCTTTTTTGGAAAAAAAATCACTTTAGAGCAACTAAGACAAAAGAAACTTGAACTCACTTGGACAAAGGATGCTGTAAATCCATTTGATTGTAATATCTGTTCAGATTCAACAAAATTTGCAACATAGCCCTCCATATCGGCTCCTCTTCTCCACATCCGAGTACCTTCAAACGAAATACAGCTTTAACAATATATCATTTTATGCAAGAGAACAAACTAAAATCTGAGAAAAGGTTGAGCCCATTAGATAATGTGATATGATTACTGCAATTTGATCTTTTCTTCTTGGTCAAATTGTTACAGTTCAAATAAAAATTCCAATTACAGTCTCACTTATTATAAACAGCAAAAACCTGTTCTCCTTGTGCATCTACGTGCAATTAAGGTAACATCAACTACTTTTTGACCAATAGCTGCTTGGAAATTTTGGTAACCTGATACACAGTTAAGGCTACTGAAAGAAAATATAATAAGCTGCTTCAACCTTACAGTGTAAAATTTAAAAATGATGATCAAGAAAATATCAGGATACTTCCTTGAATGATAGGGAGCACATATGAATCCAGCTGCAGGAAGATAGTCGAAGTATTACCATTTGTTTGTTGAAAGGAACATGCTAAATCATTGAAGAGTTAGTTAAGAATTACATATTACTTTGTTATCAATGAGTGCTTCCAACATGTAGCTATTCCAAAGAAATCTAGGTTCTGCCTGCAAAACAGATTTATTAAAGTGACAAAAACAGCAAGTAAAATCTATTGTTGCCGACTGATATACCTAGAACAAAGCAATCATATAGCATAGAGCCATAGACTATAGAGAGTTTATATAGAACATTCATATAAATAAAAAAAATTTAATAATATGTCACCATAAGGATTTATACACAACAAAAATATACCATTGCTGCTCATGAAAGACCAAAATAAAGATCATGACAAAGCCCAAGCATAAGTTATAGATTTAAAGATCATTTAAATTGAACAGATTAATTGTTTGACTGTTTGGCTCAAACATGTTATTTTTCACACCAAAGAACCAATTTTGAATAGGCTTTTGTTGTCTGTTGTATACTGGTACATACTGCTCATACCAGGCAGTACATACAACAAATTTTAGTTCACGATCACAGTTTTGAGACACCAAATGGGATCATTCCAGGCTTAATCAGTTAGTATCAATGACAACCACAAGCCATAATTTTATTATCTGATGTCAGTTACATATACTTTTTTTTCTCATTGAGCTATGTATATAGCAATATCCTTAGTTGAATCAAGGGCAATTAAATCTTTATTTGTAACTTCTATTTTTCTAGTAGCTTAATCAGCTAGTAACACTTACTGAAGAATTCACAAGGACACCCAATCAAAGACATCCTAGGCTCCTAGCTTCATTCCCAAGCACTTCTGAACTTTGATAATTCCTAACCTCTCTAACACATCTGAAGTTATGTCAATTTTTTCCCTTTTTTGTTGAGAAGTGACACAATTGTTGTGTCCATGGATTCAGATACTGGTCAGCATGGGATGTAACAAATAGTATTTAAGAATTACTAGTTACTCGATCAGATTGATATTGGATCATATGATAGAATACTGGTCAGTCAGTAATTCTTTTAGTATTTTTTCAGGTGATATAGGCAATATATTGGCCAGCTAGATTATGAAAACTGGTATTTGACTGAGATTTACATTCTTGGTTAACTAATTGTTAAGAAAGTGCGTTGAATTGAATATCTCGTTATTCAGTGCATTGGTTAACTAATTGTTAAGAAAGTGCATTGAATTGCAACTAATTGTTAAGTTGTTTTTTGTGTTTTGTAATTTGTATCATTAGTGTTCGATACTAGTTTAATGGTGAATAAGGTGCTACTCACACCCTGTACTTGTCATCATCTACCATGTTTCTAAATTCTAACTTTCTACTATGATATTTATTGATGATAGCATGAATCGTAGGAGAAGAAAAGGATGCATCTTAAATTCTTAATTCAGCATATTTCTTCACTTCACGATTAAGCAAGATTGTTGAAAAATTGCAATATGATGTTCTTCACAATTCTGCAGGTCTAGGTGACAAAGAATGTTTAGATTTTAGAATACTATGTAGATCAGTTCAAACCTGGCCTAATAATGACCCATGGACCTTTAGGCTGGTTGCTAATTTGCACATGGTCTTCAAGATCTCTAATTCTGACTATATGGAATGAAAAAGCAGGTTTTACATAGCCTGTGTAGCTAATAGGGTAGAAAAAGGCATGAGATTAGTAGAGAAGGATTAGAGGAAGGAAATAGAACAGGTTGGGCCAAGGTAAAAACAGCTACTAATTCTTTCCCCTTTAATTCCCCAAATATAAAAGAAGTATTTACAGAACATCCATAGATTAAGCAACCATCAAAAGGCCATTCGCAGTCACGGCCCTTAGGATAGAAAATATTTTCTAACTTATTACTTGAGCTAGCTAAGCTAAACAAAAATGTCCTAATGGCTAATTCAACTCAACTCCTAATAGAAAAAGCTAATAAATGTTCTTTACAGTGTCAAAAATCAATTTGCTAGAATATATAACACTTGTAGCCATAAAACCAAATTGAGAGAGATCCAAATCATAATAAAGATTGTTAAAGGAACTAAAGTAAAACCAGATGAGCTGAAAACCATTGCAATTTGTAGGTTATATATCAGGGTTCAAACATTCAAACCTGTCTCCAAAGAGGAAGCAGCTTAGACTCATTGCCTAACTCATGTAACCTCTGTAAGCTGTACGTAAATTACAAAACACAGGCATTACAAAACATTAAAACAAGATCTAGAGTGGCTTTGGTTGGTGAAAGTTTAAACTGAAAAAAAGTTAGAAAAATTAAAATTACTATAATTAATATACTTAATATTTAATAAAACTAGTAAAGAAAATTGCAGGACATAGTGCTATTGTTGTATATATTGCATGAATGAATTTTTTTGGGGGAATCATAACCAGCATGGTGATCACTATAGTCACTCAAAAGCAAATTTGTGGTGATCACTATAGTCACTAAAGATATGAACACCAAATCAAAGCACTTGCATATGCTTGTTAAGGCCTGCAGTAGTGCAGATCAATTTAGGATTTAGGACACTATATTTTCAGAACAGAAAATTTATGTGATTCAGTTAATTGTAGTGTCAGTAGGAAATGACCATAATTCAACTAGTTGACCGCTTAGTGGTAAAAATATTCAAATTATAATTTTCCTAGGAATGCTCAAAAACCTCAAATGAAAACGTACTTATTCATCTGAATACATGTATCAATATTCAATACATTAAGAAAACCATTTTACTTGTGAACCTAGCCTCAAATTATCTAAATCTCATTCATGGTTGCATAATGCATGAACACAAACACCCCCCGTAACCTTTTCCAAACAGATGTCTCCCGGTATAAAAGTTGATTAGCATATACTAATGAAGCAAAAATACTTTTAAGTCCAAGAGTTAACCTGATAGCAATCATCAAAATGCTGACACTAAAGAAACACCAAAGTAGACAATGCAGGACACAAATAAGCTAGGTAAGAAGTATAAAACCATAGTTGAAAAGAAAGAAGATTTGCAGTATAGTGCAAAAGATTAGGCTTATCCAAGACTTTGACATGGCCTAGACAAAAATAACAAGAAATTATTGCAACATTCTTGGTGACAAAGCATAAATTAGGATTACAATTGGCTCAGAACCCAATAACCTTCCACTCATTCTTCCACACCGAGTCAAAGGAAATAAAAAAATAAGAAAGGCCAATCAAGGAAATGGATTAATTGCTTCAGAACCCACAAGAGTTCCTTAATACAAACAAGTTTCTCTTTTGCCAATCAGTATCAACTATCAAGTATATACTCTTCGAATTAATAGGTTTCAACTTTCAAGAGAACTATCCCTAATAGACAAGAAATTGAATGAGCATACTATATATAAGCAAAGAAAAAAAAAGGACTGTGTTCATTCTTCCCGTACCTTTATGGTTAGTCTTGTCCTAGTCCTATAAATTCAGATAAGTGATCCTATTTCACAAATTTTCTAAATACTAATACAAACAAAAACAAACAGCTTTAAACTCAAATATATTTTTATACAAATTAATCAATAGTTTAAAACATTGAACAAAATAACCAAACATTTCCCAATAAACCCAACTCTCCATATCATTCACATCCAACCGATCAGATCTGAATTTAATGTGTTATTATGAATTATCATGTTGTCAGTCCCAATTATCAAAATCTTGCATCCAAAAGAAATGGTCAGCTTAAAATTGACTCGGAACCCGATGACCTTCCACTCATTCTTCCACACCGAGTTAAAGGAAATAAAAAAAAATAAGAAAGGCCAATCAAGGAAGTGGATAGTTACCGCAGAACCCACAAGAGTTCCTTAATACAAACAAGTTTCTCTTTTGCCAATCAGTATCAACTATCAAGTATATACTCTTGGAATTAATAGGTTTCAACTTTCAATAGAACCATCCATAATAGACAAGAAATTGAATGAGCATACTATAAGCAAAGAAAACAAAGGATTGTGTTCATTCTTCCCTTACTTCCATGGCTAGTCTTGTCTTTGTCCTATAAATTCAGATAAGTGGTCATGTTAGAATGTATGCCTATTTCACAAATCCTAGCAACTTCTCTTAAAACAAATAATGTTAATTATAGTATTATACTCCTTTCTACAAAGTGTACTTTCTCTATCTTTTTCTTCCGTTCACTCTAACAGTTTTCCTAGCTCTTTAGTCTAACGACTTCTGATAACATGCTCAAGGAGCGCCATATCAGTATCGTGCAAGCCAGTCGTACCAATAACTGTGCAGAATGGCACCTATTGGTACTGGCCTACTGTACTACACCAGTATGGTATGCTGGTGCACACCAGTTTTCCCCCAAAAAAAGAGGCAGAAATCCAAAAAAAACCTTTTTAATATTTTTCTCCTAATTTATTTGTATATAAATTATATTTAGATAAGAATAAACTAATAGAAGTATATTTAAACAATAAATGAATAGAAAATCCAGGTTATAAGGGAGCAAAATTAAATTTATATTTTTTATGAGGAACTTTAATCACTAACCTAGAGCTTGATTGCCACTACTTGCTTATTAGGAACTTTATTGATTGGTAATGATTTTCGATTGTATTGGCTGATAACCAATTATTCCAAACCTATAACAGGCCAATTTTCTGCATATTGTCCAAAACATTTTGCAATTTCGATATTTACCGCCCGGTACGGGTGGTACATACCGGTCCGCCAGGTTGCTGGTACGCTGACCACCAGCTACCGGGCGGTTCCGTCAAAAATCGACCGTCGGTAGTCGATTGAAGGGAGAAATCTATCGACCGCCGACGGTCGATTGAGGGATAAATCGACCGTCGGCAATCGATTGAGCGAGAAAAAGGGAAGAAGAAGAAGAAGAGGAAAAAGAAGAAAAAAAAGAGAAAAGAGGAGAAGAAAGAATACCTATCGCCCGCGTGCGGTCCTCGCCCGTGCGCTATCGCCGCCCGCGGGTCGCCAGCGCCTGCGCGCCGTCGCCGTCGCCTCTTTTTCTCTCTTTTTTAATATTTTAATATATTAATATTATATTATAAAATATTTATATTATATTTTAATATATCAGGTGTATGCACTGTGCGTACCGCCCGGTACCAGTACCGAGATGAACTCGGTACACCGATACGGACCGGTAAGTCAAACCTTGAGTGGTATATCAAACCTTGAATTTGCCATCCTCTTCACTGAACCAGAACCAAGACACGTGCTACTAATTTTGCTACCATCTAATTATATACAAATAGATCTAATACATACATGTATCCAAGATGAATTTTCCCCAGGTTGCTAAGCCAAATTCCAAGTAAAACTTGGGTCCTCCTTGCATAACTTAAGCAAGAAGTTATTTGGTAAGCTATTTAAGTCAAGACAAAAAGTTAAGCCTTAATCCATGGTAAGGCTGCTCATGTACAACCTAGATGGCTAGGGTGTCAGTCATTGAAATGGCTTCTCAGCATGTAAGGTTAAGACCAAAGTTTGCAATTTCAACCTGTGCCGCCCGATACGAGCGGTACATACCGGTCCGTCAGGTTACCAGTACGCGGATCGCCCGTTACCGGGCGGTTCCACCAAAAATCGACCGTCGGCGGTCGATTTCAGCCATCGACTGCCGATTGAAGAAGAAATCGACCATTGGCGGTCGATTTTGGCCATCGACGGCCGATTGAAAAAGAAATCGACCGTCAGCGATCGATTGAGAGAGAAATCGACCATCGACGATCTTATTATATTTTAATATTATATAATATTATATTATATTTTAATACCGGGAGGTATGCACCAGTACTGGTACCATACCGGTACCGATAATATGTCGGGACACTGGTACGAACCGGTAAGTCAAACCTTGGTTAAGACTAAATTGACCCTTTCCGGAAAAGGCATTGGCAGGAGCCTAATGTATCAAGGCCTGGTGCTGAGGAGGGGCAATTGTCACCACCATGACCTTTGCTTGGGGAATGACAATTACAAGGACTCAAAGAACACTAACTAAGCTATCCTTGTTACTTCCAACTCCCAAAAATCCCACTTCAAAATACATGAAAAAAGAGTGGAAAGGGAAAATCTTAGATAATTGGGAAAACTCTCAACCTTGTTAAACACAAATCAATGAACCATGCACGTCACCCATGTCTTTTTTATCATAAAGTGAGATCATTTTGCACATTCTGTTTGTCACCAAAATTCCAATAGAATATACATTAATCAGGAATTGGTTTATCAAGTGATTAATAGGTGTGTCTTAAACTAGCTCTTTAAGTAGCAACAACATAAAAGAATTTAACATGTCAAAAATATTACAAAGAAATTATTTTATCCAGCTCAAATAAAAAGGAAATTAATAGCCACATCAATAGAATTAGTTAAAAAGAATACTCACCAGAGTGTTAAATTGACATCATAGGAGAAGTACAGACCTGAAGTCCCTTCGGCAGCATTTAGAAGAACAGAGAACTCAGCTTCCATCTTTTTCTGTCAACATATATACTGACTAAGTTGAAGATTTATAATGTAAATAAACCAAAGAAACTATAAAAATGTTTTCAACCTGTTCAGCAGAGGAACTATTCAGAGAATGATTGCATGGAAGAATTTGCATGCCTGAGACCCTGTAAATAGCATGCCCTAGGTAAGATCCAACACTTTCACGCTCCGTTATAACCAATAAGTATGCTCCTGCAGCATGCAAATTGAGTAAGTTAAAAGGAATTTCTTATTGTGACAATTGCGAGTTAGAAAATAATTTTATAAAAAGAAAATTGCAGTTAATACAGAAAATAAGTGTGCAAAACATTATGAAAATATATCCATACTAGTATCTCCCAATAAAATAAGGAAGAAAATGAATTTTGCAAAAAGAGCATACAATAAATCATAGATTGACGTAACCAATGAACTAGTACATGAGATCAGTTCTACCAGTTGTTACGCCAGGGTTCAGGCCCTAAATCAGGCCTGAACTGGGCAGTAAGTTCACCTGGGGTGTCCAAATTCAGAAGAGGACTGTCTAGCCCTCTTAATCTAGTTGAACACAAATTAAGTCATTAAGGATAGAAATAACTTTTGGATTTACCTAATTTTGAAGAAATATCCCATCTTCAATTCCAACTTTCTCCTTTAGAATTTAAGCTTCTCTTTCAACAAATTCTTCAACTTGCAAGATATTTGAGTGGGATTTGGGGTAGATTAGATGAGGGAAGAGTAGAGCGGGGAGGGCTTGCTGGTTGGGAGAAAAAGGGGTAAAAGAGGACAGAGGACTGTTAAGCCACCTTTTACAGCTGAAAAGATATCCGTTCAGTTAGACCTAGTTCTATCCTTAACGACTTAATTATGGGTTCAATTAGACCAAGAGACAAAAGGGATTTCTACAGATCGTATATGGTCACCACCTAACTGGGGCTTCATTCACAAAGATCAAGCCCCAAATCATTCGGATCTAGGCTTAAGTAATAGGTAGACAACCATAACATAGGCTTTGTTTAGGATTCTGAATGGCCAAAACCATGTACCAGACCCTTGCCGGTGTACCATGTACCCAGCACATCAACATGTGCTGGTCATACAGACAAAATGAAGCCAAGGAATTTATCCTTACCAGCTTTAGGACTGGCACAGGCCCAGTACATGATATGTCAAACCTATGATCAAATTAAACCATCTCCAGACAAAATGAAGAGAACATTATCAGCAAGCAACATATGATCAAAACTAGAACAGTTTACCAATAAAACGAAGAGGATCTCCATAGTGATGGATTTGATCAGCACCTTCCCTTACATGGTCACCAGAGACCTTTGAGGATTTGTGAGCAGTTAATGTCAAAAACAGTTTAGAAACAAACAAACTAAGCAACTTACGCTCATAACGTCTATGAGTTGGATTAATTACAACCAAGGTTTTAACTTTTAAATACCTGTCGGTGTTCCAGGTCAATAACCATTATATCAATTGAATGCAGTAACTCAAAAAAAATATAAGCTGAATAAAATCAGGTTTCCACATCACACATCTATCATTGATCAAGGGCCACAATTACAACCACCAGTGACATTGCTCATGTTCAGGAATATACTACTATGCTCCAACATTCTTACCAGCTTTAGTCAACATGTGATCTGATCTAGAACTATGGCCAAGGATGATTCATATGCTAAACAATAGTGATAACAGTGAACATGATGGTGTTAGCATGACCAATAATTTAAATTTGATTTATTGCTGCTTTCAAGAACCTACCCGACTGGAACAGTAACACTATACAAACTGATACTGCCCGGCATCCTTAAATGAACTAAGAAAAATAAAAATTAATGGTGTTGTACTAGTATCTAGCTCAATAAATTCAGTATCCATACTTGGTTGGACCAGTAAATATTGGTCCATACTTGTTGATATTGTTGATCATTGAAACCTTGAGCATGACTACCACATTTGAAAGTAAAGATCAAGATAGCTAAAAAGGAATTTATCCTTACATTGACCTTAGTAGCAACAACAACAACAACAACAACAAAGCCGTAAGTCTCAACTATTTGGGGACTCAGTAGCTATAGGATCAAATAATTCACATCTAAAGCAAAAAGACAGTAATGCAAGTTATATGACTGATCCATTATAATACATGCATCAGGATATATTCAAATGTGCAGCATGATAAAGAATGCAAATATTCTAGTAAAAAGGATGTCCACTCAGTCATACGGGAATTGAAGTGCAAAGTTGAGCAGCAGTTATAATGCTCTGTGCAAAGGGAAACTGCAAACATCCATTCAAAGGCTTAGTTTTTCAGGGGAAGCCCACAAAAGCAGGATTTCCGACAGTAGCGGGGTTGTGGAATCAAAGAATTTAGCTCAAGCCGATGATAGCATGTCCCATGCCAGTCATGTACCAACATAATACAGCATGGCATCCTTGCTGACCAGCAGCACAAACTAATACTGTATCCAAGATCATACCAAACGGGCCCCTTGATGTAACTGTGCTAGCAGAAAAACAAATCAAAACTCTCTGTAACTCAAATCGACAAAATGTATAGTGCTGTAAACAGTTCACACGATTGCATCCTACAATATCACAAAAAAAAGTTTTAGCAGATTTTTTGTTGATGTTGATATTGTCTGAAGTAAGGTTTGACTTACCGGTCTGTACCGGTGTACCAAGATTATCTCGGTACCGGTACTGGATGGTACCCATAATGCATACCGCTCAGTACATTAAAACATAATATAAATTTTTATAATATATTTTTTATAATATAATATTATATAATATTAATATATTAAAAAAAAAGGGCGACATCGCTTCGATATTTCTCCCTGCGCGGGGAGACGTTCGGTCTCCTCGCGTGGGAGAAAAAGCGCCCGCGGGCGAGGGCGGCAACGACGCGCAGGCGAGGACAACATAGGGAAATTGACCGTCGACCGCCTACGATCGATTTCTTTTCCTCTTCTTCTTTTTGCCTTTTTCTCCCTCAATCGACCGCCTACGGTCTATTTCTCCCTCAATCGGCCACCGACGGCCGAAATCGACCGTCGACGGTTGATTTTTGATGGTATCGCCCCGAGCGGTACAAATCGAAATTCCAAACCTTGGTCTGAAGTGGGTACTCAACTAGCTAAAAGTTGCTTTTAGACCTATGTTGGTCCTTTACAACTAGATGTATCATAGCCTAGTGAAGTTGTTTTTTTAATAATAAGATATGTTCATTCTCTTGTTGGGAAAGAAAATGCACAATATATATTTTAAACTTCCATGAATTGCACTGATCTTGGCCCAAATTATTTTGCTAAATGAAATTCTTTGTTTTTGTTTATGACTTTATTCACTACATCTAATATTTCCCTTCTTCATATTGTCTTTTTCTTTTTTGCTAAAACACTAAATCAACAATCTCATCCAACTGGTCCTTCTAATTCCCGGTCCTTTATGTCATTTTTTATCCAACACTGATTCTATCCCTAGAACATTCATTAAAACATGCAATGCTTTTACCCGACAAGATTTGACCATGAGCTTTGCCATAAGCACATTTTCAAATCTTTGTGGCACTTGAGCCTCTATTAACGTCCTGGTTAAAAACAATGTCCACTACCATGCAAGAAGAACAATTGACACTAACTGGATGTCCACACCAAGTATTCCTCAGACTGACATTAGAACCTTAAGTTTTACAATTCTTTTCTATGAAGTCAGGCTACAGTGAAGAAAATATTATGAAATAATCAAATACACATGACAAAAATAGCGAATAGTCAATGCTAGTGATGATAATGCACATACCTACTAAAAGCTTAAGCATGCCAATTACACCATAGATAGTACGAACATTTGGAGATTCTGTCGCACTGCATTTTGGAAGCTCACCTGTTCATAGCACGACATAAATGAAACCAGATGAACCTTTTATTTATTAATTTAAACTTTAAAATTTGTAACTTCCTTAGTATAACCCAAGAGCCATTAAAAAAAATGACTAATTACTGATACATAATAAGATCAAAAATTCAAAATAATTTCCAGTACTAATTAATGATAAACAACTTGGTAAAAGAATCCTTGGATGGAAGAAAATTTATGACCATTTTTGCTATCAGAGATGATCTAGGCAGATGAATATAGAGAATTGGAGAAGCGACTGGATATCAAAGAGAACTGGTAAAACTCAAATGCAGGGCCGCAGCAATGGATGACACTTGTACTCAATCATGTAAGTTGACCCTAAATAAAATGACAATGCACAATTCAACAATTTTACATGGTATACATGTGCACATATGGACATAGTTCACAATTTCATATAGTTGCAATTGTAGCATAAATGTCATAGAGAATTGTACAGCATATATAGAAAGGAAGTTTTGATGAATTCATTGTATATAGAAAGAAAGTTTTGATGAATTCATTGGAGCAAAATGATAAATGCATCATGTTAAATGTATTTTCAAGCCTATATAAAAACCTGTCCACATGTTGGAATCCAAAAATAAAAAGAAAAAGAAAAAAGAGTTGAACATTAAATGAACTATTTCATTCAGTGAATGATCTTCACCATTTCTTACTCTAAATCACTCTTTATTTTATATTATAGTGAGCAGTAATATGCTATATAAATCATATGGGGACCAAAATTTGATTCTTTCTGAGTAGGGAAAAGATCAAATAAAGAGGCAAACAGTTATTTAAGTGACATGATGAATATTCTCTGCCAATCCGAGACCTGATACATGGATCCGATAATGACAAAAAGCCAATGGTTCCTCCCACGTTAGCATAAACCATAATGGAAAATATCTGCCATATTAAAAATGATTAAAGGATATTTTCCCAACCTTATATGGTTAAGATCTCTAGACTTTATGTAGAAGCCTCTCCAGGTACGAAATGAAACAAGTTTTGACTCCATATGAGTCCCTCGAACCACCTTGGTCTTTCAACCCTAACCTCTAGTACACACTAACTTCAATACTCGAAGGCCCTCGCTAGGCATGCCCCTAGCACAAGGTTTGTAGGAAGCATCCAAGTCAAAATTTCAAGTCGAGGTCCAGACCGAGAGTCCGGCAAATCATCTACTTCAAGAGAACTTTATCTCAAGCTGAGCTTCCTCAGGAAGTTGGCTTGGATTCCCACCATCCAAGTTCTCATCAGGTTTCCACATTGGGATTTGACCAGATATATTCATATCTTAAAAGCAATAGGAATCAAAGATGAAAAGCAGGTCAGATCAATTTCTATGTATCAGATTGTCAATCGAATTTGATACGAATAGTGAGATTTATAAATCTACTTGAATCTTAATTGAATCTTTATACTAATCATGTCTAGATTTAAATAATGTATCAATTTCTTGAGCAAGCATTAGTCACATTAGTTTATGGTGGTGTATTCAATTATTTAAGGACTTCTAATTTACTTTGATTCTTACTCTACCACTGAAAGCACCAAAAGATGATTTGATAGGATGAATATCCATCTCAAGTACAAAGTCAGTAGGCTGGCTCTTTTCCACCCGAAGTAAAAATAACTACAGCTACTTTAACTATCTATGTTGGTTGCTTTTTCTAAATTTTATCCTTAGGTTAGCATGCATGAGATCAAGTATGTAACGGCCATTACGACTTGGGTAAATCACTTGGATGCTTGTGAATGAAAATAAAAGTGCTTTATATAAGTTGTATAAGACTTGTAAATATTGTATAACAAGTCTACAGACTGTAATTTTAAGTTCTGAGTTCCTCTATATTATTGCTCTGCAAGAGCATGACTGTTGCAGTTTGCAGTAAAGAAGAAATATATCAGAATATACCATGTCTCACTTGGTTTACTTCCAGTAGTTTACATCATTGCATCTCTTGTTGCCACCAATCAAAGACACACACAGCAACAGTTTTCTCACAACATATATAACTTCATCGATGATTGAAGGTCAAGAGTTTGCTATCTGTAAAATTTTCCTCACTTCACATGGATAGTGAGGTATAATGGTCAAGCTAAAGAACAGTTATACTACGAAGACTCGTATGGTTTGTGTATTCATCAAAAGTGAAAATGAATATTTCAAGTTTTCAACCATCACTGATGCGTGCACACATGTGTGGGCATACATGCACATGCAAGATGATAAGGGATCAAAAAAAGGAAGTCCTGTTACCATGCTTATGCTATTTCAAACAATATTCTGGAGTGAAAATAAGGGAGTCAGCAGAACGACAGCGGGGAATCAAGAACAAACCTATTAAGTTAATTGATCCGTCAAAACGACTGATTGACAAAAATGATTCGGCATTGCCATCGATTGGTTCAAGTATATACTTGTCTGGGAATTGCCATAACCTCAACCGTGTGTAAAGCTTCTTCTCAGGAGTACCCTTATTTGTATCATTCATGACTGGATATGCTGGAAAGAAAAAGACAAGGCATAGACATCTCAAGCCATTTGGTTAAACGAGGTCCAAAGACTCCAAACTAATTCAATAATATTATAATCCATTGAAGAGGAAAATTAGTACATGAAGAAATAACACTAGAATAGCAATTCAACTCTGCATATATCAAACTGCAACTGCAATGACCTAGTCAGGGCAAACTATGAATCTCAAAATTCCAACCTGAATGCCTATCAATAAATACTGTTTGATGATTTAACACATATAACTGAGAAAAATATACAATCAAGACTCCAGTTTGCACTTCCATTGTTTCATGACTAAAGAAAAAATAACATTCCAACAAATATATGATTATTTGATTGTTAATGTAGTGCATACATAGATGGAAATATTGGAGAATAAAATGGTGGCATTCAATAATAAAATTATAACAATCTTAAGTTTGAAGACACTTGAATCTAATATAAGTCACCAATCTCCAAGTCAGTGATATCATATTCCAAGGCAAGACATCAAATTTCAAAACCAAATTCTCAAATTCCCAAACAAGTTCTAAGGCACCATAAATAATAGCATTCTGTAAATTGTGTCCTTGTAAATTGAGGTCATTCATTAATAGGGTTGTTGAGAGCCAGACTAATTAATAAGATAGGAGATAGTTGAGATCTCATATGTACAAATCACCCATAAGATGAGAGAGGAGGTTTGGGAGCTAAATCATTGTAATTGAGCTTTGAGCTCTTTGCTATCCTAAAAAACGAAAAAGTAAGTTCTCTTTTCTCATCTTATATTTCCTCTCACCCTCTTCCCCTTCTTGTTCCACATCATTTGCTATCAGAACGGTGCTATTCTCTTGGTCTACTTCCCTCTTCTTATGGGAAATAAAAAGGACAAAGGGCAATGTGGCAAAGGAATGATGGGACATGATAAAGACAGAAGGGATGAATGAATTGAAGCTCTCCAAAGACAACTTGAAGACCTTAGAATGCATCTTGTATGTCAAGAAGACCATGGCTCTAGAAGCTCAACACATGACTATGCAAGTGACAGGTTCAAGAACGTGAAACCCTTTGCATCTAAACAAGCTACAAGAGTGTCAATTATGGCGGGATTTCTTCAAACAAACATCAATATCAAGATTGATTTGCTGAAGTTCCTTGGACAACTTCAACCTGAAAAGTTCTAAATTGGCTCAGTGACTATGAGAAATTCTTTAAGTACAGGAAGTTGTCAAATTCCAAAGCAAAATACTAAATTTCAAAATCAAGTTATCACTTTTCCAAAGAATCAAGTTGCATGACAGTTTTGGTTATAGATATGCTCCATTGTTCATTATCTGACAGGGGCAGAAAAAAGTTCAGTCTGATGATATCTGACGTTGCACAATTTTGACATTGTTCAGTTTGATGTTGCATAATTTAAAATTGTTTTATAACTTATCCTTGTAAATTGAGGTTATTAACTATGATTGTAAAGAACTGAATATTCTATAAAATGTAGTCGAGAAAATTGAGATCCTAAATGTACAATAGAGGAGAGGAGGGGAACCTGGGAGGCAACCTTGAATTAGCATATTAATCATTGTAAATGAGTTTTAAGCTCTTAGTTGTCCTAGGAAAAGGAAAAAAGGAAGTTCTCTTTTCCCCTATCCCATTGCAGATAAATGCAAATTCACACTTCGAGAATTCAGACAGCAAACCCAAGAAAGTAAGGGAAGATAAATCCCTATAGATTAAAATCTAAGAGAGGAATCAAGAAATTCTAGCAAACATATGATTTTTTTTTATCACAAACACAAAGGTTCAGAGAGCGAACAGACAGAGAAGAACTGAAATCTAGACAAATCAGAGAAAGATCCCAAAATAGACATAAACCCAAGAGAGGGAAAATTTTGAATAAGAACGAATCTCCGACAAACATACTAGTTCTTGATCACAAACAGAGAGACAAATCCCCAAGAATTCAGAGGTCCGACAAGAACCAGAATCAGACAAATCCCAATAAAATGAACCGTAAAAGATGGAAGATCAAAGGTCCGACAAGAGCAAGACTCAGAGACACATAAAGGTTCAGAGAGCGAACCCATAGGGAAGAATCGAAATCTCGAAAAATCAGAAATATATCAAAAAAAGACAGCGTAAACCCAAGTGAGGGAAAATTTTGAATAAGAACAAATATCCGGCAAACATACTATTTCTTGATCTTAAACAGAGAGACAAATCCCCAAGAATTCAGAGGCCCGACAAGAACAAGAACTAGACAAATCCCAATAAAAATAATCAGTAAAAGATTGAAGATCGAAGGTCCGATAAGAGCGAGACTCAGACACGCACACAGGATTTCCAGATCTTAAACAAGAAGGCAAATCCCCACTACAAGAATCCAGAGAAATCACAAACCCCAAAAGAATTCGAACCTAAGAGAGGAGGAGATCAAGATCGAGGGTTCTTGATCGTTCGTTACCTCGAGGGCTAGAGAAGACGGCTTAACGACGCGACAGTGAGGGCGCCGGGGGCTGGAGAGGAGGAGACGAGGGAAGGCGAAGGAGTATAAATAGGGGCGGGAGAGGCGGAGGTGGAGGGATCTGAACGTGCGGGTTTCGCGGTGGGGACGGCCAGCGAACCACGAATGGGAGCGTCCACTGCGCAACGCCGCAGTCCGCTTCAACGGAACATGGGAACGACGAGGGGGATCAACGAAGGCGAACAGCTCACCAAGTGGCGGTGGTATCGTGTGGGTAGTTGGATGCCATGTACATGTTAGAATAGGATTCCTTTGGGTGGTGCGATGGACCATTTTCTGAAACGGCTCGTGGCTTATTTCTTTTTAGTTGACGGTATTTTCCTCTATTTCTTGCATTGTGTAATTAGAGCTTCGAACTAATTAATTGTATGATTGAAATGGGATATAACGTGAAACCGAAGACTAATTATAGATTATCTCTGTAATCTATAATTATTTTTTATCATTCTGGTCTTTATAATTTTAAAAATTATATTGAGATATATATATCTACGAGAGTAAAATATTTAGTTTTATTTTTGTTTTCTCACATTGTCAATTCTACTAACAAAAATAATGTATGTGTTGAATGAGAAACCAAAGTGAGATACATACTTAGTAATAAATCCTATGATATTTTCGTCAATAGAATCAATGATTAAATGTTTCAATTTCATGAGTACAGAAATCTCAATATAATTTCTGAAAATACAAATATCAAAATATTAAAATTAATTAATTATAAAGAGATAATTTATAATTAGCTCTCAAATGGATGAAAGGTTGCTTAGTGCACAAATTATGTAATATTTGAATCTTCTTGAAATTGATTGAAACGTATGTAGAATTATTTATCTAAAAGAATGAATATACAAACATAACATTACGTGTTATGACCTTAACAAGATATAAAATAGCAACTAACACCTTGATTTCAAGTCTCAACACCATTTGAGTTTCTTTATTTTTGTTAACATTCTTAATGACAAAATCACCTTCGATCAATTACTGCCACAAATAAAAAAAAAATGAAGAAACATTTTTGGGAACATTTGAAGCTATTACATTTGAAAAGATAAATATGGGGAAATACTTTGGAAATCAGAGCAACGCTGATCGTTCATTTGAGCCAGTGGGACTAAGAAAATTTGGTACATTCCTCATCCTGGATTCCCCATATCATCTACTGGAAAATATAGTTATTGGGATGTGCTGAAAGCTTGAGAATTCACATGGCAATTGGAACACAATTGAGTTTATCATACTATGTTAGGATAAACTTACCCCCATAAATGCAGATGTTACTTAATGTGCCATTACAACCCCTGGAAATGCAGTACCAAGCTTACAGTGCCATTACAGATCTTCTGGCCAAGAGACTTGTCACACTGCATCACAGAGACAAACAATCAAGAGATCAACCATATCTGAAACCAAAGGAGCACAAACAAGTGGGAGAGGAGTAGCAAGGAATGAGGGACTGACCTGAGAGACCAGTAGGAAATCCATATATTTTGTAATTCATGTGTCACCACCCTATGGTCCTACTCTACATATGAAATGCTCTTGCCTGCATTGAACATTTGAGATTGATATAGAATTTATATGCTATATATACATCACAAGGTCAGGAGCCCAAGAGCAGTATCTCTCTCCAGGCTGCTGCTTGTACACTGCATTCACCAAGAGAGATATCGCATATCTCATATTGAGGGCTATGGAACAATTTATTATCCGACTCTCAGTTACCTCTGTTGAATTCAGTAAATTGACACAACAAGTTTGACATTACTTTCTGACAGGTTCTAACTTGGGGTACATGCACTTAGGATCAGGTTGAAATTTTCTACTCATCCTGATGGTTAAGAAACAAGGAAATCGCAAATGTATTTGAAAGGACTCACTTTCTCACGCCTTCCGTTAACAACACAGGTGGGAACTGGGTACCTCTCTGCATGTCGAACAGGATCATACCTGGAAGGGAAGTAGTTCACCTGAGTGAAAGCAACAATCACATAAAACAGTTGGACAGAATACCTTTCGAGGCCAATATATAGAGAAGTAAAAGAAACTTAGACGGCCTCCTCATCCCGGTGCATGAAGTTCGGGAATCCATCATGGTGGTGGTGGTTGTGATATGCACACTTGGGAGCATTTACTGGAAGCATCAGATGCTCTTGTTTAAAGAAACTTATCATCTGAATAATGCCCACGCGATCCAAGTTTCCCTGAGTCACATAAAAACATAAACAAACAACTGTCAGGCAAACACTTGGTGCCACCAGTTCAATCCAGAATGTCTTCACAAGTTCAAGCTAGAAATTGATATCATACTAATCTGTCACAAGACGCACAACCACAGATGTTGGTAGCTTGGGTAAGCATCAAAACAAAAACATTAGCTATCGCACCTGGAGCATATAAACATTGTTTCAAATCAAGATTTATGTGCTAATTATTACGATTAATGTGCAACTGTTGTGCACTTGAAGAATAGATTGCACTAAAAGCAGAAGTCTGGAATAAAGTAGAAAAGTGCTTGGCTTGTACCATTAAGTATTTAAGTGTTTGCTTGTAAATAGAAATATAAATACACTTGGCAGATAGAAAAATATGTAGTATGGAAGCAAAGTTACTGCATGTTAAAACCATAATAACAAGATATCGAACCCAAAGCTTTGCCTGCAGAAGCAAGGGAATAAGTGTGTAAGGAAATTCTTTTTCACCACAAGTCAGGTGAGAGATATCATGAGTGACCTCAAAGAAGCCTTTTGCGCTAGCTCCCTTGGCATGAACAATGCATCCTGGAATTAGCTTTCTATCAAACTGAGCAAGCCTCTCAACAAGATGATAAATCCTCAAGTAGAATAGGTCCTTCAATTTTAGGATGCGCCAAAATATTTCAGTAAATACCGGAGAAAATTTGCTATATGACATGAAAATAGTGGCACCTTGTTGCCTTTAAATAAAGAAAGACTAATGATGCTAAGATCAAACATTTACACCTATGCAACATAACTTCTAGAAGCAATCGATGCAGAAAATCCTATCAGTTTGGATTTGGTATAATTTCCACACGCAAAAAAAAATAAAAATAAATTGCAGCTTCAACAGAATACCTTTCTTGATAACCTAAAAAAGAAGCTAAATTCGTGCATGAATGATTCCATTATCATGTTATTGAATGTGTGCAATGAAGAAAACCATTTCCTGGATAGTGATACAAGGAGCAAATTCACAAGTACCAATTATTCCATTAGAACTGAATCACCTTCAAAAGTAATGAGTTGTAAACGATGAGATAAATGCACTCAAAATACTTGAACTAGGTGGCACCAATTTTATGTCACAATCGCTTCCTCTGAGTTGTCAAGAGTAAACATTAAAGGATCTCTAGTAACTAAATCAATTGACTGTATTAGCATCACCATCTTGTGACTGGTACGAGAGAATCTCAATAAGAGAAACTGATATTATCCTGACAGAAATTATACGCTTGATTACTCCACGAAGCTAATTCGCTTTCCACGATATATAAATCCAGAATACAGATGAAATATACAAACCCAAAGGAAAAATGCCAATAAATCCCACTCTTTTGCTCCATTACAAGTAAATAGTTCTTCCATTACCTCGGCTTCCGATGGTGAGCGAGGAGTTATTGTTCCAAACAGGGGCCCCGGAGTCGGTGATCCAGAAGGGGAAGTTGAAGTTGCTCCAAGGGCGGTGCTGAACCAAAAGATCGATCAAAGAATTAGACTTTACAGAACCCCAAAAAGAATCATCAGCAGCGACTCAAACGATCCAAACCTTCTGCGATACCCAATAAAGAAGGAAGGATCAATGAGAACAGGTGCACGGATTAAACAGAACGGTAGAAAAAATCAGAACCAAAACAATGAACTCGAGCAATTTACAGCGAAAGATCGAGAGAAAAAAAAAATAACCAGGAAGAACGAAGATTCAACGATCATTCAACTTCCTTAGTTTGGGGAAGAAAAGAAGAATAGAAGATTAGATTTGATCCGTCATGGGTGGACGGAGTTGATACTCTACCTTGTAAGGATCCATCGCAATGCCTAGTAGTTGCCTCCCTCGTATAAGAGACACGAACCCCGGTGATGACGACCGCCAGCTTCCCAAACGGGGCACGCGAGTTCATTAAATATGGTATCATACCAGAGGAGGAACCAACCGAGTCGTCCACGCGCAGCAGTGGGCCCACAAATCCGTGTCATCTTATAGTAGGTTTATCGCCCGTCTTCTATGTATATATGCAAGTACCGAATCTGCTCATCTCAATTCACAGCGGCCGCCGTCTGTTGTGTTGGCTCGCGTGTACTGGATCCGCCGTGCTGTGCTCATCTCAGGTCACTCTGTCTCCAATTGAGAGCTTGAGTTTGGTGAGTTGCGGGTCCCCGGGTCGGATTCAGGTTTTGGGATAAATCTGGCGGGGTCCACACTTAAATACTTGTCCATGACGGGCACGTGTCGGTTTATAGTGGGCTGTGGCAACCGTCTTCTGCGTATGAATGCAAGTGTCGGATTTGCTTGGTTTAATATATACTTGTTTGAGTTCCGTGCGTTGCGTCGGACCGCGTGTCATTTGGACGCGTTTCGCGTGTTGGCAGGCTCTTGCTGCCGCATTTGGTGTTAGCTCGCGCGTACTGGATCAGCTGTAGTCACTTTGCGTTGAATTGGATATGGGTTTGGTGCGGTGTGCGTCGGATAGGGTTCAGGATTTAACATAAACAAGTGGGGAGTATGAAATGAGATGAGGAGTCGACGAGGTAATCCATGGCATCAATCGACGTGGATGGAACCAAATATGGTAAAGTAATTACGACCGTTGGATGTGCCATCTGTTGGTGATGCGATGATGATCATGGTGCTTTTAGCTCTTGGTTTCACAGGTGCGTTTAAGAGAGGAGGTTGTTTGATTAGGTAATATGCCATTTTAAGTGTACTTAAAGTTGAGATAAATATATTATAGTTGATATGACAAATGCTGACCTGGCCGTCAAGTCATCACACCCTCGGACAGCTGGCCCGCCGACGTGGCCGACCCGATGCAGGTAACCGGCCGGATATACGGGGGGCGCCAGTGCTCGTACAGTCGACCTGACACAGGTAAGATCGACACCCCCCACCTGCAAACGCACGTCTCATTGCAAGGACAGCAAGCATGACGGGAGGGTACGGCGGTATGGTAAGTCATAAAGGCAGTAAGGTTATCAGGTACGAATGATCTACAGCACCCACTATAAAAGCTCCTGCACCTCCACGGGGTAGGGGGATCGCAGAAACGAATCACTGAGCTAACTTGACCGTCGGAGGGGTCACGTCGGGAACCTACCCGACCCGACCTCCTTGCAGGAGTTGGCGGCCGACCCAAATTGGATTACTCCCTCTTCACCCGGACTCCACCACTCCAATAGCCGACCTTCCAAGCCGGGCTCTGAATCACCACTCATCCGGACGAGCTCCCACTCTGTACCGAGAAGACTGCGAGGCGGGCGAGCTAGCGCACACGGGCCTGAACCAGCAAATGCTTGCTCAACAAACTTGAAGGCGGGACGCATCTACTAGGCAAGCACCAGAATAATCTCTATCATTTTTTGGCGCTAGAAGGAGGGTCCATGTCGCCAGAACGCCCACTCACGGATTCGGGCACAGAGCGCCAGACGGAACCTGATCACCCTCGACTGGCGGAGGAAGTCCTGACTGCCATGCCAACCCCCAACCGCTTTTGGAGGATGATGACCGACCCGGGGTTCACCTCACCCGCATCAAACCTCGCGCCATTCATGATCACGGCAGAGGCTTTCCTCGGCCTCACCAGCCAGGTCCAAGCACTAGCGGGGATGGTTCAGACCATAATCCCGTACCTACCCTAACTGGTGCATTCAGCGGCTCATCAACCGGCTCCCCCCCCTTAGGGGATCGGCCAGAACTTGGTATGCTCGTCTAAAACCCACATCCATACCGTCATTTGACGTGTTAGCAAGGGAGTTCGAGTCGAACTTTTTGGCAAGTGCACTCCCGAGGCCTACCACAGCCTCGCTCCTCGGGATGGCCCAAGGGAGCGACGAGCCCCTCTCCCAGTTCGTAGGAAGATTCACATCGCAAGTACAGGGCATTCCCGACCTCCATCCGTCCCTGGCCATCCAAGTATTTCTAACGGGGCTGAAGCCGTCAAGGTTCTTTTGGTCACTGATCGAGCGACCACCAACAACTCTGCCCGAGATGTTGCAACGGGCGCACCAATATGTGGCAGTCGAGACCCTGATAGCCGGCAAGCGGGACGAGACGAAACGCTCTCGGGGGGAACAGTCTCGTGGGCATCTAGCCCCACCTCTGAAGAAAAGAGAGGACAGGTCGGGCTTGCTGCCAGCCAGACCTCCTCCGACTCCCCTCAACTCAACCCGAACGGAGATCTTTTTCCAAATACGGGAGAAGGGACTCTTGAAGGCACCAAGCCCGATGAAGTCGCATCCCGAGCGGCGCGACAAGAGGAGGTACTGCCGCTTCCATCGAGAGTATGGTCACGACACCGAGGAATGTCGTGACCTCCGGTACCAGATTGAAAACCTTATCCGGCACGGGCACCTGCGGCGATACGTCCACGAACAACCCCCTCTCTCGGACGGTCGGCCACCCCGAGATCTGTCTCCCCGACCGCAGGGCCCGATCGAAAAACAGATCGACGTCATCTTCGGCGGTCCAGCATCAGGCGGCAACAGCTCATCGGCGCGAAAAGCATACGCGCGATCCGAGGCCGGAAAGAGGCTGCTGCATCATGAAGACCTCGACGTCACGTTCAGGTCGCAAGACGAGGAGCACTCATCTCACGACGACGACGCTAGTAATCTCAATCCGCATGGCCAATGCCTATGTCAAGAGGGTCATGATCGACACGGGAAGTTCAACTAACATCCTGTATTTCGATGCCTTTCAACTGTTGGGATTGACCGACCTAGACCTCACCCCCCTAACATCTACCTTGACAGGGTTCACTGGTGATTCCATCTCTCCCATGGGGACAACCACGATCCCCGTCACGTTCGGGGGGGAGCCGAGATCAAAGACTCTACTGGTGTCGTTCATGGTGGTCAAGCTCCCATCTGCGTACAACACCATCGTCGGGTGCCCGACCCTCAATCTACAACCGACGAGTACGCCCACAACACGTCAGGTCGGGCGACTTGGTGCTCCGAAAGACCGAGGTCAGCGATCCGACCCGGTCCCGCGGCAAGCTGGCCCCGAACTGGGAGGGTCCCTACCGAGTTATAGATGTTATCCGAGACAGGACTTATACACTAACAACCATGGAAGGACGGATGTTGCCAAGAACCTGGCACATCAGAAACTTGCGAAAGTTTTACGCATGACAATGTCAGCAAAGTGACCTGGATTGTATTACCACTTATGCCGAGTTGAAATGCAACTATGTCTGCAAAACGACTTGACTTGTATTAACTTGGGACGAGTACAAAACAGGTCGGGAGCCAATATGAGGGCTACCCGACCCGAGTTACAAGCTTCAAAAAAAAAAAAAAAAAGAGAGAAAAAACAGCAAGTGGAGAACAAAATCAGGACTCGGGAGGCGCCGAGTCGTCGAAATCCTGTTGCCGCTCCATCGGCACTGAGTCATCCTCGGGGTAAATAGTGAACGGATCTTCTTCAATATCGGCATCAGGGTACCGGGCACGAAAGCGAGCCAGCGCCACCCGATACCCGTATTCGTAAGTGACCCGCCCCATCCGTTTCAGACCCTCTTTGAAGCCGAGGGACCCTTTGTACTCAGCAACCGCCTTCCCCGGCAGCTCGGCTCGGGCATGTTCCAGGTCCTTCACGGCCTGCAGCAGCTCGTCATCCTCCGAGCCCTGGCTCGGGCTTCCTTCAGCAGATGATGGACATCACCCAGATGGCCCCGTAGCTCTCTCTCCGAGGTTTCGCGTCTGAGGAGCTCCTCGGCTCTTTCAGCCTTTATTTTCTCGAGCTCCTCCTTCAGCCTGGACGCCCGTTCCACGGCCTCGGCAACCGCCTCGGGCCCTCCCTTGGATTTCAGGACGTCGAGCTCCTCTTGCAACTGCTTGACCCAATGGTCCATGAAGGTGATCAGTCGACCCGCATCATGGACTCGGTCAACCAGTGCTATTTGGAAGTGTTGGCTCTGCACGAAAGGATAATCTTTAGAATATATAAAAAAAAAGATAAACTTACACTACGGAGGCACAAGTCGGAAGACTTACCAAGACAATCTCCTTGGTGGCTCGGGCCATCAGAACCTCCGAGGGGAGCGTGTACAGCTCCCGCGCCAGTTGGGGATGGAGAATCCCCCTTTCGTACTCCTCGGCTGCCAACGAAGTGTGCCACACCTACGTCGAGTTTTTCAGCCCCGCCCACCGAGCCTGTAGCTCCTTCTCGGGGTCTTGATGCCCCAGGTCAGACATCAGCAGGGCATAATAGCCCTGGTCGCCCTTGTAGACCTTTGTCTTGAAGAGGTCCTTCATGGACCTCGGGCGCTCTTGGACTGGTGAAGCGACCCCCTCCTCGGACTCCGCGGGTTCCTCCGCCCTCTCTGGTGATGTGGCAGGCCCCTTACCCTTGGAGCGGGAGCGCGACCCCCCTTCGCCGACCTGGGACTTGTGCTTTCTCGTCAGCACCTTCGTCTTTTTCTGCTGCTTCCCTGCAGTTTCTGCCTATTCAGTCAGGGGGGGGGGGGGGGAGGGGGGGGGAGCTGGTTTTTTCAGTGGAGCCCTCGGAGCCTCCCTAGCAGGAGACACGCCGACTTCACGGGCACTGGGGCGGCTCAGAGGGGCCCTTCCGCCAGCCACTCTTGGCATCCCGCGAAGCTCCCCGAGATCCATCCGGTCTGCATCACAACTTACAGGTCAGTAAGAGATTAGTGAAGCTTAAGCAGAGCAAAATGCTAGTACCCTTGGAGGCCGGACTCAAACCCGCCTCAGCGAGCCAAAGCTCGGTCATCTCCTTGATCGCACGAGAAGAGGAGAGAACCCCCTTCAATCGGCCGACCAGGACGATCTCCTCCTCGGACAGATAAGGGGGGGCGTTGTCGATCGGATGAGCCGACCAGCTGAACCCGAATCCCCAACCCAGACTACTAACGTAAAGATAGCGAGACTTCCAACCTTTGTTACTGGAAGGTGCCCCGCTGACCCTGAAACCAACTCGGGCGGTGAGGTAGTAACCGCCCCGACTCTTGCACAGGCGAAAACACGCCATGAACAAGTCCCGAATTGGGATAATCCCAGCTCCTCGGCACTCACCCAAAAAAATCACGAGGTAACGCCACGAGTTGGGCACTACCTGGCTAGGAGAAATTCTCCACCATTTCAGGCACTCCTCAATCAGAGGGTGCAAAGGAAACCGAAGACCGGCTTCCAAGGCATCTACCGAGATGCACATGCCGGGGACGTCCAAGCTATAAGGACGTTGCCCCGGCTCTGGAACATGCAACCCGTATTCAGTCGGGATGATGTACCGTGCCCTAATCGCGGCAAGTGACCCCTCAGTCACCGCCGAGTCGAGGTCATGATCTGACATCATGACCTCCAAATCCCTCTGAACCCGCGCGTCGACAGGCGACGGGGGCTCAGAAGACGCTCCCGAGGAACTAACCTTGGGATCACCATGACTCGACTCCCCCGACCCCGGGGGAGAAACGACCCTGACACTAGTGGAGGAGCCCGACGAGGTCATCGAGACCTGTTAAAAAGGGGTTGCCGAGCTGAAAGGGCGAAGGGTGGCTATGGTGGTCCGAGACGGAGGCAGGAAGAGGGCAAAATGAGCAAGTGATGTCTCTGCCCAACTCAGCAACTAACTTATAGCACCCAAGGGAGTCGTTTCAGCTTCCCGAGGTAAGTGGAAGTGCCGCCACCCCAAAAAGCACTCAGCGCATTAAATGCGCCATAACTATGACCGAAACCCTAGGTAGGGGACGAAAAATACATATATATATATATATATATAATATTGTCAGAAAGGCGTATATCCGGATTTGCGCCCGAGATCACTCTCTCGGCCAAATCTTCAGATTTGCGCCCGAGGTCACCTTCTCGGCCAAATCTCCGGATTTGCGCCCGAGATCACTCTCTCGGCCAAATCTTCAGATTTGCGCCCAAGGTCACCTGCTCGGCCAAATCTTCAGATTTGCGCCCGAGGTCACCTTCTCGGCCAAATCTCTGGATTTGCGCCCGAGATCACTCTCTCGGCCAAATCTTCAGATTTGCGCCCGAGGTCACCTTCTCGGCCAAATCTCCGGATTTGCGCCCGAGATCACTCTCTCGGCCAAATCTTCAAATTTGTGCCTGAGGTCACCTTCTCGGCCAAATCTCTGGATTTGCGCCCGAGATCACTCTCTCGGCCAAATCTTCATATTTGCGCTCGAGGTCACCTTCTCGGCCAAATCTCCGGATTTGCGCCCGAGATCACTCTCTCGGCCAAATCTTCAGATTTGCGCCCGAGTTCACCTTCTCGGCCAAATATCCGGATTTGCGCCCGAGATCACTCTCTCGGCCAAATCTTCAGATTTGCGCTCGAGGTCACCTTCTCGGTCAAATCTCCGGATTTGCGCCCGAGGTCACCCTCTCGGCCAAATCTCCGGATTTGCGCCCGACTTCACCCTTGGCGAAAGCCCTACAACGCAATTCCCGAGCTCATGCTCGGTCGGATCGACTCTTGCTACACCACAATTCTCGAGCTCATGCTCGGTCGGATCGACTCTTGCTACAACGCAATTCCCGAGCTCATGCTCGGTCGGATCGACTCTTGCTACAACACAATTCCTGAGCTCATGCTCGGTCGGATCGACTCTTGCTACAACGCAATTCCCGAGCTCATGCTCGGTCAGATCGACTCTTGCTACAACACAATTCCCGAGCTCATGCTCGGTCGGATCGACTCTTGCTACACCGCAATTCCCGAGCTCATGCTCGGTCGGATCGACTCTTGCTACACCGCAAATCCCGAGCTCATGCTCGGTCGGATCGACTCTTACTACAACGCAATTCCCGAGCTCATGCTCGTCGGATCGACTCTTGCTACAACACAATTCCCGAGCTCATGCTCGGTCGGATCGACTCCTGATACGTCGTGATTCCCGAGCTCATGGTCGGTCGGATCTACTCTTGCTGTATCATAATTCCCGAGCTCATGCTCGGTCGGATCGACTCTCGATACATCATAATTCCCGAGCTCACGCTCGGTCGGATCTACTCTTGCTACATTACAATTCCTGAGCTCCTGCTCAGTCGGATGAACCACCATACCATTCGAAATCCCCAAAGTCCGCATTCGGGACTAGTTCAGGGTGATCTCGAACCAGCGGTTAAATGCAAGACCTCATCTTCGACACCCTCATCAGGCGCCTCGAGAAGGTCTTCCGGGGGGGAGAATGATATGACAAATGCTGACCTGGCCGCCAAGTCATCACACCCTCGGACAACTGGCCCGCCAACGTGGCCGACCCGACGCAGGTAACCGGCCGGATATACGGGGGGCGCCAGTGCTCGTACAGCCGACCTGACACAGGTAAGGTCGACACACCCCACCTGCAAACGCACGCCTCATTGCAAGGACAGCAAGTATGGCGGGAGGGTACGACGGTATGGTAAGCCATAAAGGCAGTAAGGTTATCTGGTACGAATGATCTACAACACCCACTATAAAAGCTCCTGCACCTCCACGGGGCAGGGGGATCGCAGAAACGAATCACTGAGCTAACTTGACCGTCGGAGGGGTCACGTCGGGAACCTACCCGACTCGACCGCCTTGCAGGAGTTGGCGGCCGACCCAAATTGGATTACTCCCTCTTCACCCGGACTCCACCACTCCAATAGCCGACCTTCCAAGCTGGGCTCTGAATCGCCACTCATCCGAACGAGCTCCCACTTTGTACCGAGAAGACTGCGAGGCGGGCGAGCTAGCGCACACGAGCCTGAACCAGCAAATGCTTGCTCAGCAAACTTGAAGGCGGGACGCATCTACTAGGCAAACACCAGAATAATCCCTATCAATAGTAGATATGTTTAAATTATTATAAATAATATATAAATAGATAAAAATAAAAATGAGAAAGAATCATATAAAATAGTATGAATATACTCTTCATGTATTCTTATATATTATGATGAGATGATTAGTTGGTAACACATACAATATTTTTCAAATATGTGAGAGATTTTTATTAAATAATAAAAAATAAATTCTTAGTGTCACGATTCACATTATCGAAAATACTTTGTGTAAATTAATGATAGCACTTAAGTGTTTGAAATGAAATAATTAAATTTAAATTAATAATAATATACTCAACAAATTCTTATATATTTTCTTTCCCTTTCAACATGGGATTAAGTTTGGGGTGTTACATTTAATTTAACTAAAAATATTATCCAGTATATATAAAAAGCTTAAATGATAGAAAAATATTGATGTATCCGAGTGTAGATATATGAAGTATTCTCTTGACATCCGGATGCGCTGTATTTGTATATCTATTTGAATACTCTTTGTTTAATCCAAGATATCATGTTTTGTGATTAAAAACCTCAATAAAGTCAATTCCAGATAATTTGAATATTTTGTTAATATTCACCGTCATATTCTTTTCAATCAATATCTATTTTTAAGATAATAGCATTTCAATCAAACTGAATCGATAACAAAACATGAAGACTAAATTTAAAATTTTCCTCTACTCATTTAAAAAATGCAGTAACTCTAGTAAAATTTACAGGAGAATGAGCTTCTATCAGTCTAATTATATATTATTTATAATTAATTATCTTTAGTATTCTGATTTTTATATATTTTTTAAATTATACTAAAAAATTTATAATTATAAAAATATATTTAATCTCGTTTCTCGTGACATCAATTTTATTGACCGAAGATACTATACATATTCAATGATAAATCTAAGCAAGACAAAGCCTACTAAGTGATAAACTCTACAATATTTTCATCAGGAGAAATAAGATTAAATATTTTATTTTTATAAATTTAAATATCTTAATATAATTTTTGAAAGAATAAGCATAGGACTAATATATAATTGACTCAAGTGAATCCTCACTCGATAGTGTTAGCTTAAAAAGACTCTTTAACCATCCAAGATATAGTGTTATTTGCTTGATTGACCAGTGTTAATATGGTCTGACCCAAATGCAATGCTGTGGCAATACGATAACAGTGTTAGATCCGAAGGAAGCATCACATTCTAACATCCAATTATAATTGCACTGAACTGTTTTGAGTGTTTTGCTGCAGCCATTGGCCGTTGGGAGGGAAAGTTGTCCACTGTGCAGGGAACACAGGCTCCTGACACTTCTGATTCCCAAAGCTTTTCCTTCCCCGGTCAGCTTTATATTCGGGTAAAACCATCTTTTATTGGTGCTTCTTCATTCAGTATCTGAAGAGGTCTTCCCGTTCTCTTCCGCTTGTCAGCTTTTTTATTTTTTTATTTTTTTATTTGAGTGAAATTCTAAAAAAGGCATTTCATTTTGAGATAAATCAACCGATCCATAGTTTTATAATATTTTTTTATAGGTTTATGTTAATTTTTAGAGAGTTTCAAGTTTTTTATAGGTTTATGTTAATTTTTAGAGAGTAAGTAGTATAGGTTCAAGTTTTTAAAAATAAAAAAATATTAATTATTTTTATAATTAGTTACCTTTAATATCTAGATTTCTATGCTTTGAAAGTTATATTGAGATTTTTATAAACATTTAATCTTTTGTGCTAACAAAACCCATTTTTATTTTATGAAATTATCTTTTTAACTTTTCATAGGAATTTCAATATTTTACTTTCGAAAATATAATAATCTAGATACTAAGGATAGCTAATTAAAGGGATAATATATAATTAATTTATTTAAAATTCATTGAAGATGAAAATTAAGTTTATAATATATTTTGAGGCTTTGTTTTTTGATTAAAATATTTTTATAAAAGTTTCAAAAACACTATAATTATATTTTTTTAAAAAAATATTATAATCAGATCCATCTGATCCAATGTAAATGATGAGCCTTTTCCATCCAAAATCCTTTTAATACTTTCCATCAATATATCAAAGGGTGTTTGAACATTCAAATTCATGAAATTAGAAAGTAATTGATGAAAGAATTTTAGATCTACTTTTTGGTTTAGTTTAGATAACTATTTAAATAGTAGTTATCCTTAATATAATTATGTTCAGGTTTTTCTCAATAAGATTCTGAGTTTTAATTAACATAACTATCCTTGTATAATATTATTTAAAACTATTATAGTAGTGAAAAATATTATAGATGCTTAATTATCACTAATGATAATGGTTAGTGTAAAATTAACCTAAATATTTTAAACTTTTCAAGGATAGATACGTAAAAACAACTTTGAAGTTATGATGACCAGTTTGACATGAACAATTGCTATGCCCAATGAATTCAAATCACCATATTGGCCCCCACACCCCATCACATGCCATCCTCAACTAATAATGACCTAACCTTCTTTGTGGAGCTTTTCTCATAAAAAAAACAAAATTGATTATTTTATTTGACGAATTTAAGTCAACAATAACAGTTTCATCTAATCCTGAAATGATTTTTCTTTTTCTGGATTTATGATATTAAAAAATATTATTTTTGTTCATTTTTGGGATGCGTGAAACAATTTGATATGCACAGTTGAACTGCAGCTTTCCGACACGCTCCTTGGTCGACCGGGACAGGGCATCGGACGGCTGTCAGTGAACGGTAAACATCGCTACCCTATGGGACCACCGAGCCACGGCCGTCTGATGGACCCCCGAATTCCCCTCACAGAAACCATTAAAGAAGGAAATGCCGAACCGTTGCGTGCGAACCCATGAGAATTCGAAACGCAACTAACCGTTGGAAAGGTAGAGTGGGATGTATCCGTCCAGATGAGATCCGACGGCTTTGATCTACCGGCCGTTGGCTTGATCGCCACCGGGGGAAGCATCTCCGGACATCGTCCCCTTCTTTACGTTCCAAAGGTTCCTTCTTTTTCCCCTCGACCCTCTCCTTTTTGTTCTCTTCCAAACCCCACCGAGGGGAGAGAGAGCGAGAGGGAGAGTGAGGGATCACTAGATCCGCATCGATCTGCCCGATCCACGGGGGCCGCAGCTTGGTTCAAGCCCTCGCCTCCCAATTGGAACTCACGGCGAGCTGAGGGCTCGGACCTCGGAGCCGCGGATTCTGTTCTGTCGATCGCAGCGAGTAGGGGAATTTGGAAGGTTCCCGTCAGTTTCTTGATGATGGTTTTGTTGGTTTTTGGCGGATCGATCTGTGATTCTTCGAGCTGTCTTGGTTTCTTGGTTTATTTTGTGGTTTCTTATGGTTTCCAGGTGAGGGAAATGGATAGAGTTGACGGGAACAGCCGGGGCATGATGAAACCAGCTACTTTCCGAGGTTCTTGCTAGAATTCACTTCAAGATTCTGATGTTGGGATTCGAAATCTCAGCTGAAGATGACTCAATTCCTCCTTTTCCTTTTGCCGTCACAGATATGGGCGATCGAAGAGCGTTGAGGGATATAAGGAATTTGATGGGAGCGCCGCCGTATCCTTGTGCGATCAACAAGAGGGGAATGACAGAGTAATGCATAAAAACTCGATCTTATCTTTGACTGATCGTTTTCTCCTTCCGATCTAATTTCTGTTGCACTCTTTCGATTCCACAGCAAGAGTAATTTGGATGATAAGAACCCATCGTTCGTAGCTCGACGGCCGGTGACAAGGTTGGTCTGAGACCGAGTTCATTTTTCTTTCCCGTCCTCTCGTGTTCCCTTGTCTGGCTTTAACCGGATGATGTGTTCGTTTCCTAGAAAATTTGCGGCTACATTGGCAAGCAAACCACAAGCTTATCGCCAGGTAATTTCGCGCGATTAAATGATCAAGAAATGCACTATTGTTCCTCTACAGATATGCTTAGTTTTGTTTGCGTGACAGCGTGAGCAAGTGGGAAACGAGAGCCAGTACGAGATGCTGCCACCATCTGTATCAAGTTCAACTGCTTTAGATAGTTCTACTGCCATTGACGTGGATAATTTTAGCTCAAGTGATGACATAGAGTTGCCCACGGTAGAAGAGATGGAAGAAATGGTCTGTCCCAACTGCTTAGCCTCTTTTGATGGGAAGAATTTTACGTTCATGCAACTGCCATAAATGTACTTCATTTATGAGCCATTTTAATTGCAATTAATGTTGTAGGATAACTGCGATCTCAAGGAGGTGGAAATGGAGGATATCGTTGCTGAGACAGCTCCCGATATCGATAGCTGTGATTCAAATAACCCACTTGCAGTGGTTGAATATGTAGAAGATATATACAACTTTTATAGACAAACCGAGGTGAACTTTTTACCACCAAATAATACGAAAGTTCTTTGAAACAATGCATTAATCGATCTGGGATTAAGACTCTAAATGCTAATTATTCTCACTTGAAAAAAGCTGCTGACTGAATCGTAGTTCTTTTGCTGGCATGATTGCCATTACTTGACATGCAATGAATGCATTCCTATACAGGTTGCAGGTTGTGCGAGTCCCCAGTACATGTCCCACCAATTTGACATCAATGAAAAAATGCGAGCTATTCTCATCGACTGGCTTATAGAGGTGAACATGACATTGAACATATACTAGATCCTTAAGAATCATTATGCCATTATTCACCACTTTTATATACTCTATGATTATTCCTGAAACTTTCCTCCACAGGTGCACTACAAATTTGAGCTGATGGAGGAGACTCTCTTTCTAACTGTAAATATCATAGATCGGTTTTTAGCGAGACAAACCGTGGTAAGAAAGAAGCTTCAATTGGTGGGAGTTACAGCCATGCTTCTTGCTTGCAAGTACGAGGAAGTCTCTGTCCCGGTGGTAGAGGATCTAGTGCTCATCTCTGACCGAGCTTACACGAGGGATGAAATCCTTGATATGGTAATAGTATTTTTTATCACGCTTGTGTAGTCGGGTTCAATGGCTAAAGGAAAATTTCTGATATGGTAGGCTGTCATAAATAATGCTACCACTGTGATAGTAAGCTTGTGATCATTAAGGATAGGATTGTTGCTATTGTTTTCCATTAATTTCATTCGACTTTTGCAAGCAGGAAAGGCTGATCCTCAATACATTGCAATTCAATATGTCTGTGCCAACTCCATACGTTTTCATGAGAAGGTTTCTCAAGGCAGCTGACTCTGACAGAAAGGTATAGACTTTCTTTTGTTTGGGGTGGGGGTTGACACTTGTATGCATATATTGAACATATGGATGACATAGTTTCGCAAATCCAGCTAGAGCTTCTGTCATTCTTCATCATAGAGCTTTGTTTGGTTGAGTACAAAATGCTCAAGTTCCGCCCTTCTCTGTTGGCTGCTGCTGCAATTTACACTGCTCAGTGTTGTCTTAGAGGGTTCAAGTACTGGACGAAAACTAGCGAGGTGCACACTGCCTATCCAGAGGAGCAACTCCTGTGAGTTCCCCCTCTGTTCCTTGATCTTCGTTTGATTGATCTCTTTGTTCCTCCTGGATTCCAGTTCTAACATGTTTATTTCATTTCTTGATGGTCGTGTCCCAGCGAGTGCTCTCAGCTAATGGTGGATTTCCACTCGAAGGCTGGTCTGGGGAAGCTGACCGGGGTACATAGGAAGTACAGCACCTTCAAATATGGACTCGCAGCAAAGTCAGCACCAGCTCTCTTTTTGATGAACACTGGTCTCGAGTGCTAATTCTCCGCTGGCGAATCCTAACTTTAACATGACCGATTACACGATGAACCCAGTCCTGGGTCCAACAGAAGTTGCAGAAGCTGCAATCAAACCGTTGATGTGTTGTTCATCCCATGAATTCTCTTATTTTGACTATGGGAAGTCAGTCAGTTCAGCTGATAACTTTTAAGTGCTTGTTCTGCTTTCTACATTCGATGTGTTGTTGAGACTGTGCAAAGATTTCATTGCCGAATGGAAGAATAAGATGATTGGCTTTTTGTAAAATGTCTTCGACTTTACAGATACATACATCTTGCTATTTTACTGCGAACAACAATTAGCAGGAATCTCAAGTGATTTTAGGTTACTTCTGATGAAATTTGGTTCTTGTTGCTCGTTTGTTTGGATGATTAGTTTTTGTTTGTGTTCTGACTGTCAAGCTTTGGAACTATAAATTTAAGGGCAAATTTTTGAGAAAAATCTCTTTTTAGATTTTTCCTGAGAATTGCCACATTTTCATAAATTTCTAGCAGCATTTTTTTTATTTAATATCTGAAAACCCTATAGTCAACGCCTATCATTTTTATCCCAATTATAGTGTTTTTATACTATATTACAGTTATTTCAGTAATATTAATATAATATTTTTTATATTTTTATATTATATTATTTGTAATAATATTAAAAAATATCGTATGTTCAATTCAACTTACTTATAGTTCATAAGAGGAAGAATGAAAAAAAAGGATATGAGTAAGATACTCCTGATATTAGACAAAAATATACACTCTTAGAGAATTATGAAAATAGGATAATTTTCTTAAAAAATCATCCTAAACTGAAAATAATTTGTGATACTAAAGGATAAGCTTGCATGCTTATTGTCAAAAGAAAGGTTTAATTTTTTTCTTTTTTCCCAAAAACAACCCCGCATGTTGTTTGGGTATGTTCACCACGCTTTAACATTCGCGCAACAGCACATCTTTATGATTCGCGCATGCACCAACATCAGGGACGTTATAAGCGCGCGATCACATTTCTTTAGGAGTCGCGCGTGGGTCTGCACCCAACGCCAGAACCCGAGGAGATTGGACCGTGCCCTATAACTATCGACCCGATGGCTCCTCTCTCCCGTCTTATTGTCCACGGTGAGCGGGATGGAGAACGCTGTGGTTCTCAGGGAGTGGTTCGAGCGAGTCGATTCCAACCGCTCCGGCAACATCACCGCCCTCCAGCTCCAGGTCCGTCTTCTCCCTCAGCGCTGTCTCCCCAAACAGCAATCGCCTCCTCCTTTCTTGCTTCTTTTTTAAACCCTAATCTTGATCCTCGTTGAAAACTGCCGATCAGGGAGCACTCTCCGTCGGAAACCTCGACTTCTCCCTCTCCATCGTTCAGCAGATGATCAGGTCATCATCTTGTCCTCTTTGGTTCTAGTGCCTCTCTGGGACTTGGTATTGATGATTCTTGATTTGCAGAATGTACGACTTCGATGGAAATGGGACTATGAACTTTGAAGGTGGGTTTGATCCATGCACGAGTAGAATTTCCTTTGCCTTTTTTTCTGAATTGATTAAATTGGTCATTTCCATGGGTAGAATTTTGTTTAGTTCCATGAGATGATCTACTGCTTAGCATCTAATTTGGTGCTGCAGTGACCAACTCAGGGATCATGCTAAGTCATTTAATTATCAATTGATTCACAAAATTTATAGGGACACGTAAGTCAGTTGTGTTTTCAATGCTGATATGATCTCACTTACAATTTATATGTCTTGTAAAGGGACAGTATGTAGTTACATGGATGTAGACGACGACCCTTTGTAGTGCAAGAGTGAGAAAGGCTTTTTGGTGGTTGTTGGGTTCTTAGAATCAGGATCAAGTTTGATTGGTGTACAATATGAATCTTAATGAATCTAATATGATTGCATATGTCACAATCAGATTGTTATGGATCAAAGTAAATTATGTCCATAGTTGTTCTGAATGAGAATCGGAGTTCTGTTACAATTTATTGTTACCCCCCAATCATTGCCTTGCAATTTTGCTCCATAGCTTACCACTATCAGATCATGTTCTATACTTATTTGATATATACATTTTAAAAGTTTGTAAGACAATATATTTAAGTTGCCTTCGAACAAATCGGATTAATGCTGATCATATCTGTCCTAATTATTGGTTGGAGAATTGGATCGATCAGTTATAGTGTCAGATCCATATTCATGTCATGCTGAGTCAGATTTTGTATTCAATTGGGTCATATCTGATCAATTGACAAGGCTACTCAGAATTTGAGGATGTTAAATTTCACAAACTGCTGAATTTATTTTTTATATTCATATGTTGATAAGGTGTTGCATATTTGAGTATGCTAAATTGTACAAACTATTAAATTTCTTTATTATATTCATATGTCGATAAGATGTTCCATAAGTTCCATAGTCTTGCTCACTTATTAAAGTTACCGGACCACATAATGTTGATATGGCATCTTGATGTTTGAAAAAGCTCCTTCATTAATTGAATCCATGTTTGTTTCGCAGAGTTTCTTGCACTTAACAAGTTTCTTCTCAAGGTTAGTTCTTCTATTAGTTGAGTTTACAAAAAGTTTATGGTAGAATTTATATGATGTGAAATTGGACAGGACATAAGGCTATATACCTGCAAACCTATGTTTGTGTACATGCTTTTATTTCTTTGTTTTGGAATATGTATCAAACTGTTTTTGCTGATTTTTGGCATCATTAGCCAAAGAGGGACAAGTAGCTTGTGGAAAATATAGTTAAAACTTTTTTTTTCTAATTCTAATTTTTAGCTTCCCTACATAAGCATGGTTTGATCTGAACTGTAGGACATGCTTGATTCATCTATGTAGACCATTCCTGTTTCTGATAAACCTTAGGAAAGGACTTCTAAAACAGATGGTTACCACTAGCCTAACTTGAAATAACAGTGTGTTTCAGTAGAGTTATCGGGCTAGATTACTAAATCATGACTTATATAAATTATAAAATCATGTTTACTGGCCTTGTTAACTAATTAAAATTGTTTTGGAGTGGTTGACCACTTTCCTGCTTTACTAAAGAAGAGCTTGTCCAATGCACACTCTCCCCAACATGGGGTTTGAGCCTTTGAGGATAGTTAATTGATGCAGTTAAGCTAGTTAGGCACCAAGGATTGCCCTCTGGTTTCCTGCTTTACTAACTTTTCATTTTTTACATTTCATATTCTTTTCTTTTACAATTAATGTGAATATATATTTTTTGTAGTTTAGACTTGACAATGAATGTCATGTACTTCAATGAACATTTTGAGTGCTATGGTTTCGTTATTTTTCGTGAAAGTCTCCAACTTAGTTCATGGCAACAGATTATCAAATCAAAGTTTTAAGTCGTTGATTATGAAATGATAAACAACAATAAAACAATTCCATTAGTTTTTCTTCAACGGATCTTCATTTATTGAATCAAAATTGGGTCTATTGTAATGTTGCTATTTATTGGATATTTTCTTTACTACTAATAAGTGAGCATAATTTATTTTTATTGTGGGCTAAATTATCTTGTCTAGGCTGAATATCTAACAGAAGATGTACTGTGTCTCAAATATGCCTCATGACCTTTTATGTATTATTTGGGAACATCATAAAGTGTTCTTGTTGGCTTTGGTGCTTCTGTGTTGATTGATATTTTTTCAAATCTCTTGTAGGTCCAAAATTTATTCACAGTTCTAGAAAGGTATTGTACTTACCCTTCTACATGCTGTTCCTTTTTCATAACTGTGGTTGGCAGAGCCTTAAACTGGCCATGCTGTAAGTTTTTCAGTCACATTGTAATAATATTGCAAGCTGATTTGATTCTCCTAGATCTCTTATTGGGTCCATTAATTTGCTGCAAAATACTGGCCTTTTTCAGAAGAAAAGTCTATAGCTTTTTTTCCTGCACTTGTCAGGTTCTTTATAGTGCGGTGAATAAGTAATATGGTTTAAAGCAAGGTTTTTCTTACCGAGCAGTAAGGCCCGTACCGCCTGGCACATACTGGTTCGGCAGCTGACCGGCCGCTACCGCTAAAAATCGACCGTCGGCGGTCGATTTTGGCCGTCGGTGGTCGATTAAGGGAGAAATCGATCGTCGGCGGTTGATTGAGGAAGAAAAAGGGAAGAGGAAGAGGAAGAAGAAGAGGAAAAGAAGAAAGAAAAAGAAGAGGAGAAGAATAAATACCTCACCCGCGCACCCTAGCTGCCCGCGGGTCGTCGGCGCGCCCTCGTCGCCCGCGGGTCGCCCACGAGCCCTCGCCACCCTCGCCGCCCGCGGGCGACTTTTCTCCCCGCGCAGGGAGGCAGATCGAGGCGACGTCGCTCCTTTATTTGATTTTTAATATATTTAATATATTTAATATTATATAATATTGTATTATATATAAATATTATAAAATATTTATTATACTGGGTGGTACGCACTATGCATACCGCTCGGTATGGACCGGTACTTAAAACCTTGGTTTTAAGTACAATAAGGTATAACTATGGTAGCCTATACATATGTTCTTTGAGCTATTTTAGGAGCAAAAATTGAAATTCAGTCCTTTAATCAAATTATCAATAATGGAAAAAAAATTCTTAAATGGATTGTTCTAGTAAATTTCTATCAGTGATTTAAAAAGGCCCTCGAGCGAGGTGAGGCGAGGCCTGAGTGCCTCACATGAGGACCAAGCGACGTGCTTCAATGAGGCATCGTCTGGGTGCTTCGGGCAAGCGCTCGGTTGATATAAATCAATCATAGGTGAGTGCCTCCGTCGTTGATGATTTCTCCTGCTGTCTCCACTGCTGGTGCTTTTTGTCGCTGCCTCCACCGCTTACACAACGAACTAAGCCTCTGTCGCCGACCGAGTCTCCTCAGCTTCCGCTATTGTCTGTTGTCAATGTTGTTGCCCGCTACCATTGCTCTCCGCTGTCGCTGCTACCTGTTGCTGTTGCCCACAGCTTCCGTCGCTGTCGTTGTTGCTGTTCGCAGCGGTGCCATGACTATTAGATTAATCCTCCGCCGCTGCTGTTGTCAGCTTCTCACCGTTGCTTCTCTTCCCACTTTCCACTATCGGTGAGTTTTTATCCTTTTACTGTTAAAAGTTCTATTCTCCCCTTTTAACTACTGTTAATAGTAAATAATATACTATTAACAGTAGATTTTTCCCCTTTTCTCCCCTTATAACTATTGTTAACAGCAAGGTTTGCAATTTCGACTTGTACCGCTCGGTACGAGCGGTACATACCGGTCTGTCAAGTTGCCGGTACGCGGACTGCCCGCTACCGGGCTGTTCCGCCAAAAATCGATCATCGGTGGTCGATTGACGGAGAAAAAGGGAAGAAGAAGAAGAGTAAAAGAAGAAAAAAAGAAAAGAGGAGTACCTATTTCCTCGCGCCATCCTCACCGGCGCGCTGTCATTGCCCACGGGTCGCCAGCGCCCGTGCGCCGTCGTCGCCCGCGGGCCGCAGGCGCTTTTTCTCACGCGCGAGGATATGTAAATCGACCGTCGTCGGTCGATTGAGGGAGAAAAAGGGAAGAAGAGGAAAAGAAGAAAAAAGAAAAGAGGAGTACCTATTTCCTCGTGCCATCCTCGCCGGCGCGTCACCGTTGCCCGCGGGTCGCCAGCGCCCGCGCGTCGTCGCGGGTCGCAGGCACCTTTTCTCCCACGCGAGGAGACGGAACGTCTCCCCGCGCGGGGAGAAAGGTTGAGGCGACGTCGCCTCTTTTTTTTATTAATATTTTAATATATTTAATATATATTATAAAAATATTTATATTATATTTTAATATATTGGGCGGTATGCACTGTGCGTATCGCCCGATATCGGTACCCGGGATAAACTCGGTACATCGGTACAGACCGGTAAGTCAAACTTTGGTTAACAGTATGTAATATACTGTTAACAGTAGATTTTTAATTTAATATCATATTTTATTTAAATATTTATATTTATTAGTTATATTATATATTATTTATATTTTAATATTTTAGAGTGCTTCGCTTCGCTCAGGGGAGCGCCTAGCACCTTGGGTGTTGTGGGACCTTGGCGCCTTTTGTCGCCTAGCACCTTTTAAATCACTGATTTCTATTGGGTTTTAGATGTTTCCGTGTTGGAAGGTAAAAGAACTTCCATATACAAGACAACAATGTTGTGAACTTAGTGGGAAAATAAAAAAAATCATTTCACACTCGGTGTTTTTAGGTATTGATGCAGTGCATAGTGAGCATCGAATGCTCTTAGGTTCCAAGACAATAAATTCCAAGTTCAACCCTATCAAATTTCAGGAAAATGGTTTTTATCTTTAGATAATTATGAAAATTCAAAATCATCAAAGTACAATGCACCAAGAATTTAATATATCTTGTAATTTGTGCTTGAATTTTAGCAAATTATAACTCATTCATTAGGTGGTTGAGGGATTCAATGTACAAGGGATATTTAAAAGGGGAAAGAAGAAAGATTGGTGGGGCATTCTATTTTCTGAAACCTTATCAAACTTTTGTATTTCGAGCTATTAGCTCTTAGTATCTCTTAAAATAGAGAGAGTTCTCTTTGTCCTCCCATATCTCACTTCATTTCTCACCCTCTCCTTCTCTCTTTTATTTGTTTCGCATCATTTGGTATCAAAGCCTTGTTACCCTCTTGGAGTACTTCCTTCTTATAGTAACTAGAAAGAGCAAAGGGCCATGCAGCGAAAGAATGATGCAACTCGATAGAGATGAAAAGGATGTAGAAATTGAAGCACTAAGTTGACAAGTTACAGAGCTTACCATGTGCCTCGAACGTCAAGAAACCCATGGCTTTAGAGGCTCAAGCTATGGTTATGCAAGTGATGGATTCGAAGATATGAATCCCCTTGCATCTAAGAAACTGTAGGAGGCTCATCCATGAAGAGGTTTTTTCGTGCAAATGACAACATCAAGATTGACTTGCTAGAGTTCCATGGTCGACTTCAACCTAAGAGATTCTTGATTGGCTTAGTGTCATTGAGAAATTCTTTGAGTACAAGGAGATACTCGAAGACTGAAAAGTAAAATTAATTGTTACAAGGCTTCGAGGTTATTTTTTCAATCTGGTGGGACAAGGTGCAAGAGATGCGCTTTCAGAAAGAGAAGATAAAGATTTCGTCTTGGGAGAAGATGAAATCTCGGCTCTGTGAGTTTCTTACATCTGATTATGTTCAAAGTTCAAACTCTCTTTTCATAATTTAACAATCTTCAACAAGGTAGCAAAACCATTATCAACTACACCAGAAAATTCTACAAGTTGATGGCCTGAAATAACACTTAAGATCCGTCAGAACAACTTGTTGCAAGATATGTCGGCGGCCTACGAATTATGATTCTAGATGAAGTGGAGATGCAACGACATGAAGGTTATTTGATACTTATCCATTAGTGCTAAAATTTGAAGCAAAACTTGCTAGAAGTGGAGCAAAGAGGTATTCTAATGTTCATTTACATTCCTCTTCTAATGTTGATTTTACTTGTTATAATGTTAGTGGAACAAAAGCTAGCGAAATCATCAAAAATGCATCCAAACTAACTCCTACCAACTATGGAGGACAATCTAGTCGCACCAGTCACTTTCCTACTTGCTTTAAATGTAAACAAGTAGGACACTACATGAATGAGTGCCCAAATAGACAAGCTGATGCATGAGTCAACTTTGCCGAAAAAGAAGGTGACAATGAACAACTTGAAGATATTGGAAAACCAACATATGATGAATATCCCGAGGAGGCTTATGAAGAAATTGCACCTGAAGAAGATGAATGTTTGGTAATCCATAGAGCGCTTGCTACTTCAAGAGATGAAATCAATAAAGAATTGTTATGAAATAATATTTTTAAGATACTCTACAAGTCTCAAGACAAAGTTTGTTCTCTTGTTATTGATATTGGCAATTGCAAGAACATTGTGCCTCAAGATATGGTAGATAAACTCATGCTCTAGACAAAACCACATCCTAAACCATATCAGATTATATGGTTCAAGAAAGGCAATAAGGTACGAGTTACTAATCGATGCCTAGTTTCTTTTTCGATGGGCAAAAATTATAGCGATGATGTGTGGTGCGATGTAGTATCAATGGATGTTAGCATTATACTCTTGGGGAAGACCATGGCAATCTGATTGGTGTGCTATCCATGTTAGTAGAAAGAACACATATATTTTTAAGTTCAATGGAGTTAGAATTGTGCTTTTGTCATGCATAAAAGAATTTGCTCCTAAGCCTTTAACTCAAAGGTAGGGAAATAACTTCCTTACTTTGAATAAGTTTACAAGAGAAAACGAAGAAAATGTTGTATTTATGTTAGTTGCTAAGAATGAAGTTGTATTTATGTTAGTTGCTAAGAATGCATGTAGCTCGTAGAATTTCCTGGTGAAGTAGAAGCTATTTTAAAGGAATTCAAAGACATCTGCTCTGAAGAACCTCCTAGTGGCCTGCCTCCTCTTTGAGACATTCAATATTGAATCAATCAAACTCCAGGAGCAATCTTTCTAAACAAATCTCACTATGGATGAGTCCAAAAGGATATGTAAGAGTTGAATAGACAAGTTATGGATCTATTGCACAAGGGTTATATTCAGGAAAGTTTAAGCCCATGTGTCGTTCTAGCTCTATTGACTTCAAAGAAGGATGAAACTTGGCGGATGTGTGTTGACAGTCGAGCTATCAACCGCATTACCATCAAGTATATATTTCCTATTTCACATGTGGGTGATATGTTTGATATGCTTGTTGGTGCTCAAATTTTTTCTAAAATTTATCTTCGAAGCGGTTATCACAAATCCGTATTGAGCTAGAAAATGAATGGAAAACTGTTTGCAAGACTCAAAAATGTTTATATGAATGGATAGTTATGTCATTAGGACTTCCAAATTTTCCGAGCACCATCATGCGGGTGAATCAAATTCTACGTCCTTATATTGGAAAGTTTGTTGTTGTTTACTTTGATGTTATTATTATTTATAGTTACAACAAGCTTGATCATATTGAACGTTTGAGAACTATCCTATCAACCTTGAAGGCAGAAAAGCTATATGTCAATCTTAAGAAGTGCTCCTTCATGACCTGTAGCCTAGTTTTTCTTGGCTTCATCTTAACCCCTGCAGGTATCCAAGTTTATTCTGAGAAGACTAAAGCTATCCAAACTTAGCCAATACCAACATCGGAACATCTTTACAATTTATTCAAGATGTTTGGAGTCTTCATGGGTTGGCATCCTTTTATCATCGATTTATTCAAAATTTCAGTACTATTGTAACTCCTTTAATTGATTGCATAAAAAGGGAGTGTTTCAATGGACACCTAAGGCAAACAATAGTTTTGAATTACTAAAGGTGAAGTTATGCACTGGTCCTGTTATTGCATTATCGGATTTTCTAAAATATTTGAAGTTGATTCTGATGCCTCTCATGTGGGTATTGCTGGAGTACTTAGCCAAGCAAGACTAACAAGAGTATACTTTTGTCTTGAAGCATAAGAATGGAATGTGTCACAAGGTTGCAGATTGACTCTGTCTGCGATTGATACTTCTTAATACTTTGCGTGCCCAATTAAAAGGATTTGATGTAATAAAAAATACTTTAATGATGAAGGTTTTGGAGAAACATGGGAGTTATGCACAAAGAGTCATCATGAAGATTATGTTATAGAAGATGGTTTTTTCCAAGGTTCGCCAAACCGTATCGTACCAAGATATTGAGCTCAGTTGGGTATGGTATGGTATGTCGGTACGGAGCGGTATGTATGTATATATATATATATATATATCAAGGTTTTACCTATTGGTCCGTATCGGTGTACCAACATTTTCTCAGTACTAGTGTGGTACCGGTACTGGGTGGTATGCACAGTGCGTACCACCTAGTTCATTAAAATATATTATAATATAATATAATATTAATATATTAAAAAAGTAAAAAAGGGCGATGTCGCCTCGATCTTTCTCCCTGTGTGGGGAGCCGTTCCGTCTCCTCGCACTGCAGAAAAATCGCCCGCGAGCGAGGGCGACGACGGAGTGCGGGCGAGGACGGCGCGTGGTACTTCTTTCTTCTCTTCTTCTTCTTCTTTCTTCTTTCCTCTTATTCTTCTTCTTCTTCCCTTTTTCTCCCTCAATCGACTGTCGACGGTCGATTTCTCCTTCAATCAACCGCTGGCGGTCGAAATCGATTGTCGATGATCGATTTTGGTGGTACCGCCTGGTAGCAGGCGGTTCGCGTATCGGTAACCTGCGGACCGATACGTACTGCCTGGTACGTGCAGTACATATCAAAATTGCAATCCTTGCTATATATATATATATATATAAAGTTAAAAAATAAAAGAAAATGCGAGGCTACGTCGCCTCATTCCTTCCCCCCACGCGGGGAGAATAAACGTCTTCTCCTTAAGAAGCCCGTACAGGGAGAATAAATCTCCTTGGGAAGCCTCAACGAGAAGCTTGCGCATCGCGCGTCGTTTTCTTCTCCCCGCGATCGTCAATCATTCTCCCTACGAAGCATCGAGAAGCCCGCGGATGACAGGTCAGGATTGGGAGAGCAGCATCGGACCTCCAGGTTCTCCCTTTCTTCTCCCTCGGTTGATACCGCCCGAAATCGGCTAATGACGGTCGAAATTGATCGTTATCGCCTGACAACCGTCGACGATGGTTGAAATCGGTCATTACTGCTCTACAGTGGTCGGCGACGGTCGAAATCGACTGTTACCGTCTGACAGCGGTTGACGACGGTCGAAATCGACCGATTTTGAGTGGTAATGAGGTGGAAACAGCCCCAATCGGTGGTACCACCTGGTAGCGGGTGATCTGCATACCGGTTAGCGGGTGTACCGGTAGGTACCGCACGTACCGGGCGGCACGATTCGAAACATCGAACTTTGGTTTTTTCTTTCATGGAACTCAACTTTGTATTCCCAAATGTTCTCTAAAATAGCATATTATTCAAGAACTACACTTTGGTGGACTAGAAGGTCATTTTAGGAGAGATAAAATAGTACTTCTTGTTAAAGCAAAATATTTTTGGTCTACAATCTACCAAGATGTTACATGTTATGTGAATAGATGCAGAGTATGCCAAACTTCAAAAGGGCAAACTCAGAATCTTAGTGCATATATACTCTTCTACCAATTCCTAATGCTCCTTTGGAAGACATTAGAATGGATTTCGTGATTGGTCTACCGAAAACTCAAAGAGGTACAGTGCTTATCATTTTCATCTCATTTTCTTGATCTTAGTAAAGTATCTGAATCACCTTTATCAAGTTCAAAGGGAGAGGATTTTGCTATTACTATGACAAAAATTTATGAAGAAGTAAATAAGAAGCTTGAAGCTAGCAACTAAGTTTACAAAGAATTGGCCAACAAGCATCGTCGTGTGCGGATTTTTGAAGAACGAGATCTTGTTTGGGCCTTCTTGTAAAAAGAATGTTTTCCAGCAGGAACTTACAATAAACTCAAAGATAAGAAAATTCGTCCCTCCCGAGTTCTCAAAAGAATTAATGACAATGCTTACAAGGTTGAACTTCCTCCTAATGTTCGCACTCACTCCACATTTAACATTCAGGATTTATCATTTTAACCGTTGCAATAATGACAACTTGCAGACAAGTTCTTTCATATCTTGAGATAGTTATGAAAATTTAAATCACCAAAGTACAATGCACCATGAATTTAATATGTATTGTAATTTGTGCTTGACTTTTAGTAAATTGTGACTCATTAATTAGGTGGATGAGGGATTTAATGTATAAGAGATCTAGAAAAGGGGGAAGTAAGATTAGTGGGGCATTCTAGTTTCTGAAACCTTATCAAGCTTCTGTGCTTTGGGCTATTAGCTCTTTGTATCTCTTGAAATAGAGAGAGTGCTCTTTGTTCTCCTGTATCTGACATCTTTTCTCACCCTCTCCTTCTCTCTTCCTATTTGTTTCACATCAGTATTATAATGTACTGTCTCATTTATTGATAATGACATTTCAGATTTCATATTTTCCAACAAGGTTTTTCATACCGATCTGTACCGCCCGCTACCGGGTAGTTTCGTCAAAATTGACCGTCGGCGGTCGATTTCGGCCGTCGACGATCGCCGCACGGGAGAAAAATCGCTTGTGAGGGCGGCGATGGCACCCCTTATTTTTCTTTTTTAATATATTTAATATTTAATATTATATTATATAATATTATAATATATTTTAATATATTGGGTGGTACACACAACGGTACTGGTACCGATGATATGCCAGTACACTGGTACAGACCGGTAAGTACAACCTTGTTTTCCAATACATTTTCTTTGATGCAAGTTTTGTTAAATATAGGGATGATTATGCAATTATTAAGACTGTTTAAATGTTATTGTTTGTATTGAAGATTGAATTATGATCAAAGAAATCACCAAAGTACAATGCACCATGAATTTAATATGTATTGTAATTTGTGCTTGACTTTTAGTAAATTGTGACTCATTAATTAGGTGGATGAGGGATTCAATATATAAGAGATCTATAAAAGGGGGAAGTAAGATTAGAGGGGCATTCTAGTTTTCGAAACCTTATCAAGCTTTTGTGTTTCGGGCTATTAGCTCTTTGTATCTCTTGAAATAGAGAGAGTGCTCTTTGTTCTCCCCTCTTCTTTTCTCACCCTCTCCTCTCTTCCTATTTGTTTCACATCAGTATTATAATTTACTGTCTCATTTATTGATAATGACACTTCATATTTCATATTTTCCAACACATTTTCTTTGATGCGAGTTTTGTTAAATATAGGGATGGTTATGCAATTATAAAGACTGTTTAAATGTTATTGTTTGTATTGAAGATTGAATTATGATCAAAGAAACAAAGAATAGAACAATTTTATTTTATTTTTTGTATCCGTACCTCATGGTCAACTACTCGTCTTATTTTTCTTTTCTTGCTTGGACTTATAGGGGCCGTGGATATCTCAATCCTGATGATGTCTTTGAGGTTTGTTCTTGTGAATCTCCTAATCAGTGTTCATTATTTTTATATGCATATAATGTTGTCGTTAAACTTTCTATACCATGTATGCTTCTTTTCGTTTTGCTCAGGAAATAGTAATCAGTTTTTGAAAATCTTCTTTTTCCTTCTTGAATTATGTTGATTTATCTTGGAGTTGTAACTTAGTTTCTTTCCTAATGTCTGACTATCAGGCAACTTACTTCTGTGGTCATGTATACAAACTTTTCTTAATAATTTCATAGTTTTATGTTTGAAATTGTTACAGGCATCCTGTGCTATGTTACATGATAATTTTCAGAACTCAAGGTTAAAAAAGTTTCAGCATACAAAATCACTTATCAGTTCTGTTGCTTCACTTTCACTCATCAATTAAATAATGAAGATTTATATCCCATATCCTTAATGACATGTTTGAAGGGCATTGTTTCAACCTCATCCTAAGTGACTTCGTTTCAACCTCATTACCAAGTTGTTACTATTGTGGTTATTTAATTACCACCTGAATTCAGTTTCAATTAGCAGTTACCCTTGTAAACGCTAGGGTGAACTTGCAAGTGGTAGATTTTAAATTTTTTGTATTACCATGACATTGTTCAATGGCAGGCAAAAATTTTTTATTCAAATAGTTGGGATTTACGGTATTATTAGTTTTTGTTTCTGGATATTATTTTGAGAAAGATCCTCTAGGCTCCATCATGCTTTTGGTGAAATAACAACCAGACATGTTTCTCTTGCTTAAGTTTAACAAAATAGAGTGGACACCAGGATCAAAATAAAAATAAAGCATCCAATGATAAGTCCCTGCTACATTCACAAGATAGTCTTGATCATGTTATTCTCCATATGGCCAAAGTTGGGATTTACATGGAGGAAACTAATTGGAAAATAGTTTGTGTGATTGATCAATAATGAAATTATATGCAACCAATAAATTTTATATTTTAATGTTAAATTTTCAAATCTCAAAACCTGTTACATATTATCAGTAATGCAATGAGTGAAGATTAACACTGTTCATGACCATTCTCTGCAGTTAACTTCCATCAGCGTTCTATTTAAGCATTATATTTCATTTATCTCTGGAGTTGTTTTCACCTTGGAACAATGTATATTTTGTTGTTCGTTTGTTATCATTTGTTTGAAACATTGTTGTAGGGACTTGTCAGACTTGGCTTCTCCCTCGATTCACCTTCTTTTTTAACAGTCTGTGAGGTACAAAACATGCTTTATTTAACATCTCTGAATGGTTGAGGAGATTTTCAGTTAATATTTTTTGACACCAAACACTTTTTCACCTCCTTTTTTAAGTCTGTGATGTACAAAACATGCTTTATTTAACGTCTCTGATTGGTTGAGGAGATTTTGAGTTAATATTTTTTGACACCAAATACTTGTAGACAGTCTTAATGTAGGTTCTTAAGGAGCATCATGTCTAGTTTGAGCCCCTGATGTGAAATTTTGTTGTTGATATTTTGTTGGCATATATATATTTTTATATTACTTACTTTTTGCTTGATCATTTGTTTCAGAGCTTTGATAAGAACAAGAAGGGAATGGTTAGGTTGGATGAGTTCATCTCGCTCTGTATATTTGTACAGTCAGCTCGGTATGCATACTCTTGTAACTGTTATGAATTAAGAGTTTGATAAATCTTTTTAGCATACAAGCTTAGTAAAGTTTTTTCTTGAGAAAAAAAGGTTTGTCCTGCTAATTTGGTATGCGCTATTATGAATCAATTCTGGAATATTAATGATAGCATGGCTTATTTAATTTGGCAAACTCATATTCTTTTTTTACTATTTTAGTGCATTTAAAGTTCCAATATGCCCGCTGTGCTTGTCTTTGCTTAATGTCATAATGGAGATAACCAGTTGACTACCATGCAAGGTTCATTATTTCATACCATACCACATACCGAGCTTTGCTTGGTATGGTATAGTACAGCATGAGCGTACAGAGTAGTATACTAGGGCATGCCGAGTGGTACACTAATATATATATAATATAAAAAATATAAAAATCAATATATATAAATATAAAAATAATATAAAAAATTAAAAAAGAGGCATATATTGCTTCATCTTCTCCTCATCGCCTTAGACGAGGAGAAGAATGTGGTCTTCTCACTTGCGGTGTTCGGCGAAGACATCGAAAGCCGTAGACGTCTCCGGCCTTTGGCGAAGAAGTCGAGCCGTTGCCTCGTTGTTACCTCCTGGATCGGGATCGTTGAGGGAGGGCAGTGCTGGATCAGGACGTGTCGAGGTTCTCTTGATTCTCTCTCTTCGTCTCCTTTCGAGCTCTTTCTCTTTCTTCTTCCTTCTCTCTCGACGCTTCTTCCCTTGTCGCTACCAGGTCGTAACCAAGCTGATATCATCCGAGAGCGGGCGGCGATGGTCGAAATCGACCGTTACCAACCTGTTTCGGGCGGTAACGGGGCAGAAACAACCCCGTATTGGATAGATCAATGGTACTGCCCAGTAGCGTGTGGTCTATGTACTTGTCTACTGGTGGACCGATTGTACCGCCTATATCGGGCAGTATAATTCGGTTTTGTAAACCTTGCTACCATGTATGTTGAACTTGCATAATGGAAAACCCATGAACTTGGTATGTACAGTACATTTGTACCTAGATATGATGCCCAAAATTTGAAATGTGTTAAATCCTGGCAACTACAAACAAAAAATTATGTATGACAATATATATATGTATATATATGACAATTTTAAAGATATAGAGATGTTATTTAAATCTGAATTCCAAGCATAAATGGTTAGTGTTGTACATTAGCCATTTGGTGTATAAGAATCTTGCTGAAGGAATGCTATTGCATTATATTTAACATGATTTTTTGTGTGCATGTGTTGTCTATGAATCAAATTGCAAGTTCTGTACCTGTTTTCTTCTATTTGAAACAAATTTGAAAGATAAATTGGAGCTACAATGAACTTATGCTAAAAAAGAACATAAGAATAATATTGAAAATTTAATGGCACTAAAATTGTTGAATCAATAAAGCTAAATGGTGGGAGAGATTTATGTTGTTCACTTGAAATGGCTTGGCTTATGGATTGTTTTTCTGGGTTGAAGTTGTATACCTGGTATCGTGGTATTCAGTTATTGATGAATTAGCATAATTAACACTAAGGAATATTAGTATGACAAGGACTAACATGCACAATAAAGGATGTGAGGAAATATAACATGCACCAAGAGAATTTACAATATTAATTTAGAGGGAAAAGATATAGAGGAACATAGGCACTAACATGGATAATGACAGCAAGAAAAACAAAAGATTGTATAGTGTTATGTATACAACAAGTATGAAATAACTTATACAAATAATGGACATTTTAAGCAACTAATTTCCCGGAAAAGAATTCAAGCGATTTATGCATAGACAATAAATATTTGAGGAACTAGTTAATAAGTAAAAAATATTAAAGCTGAATAAATTGAGAGACCAATGTGCAGAAAACTCAAATTGGCTTTTCGGGACAGGGGTGAGATTATTACTTGAATCACGTACTTTTCGACAAGGTTCGACGTTTCGACGTGTATTGCCCAATACTATGGTACGTACTGGCCCGCTCGTTGATCGGAATGCGGACTGCTCGCTATCGGGTGGTACCACCGATTGGGGCTGTTTCCGCCTTGTTACCATCCGAAATCGATCGATAATGGTCGATTTCGATTGTCGTCGACCACTATCAGGTGGTAACGGTTGATTTCGACCGTCGGCGGCTGATTTCTGGCGCTATCAGCCGAGGGAGAAAGAAGAAGAGGGAGAAAAAAAGGGAGAACCTGGAGTCTGGCGTTGCTCTCCCGATCCCTTCTTTGTCCGCGCGATTTGTCGCCCGCGCGATCGCCTGTGGGCGATTTCGTCTCCCACGTTGGGAGAAGAAACGTCTCCCCGCATGAGGAGAAGGAACGAGGCGACGTCGCCCCTTTTTCTTTTTTTTAACTTATATATATATGTGTGTGTGTGTACCATACAGTGATTTAAATAGGCGCTCGGGCGAGGCGAGGCTCGAGTGCCTCGCTCGATCTCTAGGCGGTGCGCTTCAAAGGCTGCCTGGGCGCTCGCCCGAGCCCAGGCGTCGGGTGCTTCGGGCGAGAGCCCGGGTTAAACCAAGCGATTGAACCAGGCTAAAGCCTGGTTTGGTCATTCGCGTTAGTTGGTTCAATCGAACCGCCGTCGCTGCTCTTCGCCGCCATCGTTGTCGTCGCCATCGCTGTTGCTGCTACTGCTCTCGCTCTCAGTCTGGTCAGCTCGTCGCCTCGTTTCTATTGCTCTCCGCTGCTAGCTTTCGCTCTCGGTCAGCACCTCGCCTCGTCTCTACTCATCTCTATTGTTAACTTATTGCTAACAACAGTGATTAAAAAAGCGCTAGGTGCCAGGGTCCCAAAACGCCCGAGGCGCCAGGCGCTCGCCCAAGCGAAGCGATGCGCCAAAATATTTAAAAATATATAATATAATTAATAAATATAATTATTTAAATAAAAATGTCATATTTAATAAATATACTATTTAATACTTAAAAATATTGTTAATAGTATACTGTTTATTGTTAACTATACTATAATATGGATAATATACTATTTATGTAATAAATATTAACAGGTATACTACTATACTGTTAATATTTAATATATATTACACTGTTAACAGTATACTGTTGACAGTTTATACTATTAATATTTAATATACATTATATAGTATTCTATTTACAATATACTGTTAATATGTGTTAACATTATGTTAACAGTATACTATTATACTGTTAACAGTACAAGATACTATTAATAATTAATTATAATAATTAGTCAACTTAACAGTATACTGTTAACAGTAGAATCGAGATGAGCTGACCTGACCGCGAGAGGAGTAGCAGCGACTGCGGCAAGCGGCAGCAGTGACGACGGCGAGCTGCAGCGAACGACGACGAAGAGAAACGACAGTAGAGATGGTGTCGGCGACGTAATCCAAGCGACTAAAGTAGGCTCTCGGGCACTCGAGCGAGAGCAGTGACGGCGGTGAAGACAGCAGCAGCGAGGCGACAGCGACGGTGGCAGCAAATACGGCAGCGGCGATCGGGATTCGGCAACGTAATCCAAGCGACTAAAGTAGGCTCTCGGGCACTCGAGCGAGAGCAGTGACGGCGGCGAAGACAGCAGCAGCGAGGCGGCAGCGACGGTGGCAGCAAATACGGCAGCGGCGATCGGGATTAGGGTTGAGTTAACAGCAAATATATAGCTACGTTAGTTGGTTCGATTGAACCAACTAACGCGACAGACCGAACCAGAGTTAAAAGCCTGGTTCGGTCGAGTGGATTAAACCGGGCGCTCGCCCGAATCGCCCGTCGCCTGGTCTCGGGCGAGCGCCCAGGCGACGCCTTTTTGAAGCGCGCCGCTTGGGTGACGATTGAGGCGCTCGGGCCTCGCCTTGCCTCGCTCGGGCGCTTAGGCGAGCGCCCGAGCGCTTATTTAATTCACTGGTTAACAGTGTACTGTAACTTAGTGTTAATAGTGTACTGTTAACAGTGTGATTTTGAACTTGCACACAAGGTTATGCTATATATGCACCAGCATGTTAAGGCATTTGCTAGTCCATCTAGGCCTCGCACGAAGTGCCAGTGATGATGAGCTTGATTCTAGGCCAGTACATGTGATAAAGAATGTGTTAGCCAGCTAGTACAGCACTTAAAAACCATTATTTTGGCTTTCTCATATTGAATTACCACAATAATTTAAAGCATTAATTTTTTATATATTTTATATATTTATTAATAATATTATATATTATTTTTTTTAGCGTCTCGCTTCGCTTGGGCGAGCGCCTGGCGCCTCAGGCATTTTGGGACCCTGGTGCCTTTTGGCGCCTAACTCTTTTTAAATCACTGGTACCATACCAAGCTGAGCTCGGTATGTTGGTATAGTGCGATTTGGGGAACCTTGCTTTTGAACAACTAATGCAAACAAAAAAAAAAAGAGAGAAAAACTCAGATTGGTTGGTTGAATTCAAAGTCATTAGTAAGGTTGAGATACTAATGTGCAAAACAATTAAAAAATGAAATGGAGAGGTATTACTATAAAAAATGTACTTCTGAAGAACAGACCGACGTTGGTGAATCTGAAGTCAAAAGTCATTTGAAGCCTGAACCTTCACAAATATACATTATATATATATATATATATATATATATATATATATAGTTTGATAGTGTTCCACCTCAAGAACCAAGTGGAAGTAAACAATATCCTCAATTCTATGTTGCTATGCTGCCTTATGAAACAAGAGAAAAATATATACCATATCGAAATATTGCATCTGGCAGACTGCTAAGTGATTGACCCAATTGAGACTACAGAGTTTCATTCTGCTTTTAATAGAAATGATGATTTTTTTGTTAGAGAGAGCAGGTTAACCTAGACATGTGCATGATTGATTATTATTCATTAGTCTAGTTCATTTGAAAGAGCAGTTTCACAGTTTTAATGTTTATGGCTTCTTATTTAAAATAACTCCCATCATTTGATGTCAGCTGTTAAAGCTTCCAAAGGTCTAATGGTACTCTGTGCTTCTTTCTAAAGTAGATGGGACACTTTTGTGTGTGATCCATCAGTATGCTGTTTTGCTATAAGTTTATAGCATGTGGAGTGGCATTTTATAGCATTCTGGTCAGCTAATTCATTTGTTTTCTGTTGCAGCAATTTGTTTAATTCCTTTGATACAACCAAACAAGGCAGAGTAGCATTGGATTTCAACCAGTTTGTGTACTGTAGTGAGTAATTCTTTTCTTGTTATTTAGCATGCAGGTCAGCTAATTAATTTGTTTTCTTGTTATTTCAACCAAGATTAGTAGTTCATAATTTATGGGTTTGAAAAGAATGTTATTCACAAATGAAATTTATTTACTGTGAGCTAAATAAAACAGAAATCGTGCACCAAGCTTCTTCCTTTAGATTGTTATAGCACCGTCCTCATTGGTTCATTGTGCTTTTGTGCTCAGCCGCCAATTGCCGGATATAAAACTTGCTGATGTGGTGAAGGTCGGTAGCTGGTTGTGGTTTAATCTACAGCATCTCGTGTGAACTTATTGTGTATCATTCATCCAACAGTGTAATATAAATACACAGCTTAGATTCTTGTTCGTCAACATGATGGCAGTAATGTGTGGGCGGGTGAAACCTTTATTTATCTCGTAGTAAACTATAAACTAGGGCTTTGTATTTATTTCATTATGCCATCAACAAAATCTACTCCAAGTGCCGCCACTTGGAGAATGGACGAATTATATTTCTGCTTTTTGGAATTGACCCAAAGCAACTGTTGTTCTTGCTGGACATTGTGAGTTGTTAGCAGGGTGTGTTCTATTCTTCATCAGGGTGTGTTCTAATTCTTCATCTATCGTAAACGATGATGGTGATGCTGAACTTTCATCACTACATAAATAGCCAAAGGATTCGTGTGCCTAGAGTCGCATTAATTTCTTCCTGGCATGACCATGCATCTTGGAATCCCCTGATAGGGTCCGGCACCATGTACTAATCAGAAAAAAAGGAACTTGTATGCGACAAATCGTCCCCTCCACCATCAGCCCTTTTCTTATTGGTCCTCACTCTCCACTTACCACCACTCATTACGATGAAGCGACATGCTCGCGGGCTTTATGCTGAGAGATTCCCACAACTAGGCTCTCCTTTCCTGTTGAACTCCCACACGAATAATTGCGGTGCGTATGAGACGTGAGGCTGCGGCTTAGTGTATTTGTTGCATTCTCCACCGCTGCTTTTGTCTTTTTTGGCTTCTTCTCTCGCCCACCCACACACCCCCCCCCCTCGTATGATTGGCCCTCGATGGGGTCCAGAGACTGGGTGGGGTTTTCGCAACGGAGATTCGGGAATCAGACGGCCCTCGTCATTTCTCCATCGCAAAGACCCGCGATGGACACATCTGATGCGACCGCTTCTTATCGCCAAGACATGTTCGTGGTCAACGATCGACCACGCCGGGGCCCGTGCGCGGGGTACTCAGGTCACTTAACGACGAAGGTCGGGGATTCTCAGTCGGTCGGGTGCGGTTTCATTCCCCGCAGCTCCATCTTCCCCTCGGCTTTCGCGGAAGCGCGAGGCGGGGCCGGGCGGTACGACGCGACTATATCAATCCGCTTCCTCCCTTGTAGGGAAACCCTAGAGATTCGGGGGAGTAAGCCCGAGCTCTTCCTTGGTCTTCTCTTCTTCGTTCTTGGGGCTTGAGGCCTCCATCGCTGATTGGTCTCCGAGGATGGCTTGCCGATGCGTTGTTATCCAAGAAGTGGAGGAAGGGGAGGAACTGAAGTCCAAGGGTAGGGTTTCATCAAGAAGATGCCGCACGGAGATGATGTTCCCGATGTATGCGATGGGTTCTTTCAAGCCGAATTCCATTGCTCGCACGATTCTTGATACCGCCGGCGACCCCATCTGGGACTCCGTGAGGGCCGACGCCAGATTCGAGGTCATAATTTTTAGCTCTGCTTGATTTTTTTTTTCCTTTCTTTTTTGGGGGGTCAGGTACGGTGTTTTAGACTTGAAAGTGGGTAGAGTTTTGAATTCGAAACTAACCTTTCTGATTTACGCGATTTCAGTTCGTTTGGACAAGTGAAGTCACTATCTTATCTTGGTCCTAAGGGTTGGTTTTGTTAAACGAATTGTTTTTAAAATGGATAAATGATCCCAAGTCCATCTATTGCATTGTGTGTTGAGTCCTTTCTGGGTTTCGGCAAGTAGTCTCATGATTATATGTTGTCATAACCAGTTAATTAGTTTGTGAGCGGCTCCCTACTTTCCAATACTCATTCCTTCCTTTTCAGTCTGTTGAATCCCATGACATTAAAGGTGAACGGAATCCATCTACTGTCTGTAAACGTATGTGTTTAACTGTGAGCACACTAGTTTGTTTCTTGGGCAAGAATCTTCTTATGCTTCTAGCTTCTGTTTCATCTGGACTCACTACATATTCTTCTTATGGTTCTTACATATGTGCCTGTGGTGCATTGATAATATCAAACTGTCCTTGTCACAGTTATGAGTATGTTTTGAAAACTTTCAGGCAGACAAGGAGCAAATTTTGAGCAGTTTCTTGTATGCTAGTGTGTTGTCCCATGATTGTTTCGAGCGTTCTTTGGGTTTTGTGCTTGGCAATAGACTTCAGAATCCAACACTTTTGGCTACTCAACTAATGGATATTTTTGATGATGTCATGATGAATGATCGAGGTATTCAACGTTCAATTCGCCTAGATGCTCAGGTGATCCCTTTATGGTGTGATGGAAGCATCTAAATTCTGTCTTTTTGTTTGTATGACCATGTGAGAAATGTTTTGCCGACAATAAATAGCTGTGATTTTTCTTTGTAGGCATTCAAGGACAGGGATCCTGCTTGTGCATCATACAGCTGGGCGTTATTGTACCTTAAGGTACGATGTTCTTCTATTATATAAGTGAAGAATTTTCAGGAGAGTAAAGCACATATATTGGTTTAGTGATGAATGGGTTGTTTTTCATCATTTTGTTTTTGTGCCTTTTGTTTTGTTTTGCTTTTTTTGGTTTCGAACACTTAGGTTGATATACAGCCATGTAATTTTGTTTGTTCTACTGTATTAAATACTTTTCTTTATCAATATATTGCATTAATGACTTTGGCTAATTCACTTTCAGGGCTACCATTCTTTGCAATCATATCGGATAGCACATGCTTTATGGAACCAAGGGCGCAAAATTCTAGCCTTGGCATTGCAAAGTCGAATTAGTGAGGTGATTCATACAACCTATTACTATATTCTTTTAGATGCATTATCGATACCCAAGATGTTATTTATTATGGTTTGCCCTCCTAATAAAATTCTGTTGGATATCTGGTCCTCCTCTAGGTTTTTGCTGTGGATATACACCCAGGTACTGATCAATTTTTAAGATTATTTTGTGGAAGCCATTTCATTTATTTCTTTTAATTGTTTTGTGGAAGCAATTGTTAGGGTTTTATGAAGATTAGATTTCTTACCTAGATCTAAGTTGGTTCTTTCATTTTCTTTTCAATTTATACATGTTATTCTTAACATTATCCTGTGTCATTTCTTCTATTCTCTACCTCTTGTTCCCCTCTGTTTTTGTTTATTTTTTTATTTCATTTTTGTTTTCCATTAAGGTGACTTACATGGCCTTTCTTCTCCTTTTTGCTTTATTTGGAAATTTTTATCACCCTGTTAAGGTGATTCATATAACCATTGTTACTTCATTTTCTTAGTGAAACCATGTTCATCCACACCAATGTTACTATCACTAGTGATGCTATGTTATGTGAAACTTTACTAGGTGATATTGGATGGGAAATGCTTAAATTGACAGAGATTCTTACTTGCTATGCTAGTTATCCTATAGTATAGTTTGCATTTAGTGCCAAACATGAGTTAGCAATTAGATTTTAGTGCTTTAAGTTGAACAATGCCATCTGATTATGTTTTTTTATTAATATATTATTGTCTGAAATAGGGATTGAAATTTTGTACCATACCGATGTATTGAGCTTTGCTTAGTACGGTATGATAGCGGCATATTGAGCGGTATATATATATATATATATGTAAAAATATATTTTTTATATAAAAAATATAAAATCAATATATAAAAATATAAAAAATAATATTTAAAAATATAAAAAAGTAAGCGTATGGTGTCTCAGCGACCTTCCCTCCTCTTATCCCCGTCTCCTTAGATGAGGAGAAGAACACGGTCCCTTTCATCTCCTCATCTGCAGCGTTCGATGAAGACGTCGAACGCCGTAGATGTCTCCGGCCTTCGGCGAAGAAGAAGCCGCAATCGCAGACGAGGCGATGAAAGAGACCGCCTCTTCTGTTGCCCTAGCCACCACCTCGCCATTACCTGCTGGATCGGGATCGTCGAGGGAGGGCGGCGCCAAATCAGGCCGCGTCGAGGTTCTCCCGATTCTCCTGCTTCTTCTTTCTCTTCTTCTAACGCTTTCTCTTTCTTTTTCTTTCTTCTCGACACTTCTTGCTTGTTTCTCTGGCAGCAGCTAGGCAGTTATCACTCGGTAGCGAGTGGTTACGGTCAAAATTCGGGTTGTTACTGCACGAAACAGCCTCGTATCAGTCAATACGAGGCTATATCGAGTGGACCGCCTGGTAGCGAGCGGTTTGTGTATCGGTTCACAAGCGAGACTAGTACGTACCGCCCGGTACGAGTGGTACGATTTGAAATCGCAAACCCTTGTCTGAAAACATTGGATATCAGTTAGTTGCTAAGAATACGAGTGTGATAAAGGAGATTCTTGAAGAATGTAAAGGCAGACGTGTAGCTTTAAGAGATGCTGGTGGTGTAAGGAAATTAAAAAAAAAAACAACTATTAAAAGATCTTGTTTATAGAACTATATAACCTAGGAAAAGTTTTTAAATATATAACAACTAAAGGAGGAGTACAAAGAAACTTTTATTATGATAGAAAATAAGTCACATGGTAAATTTTATAATAAGCTAGATATTAAGGATGGGGAAAATGATATTTCTGAATCTCTGAAAATAGAGAAAAAGTAAAATAATTAAGTAATATTAGGTGTATAAATGATTAAATTAAAAATGCTTGTTAATGATATAGAAACTAAGGATTGATGGAGAAATTATTTAAAATATTTAATATGCATTCTACAAACAACTTAGGTTTAGAGATAGAAATAGTAGTCGGTTTAGTAATCATATAATTGTTCACAAAATTAGAGCAAATGAGATTAAGGGAACTTTGAAAGGGATGAAAATACATAAGAGTGTACCTGATGACATTCCTATTGGAGTGCTAGTTTAGAGATAAAGTGATCGTTTCATTGACTAATTTATTTTGCAAAATTTGAAGTATTAGAAAGATGCATGATAAATAGAGGAAAAACATTCTAGTACTAATTTGTAAAAATAAGGATTACATGCAAGGTGTCACTAATTGTAGAAGAGTTAGGATATAAAACTAATATTTCCAAGAATCAATCTAATTTTATATTTGAAATGGGAACTATTTATTTAATAAGATAATCAATGAGAAAGTATAGAAAGAAGAAGAAAGATTCATAGGCTGCTTTTATTGGCTTAAGAAAAGCCAACAATAAAATTCATGAGTTTAAGAAAAGAAATGTGTATCTAACTAATTTTGTATGCTATAGAATTATCAGGGATTAACTTTTAATCCTTATCATTTTGGCAATGGATGAATTTGTTATTTATAGGATGGACCTCCGTGGTGTATATTACTTGCCAGTGATATTGTTTCATTTGATGAGATTTTAAATGATACTGATTTAAAACTTGAGTTATGAGACAAACTTTATAAATTAAATGTTTTAAATAAAGTAGAATTAAGACTGAAACATATAGGATGTTATTTCAGTAACTAAAAGGAGAGCAAGAATGTAGTTGGATGAATGGACAAGACGTTCCTATCCTGAATCAGTCATTCAATAAGATGGAGACATTAATGAAGATACCATCCATAAAGTACAAGCTACGTGGTTGATTGGGGAGAGACATTGGGACCTTATGTGAACACTATGGACTTTAGATTATAAGAAACTTTTTTATAAGACAACATTAGAACAGTAATGTTTTGTGGATTTGATTGTTGGGTGGTTAATTAATAACATATACAAAAATTTTGTGTTGTTTAATATGGCAATACCAAGGTAGATGTGTAAGTTACTAGATTAGTAGGATCGGTTAGACGAGGTCACTAGTGTAGTGGTGTAAAAAGAGGTAGATGGAGACCTAACAAGACATTATTATAAACTATAAACAAAAATGTGAATCAGGGAAGCCACTGTGTGTTTGGGCGCTCTCCTAGACGCTTGGGTCTCTCCTCGCCTAGGCGCCTTGATGGTGCACTAGGCGGGTGCCTCCAACTGGGCACAGCCCAGACGCCTGCCAAACCCTAGACACTGGGTGGCTCAAGCACACGCTTAAACATTGGTTCAATTGAACCAGATGATGCTGGTTTGATTGAACCAGATGATTTACAGCTTACCGCGACCCCCCTCCCTTGTGAGGCTGACACTGACCTCCTCTGTGGAAATAGCGATGGTGAACGACTTCCCCTCACGACACGTCGAACAACTTCTGTTTGCAGCGAACAACATAAAGCCGTTATGCTGTGGAAGATATAAATCTCAACAATTTCACCATTTTATATTTGCTGTACAACAACCAAGCCATGATGCTCCGACTATTTGGGGTTATATTTGTTTTCATAACAGAAAAAATATTTGATGATGTGTATTCTGATAATGCCTCATGTAAATTCATTTACTTTGGATCAAATGATGGAAAGACACTTGTTATGACACAACAAAGGATAGAGGATATCAAATGTATTTCTATTGTTGAGTTAAATTTGTTGACTTTATGTGTTACAGAGTTCTCTTGTAGATGATTTGCCTAATATTCAACTAGAAAACTGAGCTTAGGTAGCATGTGTGAAATGGAAGCATAATTTGTAAATTATTCCTTTTAAACATATGTAGCTTATCTGGTATTATGGCTTTTTATGTTTACATCAAGGAACTCTACAACTTTGCCTTATGCTATATTTGATGGATGTTTCTTGTATTTATATTTCCTTTGATTTTCTAGGAACTTTGCTAAAAAAAAACAGTTCTTTTAGCTGGACGTGATCCAGTTTCCATACTTTTTTTTTCAGCTGCAAGAATTGGTGAGGGAATATTATTGGATCATGGAACAGGTGTAGTCATTGGAGAAACTGCTGTTGTAGGAAACTGGGTTTCTTTGATGCAGGCAAGTGTGCAACTCTGCCTACTCACCAGCTTGTGTTGATTGATGTATTAGGCAAACCAATTTGCTTATCTTCTGAGTGATGCCTCTCTACTTCTGCATGTGGTTGTCAAGCTGCTCATTCTAAATAGACTGATATGTAAATTGGAGAACTTTTGGGATCCAAGTCTCAGGCAAAAAGTATTATAATGGTAATGCAAAGTTTGTTCCAGGATCAAAACTAAATGACAATGCCCTAGCTTGATTTAGCAGCAATTTAAAGATACTTGTTCTTTTGGTGACTCAAGTGCAAACCATTCTCTCGTTGGTCATTTACATTGAATGCAATTTGTTTCATTTTCGTAGTAATTCTCTCAATTCGTTTATCTACTTTATACCCTGCAAAAATTAATCTTCTCACATCAAGTAGACACATTTAGGTGCTTAGGCTTGATAAAATATTCTATGGCTTTACTCCAGTATGATGACCAAGAATTTTATCATTATATGGTAGAATCTTTTATCAAATGTGATGAGAAGCAAGAACCTAGAATATTACACCTGAAAAATATAGGTACTGGATGATGCCTATGATTTAAATTTGTACTAGGATCTTTTCTTTGAGCGGACTAATTCCTTCAACAGAGAAATATAAGATGTTAAACCATAAAATGTGATGAAGAGAGAAATAAGATGTGCCTAATAAAATGTAATCACTAGAACTCTGTGTTTTTGTGTAACATACATTCATAATATTATTTGGGGAATAGAAGAATATAGTCCATCAAACCACCATATGATTGCAGTCGGGCATGTCTGTTAAAAACTTGGAGACTGTGTTAAATTATAATTTGATTTTGAACTTGGAAATGGAAAATAGATTTTTGGGCAGGATAACTGGGTTAACTGTAGGCCGTTTGCTATGCAGAATAAACAAGGAAAGGCATAAGAGTTAGGACGTTCCGAGCATGCATAGATTAAGGATGTTATTATTGGTTCTTCTTCCTGCAGTGAGCCAAAATATTGAGGCCATTTAAAAGGTGATTAGAGTTTATTGCTATAAACAAACTGATGATGAAACCCTTTCGATGACTGAAAAATATAATTTTAGTACTAAGAATTATGGGAGCTTGTAAGTGGCATAAGATGGTTCTGTTTAGTAAAGAAGGCTCCAAGACATGCATTCATTCTTTGGTTGGCAATTAGAGGAAGAATTTGCTTACTTAGGTGGAGGAAAATGTTTATGCAGATTAAGTCAGCGTGTTCCTGTGAGGAATGTACTGAAGGCATTTGTCATCTATTTTTTGGTCATAAAATCTGGGAGCTTGTAAGTGGCATAAGATGGTTCTGTTTGGTATGAAGGCTTCAAGGCATGCATTCATTCTTTGGTTGGCAATTAGAGGAAGGAATTTGCTTTCTTAGGTTGAGGAAAATGTTTATGCAGATTCATTCAGCATGTTTTTCCTGCAAGGAATGTACTGAAGGCATTTGTCATCTATTTTCTGGTCGTAAAATCACAGGAAGAATTTGAAGAACTTGCTTCTGGCTGCCAATATGAAAAGGAAATATATGTGATTAGTTGATCAGATGTAATGGTTTGTGGATAAATGGAAGTTGCCACTCACATACCAAAAGACTACACTTTTGAGTGTTTGTTATTACTGGTTCGTTTTTAATTATTATGTTCTTTCTCTCTTTATAGTTGTTACTAATCTGCTTATCCTTAAAATAGTTTAGTTCTATTGAAGGCTATCTGTAGATTAGTTTATTAATCTACTGCTTATCTGGTTTCAGGGTGTTACATTAGGGGGAACTGGTAAAGAAGTTGGTGATCGTCATCCCAAAATAGGTCAAGGTGCTCTAATAGGAGCTAGTGCAACGGTTCTAGGGAATATTGTGATTGGTGAAGGTGCTATGATTGCAGCTGGTTCTCTCGTGTTGAAGGATGTACCTCCGCACAGGTTGGATATAGTTCATCCTGCTTCATTCAATGTGGATGTCTTTAATTACCTTGTTTAAGAAATTAATAATATTGTAATTGTTTAAAAAAGAATTTTTGTTCTAATTTAGTTTTTTCTTCAGTCTATTCCAGCTAACAAATTGAATTAAGTGTTGATAGTAATGAACCTTTTGCTCATTGTGTCTTGTCCAATTTTGTTTCACTACATGTTATGTCATATTTACATTGTTATATTTGTTGATTGATGTATATTTCATTTGAGAGCTTAAAGTTCCAAGGGCAGAGGGAATGATACTTAAGGAATTTACTGAATAAATGCCAAAGCATTGTTCAAAAATTTTTAATGGATTCATACATTGCTGTTGTTGAGCAATAACATTTACGAGTTATATTAAGTTATTAACGACATATTAAATCATTTTTTTGTTAGGTAGAACTTCATTTGTGCCTGTAAATGCTCAGATAGATCCAAATTTACCCATCAAAAATAGGAATACTTATAGTTAGCCGTTCATGGTCAGATACTAATACTATTAAAAAGAACCTTTAGGGAGGTATCTGTGAAAAATGTCCTATTAATAGCACATAAACTTTTCCCTTTTAGTTTCTTTTTTTACTTTGGTTTTGAATTCTTTTGTGGATCGTATTAATAGTATATACATGATTTGCATGTCTATTTTCATATTTAATTTTTTTACTTTCTGAGTAAACATTTATATCAGTAGTATCCTCTAAGGTTGTCATGCTTTTAATGCATTTAATTTTGGAAATTTTTTTGAGGCAAACAGAATATTTTATTTGATGAAATTTTCAGGATTTAAATAAGTAAAATATTTGGAATTACTTTTAAAGTCATGGGTCTTGTGCGAACTTTGATCTAGCCAAATAATAAAGAATTCACATTCTTAATTTTCAATCAGGACAAATGATGTCATTCGACAGTAGTGAGGATAAGTAGGTGGGACATGTATCCATATAAATGTTGTTCCCTTCTGGAATTTCAATACTGGTATTTCTTCTATTGCTAATTGGTTTCCAACATAGTCGTCCAACCAGCACATGAATTTTGAGGTTTGACCATGCATCAGATTATGATTGCAACTTGTCAATTTGATATGCATCATTATCAAATGTTCCATCAACTCCTAGGTGATTGTTGGATAAGAAATATACTTTCAGAAAATTTTCTAGTCAGATACAAATTTATGATAAATAACATTTATGCAGTAGATGGACATATAAATCAAAAGTATGATAGTTGAAACCAAGGTTTGCAATTCGATCTGTACCGCCCGGTACGAGCAGTACATACCGGTCCGCCAGGTTACCGGTACGCGGACCATCCGCTATCGGGCGGTATCGTCAAAATTGATCGTCGGCGGTCGATTTCGGCCGTTGACGGTTGATTGAGGGAGAAATCGACCGTCGGCGGTTGATTTCGGTCGTCGGCGATCGATTTCGACCGTCAGCGGTCGATTGAGGGAGAAAAAGGGAAGAAGAAGAGGAAAAGAAGAAAGAAGAAGGAAGAGGAGAAGAAGACTTCCTTTCCCTGCGCCGTCCTCGTAGGAGATGGAACGTCTCCTCGCATGGGGAGAAAGATCGAGGTGACATCGCCTCGACAACGTCGTCAGTTTTTCTTTTTTTTAATAATATTATATTTAATATTATATTATATTATAAAATATTATAATACATTTTAATATATCAGATGGTATATACTGTATGTACCACCCAGTACCGTGTATCATACCGTACCAAGATAATCTCGGTACACCGGTACAAACCGGTATGTCAAACCTTGGTTGAAACTTTAGATTTCTTTTCTCAGAGGTAAATTTTGTTTGTCTTTCAAGATGGCAATTAGCTGGTAGTTTGACTTGATTTGAATGCTCACTGGTTGTGTGCTTGACCTACAGAAAAAGCTAGTTGTACTTTACTACTATTTTCATTCACTTATGACTAATTGCTATTACAGATATTGGAATTCAGTTGGTTATTCATTTGCATGACAATGATTTGCATTTCTTGACTACAACTTGTATATTTTTGGCCTTACAAGTAGCAATTGCCAGAAATATAAGGTTGATATTTTCAAAGTGTGTTTAACAAATGCTGCATGTCAATGTTACTGTGTCAACAATCTTATTTTGAGAATATGCAACATAAAAATTAGTTTGGTTGCACTGTTTATTTTTTTAAAGTTCTAGTAATTATTTTGATTCATTGTGTATTTAGCTTAATGTTACTTGAAAACTTGATGCCTTCTGGTTCTCATGATCTTAAGCATGGCTGTGGGGAATCCAGCAAAAATTGTTGGGTATATGGAGGATGAAGACCCATCTCTAACAATGAAGCATGGTAATGAATGAAAAATGCATTCTTTGGTTTTCGAAGAAGCTGAACCTAATTCTGTGTTATAATGGTGATGTTACTTTATCGAACTGCAGATGCTGGCAAAGATTATTTCGAACATGTAGCTGCCAGTTCCAGTGATGGACTGAATAATGGTAATTTTTTTCATTTCAGATTGTAGTGTGCATTATTATTAATATTGTACTTGCATCTTTCCACTTATCTCGAGTGAAAACTGAAGTATTTATGTTACAGAACTCGTTCAAAACTGAAGTGATATGGTCATCATGACATGTTGATGTCTGTTGCATGAAACGTTGTTACTCCTGATATAAGAGATATCTTCGTAGATTGAGTTTTTATGACAGAGAAATGACTGCTTCGGAGAATCTGACATTTTTCCTAATAACACCATCTGCATTGGTGCTTTTTTTTTTTTGCCTAGACATTTTGATCGAATTTTCTGGTCCTGTCCATTTAGTGTGATGTAGCAAACTTACCTTACTCAGGTCTTGTTTATAGCACAAGTATGTAAAATTTTTATGGAAACCTGTTTCATATATTAGGAACTGCTTATTATTTAATTTTTATTACATCACATTTGCACAATCATACTCCAATTTTTACCCAAAGTTTTCCTAATGATTTTTGGATTCTAATTAGATACAACTTGCAGATGAATCTCTCCTTTTGAAAATTGTGTTGACATCCTAACTTAAGTTGTTCCAATGACACTTGAAGTTACTTTTCATACATCATTCGGACATGCCTGAACTTTTTTGCTCTTTTTTTTTTGCTTGATAATGGTGTTGTTAGGATCCTAGCTAAGTCGGGTCCATCCATTCATGATTAAATCGAGTCGAGTCATGTTAGTCTGTCCAGTCGGAATCAGTTATGAGACGGGTGAGCTCAATCGAGTCAGTTATAAGTTGGCTGGAGTTGATTTTTCTCTTCAGTTAGGATGGAGTCCGTTATTATTTTCAGTTAGGAGTCTATCAAGAGTCAAAGATTAGTGAGACTCTTGGTAAAGCCTTATAAATAAGGTTGTAAATTCTTTTCCACAATCAATGAGAAGTATTAGTTTTATCCAAAGGCAAAACCCTAGGAGACAGATCCCTTCGAAGTGATCTAGGAGGCTCGATCCCTTCGAAGAGATCGTTTATCCCCCTTTTCCACCCTATTCCTCCACGATAGAATCCTAGGGTTCTATCAATTGGTATCAGAGCAGCGATCCTCGGTGTTCCTATTGTGATTTCGTGGTCACTCCTCTCATCATCGTCGTCAACGTCATGTCGCCACCATCATTGTTATATCTACATCTTGTTGTATAAAATTAAAAAAAAAAGAGAAAAAGAAAATAAAAAGAAAAAAAGAGAGAGAAGAAAAAGAAGCCACAGCCACCCCTTTAAAAAAAAGGAGAGAGAAAGAGCAAGAAAGGGAGAAAGAAAAGGGAGGGAATAAGAAGAAGAAGGGCCCCGTCGCACCCCCTTCTTCCTCCTCTGCTCCTGCCGTCGGTCGGCGCCGCCTCATCCACTGCCCTCGTCCTTTCCTCCTTTCCTGTCGCAGCAGCCGCACGCCCTCTGTGCGGTCTTCCTCTCCTCCCTCATCTGCCGTCAGCACCTCTGTTGCTACCCCATCTCCCCTGCTCCTACCGTCGACTAGCGTCGTCTCTGTTGTTGCCCCATCTCCCTTGCTCCTGCCGTCGGCCAGCGTCGCCGCAGCCGCTGCCTCCCTTGCTCTCAGCCGCAACCACTGTTGGGCACTCCTCACGTTAACGCCACAACCTCCTCCCTCTCCCGCTACCGCTGTCCTCACCTTTCTCCCTCGCTTCCTCGTCGGACCCCGCTGCCGCAGCCCTCGCCGGACCCTCGCTGCCTCCTTTTCTTCCTTCTACTGCAGTTGCCTTTGTCGCAGCAGCCGCCCGCCCCTGCCATCCTTAACCGTTGGTTGTTGTCTTCTTCCTCCCGTCGCCCATCGCCAATGCTGCCGCCGTCCTCCTCCTACGCCTCCTCCCCACAACCTGTCGCCGCTGCCCTCTCCTCTGCTTCCTGCGGCTAAATCTTCCTTTCCTGCCATACGTCGCCGCTGCCCTCTCCCTCGATCGCCTCTTCCTCCGGCCACCTCTGTTCCTCTCTTCCCTTTGCTGCTGCCGCAACCTCCTCCTCGACCGTTGCCCTCGCTTCCTCCTCCAAAAAATTGTAGCCGCATCTGCATCCCTCGTCGGCCACGGCCACTGCCTCCTCCCGTCGGCCGTCGCTGTCCTCACCACGGCCATCCGCTGTTGCCTCCTCACCATCGGCCAGCCCTCATCTTCTTCCCTCTGCCACAATCGCATCTACCGCAGCCACCTTCATCTTGTTGCTGCCACTTAGCCAAAAAAAAAAAATACTGAACATCATTGATCTACAATCCTACGCAATGATTATAGATGATGCACTTGATGCAAGGTTTAAAGCCTGCGAGGCTCATATGGAAGACAAATTTCAAGATCTCCTCTGCGAAATTAGAAGAAGTCGATCAGAGAGCCCCAACAAAACTCAACATGGTGAAAGTTTCAAAGGGAGTCGATTTGAAAAGTATGACCATGGGCAGGACACAAGATATACACGCATGAGGATGGAGTTTCTCAGATGGGAAGATGGAGACCTAATCGGTTGGATCTCATGTGCTGAAAAGTTTTTTCATTTTCACAGGACTCCGGAGGAATCCAAGGTGGAGATCGCCTCCATTCAACTTGAAGGAGACGCAATCCAATGGTATGATTTGTACGAGACCTATCACGGAGTCTTTTCGTGGGGACAATTCAAGAGAGAGCTCATGATTCGCTTCGAACCATCGTAGTACAAGAACATTAATGGACATCTCGCTAAAATCCGTCAGACTTCTACAGTACAGGAGTACCAGAGCAGATTTAGGAACCTGTCGAACCAAACCCGAGATTGGTTCGAGATACAATTGGGGAGAAAATTTATTGAGGGACTTAATCCCGAGATTCGGTGTGAAGTTTAAGCTCGTCATCCCCGCACCATGATAGCAGCCGTATCATTTGCTAAACATGAAAGAAAAATCATTATGAACACTCGCCGAAACAGAAGCTTCAATAGACAGGACTTCAAGGTGGTCAACATAGACAATCACAAACAAGAGCAGCTTTTGACGGTTGAAACAATTAAGGAGGAAATAAAAACTGACAAGGTGGAGCTCGAATAGGAAGGCCATGACAAACTTCTGACGATTGAACCAGCTAAGGAGGAATAAAAAATTGATAATGTGGAGTCCGATCACGAAGGTTGTACCAAATCTGAAGATAAGATTGCTAATGTGCAAACCCTAATTTGTGATAAAAGGTGTTAAATAAAACAACTACTTGTCGATTTCTTTTTGATGCCCCAGGAAGACTTCAAAGTGGTGATCTCCAAAAGAAGACATAATACTACCCCTAGCTATCGGATGAAAAGGGTTCTCCAGAAGACTACAATGACAACTGCACAAGAAGACCAAACCATTGCTTACACCAAGTGGAGATCCTACTTAATTGATCAAAGAGTCATGATGTGTGGTAAATATTGAAGTACTCCCGAAATCTGATGTTGCTCAGCCTTGAGGACAAGGCTGATTTGAAGTGGGCGGGTCTGTTAGGACCCTAGCTAAGTCGGGTCCATCCATTCATGATTAAATCGAGTCGAATCATGTTAGTCTGTCCAGTCAGAGTCAGTTATGAGATGGGTGAGCTCAATCGAGTCAGTTATGAGTTGGTTGGAGTTGATTTTTATCTTAGGTTAGGATGGAGTCCGTTATTATTTTCAGTTGAGTCTATCAAGAGTCAAAGATTAGTGAGACTCTTGGTAAAACCTTATAAATAAGGTTGTAAACCCTTTTCTACAATCAATGAGAAGTATTAGTTTTAGCCAAAGGCAAAACCCTAGGAGGCAGATCCCATCGAAGTGATCTAGGAGGCCCGATCCCCTCGAAGAGATCGTTTATCTCCCTTTTCCACCCTATTCCTCCACGATAGAACCCTAGGGTTCTATTAGGTGTGCTTCGCATCAAATATTTGTTTACATCTTTATTACCATATGTAATAAGAAGTGAAGCATACATCCCCCGGGTGTATCTAGCCTCATATCTCATGCCAAACTTCAATCCGTAGGGCACTTCAATCATGTGATCTCATTTTAATGTATTGTAATGAATAGAATCTAAACCACCATGAATGCTTATTCAGAATATAAGCTTTCATAATATTTTTCATTTTTAATTATAGGAAACACGTATTTTTCATTTTTAATTATAGGGAACACGTGAATAACCTTGTGCTGCCACAGCAGGTTATAGCTTAAATAAGTAGTGCATCTTATCATGCTTTCGAGATAATGATAAGTATCAATCGTATGATCAAATTTAGCATCGCATAAGATCCTAGAACATATGGGAAACAATCATAATTTGGAAATCATAGAAAAATAAACAGGATAAACCGAAAACTAGATCGGGATGGCACATTAACATGGCAAGTTCTGACCTCATTGGACTACACCATAAATCAGCCAAGTCGTTCAGGATCAATCCTTACAGCCGATTACCATACATTGCCAATCAAGATCTGACATTAGGGTTTTGTAACAGCTAGTTGCACAATTTAAGCTTCTTTGAAGATATGGAAGTTATACTATTTGTTTGACCTAGTTAACATATTTGAACTATTATCACAAGAACAAAAGCAAATTCCTATACGTTCATTTTGGCATAACTATTATTGTTTGCTTGCTTTCAATTATTGGCAGGGATCCATTGCTCGGGAAGAAAAAGCTAGGTGGAAATGCCTTTGTGACAGACAAATATTTCCAGCCAGAGATCAAGGGAGGAGGACAGGCCCATGTACGATCTTACAGGGGATATGTGCTCTCTCCCAGAATTGCAGGCTTGGCTTCGCGTAGTTACTTCTCATCGGCCGTTGTACTGCTCCAGGAAGCAGCAGAGTGGTTGCTTGCTTGTCCTCGATGAGCTCGACGCTGAAAACAATGTAATTTGATAGTTCAGAATGTTCAGGCAGCAATGTTATTGCTATTAATTAAAATAGATCCTACGTTGTTCAAGGTAATATATGTTGCATGTTTCTCCCGTGAAAACGGTAATAACCTGTTTCGCAGTGCAGGTTAGTTCAATATGAGCATGACAAATATATATATATATATATATATATATATATATATATATATATATATATATATATATATATATATATATATATATATATGTATTTGAGTGCGATGGAATGTGCATGTTACGGAGGAGGCTTGCCGCCTACACGGTGGGATGCAATGTTCATGTTACCGAGGAAGCTTGCCCTTTTTCGCTTCTCGGCCACAAAGTTATGAAAGCAACGGCAATCGGTGCAGGAAGTTCCGGTGGAAGTAGAAACGAGAGAAGTCCACTGCCAGTGGAAGTGGGAGCAAAGTATGAGCAAAATGGAACACTAGAGTCAGCGAGCAGGAAATGGCTTCAGTATTGCAGTCTATGATGTAAATGCTCGTATCAAGTAGCTTTACATTCAATGAAAACACTCAATACTGTTAGCAACAAAAGAAAAAAAAAAGGACAATGCTTAACACAATAATTGTGCAGAAAAGGATACTGATACTAGTGTTGGAATGGATATTCCACCAAATCAAAGAAGACAAAGGGTGAGAAAATATACTCGTGATGCACATTTGGGCTGTACTGTAGCATGTTACAAGGCTTCCTTGGCCCATCTGTACTTCCTTGGATCTCATTTGAGTAGCCTTTAGCTATCACAATAAGCATCAGCATCTGTAGGTGTTCCAGAACAGATATTAGCAACTCTAGCATGTAGGAATTCGAATCGAATTAATGACAAGAATCATCTTTATTGGGCAGTGACCATGAAAGATTAGAAAGATCATTGCTTTAGCATCTCTAGGTGCCTCAAAGCAAATAGTGTGAGCCCACAGGTAACCAGTGTTATCAATTTAGCAAGCAGGCTTTGGAACAAATGATATGGACGCTCTTTATTGAGGTGATTGGGATATGTATACCACAAAGAGATACAATGATCATTGCTTGGATTTGGGATTTGATGAAAAAGAGAACATTAAATTCAGTAGTCGAATCTTTCAGGATGATGAGGGAGGGCACTGTAATTTCATGCATTACTTGATGCTTTTGTTGCGTAGGACATGGGGTGTCAAGATGGGTACCAAATGCCTTTAGTGAGTTACTGAAACAGCTTTTTTATCCTTCAGTTTCTGCAGCCCAGCATTCCGTCTTCATCCACTTGTCTGAAAGTTTGATGACTGATGTTTCAAGAGATACTTAATTGTCTTGTTACACTGCAACAATCTCTCTCTCTCTCTCTCTCTCTCTCTCTCTCTGAGATGGTCATTTTGGTCTGGGGCTTGGCATTGGGTTTGAGATGTGAGATGGTGGCCACAGATTGCTGCAGAAGGGGACCAATCGTTGACAAAAATGAAAGGGAGCTTTCCGAAAAATGACTCAGCAGAAAAAAAAGGAAGGTTTGGAATAAGCTTTGGAGTAAAGCTTCTCCTACGATGTGGTTGCTGAGTGCACTGCCATGCTGTCTCACAGTACAGTTTTCTTGCTTCCCTCTGCTACATCCTCATACTTCAATGATTCTTGGTGAAGAGTTCCTATGGCAGCTACAGTCTCATGAATATATTTTGATGCATGTGTTGACTCTTGAACACACCTAGATTACAAGATTCATCTCAACATTCAATACGTTTTAATATATTTCAGATGATAGATTATCGATACCGGTCCGAGCTTTATAGAGTATGATGGTATTGGTACAATGATAGTTAACCTGATTTTAATTTATATTAAAAGTAAAAGAAACAAAATAAGTTGATTGTTCGTAAAGAATAAAATGCTAAGATTTCAGAAAACTTTGATACATGGACCACAATGCACAAATGGAGGTAGAGAAGAAAAAGGAATAGAAATTGATCGACGCGAAAGTTGCTCGAGACACAAACGGAGGTAGAGAAGAAAAAGGAGTAGAAGTAATGGGTGTGTTTTGGATTGTTCATCCACCGTTCATTGTTCGGACCAACAACGCTTTGATGGCAAGTGCATGATGCTCCTTAGATTCTTACGACAAGCAAAGGTTACAAAGAATACTTGGAAGGTGGAACACGCCACCATCTGTTTCTAATGGTTGGTATCACTACTCTTTCTTCCTGTTGGTGTGATCACGACTCACCACCGCGATCTTGCAGTGTGTGGTCTGTCTTCATTCCTCCAAAAACTCCCAACTCAAGCAAAACAAACAAATTCCTCCATTTTTTGAGTGAGATCACAAACTTCTTCTGCGGGTTTTAGGTTTCTGCTAAGTTTTTTTTTTTTTTGGTTCTTTCCTCATAATTTGAAAGGTGAGCGATGAAGATGAAATTCAACTCGTATATCAAATCTTATCTTCATCACTTATACTTTATAAATAATAATAATAATAAAGAAACAATCTCTCTCTCTCGCTCTTTCTGCATGACATGAGAGTGTTGGAGGTTGATGTGATAGATAGTCTGGTATCATCCATGTCGCTTCCTACACCACCACCCCATGCATTGACAAGGGAAGGAGTCATTTCTCCACACTGTGTGCTGCTGCTCTCTCTCAAACGCCACAAGTTTGTATGTGAATTTGTGCTGCAACTATCATGATGGGCGGTGGTGAGTTGGATGTTCCTTTTGCAGTTTGTAGCCTACAAGTTTGCGCCAAACTATAATAACATTTTTCCGTGAGTACAAAGAGACCTCACAGCTTGTGACAGTGGTGGGGGGGGGGGGGGGGGGCTTCTCCCTTCATCCTCCATCCACATAGTGAGTGTTGGATGATGATCTCTGCAGGTTCTTCTTTTTCTTCCCTTGAAAGGCAGTGTGTTTTCTCCTTTCTTGAGGTGCAATCACCTCATCTTTGAATGATGATGCACCCACTTGCTGCTTGCTGAGTCCCCATGGATGGAAGGAAGCTCTTTTCCTTTCAGAGCTCGACACAGTCTGGGTGATCCCAATCTAACTATCATGCTGGTTGCATCCATGGCGGATGTCCTTTTAATCCTCTGCAATGTTAGCTGGTGGTGAGTTATGATGGCAGGAACATGATGAAAAAAAAAGTTTGAGGAGGTAGCCTCATGTGGGATGAACTGTAAATACTTCTCTTCTCTTACAAATAAACCATAAAGTGAAAAAAGTTAATACAGAATCTGTGGCATCTCTCTATGTCTCTGTCTCCTTTGTCTTTTGCAGAGCAGCAGAGATATAGCAGCATTTCAAGAATCACAATATATCGAAAATAAGATGAATTATATATATATATTTATATATATGTAAACTCTAAAAGAAATATTAATTGAAGGCACATCCTTGTTTGACCAAGCTGAGTTTGGAATCTTCTCATCATCATGTAGTGGATTCTAACTCGAGAAAAAAAAAATATTATTACTTGGGTGACATTGATCGGGTGTAAATATGATTTGATTCAATCCTGAAATTACAAATTCATCCTATAAACTTAAACAGATGTGGGGTGCGATTCGTCTACCAAAGAAAGTTTGAAAAAATCATTTTGAGATGTGCCTAGTCCTAGTCTGTTGGTGCTCTACATCATCTCTAGAGGTATTTTAAAAAAATACGTAAGAGTGCTACACAATTGACCAACATCGAGAGACTTCTTGACTTGATCCTTTTTGACGATTAAGTTAATTGAGAAAGTAGAGAGGGTTCAGGAGAGTTTTCTATGATTTTTCTTCCTCCGACTTTGATTGGTTTTAGAATTTGACTTTTATATTTGATTTGTCGATGAATGATGGTTGGCTGCTTGTTTTTCCCCCTCTTCAGCTTCTCATGTCGTCAGGGGATCGTTTATGTCGAAAGCTAGTGAATGCATCTTCATGTTAGTAACATAAGAGAAGTACGTCCAGGGGCATGACGTCTATCAAGGTAGGAGCACGTCCAAAATGACCAAGGGATGGATGGGGTCGATGCTAGGTGCTTGAAGAGTTGGGTCATGTCGTAAAAAATTAATGCTCTTTTCACTTAATCATATGACCCCTTTCGAAATCATGGATAAAGGTAACAGATCGTTAGAGACTAGTGATCGAGGGAAAACTGAGAGGTTAGATCATATACAACTTCTCACGTCGGTCGATCAATCAGTAGTCTGGGGATAGCGCGATACACCGTATTGAATAAAAATACATTGTGTGTACCATTGTTTTTACTATCAAAAAGAAGAAAAAAAAATATTAATCGAAGGCTCATCTAAATTTCATGCTCTAACAACTCAAAGAAATGGTGTGGTGACCCATCAATCAATCAATCAATAAAATACCTGCCTGCTCGTATTGATCCATTCCACATGTTTAGCCTTCAGCTCCACTGGTCAATGGAGTGGTTGTGAGGCCACAGCCTCACGTTTACATCTACTCCCTCTAACCTTTAGTCACATCTCAAATCGCCAACACTCGCCAGTATTTTACTGTCGTTCTCAAACCAAACCCAAATCAAAATCATTAACAACCAAACTACTCCTCCTGCCTTTGTCTTCTCAGAAGCAGTCTTCCCCCCTTCCCCCCCTCCTCGGAAGGTGCCTTCTCAGAAGAAGCCACTCACTCTGCTGCCCGCATTACTAAAATAAATGGCGAGTTACATGCTTTTGTTTTCTCTCGAGGCAATAAAACCTGTCTGCAGATAACCACGTTTCCAAGTATTTATTATTATTATTATTATTATTATTATTATTATTATTATTCGATCTGAAACTATTAAATTTCATTGGTTACAAAGATACGACACAACATGTTTTTACCCAAAACGTTTAGATGTTTGTGCCTGTGATCGCTTCCTCATCGACCACCACTTTGGATGCTCCCAAAAGTCAAAAGTCACTTCCCCCCCCCCACCACAACTCCTTGGCTTTGGTGTTGTTGTTGACAAGCCGGCGGCACGAATCATATTTATTTTTCCGATCGATCAATAAATATATGGCAATGAATCATCTATGTTACAATTATCTTTTTTTACAAGCGTAAACATGCATGCAACACACCCATGTCCTCGAGAATGAATGCATGCGTATACTAATGGGAGGTTGCATATACTAATGGGTTGGGGTTATTTTGTCTCCATAAAAGACAACCATCCTTGTCGAACGCTAAGGAGTCGTAATGGAAGGAAAGGTGGCGGCATTTGGTTCGGAGAAGACAACAAATGGGACTACTTCTTCAACTCCATTCCATTCCCCCAAATATCCCCTACTCTCTCTCTCTCTCTCTCTCTCTCTCTCTCTCTCTCTCTCTCATCATGCTGGATTCTTAGCTTGCCCTTTAGGTGAAGCTTTGGGGCGTCCCATCCATGCATCTGATGCCCTCCTTTTTTTTTTTTTGTGAGATAGATGTACACTGCTGAAGTCAGATGACACACACGCATCTCTCTCTCTGGGTGGCTGGCCATCTATAGAATTCCTGAGAACAATATGACATGAGACTTTTGGGTTGATCTCTTCACCAACTCCATCTGGATTTGAGTTGAAGATTAGTTTGCTCATGGGATTCATCTATGCAAAATGGTGGCATCCACATGCATCAGAGGTTGCTTTGGTTGATTCTTCTCCTCCTATATTATTATTAATTATTAATTATTAATTATTATTATGGTGGCATCCACATGATCACATCATTTCTATATCTTCAATATAAAATTCGATACAGGATTATATTTTTTTATATTGAAAAAAAAAGTAACTAATGATATTTTTTTATTATTATAATTAAAGGTAAAACGACATATATTGATTACGCAAACCTCAGGTTAAAAAGAGTCTTTATATATCGGGTATGTCTTACAAATTTAGAGAAGTCAATTCAAAAAAATTATGGATATAAACAACAAGAGCATTCATGGGATGGATATAAGTAGAACTTTTATCATTTACTTGTTGCTAAAATTAAAATAAAGTTTGAAAAAGTAAATAATTAGCTATGTGGTGGCTTTGGTTGATTCTCCTGTATTATTATTATTATTATTATTATTATTATTATTATTATTATTATTATTATTATTATTATTATTTTAATTTGTTACTCGATCACGGTCACATCGTTTCTATATCTTTGATATAAAAGAGATCCTGAATAATTTTTTCTATATTTTAAAAAAATTAGCTAGTGATAATTTTTTATTAGTATTTATTTTTTTAAAAAAATATATTTAAAGATAAAACGACATATATTGATCCCTCAAACCTCTTGATTGATATAATAAAGTTTGGAAGTAAAAAAAAATGAGCTACGTGGTGGCATTTTTATAAGAGGAATGAATGCAAACAGACATCCACACACACATATCAAAAGAAGAAAAAAATAAAAAAATTAATTCACATTATATTTTATTTGTCCTAATTGTGGGGCTCAAAGTGTAACACCAAATACAGGAGGAATAAATGATAAGAAACAATTAAAGGTGACCAACATCCATCATATCAATCTCATCACAACGATTTCAACAGCACCGTCTTATCTCCCCCAACTAATCTGAGACAACAAAGTTTACATACACATCATCGATATTAGGATATCGACTGATGGAAAACCATTCTTTTATTAACTGAACCATTAAAAATAGTCCACATTATTATTCTATGACTCTTACTTAGCCTTGCTGTTTGTTTTGTTCGTTTATCATGTTTTCTTTTTATCCTTCCTTTATTTCACCAATGAAAAATACTTTAAATTGAACAAATTACATATATATATATATATTTTTAATTTCTTTTCTTCATTATCCGTTTAATCAAATATTATTATAATTATGCCAAAACTATATGTCTAATTCGAGTACTCTCTCTTTCTCGTGTCTTCTTCTGCCTCCCTTTGTTCCCATTATTTACTCTATCTCTTCACCTAATCACAAATTCAAAATTTTACATCAATTTCAAGTACTTGTCTTTCTCTCCTTCTCTCTACTTCTTTTCTATTGGTATTCTCATTGCAAGCTGTGCTCGTGGGTTGGTTGGTTGGTTGGTGTCAACTCCTATGAGGATTGCGAGAGGCGTTGCAGAGGAGGAAGTATAAGGAATAGAGGCGTGTCAGAGAAGAGAGAGGAAGAGGCTACAGAACGGAGGAGATGGGGTTGCAGAGGCGCCGCCGCCTGGAGAGGAGGGTGGTCCCGTCGGTGCCGGTGCCTGCTGCCCTCTCCGCCGCCGCTCTGCTCCTCCTCTTCGGCCTCGCCTCCCACTCCCTCCTCACGTCGTCTCCCCTCTTGGACGCCTCTGCCGCGCCGACCCCCCGTACCAAGCCTTCCTCCATCTTGGTACGGTCGTGGAAAGGTCTCATTTTGACCGGTTCCTTGTCGTCGTTCCTGTACTCTGACATCATTGGCTTGCAGCTCAAGAATCCGGTTGAGTTACAGAGGAATGCCGCCGGCGCGATCGATGTTTTCCGTGTCCCGGTGCGTTTTCCCGTCGCTTGATTTGCTGCAAAGTTGGATCTTTTACCTCTTTTGATTCTTCGATGGTATTGATTTGTTCGGATGGTATGGCTTGGTAGAGTGGAGGCGGCGGCCCGGTGGCTGACCTTTGGGGTTCGAAGCTCTCTAAAGATTACTATGGATGCAGCAACGCAAGCAGTGGGTTCGCGAGTACGTGCTGTTCTTGTTTTGGTCTGTTTTGTTTCTTGGCCGGCGAAACTAGTTGGAGAATGATGTTTTGACTTTGTTCCGATTGAAGAGTTCTTCTGATTTATTGGATTGATTCTGCATTCATTTTCTCAGCCTCCAATCACGTTTATTCGGATTGGCACGATATTAAGGTCTCATGAGATTTTGGTTGTCTGATATTGATCTCCAAATCATTTTGCAGCAGCTGAATCCAATACTCTGCCCGATAGGTACTTGATGATTGCAACTAGTGGAGGATTAAATCAACAACGAACGGGGGTGAGTTGACATGTTCCCAACCTTTTCTTGTGTGTGTTGATGGGTACATCTTTTCTGGGGCAATCGTCATACAAAAAAGTTTTTTCTTTCTTTGTTTTTTCTTTAATTTTTGATGAAGTTCAATGCTGTGCAAGTTTGGGAAATTTAGGACAAATTATTTCTGGGTTTATCAAAAAACAAAAAATGGCCTTGAATAATTCTTCTCATGTCACAGATTACTTACAGAGTAGACTGGATGGTCGCATCCCACAAAAGAGACAATAAAAGGCAGTAGTTGATCACAGTGTCTTCCTTGACATGGGAGATGTTTTCTGTAGGAATTTTTTTTTAAAAAAATTATTGAGAAATCTTATAGCACTTTGATGCAAAGAGCATCTTTAAAGACTCCATTAAAGAAATTGTTCATTGTCCGATCTCTATCATTACAATACATCTCATTCATATTGAACGCCGTAAGATTGGGCTTAAGTTGCTCCATTTTGCTGTTAGCATGTAAACTAAACTTCAAATCTAAGAACAGTAATGCAACACAGAAACGGTTATCTAGCCTACTGTAGGGCAAGAAGTTCCAACAACTAGTCAGACCTTGGTAAAGTTTCAGCTATTCTCTTAAGATCTGCTGCAAAATACCAACCAATAATGACTGCAGTAATTGACTTTGTTTCATTAATTTTGCCAATGTCTTGGTCCACCTTTTTTCACACCTTTCTTGTTATGATTTATTTCACAATCTGAACCTTCAAATTTGCATTATAGTTTTACAGCATGTTTAATGAAATCTTACTAAAATCAACAATAAGGACCATCTATTTAATGCCATAGCTTATTTTTCAACATTTTAGCTGAGATCATACCTAATGCTCAATGGCAAGAACAGATTTATGTAGCTGACTCCAAATAGTTGGTGCATTATGGCCTATTATTTTGTGATATCATACCTAACATAGTTGAGGTATTAACTCTTCACTTGTCTACTTAAAGACTCCTTGTATTGTTTCCCTAGGTAGAATATGAGATGTGTTTTAATGATTTATTGTCTTTCTCTCATAATGATGTCTTGGTTACATGATCATGCCAAATGGTTATTATGTGCCCTGCACCAACAAATAAATCCTATTTTCTGTGGACAAGGGAAAAAAAAAATCATGCTTTTAACTTTAGTTTATGTTTTCACATCTGTCTATGTTGAAAAACAGGTTTCATTATGCACCAAAAGGAACATTTTGATCGCCTCATTCTATCAGGGACTTCTCTTGTAATATGTATGTTCATTAGCTGTGTGTCTGAAGTACATAAATGAAAACTGTTCTGTTCTTCCTGAAGTTATTGTTACTAGAGATACATATAGGGTTAAAATCCTTTTGTAGCTTTAGAAAGTGGTCTTTTACCATGGATTGTATGCCTGCACATACATCCACAAGGGGTTTCATGTATGCACGGACAAGGAGAGCACTGTCTTGCTTGTACATCTGCTTGGTCGCTTATGTGTAGCAATTAATAAACATAGTTTGTGTGGCCTATCTGGATAAGCACATCTTTTGCTGATACAATAGTGAGAGCATACGAGGAATGCATGAATGAGCAGGCATCCTTTAGTTTCACCAAGGGTTATAAAGATTTCAGTCACTGAATGAACCCCTTGATATGGAGTTGACGTTCAAAGTAGTTTATCTGATTTCGGTTCTTTGATTACATAAAAGTTGCATTGTATAAAAGCTGAGGACCTGTTCTATTGTTAGGGGAATATGATGGCTTTCGATTGATGTAATAACTAGACAGCATCAATATTTTGTTGATAATGATCTTCCAGTATAGTATTCCTACCTGTATGATTTGCTTGCAAGATGGAGTTTGGTTTTACTTTCATGGAGTGTTGATTTGCTAGTTTATCCTCCCGTATATTTCCTAGTTTCGCATGTTCAATATGGAAATAATTGCATAAGATTACTAATGTAGAAAATTTTGAAATACTGTTACATGCAGATAACTGATGCTGTTGTTGCAGCTCGAATTTTGAAAGCGACACTTGTTGTTCCTATCCTTGATCAGAAATCTTTCTGGAAAGATGCCAGGTCTTTCTCAAATAGTCTACCTTTCTGAAAGCAAATGCTGTATTTTTCTTTTCCTTTTTCAAAATATTAACTACTAGCAGACCAAGTCCACTAGTTTTTAAAATTGAGTACTGAAGTATTTTGTTCTCCCATGATCTCTATGTTACAGTGATTTTGCAGACATCTTTGATGTTGATTGGTTCATCACAACTCTCAGAAAGGATGTTGAGATTATTAAACAACTCCCTGAAAAGGGTGGGAAGATAATTCGGACTCCTTATACCATGCGTGTTCCAAGGAAGTGCACCCCGAGATGCTATGAAAGTCGAGTGCTGCCTGCACTTACGAAGAAGCATGTGAGCTATTTGCAATAAAATAGACTATTTTTTCCTCTTTTATAGATAAGTGAAATATTATTTTATTTTTTTATCCTTTTCTTTTAATTTTTTAAACTTCATTAAGAAGTGGCATTTGTGTATTATGCACATGGACTTTAATTTCAGTAAATAGTAAAGGGTAATATACTGTTTATCTAACTTTCTAGTCTTGAAGTTCTCGAAGGAGTAAGGATTATCTTGAAAAGTCCTAAAAGTGAATCCTGAAGTAGGATCTAGAAAAAAATTAACAATATTAAAGTACCAAACTAGATTGGAGGATTTATAGCAGAATCATTGGTTATACTTGAAATTTATCCTCTTTTCTTATTGTAAGTTAAATTAGTATCGCTATATATCTTTTTAATATTGGCAAGCTTATGTAAATACTCGAGTATCAGATCCTTCTTTCAGGAATAATTGTGTTCGCTTCAAAGAGGACACTCTTGTATTTCTACTGGAACTAGCTATGCAGATTCCATCTCAGGGATTAAGTTGAGTTTATAAAGTATCTGATGTGTTGATGCATGTGGAATAACCTGTGTCAAGTCTTTTTTATCTTTCCTTAAGAATTGCTCACTGCCAAGGTTAACCAACATTGGGGTTGCTATGTCAAAGATGCATTAGAATTCTACTTACCAGGGTTGACATTTTGAGATTTGTTAACATGTTCTGATCCATTTTAAATTAACTTCATATAGGAATATAATTAGATAATCTATTGCTGTTTGTAATAGAACTTGTGTTGATCTGGTCATAAAGCCAACCCACATAGACAACTGAGTTAAATTAATGTTGGTAAACAACTTCTGCCATTAATTCTTTGTTGTCAAGAGCAATATCATGAATATATAACTCCCCAAGTGATTAAAATTACCACTGTCTCTGATAAGTATTTTCCATACATCAATTTCTTTACTGATTTCTGGTGCATCTATTTCATTGGCATGTGAATTCCATTTGGGAAATAACTGATTTCTGGTGCATCTATTTTTAGGTTGTCTTTGTTTGCAAAACTAATTCTCATCTTCCATGTATTGCAGGTTGTTAAGCTGACAAAGTTTGACTATAGACTTTCAAACAAGTTGGAGACTGATCTTCAGAAATTGAGATGCAGAGTAAATTATCATAGCTTGAAATTCACAGATCAGATACAAGTAGTGGGTGATATGCTGATCCAAAGAATGAAGGCTAAAAGCAAGCACTTTATTGCCCTTCATCTAAGGTAAGAGCATAACAGGGTGGTCCTGTCTTTGATTGTTACCTTTGGATCCAGATAAATCTGTTTAGCTCTTCTTAACATGCTTCTACTGTGAGAGTATATTGCCAGATTTAGATACAGAATAATTTCATAAAATATGACCAAAATGTCAAGTGCTTGCTTTTATCTTTCATTCTTTGGAAGCTGTGTGCTAATTTTTCTGCCTTCATTCTCATTCTTATCATTGTTAATTCGGTGAATTCTTATATAACACTTGGAAACTGTGTGCACTAATTCTCATTCTTAATGTATAAGCATTTTCGAGACTGATCCAGTTCCATTTCTGCATCAAATTTGAAATACAAATATACTCAGACATGACATTTCCATCATTTGGGCAACCTTGAAACTGCTGGTTTATGAACTCGTATGTAGTTGAAATGATGCATCTGATTTGGTAATCCTGGTGCACTCAACTTGCTTTAAAACTCATTCCTATTGTATCTTACACTAGCTTTAGAATGATACTGAACCTTCTTATCCTATTACGGTCAAACTTTCGAGAAAACTTCTTGTCGAGTACTTATATATTCCTATTATTTGTCATCTCCATTTTGTTTATTCTATTTCTTCTGTCTATGTTGCTCACAAGGTTTTTTGTACTGCCCTATACCGCCTGGTACAGGCGGTACATACCAGTCCGATGGTTTACCGGTACGTGGACCTCCCTGTACTGGGCGGTACCAACCGTTACATGGTATAGAATAGTCGGAATCGACCGTTACAGAAATATAACTGGCGAAATTGATCGATACCACTCGGTAACGGCCAAAAATTTTACCGTTACCGATCGTTAATGGTCGGTAACGGTCAAAATCGACCGTTACAGACCTTGTAATGGTCAAATCGACCGTTATAGACCCTGTAACGGTCAAACTCAACTATTACAGACCTTGCAACGGTCGAACTCAACTGTTACAGACCCTGTAACAGTCGAACTCAACCGTTAGTGACCCTGTAAAATGTCCAAATCTACTGTTACAGACTCTGTAATGATCGAAAAACCCTTTCTAACTCTATTTAAACTCACCCTTCTCCCATTCACTTCACACACTCACTCTTTCTCAAACTCTTTCACCTTCTCAAAACGGTTCCTCAAAACTCGAAAAAGATATGTAATATTAAATTTACATTGATTTTGTTGAATCTATACCAATTTCTATCTTACAAACCCTAACCCAACTTTTTTTTTCTAATTTTTCAGGTATTAAAAAAAATATTTTTTAATCATTAAAATATTATTTATTTGTACCGCTCGGTATGCCCAAGTGTACCGAGCTGTACTGACATATCATACCATACTGGTCAAATCTTGGTATGCCGGTAAGGACCGGTACGGTGAACCTTGGTTGCTCATAATCAAAATTCATTTAAAAAATAAAAGAAAATGTTGCATGCATGCCTTTTTCTCATTGAAAAATTGAGAACTTGTCATGTTACATTAAAAAATGCAGGCAACCTTATGGTAGCAGACTCCTTTTATGATACATGTTTCAGACAATGTGGTATTTAGATGAAAAATTCAGATTTGCAATTAAATTATCTGAACTGATGCAACATTGCTTTTTATCTGTTACTGTGATTTTAAATCCTTGAGCTAGCACAATAACTATTTTCTGTTGTTAAATGGTTGCCATATAGAAGATCTATGATACATGTGCCATACCGATAATTGACAGATTTGAACCTGATATGCTTGCCTTCTCTGGGTGCTATTATGGAGGAGGAGAAAAGGAAAAAACAGAATTGGGTGCCATACGCAAGCGGTGGAAATCCTTACATGTAAGTCAGTGCTTCTCAGTCCCTTGTTTTTTTCTTGGCAAAGGGTAAGTGATGAAGACAGGATTTGATAGCAATAGTCAAAATTTTTACCAACCAATCTAGCTAACATCTTCTGCTTTGACCTTTTGAATAGATTGTAAAAGCATTGTTTCCTTGTTACCTTTCATTTTAACGTCCAAGTTCTTTGTGCAGACCAGAAACCCAGAAAAGGAACGCCGACATGGTAAATGTCCACTTACTCCAGAAGAAATAGGTCTTATGCTTAGGACTTTGGGCTTTGGAAATGATGTTCACCTCTATGTGGCATCTGGTGAGATATATGGAGGAGAGGAGACATTAGCACCTCTAAAGACACTATTTCCAAATTTTTATTCGAAAGAAACTTTAGCAACCGAGGAGGAATTGGCACCATTCTCATCATATTCATCTCGTATGGCTGCACTTGATTTCATCGTATGTGATGGCAGTGATGTATTTGTGACCAACAACAATGGCAACATGGCCAGGATATTGGCTGGTCGAAGGTAGCTCTATTATTCATAGTGAATGTCTCATACATGAAAGGAAAGTTCGGGTTCTCTAATTCCATTTGTTTTGGCATCTTTCAACAGGAGATATTTTGGACACAAGAGGACGATACGACCAAATGCTAAGAAACTCTACTCCTTGTTCCCGAACAGAACCAAGATGACTTGGGAAACCTTCTCCTCCAAAGTCCGCACTTTTCAGAAAGGATTCATGGGAGAGCCCGATGAATTAAGACCTGGCAGAGGTGAATTCCACGAGTACCCTGCAGCATGCATATGTGAAGGTTCTAAGGTGGCAGCACATTCTAATTCTAATGATCAGACTGAGGTTAGCCATAAAAATGGAATAAGCAATGTAAGCAGAAGTGCTGGAGAAGCAATAGACTACCATTCTAGCAATGAGGACTCAGACTGGATTGACTTGGATTATGGAGAAAATACGCCTTTAGGTAGAAGCTTCTCAAATGGAACAGAATCAGAGTATGATATCTTCATCAGACAAGAGGATCCAGAGTTGGATGAAGTACTTTCAGATTAGCAGAATGTTGTCATAACTATTCTATTGTCAAATTATTTTTTCATCTTCAAGAACCTTGCAGAAGAACTGCTTACAGTAGACATACAAGGAGAGAAGGAGAAGCCCAAAATACTCAGAATAAAAGGTAAGAATAGAACAAAGTGATCCAGATAAATTAAGCAAAATAAGCAATATTTTTTATTATTTATCCTGAGCATGACAATGAAAATGCAGAAGATGTGGAATATGTAATTGCAGATATCTTCTTTTTTTTTTTTTTTTTTTCAATTTCTTCTGCATGTTTTCTTTGTTGCTGATGTTTTCTCTCAACATGAATTATTTGTGCTTTGATCTTAGGAGACTAAATACAAGATTCAGACTGTATATGAAGCCTCAGATACCAGAAATGTACAGTTCCCTTCGTGTGCCTGATCGATTGAAGGAGCACATACGGTGCTCTCAAGATTTTGTCATAGATTCTTGTACATTTTTTTAATTTCTTCTTTCTTAGGTTTGTTCAGGCTGGGATAGCTTGATTTATCAATGCTTGGTTCGTCTTTTTACTCCTAATTGTATTCTAGATCTTACAGTGCCACCAAAATCCTTGGGGACACATGGTTGTATGAAAGACATGAAGAAGAGAAATAGATGTGAATCAAATGTTTTGTCAATTAGGACAATTGTTGTACAACTGTTTCTTGTACTTGTCGACCATCTATATGGTGCTTGTGATTGCATACATTTTTGGATTCACTGATGTGGACTTCAACCTATGAAATCATCTGCCATTTTGCTGGATCTGACTGGATGGCGTTTAAACTTTTAAAGAACAATCTAAAGGTTTGATCTGATGACCCCTTCCTATATTATTATCACATGAAAAGATCAATATCAACTGACATTTCTTAACAGGACATCACCTGGTTTTGTGAGGCAGTCATGAAGGAGGAGTGCCAATTTCCTCCAATCTGAGCCCTTTTTCCATCTCGATAGGGCAAAATCCGACCTGGCTGCCAAGTCATCACACCTTCGGACAGCTAAGCCACTGACGTGGCCAAACCCACGTAGCCGGTCACCCGGATGTACGAAGGGTCACCAGGTGCCGTACCACCGGCCTGGCACAGGTAAGGTCGGCAACCCCTACCTGCAGGCGCACGCTTCCCCACCAGTACGAAGGCAAGGCGTGAGGCGCGACATTCATGGTGAGTCATGAATGCGGTAAGGTCGTCAGGTACGAACAACCCACAACACCCACTATAAAAGCTCCTGCACCTCCACAGGGCAGGGGGATCGCAAAAAAGACCAAAAACTGACTTGATCGTCGGAGGGGTCACGTCGGGCACCTACCCGACCCGACCTCCTTGCAGGAACCAGCGGTCGACCCCGGCAGGGCGACCTCTTCTCCACGAAGGCTCCGCCACTCCAGCATCAGAACTCCCGAGCCGACCCCTGAATCACCGCTCATCCGAACCGGCTCCGCTCCGTGCCGAGGAAATTGCGAAGCGGGCGAACCAGCGCACACGGGCCTGGACCAGCAAAGGCTTGCTCGACACATTTAAAGGCGAAACACGTCCACCTGGCAAGCCCCAAAAAAGACACTATCATTTTGGCGCTAGAAGGAGGGCCCATGTCGCCGGAACGCTCACTCGCTGACTCGGCACCAGAGCGCCGAACGGAACCCGATCACCCTCGGTCGACCGAGGAAGTCCCGGCCCCTATGCCGACTCCCAATCGCTTTTGGAGAATGATGACTGACCCCGGGTTCCCGTCACCCGCATCCAACCCTGCACACCCCATGGTCACCGCCGAGGCCTTCCTCGGCCTCACCAGTCAAGTCCAGGCGCTCGCGGGCATGGTGCAGACCATAATCCCGTATCTACCGCAACTGGTGCAGTCGGCAGCGCACCGGTCAGCGCCTCCGCGGGCGGAGTCTCCGACGGCCGCAAGTCGAGGAATCCCGCCCGCCGCCGAGGCGCCACCGCCACGTATCACCGAGGCCCCTCCACCTCGGATCCCGGCTTCGCCGACGTCAGTACCAAGCCGATCACAAAGCCGCTCTTGCAACCCGACGCCGACTGAACCTGATCTCGACGTCCTATCAACTGATTCCACCGACTCCTTGAGGGAACAGGTTCGTCGAGTCCATCGACGACTCGACGAGGTTCAGAGAGAAGTCCTCAGGTCGAAAGACGAAGCTGGGGAGGGCCCAAAAGGGGGCTCCCCCTTTACCCCTGAGATACACTCAAAGCCCCTGCCGCCCACATTCAGGCTACCTGCCCTCGAACCCTATGACGGCAGCGGAGACCCAAAGGAGCATATTGCTACGTTCTGCGCCCAGATGGCCCTGTATGACACTTCAGAGGCACTGATGTGTCGAGCCTTCCCGACCACCCTCCGAGGATCGGCCAGAAACTGGTATGCTCGGCTAAAACCCGCCTCAGTACCATCATTTGATGTATTGGCAAGAGAATTCGAGTCCAATTTCTTGGCAAGCGCGCGCCCAAGGCCCACCACAGCCTCACTCCTCGGGATGGCCCAAGGGAGCGATGAACCCCTCTCCCAATTCGTGAGAAGATTCACCTCACAAGTACAGGGCATTCCGGACCTCCATCCGTCGCTGGCCATCCAGGTGTTTCTGACGGGACTGAGGCCCTCTAGGTTCTTCTGGTCGCTGATCGAGCGGCCACCAACAACTCTGCCCGAGATGTTGCAGCGGGCACATCAGTACGTGGCGGCCGAGACTCTCATAGCCGGCAAGCGGGACGAGGCGAAACGCCCACGGGGCGAGCAGTCTCGCGGGCATCCAACCCCGCCTCTCAGGAAAAGAGAGGATAGGTCGGGCCTGTTACCGGCCAGACCTCCTCCAATCCCCCTCAACTCGACCCGAACCGAGATCTTCCTCCAAATACGGGAGAAGGGACTCTTGAAAACACCAAGCCCAATGAAGTCGCATCCTGAACGGCGTGACAAGAGGAGGTACTGCCGGTTCCATCGGGAGTACGGTCACGACACCGAGGAATGTCGCGACCTCCAGTACCAGATCGAGGACCTCATCAAGCGCGGTCATTTGCGGCGATACGTCCGAGAACAGCCACCTCTCTCGGACGGCCGGCCACCCCGAGACCCGTCCCCCCGACCACAGGGCCCGGTCGAAAAGCAGATCGACGTCATCTTCGGCGGCCCAGCCTCAGGCGGCAACAGCGCGTCGGCACGAAAAGCTTATGCGCGCTCCAAGGTCGGGAAAAGGCCGATGCACCATGAAGAGCTCGACGTCGCGTTCAGATCGCAGGACGAGGAGTATGCATCTCACGACGACGCGCTAGTGATCTCAGTCCGCATGGCAAATGCCTATGTCAAGCGGGTTATGATCGACACGGGAAGTTCGGCCGACATTTTATATTTCAATGCCTTCCAACAGTTGGGACTGACCGACCTGGACCTCACCCCCCTGACATCTACCTTGACAGGGTTCACTGGGGACTCCATTTCCCCCATGGGGACGACTACGATCCCTGTCACGCTCGGGGGAGAGCCGAGGTCAAAGACCCTGATAGTACCATTCATGGTGGTCAGGCTCCCATCCGCCTACAACGCCATCATCGGGCGCCCGACCCTAAATCGGCTCAGGGCGGTCGTCTCAACATACCACCGGGTCTTGAAGTTTCCAACTCGAGCCGGGGTCGGCGAGGTCAGGAGCGACCCGAAGGAATCCAGACAATGCTATCTGGCGGCGACAACGCTGTGCAAAAAGCCAAGAACCGGACCGATCAATGCCACGACGCCGGACCCAGTAAAAGACGCCCAGGATACCCATTCCGCGGAGAGGATTCTCGAGCTACCACTGGACCCGAGTCGCACGGGCAAACTAGTAAAGGTCGGGGCGGAGTTAACGGAGGATCAGCAAATCCAGCTGATAGATTTCCTGAGGAAGAACGACGACGTCTTCGCTTGGACCCCGAACGACATGCCAGGGGTCGACCCGGAGGTTGCCCAACACTACCTAAACATCTCCCCCGACGCCCGACCAGTAAAGCAACGCCCGCGAAAGTTCGCCCCGGATCGCCAGAAGGCCATAGAAGACGAGGTCACCCGCCTGTTGGACGCACAGCTCGTCGAGGAAGTAAAGTACCCGACCTGGCTGTCCAATGTTGTACTTGTTAAAAAGGCGAATGGAAATTGGCGGATGTGTGTTGATTACACTGATCTCAATCGGGCTTGCCCGAAGGACTGCTACCCGCTCCCTCGCATTGACCAACTTGTGGACGCCACGTCCGGGCATCAGCTGTTCTCTTTTATGGATGCCTTCTCGGGATACAACCAGATCCAAATGGCCCCGAGAGATAAAAGAAACACGGCATTTATCACGCACAATGGCACATATTGTTACAAGGTGATGCCGTTCGGATTGAAGAACGTCGGTGCGACCTATCAGCGCCTCGTCAACCGAATGTTCAAAGACCAAGTCGGCAGGAACATGGAAATATACGTCGACGACATGATAGTCAAAAGCCGACATGCCGAGACCCATCTCTCCGACCTGGAGGAAACATTTCGCACACTGAGAAAATACAGGATGCGCCTCAACCCAATAAAGTGTACTTTTGGCATCACCGCCGGGAAGTTCCTCGGCTTCATAGTGCACCAGCGAGGAATCGATGCCAACCCTGACAAAATAAAGGCCATACAGGAGATGCAGTCACCCAAGACTGTAAAGGAGGTACAGCGACTAGCGGGAAGGATAGCGGCCCTGAGCCGCTTCATTTCTCGGGCCGGAGATAAGAGCTCAGTCTTTCTTCGCGCATTGAAGTCGGCAAAAGACTTCAAATGGACTCCCGAGTGCGAGGAAGCCTTCCACCAGCTAAAAAGTCATCTCGGGAACCTGCCGCAGCTGGCCTCGGTGAAGGATAACGAGTCGCTCGGCCTGTACCTCGCCGCGACCGACCTGGCTGTTAGCTCGGTCCTGGTAACACTGGACAAAACCGGGGAAAGGCCGGTCTACTACACCAGCCACGTCTTGGCAGGACCTGAGCTTCGATACCCCCTTATAGAAAGGATAGCCTTGGCGCTTATTCTGGCCTCCAGAAAGCTGAGGCCATATTTCCAGACACACCCCATTAAGGTGATAACCGACCAACCCCTGCGACAGATCCTCTCAAAATTTGATGTTGCAGGTCGGATGCTGAAGTGGTCGGTAGAGTTGGGGGAGTTCGATATCGAATATGAGCCAAGAAAGGCAATCAAGGGCCAAGTGCTCGCGGACTTCCTGTCGGAGCTCATGCAGCCATCAGCCCCTCAAAGCCCGACCCCCGGGTGGACCTTACACATCGACGGGTCAGCAAATTCGGAGAGAGGAGGGGTCGGCCTGGTGTTCAAAGACCCCTCCGGTCACACTTACGAACATGCCTTGCGACTGGGGTTCAGAGCCACCAACAACGAAGCCGAGTATGAAGCGCTCCTGTTCGGCCTCAAGGTCGCAGCCGACCTAGGGGCAGAAGATATAGAGGTATTCACCGACTCCCAACTTGTCGCTGGCCAAGTTAATGGCACGTTCGAAACGCGGGAAGCGGCAATGATCAAATACCTCGCCGAGGTACGGCTGGCAGCGGCGCGATTTCAAAAGTTCGTCATCACCAAGGTGCCCCGCAACGAGAACACGCAGGCAGATGCCTTGGCCAAATTGGCCTCCTCCCGCGCAACCGATACACCAACCGGGCCAACGGTTAGGACCGTCGGGCCATCCATTGGCCCGACCCTCATGACCGTCGACCAAGAAGATGGAAGTTGGACCAACGAAATCCTCCGCTTCAAACAAGCGGGAGTCTTACCTGAGGATAAGGCGGCCGCCCGAAGAGTCAGAAGGGCAGAATCATGGTACTGCATCATTGATGGCCGCCTCTACCGACGAGGTTTCAGCCGACCTCTGCTTCGTTGTCTAAACCCGACCGAGGCACAGACCACCTTAGCCGAGATCCATGAAGGTATATGTGGAGACCATGTCGGCGCTCGCACCCTGGCGCACATGGTCCTAAGGCAAGGATACTATTGGCCTACACTACGAAAGGATGCTCAAGCATTTGTTCGAAATTGCGAGCCATGCCAAAAGCACGCCCGATTCCAACATAGACCGATGGTGCCACTCTCGACCGCCGACTGCGCCTGGCCCTTCGCCCAATGGGGAATGGACCTCCTCGGTCCCTTCCCCCCAGCCTCGGGACAGAGAAGGTTCCTGATAGTCGGCATCGATTATTTCACCAAGTGGCTCGAAGCCGAGCCGCTGGCTTCCATTACCGAGAAGCAAGTCGAAGGGTTCGTGTGGAAGAACATCATAACCAGGTTCGGCCTCCCTAAGGCGATCATCACCGACAACGGCACGCAATTCAACAACGCCAAGTTCAAGGCGTTCTGCCAGAGCTATCGCATCCAACTGAAGTTTAGCTCGGTGGCTCATCCCCAGGCTAACGGTCTGGCCGAAGTAACAAACCGAGCCATCCTTGAAGGATTAAAGAAGAGGGTCTCCAACGCCACGACTTCCTGGGTGGATGAAATCCCAAGTGTCCTATGGGCGTTGAGAACGACCCCTAAGACCCCGACGGGCGAATCGCCTTATAGCTTGGCATTCGGGTCTGAGGCCGTGCTGCCTCCCGAGGTGGTTTTCCCAACCCTTCGCACTCAAAGTCAAAATCGGGAGGAGTCTGATCAGCAACTCCGTAAAAATCTCGACCTATTGGAGGAAAGGCGGGCCGATGCTCATCTCCGTACGCTGGCCTACCGGAGGGCTGTCGCGAAAACCTACAACCAACAAGTGCGCCCAAAGCGTGTCGGCCCGGGCGACTTGGTGCTCCGCAAGACCGAGGTCAGTGATCCGACTAGATCCCGCGGCAAGCTGGCCCCGAACTGGGAAGGTCCCTACCGAGTTATAGACACTATCCGAGACGGGACTTATACACTGGCAACCATGGAAGGTCGAGTACTACCAAGAACCTGGCATATCACGAACCTGCGAAAGTTCTACGTGTAGCCATGTGTCGCAACTCGTTCCAAATTGGAATGCGATGGTGGCACCAAAATAACCCGACTTGTATTAACCCTTGGAAAAAGTACAAAGGAGGTCGGGGCCGACCCGGGTTACAAGCTTCAAAAAAAAAAAGGAGAACAAAATTGGTCAGGGCCGATCTAAGGGCTACCTGACCCGAGTTACAAGTTCCTAGAAGAAACAAAACTAAGACTCGGGAGGCACCGAGTCGTCAAAATCTTGCCGACGCTCCATTGGTACTGAGTCGTCCTCGGGGTAAATCGTGAACGGATCCTCTTCGACGTCGGCGTCGGGGTGGCGGGCACGAAAACGAGCTCGCGCCACCCGATATCCGTACTCGTAGGTGACCCGTCCCATCCGCTTTAAACCTTCTTTAAAACCGAGGGACTCCTTGTATTCAGCGACGGCAATTTTGGGCAGCTCAGCTCGAGCTTGCTCCAAGTCCTTCACTGATTGGAGCAGCTCGTCGTCCATCCTCCTGGCTCGGGCCCGGGCCTCCTTCAGCAGGTGATGGGAGTCACCCAGATGACCCCTCAGCTCTTTTTCCGAGGCCTCATGCCTGAGGAGCTCCTCTGCCTTTTCGGCCTTGAGCTTTTCGAGCTCCTCCTGCAGCCTCGACGCCCGCTCCTCGGCCTCAGCAACTGCCTCGGGCCCGCCCTTCGACTTCAGGACGTCGAGCTCCTCCTGTTGCTGCTTGACCCGGTGGTCCATGAAAGTGATCAGTCGACCAGCATCATGGACCCGGTCGACCAACGCCATTTGAAGGTGCTGGCTCTGCACGGAAGGACTTTGTAAAAAAAAAAAAGGTGAGGGAGAATGGGAAGGAAATTCATAAGTCGGCCGGCTTACCAGGACGAGCTCTTTAGTAGCTCGGGCCATCAAGACCTCCGACGGGAGCGTGTACAGCTCCCGTGCCAGTTGGGGATGGAGAATCCCCCTTTCATATTCCTCGGCGGCGGACGAAGTGTGCCACACCTTCGTCGAGTTCCTGAGTCCCGCCCACCGAGCCTGCAGCTCCTTCTCGGGGTCTTGGAGCCCCAGGTCAGACATCATCAGGGCATAGTAGCCCTGGTCTCCCTTGCAGACCTTCGTCCTGAAGAGGTCCTTCATGGACCTCGGGCGCTCATGGACCGGGGAAGCGGCCCCCTCCTCAGACGCGGCGGGCGCTTCCGGTCTCGCAGGCGACGCGGCGGGCTCTTTTCCCTTCGAGCGATGTCGGGAGCCTCCTTCGCCCGCCGGGGATTTGTGCTTCCTCGACAGCACCTTTGTCCTCTTAACGGGTTCCCCCGTCGCATCAGCACGTCCGGTCGGAGGGGGAACCGGTCTCTTCGCCGACACCCTTGGAGCCTCCCAAGCTGGGGAGGCGCGGGCCTCATGAGCGGAGGGGCGGCTCGGCGGGACCCGTCCCCCAGCTACCCTCGGCATCCCACGGAGATCTCCGAGGTCCATCCGATCTGCGTCACAACTTACAGGTCAGTACAAGATTAGCAAGGCTTGAACAAAATGAAAGCTAGTACCCTTAGAGGCCGGACTCAAACCCGCCTCAACGAGCCAAAGTTCGGTCATTTCCTTAATCGCACAAGAAGAGGAAAGGATCCCCTTCAGTCGACCGACCAGGACGGCCTCCTCCTCGGACAAATAAGGGGGGGCATTGCCAATCGGATGAGCCGACCAGCTAAACCCGAATCCCCAACCCAGACCACTGACATAAAGGTACCGGGACTTCTAGCCCTTGTTGCTGGAAGGCGCCCCGGCAACCCTAAAACCCACACGAGCGGTGAGGTAGTAACCTCCCCGACTCTTGCACAGGCGAAAGCACGCCATGAACAAGTCCCGGGTCGGGATAATCCCCGCTCCTCGGCACTCACCTAAAAAAACCACTAGGTAACGCCACGAGTTGGGCGCTACCTGACTCGGAGAGACTCTCCACCGCTTCAGGCACTCCTCGATCAGAGGGTGCAAAGGAAACCGAAGGCCGGCTTCCAGGGCATCTACCGAGATGCACATGCCGGGGACGTCCAAACTGTAAGGACGCTGCCCCGGCTCCGGAACATACAACCCGTATTCAGCCGGGATGCTGTACCGTGCCCTGATTGCGGCAAGTGACCCCTCGGTCACTGCCGAGTCGAGGTCATGATGTGACATCATGACCTCCAAGTCCCTCTGAACCCGCGCGTCGACAGGCGACGGGGGCCCGGAAGACGCTCCCGAGGAACTAGCCCCAGGACCACTACGACTCGACTCCCCCGACCCCGAGGGAGAAGCGACTCTGACACTAGTGGAGGAGTCCGACGAGGTCATCGCGACCTGTTTAGAAGGGGGCTGCCGAGCTGAGAAAGCAGGGACTACTAGGGTGGTCCGAGGCAGAGGCAGCGAGAAAGCAAAAAGATCAAGTGAGGTCTCTGCGCAGCCCCCCCAGCCAATTTATAGCGCCCAGGCGCGCCGTTTCAGATTCCCGAGGTAAGAGAAAATGCCGCCGCGCCGAGGAAACACTCAGCGCATTGAATGCGCCATGATTGCGACCGAAACCCTAGGAAATATATATATATATATTTTCGTGCGCGCCAAAAAAAAATAAAAAAAAATAAAATAAAATAATAATAATAAAAATCTCTCGGCCAGATCTCCGGATTTGCGCCCGAGTTCACTCTCTCGGCCAGATCTCCAGATTTGCGCCCGAGCTCACTCTCTCGGCCAGATCTCCGGATTTGCGCCCGAGTTCACCCTCTCGGCCAAATCTCCGGATTTGCGCCCGAGTTCGCCCTCTCGGCCAGATCTCCGGATTTGCGCCCGAGTTCACTCTCTCGGCCAGATCTCCGGATTTGCGCCCGAGTTCACCCTCTCGGCCAAATCTCCGGATTTGCGCCCGAGTTCGCTCTCTCGGCCAGATCTCCGGATTTGCGCCCGAGTTCACTCTCTCGGCCAGATCTCCGGATTTGCGCCCGAGTTCACCCTCTCGGCCAAATCTCCGGATTTGCGCCCGAGTTCGCTCTCTCGGCCAGATCTCCGGATTTGCGCCCGAGTTCACTCTCTCGGCCAGATCTCCGGATTTGCGCCCGAGTTCACCCTCTCGGCCAAATCTCCGGATTTGCGCCCGAGTTCGCTCTCTCGGCCAGATCTCCGGATTTGCGCCCGAGTTCACTCTCTCGGCCAGATCTCCGGATTTGCGCCCGAGTTCACCCTCTCGGCCAAATCTCCGGATTTGCGCCCGAGTTCGCTCTCTCGGCCAGATCTCCGGATTTGCGCTCGAGTTCACTCTCTCGGCCAGATCTCCGGATTTGCGCCCGAGTTCACCCTCTCGGCCAAATCTCCGGATTTGCGCCCGAGTTCGCTCTCTCGGCCAGATCTCCGGATTTGCGCCCGAGTTCACTCTCTCGGCCAGATCTCCGGATTTGCGCCCGAGTTCACCCTCTCGGCCAAATCTCCAGATTTGCGCCCGAGTTCGCTCTCTCGGCCAGATCTCCGGATTTGCGCCCGAGTTCACTCTCTCGGCCAGATCTCCGGATTTGCGCCCGAGTTCACCCTCTCGGCCAAATCTCCGGATTTGCGCCCGAGTTCGCTCTCTCGGCCAGATCTCCGGATTTGCGCCCGAGTTCACTCTCTCGGCCAAATCGCCGGATTTGTGCCCGAGGTCATTTTCTCGGCCAAACCTCCACACATTCCCGAGCTCAGGCTCGGTCGGATTTGGCTTCCTTCGCCACATTCCCGAGCTTAGGCTCGGTCGGATCTACTCTTGCTGCGCTGTGCTCCCGAGCTCAGGCCCGGTCGGATCTACTCTTGCTGCGCTGTGCTCCCGAGCTCAGGCTCGGTCGGATTTGGCTTCCTTCGCCACATTCCCGAGCTTAGGCTCGGTCGGATCTACTCTTGCTGCGCTGTGCTCCCGAGCTCAGGCTCGGTCGGATCTACTCTTGCTGCGCTGTGCTCCCGAGCTCAGGCTCGGTCGGATTTGGCTTCCTGCGCCACTTTCCCGAGCTTAGGCTCGGTCGGATCTACTCTTGCTGTACCACATTCCCGAGCTCATGCTCGGTCGGATTTGGCTTCCTGCACTACATTCCCGAGCTTAGGCTCGGTCGGATCTACCCTTGCTGTACTACACTCCCGAGTTCGCGCGCGGTCGGATGAGTCCTCCCGCGCCATATTCCCGAGCTCGCGCTCGGTCGGATCCACTCACGCAACGCTACATTCCCGAGCTCATGCTCGGTCGAATCAATTCGGGCCCACACTCAGGACTAATTTAAGGCTACCCCAAACAGCGATCACACGCAAAACCTCATCTTCGGCACCCCAATCAGGCGCCTCGAGAGGGTCTGCCTGGGGGGGGAAGAATGATAGGGCAAAATCCGACCTGGCTGCCAAGTCATCACACCTTCGGACAGCTAAGCCACTGACGTGGCCAAACCCACGTAGCCGGTCACCCGGATGTACGAAGGGTCACCAGGTGCCGTACCACCGGCCTGGCACAGGTAAGGTCGGCAACCCCTACCTGCAGGCGCACGCTTCCCCACCAGTACGAAGGCAAGGCGTGAGGCGCGACATTCATGGTGAGTCATGAATGCGGTAAGGTCGTCAGGTACGAACAACCCACAACACCCACTATAAAAGCTCCTGCACCTCCACAGGGCAGGGGGATCGCAAAAAAGACCACAAAACTGACTTGATCGTCGGAGGGGTCACGTCGGGCACCTACCCGACCCGACCTCCTTGCAGGAACCAGCGGTCGACCCCGGCAGGGCGACCTCTTCTCCACGAAGGCTCCGCCACTCCAGCATCAGAACTCCCGAGCCGACCCCTGAATCACCGCTCATCCGAACCGGCTCCGCTCCGTGCCGAGGAAATTGCGAAGCGGGTGAACCAGCGCACACGGGCCTGGACCAGCAAAGGCTTGATCGACACATTTAAAGGCGAAACACGTCCACCTGGCAAGCCCCAAAAAAGACACTATCACATCTCTTCGTTCCTTTTTCAATAAAACAAATACTGTTTTCTCCAACCTAGCTTTTATAGCAGTCTAAATTATTGTCTGATTAATTTCACACAAATAGTGCACCAAACTCAAGGAAGCTAATTGTAAATAAAGTATATTCTAAGACACACAATGGTGGGTCTTTTCCAGGATTCAATAAATCTCTAATGCTTATAGGGTTGGTTGGTTTCAATCTGAAACCTTATCCAAGTCAAGGGTCTTCGTCAGTCAACCATTACAAAGACTTCCACATTTGACTTGGACGCAGGGACGCGGAAATTGTCTCCTTTGAAGATTGACTCACCTGCAGACATTTCAGGACACCACAAAGTTGTGAAGACTTGGGAGGACTCGGGAAGTTGTGAAGCAGTAGGGGTGTGATTCGAAGCATTGTCATCTGATCCTTTCTCATCTCTTTTGCCTTCCATAATTGTTGGGGTATTGGGCCCAGTCAACGTGTGGTTGGATTGATCATGCGTGTGAAGAGTCCGATGCATTTAGTGATACAGTGAGTCTGCAGTCTTCAGATCAAAGTGGAAGGACATGTTTTATCGATCGAATGTAAGATTTGCATAGAAACTGCACACAAAGTAGTTGAGATCAAAAGGGATTAGGAACCGGTCAAATTAAGGACGACGATAGTTTCATGGCCTTCCGACTCTATCTATAAAGACACTTGAAACCTACCGTTCTTTCTCGTGGGAGACGCACACAACTGACGTGTAGTTTAGTTGACAGTGGCCGAGAACCGCAGCAGTAGCAGCGTCAGGAATCGATGGCGAGAACAGTCCTGGAATTTGAGCTCCCTGGTTTCCGGTTCCATCCAACGGAGGAGCAGCTCTTGGATTTCTATCTCAGGCAAGTCGCTGCCGGCGAGAGCGGCAGCTTTGACGTCATTGGCGTCCTCGACATCTATCGCCATGACCCCTGGGAGCTCCCAGGTTCGTCTACCTACCCATTGGTATAGCTCCGCGAGTAGATCAGAGGTCATGATGTCGTGTTGATTGGCTTCAGGGTTGGCCAAGATCGGGGAGAGGGAGTGGTACTTCTTCGTGCCGAGGGAGCGGAAGAGCCGGAGCGGAGGGCGGCCGAGCCGGAGGACCGAGCGGGGGTTCTGGAAGGCGACAGGGTCGGACCGAACGATCCGGAGCGCGACGGAGCCGAGGCGGGTCATCGGGCTGAAGAAGACGCTGGTGTTCTACCGGGGCCGCGCGCCGCGGGGCACCAGGACCGACTGGATCATGAACGAGTACCGGCTACAGGAGGACTGCACCTCCGCCGCCTTGCCCCTCGTGGTGATACGTTTTCCTCGTTGAACAGAGGCAGGGTCGCAGATCGATGGCTTTGACGCTCATTCCATGTAGCTTTCGTTGCAGGAGGACATGGTGCTGTGCAAGGTGTACAGGAAGGCCACATCACTGAAGGAGTTGGAGCAGAGAGCAGAAAAGGAAGAAGACACCAAGGCATCCAACTCTGATCAAGACAACTACCAGAGTCCGTCGAATCCATTAGATTCCAGCGAAGTGAAGGAGACGAAGGGCGAGGTGGTAAAAGAAGTGGAGGTGTCTTCCTCGTCCGGCATGGAGTGGATGCAGGAACCCTTCTTCACGCAGCCATGGATGGACCAGTGGTCGCCGCCATATGCCAACACCCTCAACTTCTAACTACAAGCATGAACCACGTTGCTGTACAAAGTCATCTGCATTGATTGACTTGGGAGCATTAATCATCCTGCTTCAAGAGCATGCGCCAGGGATTCAACAACTCTGCTTCTGATGCTTTGATCTCGAGTAAATCGACTGTTCCTCCTGTGCGATTCAGGAAGAAACAAGTAGGAGGAGTAAGCTAATATAAGATTTGTGCATCTTATTCTGCAAACACACAAAAAAAAAGTCTCATGCTAGTTTGAAACCGCAGCTCTTATCAATGTTTTGATTAGGATGGAAGAGGAGATTTCCATATTGACCTAATCTAATCCAACTAGGGAAAAGCTTGGTCCATTTCAATCTCGCTGCTGATCCCTTTTTTTTTTTTTGTATAACTGGGAAGCAATGCCATCGGCCACCCAATTCACAGCGCTCGAGATTTGCAAGCTTGTGAACCTCTGCAACTTTTATCACAGTATGAAGATTTATGTGAGGAGGATGATTGTGCTGTTTGTAACGCATGTATTGTTTAATAGTGGATTGATCGTCTAAAATTTGTTTGTTTTCAGCTTACATAGTCCGTTCATTATAGATTAGTATTTGAACCCTATTAACATCATAGCTTCAATACTTCAAAAATTTATCTTGAGATCACTATAATTAATTATATAAATAAATAAATTAATAATCATATTTATCCTAACACAAAAGTAAATAAATAAACACAAAAGTAATGGATAAAAAAAGTAACTTTTATCTTCAATGACTTTATCAGTACAAGGATAATTTGACATCTCATGTTTTGTCCAAACAATTCATGTGAGACAATTGTGACATCTCAAAGTCGACGAGGCACACACTAATGGTATCACCCCTACAGCAATAGTCGACATAGTCTTCTTATATGACAATCTCAGTATCACCTCTACAGCGATAGCCGACCTTTGGAACCAATGTGGCATCTCAAAGTCGACGAGGCACAACGGACTGGGAAATGACGCACAGTTGTAATTGTGCCGTTGGGATTGTACCAAAGTGGTAGGGTACCACAGGGCACGAAATCACAAGAGTCAGCCGGCATTGTCCGGAGAATAGTTGCTTCCAGTGTCGACGATCACTAATAACCTACTACGTACGACTAACCTCGAGGAGAGGTATGAGCACTGACCCCCTAGTAAATGCTAGGTCTTCGGATCCCAAACACTCAACGCCCCTATAAATAACTAACTTAAGTTTCGAAGGGATCGAGGTAAGAATCCCCTTCCCGGTATCAACCTGTTGTACAGGAACATTATATCGGAGGCAATCCAAGCTTCAACCTGGATCGGCCCAGGAGATGCCTATTGTCACTTTGACTATACCCTCATCTCTGTCTCGGAAAACCTACGTGGACGCCCTCACACGATCAAGACTGAACCAAGCTGTGCCGTGATAGTGCTCCAGCAGGGTTGAGTCCTAATCTCCATAGAAGTAGTCAATAAAACCCTGTGAGATTATAATAAAACCCCACATAGCCACTTCTATCCTATAAAGAAGTGTGACCATGGTTTAGATTGGAGCCTTAGGATTTAGTAGCCGTCGCCCCTTTTACTGGGCTAGTCGGCCAGGGTTTTCCCCTGCTTAGGTCGGCTATAGAGCCAACCTAGCCGCCACCTATTCTTACTTAGGCAGGTCGACTATAGAAGGGGGCAAAGAGATAATTTTACTTTGACAACCACCCCATGGGTTAGGGTCTAGAGCCCTATATAATGATGTAGCCACCTTCTCTCTTTTATCAAGCAATTATCAACTTTTCTTCAACCTTATGTCGCGTCTAGGAGGGAGGAACCCCTACAACGTTCCAAGGGTTGATCCCCTCTCAAGGGTCAAAATCTATAGAGCTCTATCTAGGGTTCCATCATCTGGTATAGCTGTGTTCCTGCTGCCCTATAGTCATTGTTGCCGCCTCCACCTTCCCAAGCAATTCCCATAATTGCTTTTGACGTCGCCCACTAAGTCGTAGATCCATCAATCTACTGTCGGCCTCTGCGTCAACATCTAGAAATTTGGTATAATTTTATCACCCACGCCTCTTCAATACTGCAAGATCTTTTTCCTTATATGTTAAAGAATTTTTTCAAATTTTATCCGCTGTAAATTTCGTTTATCGCAAACGTTATCGTTGTTATAAAGGTGAAATGTTGTAGAAATTTTCAATCGCATTTTTGACTCTTGAAACTGGTTTATTTCTTCTCATTTTTTGTCAAAATTTTTATACAATTCCAAAAATCAACTTAGTTTTCATCTGAGATTGGGTTCTGGAAAAAATTCATTTTGGAACCAGTTTTATTGTGCCTTCTTTTATCATCACGCAGTGTTAGAATTTTTATGATGAAAGATCTACCTTCCACCTTTTGCCCTATCTCCCTACTATTACGCTATCAAAATTTTATCGAACTTTTTACTGGTCTTAACACATATGAATCGAGGGTTTTTGCATATTTTTCTTGAATTTTTCTCTGGAATTTACGTCGAGAATTCATTGTTTCTCCGACGTAAAATCTGTTCGGTAGGATGGCACATCGCAACACCTTTCTTCATTGAATTCTATCAGGTTTGAGTGCTATTCTTTTGTGGGATTTCAGATTCTCTTTCTCTCATCTGCAAACCCTACCATCCTCACAAAAAAACCCTTCTAAGCCGCACCCTAAACTGATCCCAAATAGCCACCCAAATCAGCCCTAAACCGCAACCTACTCCTATCTAAACTGATCCACTCATCCAACTGGCCACCACCTCTCCAAAAATTCTCATGCCACTAACCCATCAATACAAAAAAGATCTCAATATTATAGATCTAGAGGCATTCACCATGGCATCAGAGGAGGCCATCAATGTCATGTTCGAAGCCTTTGAAAGTCGCATAGAGGAGAAGATGCGACCCCTTTTTGCCGAATTCAGTATAGGCCGACCATCAAGTCCGAGGAAGTTACAACAAGGAGAGACTTCAGATCGACGAGATGATCGTCAAGAGCATGAACACATCATCCCTAATCAGAATAATTCATGCATGAAGTTGGACTTCCCAAGATGGGAAGAAGGCGACACGGGTAGAGATTGCTGCCATCCACCTTAAGGGAGATGCTATTCAGTGGTTTAATTGGTTTGAGCATACCCATGGAGGACTCTTTTGGCAACGATTCAAGGAAAGACTACTAAATCGCTTCGGACCAACTGATTTCGATAACATCAACGGACAATTGGCGAAGATTTATCAAACCTCTACAATATAAGAATACCAAACAAGGTTTGAACATTTATCTAACTAAACTATGGATTGGTATGAGAAACAACTTTTAGGGACTTTTATTGAGGGCATAAAGCCGAAGATTTGAGAAGTAAAGGCGCGACAACCGTACACTCTTATGGTGGTAATTTCCTTCGCACGTATCCAAGAAGAATGATTAAACCACAAGGTATGAAGGACAAGGGTCGCTCCCCGACCAGTCATGCTGAGGCCTACAACCCCCTCTACTACCATTCGAGCCCCCGCACTAAAGAAATTAATAAGAGATGAGCTTCGTGAACGTTTGACCAAGGGATTATGTTGGTAATACGATGAACCATGGAGCCGAGAACATCGCTGCAAAAAGGCCCGACTCCTCATGATTGAATAAGTGGAGGATGAGGACAATGAACCATCTGAAGAAGGCCTCGAACCTGAAGAGGAAGCCATAGAGGAAGAGCCCCAACCGGCCAACTATGCAGTGCACATATTGGTCGGCTACTCCAACCCACAGATGATGAAAGTTGGAGGACTTCTAAAACATCAATCCATCACCGTTCTCATTGATACAGGCAGCACAAATAACTTCCTCAATAGTAAGGTTGTTGCACGTATGACGCTTTAAATTGAAGGTTGCAACAAGTTTGATGTAAAGGTCACCGACGGTCGAATCCACAAATGCGACCAACGGTGCCCGCGGGTGAAACTGCTTCTCCAAGATTAAGAAGTGATAGCCAATTTCTTCCTCCTACCCATCGATGATTATGAAGCCATGCCTGAGATCGAATGGCTTACAACGTTAGGTGATATCTCATAGAATTTTTCTAAACTAATTATGAAGTTTTATTGCAAAGGGAGACATGTCACATTGTGAAGCAAGAGCGGGAGCCATATTTCCATCATTTTGACCTAACAAATGGAGAAAGTTTTGCACAAAGCACATGGAGGATTTTTTATGCATATCCAACAGCCATCCAAGGAGGAGAACATGCAAAATTCAGATCCTAAGCTTGCCCTCTTACTGGATGAATCCGCGAAAGTTTTCACAGAGCCGCGAGGGCTGCCCCCTAACCAACCGCATGACCACCACTTACCGATTCTGTCGGGCAAACCTCTGTCAAATTTGAGACCATATCGCTACCCTCACTTGCAAAAGAACAAGATTGAGAACATCGTCAAGGAGATGCTCGACACCAGAGTAATTCGACCAAGCTGCAGCCCTTACTCTTCGCCGGTGTTTCTACTGAAGGATAGTATGTGACGGATGTGTGTTGATTACCGGGCTTTGAACGCCATCACCGTCAAAGATAAATATCCTATACCAGTCATAGATGAGCTCTTGGATGAATTAAAAGGAGCTCGAGTCTTCACAAAATTGGATCTCCGTTCTGGTTACCACCAGATTCGGGTATGCGCTAAAGATTTCTCGAAAATTGCATTCTGCACATATAATGACCACTACGAGTTTCTAGTAATGCCTTTCAGACTTATGAATACTCCTTCCACTTTTCAAAGCCTGATGAATGACATCTTCCAGAGTTTTCTATGTAAGTTCATGTTGGTATTTTTTGATGATATTCTCATTTATAGCCCTACGCTTGATATACATTTTCGGCACTTATGAACCGTTCTAACGATTCTTTGGGAGAACACCCTTTATATTAAACAGTTAAAATGTAGTTTTTTACAATGTGAAGTGGAGTATCTAGAGACATTATATTAGAGGATGGAGTGGCGGTAGACCCGACGAAGATCGAGGCAATGTAAGGATGGCCGAGACCTACGAACATAAAATCGCTACGCGACTTCCTGGGACTCACGGGTTACTATAAAAAATTCATGAAAGATTATGACAAGATCAATGCCCCAGTCACATCCCTACTGAAGAAAGACTCATTGTAGTTAGATAAAGCCTCCACAGCCTTTGAACGACTCAAGGTAGACATGATGATGACGTCGGTCCTAGCGCTGCCCGATTTCAACCACACCTTCGTCATTGAGGCCGACACGTCAAGAGTTGGAATTGGAGTTGTTCTAATGCAAGATGGCCGACCCTTACACTAGTAAAGCTTTATCTCCCTCATATATCAAAATATCTATGTATGATAAAGAAATACTTACTATCGTACACGCCATCATGAAGTGGAGACCCTACCTGATCGGCCGACGCTTCCATATTAAGACTGACCACTGAAGCCTTAAATATTTTTTGGAGTCAAAAATATTTTCCCCCGAGCAGCAAAGATGGGTAACTAAACTTCTTGGCTTTGATTATGAAATTACTTATGGAAAGGGGAAAGAGAATGTTGTTGTAGATGCTCTATCACGGCTACTGGGACAAGCTAAAATTTCAGCCATCTCCCTTCCTTCCACCGACTTCCTCAAAGACATTAGGGAGGAATGAAAGAATGACTCAGAGACCCGAGGCATCATAGAAAAATTGGAGAAGGATCCGGGTTCCATAGGTCACTACACGTGGGATACGAAGGACTTACGTTACAAAGACTGAATTGTTGTCATTCCTTCTTCCCCTTACATTTAAGTTATTTTGCATGATATTCACTCTTCATCTTCGGTAGGGCACTCTGGATTTCTGAGAACTTACAAGAGAGTGAAACAAAACTTCTTTTGGAAGGACATGAAAAGAATCAATTTATGACTATGTATCCAAATGTGATGTATACCAGCAGTAGAAATGTGAAACAGTGGCAAATCTGAGCAAACTACAACCATTACCTATACGGAACTCAACATGGACTTACATCTCCATGGATTTTATCGCAGGGCTACCATCATCTCAAGGTAAAAGCATGATTTTTGTGGTGGTAGATCGTCTAACTAAATATGCTCATTTTTGTGCTGTGAGACATACTTATACCGCTGTCAGCATTGTTCAACTTTTTGTGAAAAATATTGTAAAACTACAAGAGATGCCAATGTCATTTGTGAATGACCGTGACAGGGTGTTCACAAGTAAATTTTGGGTTGAGCTCTTCCAACTACAAGGCCCCCAACTGAAGATGAGCACAACCTACCACCCACAGACGGATGACCAAACAAAAGTGGTGAACAGATGCCTCGAGACTTACTTATGGTACTTCACTAGCGATAGGCCCAAAGAGTGGACAAAATGACTTCCTTGGGCCGAATGGTGGTACAACACAACTTATCACTCATCAACCAAGTGTATCCTTTATGAGGCATTGTATGGTCGACCGCCCCTTGTAATACTGAAATATGTAATTAGTATGACCAAAGTAGATCAGGTCGACCAAAGTTTATTTAACAGGGACAAGCTTCTGTAACTGCTGAAGGATACCTAACTGTCGCTCAAGCCCACATGAAGCAACAAGTAGATACTCACCGGAGCGAGCGAAAATTTTCAGTAGGAGATTGGGTCTACATTCGCCTACAATCATACAAAACAGCTATCAATCAACACCAGAGCATCGATGAAGCTATCTCCATGATTCTATCGACTATATCAGATTTTGGAGCGTATTGAGCCCGTGGCATACAAATTAAAACTTTCAGATGATGCTAAGATCCATCTCATCTTTCACGTATCCTTGCTAAAACCGAAATTGGGAGAACAAGAGTTGGCACAGACTCAGCTACCGAACACTACAACTGATGGTGAAATCCAAGCCCAACCTGAAGCTATACTTGATCGAAGAATTGTGATGCACCGACGACGCCCTTCAACGAAAGTACTTATAAAGTTGAGTAACTTACCATCTGAAGATGCAACATGGGAGTCGCATCAGGAGCTGAAGACTCGGTTCCCAGAGTTTATGGACCCTTAGCCTTGAGAATAAGGCTGATTCTAAGAGGGTGGGCTTGATAGGACTCCAACAGGGTTGAGTCCTAATCTCCCTGTAAGTAGTCAATAAAACCCTGTGAGAAGTGTGGTTAGGATTTAGATTGGGGCCTTAGGGTTTAGTAGTCGTCGCCCCCTTTACTAGGCTAGTCGGCCAGGGTTTTCCCCTTTATTGGGGCCTAAGGGTTCGGCGAGGGCTGCGGCAGCGGGGTCCGACGAGGAAGCGAGGGAGGAAGGTGAGGACAGCGGTAGCAGGAGAGGGAGGAGGTTGTGGCGTCAGCGTGAGGAGCGCCCAACGGTGGTTGCAGTTGAGAGCAAGGGAGGCAGCGGCTACGGCGGTGCTGGCCGACGGCAGGAGCAAGGGAGATGGGGCAGCAGCAAAGGCGACGCTAGTCGACGGCAGGAGTAGGGGAGATGGGGCAGCAGCAGAGGTGCTGACAGCAGATGAGGGAGGAGAGGAAGACCGCGCAAAGGGCATGCGGCTGCTGCAGTAGGAAAGGAGGAAAGGACGATGCCCATTGTTCGGCTATAGAGCCAACCTAGCCGCCACCTGTTCTTACTTAGACAAGTCGACTATAGAAGGGGGCAAAGGGGTAATTTTACTTAGACAAGCACCCTATGGGCTAGGGTTTGGAGCCCTATATAATGATGTAGCCGCCCCTCTCTTTTATCAAGTAATTATCAACTTTTATTTAACCTTATGCCGAGTCTAGGAGAGAGAAATCCCTATAGCGTTCCAAGGGTTGATCCCCCTTAAGGGTCAAAATCTATACAGCATTTGGCGCTAGAAGGAGGGCTCGATGTCACAAGAGCATCGACAAACAAACAACCTCAGTGAACACCTTGTCGAGGAAGCACCCATTACCCACTTTGCTTTTTCTCTCGGAGGATAACTGTTCATCCTCCCGCAGATGGATGGGAACACCTCAGCTTAAACCCCGGGGTGCTACTGGCACTTATTCAATGACCCTATACTCTCACCTTTGGGGTTCGATGTGGAATAGTTGGTAGTACCCAGCGAGGCATTCCTTAGCCTCACCCATTAGATGCAAGCATTGGCGGGGATGATGCAAATCATTGTGCCCCTCATTCCCCAACTAGCATAGCAGGCGACTCCTCCCCCATAGCCCTTGCTGGTGGTCCAGCGGACCTTCATGCCTACATTGCACAACACCACCTTGGTTGGCCAGCCATCTCTAGCCTCTGATGTCGACCCTCCGACTAGGGAACAACTAGGAGAATCGAGATTGACAGTAGAGTGTAGCGCCCCTTCGTTCCAATATATTGCCTCGACCCCTCTCGAAGTGGACACCCTATTGTCTGACTCGATGGACGACTTACTTAGGGCCCATCCTATTGGGGAACCTTATTAAAAGCATCACATGAGCAGCAGAAAAATAAAATAAAAAGGTCTATGATGTTTATCATATCGTCGTGCGATGATTGGTGCATGAAAAAATCGTAAGATCGAAAAACTACGAAACATGTGAGAGGTGCTACTTAGGGAGATCGTATATCCCTGAAATTTTTAGATCCAATAGGAGAGGATGAACAAGGTCCAATGTCCTTCTTTCTAGCGGTATCCACACGATGGATCGATGTAGCGATGCTCCTTCAATCGCAACACAAAACTCATAGTTTTTGTGCACCTTTTTCACTACTTTTTGTGCACCACCTTGTAATGAACGTGGCAGAACTCCTTTATTCTTCACTGTCCTCATGCAATAGGGAGAGAGGTGGTCGACTGAGAAGTGAAGGGAGGGAGGAGAATAGGAGGGGGCGGCCAAAGATGCAACCTATCATCTATCTTTCTTGGCCACCCCTGCCTCCTATTCATAAAGTGCCTCTTAAACCCTAATGGATTCTGCCTTAGTAGGTATTGGATCTCTATCCATATGATAGAGATGGCTAGTCTCATAGCCACTTGTGTTGAGACACTAAGGATACAATATAGGTGCTCATTGGAGAATGAGTTTATTGATTGATTCACTTGCATAATGTTATATGATTAATGATACATAACGTCAAACAATGATTTTGTAGTCCCAGTTGTGTATCTGATCCTTAGACTTAAGATACAAAATATGTTTTTTTTGAGTACTCCTCTCTTTAACGTCGGACTTATAGGTTTGGAACATTCCAAATCTAGTACAATTGATTATCGGTATTGGTAGTCAATCTTACGATAACTATTGAGTGTCAATAAAGGATCATCTACTCTCAGTATCATGAGAGGAATATCTTGTATGCTCTCACTTGGGTAAATACCTAATCAGGTTGGTCATGTTAGGATCAATTGACACTGAGAGAGGGGCAGGTGAATTAGTGCAAGAGTGAAAGTGTTCGATTTGAAAACCTTGCTTACGAAATAGGAAGTGCTTTTTTATATTTTGTTAAAAATGATTAAGAAAATAATTTAAGAGAAAGTCACAAAATGATGCTCATATCTTACTTTAAACTGGTTAAGAGGAATTAAAAGTAGTATATAATGCAAGAGTAGAGAACTCACAAATTTATAGTGTTTCGGCCTCAACTTGGCCTACGTCAACTCTCGAGTCCTCTTCTCCGAGGTTCACCGGTGTCCATTATCAATCTTCTTTAGGTAAAGATCAAATTCTTACACTTACCACTCTCATTTTCACATGCTCAGGAGAGAAACCTTATAAATTCATAAGAGAAACTTTACAAGAATACAACACTTCTCCTCACTCGCTTGCCCTTTTTTTCTTACAATTTTAGCACACTATTTTTCACAAAATTTCTAGCCCAATGTATTGTGGTAAATGCAAGAAATTTTGGGATATTTATAGATCCCAATTGGCTTTAGAAATGGAGCAAAAAATTTAATCATATTTGAAAAAAATTAGGTACGGACGGTACAACCACCGGCACCGACGGTACAACCACTAGCACTAATGGTACTATCGTCGAAAGGTGCCCAAAAAACTGGACAATAATGGTACAACCATCAACTTGGGTGGTACAACCACCGCTTGTGCAGTATGACCGTCGCCCACCAATGGTACAACCATCGGGAATCCTGGAAAAGTGATTCCCTCCACTTTTCCAATCCTGACTTGTACCTTTAGTTGACCCCTTTCCTGGTCAACCAATTGAGCTCAACTTGAGCTCAATCCAATCCCAAATGTGGACCCGGTTTGCTTCACTTGAGTTAATTCGGATTCCATTCAAATCTAACTCAAGTATGACTCAAACCTTAACCGATGCTAACTACGACAAATTAATTATAATCAATGTGACCATCAAGTCCAATCAAGACCCTTCTAACTCCCGGCAAGCTTTTCAGCAACCCTTAACGATCTTCCGGCAAGTCTCTTAGTCTTCTTCTGGCGAACTCCCGATACCATCATGCCAAGCTCCTGATCTCCTTCGGCAAGCTTCAGCGAACCTCCCAACAAGCTTCTGATACCTTTGACAAGCTTCAGGCGAACTCCCGACAAGCCTTTGATCCCTTCGGTGAGCTCCCGACGAACTCCTGGCAAGCTTTCGATACCTTAGGCAAGTTTTCGATGAGTCTCTCGGCGAGTTCCCACTGCATCGTCTGAACCCCGACGATGCAAGTCCAATCAAGACCCTTCTAATTATAATCAATGTGACCATCAAGTCCAATCAAGACCCTTCTAACTCCCGGCAAGCTTTTCAGCAACCCTTAATGATCTTCCGGCAAGTCTCTTAGTCTTCTTCTGGCGAACTCCCGATACCATCATAGCAAGCTCCTGATCTCCTTCGACAAGCTTCAGCGAACCTCCCAACAAGCTTCTGATACCTTTGACAAGCTTCAGGCGAACTCCCGACAAGCCTTTGATCCCTTCGGTGAGCTCCCGACGAACTCCTAGCAAGCTTTCGATACCTTAGGCAAGTTTTCGATGAGTCTCTCGGCGAGTTCCCACTGCATCGTCTGAACCCCGACCCGATGCCGGACTTGACTCTGGCCCAACATCTGATTGTAATTCTCTCTATGTCGTAGTTAATCCTGCATCAATCATCTTTAACACATATGTTAGATCAATAACCCATCAATTATTTTCATCATCAAAATTCGAGATTCAACAAATCTCTCCCTTTTGATGATGACAATCAATTGATGATGAGAGTTAAACCTTACTCCCCATAAATCCATGCTATTATTTAAATAAAGAAAACTTTAATTTAAGATAACCAAACACTCATGAATTCAAATATCATATCATCCATTTATTAAATTGTGGAATGATATACCATGAATTTCAAAATTATCAAATCATTAATAATACATGACATTAATTTCAACTAATCATGACTCATTAAATTTTCAAGGATATTCCAAGAATTTCAAAAGTTCATGCAAAATTTCCTTATAACATTAATTTTAACCAACAAATCGTGAATCATTAAATTTTCAAGAATTGCATTAGTCATACAATAAATTTAAATTGTATCAAATTCACCCACTTATCAAATTTTAAAATGATATCAAGAATTTTAAAATTCATCACATGTGCTTTTTCTCCCCCTTTGTCATATATGTATCATTTTTTAAATACGTATCATCAATATGTTATTTCTCTACATTTGTCATATATGTATCATTTTTAAAATAATAAGCAAATAATTTCAAGATGCATAAACCCATCATGTATCAAATTTTTTTATTTTGTGCAAGATAAATACTGATTTTAGTGTGTCATTGCTCCCCCTTAGTAAAATAGGATAAAAATATAATTTTCTCATGAAAGTTTTTCTTCTTTTTTGTGAATAAGAAAGAAACAAGGGAGGGGAGTGAAAAACATCATATCATAATGAAAAGCTTTTAGTCTTAATCTTATAAATATAAATTCTTATTTTAAAGATGAGCTCAAAAATTTGTGAAATCCAAGATCCACTTATTCATTCATCTTTTGTAAAATTTCAAACACAATAGCAGATCAAGAAATTTGAAATATAGCAAATCATGCATTTTGAAGATCATCTTATGTAAATTTTGATAAGAAGCACAATTGGTAAAGGTCAAGAATTTCAAAAGAAAATATGATAGTAAATCAAGCTTAATTTGTAAATCATGCATTTCGCATGCATTTAGAAAATTTAAAATTTAAATTTTTTTTCTAAGCAAATTGTTTCTCATTCAATGTTATAAGATTCATCATATCCAATTTTTTTAATCATATTGATAATTTTATTTCCCCCTTTGGTCATTGTCAAAAAAAGGAATATGATGATATAATTTTATTTTTACTTTCATGTTCAAATTATACCCAAAAGTATAATGAGATCATGTCATTAAAGAAAAAAAATCAAATCTTTAAGTACCAAAATACATGATTTAAATTAATAGATTTGCCCTTCCTTTTTGTTTGTGAATTTCAACATAAATAATCAAGAAATCTTATGTATTTAAAATTTTAAGTAAAATAGAAATCAAATCATGCAAATCTAATATATTTAAAATTCCTAATTTTCTTTTAATTAAATTGCTCCTCATCTAATGTTAGAAGATTTTTAATATCCAAATTTTCTTCTAACCAAATTGATAATTTTGTCTCCCCCTTTTTTTATTATAAAAAAGGATTATAATATATTTTCTTTATGACCATAAGCAAAAGGGATCATGTCATTAGAGATAAAATATCAAATCATAAGTACCAAAAGATATATATTTTAAATAAATTTCTCCTATTTTTTTCTTTGTGAATAATGAAAATGAGTCTTAGGGGATTAAATACTTTTGATTCATCCAAGATAAATCTTAAGACACTTAATTCATTTAGATAAATATTTTTTATAAAATAGAAGAATGATCTTGATAAAAAGTCTCAACTTATAATTGTCAAGATCATAAATCTTATTTTTATTAAAAAAGAAATCATAGAGGTAAATCATGATTTCCATAAAGGATAAGTCAAGTCAAGAAATAAATAGAATGTTCATAATAAAACAAATCTCATTTAATTTTTAATTTATCATAAATTTAAGAAACATTAATTTTGGTAATAAGTTATACTAAGAAGGAAGTCATAAATAATCATGTCATGAAGGATATTATTATCAAATTATTAATACTAAATGACATAACTTATTTTGATAAATCTCTTTTTTGATAATAAAAAGAATTCTTAGGAGATCAAATAATAAGAAGGATCTTCATTTACCAAGTTATAAAAATCAAGATCATGAGTAATTTGCAAAGTAGAAAAAAATAAAAGATCTTGATTTGTATAAAGGAAACTTAAAGTTGTCAAGAATATGGTTCATAAGAAGTTTTTTTCAAGTTATAAATCCGAAGAGACAAATTATGATTCACTTATATGATTTTTTTTTTCACGAACTTGATTTATATAAGGATTTCAAGTTATAATTTCTTAAGATGTCAAGATAATGATTTAAGTTATCAAATCATCAAAATCAAAATATCAATAAAGTTGAATAGATTCATCAATCTCTTTTAAAAAAAAATCATTTGAAAACATATACAAAATAATCATAAAAAATCACTTTTGGAAAATTTCAATAAAAGCAACATAGATTATTTTTCAAATGAAAATAGTTAAAATTCTCTAATTCATTTTTGTAGTTTAAGAGATTCAACAATAATGATATCATTTTATCTCTTGTTGAAGGGTTGATAAGATAAAAATATTTTCAAGAAGAAATATCCTCCTTTTTGGTTGTTTCATATGATTTGTTTCAAAAATGCTTTTCAAATCAATGAATTATTGTTTAAGACCGAAAACAAAATTTCATTTTAAAGGAATCAGCAAGTTCATTAATACACCACATTAGAATAATAAAATATCTTAAAACTAAAAATCTGATTCGTTTTAATTCCAATGATTTTTCTTTCTTAAGTAAGTCTAACTCATTAGACTAAGTGAAAGGAGTTATCATGCAATCTTCATTCTCATTTCAAAAGTATTTTTATTTTTAAAAAATACCTAAAAATAAAGTATAAATTTTCTCTCCTTTTTTTTAATATATTTTTGCCTTATGCTCAAATTGAAGAATAATCTATCATTTAACAATACACATTCAATCTCAACATACAAATATTCAACCATTTAAATCAATCATTCAATAATGATATTTATAATCTAACTTAGTCAAAAACACCATAATATTTAAGTCATTCAATAATATCCCTTGCATTTAAATCAACAAATATCCAAGCCAATGATTTTGAATCATCATCAAAATCTTATTTTCATAAATTTCAATATAAATATTTTTTTATTAACAATAACTAAGGTTTTTTAGTTCTAGTTTTAGCATGTTCTAGTTATGCATCATCATTCATAATCGAAAGATAAATAAGATTAATTTTATAATCATGAACCACAATGAGATTTCATATCAAGAAACTTAATTCTAATAATTTTTTTTGTTATTATTGTTTACACTAGTGAGCTTGAAAGGAGTATTAGATCTCAAGTCATATGACTTGAACATCCAGTTTTAAGATACAATTTAGTGCTCCTAACCTTGTTAGGAGGCAACTTTATAATTTGATTTAGGTATCCATTTGAGTTTGGGTCCCTTATGAAACGTTCTTCCCATTTTCTCTAATGGCTTTATGTTGTTTATGGTTCCTTTAGTAACCCAAATTAATTTATGTGGACTATATTTTTAAATGAACACCTATAGACAAAGTGTCCATATTTATCATAAAAATTACATCTATTTTCGGGCAAAGAGTATAATGTGGGTCTTTAATAAGAGTAGTTGGCTTTTGATAAGTATTGCTCATAATGCCAATACCTTCTTTATGAACATGACCCTTATCAACATGGATCATGTTTAGAGACATATTGTCTATTTAGAGTTTGTTATAGTATGTTATTTTCTTATTTAATTACCTCTAGTAATTCATACTTAGAACAAGAAATATATGATGTTGATACATCATTTATGGTGTCATGTTTAGTGCATGAATTGTGTGATGGTGCTACTTGATGTATTTCTTCAACTTTACTAACTAATGTTACATGCTCTTTTTTAAGTAGTTTATCGGATATGCTAATCTTTCTAAAATCATCATAAAGCTCATAAAAAGAACTTAATAGCTCATTAAAAGTAAAAGAACTTTTAGATGTGTTACTTACCTCATCGTGGTTAGCCACGAGTACGAGATTTTTACTTCTTCTTGATTGTGTTCTTCATCTTCGGAGTGCTTCGGCTTCTTACGTTTATAGCAAGAGATTTTATCCAAATTAAGTTCATTTTTATATTTTTGGTCATATTCATTAAAATTTTAAGTTCTTTTATCAGAAGTTCTTTTGGTCATACATTAAAAATTCATTAAAATTTTTGGTCATATTAAGTTCATCACTCGATGAGTCATATGTTATTCTCAGTTCAAATACTTCTTGTCTTTTGGAAGGTGTTCTTGGGTTCTCAATGTCAAATCCTTCATGTTCTTTGGAAGGCATTCTTATTGTTTATGTTTGTAAGTCACTTTATTCATTGATTCATTTAATTTAATCATGCTTTCATGTGTGATTTTTAATGTATGTCAAATATCAAAAGCAAAATCATAAATAGAAATATGATTAAATTCATTCTTATCAAGTGCATAAAATAAAGCATTCATTATTTTTGCGTTTAATGAAAAAGCTTTCTTTTAAAAATCATTCCATTAGTTCATGGGTTTAAAAGATTTTTTAAAATCGTTCTCAACAATGTGCCATAAGTCAAAATCCATGGAAATCAGAAAAATATGCATTCTTATTTTCCAATATGTGTAATCCGTCCCATTGAACATGGGAGAACATGCAATGGAATGTCCATCGTTCATGCCAAACGAAGTCATTTACTCACTTGGGTTTTTAGTTCAATGAGTAGCACGTGGCTCTGATACCAATTGTTAGGATCAATTGGCACTGAGAGGTGGGGGGGTGAATTAGTGCAAGAGTGAAAGTGCTTGATTTGAAAACCTTGCTTACGAAAAAGAAAGAAAATTGGAAGCACCTTTTTATATTTCATTGAAAATAATTAAGAAAATAATTTAAGATAATGTCACGAAATGATGCTTATATTTTACTTTAAACTAGTTAAGAGTAATTACAAGTAGTAAATAATACAAGAGTAGAGAACTTATAAATTTATAGTGGTTTAGCCTCAACCTGGCCTATGTCTACTCCCGAATCCTCTTCTCCGAGGGCTACCGGTGTCCACTATCAATCTTCTTTGGGTAAAGATCAAACCCTTACACTTCCCACTCTCTTTTTCACAAGCTCAGGGGGGAAACCTTACAAACTCACAAATGAGACTTTACAAGAATACAACTCTTCTCTTTACTCCCTTGCCTTTTTTTTCTTACAATTTTAGCACTATATTTTTCACAGAATTTCTAGCTCAATGTATTATGCTAAATGCAAAAAATCTTGGGGTATTTATATACCCCAATTGGCTTTAGAAATGAAGTAAAAAATTTAAACATATCCAAAAAAAATTGGGTACTGATTGTACAATAGTCGGTGTCGATGGTACTACGGTCGAAAGGTGCCCAAAAAATAGGATGGTGGTAGTACAACCATCGAGAATCCTAAAAAAATGATTCTCTCTCTATCATAATCTTGCATCAATATCTCTAACACATGTTAGATCAATAATTCATCAATTGATTTCATCATCAAAATCCGAGATGATTGGCTTGCAGGGCACTTGTGAGAATATATCAATAATAATAACAAATAAGTAACATAAAGTGAGAATATATTAATAATAATAATAAATAAAAATATCACATAGTGTATCACATATGTCATCACTCACGTGATTGGCTTGCAGGGCACCTGTAATCAGCAATCTCCCACTTGACCTAAAGTCAATCACATATGTGTTTGATCCCCATTAGACCCCTGTGATGCTTAATTATAATATGAGACAATGACTTCATCAATGGATCTATGATATTATCTTCAGATGAAACTCTTTTTGTTATTATATCTCTGAAGGCCATGATATCTTTAATTAGCTAAAACCTCCTCAAAACAATTCTGATGAGACTTGGGTTTCCTTGCTAGAGCTATCACCCAGTTATTATCATAATATATGAGAATTAGTTCCTCACTACTAGGTACAACTCTCAAATCCTCGATGAACTTCTTCATCCAGCCTCCTCCTTTTTTGCTGCTTTAGTTGTAGCAATGTACTTCACCTCTGTGGTCAAGTTAATAGTAATATCTTACTCTGAACTCTTTCAGCTTACTGCTCCTCCATTCAGGGTGAACACACACCCTAAGTTTTACTTGCTATCATCGACATCATACTGGAGACCCGAGTCCCTATAGCCCTTAACTTGGAGTCTACCTCCTCTGTATGTCAGTAAAAGATCATTAGTCCTTCTTTAATACTTAAGGATACACTTTACTACCATCTAGTGTTCCAAATCCGAATCCGCCTAATACCTGCTCGTGACAATCAAAGCATGTGTTATTTCAGGCCTGGTGCATAGCATAACATACATGATAGACCTCATTGCTAAGGCATAGGGTATCCTATCTATGTCTGCCCTTTCTTCAGGAATCTTTGGGGACATACTCCTAAAGAGTGATATTTCATAGTCTTTGGGTAACTCAAGAAGGCATCAATGAACGTAAGGAGTTCATGTTCTGAAGTTGCATCAATGAGTTGGTATATTCTCGGGAGAGGGTAGCAATCCTTTATGTATGTGTGTCCCGTTGAGATCAATGTAATCAATGCATACCTCTGGCTTCCATTAGATTTTTTTTTTTTGACAAGAACTACATTAGACAGCCATCGAGGATAGTTCACCTTGGTTATGAATCCCGCCTCCATTAGTTAGTCCACCTCATCGGTGATTGCCTTCTTGCGCTCGGGGGCAAATTTTTGTAGTCTTTTCTTCACTAGTCGGGCCTGGGGGAAGATGTTCAGTTGATGTTGTGCAACCTTTGGGTCGATACCCAGCATGTCACTAGGGGACTAGGAAAACACGTTTGCATTCTTCCCGAGGAAGTTAATGAGTTTGACCTAATCCTTTTCTATAAGCATTGATATGATCTTGACGACCCTATCAGATTAGGTTTTGTTAAGGGGGACTTCTAACACTTGGTCGATTGGCTCAGGATGTGATAGTCCTTTAGCAGGTTCTCGGGGGTCCGTAAGTGGTAGCTTAGGCTTTATTTTCTTTCACAGTGAAATCATCATCAAGTAGCATTGCCTTGATTCTTGAGGATCTTTCATCACTTCCCTAACCCCAGCTCAGATCGAGAACTTCATTGCTTGGTGGTAGGTGGATACCACCACCCTTGGCTTGTTGAGGATAGGACAACTAAGGATCACATTATATGCCGAAGGGAGACTGACCACCAAGAACGTGATTATCAAAGTCTTGGACCTTGGCTCCTCGCTAATGATGATAGGCACAGTGGTGGTTCCAAGGGGGGAGATGAAATCCCATGTGAATCTGATGAGGGCCAAGGCTATTGGGGAGAGATCCTTCCCGTTCAGCCCGAGCTTCTGGAAGGCATCAAGGTATAGTATGTCAACGAAACTCCTGATGTCCACCATTACCCTTTGTACCCAAGCGTTGGCCATTATGATCGAGATCACCAAAGTATCATCATGATCAGGGTACTCGACTTCCCTCGCCTCAAAGGTGATATCGGGGTTGTCCCTCTTCCTATGGCATTTCTCTACTGTAGTTCAGGCATAAGTTTTTTCCTTAGACATACTGTCTCCCTCGGAGGTCGGCCTATCCACAATTACGTCAATATGCTTCTTGATAGGACCATAAGGGCACGGGGAGGGCTCCCAAGGCTTATGGAGGTATCGCTCGAGATGCCCCCTATGAATAAACTATTTCATCTAATACTTTAGATATTGATAATCTTCAGTGTTGTGGTCGTAGTCGTAATAGATCTTGCAATCCTTTGATCGATCCCTGAACTCGGGCAAGGTCTTCATCGGCATGAGCTCCTTTAAGATTCCATTATCTAGAGAAAGATCTCTATCCTGGACTTGTTGAGAGGTGGTGGAGGCCTCAGGATTGATGGCTTGGGTCGATCGAGCCTCCTTCTGGGTGGTCCCGAGGCTTGACCTTGGATCTGCTCCGCGAGGAGTTGCACCTCTTATATGATTTCTCGCGCCTTCCTGTGATTAGTGCTCCGGCAGTGACATACTGATTAGCCCACTAGAGCATCTCCGGGTCAATCACTAACAACCTCTCGACCAGCAACCAAAAGATTGGGGTCGCGAGAAAAACGTAAAAACTAATAAAACCATGATGCGAGAGAGATTGATTTTACTTAGGGAGATCGTATATCCCTGTATTCCAGATCTGAATGGAGAAGATGAAGGAGGTCAAGCGTCCTCCTCTCTAGTGGTATCCACACGATGGATCTTTGCAGCGAAACTCCTCCAATCTAATCTCGCAACTCTTGCACAGAGGAAGGAGGAGAATAAGAGGTGGTGGCTAAAGTTGCAGTCTATCAACCATGAGTCTCCCCTCCTATTTATAGAGAGCCACCAAAACCCTAGGGTTCATTCCTTAGTGGGTATTGGATCTCCATCCAATAATCCACTAACCTTATAGTATTGGATCTCTATCTAATAATTTTTTTAGGCCTGTAATTGGGCCTTAATCAAGGAGCCCATCAACATAGGGTCTCATCTAATGAAAATAAGGGCTAATTGGATCATCATCAAATCCTCTATTCGCTGAAGCATCCACCATATGTGTGTGACCCTCTATGCCCGATACCGAGCTGGCCGTGAGTCACTCCCATCAGAACTCCTTCTGATATAGTGAATTATTATCCCCATAATAATTCATTTGACTCATCGACTATGGACGTACTAGGCCATTATGACATAGTCCCCAGACGATACAGGGGGGATCAAATCCATCGGACCTGTCTATCCACAGTTATCATGTATCTATAATTCCTTATCCAAATAATATCCTAGAGACCGTATATTGGACATGGTACTGTCAGGTCACATACAAAATTAATTTATCTTGCTCTAATCATATTCTACCGGAGAACTCCTCTCTCAATCCGAATGACCCTGGTCAGGGATTTGTTTGAGCAAACACATATGAGATATTCCTCCCGTGATACTGAGAGTGGATGATCCTCTATTGACACTCAATTGCCTTCGTAAGGTTGGCTACTAATCCCGATAACCAACTGTACCAGATTTGAAGCTTTCCAAACCTGTAAGTTTGACGTCAAAGAAAAGAGTACTCATACAAGATATCCTTGGTGTCTCAAGTCTAAGGACCAGATACACAACTGGGACTATGGAATCGCTACCTGACATTAGGTATCATTAACCATACAGCATTCCATAAGCGGATCAATCAGTGAACTCATTCTCCATTGAGCACCTGTACTATATCCTTAGTGTCTCCACACAAGTGGCTAAGAGACCAGCCGCCTCCATCATATGGATGGGTATATAGTACATCGGTCTGTCCGATTATCTCGATGTCCCTCTAGAATAACCTATGACCGGGATTATTTAGGATCTGTGTTTAAAGGTGAATCGATCTTATTATCATGATCTCATCACGATCCGATTCACATTGCACAAAACCAAGGTCACAATATATATATATATATATATATATATATATATATATATATATATATATATATATATATATATATATATATATATATATATATATATATATATATATATATATATATATATATATATATATATCTATATATGCAACAGATAATATAATATGAGAATATGCTAATATTAATCATAAGCAAAAAAAGATCACACAACGTGTCACACGTGCCATCACTAATGTGATTGGCTTGCAGGGCACCTGTAACCAGCAATCTCCCACTTGACCTAAAGCCAATCACCTATGTGTCTGATCTCTATCAGACCCTTGTGATGCTCAAATACAATCTGAGCCTGCGACTTTGTCAGTGGATCTGCAATGTTATCTTCGGATGGAACTCTTTCCAGTGTCATATCTTTACGGACTATGATCTCTCTTATCAGATGGAACCTCCTCAAAATATGCTTAGACTTCTGATGAGACCTTGGTTCTTTCGCTTGAGCGATCTCCCCATTGTTGTCGCAGTATATGGAAATTGGTTCCACGCCGCTTGGTACGACTCCCTAATCTTTGATGAACTTCATCATCCACACCCCTTCCTTTGCTGCTTCTGCTGCAGTAATGTATTCTGCCTCTGTGGTCAAGTCAGCGGTAGTATCTTGCTTGGAACTCTTCCAACTTACTGCTCCTCCATTCAGGGTGAAAATATACCATGAATTTGACTTGCTATCATCAATGTCGGACTGAAAACTCGAGTCTGTGTAGCCCTCAACCTAAAGGCTACCTCCTCCATATACCAGTAAAAGATCCTTAGTCATTCTCAAGTACTTAAGGATACACTTTACTGCCTTCTAGTCTTCTAAACCTGGATCTGTCTGATACATGCTCGTGACACTCAGAGCATATGCTATATCAGGTCTAGTACATAACATCGTATACATGATAGACCCTATCGTTGAGGCATAATGTATCTTATCCATGTCTGCCTTTTCTTCAGGAGTCTTTGGGGACATATTCCATGTCTCATTGGTATAAGACATCTCTTAGAATTCTCCATGTCAAATCTTCTGACAATGGAGTCTATGTACCTAGACTGGGACAAGCCAAGTATCCTTTTGGATCTATCTCTATAGTCTTGATCCCCAAAATATAGGATGCTTCCCTTAAGTCTTTCATAGAGAAGTTTCTGGATAGCCAAACATTTACTGTAGAGAGCATCCCTACATCATTCCCAATGATTAGGATATCATCCACATATAGCACCAAGAAAGTGATAGCGCTCCCACTTACCTTCCTGTACACACAAGGCTCATCTTCGTTCTTAACGAAGTCATAAGATCTGATCACCTCATCAAATCTTATGTTTCAACTTCGGGAAGCTTGCTTCAACCATAAATGGATCTAAGTAACCTGTACACTTTATCTGGACTCTCTTTGGATATGAATCCCTCTAGCTGTATCATATGCACCTCCTCCTCGAGGTTGCCATTGAGGAATGTCGTTTTGACATCCATCTGTCAGATCTTATAATCATAGTGTACTGCAATGATCAAAATAATTCTAATGGACTTAAGCTTGTCTACAGGTGAAAAGGTTTCGCCATAGTCAACTCCTTGTCTTTAACGATATCCTTTAGCTACTAGCCTTGCTTTATAGGTCTCTACCTTTTCATCCACTCCGATCTTCTTCTTGAAGATCCATTTGCAGCCGATGGGTACAATACCCTCAGGTGCATCCACAAGGTTCCAAACCTTATTAGAGTACATGAAATCCATCTTAGAATTCATGGCTTCTTGCCACTTCCCGGAGTCTATACTCATAATAGCTTCCTCATAGGTCTGAGGATCAACATCCTGAGAGTCATATCTACTGATATGTCTCAGATATCTTTCAGGAGGGTGAGATACTCTACTAGTCCTACGTAAAGTTGGAACTTGTGTGTTAGGTACCTGAACAAACTCGGGCTTTGGAATGGTGCTAGATTCTCCAACTTCGCTCAATTCTATCTTGCTCCCACTGTTTCCACCAAGAATATGTTCCTTCTCAAGGAACACAGCTCTCTTGGCAACAAAGACTTTTCGATCCTCGGGATGATATAAATAATACCCACAAGTTTCCTTTGGGTATCCCACGAATGTGCACCATTCTGTCCTTGATTCCAACTTATCGGGGTTGTGTCTTCTAGCATGGGCAAGACAGCTCCAAATCTTAACCACCTTAAGATCGGGCTTCTTTCCTTTCCATATCTCATATGGTGTAGACACTACCGACTTTGATGGAACTCTATTCAGAATATAAGCTGCGGTCTCTATGGCGTATCCCCAGAATGAGACGGGTAGATCAACGAAACTCATCATGGACCGCACCATGTCTAACAACGTACAATTCCTCCTTTTTGATACACTGGGATAGAATCTCATTATCCCTGAGGAAATAGGTGAACTCTGTACTCGAGTACTCTCCTCCTCGATTTGATCGAAGAGTTTTAATACTCTTTCCAATTTGATTCTCTACCTCATTCTTATATTCCCTGAATTTCTCAAAGGCATCAGATTTGTACTTCATTAGGTACACATGTCCATACCTAGAGAAATCATCAGTGAATATAATGAAGTATGAGTAACCACCTATAGCTTGAGTTGACATGGGACCACATACATCACTATGTATGAGTTTCAATAACTCAGTGGTTCTCTCTCCAGTTTCACTAAAAGGAGAGTTGGTCATTTTCCCACGAAGGCAAGGTTCGCAAGTTGCATATGACTCATAGTCAAATGGATCTAAATATCCATATTTCAGCAACTTTTGAATCCTTCCCTCATGTATATGACCTAGCCTATAATGTCATAGGTATGCATTATTCACCTCATCTATTTTCCTCTTAGACATGTTTATATTCATGATGTGTGGAGAAGTGTTAGACAAACCATTTGTAAGGGTCCCTCTAGTGATGATCTCATCATCTATAATTATTGAATAACTATTATTCTCAAAAACTAATTTATATCTACTAATTGTCAAACAAGAGATAGAAATAATATTTTTGATAATAGAAGGAACAAAATAGCATGCATCTAATGCAATAATAGCTCCACCAGGCAGATGTAGGGTGACCTCTCTAACAACAACTGCAGCAACTCTTGCTCCATTGCCCATCTTGAGGTCCATCTCGTCTCTGGCCAATCTCCTAGCTTTTGCCAGAACTTGCAACGAATTACAGAAATGATAAACACTCCCAGTATCTAATACCCATGTGTTATCATGAAAATCTGACAAGTGAAGGCTGATCATGAATATACATGAAACTTCTCCAAGCTTCTGTGTTACCTTCTCTGTAAGGTAATCCTTGTAGTTCCTCTTTCAATGTCTGTCTTGGCCACAGTGGAAGCATTTTTCTTTGTCCTTTTTGGGTAATTTCTTGGCAACCTTTGCCTTACCTGGTCTTTCTTTGCCCTTGCCCTTATTAAGGGTTTTGCTAGCCTTCCTTTTCTTTTTGGTCTCACCAATATAGAGAACTTGTTTCTCCTTCTTAATGGCACTCTTAGCTTCCTTCAACATATTGAGGAGCTCATAGAGAGTTACCTCAAACTTGTTCATATTAAAGTTAATAATGAACTATGAAAAGGAATCTGGTAAGGACTGAAGTATAAGATCAATACACAGGTCATCATCTTAGGTTATCCTCTAGGACTATATATATACTTCATGAAGCGAGTGATCTCATCCTCACTTGTCCTTTCCTCCGGTGTGGGCACAATCATGTTAAGGACATTTAAAAATTTCTCCTTCGTGGGAACAATTCTCAAATTACGAAGCCTTTGGACCAATGAGGCGGTTAGCATCAAGTATGCCACATAGGGGTTTTGCAAGCGACAAATAAGATATAGCGAAAATAAATAACATGCAAATTTTATAAAAAATACTAATTAAGATATGAACTTTTATCTTAATATACTCCCACTATTTTCATAGCGAATCACACGACACCCTCGACACGTGAGACGAAAGTCTCCGACAGACTCCTAGTGGGGATCGGGATCCAATTGGCATCTTAGTGCAATCTCGAGGGACTCGACCAACTATACTAAGCCCAAAAGGTAGATAACTCTTATCAATCACAACTCCTTGTGATTCCCGTCATGTTCGGCCTCTGAATCATCATGGTCCCGTCATGTTCGGTCAGAAGGTAGGTCACGTGGGTCAATCTTATTGCCTCACGCTTACCGACTTAATATTATCGTAGGAGGGGTTTTTTATTTTCTATCAATCTCCTAATATGTCACACACATACATATTTAATATATATCTACATCGCATGAAATATATATATACATATATCTAGTAGGTGTATAACACATCACATATGCAAGCCACACCGGATGATCATGAGCCATCACCTAATATAATTAAGCTCGAGCCAATGGGCCTAATCACTCACAATAGGTTCTATGTGTGTATCGGTGCATCTCCATACCCTGTGATTATTGATCTCGTCATCATCGGTTCCGTCGGATCGTCGCATCACCATGAGTCGTAATCTCCCGCCATGGCATCGTGGGTCTCGCTGTCACCTCCACGCTCCCGCCGCGTCTCTCCATGTAATTACAAATAATCACAGGCACGCAAGCTCGACAATAAACGAGAAAAATGCTGGCTTGCAGGCCCAATAATAATAATAATCATAATTACACACATCACAACACATGACTCATGAGCATCCATCCACATTATACATCGCATGTACATCACATCATATGTAGGATTACTAGATATATCTAATAATTAATTAAACTATTTAATTAGTTATTTTTTTAGAAATCAGGATATGCTCAAAATTTCCATAATAGTTAAGGGCATTTTCATAATTATGGATGAGAGGGCAGTCCTCAAAATTTCTAGAATTATTGAGGGTATTTCAGGAATTCTGTATACGAGGACAGTCCTCGAAATTTCTAGAATTCACAGGGGCAGGATCATCCTTTTCTTAAAAGGATGCCCTAGCCCTCTTGCCCCCTTTGCGCCGCCGTCGTCGTCGCTGCCCTGCGTAGGCGGCGGTTGCCCTTTGCGGACGGCAGCCGCCCTGCCAAGGGGCGGCCACACTTGCGGCTGGCGGCAGGCCCTTGCGGGCTAGCCACAGCTGGTTGTGCTCGCGGGCAACCGCCCCATACAGGGGGCCTGGCCGCAGCCGGTCGCCCCTTTGCAGGGGGGCCTTGGCTGCAGCCGGTCGCCCCCTTGCAGGTGGTCGGGCCATGCCCTACCTCCTCCTCGTTGCCTTCACTGCGAAAACACGGCAAGAACGCGTAGAGCGATTCTATGAGATTCAATCTCATCACATACAGTTTAAAACCAATCTTTCACACGAAAATCTTGGCTCTGATACCATTGTTGGGAAACCTCAGCGGGTGCATCACATGTGCAGCGGAAATAAAAAAATAAAATCAGCTTCCCACGCAGGTCAAATCGTCATGCAAAAGATTGGGGTCGCAAGAAAAATGCAAAAACCAATAAAATCGCGATGTGAGAGAGATTGATTTTACCTAGGGAGATCGTATATCCCTATATTCCAGATCTGAATGGAGAAGATGAAGGAGGTCAAGCGTCCTCCTCTCTAGTAGTATCCACACGATGGATCTATGCAGCGAAACTCCTCCAAACTAATTTCGCAACTCTTGCACAGAGGGAGGGAGGAGAATAGGAGGTGGTGGCTAAAGTTGCATCCTATCAACCATGAGTCTCCCCTCCTATTTATAGAGAGCCACCAAAACCTTAGGGCTCCTTCCTTAGTGGGTATTAGATCTCCATCCAATAACCCACTAACCTTGCATTATTTGATCTCTAGCCAATAATCTCCTTAGACCTATAATTGGGCCTTAATCAAGGAGCCCATCAACATAGGGTCTCATCTAATGAGAATAGGGGCTAATTGGATCTCCATCCAATCCTCTATTCCCTGAAGCATCCACCATATGTGTGTGACCCTCTAGGCCCGATACCGAGCTGGTCGTGAGTCACTCCCATCAGAACTCCTTCTGATATAGTGAATTATTATCCCCATAATAATTCACTCGACTCATCGACTATGGATGTACTAGGCCACAGGGGGGATCAAATCCGTCGGACCTATCTGTCCACAGTTACCATGTATCTATAATCCCTCATCCAAATAATATCCCAGAGACCATATATTGGATATGGTACTGTCAGGTCACATACAGAATCAATTTGTCTTACTCTAATCAGATTCTACAGGAGAACTCCTTCTCTCTTAATCCGAATGACCCTAGCCAGGGATTTGTCTGAGCAAACACATATGAGATATTTCTCTCGTGATACCGAGAGTGGATGATCCTCTATTGACACTCAATTACCTTCGTAAGGTTGGCTATTAATCTCGATAACCAGTTGTACCAGATTTGGAGCTTTCTAAACCAGTAAGTCTGGCGTCAAAGAAAAGAGTACTCATACAAGACATCCTTGATGTCTCAAGTCTAAGGATTAGATACACAACTGGGACTATGGAATCGTTGTCTGACATTAGGTATCATTAACCATACAGCATTCCATAAGCGGGTCAATCAGTGAACTCATTCTCCAATGAGCACATGTACTATATCCTTAGTGTCTCCACACAAGTGGCTATGAGACCAGTCGCCTCCATCATATGGATAGGTATATAGTACATCGATCTATCCGGTTATCTCGATGTCCCTCTCGAGTAACCTATGACCGGGATTATTTAGGATCTGTGTTTAAAGGTGAATCGATCTCATTATCGTGATCTAATCACGATCCGATTCTCATTGCATAGAACCAAGGACATCACAATATATATATATATATATATATATATATATATATATGTAACAGATAATATAATGTAAGAATATGCCAATTTTAATCATAAGCAAAAAAAGATCACACAACGTGTCACACGTGCCATCACTCACGTGATTGGCTTGCAGGGCACTTGTAACTAGCATGCTGGGGTATGAGGGGTGCGATGGTCTACATCATCCTTGCTAGCACTTGCACTTGATGGGTGACATTGAGGAATGCCTCGACGAAGATGACTAGTGGTCCCACGCTAGCCCTGGGAGGTGAGAGTTTAGGTTCCTTGTTAGGCGCCAGCAATGTTAGGATCAATTGGCACTAAGAGGGGGGGTTAATTAGTGCAAGAGAAATAGTGCTCGTTTTTAAAAACTTTCTTTTGTAAAGTAGAGAGTGAACAACATAAGTTTTTCTTTATATTTCGATAAAATCGATTTAAAGCTGATTTGAAAGAAGTAGAGAGATTTAGGCTCATATCTAATAGAGAGTGATTAAGAGCAATCAAATATAATAAGTAAAGCAATTAAAGCACACTTACATTTATAGTGGTTCGGCCTATGGCCACTCTTCGAGTCCTCCTCCTTGAGACACACTGACATCCACTATCGATCTCCTTTGGGTGAAGATCAAACCCTTACAACTTGAGCTTACAAGGAGACAATAATTTTACAACTCTTAGCTCACTCCCTCCCCCTTTTCTTTTTCTTACAATTACACAAGTTTTTCACATAATTTTGATCCTAAAATTATTGTGTGGAAAGCAAGAAAATTTAGGGTATTTGTAAGCCCAAATGGCTTCAGAATTTGGAGCCAAAATTCAAACTCACCCGAAAAATTTGGGTGCAGGCAGTTCACTCATCGGCGCCAATGGTGCAGCCATCGAAAGCACCATGAAATAGGGTGTGGGTGGTTCAGTCACCCGAAAACCTGGGTGGTGATGGTACAATCGTCACTCACTGGCGGTTCAGTCGTCGAAATTTTTGAAAAAGTGGTTCCCTCCACTTTTCGAATTTTGACTTTGGATCTTATGTTGAACAATCCTCTATCAATTAGTTGAGCTTAACCTGAGCTTAATCAATCCCCTTTAGTGGACCCCATTGCCCCCATTCAGTTGATTTGGATTTCTTCTAAATCAAACTCAATTAGGACTCAGTCCCTAACTAAGACTCAATGATTATAATCATAATGACCATCAATCTAAACAATGACCTAACTCCCGTCAATTCGGTAGCCTTCAGCATTCTTGTGGCGAGTTTTACGGTCATCTTTCAGCAATCACCCGATGTGTTCCCAGCGAGCTTCTCGATCCCTTCGACGAACTCCTAGCGAACTCTCAACGAGATCCCACTGCACCGTTCGAACCTTGACTCGATGCTCAAGCTTGATCCTGGCCCAACATCTGGCTGTAACTCAATTCCTCCATCATAGTTAGACCTGCAATACTTCCTCTAACAACCACATGTTAGATTAAATACTCATCAATTGATTTCATCATCAAAATCTAATATTCAACAATCTCCCCCTTTTTAATGATGACAATCATTGGTAACATAAGTTAAAACTTACTCCCCCTAAATCCATACCATAATAAGGAAAACTTAAATTCAAGAGAACCACATACTCTTGAATTCAAGTATCATGAAGCACTTAATATTTCAAGCAAATAATATTTCAAGGATTGCAATAAGACACTTATACATCAACAAAAATATGCTTTTAAATTATCAAGTCATCAACTCATCAAGGATTTTCATGAATTTCAAAATTTTAAAAATCTCCCTTTAAGTTATAACTATTTTTTCCTTTTGTTTATCAACAAACAAAGAGAAATGCGCTTGTTACATAAGTTATTACATAAGTCATCAACATATATTTCTCCCCCTTTGTCATCAATAAAAAGGTGAAATGTAGGGCTAAGGATTTTAAGACACATGAGTCTTTATTCCCCCTTTGTAAAACACAATATGAGCCATAAAGAATTTTCTTCCTCTTGTGAAAAAGAAGGAAAGAAAACAAGGGAGGAGTTGTAAAACAACATTAAGAAGAGCTCTCAAATTTGTAGAGATGAACTTCGAAAAGGAAATTTCAAAGATAAGCTCAAAAATCCAAGAAATCCAAGAATATTAAAAAATTTAGGAGCTACTCATGTATTTACAATCATCTCATGTAATTTCAAGCAAGTGTAGCAAATAAATCCATAAAATAGCAAAACATCATTTTTATGTAAATTTTCTCTCCTTTTTGTGAACAATAAGATAAAAAACATGGAGAGAGTTTTCAAGACATTATCACAAAGAAAACTTAATCTCAAGCAATTCATATATTTTCATGATTTAGCACTCCAAGTTCTCTTCTAAGAAAATTAAATTATTCTTCGTTTAAAAATTTTGAAAAATATCTGCTAATTGATACTTAGTGTCAATAAATTCCAATGAGATATCTTGATAATTTACATGATCCCTTATAAAATGATGTCTAATACCAATATGTTTGGTTCTTGAATGTTGAATAGGATTTTTGATTAAACATATAGCACTTGTGTTATCACATTTTATAGAAATATTTTTTAATTTAATTTTGTAATCTTTTAATGTGTTTTTCATCCAAATGACTTGGGCACAATATGTACTAGATGTAATATATTCTGCTTCCGTAGTAGATAAAGATACTAAAATTTATTTCTTGAAAATTGAAGAAACAAGTGCATGCCCTAAAAATTGACATGTCTCGATAGTACTCTTTCTATTTATTCTACATCTACCAAAATCGATATTTAAGCAATCAAGTCAAAGTTCTTTAATTTGTTCATAATCCTAGTTTTGATGTTCCTTTTAAGTATCTAAAGATTCGTTTAACTACTTTAAAATGAGAAAATTTAGGATTAGATTGAAACCTTGCACATAATCCAACACTAAACATGATATCTGGTCTAATAGCATTAAATATAATAAACTTTCTATCATTCTTCTGTAAGTTTTTTTATCAAAGTTTTTTCCTTTATTTTCTAAGTCTAATTTTATAGATGTGCCCATGGGAGTGTTTAATGCTTTAGCATTTTCCATCAAAATATTTTATCAAGTTTAAGGTGTATGTAGTTTGACTAATAAATACACCGTAATCTAATTGTTTTATTTGTAATCCTTGGTTTTGAAGAGTGGGAGTCTTCTTTGGCATTTTAGAGAAGAAAGGAGTGGAAGGGGTTTTAGAGAGGAGTAGATGTACCTAGGGTCGGTTTCACCGTCAGTCCTAAGTAGCTTTTTATAGTATGGGTTTCAATCAGTTGAACCGCACATTGAGCGGTTCAATCGGGCAGGGTCTAGCGGCTCAGCCATTGAACCAGCGGTTCCACAGTTGGTATACATTCCCCCTCTTTCTTTCCCATTTTAATTTTAACTAAAGCAATGTATATGTACAATAAATAGCTCAGATTAATCAATGCATTTAATTTAACCTTAATCGTCAAAGTTCCTCTAAAATTTCAGTGATTTTTCATAAGGTTCAATAACACATCATCAATCAAGGTTATTGTAATAAGATAATTAAATGAGAAATATATTTTCACATGAAGTCATCACAATAAGATATTTTTCAAACAAAATCCAATGATTTTTCTACGTTGAATGATTCTATCATGTTATCAAGTTTTTAAAGAAAGATGATTTTTTATATGACTTATAAGTTCAAATTCAATACTTAGTCATTTAATCTCAAGACAAAGTACACAAATACAAGCATACAAATTAATACATTAATCATCATCAAAATTTTCCTTTCATGTTCATAATTTTTCATTAAAGATAGCTAATCTTTCTTCTTTCCAATTTTAACATGCAATGAAAAGGTTATACGCACCATCATAATAAAGATTTATTTTTATTTTTAATAATTTATTTGGTTAATATTTAGGCTAGTGAGCTTGTTAAATCTATATGTCTTGAGTATTTTTAAAAACACTATTTAGTGCTCCTGGATTTAGTTTAGGAACAAACCTATAAGAAAGATATTTTTGATTTAAGTATGTATTTTACATTGAGTCCTTCATAAAGAACTTTGCCTTTCTTTTCTAATCATTTTTTGTTGTATGAAGTTTCCTTGGGAATCCAAACTAATTGGTGTGGACTATATTTTCTAAATGAGAATTTGTTTGCCTTATATCCTAATTTTTCACAAAAATTACATTTGATTTTTTGTGGTACATTTAAGATAAGTCCTTTAACAAACATGGTTGACTTTTGTTGAATGTTACCAACAAAATTTATATCATTTCTTCTATTAATATAACCCTTATTGACAAGGATCATATTTAGGGATTTGTTCTCAATTTTAAAATTTTCTAATATTATCTTAAGCATGATATTTTCTTCTTTAACACTATCTAACATCTCACATTTAGAACATAAGTTATGTGATACTAATGAATCATATATTTTGTCAAGTCTATAACTAACAAATCATGATCATTCTTATGCAACTTAAAAGATTTGCTAATTTTTCTAAACTCATTAAACAATTTATGGAACATATTTAATACCTCCAAAAAAAAGGCTTAAAAAATCACTAGCCTCATCTTAGATCGCCATTAGAGTATAGTAGCAACTTCTTTTTTGGAGTGGTCTTCTTCCTCCGAAGAGCTTGAATCATCCCAAGTGACCGAAAGTACTTTCTTCTGGTGTGTCAGCTTATTCTTCAATTAAGGGTATTTATTTTTTAAATATCTTGGTTTTTTGCATTCATAGCATATGACATTATCCTTCTTCAGTTGTTTTTTATTTTTATAGTTTTTATTCTTTTTCATAAATTTTTAAACTTTCTTGATAATAATGCAATATCATGGTCCTCATCACTCGAGGTTTCACTCGAGAAGTTATTTGTCATTTGAAATGTTACATCCTTCATGTTATTTGGAAGGGGTTTATCAAGCTCTTCGTGAGCTTTACAATTTAGTTCATAAGTCATTAATGCTCTCATAAGTTCTTCAAGAGGAAAATTATTTAAATCTTTGGCCTATTGTATATCGGTTACTTTATGATCTCAACTTTTAGGTAGAGATCTTAAAAGTTTACTTACAAGTTCAAAATTCAAAAAACATCTTCTAAGTGCTTTAAAGCCATTGACAACATCCGTGAAACGAGTGTATATGTCTCCAATTGACTCACTTGGTTTCATTCGAAATAACTCATAATTATGAACTAAAATATTAATCTTAGATTTTTTTACTCTACTAGTCCTCTCGTGTGTGATTTCTAGTGTGTGCCAAATATCAAAAGCCGATTCACAAACGGAAACACGATTAAACTCATTCTTGTCAAGAGTATAAAATAAGGCATTCATAGCATTTGCATTCAAAGAAAATTCTTTCTTTCCAAATCATTCCACTCATTCATTGGATTAAAAGATTTTTCAAATACATTCTCTATAATATTCCATAAATCAAAGTCCAAAGAAATAAGAAAAATACGCATCGTTATCTTCCAATACATGTAATCTGTCCTATTGAACATGGGAGGACGTGAAATAAAATGTCTCTCATTTATGTCAAAAGGGTGTTAATCAAATGGGTAAGTAACTTGGCTCTGATACCAATTATTATGATCAATTGGCACTAAGAGGAGGGGGGGTGCGGGGTATGAATTAGTGCAAGAGAAATAGTGCTCTTTTAAAAACTTTCTTTCATAAAGCTTTCAATCTACGATAAGGAGATGCTTACCATTGCTAAATTTATGGCTTGGTATGATATCAGTCAACGACATAAAGGAGAGACGGTAGCAAACCCGAGAAAATTACAGCTTCTACTCACTCCAAACTCATATCGGGCTCACATTATCATGGATTATACTAGAGGATAGCCACCATCTCAGAGTAAAGTCCGACTACCATTAAAGAATAATCACATGCCAGCCCACGCAAGAAAAAAACAGCCGCCAGATAAATGTCGGAGTAGAAGGAAATTTGCTATTGAAGACCGAGTCTTCCTTCATCCTCAACCCTACAAGTAGAAATCTACAGAGATTCAAGCCTCGAGGAAGTGGTCTCCCTATTTATTTAGACCATACAAAATTTGAGATCACATTGGAGTTGTGACTTATAGATCAGATCTGTGCACCAATTCAGAAATACAACTGATCCTCCAAGTATGCCACCTCAAATGAAAGTTTAGAGATGATGACTCAGCCCAGATCTACCCACAGGACATCTTGGCTGATGAGGAGGTCCAAGTTCAATTAATGATCGCGTGGGATTGTAGGATTATGATGCACCACCGTCCAAACACTACTACCACTAATGGAGAGGTACAAGACAATGCTGGACCGCTAGACCATGGTGCGCCTATCATAGATACCACGAGGAAGTTTCAAGAAGAATTATAGACCATGACCTAAAGTTCATGGAGCCTCATCCTTGAAGACAAGGATGATTTAAAGAGAAAGGGTCTGTTAGGACCCCAGCTGAGTCGGGTCCTAGTCGATTGAGTTGAGTCATTAGATTGGGCCTTGTTGGTCAGCCTAGATCTGACATTAGGTCGGCAAGGAGGAGATTTGAGTCCATTGTAATAAATTAGCCCAAATCCTAGTAGGTTAGGATTTGGCTGAACTAGAGTCTGGTTAGGAGTAGGAGTTGGATTCGGGTAAAGTCAACCAAGTCAAGCTTATAATCAACCCAATTGACCACCCACCTTGATGAGGGGAAGTCAGCTAGGGTTGAGAGAAGGTGGCTAGGGTTAGAGAGGAGGAGTTTCTAAGGTTGATTAAGAGTTAGAGGGTTGGTTTAGTTGAAATAGGAGTCCTATTAGGATTAGGGTTTTGAGACCCTATATAAATACTTGTAGTTACAACTTTTTTATCATGATCAATCTTTTCTTCAGCTCTTGTAGCCGAATATCAAGGAGGGAGAAACCCCTATAGAATTCCAAGAAAGCTGATCCACTTTAGAGATCAATCAATATTAGAATCCTATGTGAACCTAATAGTTTTTATCTAAAAATCGTCTATCATGTTGTGAGGTTGTGAGAAAGGATAAATAAATCATTGGTTGTGTTTTCTTTTGATAATAGCAAATATAGGTTCACCTGTACATAAACATATGTTCAGATATAACAATCATAGACATACTTCTCTCATATAAATATCATGGCATTTAGTGACATCTTTGCATCAGCAATTTATCAATAATAATCAGTAATTCTGCTCCATATATATATATATATATATATAGCTGCTATATATAAGATGACAGATATGTATCGATAGATCACAAGCGTAGCCGTGCATATGATTTCTCCATATTATATGGCAGTACATGATATTTATATATGTCATCTTTTATTATCTATGTAGATGTCCTTATAGGACAGAGAGTACTGCCCCTGCAGTTACTTCGCATGGACTTATTGAGTGGAAGCTCAAGCAAAAGGCTTTTGCTTGGCGCAGCCAAGATGTTCTCCGGTGGTCACGCCAAGCAAGCTGCAGTATCTCTTGAAGTACTCGATCCTGTCATTGGAAGACTTTGATTGCTTCCCACACTCGAGTTCTCCATTGATGATGTTGGTCGTCACACCAAACCCTGGATGCCTTCCGGCAGCCTCGTCCGCCTTCGACGGCTTCCACTCCCCCGTCATCACCTCGTGGCACGACGGCTTCGGCGACTGCGGTGTCATCCAGAACCATATCGCCGTCTTGAACGAGATCACCGGATCCGTCGACACCAGCTCGGGGTGGTTGATGAGATCCTCGCGTATAGCTTGCCCAGCTTGGCCGTAGTTGTAGTTGCTGCAGTCACGACACCAGAACGAAGGATAAGCGCAGTAGCAGATACAGAGATCGTCTTAAAGATGCGACGAGACTCCTTACTATGAGATCTGAATCGGTCCTCGACCGTAGTAGCGTTCCCCCGGAGCGCATGGCCATTGCGTTGCGCTCTTGTCGCAGAAATCTCCCTTTGGATCTTTCTCTTCCTTGAAGCAGTAGCCATAAGAGGAAGGGCCATCAGGTGCAGTCTGCCATCCGCCTACAGCAACAACAGAAGACAGATGATTCAGATAACAACAGGGAGAAGCACCAGTGACCGTTAGAAGAGATTAACCTGTGGTTTCATGAGAGGTCTGTGCAAAGAATGCCGCAAGCTCCCGTTTCCGGGTTTCATTCTGACCGGTGGTTCCGAAGCGTGGGAATGAAGAGGCGGCCTTAACGAAGGCTTCGTAGGTGTAGAAGCCTTTCGCAGGGCACACAGCATCATTCCGATGTTTCAGCATCTCCTCGAAGAGAGATTTGGTGATAATGGAGCTCACAGTATCCAAGCCATGAACGTTCCCTACGCAGCTCAGCAAGAAGGCCAAGCTAACGATGGCTGTTGTCTCCCAAACTCCCATCCTTCAAAAATTGGGCGCAGTTGTGGAGAAAGAGTGAGGAAGGTTGCATGCTTATATAGAGAAAAGCTATGGGTGTTTGCTTCCTTCTTCCTCTTTAAACCTACCAGTCCTGTATATTCTTCTGCATGCCCTCAAGAACATATGTATCACAAACACAGAACGTGAGGAAGAAGGTGAATAATAGCCATCACCTGCACGGTTGACGTACAGGAGGGTTCATGTGCCAACGACGTGGGTTCTACGTATAAGAGAGTTCTGTCTTTATGCATGCAATAATTCTAAAGAACGTTAACTGTCTCATCTTCCTGTCGACTTCGCCAAGTCAGCAAGTTACTATCAATCTCATCATAAGCAGTTTAAAATCAATTTTTTACACGAAAACCTTAACTTCGATACCAATATTGAAAAACCTCAACAGGTGCATCACATGCATAGATATATTAATATAATCAGGTCAAAAAATTGCACAACAAATGGCACGCCAATGTATTAATATAATCAGAGCGAATTCGATATAATACATTTACTCCGAAGGGCACAATAATCACAGGAATTGACACAATATTTTTTGTTGAAAAAAAAGCCAGTGGAAATTTGTAGCGATCAGATATTGAACTGAACTAACTGCTCTTAGGAACCTTTCCCACCATTTTGCCTCTTCTCTTCTAGCATGGAGGCTTCCTGCAACATATCGATCGCATCACTTTGCATGTTCAGCTTGGCCAGAGCAACTGCTTGCATGTAGAATGCTGTGGACCAATCGGGGTAGACGCACTGTGCTTGCATTGCATCCCGCAATGCAGCATCATGGTGATCACACATTAGATGGCACAGGCTTCGTCTTGCGTAAACCGTAGGCGAGACCATTGTTCCCACATCTATGAACTGTATTAGCAAAGCAGGAACGATAATAGTTGCCAACATTCATCACCAAAATGCAAAACCAGCCCCTAAATAGCATTAAAGCTTCATTTTGTTGAGACACGAGGCAAGTCAAATGTCTAGTGCTGGTGATTCGGAGAATATGACAAGTAACTTTCAAGAACTAAATATGCCACATAACCAGATAAAATTGGTAAGTTACAGATCACAGCACACATGGTACCTGAGAGTAGCACTCAATTGCTGTCTTAAAATCTTTATCACGGAATGCAAAGTCCCCCCGTCTTCTGGCCTCCAGCATATCCCTCATCTGCTGTGTCCACTCCTGGAATGATAGCTATTGCAAAAGGAAAAGAAAATGCATTATTTTCACTTTTCAAGCAGACTATGCGTTCCAAATATAAATTGGCAAATATAAACCAGAAATCGCATATAATTCTAAGTGTCATATTTACCTCGTTGGTCCCTTCATCGTCTTTGTAGTGTGTCATTACCAAAATCTGATGGATGGCAGTGAGGTCCATTCTAGAGCAAGCTTCTCCCATTGGGGAAAGTGAGTGCTGCAGTGTGGCGGGTGCTTCCTCGTGCTTTTGGATCCCAAGCATAACATAAGATGGTATCTGCAATGAGAGACATATCATTGGATGCAAAAGATGCACATCAAAAGCCTAACAGTGTGTGCACATTCATGGCAGCGCAAGTACAAATTTATCTCCAATTCTCCATACACCAAGATGTCAATGTTATTTTAAGTCAAAATAATAATATTACAGCTTTTAAAGCATTTGTTCTAATTCAAAGAACTAATGCCATAGTTCAAACTAGTGACTAATGATAAAGCGGAAGATCATCTATTGTTTTTGTGAAAGGGCACAGAACCATAAAGCTGATGAGTAATGACCAACATACCAGGCAGACTTTGTTAAGATGCATGTATAATCTTATCCTTATTAAGCCCATCTAGAAAACTTCAATGATTTATGCCTTCAAGAAAATGCCAAAGATGAATGGTAGTGTCATTTCTGCAATTCCACAAGAGGATTAGAACTGGTAGACGAAGCAAATTTCGTAAAACCAAACCTGACTTGTCTGCAAGGATTATTAACTAATAGCCCATAATGCTTTGAGTTAATTGATACAATGCTATCAGAATAGCCACATATTTGCACGAGGGACAAAAATGATATGGATCTTAACCCAGACCTATAATGTACCTGATTTATAGTGGCATTGGTATCCAACTACTAAATTACCATGCTGCACTAAGGCATACTTGGTTTAACAACTATCTTAACACAAACTACACTAACAACCATTACTCCTTATGCCTTTGATTGGTGTCTCAAACATGCTTAATGTGTTTTTCCCATCATACTTGCTAGACAGCAAGTTATGAAATGTTTCCAGACCCATATACACAGTACCAATAATAGCCAAAATAAAGCCTTACCTCTGACTTGGTTTGCAGTGGTGCAAGAGTAGCCACCAGCTTCTTTGTGTTGGGCCGATCCCTAGGTTCATATTGTAAGCACTGAGAAGCAAGGTCAACAAGTGTGGTTGCCTCCTCTGTTGAAAAATTCCCCTCCAAGTGTGAATCCATTAATACTAAGATATTTTTCCCTCTTATCATGTCAAGTGCCTGAAACCAAGAATTATTCGAAGTGATCAGAAGCTAGTGCACCTTTTATATGCGCAATAAAATGATCATGATGAATGAAAACATATTTCCAATGGTATAGTTTTCTGTTCAATGGCATAACCACTTGTAGGTAACTCATCAGCACAGTACATGCCGATTTGGCATGAAAATTGTACAAGTGCTATGTTGACATGTGTAAGACTTGGTGCAGATCTTACATGTAAGTATCATATGGATCATTATGGTCACCAAGTGATATCATTGGCCTAAGGTTTTTGATATTTGTCCAAACAGTTTCTCAAAAAGTTGAGTGAAACCCATATGTTAGTTTGATTATCATGGTCCCATCGATCACCTGCAAAGTTCAGAAACAACCAAGTTCCCTCAGGTTAGTTACATGAGTTCGTTATTGCCTCTTCCAAACAATGATGGACAGACATCTTGCCAACATTGGATCTTTGAATGTTAACTATGACATCTACTAAGCCATAAAAGTTGAGGAAACTAATGTTGATAACCTTTTTAGGTTCATTATAAAATAGATTATCTTTGAGTTCTAATATATCAGCAACATTATATTATAATGCTTGTAAAGAAGTTAAAGAGCCCCAACAACCGAAAGGTTCCAATGGGTGCTATATTTCATGTTATCCAACAATTTATCCTTGTTTTTTTTTTCTTCTCCTATTTTTGAGTGGTTACTTAGTTTTTTACTCTCTCCCTTTTTCCTTCTTTCCCTCTTTCTTTCATTCATTCTTCGATCCGATTGAAAAATCAAAGGGCAAATATAAAATTGAAGAAAAGATGCACAATTTGATATTTTTGAATACTGGAATACTTTTTTGTCATTTCTGAGAAGATGTGGCTTTTCTAGGTAAATTTCCCAAGTTAAAATGCTTACATGAGTTGGAGGAATGCGCTTTCCACTGAGAAGGTCCAACAGGACAGTACCAAAGCTAAATATCACACTTTCCGGTGTGACTCTCCCTGTGGAAACAAGATTCTGATTATTTCTGGACTGGCATTGCAGGTCTCCATTTGGTATAAAAAAATATTGTATTAAATTAATAAAATATATCAAATAACAATAATTTCAAAATTATAACACAAAAATATATTTGTTAACAGGATTAACCAAGGCATCTTACAATTATTAGGTACTATTTGAAAGTTATAATATTAATCATGTTTGAAATTCATGTACAAATAAAATTTCTAATTCATACATGTTTTGGTTCTTCAATATTTACTTAATAGGGCTAGACCTTAGAATCTAGATGTAATATAACTGGCCAACATCATCACTTCCACATCACCGACACATGATTCAGAATGGAAACTCATAGAAACTGCAACTCCTGACAATGTAACATTGACAAGAGGCAATGGTAGCAGGCAGAAGAAGGTCAAGAGGAGGAAGAGAGGGCAAGTCCAAGCTACCTGAAACTGATGGCCTTCTGGTGTGCGGCTGCCCACGTCAGTATTGCCGCATGCTGCTGCCATGGCATATTGCCATTGTTGCCATTGCCCTGAAAGAGAGGGGGGAATTGCGAGAGAAAGAAAGAGGTCAACGGATTTACCAAGGTTTGAATCAGGCAACTGAGGATGCCATCCAAACCATATTTAACAGGCCTTAGAAAAGGAGATTAGAGAAAAGGAAAAGACAAGAAAAGGAGAGAAGAGAAGAGGAAAAAGAAGAAAAGAAGAAGTCTACCTAAGTTCTTCCTACCTTTATATTCTTTAACATAAATGCTTCCTTGGATCCACACCCACACATGCTTATCGACTGCTGGCTATTTTTAAAAAAATATCTTCTCCCAAGAACTTCTTCGTATCTTGGATTTAAATGTGATTTTAGAAGAAGAACATTTTGCTATCTAGTCAACTTATTTGCCTTTTTCCATGGTTTCTGGTACTTTTCACTGCATCAAGATTAAGGTACTCATCTCTTTTTTAGTAATCTCAGCAAATTATCGGTTCTCTTAAAGTTCCTTGGCATCCTGATTATCACGAGATAACACAAAATCATGCAGAGTCGTGAATGTGTTTTCCTAAACTCATCAATTGATATGGACTTTTCTGATTCTCCCAGACCCATTAGTAGTAGCATTCTAATGTATTTTACTTTTCACTCAACTTTTAAATTCATCACAGGGCAACACATTAATTAGCAAATTATAAATGCCAACATGTGACAGTGACCCCTATAAATCCATCAAATTTCTTAAGCTAATTATGCACTACATATGATTTGTATATGGAGACAAAAGCCATAGCAAGTAGCAAACATAAATGCAGCGAAGTCTGACACCCAGCATAAACGCATACACTTCAACTGAAGTAATTAACTAAACATCCAAAACTTTTTTAAAAAAAATCCTATTGGTAACAGCAGCGATACCATTTCTCAAGTACTCTGGTGGTGTGTAAGCAAGGTTTGTGCTGTAACTTTTCCCATCCCGGCTGTTTTTCATGAGACCAAAACAAGAAAGACGTGGATCACCATCCTGCAAAGAGCAAATATGCAGAAAAAATTTTAGTCACCTTTTGACAATGAAACTTCTGAAAGAAAAATACAACTAAGTTAACCAGACAAAAAAAAGACATGATTCCCAAATAGATACTGGGACTGAAACTTTCTCTTATCAAATTCTAACAAAATACTGAAGTGCCTTAACTCAGGTTAAGATAATTGTTTGAAGGCATGCACCTTCTTGATGCCCTAACTACAATGCATATCACCTGTACCCATATATTTCCATGGACAAGGTACATCTTTCTTCTGAGGTTATTGTTATCTGATATGAATAATACAAAAGATATGACAAAACATAGAAAGGAGGAATCGCAAGTCAGAGATGGTAGAGTTCAAGAGGCACCTGTATAATCAAAAGTTTAGAAGCACCAGTAACCTTGGACTACAGCGACAAACCTTAACAGGAAAGGAAAGAGGAAGGTACAAATAGGAAAACCACGATAATGTAGGATTACCATAATTGGACCTAGTCCATACAAGTAAAATCTCTTCCATTCAAATCAAAGTTTTTTGCTACCTATTGTCATTATCAAGACATGTCACATTAACCATTATGCTGTTGTGCCAAATACACATACATGTACGTAATTGCAATTACTGTGATTAGTACAAGACATGCAGTCGTAACCATTAAACTATCTTGCCAGAGCATATAGAAACACCTAGGATTAGACAATTATGAAAAGAGAAGAAAAACATGTCACCTGATCAAAAAGGACTCTGTATGCGTTTAGATCATGATATAATGGGTGTCCCTCGTTGCTACAATATTCCAAGGCTTCGGCAATACAGAAAGAGACCCTGAGACGCATGGCCCATCCAATAGACTGATTTTCCCCTATTGAAGCAAAAAGATTGGAGAAAAAAATAATCAGCTTCCAAATGTCACAGGCACCCTAAAAGCACAACAGAAGGAACTTAAAAGTAATGATGTACATAGCATTCCTTGACAAATGCATATTAATTTTTTGATCTATACCAAAGCTTTTATGGCTGTATCTGTTATGTTAAAGACTATATATCGCAATATTAATGCAAATCTTGCTTTTCCAAAAACAAATTTTTATTAACTAAGACATATCCTTGGTGGTGATTCCCATTGCTGATGGTCAGTTCTGATTATTACAGGTTGCCGTAACCTTGCACTCAAGGATGGTTGATAATTAGGTCTGACCTAATAAAGGCCAAAGCAGGCATCTTGACTCAAACTCCACAACTGCTTAAGGAAGGATTGCCAACTTGCTGTAACCTTGTATTCAGGGATGGTTGATAATTAGGTCTGAATTAATAAAGGAAAGGGAGGAATTTTGACTCAAACCCCATAACGATTTATGGAAGGATGGCCAACTATAGCTACAACCAATTAGTAATACTTGCAATGTAGAAGTAGATACAAGCAGATAATCTAAGACCAGCTGACAACTAAAGGTTTGGCAGCATTGTATATGACAGAGGCAGGAATCTGAAGCGTAGAGCTTTCTTTACACAAAGCAAACTTCCATTTCCAAATCTGAGACTGCTTTTTACCTAATTGATCAAGATACAACCATTTTACACAATTATTACAGAAGAAACATAAAATAGGATCAACAAGGAAAAGAAAAGCCAGAGGAAACATACAGTGGAAAAGATGCTTGGCAAGGGTGTCATTGGGCATATACTCGGCAACAAGAAGCCTCTCATCACCTTCACAGCAGTACCCAATCAAATTCGCCAGCCTCTGGTGCCTCAATTTACCGACGCCCCAAGCCTCCTCCTGCAATCTCAATCAAAAGTTCCTCTTTTTGTTCTTACAAAAAGCTCCAAAATATCAACCAACGAAACAGAATCCAACGAGAAGCGATCGATGCGGCGGGGGAGGGGATGGAGGGTGGGAGGGGAGGGGGAGAGGAGCTAACAGCGAACTGCTTGGGGTCAGGCCAGGCCGTCCTGGTGAACTTCTTGACGGCTATCCACCGTCGGTTCTGCAACCGGCCCTTGTAGACGAGGTTGGGAGCCTTGTCACCGCTCTCGGACACGATGTTCTCCGCACTGAACCCGTTCGTCGCCGCCTGGAGCTCGGCCAACGAGAACTCAGCAAAGACCGGCACCTCCCCACCGCCACCGCCGCCCTCTCCTGCTCCGACAGAGAACGACCGCCGCTGCTGCTGGTGGTGGTTCGAATGGAGGTGGTTGTTCTGCTGCTCCGCCGCTGCCGGCACCGTCGCCGTCGCCGGTTGGTGGTCCCCCGGTAGCAGGGACGAGCAACAAGACCCCATCGCCAACCCACTCTGTACAAGAAAGAGAAAAAAAGATAGATCTTCTTTTTCCTCTCTCTCTCTCTCTCTCTCTCTGCTTATAAGACAACGACAAATAGTTACATACACGAACAGCAACAATACAATAATTATAGTGTGATGGGTGGAGTTGAAGTCGTCAGTGACTCAGAGACAAATGGGTCTCTTCCTTTTACCTGTGTGCGCGTGGGGGAAGAAAGAAAAAAAAAAGAGATAAAAAGGACAAGAAAAAGAGAGGGAGAGGGAGAGAGAGAGAGAGAGTGTGTGTGTGTGTGTGTGTGTGTGTGGACGGCATCGTCTTCTGTCTCTCTCAGATGAACACACTTTTTTGTTTCGTTTTGGAAACAATGAGAGTGGCGGAACAGAATCGGCAGCAATGAGAGTTGTAGCAGATAAAAGAAGAAGAAAACTATTTAGCTGCTCTAATGAGAGAGAGAAGGAGAGCTGTAGGGGTCGATTTATGGTAGCTTTCAGACGCTTGTCCATCCATCACTGTGCCGCAGTTTTGACAAGGAAGGCAAGAACAGTCTTCTTGATACCAAGAAGAAGCAGCATTAATTATTTTAAATTTCACCAAAGAATTTGGATTTTTTTTATCAAAAACAATTTATAGAATTAACTTTTTTTTATTTTGACGAAAATATCTTCCATCTTTTATTAAAATAATTTGATCACATATGTTACTAGAGAATATAATAATGATAAATAAATAATGATGCCAATCATCTTAAAATTATTAGTATAAATTTTTTTTTTAATTTTTTTTTAATTAATTATTTTTAATTAATAAAATTAAAAGAGATATTTTTTATCCATAAATAAAAGTATAAATAAGAAAATTACACAAATATCTCACAGCTTGCTGATCATAAATATATTGTGATTAATTATTGATCATGGTGTTTGTTATTTTTGGTTCAATAAGAGAATCAAGCCAATCTTCATTTACATAATTAACTTTATTTATGGAACAAAATGCAATCGATTAGATAGTAAAGACTTTGATCAAGAGTATCCTAAAAGAAAGTATTACCAAATATGTCATGGCATAATTCTTACAGGAAAAACTTGGGAAGATCCGACTCAAGAAAGTGGATTGTAAGGAACTTTCGTCTTAAAATTTTCATCTCAAAAACATATTACTGTTGAAAAAAGGGGTCAAGTTGGATCGACTCGAGTTAGGATCGATGACCAAATTTATAATTAACTTTTGTCATCGAATCACCAAAGTCCTTAGTTAAACTATGAGCATTGTATTCAGGAATCAAATACAGAACCTAATTTACAGCCATTAACAACAGAAGAAAAAAAAAAAGAAACCAACAGTTTCAGCTTCTTTTCTATCCAATCCTCCTCTGTTATGATAGTAATAAAGGGCACGTAGCGGCGGCTACTTCAAAGAAGGTGAGACTGAGCAGCCATGGCTTCTGGTTTACTGCTACTGGATCAATGTAGAGAGAGTTATGTAATTTACACTTTGGCTTTACAGCAAGTAATTAGCAGTCCAAAGCTTAATGAGTGGAGTGGAGCTTCTTGGCATTAAAAAAAAGTTCAAAATGATGATGATAGTGTTGTCCAAAGCTTAGGTTTGTCTATCGAGAATCTTATGGAGTGAGTGAAGGAAAGGTGAGGACTTCACTAGAGATGGAGACAAGAGGTTGGACCTCTCAGTAGTGCAATCATTTTGAGCTCACTACCTGGCCATGCACAGCCTGTGTGATCGATGATTGATTCATTCCGGCATTCCTTGGCTCTCTCATTTTATCATCCTTCACACCATTGAAGTGTATTGTAGTCTACATCAAAAGCTTCTCTTTTGGTTTCTTGAAAGAAGAGTCGGCAACTGCAAGAGGATGCGCAAACCAAAGCAGGTTGGTTGGTTTAGGGATGGATCCACAAGATTCTTCATCTCACTGTGTCCGCCTTAAATGCTTGGAGAAGCAAACGGGCAGTGATGTCTCTCCTCTCCCGCTCGGATGCTTGTCGGCTGTTGCAGCTGAGATTTTTCAAGAGAAAGAAAGCCTCGAGTTGGGGTCCCTTTTTTTTCTTTTTTTTTACAGTGTTTTTTTCTATTTTCAAAATGTATAAAGGTAGTTTTCACTTCTTAAAATGATAAAAGTATTTTTAGTTGATAGCTTTGATTTATATATATATATTTGAAACTCATATAGATCTAAGCAGTCGAATGGATTCCATGTTAAACCAAACCGATTATAGTCTTCTTTTAGTACAACATTATCACAACATCCTAAGCTGGAATGAGACCAAACAATAAAGAAAGACATCAAGCATTGACATTGATGTCTATATTGTTTTCGAATTAGCTCTCAGTCCAGCTGTGTCAGCATCAAAATGCTTTATGGTGGGGTTGCTGACTTCACTGTTTTCATCTGAAGTATCAGTTCAGAGAAGGTTTTGGGATAATGTTTGTTGGATTTGCTGGGTTGTGTTACAATAAAGCATTTTGATGCTGACACAGATGGGAGAGTGATACCTTAACTGTTTTCATCTCAAGTTTCAGTTCAGCTTAAGATTTTGAGATAATATTGTACTAAAAAGAAGATGTTGGATTTGCTCATCAAGGATAATGTTGGATTGGTAGATGGAGTTAATCTGAAGATTGAGCTCATTTTGAGATTTGGAATAATGTTTTGGTCCAAAGAAAAGATTTTTTTTTTTTTTTTGTTATCAACTCCCAAAGTTAAGCCTCGTGATGGGAAGGACCAAATGGATGTCAGAAGCATTGAGCTCTTCTGAGCCATGGAGCTCAGCACCTCTGCTTCAAGTGCAGATAGCAGACACCATGATCCTTGGTAATTGTGGTTGATGTCAGAGGAAGACGGCAACAGAGACAGAGCAAAAGCTAAAAGACTTTTTAACCTTTCTTTTTCACCTGCTTCTCACTGGTACAGTATGGCCACTGCTCTGCTCATTTACCATTGGGGGGGTCCTTTCACTACTTGTGCTGTGCAAAGTTCACAAATCAAGTTCTAAATAAACTTGGCAGAGAAGTTGGACACTTTTTTTTGTTCTTATCTTATTATTCATATAGAATTTTATTTTTTTAAAAAAAGTTTTATATGAACAATAAAACAATAAAAAAAAAAGGGTGTCCAACTTCTTTGTCAAGTTTATATGGAATAATTGAAAAACAAAGTTCTATATGAACAGTAAAACAAGAAGAAAAAAAAAAATTTTTGACTTCTCTGTCAGGAAAGAAGAAGCCAAACTTGCTCATATATGGCTTCCGGTGGCCTTTTCCCTACAGTACTTACTGCCTTGCTCTTTAGCTGCTTCTGTTCTGCTGCTGTAGGTAGGCCTGTTAACTATCAGCATTTGCTTTTGAATGCTTTTACTGTTCATGTGCAAACTTTGTAGTCTTATGTTCTCTACGAAAAGGATGAGAAAAAAGAAAAAAAAAAAAGAAACATTAGCTTCTCTGAGAAAGAAAAAAAAATCTGAGAAAGAAAGGTCTTTACAAAATGCTAAACACACTCATTTATGGCTTCTGATCAATATGTCAATGTGTGGTTTTATTTATGCACATACGAAAGCAATAATTTGCAAAAAGAAATAAATGTTACATCATTTGTTTTAACGTTGATAAGGTCCATCCAAATTTATCACAAATCCGTTAACTCTTTAAATAATGAGGAATTATCTATTCTATATGTTTTATCCTTTTAATGTGCCCCTAAAGGTGTCTTTATAATAACTAGAGTTAACTTCACTTATGTAGTTTATCATGATATATGTCTTCAACTCCTCGTGAAAGATTGATGAATTCTCGAAAAAAAAAAAATTTGAAAAGTTATCTTAAAATATCTTTTTTTTTTAGAAATTTTCACAGAGCATAACATCCCTTATTATATGAAAAAATAATTTTACCCCTTGTCCTGTCGGACTTACCTTCGCTTTTATCCTACATTGCTCCTGCACCACCTCCCCTCCTCCTGTTATAGCCTCTGCAAACCCTATCAACCCCCATTGAATTTGCCTTTACCTGTCTCACCCTTGCACAAGGAAGAAGGGAGCGTAGAGACGATAACGACCCTCATGGTCCTCTCTCATGGCTCTCGTGCAAGGAAAGAGGAGACGCAAAGGCTATCGTCATTGTCATCATGGACCTTGGCCCACCACCATCTATGTGCCGCCTCCATCCTCATGCTAGGGCCACACACGAGCATAATTAAGGTTCGATGGTGTCCGTAGGGATGACGACGACCCTCACACGAGGGTTGTGGATGACGATAAGAATCGCTTGTGCAACAGACAAGGATGACAAGGGCAAGGTGATGGATCCAACGGGGCAAAAGTGAGGGGAGGCAGTATAGGGGATGTTGGCCATGTGCAGCAAACAAGGACGGCGAGGGCTAGTAACAAGGGCAAAATTATCCTTTACGAACAAAAATGTCACGTAAAAATTTATCAAAATATGAGTTTTTTCTCAAGAATTTACTCAAGATTTAACATAATCTCATAAATTTCTTATAGTTTGGGAGTTATGGTGCTAGTAAGATTCATACTAGTCATGACCCATATAACTTCTCTAAATTATAAAAAAATTATCCATTAGCCCTGAATCCTTTTTTTAAGTAGATTCCAAAACATTTTTTAGATATCTCAAATTCTTTATTAGGCTTTAGCTCTTCAACTTTTCATAAATAGAAACTTATCGAATATATTTATGTGTAACTTATTTCAAGATACTTCATCAGGTTAAGGAGATAGTTCATTACTTAGTGGTTTGTTCAATTGTCACTAGTACTCTCTATTATTATAGATAGAAAATTTTGCCTTACTTCTTGTCAACACTAGTTCTATAATCAATGATTCAACGTAAATAACATAAAGAGTTAAAGATCCATTTTAGCTCATGTGGTTTTGATCATGAACCATTAAGTCCTTATAGTTTATTCGTGTCTAAAATAATATTTATATTTTTAAAAACATAACATATAAGTCTCTCTCATCAAATCTAAGTTAACAAACGTTAGAGTCTACTTACGTGATATACCGACTCACAATAAACTATTAATATAAAAACTTATATAATAAGTTTAAGAAAAAGTATTCATTTTAACCATTGTGATTTTGATCATATATCACTTAAGCTCTTATGGTTTTGCTTATATTTAAAAGAATCTCTTTATTTTTAAAAACATAATATATAAGCCTTTCCCGTCAAGTCTGAGTTGACAAACGTTAAAGTCTACTTACTTGACATATTGACTCATAATAAATTATTAATATAATAATATATATAATTTAAGTTAAAAAAAATCTATCTTGTCGAGTAAAATGAAGCGATATAGGCCATATCAACGAACAAAGGCGAAGATAGGAGAAGTTAGAGGTAGAGTGAGGGAGAGTTGGACCACCACATCGTAGGTGCGGGTAAGGGTGTAGGAGAGGACGAAGTGGGAGGCGATGGGGAAGAAGATCCTAGGAGGAGGAAGAGAGATCAGGAGACCATTGCGTGCTTAGCGTCAGACTGATCGACGCACATCCACCTGAGATAGGACCGAAAACTCTTGAGCTCGTCATCAACGTGGGAGAGGCTACGTGCATACGACTCCATGCTAAACAGCAGCAGCTCAATGTTGCTGTTACTGGTCGATTCCACGATGATACCTCCTTCCCCATTAATTATGGTCTCAATTTTTTAATTTAAATTATATATTATTATATTAATAATTTATGATGAGTCAGCATATCACATAGGTGACTCTAGTGTTTATTAATTTAGACTTAATAAGATGGGCTTATATGTTATATTTTTTAAAATATAAGAGTTATTTTGGACACAAGTAAAATTATAAGAACTTAAGTGGTCTATGATCAAAATCACAAGAACTAAAATATATTTTTTTCTAAAAAATTTAAATTATATTATATTAATATAAGTAGAGTTTAATGTCTGTTGACTCAGACTTGAATATACGTGCTAATATGTCATATTTTAAAAAATATAAGAATTATTTTAGATATAAATAAATTATAAAAATTTAAGTTATTCATGATTAAATTCATAATAACCTAAACAAATCTTAACCCTAACATAAATTGTATTCCACTGTGAATGAGTTTTATATATATATACCGTAGAAAAAGGTAGCTTATGGACCAACCAACACTGCAGAGTGGGGTGATGCACTCAAAAAAGTTTAAATCTGGACCTGTTATTCCATTGGGCACACACAACTCGTCCATGGCGAAGATGACACCAAAAGGTTCCATACCAAAAGTTATTATTTAGTAGACCTCCTTTGATGGTGGCTGTGGTTCCCAAATGATGCAACAAAAGTAGGGTTGCCAGTTTGGTGCCTCTATGGCTGGCTGTATCTTCTTTAGCTTCCGAGTGATTTAGGAGCCTTTGGTCTCATGGAATGCTTTGGATCTAACCTCATTTATTAAGAAAAAGAAAAAAGAAAAAAAGGTCAAAGTAAGAAAACCAAAGAGACGTGTGTGGGGTTAAGAGTGTGCACGGTGAATAGTAGCAGCGCAGAAAAGGAAGAGTAAAAAAGGAGAGATAAAGTTAGGATTTTGAGACTTTCTTTTTAAAAGATCAAGCTGTTCAATTTTATTGATTTTGACTCAAATTTTATGTGAATAATTTTTATAATTTTAATGGTGTTGATCTATACTTTTTTTTATCAAATGGATATATCATTTGATGAGATATAATATCAAATGGATGATGATCTGTTATTGTTGAACGAAGATTTATGTTCTTGAAGTTATTATGATCCTCTAAAAATTCTAGATAAAATTTATTATAAATCTATTAGTATTATTGGTGATAATGGAGGTTTGAAGTGGACTAAAATCCCACGGTTTTTATCGTATCTGATTTTTCACATAAAAATTTAGTGTCTCACTTTGTGATTGATTTATTGTTCTATTGTTTATACTGCTCTAGTTAATATTTATTTTTGGTAACATGTTGATATTTTGGTAAAGAACTCATTTTGATATACAAAGAGATAAAATAATTATTCCGTCATAATAGTTTTTCCCAACAAATGTTATCAGAGCATCAAGTTATTTGGTACAATTTTTTCTTATGTGAGTGAAATAAAAAAGTCAAAAAATATGATTAAATTGAACTCATCACATTATTTCAAGAAAACTTTCTATTATGTAAGATAATAAATGAGACGTTCAATATAGAAAAACAATTCTTACTGAAGTTGTAAGGTTTGAAAAACACATAAAGTTCTCTTTTATACTTATCAGTCATCTAGAAGATCAAATATTATTGATTTGGTTTATACTTATATTTGTACTATCTAAACTATAACTCTTTTAGGTGCTTTTTATTTTTTTATTTTTTTTTACCATTCTAGAAAATTTTAGCCTTTTGCTTTGATATCTAAAGATCATGTACTCGATATTTTCAAAGAGTTTTATATTAGTGTTGAAAGAGAAACTGAAAGAAAGCTGTTTATTGTGATAGTTAAAGTGTCATTCAATTCTCTAAGAATTCAACGTATTATTCTAGATCTAAGCATATTAATATAAGATATAACTAGATTCATAATGTGCTTGAGAAAAAATATCACTTATAAAATATGCATATCAATGATAATGGATCAGACATGTTGATAAAATCTTTGTCTAGGAGAAATTTGAAGCATGTAAGCAAATAGTAGGCTTAATATAGCTCATCATATAAGTTGGAGGGAAAGAATTGTTGGGTCCAACCCGTGGCGGATCAAACCTGATCTATTAAAAAAAAAAAAAAAAAAAGGTTAAACCTAAGAGACGTGTGCAGGGTTAAGAGTGTGTAAGGTGAACTGTGGCAGCTGGGAAAATAGAGAGAGAAAATTAGGGTTTTGAGACTTTTGTAAGAAGATTAAGTGGCTAAACCTCGTCAATTTTAGCCCAAATTTTATGCAGCAAATCCTTTCAATAAGCTTTTAAAATGCTAATGGTGTCAATTTATGATTTATCCTCTCTGAGTGATTTTATGATATATCAACTTGCTAAGACCTAATATTTTACTTTGATGAGATTAATTTTTAGTGATGATGATATGTTATTGTTGAACCAAGATATGTGTTATTGATGTTATTGTGATCCTCTAATTATTCAGGAGAAGATTTATTATAAATATATTATCATTATTGGTGATATTAGAGATTTGAAATGTATTACGGTCCTATGATTTTTTTCGCATTAGATTTTTCACGTAAAAATTGGGCATCCTATTTTGTGATTGATTCATTATTTTACTATTTATGATGCTCTTGTTAATATTTAATTTTAATAATAAATTAATATTTTGATAAGGAATATATTTTGATACATAAAAAAGAAAAAAAAATTATTTTGCTATAGTGAGAATCTTAAGTCTGAAGCATTGTATAATCCAAGCTCGATGTCATAATAATAGAAAGTTTTTGCCACATACAAACCTTAACCTTCTACTGGTTATGGCCAGCATGTGAATTTTCATGCTGATATAGCCTTTTTTGTATAAGTATGCTGACAGATTCCAGTCCTAAACTGGGGTTTTTGGTATGATCAAGACATGCATATGAGCTGCTGATGGGACTGTGGATGTCACATTAAAAACTTCAACTAATCTGAGTAGAAGTTACTGTTGATAATGTTGAGCACATATAGATTAGATTAAACTGAGAATTGCTTCTGTTGAATTTTGGTAGCTGAATAAAATGCCTTGTCAACTTGAAAGAAGAAAACATCATCAACCTCAGCTTCAATTAGCATGTCTGAGCTCATCACCTCCAGTTTCCTCAAGAGCATCCATTATTGCCATCATCCAAGGGAAGTTGTGGAACTTTTGGGTTCTCTCTGGCCATTTTTTCCATTCTTCGGAATGCTCAAGTAATTTTCTCATGAACTTCCACTGAACTAGCTGTGTCTGATAATTAATGTTCTTGTAAATATATACATGAAAATATCAGAACAAGTTTAGATGACACAGGCTACATTCCAAAGTCTAATGGTAGTAAAGATGTCAAGAAATGGTTCATTTAGTTAATGCAGATTAACCAACAAAGCAAAGGAAATAATCTACTGTGAGGTCCAAATTGTTCATTTCTGTATCCACAACTAATCAGATTCAGAGCTCCCAAGTTGCAGGGTTTAAAGCTTCCAAAGATTATGTTTACGGAGGCCAATCAACTGATGCAGCTTAAGTCATATTTGCCGATGACAATTTGAAGCACCCAAAATGGATTGTGGAGCTTTCAATCAAAGTTTGGCAGTGTGTTTGGCTCATGAATTCTTCCCCAATCAAATTAAAGAGGAGAGGACCTTGATACTAACTTAAGCATCGAAGGGATTGGATTTGTGCAGGTATCGAGTTTGGAGAGACCATGCTCTATTTCGGACGACTCCTTGTATACGGATTAGAGCCAAAAATATGTTGATAAAAATATCAATGATATTTTTTCATCGTACTAGTGTAGTGCAATAACACAATAGGTGTCTACAGTCTTTTTTGGTTGTGAAGCAGAACAATGCACACACCTTTCCCCTTCCACTTGTTTAGAGAGATGAAAAGAACTCCAGAACAAATGGTAACAATTAAAATGCCGATCTCTCATTGAATTCTTTCTTCTTCTTCTTCCAACTTCTGAGAAAGCCGTTTGACTATAATCTAATTCCATTGGTATGGTAACCAAGTCACTGAAATAAATGGCAAAGTTATCTCAGATTCTTTGCAGTATGAATTATTTCAGTAGTGACAGGGGGGACTCCAAGAGCACCTTTCAGATGATCCAATTGATCACGAGGATAAGTTTTTCTTCATGGTTGAGTTCAATCTGGCCACAAAGTTTCAGTAGTTGTTCACAGATCTCAATCAGAGGAAGACAAGGCCCCCTGCTATCTATATCCTTAATCCGACTCTTTTAATATTTAATAATAATAATAATTTATTGTATTTATTATCTTATAAAAGATGATTGTTTCTTTACACGTTTAACTAAATATTTACTTCTTATGTGTCGTTGGTCACCCTCCCAATGACATGGGGGGCAACGACGACACCACCTACTGCAACTTTGGTGATACAGATACAGTGTTGACAAAAGTAATTGTGTCCAGGAGGAATCAAAGCAAACCCACCACTAACAACAACACCTCACACGTCTAATAGTACCCACATCCGATGAAGTAAAAGCATCTACTTTAGGAACAAAGTTGCAGCTTTGATGACTGAAAAGGAATCAGCAATAGACCAGCAGGTTGGTGGCAAGTCATTTTCTTGTGAGCACTCTTTCTTTCTTCTTTGTTCTTTTTTTTTTTTTCTTCATCTTTTTGACATCAGACCTCCATCACGCCGGAAGGGACATCCCCCGTTCCACTGTAGGTTAGGGGCGGCCTTCTCCTCTCCTGTTTGTTTCTTGGAGGACACAGGCAGGACTCACTTCCATTCTCGAGTGTCACAGGGGTAGCAGCCCTCTTGCGCGATGTCCGTGAGCTGAACCCCCATGTCGTACATCGAACCCGTCTTCCACTCGGCCGGGAGGACCGCCTTCTCCGCCCACACCCACTTGCCGTCGTAGCCGCCCGTCACCACCATCCGGAACTGCAGCGGCCCGGCCGGCGCCCGGCTCGTGCTCCATACTGGACCGTACTCCCGGCTCATGAACCGCCAATTCCACGATCCGACCTGCCGGTTCAACACCAAATAGTAAAAAAAAACTGTATCAGCCAATGTCGATCGAACCGGACCGAATCGATTCTGGCTCGTTACCTGGGCTACGTCGACCGCCATGATGTCGGTCTGGCCTCCCTGGTACAGGAACTTGATGACCAGGTGGTCACCGGGTTTGCTGCTCCTCTCTTCCACTCTGATCGATAGGTTCTGCTTCTTATACTCGCACGGGATCCTGAAAAGTGATCCAGTGAGATGCGACTGCTTGATCATACATAACACACACACACACACACACACACACACACACACACTGTTGCTTTCTTTCGTCTACCTCTTGTATTCCACATCCAGAATGCCAAGTTTCTTGAGCTCCTGCGCCGTGCCATCTCGTGCCATGGCGGTGAAGGCTCGGGGACTGATCCCGAGGTCGGTGGTGTTGCTCTTTATGAGGTCGGTCAGGATCACCCTCACGCCACCGGTGCTACACACTCTTCTGTTCTTGCATCTTACCTGGCGTGGTGATGAAACAAAAAGCTCAGCCATTTATTGAGTGCACAAGAGAATCGGTTTCATCTCTAACCTGGAAACATGCCCCACACCCAACACCCTCTCTGTGGAGGGCAGAGCTCCCAGCTGCAATGTAACCTCCATTGAAGCCCAAAGCCATGGAGCCATAGCCACAGGCTCCAACTGCAAGGCGGAGTTTAGCAGAACAAATAAGAGATCAAACGATGGCCATTGCTGCAGCTTCTCAAACAGTTGCTCTGTCAATGGTAGAACATACCAGAGAGGGCAGAAGCGGAGGGGGAGTAGGCTGCCTTGGACTGATGCACACACCTATCGCAAGCTGTGGCAGAGTGGATAGAGAGGGAGAGGACGAACAAGGCAAGGACGGTGCCACCACCCATGTGGACTAAGAAGAAGTCGGGAAATGGGGGAAAGGTCAAAACCCTTGCTTGACACTATATATGAAAGAGAAAGGGCAGGCAAGATAAAAAAAATTATTTGATTTATACATATATCATCTTCCATATTCGAAATTTAATGGTGATGTTGAATAGAACTAAAGTCATCTCTTTCTCTCCTTCTATCCCACCATAAAAAAATAGGAATTACAAAAATTTAAAATAAATCTATAATCTTGATTTTTAATAAACCATCGCCATTTGTCCTTTTATATAAGAGAGCAAAGCTGCAGTAAGTAAGAGAGCAAAGCTCTAATAAACCATCCTCATGTGCTCTTATCCTTCTATCAATCTCATTCTCCTAAGAAATCATATTATAATTAAATTTTTTTTCTAGTAAGAGAGCAAAGCTCTAATAATTATAGTATTCGCCCACTTAACTATTAATTGATAAAATATTAAAAAAATATCAAAATAAATAAAATAAATATTTATTTAAAAATAACTATACCTAATTAGAAAGTATTTTATACATGATCATAAATTTTTAAAATAAGTTAATAAGTATAATACATTTGATTATCAATATGAGTCATAGTGGTTTTATATCATCAATATCATATTTCTCTTTATGTACCATAATATTATTAGTCTATCCTTATACAATCTATAATGACTCTTATAATTTAATAATCTTATTATTATATTCAATCATAAATAAATTTAATTATGTAAAAAATATCAATAATAATATCCACTTAAATATAAATTATTATATCTTTTATGACTTAATCATAAGCCTCATTCTAAAAATATATTCTTTAAATATTTTATTAAAGTGATGCTCAAGTTCTTAATTAACAATTATTGTTTCTGGACTTTTCTTTAACTATCAAGTATTTTATCTTGATATACTTGAAACCACTAACGTAATTACCATTCTTAGAGAGAAAAAAATTATAGTATTATCATAAAATATATTCAATGCTCTGGTAATTAAGCCAACCATATCAAGTTTTAAGATAAATTTTATGATCATAAAGTTTGATTTATAGTCTCAAAGTATGTCATAAATTTAGCTTCTATTATTGATGATGTAATAAGTAATTACTTTATACTTTTTAAAAAAATTATCTCTCCAAGTAACATTAATATGAATATAGTCTAAATCTTGCATTCAATCATAATATATATAGGACAGAAAAAATAAATATCTTTAATTGTATAAGGAAAATATCAATAATAATATTCACTTAAATATATATCACTATAGTTTTATGACTTGCTCACAAGCCTCGTTCTAAAAATATATTCTTTAAATATTTTAAGTTATAATATTTTAACAAATGAACCAGCAATCATCAAAGTGATGCTAAGTTCTTAGTTATCACTTGTTGTTTATGTACTAGTTCTCTAATCACCTAATATTTTATCTTCATATGCTTAAAATCACTAAGGTACTTATTATTTTAGAGAAAAAACTAATATGGTATTATCACAAGCTATTCTCAGTAGCCTGGTAATTGAGTCAATCATATTAAGTCATAAAATATAATTTTACATCCATAAAATTTGTTTATGACCTCAAAGCATGTCATAAATTTTGCTTGTATTGTTGATGATATAATAATTAATTGCTTTATACTTTTCTAAATAATTATCCCTCTAATTAACATGAATATTATTCCAAAAGTAGCCCTTCTACTATTGAGATAATTTACAAAATTAGTATTTGAATATTTTGTTACTTCAAGCCGATTTGATCTCCTATATATTTGATCTCCTATATATAAGCATGTAGTCTTTTAGCCCCTACAAATATCTCATTGCTTTCTTCATAGCTCTAGTTATATCTTAATATGTCATCTATAAATGTGATAAAATACCTCTCAAACAGAGAATATAAAGTGATTCACAGATATCAGAATGAATAATCTCAAGTAGTTTTTTTTATTTCTTGTAGCATTTTTCTTTGTATGCTTAGTTTGATTTTCCTTAATATAATACAAATATAAAAAATAGTGAAATTTGAATCTTTTAAAATATTATTCTTTCCTAATCTTTCATTTTTTAAAGATATGTCCCAACTATCTATGTCATAATATTTAGATTTTTTATCATAGACTGAAGATTCAGATTAATTATGTATAAGTCAAGAATTTTAGAATTAATTTTTTATTAAATCATAATATATTGTTTATTATTACTAAAAGAAAGATAATATGATTTTCTTAATTCTAGATAGAGAAACTAAATTTTATAAAAATAATAGGAACATACCATATGCTTGCGAGATCCTTATCTCTATATGTAAGTGATAAATTATTATTGTTATCACTTTTATTTTGAGATTATTCTCAATAACAATGAATCTTTTATTTTTTTACTTTTATATTATAAAAAATCACTGTATATTATTAATAATATGAGTTAAAGTACCGTAATCAATCTACTAAGTATTAGAAGAACTTCTATTTGATTTGAAACAGACAGTGGTAGCGTTTATATCTTTCTTATCACAAAATAAATATTTTAATATGAAGTCTTTCTTCTCATTAGTCTATTTAGTATTTCTAAACCTGATAAATTTATTTGGTGTATGATAATTTAACTTTCTTTTTTTATTACCAACTACATAAGTAATAGTCAAAATATTATAATATATTTCTTATCTTATCCTTAATTTATAATAAATACATATACTCGTCAAGTCTCATTTATCATTATTTGTATTATAGTGAAAGAGAATTAAGAATGAATTATAGAAGAAAAATTTATCCATATTTATCCCTAATAATTTGAGTTTCGTAATCTTATCAGTCATATTGAGGATGTGACATGAATCCCTCAAGTATCATAAAACTGAGCTATAGTTGATTCTTTTATCAATGTGTCACCGTCCTCAAATATTCTAGTGGGCTAGACAATAAATTTTTTTTATGTTATTCACAATTGACGTTCTTATAAGCATTAGACTAAGTATATTAAATAATTCCAAAGCATTCATTTCATTAATTTGTTCTATAACATTTTTATCAGTTAAATTTATAGTCTTTCGAAAATCATTACTAAGTCAAGATTCAATAAACCCAATATAAACTATATATGCTTCAATAATTTTGAATAATTTAAACCGGAGAATATAGGGACACTAAAAGCAGTAGAGTGTACGGAAGAAAATATCATTATAAAATATAAAACAAGATTAATGTTTTGAGTTTCTAAAATATGATGAACTATTAAGATCAATCATATTTCACCTAAGGCTAAAATATTGACATAGTTAATGTTCATTTAAAATTATTTATGAAGGATGAATATCATCTTTATGGAATAATATTATTTTCTTTGAATATACAATCCTAAACTATAATGATATCCAAAATAATATTATCATATCCCATCACATACTTATTCAAAGTAGATAATCTTTTCGGATTATCTAAATCTCCTAACTATATGTGTCATTATGAATATATTTTTAATATCACTTAAGACTAATTCTTTAATATAATTTTATGAATCATTAGTCTAAGCCATCTTGGTGGTTATAAGACCAATATAATAATATAATAATATCTTATAAATTATATAATACTTATTATAATTTATATCTTATAAGCCTATAGTCTTAGGCCATTTTGGTAACTACCAATCAAATAGAACTTAGGATATAAGTTATAAATAATATTTTTTAAAAAATATTTTATTAATATAACTTATGTAAAATATCTTAATAACAATATAAAATAATCATAATAATTATTAGATATTAATCAATATAAAAAACTTATATAATAATTATAATTGTGATAAAACATAAATTATGTCTTCATGTTAAAAATAAATATTATTTTATGATTTTAAACATATGCATATGAATATATACACAAATATTCAAGAACAATAATTAAAATTTTATGATCATAAGAAAAAAAAATTAATATGTTATATGAGAAAATTATGAAGAAATTATAATTTATATTTTTTATTTAATACGGAATCATAATTTAGACTAATCAACTCTATTTAATTGAGCAAGCCCAAAATGGAACTAAGTCGGTAGATTGAGACTAAACATCAGCGTAATTATGTCAATCATGATTAAAGTTGACAAAAGTCAACTTTTGACTTCTTTTTTTTTAAAAAAAAATTGATCTCGATTAAATCTAAATCTAGTCAAATAATCAAAATATTTGATTAAAGAAAGTAAAATTAGTTAATTTTATAATTAAGAACATAAGTAAAAAAAAGATTTGATTTTAAAATGATAAAATTATAATATTTGATAGGATTTTTTATATAGTGAAAATATTTGATTCCGATGGGCAAAATTGTTAAGGAGACATTTAACTAAAATTAAAAAGCATTTAAAGGGTAAGACAGTCTTTTGAATAATAAAAAAAATCAGTTTTTTCTTCCTCAACCATCTATGGTGCGTGGCGGCGCTGTGCGGTGTGCGATCGTCCACTGCTTACAAACTGGTGCGCACCGCCGACAGCCATGCTTGTGAAGCATGGCTCAAAATCTCAACTGGCAACCCTTACAGTTATCATAGCATGCATGCATGACATCATGCCCGTGCACATTTACCGTAATGTGGTCGACATACCATGCAACCGCACTCGTGCATGGCTATTCTCATTACATATGGTGTCCGTCCGTGATCAATTGACAACCCTTATGATTGTTGCATAGTCATTAGGAACTGTGTGGCCTCTAATCTCCCATCAAATGCCTCGTTTGCTTTACAACCACCCGATCAAAGGTAGCAGCAGCGCTGCTGCCTTGCACACAACAACACTATTGTGTGTGCAACATTGGTGACCACGGCAAAGCCATCACAGCATCACTTAGGTTGTTGATGCTACTATCTACATAGTCGTACATGAGAATAATTAAAGGCTGTTATGATAATTAGAAAGGTTTTTTTTTTTTTCATCAAGATTATTTCTTAAATTTTTTACTATAATTATTTTTTATTAATCAATAATTATAATTATAATTTAAATAAAATTATAATATATTTTTATCTACTTAAATTATATTACAAAACTATTTATTCCACTGGTCCAAAAAAAAAAAAAAAAAAGGGGTCCTGAGAGATTATGTTATTGCTGTGGTGACCGGTCGGTCTCCTGAAAACATGTCGTACATGAGAATGAATAATTAAAGGCCACAAAGATTAATGGCAATGACACCACTCTCTCTCCTGCACAGACAGAACCCAACATCTGGTACTGTCACAAATAATGTAATGTGATGGAAGCCGTGGGACTGCGAAGCTTCTGCATCAATAAACCCACCCCATTCACACCAATTTTGACTGGAGAGACAGACAGCGAGAGAGAGAGAGTAGAAAATGGTGATTTGAGTTTGAGTTGGCAAAGTAAATAGGCCTGGCGGAAGTACACAGATTGAGTTGGCAGAGTAATGGAGGCGGAGACAAGGAGCAAAGGACAGCACATCAGGCTGGATGACTTCGGCAGAGAGTGGAAGGACGGTTTGGTTTCTGCTTGGTTCTTCTGCAAGATTACAGAGGCTGGATGACGATGAGTTCTGCGAGATTACAGACGCGGCAATTACGGCGTTGCGTCTGTTGTTGTGGTGTCTTGTTTTGTCGCCTTCGTGCTCGATGAATTGTCACCATGAGAATCCAACGCTTCTTTTAGCAGGCAGGCTGGGCTCGGTGTCGCCACGCGATGTCGGCGTTCGTTGTCCTCCTCGTCACGCACGCCCAGCAGCAGCGGATCTCATCTCTACTTCTCTAATCATGCCACACCTATACACACATCATTAACCAAGTGGAGCTGTCGATTAAAATCTAGTAAAAAGTTAGGCACCGGATTAATAATATATATAAGATGGGCCAGTTTACTATCTTAAGGACAAATAATTACATTGACCCTCCTTTCTCATAATTACATCATTAGCATGTATACATACGTTAAAATATAGTAAAACTCAAATAAAAATAAAAAAAAGGTTCATCCTTTATCAATCTTTTTTATCGAATACTTCTATGATATTATATATATATATATATATATATATATATATATATATATATATATATATATATATATATATATATATATATATATATATATATAAAATTATCACAAGCAAAATCACTGGCATATGATTCTTCTTGTTGTGCTTTTACTTCATCATTCAATCTATAAAAGTATAATGGGGGGAAGAAGAAACAGTTCTCTGGTTAACTAGTCCTCACCCATTTTGATAAATATGATATGTGGTACACATGTAATATTGGAAGCAGATGTTTACCTAAATGTTTCAAAAACACAAGGAGAAGAAATGATAAATGAGAGAATTACAACATTCGATGCAGCAAGTGCAGGCCAAAGAAACATCAAACAATAATTCATCAACAACACTTGCAAGAAATGATGTCAACACAAGTGTAAGGTCTGGCTCTTGCTTCCAATTCCTCAATTGGTGGGACAGCTTCCAGAGCGTACATGCTGTCCCTGGAGCAACAAAAAGTATACAGATTCTTGCAAATGCCTCTGCTAAATGGATGAACCTTCTTTGGGATTCCCCTACAAAACATAAACATTCAGTATCTGCATGCAAGTACAATTAACAATGAGATATCATCATAATAAGCTGAGGTATGGAAACCAGAATAGTGCTGATACCACAGGTATAAAATGCGCCGCCTTCTCGCCATTTCATAAGTAGTTTGATTTGTTATCATTAGGTAGCTGCACCAAAGATCATCAGAAAATAAAAATTAGTGAAACATTTGGGTTCATGATGCCATATCATAATTCTTCCACAAAAGTATTATTATATGCAGATAGTAAGTGTGAATATCAACTGAAATCCTGGTTTCAACCAATCTTCAACCTGGAAAGAAAACCTCATATAAATTCACCACAAGGTGTCGTCACAATCACAACAGACCAAGACAAAGCAAATAATTAGGTCCTAGTAAGCGATTCCGAAGCCAAAAAAGCAAAAAGCTAACTAACTTCTATGGTAATATGCCATTTGGTCCAAGTTAACTTTAAGGTAAAAATCTAAGACTTGTCACAGTACCAGATTGATAAACATGGATATCGATCAAATTCCATGGGTAACACCAGGTCCATAAGAATCTAACTTCATGCTTGTCATGAAAGTAAATATTGTTATATAATCAATGGGCTGCAATGATCAGAAATATGTGGAACTAAGTTCAAAATGTAAGGTAACTTTAATTAGCAGAAGAAGAAATACGTGCAAAGTTGTCGATCATTTTATCACGAGCATACACAAAGAAGTGGAAGGAACAAGACATGTCTGAAAACCTATATCCCAAATAGAAGTATCCATAGCTGAGAACTTTGATTCCTTCACATGACAAAGGGAACATATTTTAGGAAGCATTTTCCTTTTGCAGACCCAATCTAAGTCAGCTAATTCTCCAAAATACTTGCTACATAAATCACTAAGAACCTTTAGTATAATATCGGATTTTGCTTACATGGAGAAAAATAGGTTAAATGCATACCGTGATGAACTAAGAACACTACAATTAAATGTAAAATTCCAACACTCATGAAGACTGATCTTACCTGTGGAATAGGAGCAGTACAAGCAGAAAGATGAGAGAAAACACCAATGCGGTTAATAGAACTATGGCAATTAAAACCTTCCACCTGAAAAGGCCATTTTAAGCAGATGTTGTGCTAATTTTCCAAAGTACGAGAACAAGGACTTAGAACACAAAATTAATTGTCAGAACCCTCAAATTCACATTTCTCCTGTTAAGGGACCTAAACTAATTCTTAACGTCAGAAATTGTTAATACTTTTAAGGACATGCAGTTTGAACAAGGGCTTGAATCAACTACTCAATTTTAGATACTACAAGTCATCCAATGGGAGAAACCATACCATGTCTTCATGAGCTTTGAGCGCAAGAATGTGATATATAATACAACAGTCCAGACACAAAGGATTGTTTCTTCAAAAATGTACCACCTACCAATAGATTCCCAAAGCAATTCATTAGTTTTTCACCTACAAAATCTAGATAAAAGAAAATAATTACAACAACCAGACAAAATTACATATATACATCACTATGTGTTTCTTTAGAGAGTATAGACAAAAGCAAAACAATCAAGTTCAGCAAGGAAAAAAGTTATGTATGAAGTAGAAGAAAAGAAAAATGCTGTATGCACTTAAGACAATATGAAGCATAATCCCAGTAAGCTTTGCATGCCATAAGGCATTTAAGATTAGAAAAGTTGGAAACTAAGAAAGACAAGAACAATATTAAAAATAACAATTTATAGATATGAAAGATGATCTACTCACAACCTAAGGAAACAGAGTCCAAGATACAAGTCAAATGATGCTAGTATCAGAGATCAGTATTTGGTAATGTGATGTCAAATAGCCAAGTTGTTCACAGGAATCAGGTCACAGGACTCGGTTGTGGATGCATGATGGCAGCAGTTGCAATTCCCAGCAGTTGCAATTCCGATATTCAGTTTGGCAAAGAATTAATCCATCTCAAAAAGTGGCCTCAAACATGCACAAGAATCATGCAATTTTATGCTTCGTTATCATACTAACTTGCAGCAATACATGAATAAAAATATAAATGATTAGCAAAAAAAACATAAAATTAATTGGACCAGAAACTACCACAAGTAACATTCTTTTTTTCAAGTAATAAAATATTACTTTTAACCAAAGTTTGACATACCGGTCAATACCAGTGTACCAAGATTATCTCAGTACCAGTATGGTATTGGTACCCGGGTGGTACACACAGTGCATACCGCTCGATACATTAAAATATAATATAATATAATATTAATATATTAAAAAAAGGGGCGACATCGGAATGTCTCCTCGAGCGGGAGAAAAATCGCCCGAGGGCGAGGGTAGCGACGGCACGTGGGCGAGAACAGCGCGGGGAAAGGAGGTACTTCTTTCTTCTTCTCCTCTTCTTCTTCTTTCTTTTTTTCCTCTTCTTCTTCTTTCTTCTTTTCCCTCAATCGACCGCCGACAGTCGATTTCTCCCTCAATCGACCGCCGACGGTCGATTTTGGTGGTACCCGCCTGGTAGCGGGCCGTCCGCGTACCGGTAACCTGGCGGACTAGTACGTATCGCCCGTACCGGGCGGTACAGATCGAAATTACATTCCTTGCTTTTAACATACAATTACAGATACAATGCTAATCAATGAATGTACATGATAGAACCATAAAAATCCACTTTTGGAGTGAACTCACCAAAACCGACAGTGATTCCTTTGCCCAATGCAAGTTCCTAGCCAGACGCAATGATGATCAAATTGAAGGACACATTTATCACAATCATGACAGTGTTTTGAGCGTGGAGGCTGCATATATTTAGCAAAACATTTAGTATATATTGCAAACTTAAATAGAAAGTACAATTGAATGAAAACAGAGATGCTAGCTTATAACATGTTGGTTAAATGAAAATATTTCCATGGATACTAGCTTAAACACAAATCAGTGCTACCTTTGTTCAAAAAATACTAATATAACCAAATTCAGAAGTTTCGGGCATAATCATGCATTTAACTAATACAAGTAAAGTAAAGCAAGATTTGCAATACCGTACTATACCGTTTAGTACGGGCTGTACATACTGATCCGCCAGCAGACAGCACGCAAACTGCCCGTTACTGGGCAGTATCAAGCATTTGGCCTCATATTGGGCAATACGAGGCTATGCCGTGTGATAATGGTTGAAATTTCGATTGTTACCGACCTATACGGGGCAGTAACAGTTGAAACCGACTGTTATCGAATGGTACTAGTGCTCCAATGGTCAATTTGACTATTGGAGACCTCCTCAAGGGTTTTTAAACCTTTTCCTTCCCTTATTTTAATCTATTTCACTCTCAGATTCTCTTTCCTATTCTCACATTTTTACTCTCCTAAACTTAACAAAGCAATGATTTATGGATTAAATCAAATTTAGGAGGTTAATTTGGGAGGATTAAGAGGAAGAACTTTTTAATCAAGAGGTATTATTCTCTTTCAAGATTTTCATTAATTTATGAGATGATTAAGTCTATTATAATAGTTGGTCATACTTCTTCGGGCAACAGTATGATATTGTGCAGCAGATTAGTAGTAAAAGGGTAAGTTCTAACATTCACCAATACATGCCTCAAGAGCCGCCTCGAATACATGTGATTCATGACGATTAACCTACGACCATTATCACATTGATGCACTAATGACATACGATGTATCAATACACTATGTCGTGGGATCAATTTTAGGATTGGGTCCGACAAACATTCATATTGATATACAGATACATATGATCAACGATCTTGATCCACCACCTGTAGAGGCCTGTCGTTCGTTTTGGTGGTAGAATCAGGTATATTTGAATCTTAAAGTTTAATTTGTATACAAATAATCTAACAATTCAAATAATTTTTCTGTAGATAATTCAATATTACCGGAAGGACGATCCGGAACGGACCGAAATTGCGAATCTTGCACAAGGCTACTCCTCAAAACCCGAAAAAGATATGTGACACTATTCTTACCTAATTTACATTAGTTTTGCTAAAACTATACTAAATGTATATTTATTTCTAACTAAAAAGCCTTATCCTAACTTTTTTTTCTAGCTTTCAGATATTTTCAGAAGGTTTTATGTCTATTTTAGGCATACCGCTCGATACATCATACCATACCATACCAAGCAAAGCTCGATACACTGATACGAGATTAAATACCTTGATACAAAGTGAATTTGTTTACAATTGCCTGAATTTCATCATTTGAATCCAAGAGTACGCTTAAGTCTAATCTCCAAATAATTAAATAAATATAAATATAACATAAAAAAAGAGAGATAAACAGAGAGGAGAGAGAGTTGAGCTAGTATTTTTCTAGAATAATTGATGCTTCAATTCTTTGGTTTGAAAATCAAGCATGGAGTTTTATATAGATGATCAATTTAGGTGAACATGATTTATCACATAATAGATGGAAAGGAATTTTAAGAGCACAAAAAATATTTGATATTATAAACAATTTAGAAATATCAAAATACTTTAAATTTTAGCATGCATGCATTTAGTATCAATTGAAACATTTTCGAAATAGAGTATAGTTTAAAATGGACTAGAATATGATGATTTTCATCATACAGTTGATCAACAATATTGATTGACTAACAAACATAATTGACATTAAGCAGCAGATAAGTTTGCATATTTATTACATGTGCAAGTGAAGTGTAAAATAGCGACATCGTGTTTGGAAAAACTAAAGGACAAGAAAGCACTGATAAGCAACTACCAATATTTTAGATAGATATATTAAATAAAACATCAATCTAGAGATTGATTTTCCAAAGCAGACTTCTTATTGAATGAGGTACTATAAAAAAAATCAGATATTACCTGAATGATATTACAGTAAGTGCAAGTCCAGTTCCTGTAAAACCAAAATGATAATGCATAATGAATTTGAAATTGGTCAATTGTTAAATCTTAAATAAGAATACAAACTATGTAGACACTTCACTTTACATAGCATGGGCTACAGTATTACAAGATGCCACTCACACCATCTGCGTAATGTCGTTGACCATTTGGACCAAATACCAGTCAACTCTCTAGTGAAACAACTCCAAAGTCATTAAATCTAGGTCAAAACACTAGGGCTACAGAAGGACTCTGGTTAGTCTATTTGTCTTTGGAGCCTTCCCTCCTTTTTTTTGTCCCTAAGTGGTACATTTCAGAGCAGCATATTATACCAATTCAAGAAGGGAGTAATACAAGACTAAGTATGTGAAATTTCAATCAACGTTCATCGTACCATAACATATCGCTCAGTATGGGCAGTACATACCTATAACGCCACGATTAGTTCCACATCGGAAGTGGGTAAGATTAAAATTGTCTTATAAGGGTTTGATGAGTATACTACTATCAACTTCAGCTTTAGCATTTTGGCCAGTGGTTTGGGCCAAACGAAGTTAATAGGCCAGTTAGCCCATCAGACTCAAGTCGTGACAATACCAGTCCAACAGGGAATCGGTATGGGCGGTACATCAGTATGCCCCATGTACCATGCGTCAGCATGGCTCGGTATAGCTCAGTACATCCCATACCAATAGCTAAACGGTACATCGGTACAGATCGATAAGACGAACCATGATTTCAATACTTCATAATAATTATAAATCCTCAAAAAGATTAAAAACTTGAGGATATTCTAGCTAAATTTAAGCAGAGAAAAGATTACTTACAAGTTATATTAATAATCTAACATTCAATCTAACCATATTTGGTCATGGTTTGTCTTTACACGTTCCACTCTTCTCCATTGTTGTTTTCAGTGACATTCCCTCAGCGAATAGAGGGTAGTGAAATCAGATCCAGTTACATGTATTGTACTTTTGCTAGTGGCCTTTTTCTTTTTTCCTTGTTACAATTAGTGATCTAAGAAAATAATATAAAGATGAGCTTGAAATAGTTATTATTATAACATTAAATGCTTCTCATTGCAATAATACCTGATGGCTGATCCAGGAGGGTAGAGGTCCATAACTAGCTTTTCCCATGATAATGGAGGCAAGCTGGAATTTTGCCTTTCTAACTGGTTATTCCTTGTGGAAGAAACGAAGTTCCCATTTCTTGCATTAGATTGTCTTTGCTTGAACATTAGAAAGAAAAATAAGATGCCAACAAAACTTCAAGTCCATATTAATACAATCATGAAATGACTGTGATCTTACTCTACAATTGTTGGTGAGTTTATAAATGTAGTGTTGCTGCCATTTTTCACCCTCATTGCATCAATGACGTATCTAACAAGCAGGAATGTAAAAGAGGCACCCATAAGGCCCTTTTGCTCTGATGGAAAACAGTATGTGACTTTTCAGAGGACAAACATGATAAGCTTAGATGTCATTACCCTGGGGATGAGCCAGATGTAAAGAAATATTGAACTAATGTAACCAGAAAAACCACCAAATAAACTGTGATATACCTATAAATGGACCACATTCAAGGTAAAAAATGGTAAGTAACATAAATTAACTAAAGCAGCAAGCAAGAAGTGTAGAGAATAAAAGGTACTACAACTAGACTGTGACAGCTGTAAGTGGTATTCACCAAAAGAATATTAAGATAATAATGCAGATGGCCTCATCATTAAAGATTGGGAGACAAGAAATAGCAAAAATGGCAAAGTTCAGATAATAATGCAGAAATTTTCATCAAACTAAATAAATAAACTAATTAGTAAGAACACATCAAGCCTAACTACAGCATCAAATAAATCACTACCAAAAACTTATGTACAAATTATAGTTGGAAGGAATCAAAGATAATAGCATTAGATTCAACCAAGGTTTGCAATACCGTATCGTACTGCTCGGTATGCTCGGTACATACCAGTCCGGCAAAGGACTGCTATGTTCGGTACAACTCGGTTCCTTAGTGTACTATGTATTGGTATGCTCGGTACGCACTGTACAGACAGCTGATCGATATGCCACTATAGTACAAGTTCGCAAATCTTGGATTCAACACAGTAAACTTGCAATTTGCATTCCAGATGAAATGCCATCAGCGAGAGACACAAATAAATAATAGGAGAATCAATTATTTGTCAAGCAGGAAAGATTCACTACATTCTCATGCTGAAAACAAGGAAAAGAGAACTCATACAGACAAGCAGCAAAGATGACCAAACAAGGAGCAGGATAGAAGCAGACCATGGTCGAACATAGATAAGATCAATGTATTTTTGTAGTGCACAAGTAACAAGCATCAAAATTCTAATTTGTCAGAAAAGAAACGAGTTAATTTCTTAGTAGAAAATATTAGAATTCCAAGCTCAGATAGGAAACAGCTTTTAGTGAAAATATCAACATTAACAGCATTCTGATAGAAGATAACATCAAAATGCCCACCGTGACATCCATAAAGTGTTACATAACAGAACATTACAAGTGCAAGCAGGAGAGAGGATTTATTAGATGTTTTTTAAATTTTATTAGATGTCGAATGCATGTTCACTCATCAAAATTATACTCCGGTAGGATTTTTATGCTTTCGAGTTGATTATAGGGTTTTGACCTGTTATAAAGTTTGTTCTCACTACATTGCTTTAAAAAGAGAAGAAAATCCTTTAGATAGGTTGCTAGGAAATTTGAAAGAAAAACCTAATCTTGAAGAACGATATAATATTTAAACCAACTCTCTTCACTTATCAACGCAGAGGTGGCCAGCTGGTACAACATTGCTAATCCCAGATAATATGGAAATATTAATAACTCCATTGTTGTCTCCTACAGTACATGTGCCTCTCTATGAATAAAAGAATGACCATTATGACAAATTAACAATCATATAAATACCATATTTGCTCACAAATTTACTGTCACTCATCATGGTCCACGGTCCACATGGAACATTTAAAACACCAGTTAACATCATTGGTGCATGCAAAAAGACAGGGAATATGGTGCAGTACGAGGGGAACTAAAGAAAAAAAAGAATTCCATAAAAGTCAGATATCTAAGATACTATAATTGTCATCACCTGATTAACTAGCTAATACAATAATTTCTACAGAATGGTCCTAGCCATATAGGGTGGCTGCTACTAGTCAATCAAGTTATAGATAAGCTTATTCTTTCTTTACTTTCCCATGCGAGACAATGTGATGCTACAATCTCCTCCACTCAAATGCCTCACATTCTCAATAGGACATCACATTCAGAGATATACCAATTTGGCATTCATTATATACACCATCTTGATACATGCTACCCACGTAAAATGCCTAATAGCTCAAACAAAATAACCATTAACATAGCCCAAACTACTTGACAACAGTTGAATGGCCAAAACACAAAGAGTCTTGGCAATACCCATCTTTGCTGCAACCTGAAGCTCAAAACTAGCGAAAAGACGGTTTCGAGCTGACAATAGTTGACAAAGATAAAGGAACTCCTAAAATTTGACCTTCATTGATCACAAAACGAAATCCACAAGTACGCCAACTCAAAATCTTTCGTCTTCTCTTCCACATAAGATCCACAAAAATTATATCTTGGCTAAACCTAAACTGACAATCTCAACAGCAAAAGAAATAATGATGATAGCAACAAAGAGGGAACGAGATTTCATAGAGTACCAGGGCTCCTCCCTTGACTTGCGTATCAAATTGGCATCGAAGAGGAAGATAACGCCTACGAACGTTATATGTAGCAGCACTATCACCGCCTTCAATCCACAGGAATATATACTCGCTGCAAAAAGACCCAAAACTTTTCCAACCAAACCAACAAAGAAACCCACAAAGACGGGGTCTTTTTGGGAGAAGCAGGTCGTACCGCGATCGGAAAGGCCAGGACAGAGCAGAGAACAGTTCTCGGAGAGCTTCTCGCGGGCGTAGGAGCATACGCCGACGGCGGCCATCGGAGTCGAAGCAATCCAAAATTCATCAGAAGAAGATGAGACAAATCAAGATCGGGGACGGCATGGTTCCTTCGTCGGCTCCCGTGCTGGAAACCCAAAACAAAAAGATGCCACGCGAGCCTCGTGATAGAGGGCCCGCGCAAAACGACTCCTCATTGGTACGTGTTAGTTAGACTTGTGGTACAAAATGGTGTTTGGTGTTCGTATAAAAAATGGAATACTCTAGAAAACGGGTCCGCCCTCGCGTCGGACCGGACGACATGGTGCGAACGGGATCACGTCTTCAAACGACCTCCAACCGTTAAGTGCTAAACCAAAAGAATGATTCCACGTTTACAAAGAGAGTAAAAATAAATTTCATCAGCTGAATTGGACGGCGGAGATGTATATTCGAGCTAATTTTGCAAGTGACCGTTGCACGGGATCCAAATAGTTGCCCAAAGTGACACAAGAAATAAATAAAAAAGATATTTTTTTCGTTATTTATCTCAGATTGATTACTATTTTACCATGATGATGTGTAATAGTGAAAGTTTATCAGGCGTGTCTGCGTTGTGAGGTTGCAGACGCATGCAAGCGACGGTGAACTAGACGACAAGAGAAACGTCAGGGGCTTGGAATGGCCGATGTGCCAATTGCCCGACGACCATCGAAATCAAGGAAACTCATGTCCCACGCCACCCGTTCGATTCAGATCTCTTCTTCCCGCCCTCTCGAAAGTGTTCGAGCTTGGGAACTCATCTGTCACGGTCCTCGCAGGCCTCCGCGAGCGTGAGGGGCTTACCTAGCCGGCCCTCGCGGAGGGTTAGGGAGCACCGGACGCGGCGGTAGAACTTGGACCTTGACCAGGCGACCGAGGACGTGAGCCCGCGCCCGCGCCCGGATCGTGAAGGACAGCTCCAGCGGCACCACCGCTGGGGCGCCGCCGTCGTCGGCACGGCTTCTCAGGCTCGATCCGCCGCCGTAGAGCGGCACCTGCACGTCGGCCACTGCCACCACCACCACGCGTCTGCTCTCCCGTGACAGATAGAACTCCTCCATCGGGATCGGCTCGGGGGCTGGGACCTTGACGATGACTTGGGGCTTGTGGGAAAAGCTCGCGCCCCAGAGGATGAGGGAGAAGAGGGTGAAGAGCAAGACGAACGCCAGGACGAACCAAGTCACGTAGAAGCCCATTGAGACGCGACCTTCGTCGTCGTCGGATTCGGAGGGGCCGTGGTGGTGGGTTGGGAGCGTACGCCAGGAGGAGGAGAGGCGGGCGTTGGACTCGCGGGAATGGTGGATGGGGGAGCTGCCGTTCCACTGGTGGTGGTAAGGATGGTAGTAGGGGTGGATCGGGGAGGCGCCGGGCGACGAGTGGGAAGAAGGAGATACAGATAGCGTCGTGGTGGGAGTGGACGGGGCTCGTCACGTAGTAAACGGGCCGATGGAGCGGTGAGTCTGTCACCGACCACGACGTCAGGCTCGTCGCGTCCGACTCCCTCTTCGGCATCATCGCTTCGCCTCCTCCGCTCGCTATCTGCTCATCTCTCCCTCTCCGTTCCCCTTCTTTGTTGTAGTTGTAGGAGAGAGAGCGAGGAAGAGGAAGGGAGAGAGGTTTAACTGCTTAATGGCCGCAGATTTAGAGCGGTTTGACTCAAGCAGGGAGGGAAAATATCTCGTCAAAAGTCCAAAGGTGGGTGCAATTCACGGGTACGCCCTTCGGCGCCACATGTAACCCCTTTTATGGTTGAGAAACTGCGGGGTCCATCGGTGACTGCGTAGGTAAACGAGTTTTGCGTCGAGGTAGAAGGGAACAACTCAACCCTTTATCAACGTTGCTCCACCACCGGCAGAGTTGGTCAATCTTAGTGGGTGTTTTAAAACATCATTAACACTATCTCTTTTACCATACGCTTGGGCTAGCATTCTATTTCCTCTTTTTTCTTAACTTTATAGAAATAATAAACGTTTTTTATATTTTTATTTATAAAATTTGATCACTATATTATACTTATAACAACATTTTTAAAGTTTGTAAATGGCTCATCCCTCCCCCCCCCCCCCCCCCCCCCCACCCCCCCTATTTAATTACCAACTACGGTTATCTCAAGCTTATAAAATTAAAATTACCAAAAGTTATCAATATATAATTAAAACTTTAAATATTAAAATTCTCCATACATGTCACTCTCCATAATATTCATCCAACTAGTAGTGCTAATCTTTACCAACTATGGTTACCAATGTGTTTAAAAAAAATTAATTCTACATATTTTACTAATTTTATAAACAGTAACAAGATTTATAATATTGTTGGACTAAAGTTACTATGGATAGAGAGTAAGATTCATCACATGCGCATACTCTATATCCCTAAGTAATTAAAGAAGATGTCATTCTAATACAAAAATATTCTAGGAATATTTTTCTTATTGATGCGATGAATTCATTCCATTAGGTTATGCCTTTTTTGAGAATATTCCGTCCACCAAGAGATACATATAAAAATTCCTAATCTATAATGAATATATATATATATATATACATATATATATATATATGAGTAATTTTCTCATTAAAATTATTGTTTATACATATTTTTTAATTCTGATTTTGATTTTTACAATCACCCTAATTAAAAAAAAGTATATAGGCCTCATCTTTTTCACCATTATTATCGCTCTCCCTTTCTTATTCCCTATTCTTCTCATCCTCTTCCCTCCTTTTTTTGTTGCCTCCTTCCTTCCCCCTTCTCCTTGTTCTCTCTCCCCTCTTTTCGTGTCCGTGAATTAAAAAAATATCATTTTAAAAATGAAAATACTTTAAAAAAGAAGTTTACTATTTACAGTCCTATTATTTTATTATTTATAATCCTATTTTAAAATTTTAAAGAACTCTAGATTATCTATTTGTTAATATATATATATATATATATATATATATATATATATTCTTCTTTCTCATTATCTTCTTCTTCTTCCTCCTCCCCCTCATCATCCGTATTTTTTCCTCCTCTTAATCTTTTGCTTATTCTCCTTCTCTTATTTTACTTATTTTTCTTCTTTTTTTTCTTCCTCCTATAATAAGAGATTATAGGAAAGAAAAAAATGATAACATTGATACTATAAATAGTAAAATAATATTTTTATTTTTTTTAAAGGATTATAAATAACAAAAGGATTGTGAATAGTAAAAAGAATTTATCAATTATAAGCTTGAGAAAAATTAAAAAAAATCTTTTATAAGGAGATCACCCTATATATAAATATATTTGAAAGAATATGAATGTAAAATCCCATTGGGCTGACATTAAAATAATAATTATATATATAAATGTTATCGCAAACCATAAAGGGATACATTTATACACGATTGCGATTGGCGGATCCAACATGTATAGGAGGAGCGGATACGATCCGCTTCACTGGACCCACGATCCGACCCGGTCCAGGACACATGCTTGAGATGCTCGGCATTTCCCGTATGATATAAGTATGCGGTGATAAGGGTGGGGAGGTGAAAGGCCCGCAGAGTGCGTATCGTACGAGCGGAAACGCCTTTTAGACCCTTCCAGAGACGCCGATGGCGGTGAGAGGAGGGCGAAGCAAGGCATCAAAAAGAGAGGCGGAAGGACGAGCCGATCCATATTTATCTGCGGCAATCCAAGCAAGAACGAAGCGGGGAAGGAGGTTCTCAGTCCGCCTGCGAACTGCGAAACAGGGTTCGATCCCCTTTTCATTTTCGATCCGGTCTACCCCTTTTTCTTTGGTAGATACCGATACGATTTTGTTCGCTCTTTTTGTTTATCCTCCTATGAAAAGACCAACTATTCCAAGAACGTGGAGCATGTTCCTCCCTGCGTGTTTTATTTGACCTCTTAGAATGGGTATCTTTCGTCGTTCGATCCAAATGCGATCCAACCTGCAGCGTGTTGATCGCGTTTTCTCTGGGAAGGAATCGGGATGACGACGCGTTTTGGTGTGTCGAAGAATATTTAGGGTAGATTTGTTAAAGAAAAGGGTTGGATGTTCTTGAATCGTGTTCCACGGTTATGGAGATGTTTTTTCTGCACGACGTAACAATAAGGCTGGGTCTTCAAATCCTTTTCTCTGGGATAAATATGCGAAGCGGGAGGGTAGAAGATTATGGAGCTAGGTTTGCGGGTTACCCCACCATGCAAGAACGCTTAGCTGGAAATCTTTCTCGAGTGTTTTTTGGTGATGGTAATGTTATTTCGCAAAGGACGTTTAGGTAGGCTTGTTGAGCAAAGGGTTGGGTGGTTTCGAGTTGTGTTTGTTGGAGAGGTTTAATTTGCAGAACATAAGATAAGGTTTGGTCTCGTAACACTTTCTTTGGGTTACATATGCAAAGCTGTAGGGCATGGTATGAATGGAACATGGTTCTCCATTTTCAGTTGCTCCCACTGTACATGAACCACAAGTTTTTTTTTGTTCTTATTATTTTCCCACGAGGTGTTCTTTTTTTTTGTCTTCGTTACCTAATTTAAAATATGTGCTTATTATTTCTTGAAGTTTTTGATTAAAAAATGTGATGTCATATATTGTTCTGACTCTAGAAAATATCATCTTGGAATTGGGATATTTGGATTTTAGAATTCATAGGGAGTGATAATTTTGGGGCCCCTATATGTTAAAAGTGTTTTGAACAACAAAATAAGTATTGTCATCTCTTGGAGATTATGATGTTCATCTATTGGAGTCTACAAATATTTGACACTTGCAAAGAAAAATGGTTAGTCATAAATATTCATACACTTATTTCCATTTTCTGTCTTAGCTTGCTAATTGTGACATGCCATTGCCTTTAAATATCAACTCAATTTCTTATTTAGTTAGCTCCGAAGTTTGTGGCAGTGCAGATATTTTTGCAGCTGTATAAGATGTTCTTGTTTTTTTTAGTTTTATGTATCTCCATCTGTAGACATACGCCCTCATCTGGAATATCATCCATGAGCTTGGGACCAAAATTTACTTGATTGGAATGCCAAATGCACAAAATAGGATATGCATCATATATGTTGTGTAACGGATTATGTGATGTTTGTTGATGGACATTGTACGATATGATTTTATTTTTGCACAATTGTATATTCTTCTAGTTGTGAGATTTCTTATACATGTTCCCCCCTTCCCCCTTTTCACTTTGAACAGGATGGCTGGTGATCAGGGCAACTGTTCAGTCCAAGGGATTGGTGAAAGTTCAGATTCAACTATAGAACTTAATGTCAAGATGCTAGATTCACGGGTCTACACGTTTCATGTAAACAAAGATGTAAGGCTATTGTAGGTGTCTCAAGTAGTTCCTCTTGATGTTGACACTTCTGTGCTGAATAATCTAAACATGATATATCTGTGAAACTGGTGCCTGTTGTTAAACTGGTTTTGTATCGAAGATGATGGTAATGTATGCTCTGAAAATCTTGTCATGTTATTTTTTTGTTGTGAGAATGACTTAATTTATGTGAAATAAAATAATCTTCTATCACTTGATGGTTTTATTTCCGCTAAGTTTTTTCGCCTTTCATCACCTCAAACATGCTTAATTCTACATGTGCTGGATCAACTGATTTGGTTGAATGTGGTTGAATCTTCTCTATGTTTAGGTTTAGGATTAGGAACGGCAGTCTAGTTTGTAATTGTGTATGATATAGTTGAATGTTTCCTGTTTTTGGTTATTTGTTGGTTATCTTTGCATATTCTGAGTTAAATAGTGTAATGAAGGCCATATGTTCTCTTTTCCTTCTTTATGACACGCATTTCATGCATGCTCACAAGTGAAAGTCCAAATTACTTTCACAGATCCACCCTTGTGTTTTGTATTGGAATATTCTAATGTTGTCAATCTGATATTTATCAAATTTTCTTATTGCTTACATTGAACACGAGTATGTGAGGGAAGCAGCCTTGTTTTCTTTTAGGTTGTGAGGCTTCTTAGAGATTCAACTTGAGTTTTTTTTTTCAATTCTTAAGCAATGAAAGATAAGTGTCACAACAATAAATCATAATCTTCACAGTAACCGTATTACTTTTTGTCAAGGTCGGAGATTTTGAATTGTATCGCCCGGTATGGGTGGTACGTATCGATCCACCAGTTGACCGGTATGCGGATCGTCGGCTACCGGGCGGTACCACCGATTGGGGTTGTTTTCGCCCCATTATCATCCAAAATCGATCGGTAACAGTCGATTTCGATCATCGGTGGCCGGTTTCGGATGTTATCAGCCGAGGGAAGGAGAAAGAAGAAGAGGGAAAAGAAAAACCCGATGTTCGGTATTGCTCTTCGCTCGCATTATCTGTCGCCTACGGGTGCTCCCTGCGCGGGGAGAAGAAACGCCTCCTTGCGTGTGGTTCTTTTTTTATTTTTAACTTTATTTTAGATTTGATTAGATTATATTATTATCAAGGTTTGACTTATCGGTCCGTACCAGGCGGTATGCTCAGTGCGTACCACCCGATATTAAAATATAATATAATATTTTTAATAATATAATATTAAAAAATTTAAAATATGAAAAAAGAAAAAAGAAAATAAAAAAGGGGGCGACGTCGCCTCGATCTGTCTCCCCGCGTTGGGAGACGCTCCGTCTCCTCACGCGGGAGAAAAAGCGGCCGCGGGCGACCTGCTGGCGGCGATGGCAGGCGGGCGAGGACGGCGTGCGGGCGAGGTATTCTTTCTTCCCCTCTTATTATTATTTTTTTCCCTCTTCTTCTGCCCTTTTTCTTCCTCAATCGATCGCCGACGATCGATTTCTCTCTCAATCGACCACCGATGGCCGAAATCGACCGTTGATGGTCGATTTTTGATGGGACCGCCCGGTAGAGGGCGGTCCGCGTATCGATAACTTGGCGGTCCGGTGTGTACCGCCCATACCGGGCGGTACAGGTCGAAATTGCAAACCTTGACTATTATATTATATATATATCGAGTGGTACACTTAGATATACCGTTTGGTACCAACGTACCATACTATACTGAGATGAGCTCGGTAATGCCGGTATGGTACAGTATGACGAACCTTGCTTTTTGTCATCTTGATAGTTGCTGCATAAATGAATGCAAGTTGATTTTGAATCTTGTGCCCATGTGTGTTAATACTTTTAAAATTCGTATGAAACTAAGTTGAGTTTATTAAGGTCTAGGAAAGAGCTAGTTGTTATTTGTTTTATTAACTTGAGGACATATTTGTCTTAGTTTAGTGTGAGATATTAATTAGTCTCGAATGAATATTTTATATTTAAGGGGTTAGTTTTTATATCAAGCATTTTTATGCTTATTGCAAGTTCTTGTTTTTTTTTCCATATTGATATTTACATGGAGTGTCTAGTTACTTTCTTGAGGGAACATGTTTTTTTTATGTTGGTATAGCTGTCTTGATGTTATTTCTTCTATCCTTTAGACACCAGTTCCTTTACTGAAGGCAAAAGTAGCAAGTGCAACGGGTGTTCCTGTGGAGCTGCAACGGCTAATTTTTAGGGGGAAAGTCTTAAAGGATGATCACCGTCTTTCAGATTATCGTATCCACTATCATAATTTTTCTTTAGTTTCATTCTTTGCATCTTTCACATCATTTTACACAAGCTAAGTGCTATACATTTGGACATTGTAAAAGCCTTTCCTTTGGTCATCCTGGAATTACAAATAGGCTGATGCTTATTGCCGTAAGTGCTCCATTGGAGTATGATCACAAGAAGGTTTGAATTCTACATGGAAATCATTTTTTTACTAATTTGGTATGAAAGTATTTTCAAGTACATGGTTTGTTGTCATTAGGTACAATGGATTTGGTAATGCCATTATGGATGAGTTTTTTCCAAGTGTGATTTTTTTCTTATTTGAAAATCAGCTTATCTACTTTAATGCAAGGTTTTTAATTTCCACAAATTTGGTATGGTTCAATGAGTACTACCTGTCTAAATAGTGACTGCAGCACCACTTGAAATCGGGCAGTCTGGTATGCTTCACTTAATTTTTTTTTCTTTTAAGAACGTACTACTCATGAGGAGTTGCACTGCGCTAGGTCTCATGGAGTAGTGTGATTCTTCTTCACCATCACTGCCCATGCACTGTGGCCTCAGCTGCCCACGCGCTGCTGCCTTCACCCATTCTGGTACATCTTCTCCACGACCTCCTTATCATTCTTCCTTCTTTTTTCTCCTCTTCCTCTTTCTTCTTCCTCCTGCACATTCTTTCTCCTTTCTCTTCTTCCTCCTTTTTTTCCTCTTCCTTCTGCCTCCCCCCTCTCCCTCCTCAGCTGTATGCTATGTGTCAGTATGCTAGAGCGGACCAGATCCATGCTGGTCGGGTTCTGAAATTGAAATCCTTGCTTTATGATAATATCAATTTGAAATCTTGAATTTTAGAGCTGTTTGGAACATTACTTGAGTCCTTGATCTTTAATCGATACACATTTGGATTTCAGAGCTGGTCTGGAATATGTGTATATAGAGCTTTGGTTTTCTTCCTGAAAAGCATGATAATAATAAGCCTAAGGTAATGTATGTGATGACTGTCATCTTGTGTAAGTCATTGATATAATTGGTTTTCTTGATCCATTTAGATTAACCTTTGGTAACAAGCATGCAAGAGATCTTGTATATCTCTTTTCTTGTGTAGAGGCTGTAGGCCCAGAAAGCTCATCTTTGCCTTAGTTTGAAAGGGTCAATTGGTGGTAAGTTGCACAGATGTTGACTCACCCACTACATAGATGACAATCTAAACACTGTGCTTAGCTGTTAGGTGCCACCTGCGAAGATTAGAGTTGAACAAAATTGTTTGCAAGATAATTTTCATTATTCTCATGATTCTAAATTTGGTTAACTTCTTTTTGGGCTTGATCTTCAATCCGGCACACTTGTATTCTTCTTTTGGCTAATTTTCTTATCTATTTTTTCTGATATATTACCTAAGGTAAATCACATTCCAAAAATTACAAACAAAAAGCTAAATGAAATTGAGATGTCATGATTCTTTGTAGTAATTAAAAATTCTTAAATGTTAAAGATCAACCTGCCAAATAGGATTAAGTGACAGTTTGTCCTAATTTATAAGGTTACTACATGTTTGAATTAAAATTAGATAGCATCAAATCTCACGCTTAAATATGCTTCATATTATTCATGTAAAGAATCTTTTATTGGATGCAGAGATCAAGCAGGGAACTGTTCTGTCACTTGAAATATCATGGAGCTTTTGACTGCGAACTTTGGATATTTCATGGACAAGATTACTATTCCTGTTCAATATCTAGGGGTGCAATGTCTGGTTGATGTATGCAGATTCTAATGTATAAAGACCAATTGAACTGCATATGCACAAGTACTATAGATTCTTCTTTGACTTCATAAACAACTCAACTGGATGGAGGATAATGATGCTGTAGCTGATTCATAAACAAATGGTCTTAGTATATGATAGTGATCCTGTTGCTCTTCATATATAAGCTACAATTTTGTGTATACTGGACCTGCATATGTTGTACCTTCACTATTATATAGATTTGGAAGATGGTCACACACTGCATTTGGTTGCTAGACAGCCAATTCAGGCACAAACTCAACCTGGGACAGTCTCAGGAGATCCCTCTCGTGTTAACGACAACCAAGGTATGAAGTATTTTGTATCTCTTCGTATTGTTGGCCTTGCTGTCTTCTGCTGATACGGCTTAGGATTAACAAAATATATTTTGTAATGCCTTTTCTTAGCCAAAAATGTTGAGTAATTCTTTTTTTTTATTGATGTTTTATGGAGTAAATGTGTAACTTTAATTGATAACAATTCCAGCCTGACAAAACTTCATACTAGTTTTATATTTTTCATTGTTTACTTTCGATAACACCTGACTAACCTTTAACTTTCTGTGAGATGGTAAATGCAAATAACCCTGGAGGTCTAATGCTATGTTTATTAAATGCTAACCTAATAAGGAATACAAAGCCATGGAATGATTATTGACAAAATCGCTTGTTATGGAAGTGCATCATGCCTATAAGATATTAAGTGCTGCATGCATTATGCTGGGTAGTTTACTGTATACATATCAGATTTGCAATTGGAGTTTCCCAAATACATATGGAGCTGTTCTTTGAAGAATCCTTGTGCAGTGCCTATAATGTGTGTGGTTTTTAAAATTATACTGAAGATTCTTGTCTGACTTTGTAGAAATTTTTGAAGATGCTTCTTGACTTCTTGAGAAGTTATTTATTTTCGTGTTTTCTATCTTTTAATGATATTGTCATCTCAATTTTTTTTTTCTTTTCTAAGCTTTGGTAGTAAAAGTGAAAACAACCTTTTTTTTGGTTAAATATAGTAATGATTATTGTTACACATTTTTGTTTGTCGAATTTGGAACAAGAGTACTGAAGAAGTCACAGATAACATGATGTAAACATTATATATCTTTGCAGTTCTTCTTCTATGTTTATTGGAGATTATTTCTTTTTGTATGAACTCAATTAACACAGATTGGGTCTACAGCCTTTTTTTTGGTTAAATAAAGTAATGATTATTGTTACACATTTTTGTTTGACGAAGTTGGAACAAGAGTACTGAAAAAAGTCACAGATAACATGATGTAAACATTATATATCTTTGCAGTGTTCCTTCTATGTTTATTGGAGATTATTTGTTTTTGTATGAACTCAATTAACACAGATTGGGTCTGGCTAGGATCGATCTTGATACGCCTAAATGTTTGGGATTTTCCACTAGATTCCACCAGTTAGCTAGTTATATAATGGCTGAATTTGGCATTGTTTTGCCAATCTAGATTATCAAGATTGGTTTCAGGCTCCTCCCAGCCCATCTGCTGTCATTACAAAATAAAATCCTTGATCCCACAATTCAGTTGATTTTGGATTATCCTAATGATGAAACCCATGGCCAACACTGAACCAGATACCGATCCTGTTAATTTTGCTTCAAGTTACCTGCATTTTTGAGGTACAAGTATGTAGATATTTGTGTCCTTTGCCAGTTGTTTTTTTTCTGCTTATTATTAGTCAATAGGTGAACTTGTTAACATTTGCACTGTTGGTTATCGTTGTTTCCTCCACTTCAGCTGTAGATTTTTTTAAAATTTTTGCACTAATGTCAAAACCTGCTTCCAGTTTACTCTTCAAAGCTTTCTTTTCCAGATCCATTCTGTTCTTCTGTCTACAAATATAGGCTACCTCATTCTTGCATAATAAGCATGCCCTTTTTATTGAATGTGTCTACTGAGGGAATTATTACGTTATAGCTTATTTTACTATAAGGCACTTCGGTTTAGATATGATGGTCCATGCTCTCCATTTCTTACCTAATTTTAGGTCTGCTACCTGTGGATGGAATGGTAAAAGGCTTTTTTGGCTTTTTCTTTTTTGTAGTGTAACCATTTCTTTTGCAGTTACAACATACAACTAAAGTTTCTATTTTGCAGGAAGGGACTCTACTAGCAATGCTCCTCATAATAGGATTGGACAAGTTTCTCACAGTGTTGTTCTTGGAACTGTTAACATTGCTGATCAAGGGGAAGGGGTGATATCGGATATTGGTCGGGTATTTTCTATGCTCTGGGATTTGTATAATTTTTTCTCATAATAGTTAATTTTTGGAAGGATGTTCATTTCTTGCGTTGGGTTTTATTGGAGGTTTACTAGTAATATGCTTTATGTTCTGAAGGTTGTTGGGGCGGTTCTGCAATCTTTAGGAGGAGGGATTCTGATGCCGGGTGTCGGAGCTAGTAACACTCCCTCTGCTGCTGTAATTGACCTTTTTTTATATCTAACATATTTCAAATTTTGGGTTATCTCAAAGGTTTAACAGTGATGGATTTTCGTATTAACAGAATCAGGTGTCCCCAGGTGGTGAAACGGAAGGGCCCCGTAATGTGAATGGCAGAAACCAGATAGGTAACCAAGCACAACCAGCAGTTACTGTTGTCAATCAGCCTTTTCAGGTGCAACTTGCTTCGCCAGGGAGTGTGCCACGGAATATGGTAGAATTGTTATTCTATTTATCTTCTTTGGTGCAAATTGTGCCTTATGCCATCTCATATTGTGGTTTGTGCTTCAGGTTGTTCCTGATTCTATGACGACTCTACTGGATTTCATTAATCGCATGGAGCTAATACTGCAACATGGTGGTGATTTTTTGCTCTCAAGTTTCTTGACCTTGTGGAAATTTATGACAGTGATTAACATTTCTATTCACTAATATTGAAATATGAAGGTTCTCAGTCATCTTCACCTAGCAATTTACGGGACCCTCCAAGATCAGATAACGCATCCTCGAACCTTAACAGATTACCAACTCCTGATGTGTTGGCTTCAGTAATTGAGCATGCTAGACTACTTCTCAGTGGCAATGCAGCAGCTGCCTTTTCTGTACGTCCTGATTTTTGTTCTCAAATGATCTAAATACAATCATCATTTCTTTTGATCCATATAACATGTTTGAACAGTTACTTTCTGAAAGTGTTTATAAATGGACAATCAATCTTGTCCACCATCTTATTTGGTGAGTTTAAGATTCTTGTTTGCTGGCGTTTTTAACTTCGAGGTAACATCCATAAGATATACGATAGTTGGCTCTCTCAGTTGGTCTGCTCTTTGTCTTGGACTACAATTAGAAAGTTCCTCCAATTTGTAGGCATCTTTTTCTGTTTCAATCAATAATTTGACTTTTTGAAAAATGTATTTAGAGAGAGCAAAAGAGTCATTTAACTTGAGGCTTTCGGATAATCTGGGTCAAGTCCTGGAAACACCTGCTAAGTGGATGAATCTGAATTATTGTTCAGTCTTTTGGGTCCACTTGTTTTTTTAGATTGGTTCATGACAGCCCAGTTAAATCAGTTTTAGTGGGTAGTATGTTGGCCTAATTTGTTTATTCTGTCATTTTTTGCATTTTATTTGAGACAAAATATAAAAATTTGGAAGGTAATGATTTGATTATCTGATATATAGTCGTGGACACCTAATAGATTGTTTTTTGCATCACATTTAAGATTATTTAACAGTTGAATTTATGTAGAAGAAGGTTAACTGGGACTATGCTGATTCTGTTTTCAAGTTTTTTTGGGGGAAAAGATCTAGTGTTTTCTTAGGTTGTTGACCTGATATACCTACATTATCACGCCTAAGATGTTTTTGATTTGCTTACTTACATTCTCTCACTTAATCTGCTGGAGAGTAATCTAAAACATCTTTTACTTCTTTAAATGATCTTGAAATTATTATAATTATTTTTTAATTTCAAGGGACACATGATGATCACACAAAATTCTTATTGACTTGTTTTAAGCCTTCATTAATCACTTCTTTGTTGACTGTTACTTATAGTATCATTTGTTCATCCTTTTTTTATTATATTATCAATTCTTCTCTTAAGATTATAAAATTGCACTTAGTCTTTTCTGTCTTGGTCTTACCTAATATAAATCCTATAGTTTCTAGCATTTATCTCTATAATTTGAGTTCAGAGTAGATCCTAACTAAACTCATTAACAATATCAATACCGTGAACAAACAATATCCACCATCATGGTCGATCTCGTACATAGACTAGTAGTATGTATTATGCCAAATGTATGGTCTTAGTAACACTAATGGCTATGTTATATTAATATAACTATTATATACTCTTCTTTTCTACAACATGCCATAATGAATCTCTAGGAATGCTACTTATGGCCTTTTCTCTCACTCATTAACCAAATTTATGAAAGTCATCCTCTTTTTCCCTGTATTTTTTATCAATTGTTTTGATAAATACAATGGATAAATCCAAATGGATTCATGAAAATATTATTTTTGCATCTTATTCTTTCTTCAATCATCCATTCATGAAATTTTATAGTAGTTTAAATTCTTTATAATTATAGCAATTTTGAGTATTATACTTCCTGTGTGGATACCAAAATATTTATCCTTCATCCAACAGAGTCTAATTCTTAAAATTTTATAGTTTATTAAATTACATTTTGATCTTTAAAATTCTTTTATACTTATATAGGTATACCATCACATTTTATGATTTGAAAATATATCTCTTTTTGTGCATGACTTTGACTAGTCATTGATTCTTTAGTTCTATTTGTTGATTCATGAAACAAAAAGGAATATCAGAAGAATTTCTTTTAGGAATATATTTGGTTGATTCTGCATTCAAATATTTCTTTTTGACCTTTTTCATTAATTTTAAAATTCTAATGTTTTAAATCATAAGCCAAATTCAATTGAAATTAATCCAAATCCTAATAGGTTGGTTGCAAGCAGAAATTGTTTTTTACCCAATTATAGATGACATGTTTGTGTGAGTACCTTTGGTCTTTGGGTCAACCCAACCCACCTTAATGACCACCAATATGTCTTGTGGGATGTAACTTCTTGTCTATTTTGCTATTTTCCATAGCTACTACTCTTGATGCTTCCCCCTGTAAATTACCCAATTTTAGTATCTTGATGGTGTGCCTCCAAGGTCATCAGATCATTTGCGGGGAAAAAGAAGCAGTAGGTTTGTATATAGCTGAGTTTGTTAAGACTAAAAAGTATGCTGTTATTATTATTATTAGCATTATAGGGAAAATGTTATATCAAAAGATCATAAGATAACATACATTTGTTTATATATTGTAATGCACATCTAAAGTTTAGACAACGGATATTGTACTGCTCTGCGTGCACATGTTGGGCAGTACATGTTCAGTTGCCCCTCAAATATCAATTCTATTGATTTCTGTCACTCAACTGAAAGAATCAATGCCATAACATTGGTTTAAGTGAAATTGGAACTATCCATCCTTCTGCTATTTGATGATTTCTGTTTGGCCATAAACTAGAATGGAATAAGCCGGCTTATCCACTTTCCACTTTTCAGTTGAGAACTGTATTTTGGGTTAAGGTAATGCACTTGTACAAAATATTTTGCTTGACTTAGATGAAACTTGTAAAGATGTAAAAACTTAACCAACCATTCCGCATAACACACCCTATTACACCCTTGCTCAATTGTAGCTTTAACTTCCCATTTATGTAGATCTGACACCTAAAACCAATGTGGTCCATCACCATTATTTAAATTTTAGCCTATTATTCTTGTCCCTTCTTGAGGCTTCTTTGGTTCCCTGTCTGTTTAACTGTTCTTTCTAATATTGTCATGTTGGCAAAGTCGGCTAAATTCTGTGGTTATGATGATTAAAAAAGGAGGTTGTATTCTTTATAGGCTCCAGGACTTGGGTTTAGTTATCTATCATTTTGCTACCGATGAATTATAGGACTAGATATATAGGACTAGATGCAACCACTATTGTTAACTTAAAGTTTAAGCATTTTGTATCATTTTGCTCTAAGTCGATCAAGTTATTAGGTTAGTTGTCTCATTGGATTGAGTCATGATAACAAGTACTAAAGTAGACCTAGTACTAGGCATATCTGGTGAATGGTCCCAACTAGGAAATAGCTACCTCTAGTTAGGCTAGAGATGCACTACAGTGATTTACTGGTTGTGCCTCACATACTGCCTTGCAGGACATGTTTCTAGATTATGATTTTAATGAAATGATTTATTTCATAGTGCAGTCCTATTAGTTCCACGTTAGAAGTGGAAAGATGTTAAGGTTGGTAACCTTGACATGATTGCCTTCCAAGTTATTGGATCAATGGTATTGATTGGATTGTGGTAAATGGTATTAGAGTGAGTCTAATACCACATATAATGGGGGATCCCGAGTAGGAAAGGGTTACTATGGAGTTAGAAGCACATTGGGCTTGGAGTGTTGATGGAGACGTTGGGCCTTTGAGTTCAATCAGTATTGGAGGTTGATGATGATAATATATATTGGACACATGGTTTTAGGCTTATTAAGTTATTGAGTCAGTTGAGATTGTGACATTTAGTGCAAGATGATGATTATTATTATTTTTTTTTGGGGTGGGGGAGGGGGAGGGGGAGATGATTGTTCAATGCAATTAGGTGTGATGGATAGTCCATGTAGGAACCATCTAGCAATTGACAGGAAGTGTACAGGGAAAAATAGAAGTATAAACAGTCGAGAGAAGGATAGTTATGCAGTGATGGTTTAAGGAAGATATTAGGTGAATACTATTCTAGCAGGTGTGAAGAGAAAAGAGTGCTGCAAGCTAGCAACAGCTTTGGCATGGGTAACAGATTTAAGAAAATAAGATATTTTTCAATGCAATTGTAATGCCTGATGGAGGTGATGTATGGTCCATGTAGGAACCACCTAGTAATTAGCAGGTAGTGTACACAGCAAGAGAAAATAAAGGTAGGAACAGTTGAGAGAAGGATAGTTTTGCGGTGATGGTGCAAGGAAGAGGTTAGGTGAATACTATTCTAGCAGGTCTATGATTGGTGTTTTTGTGAGCAGAAAAGAGTGCTGCAAGCTAACAATAGCTTTGGCATGGGTAACAGATTTAAGAAATAAAATCTGAAGTCTGGGAGCATACAACAAATTTGCTAGATTTTTCTTTTTTGGTGTCTTGAAGACAATGACATGCAAGGATATTTCCTGCTGCAAAGAGTGTATAGTAAATGAATGTCTACACAAAAATAGATAGTGTATGTTCATACGTACACATCTTTTTGAATGCTTGTGTTTGAAGTTCTCCACATGAGAATCTTGTTCATCTACTTTTGAAATATCATCAGAAGCAAAATCAAAATATCAAATTGGTTGAATAAGTGCCGCAAAGAATTAATGGTGACACATTACTTGGGTTCTTAGCTTGGCCATGTTGTCCCCAAACTTATGCTTAGATGTATCTGCTTTTTAGGTCTGTTATAGGTTGTCCAGTTTGGCTTTCGTTAAGGCGGTAATGGGGATCAAGAGTTGTTTCACTCAAACTGTACATGCCTGGCGGTGCATACGAGTCTGGGCTTGATCTGCAATGTGGAATGCCACTTTTTGGGCGATCCAGGTACGTAATAGGACTTACCACTCAGTAAGCCCTATAAATTGAGTGCCAAATGTGTGGCCTATTTTGTTAGATTAACCAGTCATCCCACCATCTCTCTCTCTCTCTCTCTCTCTCTCTCTCTCTCTCTCTTCCTTTCTTCTGACTTCTCTAGGCTTGCCTGCCTCAGGTCACCCGTTGACATTGATCTTGCTGGTACTCCTCTCCTCCCCCCCTTCTCCTCTTCTTCGTCACAGCTGCCGCCTACTTTTCTTTTTCTCTTCTTTCTCTCCTCCTCTCTCCCTTGGTCCGCCACCCTCCCATAGTATGTGCCAATGTACCATGTGGCAGACTGAGATTGGCATGGATCCAGTTGCCAAAATGTAGAACCTTGATGTTGTTTGGTGTATTTTGTATTAAGATTCTTGAAAAAGGGAAACAATACAGGATAATGTGTAGAAATTTTAATTTAGTTCTTATTACTGCTCTCTACCTCTCGGAAGGGTGTTTCTTTGGTAATTTTCTGTAATAACTGGATTTACCAATATTGTCAAGTACCTAATTGAAATCCTATTTCAACGTTAAACAAGTTATTGGATGAAAACCTATCAATCTGCCAGGAGCCAGTAGTAAAGTTGCTAAGCTCATTAACTATTTTGTGGGGAAAAATGAATATTTCGTTTCTTATAATTTATAATACCTATGTTTTGGAAAAGCTGTGAATTTGTTTTGAATATGTTCATTTGTCTTGTGGGAGGGTTTGAATGAAAACCTTGTGTTTTCTCTGCTTAGTGCTGAAAGGACTCCAGGAGCTCTTTGTAGTACATAAGAAATTTGGTTGTGAAAATATATGTTTTGTCATTGATGCATGGATCTATGGATCTCACAAGCATTGAGTTCTTTGTTTTGCGTTAAATTATGGGTTTGAGATTTTGTTGATACTAAATGTTTTCCAATGTAACAGAATATGTATAAATAGGTTGAGTGCTTTCAACAATCTTAGAACAATGTGCCTTGAGTACCAGAATATTTTAGTAGAATATTTCTTGTAATGTTCATTTCTTTCATATTCTTTTCAGTGTCAGATGAAATAAATTTGTCATTTGCTGCTTTGTAGCGTATGGTTGAACGCCTGAGAAGAGAAACCACTTCTGCTGATCCGATGCTACGGAGTCAGATACAGTCTGATGCAATGCATATGGGTTTAGTAATGCAACATTTAGGTGCTATGCTTTTGGAGCTTGGTCGTACAACTATGATGCTACGGATGGGACCATCCCCTGTATGTTGTTTTTAGCTTGTTATGGACATTGGTGATCAGGCTACAAGTTCAACTAAAAATAACACAATCCTACATGTGATGCAGGATGGTTCTTTTGTGAATTCTGGACCAGCTGTTTATATATCTTCCACAGGACCAAACCCCATAATGGTTCAGGTTACTTCAAGTCCTTTTGTTGTGAATAAAGTTTTTGTTTGAGCTTTTGTGTATAAGCAGGCTTTTTTGTTGCAGCCTTTTCCTCCTCAAATGAGCCCTCTTTTCACTGCTTCATCCCCTTTGGTTAATGGACCTTCTATGCCACTTGCTGGTGGGGACCCATTGAGAAATATCAACATCCATATACTTTCTGGTAAGAGAGCATAATTTCACCCATTTTCATTTCTTTGCAATGGCTAAACTTTTATCTGAAATCAGGGACTTCGTTGGCACCTGGTGTATTATCTTCTGGTGGAAGGGCGAATACAGGGGATGCAAATCGTAGTGAACACCAAAATGTGGAACAACCAAGGCAAAATGGCAGTGGTTCAGGTAATGCAGATCCAATGCGAGGAATACCAGCAAGAACAGTTGTTGCAGCTATTCCAGCACGCCCCTCTGGTGAAACTGCAAGTCAGGTCCTTAGTGTTGTTTACCCTGTTCATGTAAGGTCTCAGCAGTCAGGTCCTACACATTCAGGTTCATTCCAAGGTTCCCATCCTTCTGTGGGTAGCGGAATGCAACCTAACACATCAGTCATTGTTCCACATCCTTCAGAAGCAGGTAGCATCCCTGCGATAGTAGCACAAGTAAATGCACACATTAATGGTGCGTTTGCTGGCAATGCGCTGGGTCAAAGTTCTTCATTTACAAGTCTGCAGTCTGCTGCAGCTCAAGGTTCTCATCCAGCTCTGAATAGTGAGTCACAATCAGATATGAATGTTCAATTTCCACAAAGCTCTTCAGGAATGGATCCTATTTCTGCAATCGTCAGGCAAATAAATGAGCAAATTGTTAACGTGATCTCTGGAAATTCCCCAAACCAAAGCTTGTCAAGCACAGCAGTACAGCAGCAAGTTCCTGCAGGTAAAATATATACATAGGCTTAGTGTGTTTTCTACGTGCACATGAATACTATGCCTATAATTCATCGTTCTCCTTTGTGTCTGTTTTCAATTTGGAGGTTCGTTATCAACCGATACTGACGACAATTCTGCGAGTACCCATGATGATAACGATCCTGATTCTACCAACAAATTGCTTGAGTCACAAATTTCTGATACCACTACGCGAGGGGATGGGAAACAGGTAGTGTTCCATGGCATTTATTGTATAATATTCGTCAGGAGATATTCACTGTATTTGTTTTGTTTCTAGCCTCAAATAGAAGGGAATGGTTCGTCTACCACTGGGGTCGATCAAAGAAGTCATAATTTGGAGGAATCTTCGACCACTGGTTTGACAGGACTCACAAGCTGTGGAAGCGACACTAATTCAGCTACATTGGGGAAATTCGCGGAGAAAACACTGATGTCTGGTGCAGCTTCACATGATTCATCAGCAAGCCAGGCTAGTGCGAGTGGTAGGTCCACTCCTTTGGGGCTTGGACTTGGAGGTCTGCAACCAAAGGTGATATTTAACTTGCTTTATAACACATAGGAAATTTACTGCTTTCTTGCTTATCACAGCTGAATCTCTGTTTCCGTTGACATATATATATATATATATATATATATATATATATATATATATAATATGTACATATAGCTAAGTTGATTATTTTTCAAATTTTACTTAGAGGCGGAGTAAGTCAACAAAGCCTGTGGCGAAAGACAGTATATCCTGTGATGCGCCTTCGGTAAATCAGACTCAGGAATCTATTTCTAGGGGCCAAGAAATTCTCAGATCTATTGTTTCTCGGGGCTCTGATGTTAACAGAGTAAATGTAAATAGTCCATCTGCTTCATTGCCTACTGTTCTTAGTCAGTTTGTGGATGGCATGTCTTTGGGAGCGCAAGGTTCCCAGGAACAAGTAGATGCTGGCGGCATGATCTCTCATGTCCTCCAGAGCCCTGTGTTTAATAATTTATTGGCGAATGTGGCTGAGCAGACTGGGCTAGGTTCCCCTGCTGATTTGAGAAGCATGATGGAGCAATGCACCCAGAGTCCAGCAATGAGGAGTGCCCTGAATAACATTGTACAGCAAGTGGAAGGGGAAGGTCAAGATCTTGGGAGCATGTTACTGGGATCTGGAAGTAGTGAAGGTGGAATTGACTTTTCAAGAATGATTCAACAAATGATGCCCATGGTATCACAAGCTCTTGGTAGGGTGTCATCACGCTCTCCGCCTGTTACTGTCATGGGCTCTGATGAACATCAGCCTCAAAGTAATAACGTGATCCACCACGTTGAGAGGATGCAAGATCAAAATGTTCAGGTGCATTCTTGTTATCTTAATGTCAAGCTATTTTTGTAAGTCCTTTTAATGTTTTTTAGATGTACTCGGTACATGATATGCCTTATGTCTTGTAGTGACTGAAAAAAACATGTGATAGTTGTTTTATTTGTTCTGGAGTTTCAAAAAATCTGTTTGATGCATTGTTTCAAGTAACAGGACATGGACTAGAAATTGCTACTGCTGTGTTGAAACATGGTAAAGACTTTGAAGAGAAGTAGGTATAAAAATAATAGTCAATCTTCGTTTGCTTGTAGCAGGAAATTTGTAAATGCTAAAATTTGCTGACAGTAATTAGACAGTTAGTGTAGAAAATTAGCCAGATTTCTGAAACAAAGCCAAGGGATTGGTGATACGTCTAGTTCAAGGAATATGTTTTATTATATTTAACCCCTGATATGTACGATTGAGGAACCAAGTTGTGGATATAGAAATTCCTGCTTTGCTTATCATAATAATTCCAAGCCCTTGCTTTCATTTGTTTACAACTTTTGCCATCTTGGATTTTCATTTCTAAATGAAATACCACCTCACCTCAGAATGTAAACAAACTGAAGATGAATGTATTGATCCTTGTTGGTGATTGGCATAAGCTTGGGAAAAAATTTCATTTATCTAGTAGTTGAGCACAAATTGGATATGAATTTAAGCTCAAGCTGCTAATTATCACCAAATAATTTGGATCATTCTAACCAGAACAGTGAGGGGAAGAGATTGGGGAAGCTGAGCAAAGATGGTGGACAAGAATGGAGGATGGGGGTGAGTATTCTTTTTTGAACAATTCGGAGGAGCGAAGGATATAGAATGGATGGCACAAATGGAAGGGGGTTCAGGATTGGAACTGAAGCTATATATATATATACACACACATATACATGATTTTTGATGAATTTCATTCACTCAAGCATAAATGTTTATCTTTAGTTGGTGCTTCGGGAAATGTAAGTGTTAAGATATACAACTTATCTGATGTACTGTATACATTTTGTTCCTGTTTTTTATTGATGATTTTGCTAGTATGACATTTTCTGGATTATATTTCATTCTGGAGCTTATAAGGGATGGCCGTGCTGACTCAATTAAACTGATGATCTTACTATTGTTTTCTTGTGATTTGTCGCTTGGTGTCCATGATTTACAAAGTTTGTCACCTATAATTACTTAGGCTATTGAAATGTCATACATTATGTGAACTTAGAAAAGCTTACAGTGCCAGAGAACAGTCGTACAAATCCATATTATGGATCTCAGTACTACGGAACTCTACATGCTGCTTAAATTGTTTTCAAGGATGGAACTGATATATTTTGTTTTCTTTTGCTTATGGATTCTTCAGATTGATCTTCGTGAAGCACGGGAAAGAATTGAACAATGTGATTCTTCTGGAAATATTTTTCGTGCCATGCTTGAAGGTGCAGACAATCTGTATGGTGAAGAGATAAGTTACGAAGACCTTCAAGAACTTGGAGATGATGCGGAGCTTGGTAATGTATGTATTCTGTTTCTTGATTAGACTTAATGCTAATCAAACGACGTTTGACTACTCGAATCTTTAGTTAATAGATCAATGAATCATTCTATGGATATTATAATTACTGTGGATGACAAAGATCTTGTATTTGATTGTTACTATTATAAACAAATTATTCTGATAATCAGAACCTGTATCCACTTAACTGATTTTATTAAATGGTCAGTGAAGAATTGGGATTCAAGGAAGAAGTACTGTATATGCCATGGGGATCCGTAAAATTGGAACGTGCTGTTTGAATTTTTTTTGAGTCGATTTATGTTTTACTGGTTGATATAGTAGTCGTCAATATGGAGAAGTTTAATATAAATGTGAGATTAAACTTCTAGTTGTCACAACTAGCCTTGGGAATTTAAGATGAAATTGCATTGGAATAATAGCTGCTGAATCCACAAAATGAGGTTCTAGTTGGTCCAGCTATCAATGATCATTGATGGTTTGAATTTTATTTATAACTATGTTGTCAATCACATTTTGCAGGAATATTTGGAGATGTTGCGACGTCATATTCATGAGAGACTGCATAAACAATCTAATTCGTCCGAGAAGTCCTGAATCATCCAGCTGGAGCCTCCAATGATCTGGGGTGATAAATGAAGAAAGGCATGCGGCTCCATGTTGGGTATTATGGCAGTGCAGTCCGCTATATTGTTCATGGAAATTTTATAGACTGATTGATCGTGAACTGAAGTCTCAGCCGGTGGCATTCATGATTTTGAAGTCATCTTAAAACCATCAAGGTGACTGCTTTTGTCACTTTGCCACCGCGACATTGTTGTCGACTTGTTTGACACTCTAAAAACATTATGTTGCCAAATATCCTTATGCCCCATGCATTTTGTGTTCTCGTTTAATATTTGTATTCTATTAGACTTTTTTGTTGATTGTATTACCTGTATCCTTTTTTTTTTTTGTTTGCCTTTTGACATACATGGTGATAAGATTGTTCTTTTATTATCGTCATCAAGCATGCTCCCTTCTTGGCCTTCCCACATTTGTCGTCGTTGTTGCTGCTGCTGCGGTAGTGGTGGTTGATGCGGTCGTCGGTGCAGGTTGATTACCATCACCTTCTTCAAGTTGGAGACTCAGGGAGATGTCTCTGAGTCTCTTTTCTCGTTCGGTGTGGTCTGGTCTGGTGACTCGTTTGCGAGAGATGGGATGTAAGAATTCGTGGTTGGAGTGGGAACTATATTATTAGAAATTGTTTTTTATTTTATTTTTGGAACACCTGATACTTGCATTGTCTTCTCCACATGTATTACAATCGAATCGAACGGAAAAATCAAGTCTCGGATCCTTGATAGGTCCCAACATAATGAATCGATCAGAAAAACCAGAAACCACATCAGTTAATGCAGCTCTTAGTTGCCCTTCCCACCCACCGTGCCGGAGATGGGTTCAACGTGATTCAGGGATGCGAATATGCACGAACGAAAATATGTGTCAGCTGCTCTCGGTATGCCACTTAGCTAATTTTTGTTTAAGACGTGCAATACTTTTACGTGTTCATTCGTTGGCTTTCTAGTAATTTTCCTTTTTTACAGGGTCTCCTAAGGACCAAATCGATAGAATCATTAAACTCAAGATCTTAAAAACAGACATTTTTATATATAGCTGGTAGACAATATAAAATACAAAGATAGGTTTCGTAAACTTTGAACGGTCATATATATATATATATATATATATAGATCGCATCCAAAAATTTTCACGTGTCCATATGATAGATACTAGTCCAAAACTAGATAGTCAAGTAACCCAACACACTATCTTGAAAGCCTATCATCTAGCCTTCCTTGTAGCACTTGGGTAGCTATAGGATATTGAGATGCTTGGAGGTCTTGTTTTTTTTTTTTTTTTTTTTTTTTTTTTTTTTTTTTTATGGACAGTTTTTTCTTTGCGTGACAATTGGACACATACATACTATAGCCACTGATCTAAAACATTCACAGAAGCCAATTAAGATAGGCTTTGCCATGCTGCCTAGACACGAATACAAAATATATTTTACGTCAAGTCAAACACCTTCCCTACGATTTATTCATGACTTTAATCGAGAGCTCTGTATCTGCTTGTGTCCACATGGATAGTGATATGTTAAATGATCCATAGCATATAATTCTTTGATTGGCCTGATTTTGATTAAAAACACCAAAAACACAACCATTCTATTAATTCTTTTTACTACTAAGCCAAAGACATCAATTTTAGAGTGCCCTGATCATATTAACAACAAATAGAAGAAGATTTTTATAGACTCTACAAGGGTCTCAACACTCCAAAATAATTAATTTATAACTACTTTCTTGTAGTATAATCATCTCTAAAATTTTCTCTAAATTATTGTCAACAAATCAAGATGTCAACACCAACAAATGTAATAAGAAAAATGCATGCAAACATTGCATTTATTCATAAATATCACCATTCAATCGATTCTCCAGGAACCCTGGAGTATTTATTTTTCATATCACCACAAATACAAGAAGCTGATTGAATTACACAATAGAAGCTACTTGAATAATTATTCTATAAAAGAGATGACAATATGGTCAAAATAAAAATACAAATAGCATTTCCAATTAATAAGGAGTTCATCAATGCCGAACAATAAGCTAATCGATCCAAGAGACCCCTAACACCTTAGCCATGAAGCTATAGCAATCAGCAGCTTCATCGATCTGAGCAAATAGAAACTTGTTAGATTATATGATACACAAGTGGAAGAACTGTGGTAGAATACAATGACAAACCAATTTCTGAGTAGGTCGCCCAGCTCCATGTCCTGCCTTTCGGTCAATTCGGGCAATTATTGGGTTTGTCTGTGGACTGTTCTCAACACTGTTGTACAGTACATACTGCATAGTCTGTCAATGACAAGACTAACCTCAATCATCCGAAAATAACATAATTTAAAACACATTGAAGAACATTGTTATCGCTGCTGCATTGTGCTAAGTAGCATTTACTTGTAGTTTCTTTTGCTTTGTCAACACAGTCATGCTTTGGCAATTCATATTGGCAGGTGATATTGTCGCATATTGTTCACTTAAAGCTATATCATATGCACTATTGCGGTTATAGTAAAAGCTATCTGGTTCACATGATACCTTAAAGGATCCAAAATACGCTGGTACTGCTTGACATGTATACCAAAGAAGTTGAAAATAGTTTTAAATTCTAATGACCAACTTCAAAATTCAAAGCACAACAAAGTTGTTTTAGTTTATAAACAACAACTGCATGAAATAACCAACCTAATTCTAATGGATGGCTTTTGAAGCATTTTTGAATCCTAGATTAACAAAGATGCACAAGGTAAACTAAATGGTTCAGTCGATCATAACCAGATAAAGATGTCCCTCTGTACTGAGTTCTAAAACAATTGGATATATACATGTACAACAAATGCAGGAAGACTGACTTTCTCCATGGCACATATGATCGCACTTACTCCAGAAAAGAAAATTAAGACCAAACATAATTGTGGTGAAAAAACATAACCGACCATGACAAGTACTGAGGCAGTGAAGACCAAACTGTAGCAAACTATAGAGAAACCAGATCAACATAGTTGGAATTCTAATAAATATAGCAGTGAGAAGAATCTGTTAATTCCAGCTGAAAGGTACAAGTTATTTCATAAGTTATGACAAACTATCTTAAAAAATCATGTTTAAGAAATATTTAATACAATATAATATTCTATTTTTAACTGCTCTCCTACATATTTAGAGTGTACAACTGAATCAGTATATAAGATAGTGCACGTTTAATGAAAAAAAAAACTGAAACTTAATAAGGATCAACAAGATGCAGAACTACCAACTACAAGTAAATAGAGTAACTTACTGCTAGTAATTTCAACGAGTGTAAAGGCACGACACGATCATCATGATCAGCTGTCAGAAGCATGGTTGGTGGGTACTGACAAGATGGGCCAGAGCTTTTCTCCCATGGTCTTTTTATGTTATGCAGTGGAGAGTATCTGAAGACAAGCATGTACATGTGTTGGAATGCAGTTAATGAACGTATATATATTTCTGTGATTGACTGAATCAATGTTAATTGGACAGTTGCCATTACCAACATCCAACAAAAAAATAAATAGAACATCCTAAGAAAATGTTAATTGTGAATCCTTCTCCTTTTTCAAACATCCCAAAGTAACAAAAGTCATGACAACAATGCCTGAAAAGACATCCAGTACAACACTCAGTTGTTAATCCTACAATAGAATGGCAAAAAATAGACTGGACATGTTGAAGAAATTGTTCCAATCAGTATCTAATGATAAGGAAAATAAATAATTTCTAGAGAAGAAACTGACAGAAAACATCAGAGACCAGTTTAAAAGAAAATAGAAAACTCGAACATAAATTTAAGCAATATGTCAAACTCCAATAACAATATGGCCTCAATTATTTGCTTGTAACTTCATAACAGACCTATACAATCATTTCTTTCTTACTGGTATACAAGGACAGAATGAGCCATCCATCGATGCTGGCTGGCATGTACCACACTAACAAAGTATCGGCATTGAGCATGGTGAAATCCAACACACCAATGGCTGATGCATTTTAGAAATGTTCACAGCATGTTGGTGTAACAACACATCAGCGCATGTTACCTGTTGGAAAAGAGGCACACTTGATCCCTCATAGACCCCTTGCTCCAACCTAATTTTATATTACAAGAAAGATATTGATGCCTTCCCTAAGTAATAGAGGCACTTCTACTCAAGCAAATATTCTCTCTCGTTGGGTTAATAAATGATAACATCTACAGAAAAGATAATGAGTTTCACTGATTAATTTGAAACAAATATACAGTGACAATATAGGTAGGTGCAAAAGCTTTTAGAAGGAATATAGGCCATAGTTTGTCTGGGCAAAAAATTTCAACTATAAGAACAGTTTCAGAATAAGGCATTTCGGACAATTTACAAATGTTGAAGAGGGTCAGGAATGAGAATGGCTTGCAATATACAACTCTCATGCTATTTCACTTTCTTTTCCTTTTATAAAACTGAAATTCAAATTTCAAACAACAAAATCATCCAAAGGAATGATCACAGAACATCATTAATTTAATTAATGAACAAGATATAGGGTTAGTCATAACATGATACACTGTATAATATGAGCAAAGCACTATCCAGAATGGCAGTCCTTGGTTTATAGGGCTATTGATATCCAACCGATTTCAGGGCGTATCTATTCCGAGGTTCCTCTCAATGTCCGTAAGTTAAAAGCGGTAACAGTATAAAGCATGCACTACATTTTAATTAAATTGTAGTAAAAGATCTCTCTTCAACTGCTGAGCATATTAAACAAAATGAAGAAGACATGGTGCAAAGAACACAACATTCAGGATCTTGTTTACTTTTGACTCATATCAGGTATCACAGAGAAAAAGACAATACAGCATGGTGAGCAGCTATCAGTAAGTAGGTCTTATAAACAAATGAATACTCACTTTTAATAAAGAAAATGGCACCAATTTCTAATCTTATACTTATAGCATTATGATATTTTATTAACAGTAACCTGAGAATTGAAAACCAAATACACCAAGCTAAATAATATAAAGCCATTTTCACCATTTCATTGACCAAAGTTTCATGTACATACAAAAGGATCAACACTGGCACTCACTAAAGTGGCTATCAAGTGCTTGTTAATAGGTCAAAGAATGCAGGAGATGGCCTTATTGAGCTTTAAGTACAAGCCATCATTAAGGTGATGCATGCAGTATCAACTATAGGTATGCCGTACTCACTAAACAGTTTACGGCAGGCATTAGTAGAAATATTAAATAAATACAAAGAAAAGAGATAACTGCATATACTATTATTTATAGTTGTATACCATGTCACGAACTATACATGTTCATAGGTGATTAAATTCTATGAACTTTGATAATTGTGATGTAGGAACTAGGAAGTAATTGTCAGACAATAACACGTAATATACATTAAAGCTGTTAAAACCTCATTAGCAACTAAAGACTCTGGCTCAACCAACATACCATGAATATTTAACTAATACCAACAATGAACACAATTATGATGTTGTGGCACGAGTCCAATGTCAAAATTCAAATTCTATAAACAAAGGAATGCTGTTGCATACTTAATAAGCCAATGAAACTCTTCCGCATTGTCTGAGCAACCAAAATCGGAGGTCCAAGCATGACCTGAATAACAAGTATATATGTATCAGCAGAGAGACAAGGAAAATGCATAACCACCAAGAAGTTGAAAAAATTGGATTAACCAATCGTGAACTTGTGAAATCGAAGCATGTCCATAACACCAACATGAGCAAGCACACATCCAAAAAGATCCGGACGCTGCCATTACAATTTTATGGTTAATACTTATAAAATAAAATAAACAAATACAGAAAGCTCTAAGAGTACTCAAAAGTTTTAACATGAAGCTCACAGATACAAGCACGGAGGTCGTAAACTACTTTTACCTGATTCATGCAAGCTGCCACGAGAAGTCCACCATTGCTACTTCCCTCGATACATAGATATTTAGGGTTGGTATAATTATTTGAAACGAGAAATTCAGCAGCAGCAATAAAGTCATGAAAGCAATTTTGCTTCTTAGAAAGTGATCCTGCTTTATGCCATTCTTCCCCATATTCTCCACCACCACGAATATTGGCTAAACAGAACACAAAACCTAAGTTCCTTGCCAAGACAACACGACTCACATGAAATGAAGGTCTAAGGCTAATGTTGAAGCCCCCATAACCATACAGTAAAGTTGGATTTGATCCATCAAGTTTAACATTCTTCTTTGACACAATGAACATGGGTAACCTGGCAGTATCCTTGCTGGAAACAAAAACCTGAGAAACAAAATAAATTAAGGGAGAGAAAAATCATAACTTGATGATCCAACTATTTAAATTTATCTCTTCATATGCGTGGATCATCAATAACGGAAAGGATTACAATAGCTAAAATGTAACTTTTTTATACGTCATTTGGAGAACATATTTCTTTAAAGTATCATATAACAAAACCTATCCACAAAATTTAATACACATTTTCTTAACAAAACTTAACATGAAACAATTAACAAGTCTTAATTTTTGCCTCTAAAAATAGCTCTAAATTAGGTAGACTGGAAGAATCTTAATGTAAAGTTACCTGTTTAACATCAAATTCTGTTCGATCAAAGCCAGGGACAGAAATTTCTCGAAATATTTTCATCTCTTGGACTTCAGTTGCTAAGTTGCACCTGTAGATGATTCCTGGAGAAAGGAAGCTAGTGAAGCTTATAAAGATCTCGCTATTTTCACGTCTAGCAGAAATCCCAGAGACACTACCAACATCTAATGGTAAACAATGTAGCAAGTCTCCTGTACTCATGTCCCTTATCTGCAAAATATGCTTGACATCACTAAGATAGCACACTAAAATCTGGTTGCCATTGACAGCATAAGCTGATTCCAGAACATCTTTTTTATGCTCTGGCAGAATGTCAGTCCACATGTCTGGCTCCTTGAGGTCAACCCTTACTAACTTCCGTTTTGGAGCTTCTTTGTTTGTCAAAAAAGTAAACTCACTATCATCATTTGCCACAGCACTATAGCGTGCTTCAAAGTTATCCACAAGCTTGACAAAAGGAAGCATTTCATTGCTTCTTCTAAAACCTTCAAGTCCGTTAGGCAAAGAGTACAGATCGCAGTAGTACAACTTGTTGACAGGATCACAACCTTCTGTAATGTGTAAAAGAGCAAACTGCAGATAATAACAAGCATTGACAGGTCAAAAGAAACAGATTTGACAAAATAAAATCTCATAAATTATTCATGTTAAAGCAATCAAATACTTGACCTCACAGCATGAAGACATGTCAATAATTAGCCATCACTAGTGCATGCTGATCAGGGTGAAATCAACAGTTTACATAAGCTTGATGACAAACTAGGATGATGGCAGTACACCCTTGGTGCATGCAACCCCTCATGGACATTTTGATGGGCAGTTCACATATGCGTTTCAAGTTAACACACATCAAACATTTATAACCACATTATACATGCAAATGGCATAGACCATATATGAGTTAGTCAATAACATTGTGAAGTAGGAATCAGAAATGTGGTGCTGAATGGATATAAAACTAGAGAAAGGGCTATAATTTTGTACGCAATACAACAGCTGAGAGTTGCATAGTAGTTAATTGAGGAGAATCAATTGTACCTTCTACATTGCTAAACAATAAAGAACATGACAATGAGGCAGCATCTTACCTTTCCATCATTAGTGACAGAGACTCCAAAGATATACTTTGGATGCTCCGGGTCTCTCCAACATAATATGTCCTCTGACTGATGCGTGCCTAAAAAATGATAGTAAAGCTCATGATTCAGACTGATTTTTGTCTCTGTCCCCGCATCCAATTCAACCCCTTCTCTATGCATTATCAGCAATAAACACAAAATACAATTGACAGAGCAATTACAACTAAAGATATTTTTTCTTCAATAAATGATAGTAACAATTAGAATAAGGAATCTGCCTCACTTACTCAGGAGGTGGATACCGGCCATAAAAGAATCCTTTTCCATCATGGGTCCAGCTAACTGATGAGAACTTCACCTACAGTTGGAAAAGAAAACATCGGGGAAAATTGGAGAACCAACTACAAAATGCGTGGAGTATAAAATGACTCTCACCCATGATATTGTGTCAGATTCTGGTGTCTTATCATCAATCCTAATCACCTTGATTGTAACCCAATCACTTCCACTCTTGCTGAGCCCATAAGCCAAATACTGGCCATCCTTGCTAACAGAAGCTATCGAAAGTGCAATAGTTCCATCCTCGCTAAGTATGTTAGGATCCAACAGAACCTCTGCCTCTCCATCCAAATCTTTCTAAGGCAAAGCAAAGGGTTCATAATGAAATCAGTGTCAGAAACGGAACCATTCAAATCTAAACGATTCTACAAGAAATTAGGACATTCAGATTTAATTAAAACTCCACAACATTGGTAATTTTATTCCAAATTAAAAAGAAAAAAAAAATCCAAAACAAAGTAGCAAGCATTTCTAGGGAAAGAAAGATCTAAAATGACAAACTTCTACAGGAAATTCATATCATTTTACAGGTGCCTTAACATATAATTGATGCATAAACAAATCAAAACACCCTATCAATCACACATAAGTCAACAATGAACTTATTTAGTTTTACGAATCCGTACCCAACCACAGAAACAAAAAGGAAAAATCCATTAGTCCCACCATCAAGATGTAGACATAAGATAATGAAAACAACCTGAACGTAGAGAACGCTTTGCGCTTGCAGACCAGTGTTATGATAGTAGAAGTACTTCCCGCGACGCTTGAACGGCGTGCTATACCGGGGATGATCAAAAAACGCCGTGATCTGGCGCCGCAGCCTCTCCCTCTCCTCGCACCTCGCCAGCACCGAGTCGGTCAACGCACCCTGCCTCTCCACAAACTCCTTCACCTCCTCGGCATCCGGATCCTCCAACCTGGGTTCCCACAAAGAAACACAATCTTCCTCACAACGCACCGAACTCGAAAATATTCGATCTGATTGGGTTGTTGAGCGAGACGAGGCTCGAGAATCACCATCTGTAGGGGTCGGCCACGCGGACGCCGTGGTAATCGTCGATGACCGACTCGTCCCGCCGCGCGGGTGGGTAGTGGAAGGGCGGGAGGGCCTCCGACGCGGCGGCTGAGAGGGAGCCCATCGTGTCGACGTCGGCAGCAGCGCTGGAATTGGATCCGACGACAAAGAGATCAGCCCACGCGAGGGACGCGGGCCGACACAAGCGATGCCTATATATATATATAGTCAATGTTGGTCTCTCTTTCTATTTTATCTTTTTTTTTTTTTGCGATATTGTGATGTCGAACGTGTCCCCTTTTTTTTTTTCTCTAAAGAATATATTACAAAAAAGCATATATCAATGTTTCTTTTATGCCTTTTCATGATCTCACTGTCTCCCGTCTTCAGTGAGAAATCAAAAGAAGAGCTTTTTTTTTTAAAAGATTTTTTTTTTAATAAAGGTAAGTGACGATGATTTCAGTATTTTTGTTATATTTAATTTTGAGTATAAACCTTTTGACGTCCATGGTCGAATCAATATAGATCCCATATCATTTCAACACATCGATATATGCTTCTTTGTAATATATTCGATGACCGAAAAAAGATAAAAAAGAAAAGAGAAAGAACAAAATTTAGAGAACGTGAGAACTCCTTGACTCATCACGAGCCCTCGTGAATCATAACACTTTTATAAAAAAAAAACACACACAACTTTTAACGAACCAAATTGTAAATATTGAATGAACTTTTTTAAATTGTAAATATTTAAAAATAATAATAAATAAGATTTAGAACCCTCAACCAATCAGGGTAATGTTTGTTAATGTTCAAGGTTATAATAACCACGGTTGAACCGAAGTGACAACTTTAGTCAAAAGCTGATCTAAACTAACTTAACCAGAGTTCAGTTCATGGCTCCCTTTTAAGAACACTACCACAGTTGGATGGATGCGGCACAGATAGCTAAGGTGATGAAGAAAATTATAGAAGACTAAATTATAATTATTGGCCATCACAATATCCCAAACTTTTTTTTTTATCTCACATCCGAAAGAAAATTTAAAATCATTCATAAGAAGAACTAATATAGTTTAGATTTATTAGGAATAAATTCATCATGAGAACTAAATGGCCTAGGTAGCAACAACCACATAGGCACAACAACAAACAAGAAAATATTTTATTTTTCACTTTAGTTTTAACTTAAGCATCCAAGAGATCTGGTTGGACACTCTAATGTCTCTGATCTTGGTTTAGTCAGGATAATAAAGACCATCGACAACCACACCACCAATACTAAATATTTCTATTTTTCTTGGGGAAAAGCTAGAATAAAAAATTCCATTCATTTGAGTAGAGGAGATTATAATCTAAAAAAAAAAAAAAAAAACAATTAATAAGTTGACGAGTATTGTATCTCATAAAATGACTATTACATTCTTGTTTCATATATAATGTGGTAATCTAAAATATAAATATCTTACGTAATCTAGGCACAATAAATTGATGAGTCCGTTATCCCATGTTTCATATTTTTGTTGTTAACCATATAAAATTTTACCGATTATTATAAATATCTCATGTGGTAACCTAAATTGATGCATTGCCTCAAAATAATTCCATCTAAGCTATTAAGCTTATACATGAGATACGATTATTCGATCCATAATCTTGTGATTATGTTTATACAATGAACGATCTAATCTGGAAGCTCTCACACGAAGTTAATGTTTACATTTTTTTGGCAAATGAATTGATGATTCTTGTTTCATATCTTTTGTTAATGATTGTAAATATCTCATGTTGTAACCTGAATTGATTCATGGCCTCAATGTAGTTTATATTTAAGTCATATTCTTATGATTCGGCTGATTCATGACATCGAATTACTTCCGTTTGAAAGCTTAAGCTGAAACTATGATTCATATTCTTATCATTAACCTTGTACTATGATCCATGAGATCTTGTCCGGAAGCTCTCGCAAGAAGTAAAAGTTTATATTTTTTAACCGGTTTTTTATTTTTTATTTTTACGTGCTTTAACAATTATAAATATGTTTCTCCTTTGTCATTCTTATATTATATTGATGCTTGGAAAATATGGAGTGTTTTTTTTTCCCTCCACCAACTTGTATAGATAGTATCACTCCTTCCATGCTATGTATGTGATACATTCCATATCTCTACAAGATGTATTATAATGCCTCCCAATGGTCACATACATGGGATGACAGGTAGCTGTCATTGCTTTACATCTGAAGGTAAAAAAAAACGGAAGGAGAAAGCTGTAGAATTAATGGAAAGCTCGTAGTAAATGGCGTCAGGGGAATCAAACTAGTGGGGAAGACATTAATATGGGAATCTCCGTATGACTGTCGCGTCGTGAAGACGAGCATTTACGTGCTTAAATGCAGCTTTACTGTTCAAATAATGCTTCGATGTTCGCATTTTTCTCTCATTTACGTACGTTCAGTTAATCTCCTTCCTTGGTCATCTGTTCCTCTTGCAGGAGATTAAACCCAACGAGGAGATCCACACGCCCATGCATGCAGTGTGCTTAGCAACAGTACTTTTTCTCGTGCACAGATTAATTGGATGGCATGAAATCCCATCTTGTATAATATGTTTCGTGATGGTGGTGTCATAGGAATCATTGTATAAAGCCACAAAGCTAAGAGAAAGAGTTAGGGTTATACCTCTTCGCCTAGACCTGCAGCTTTTCAAGTTGCCTTAACTTGTGACCTGTAAATATTCGTGCAATAACGAAGAGACAAGCAAGTTGTGATCAAGCTTGGTTTTAAGAAGAAGAAGAAGAAGAGAATGAGCAGTTTACTGTTAAAGGGCGGCAGCCTTGACTGGGTGGGATGAAAGAGTACTAAGATATTGGCACGGCTCAATCAGAAAACAAGGTCTTAGGGCTTTGCATTGCCCAAATATGGTGCACTCTGAGTGAGCCGGGCCAACATCATGGTAACTATTTCATGGTGATCTCGTCCTCCTCCATTTGCAACTGCATACACTCCTTTCGTCTCCTGGTGAGAGCTGCGGATGAAAGAAAAGAAGGAAGACGACTGCAAAATTGAGCAGCTTCTCTCTTATGACGAGAAGATGGGAAGCTTGAGGGATGAGCGAGAGGTGGTGGTGGAAAGGAATGTCTTGGAATTTAAGGAGGTCGAAGGGTGGGGATGGCATTCAAGGCTCCCGACAACCAAAGGAGATAGACAGGCTACAGCATTAATAGTAAACCTCCCTCTCGATATTATTCTCACCTTCCTCTCTCTCTCTCTCTCTCTCACAGAAGCATTGTTTACATCTATGTGACTTTTCTTAATTTATAAGATGATATTTTTCTCGTGACGAGAAACGAGCTTTGGTTTCCTTCGCTTACTTTTCATTTATATACGTGCATCCAAATGGTACACGAAGGTATCACTCCAGCAACAGCTTTTGAGATTTAGCTTCTTCAGACATTAACTGATGTCGTCTGACCATTGAAGGCTACATCATGTGAGGAGAGGGCGAGAGAGAGAGAGAGAGAGAGAGAGAGAGAGAGGGAGGGAGGGAGGGAGGGATGGAGGGGGGGGGGGTAAAACTTGTTGCGTGCATGCAAAGACAATGGAGCATAAATGTTACAGATGAGATGGTGAGTCGACTAATTAAATCGTTCTTTCCGTTGAAGCTTTATATTTATGGAGAAAATGAACAGACATCATAAAATGGATACTCGAGATAAACACATATACAAGTGGAATCAACAACAGCAGCAGCAGCAGCAGCTACTGGCTTCTGACCCCCTCTCCCTCCCTGTATCACATGATGCTGCATGTTGTATGCAGATCAATTAAATGAAGGAGTGTCTCTTGGGAGAAGAGAGATGCTTCATTTCATGAGGTGTGGAGTAACTCATGGTTGTAGATTTCAGGAGGGGAGAAGGAAGGAAAGGGTGGAGATGGGAGGAGTAAATGCGAGAGGGGGAATGGAAGAGGAGTGAATGAGGGGGAATCTTTGTCTGACGCACCAGCATCGATGTGTATAAATGCCTCGTCTCTCTTGTCAAACCTGTTTTAGCATGCTGCATCCACCTTCTCTCTCTCTCTCTCTCTCTCTCTCTCTCTCTCTCTCTGTGAGAACATACATTTAATCCTTGCCACCAACCTTCTCTACGGGCCACGAAGAGCACTGCTGCATGTCTCGGCTTAGAAACTGGAGTGGTGAGAATGCATGCAACGCCACATTTCCTCATGTCTCGACTTGAGTCACCACAGGCTGACATAACATGTCTGTGTGAGAGATCTCAAAGTATGAGATATGCGTGATAAGCAAGATGGTAGTGGCCTTTGGTCCTATGGGAAAAGAGAAAGATTTGCCTACTTGAGGGATCCAACACATATATGGATATGAATATATTGAAATATATACCTAAAGTATCAATTTATACTTAAGTTCATTTAAATTAAGAGTTCAAAAATTTTATCGCGCAAATTAAGGTAGTAGTAGCATAGTAGACTCACATATCATATATTTTTTGACTTTAACTTAAGCATTAAATTAAGGTATTAGCTTGTTATACATGGTAAAGATCTTATCAGTTTATCACATCTAGGGTTGAATTCCACCTCGCTTACCCTTTCACAAATATTTGTATACTGACTCACCTTAGATTATGAGTGTAAGATTTTATTTTATAAATTTTATATACTTAAAAAGATTATTATAGTGATAGTATACCTAATCTCAGTTTACATACAGAATATAAGTTTGAGACATCATCATATAAAAGTTATCACCTATGTTGGTTTCGAATAATGTGTCTATAAATTTTTATATATAAAAAATTAGTTTGATGGTAATGTACCTGGTTCACTTTTCTCTTAGGCGAATTCTACCTTCGTCATATAGCCTTTGTAGAAATATTTATATACTAACTCATCTGACATTATGAGTGTAAGATCTTATTTTATAAATTTTATACACCTAAAATATTAGTATGGTGATAGTGTACCTAATCTCAATTTTATATATAGAATAAATTTTGAGACCTCATTATAAAATTTATCACTTATGTTGGTTTCGAATAATGTATTTATAGATTTATGTATAAAAATATTAGAAATGCACTTTGATTCACTTTCCTAATAATAAGAGTTTAAAAATCTTAACGTATACATATTATACATGATACATTTTCACCAATGATATACTCTTTTAGCTTTCAAGTCTAAGATCTCTTTCTCATAATCTTTTTAGATGCTATCTAACTTGGTTGACAAAGATTTTATCATGTCATTGTACATACCATCATAGGATAAAAAGCCATCGTCACCACTGTATAAATATATAAAGATATTATAAGGAAGCTAAATATTCAGGATATTCTAGTGTACCATCCACCTTTGGTACAATGGTGAGATTACTTTCTGATTGAGGTAAGCAAATAATTTGGGTTGATTATATATTATTCTATATAATTAGCTACTATTAACATCACCATCTTTATACTTTCAAAAATCATATTGAGATTCTTATATTTACCAAAGTGAAACATTAGGGTTAAAAAATAATTTCTCAAAGTTAAAAATCTTGAGAGAAAAAAACATCAATATAACTTTTGAAATTAGAACAAGGACACTAAAGATAACTAATTATAAGGAATAATATATAATTAACCCCTTTATAATATATATTAACTCTTCTAGACCTGTATTAAAGGGCGCTATATTTATTTGAACCATCCAAATCCTATATTATTTGAGGTATACATTGTCCCTTAATCTTTTGTAAAGTACTACGGATGATGAGTAACACATCCATTTTACGTACGTAATTAGGCAATGCATGCCAAGTAGATATATATACTATGGAGCCTTCTATGACCACAGAGAAGATGGTGAGCAGTATATAATGTTCTGATTGGTTTACATGTTCTTTGCAAAGATTCATTTGAGGACATAAGCTGCTAAAAAGGCTATAAATAAAGCTAAACACAGTTGAAGCCTCGCAACAATAAAGCTTGGATTCAGTATCATTCATCTTAAAGAAAATTAGATCCCTCATGTAAGAATTGGTAGCTGATATCTCAAACATTTACTTCCTAGCAAAACCTCATTGAAAAATTAGCCGAACTTTTGTACAAAAAAAAAAAAAAAAAAAAAATCGATTAGAAAATCTAATAATTGTGTTTGCTAATCTATAGCTTAATAGCTAAACCTACTGAATCAAAAATTTTCAAATAGAAAAAGAACATTAATCTAACCTATATATATATATATATATATATATATATATATATATTGTATTCCTAACGAAGATTAACGCAAGAGAAGAGAGGAGCAAAGCTGGAGCGCTCTCATGCAGCCACGACCACCTGCACGGGGACCGAAGGCGGAGCCGCGGGAGGCGGAGGCGGAGGAGGAGGAGGAGGGTGGAGGTGGGCGCGGCAGAGGGGGCAGTCCGGGTGGGCCGAGAGCCACCGGTCGGCGCAGGAGCGGTGGAAGGCGTGCCGGCATTCGGGTAGCACCCGCGCCGCCTGCCCCGCCTCGATGTCCTCCAGGCACACCGCGCACTCCTGGCCGGCCACCGCCCCCCCGTCCGCTGCCCCGCCCAGCCGCTCCAGCTCCGCCGTGGACAGGCCCTTCCCGCTCTTGGCCCCGTCCCCGTTCCGCAGCATCGACGACCATAGCATGCACATGTACACCATGAACACCACGCCTATCCCGAAGCACACCAAGAACAGGGCGACGAACAGAAACAGCAGTAACATCATTCCCTCCCCCCTTCCTCTCCTTCTCCTCTCTTTCTTCTTCACTCCTTTATCCGTTACGGACACTCTAATTAAAGTGGGAGGAGGAGAGACGAGGAACTATGAATAGGGAGGAAACAAAGGAAGGAACGCCTCGAGCTCCTCCTCTGTTTCTCGCCTCGCGGGGAACGGGGTTCAATGGAGGAAGCGGGTGCTACTTTTGGCCAGGAAAGGAGTGGGCGAGCTAATGGAGGATGGGAGAGGGAGGAGCGATCGGACGGCCAGGTTCGGTGGATGGACGGGTGCGCGACACCTGTGCAGCACTGGCTGAGGGGGTGAGGAGGAGGAGGAACGGCAGGCGGAGCCGATTCGTCGTCGGAAGGCTCGGGGAGAGGCGAAACCTGTGAGGTCGGCGTGCGCCTCCCTCCTCCCCGTCCGATACGTGTGTGCTTGGCTCCGCCACGGGTTCACGTTCCTCGTGCGGAGGAATGACGCGCGGCGTGGGCTTGTGGCGAGGCCGCCGCATGTGTGGGCTATGCGGCTATGCGGCTATATGGGGTCAACCACGACGCAGCGTTGGTATATGATGATGTGGCCGCATCGTACTGTCAATCCAAGTTCTTCGGAAACAACGTAGGCATCAAGTTCCTATGAGCAATCCTTTTCGCATTTATTATACGAATTGATTAATCATGTTGGTGGAAGATGATCAAAATTAACCATGTTCTCCGTATTATAAATTTTGATTCTGATTTATGATAGATTTTTTTTAGAGAAACTTTCTTAATTATCATCCTAACCCTCTACTTTTTGACTTTAAATGAGTAGGATCTGCTAAGGACGAATAATTAGTTATTAAAGTTAAGGATGTATTATCAATCTCTCTTAGTCTTTAAATCATAGCTCATACTGATCGTGTGTGTGAAGGATAGAAAGAGAAAAAAATGTAAGACTAATTATCCTTTCTTATAAATCGACATTTGCTATGATTTCCGAATCCTACGATGATATGGTTGTAAATCAGGTAAAGACCTTATGAGTAGTATTGAAAGGTACACATTATGTAAATATCATCTATCGTTATTCGATTTTAATTTTTAAATTTAATTTTTTATAATAGTAGTATAATCATAGTTTTTATGCTTATAATTAGTATCATAGTCATGTTTTCAAATACTTTAGATCGCAAAAGCATTTCAGATCTATTTTTGTATTTACATCTATTTATTAGCTCTTCACATACGCAAAGGTGTCATTCAGTTTTGATTTATGATGCTTAAACGATTTATCTGTATTGTCAATCTACTATTTAATCTAGTCTATCCTATCACTTTCTTGCAGGTAATGTAAAGTTTCTCATGCTTACGACTGTAACTACACTAGCATCACTGCTTATGATGATTACAGTGTTGCCTTTGACTGGTAGCTATGATGATGTCATTATAAAATTGCTAGCTGAGGCCGATGTTGATTGGATGTCGAAGATTGTGTTACCCATCGATTGCACGATAGACTCATTAGCACAATCACAAACCACAACAATTGTGGTGGTCATCGGTCAATGCACAATTGTTCGTTGGCGGGACAACACAACACGACAACGGTATAGCCACCGATCGATACGATCACATGTGGGCACGATGACATGACATGGGGACGATGAGGCATCATCAGTTAACCACGTGAGAACAATTGTGCCACCACCATTGGTGCGCAAGTGATAGATGACTGATGCACTGCCAGCGAGACCCATGCGGGTGGGCAAGGCGGAACACAACGATGGTGATGATTGCAAAAGAGGTTTTAGGGTTTTTATTATTATTAATTAAAAATATTTTTGCCCCTTAGAAATAAGATAATTTCAATTCGTGTACTTTAAATAATTTTTTTAGTTAAGCTCTTTAGAAATCAAATATTACTATTATATATCTTATGAAAAATTATAAATTTATTACTCGAAAGTTAAAGATTTCTAACTTATGTCCACAATTGTAAAATTAACCGATTTGACTTATTTCATTCAAATATTTTTATTGGACTTAATGGTGACTATATCTTGATTGCTTGATTAGATTTAGGTTTATCAAGTTTTGATTAGATTAAAAAAATAAATTTAGATCAATTTTTAATTTGATCAATCTTAATTTCTTGATTGACTTAATTGGTGTGATATTTAGTTTGATTTTGGCTCTGCCCAATTAAATATGTTTGGTTGGTATAAGGGTTTCATGCGGAATTAAAAAACTATAAATTATGATTTTCTTTTATAGTTTTCTCATTTGATACATTGATAAAATTTTGTTTGTGATAATTAAAAATCTATTTTTTTGTTCTTGATATTTAATTAATTATTCACATACATATGTTTAAATTTTTAAATAATATTTATTTTTCATATAAATTTGTAACTATACTTTCCTTCTTTTGTTTATTCTGATCTTGAAACTGGATATTAGCTTGCACTAGATCATACCTATAATATCATAATACTTAGTTTGGTTTGGATGTCCAAGTTCTTGTTTCATCATAATTGTAATTATCATACGAGATTTTTCTTATGCTTATTAATATTTAATAATTATTATAGTTATTATTCTATTATTATTGAATTATATATATATATATATATATATATATATATATATATATATATATATATATATTAGATTGAAGAGTTTTAGTGAATATTATTTGTAATTTATATATTTAAGTTTTATTTAACTAGTAGTTGGTAAACTAGCCTAGGATAGTAGGCTTATGGATATAAACTATAATAAATATTTATCATTTTATAAGAAATTTGAATTTATATTTTATATTATTATATTAATCTTGTAATCATGAAGTGGCATAGACCAATAAATTATAAAATTATATTAAAAAATTATTTTTAAATGATATTAAGAAAATAATATTCATAATGATATATATAATTAGGAGATTTAGATAATTTTAAACAAGAGTCTACTCCAAATATTTAGACGGTGAGGCTGGATGATACTGGTTTAGATATTAAATTTTCAAAGTTACTATCATTATTCTACAAAGATGGTATCAAACCTCCATAAATAATTTTGTATGAATATTAAATATGTTAATATTTCATCCAAAAGTGAAATAATGATGATATCAATAATTTAATATTTATTAAAAACTTAAAATATTAATATTATATTATTTTATTATAGTGATAATTTTTTCATTATATTCTTATAAATATCTATATAGTTTTTAGATTAAATTATTATAAATATCTTAATCATATGTAATTGACACTAAGTTTCTTAGATCTTAATCAGATAAGTCAAAAAGATCAGAAATATAACTATTAAAATTCTATGGAATAAATAATTAAGATAAATAATTAAAAAAATAAAAAAAACTCAGTTTTATGATAATTACTAATATTATTTAAACTTTATTATAGTTTACAACTAGAACACTAGAATATGTAAAGATTAATTTAAATTTATTGATACATCATTAAGGAATTCAAGATTATATCTTCAATATAGATAATAAAGTTGTAAAGTCAAGAGCATTTGGCTTGAATGTAACTAAGTCATTTCTTGTATATTTTTATTTTTAGTTTTATTTCTTATTAACTTACTTATTTAAAATTTATTATAATAAGATAAAATATAAATGAAACTTAAATGAGGTGACTAGTACTACCTAGGAAGTGAGTGACAATAAAAAGGTTAAAGCATAATTTATTAAATAAATTTATTGAGTTTATAAATACTATATAAACTCATAAAAAAATTTCACAAAAAATACTACTTATATGACAAAAAATATCATATGAAAATCGACTATAAGATTTTGAGACAAAAAAATAAGCTTAGCATTTGTGTATTTCAAATAAAATATTATAGAAGTTTTTTCTAATATCTATTAGACTAATACTAATGTTTCAACTTATGTTACTAATAATAGAGATTTATTTTAATATGAGGATAAAAAAAGTATGAAATATTCACTTGTTATAAAGAATCATCTTAAGCAAAAGCGATAGTAGTTGATACTTGCTTATGGCTAGAAATGATTCATTTAATGGAACTTATATCCGTATAGTTATAGAAATTTAGATTTTTGTTTTACAATTGTCAAGATATTATTTTTTATTGATTGTAAATAATATATATTTACAATTCAATAAAAAAATATGTATGATGGTTTGTACGAATTAATATGAATCTTGAGTTTATAAAGATCATGTAATCAAATATTAAAGTGAAACATAATTTAGAAACTCCTTGAGATTTTATATATTTATATTTATGAGTCACTCCATGTTTTTTTGTTTTAATGAGGAGACATATTCTATCATATTTATAGATAACTAACTGATTGAGATATGACTATAAACCTAAATCATACAAGGTCTCAAATTGTTGACACCTTTTAGTATATATAAATAAAGTTAAAGAATAATTAGATAGAAAAATTAAAAATATTAGATATGATGGTTGATAAATTTTATGGTGGTAATGATGAACCCGATCATGATTCTGGTACTTTTGCTAGATTCCTAGAAAAGTGGGATATTTAGTATATTTTACCAAGTGTGTAATATTAAAATAAGATTGCTGAAAAGTAAAATCATACTCTTATATATATATTATTAGGAGTATGATGAGTTATTTTTCTCTACCTAAATTAATATGATGAGATGCTCTAAGGACAACTATGTATATCTTGAACAAGGTTCCTTGTAAGTTAATTTCATCAACTTCTTTTGAGTTATAGATTAGTAGAAAACCTAACTTAAGATATATATACATATTTATGATTGTCCTAAAAAGATAAAGGTATTCAATTGACTAAAATGAATTTTGATTCAAGGTCTATTTCTAAGTATTTTATTTTTTATTTAGAAAAGTTTAAAGGGGTACAAATTTGATTACCATGATCATAACATGAAGATAGTAGAATTTGACAATGTAAGATTCTTAAAAAATAATAAATCATTGGGAGTGCAAATCTCCAAAGTTACTCTTATATTCAGAAAATATAAGATACTCCTTTATCATTTATATTCGGAAGTCACTAAAAGAATTGTTGAGGGTAAATAACAAAATAATATTGATGAACTTCCACATAATGTTGATGTTATTGCTAATGATCGTGTAGAATAATCACAATCGATAGTATTGAGAAGATCTCAAAAGTAAAGGAGATATATCATTTATGACTATTATATTGTATATTTACAAAAATTATATTATAACATAGGAATCAAATGATACTTTATTATTTTTACAAGTTATGAAAAGTAATAATTTTGAAAATTGGTATGATGCAATGAAAGTAGAGTTTAAATCAATGAATTAATATGATGCTTGAGAAATTATCGAATTGACCACTAATTATAAAAGAATCAATTGTAAATGAGTCTTCGGGACAAAGCGTGACTTAAAGGATAATCTCAAATGATATGAAAGTAAGATTTATGGTCAAAGGTTAATGCATCAATCGTGACAAGATATTTTCTCTAGTTTTTTAAAATTAACACAATAAAAATCATTATGACATTAGCGTTCTATTATGATTTTGAGTTATAGGATGTAAAAATAAATTTTCTAAATATAAATCTAGATTTATATGGATTAACCTAAATGGTTCATAAAGAAAATAAATAATATATATAATTTGAAATACAAATTTAGGAAATCCATTCCTGACTATGAATAATCTTTTAGGTAATGAATGATATATATGGTTTCTTGATATTATTACTTCTTTCAAATTAAAAAAATATTTTAATCAATATTTATATTTGAAGATCAATAGGAGCAAGCTTGTTATATTGGTTTTGTATATGGATAATGCTTTTGTTTATCAATAGTGATCTTGATTTATTATACAAAACTAAAATATTTTTCGTTAAATTTTTTAAGATAATTGATATGAATGAGGTATCTTATATTATTGACAATAAGATATTCAAGGATAGATCTTAAGGATGGTTAGGACCAAAGTTCTAAATATCATATCATATCGGTGTACTGATCAGTTATTGATATGATACGTACCGAGCTATACCAAACGTACTGACACATGATACACTAAGGTACAGAGCTGTATTGAGCATACCTCCTCTATAAGACTGGTACGTACTGAGCATACTAAGTGGAATGATACAATATTACAAATCCTGATTAGGACTATCATGAAAATGATATAAAGACTAAAGCTTTGAGAGATTTAGTATACAACTTTATTCAGTAATGACAAAATAAAAAAAAAACTTAATCAAAATAAATATTTTTAAATGACTTGAAAGAGAATCAAATAAATAAAAATATTCATTATGCATGTAAAATTGGAAATCTAATGCATTCTCAAGCCTAAACCAAACCATATATCAATTTTATAATCAAAATACTAGGTATATATTTAAGTTACCTAGGTTTAAAATACCAAAATGCTACGAAAAAAGTAATAAAATATTTAAAAATAATAAAAGATTTTATGCTCATATATTTAAATTTTAATCAGCTTGAAATATTAAATAATATTTTATTACATTATCAACTATAAAAAATAATTTTGTGGTAAGCTTTACTCATACTAATCAAATTTTATGATTGTAAAATTTTATCCTAAGACTTAGTATGATGAGACGTAATTGACAAATCGTTGAAGATATCTTATGATATAACATAGTAATATTCTTCTTTAAGAATAATAAGTCCTCCGGAAGTTATATGTATTATAATATAAAATACTTGATGATTAGAGCAAGAGTCCAAAAACAAATTAATATCAATTAAAAAAATCAAGTTTTATTGTATTAATTATTAATCTATTTACTTAGGACTTACGACTTAAGGTGTTTGAAACGTGTAAAAGATATGATAATGTATGTTTGAGAGAATATTATAATTGATATTTTTATTTACATAATTAAATCTATTTATTTTAGCTATTATGTTCATATTTATATATGTCCATATTATGATTGAATGTGTGTAAGAGGATTATTTTGATAAGACAAATTATATGGATTATGTTGAACTATATTAAGAAGATATATTAAGAAGAGCTCATAATAGTATTATGATATATAAAAGGAAGTATGATATTTATGACATATAACCGTTATGATTGGTATTGTTAGTCAAACTTAATATAATATTATATTTATTAGACTTATTGACCTACTTTATAAAATTTGTGTGCACATATAAAATATATTTGTAAAGCTTTCGAATCTAATTAAATAAAAATTTATTTTATTTTTATTTTTTATATCTCACTAATTAATGGGTTAAGTGAGAGAATGTTAGATTATATGGTCCTATCTAATTATGTAAAATATATATATTTATTTGATTAGATTCTAATTATGATTATCGATAAAATAATTTATTATGATAAGATTTCATAATTATAATTATAATCCTACTTTATAGGTCCATCATCTTAGATAAGTAGATAGGATTGATATCATTGCAGTTTTTAAATCTTATGATAATATATCTATAAAAATTTTTTGAGTAGCATCGGGAAAAAAAAAAGTATCATAAAATCCGATCAATCGTTAATTAATTTTAATTTTTAATAGTAAATTTTTTTTTTAGATAATAATAACATAATCAATATTATTTGATATTACTGTTTAGAACGTCACACTCCACTACTTATCACCATCGTGGTAACGGTGGTATGCTGGCAGCCATAACAATCAGTTTCAGGTGATGTTTTGCGTCACAACAGATTCCATCCGAAAGGATAGACATCTGATCTTTTCTTCTTTGCCTCCTTTTCGTTCTCGGTTGTTGATAGACATACAGCGCTACTGCATTCTTTCTTCTGCAAACACCGAGGAGAGACATGGAGAATAGGGCTACTGCTTCGGCCATGGTGCTCCTCCTCCTTCTTGCTTGGTGCTGCAACGTTCATGTTGAAGCACAGGTGCCGATCCCAGCTAAGATTGATGGGTTTGTGTATAGAGGACCTGCTGTTTGGGGGCACTCGGTGGTGGTGGAAGCCTTCTTTGATCCTTTATGCCCTGACAGCAGAGACTCATGGCCGCCACTGAAGCAGGCCCAGCGCCACTACTCCGATCGCCTCTCGGTCGTGGTCCACCCCTTCGCACTGCCGTAAGCGTTCCCTGCTTCTAGCTTCTGCTCTTGTTGGGGTTTCCTTCTTGTTCTGCCGTCTTTGTAGCCATGGTGGAATCAAAGAAGAGCAGCTTTTTAGCCAAATCGTTTAGCTTTTCTTGGGTTGATTGTGTATACCAGCTAACTAAATCATGATTTAGTGACCATTAATTGATTTAGCCGTCATGAGTGTGAAAATAGTGTCATCTCCAAGACATGGAATGGGATCTTGGAATCATCAATCTTTTTCTTCCTTTTTTTTTATACAATAAAAAAAGACAGACCTTTTATATTCTCGCTTGTTTTGGGTGTTGCAGTTACCACAGCAATGCTTTCATTGCTTGTCGCGCACTTCACATTGCCAATAAGCTCAACGCCTCCTCAACATACCCACTACTGGAGCTCTTCTTCAAGTTTCAGGTAAAAAGTCTTTGATACACGATCTTATATAAGAAAACAATCTTCTCTGTTCATCATCAAGGTAAATGAGGGATTTGGATTCTTTTTCTTGAACTTAATGGTTAATCATTGTGTGTTGCTGTGATCAAAGCCTGCAATTAAACAGCATGTTCATGGAAATCCAGTACTTCACGATTTGGAGAATTTTCATTAATGGTGAATGAATGATCTTAATAAAAAAAATTAATTCTCAATATATTTATTGAAGGTGGAATATGATGATGGTTCAGAGTTTTGCTGCTCTCTTCGATCGAGCGTCCAGCTCTTCTTTTTCACATAACAAAAATTATCTCATCTACAAAGCCTCCCTTCTTTGGTTCTGGATTCGAATCAAATTTGAATCTCAAGAACATTAAAGTCAATGTTGTTTGTGATAGCTTAACTTGTATTATGAACAACTCATGCTTAGATACTTGAAAAAATGTTAATTTCAGTAGAGCCTCACCATCTTAGGAATTTTTTTGTCTTGTCAAGAAGCTTAATGCATGTTTCAGATGACAAATCAGAATGGCATTTGTGCTGCTCAGCTTATTGAAATCCTATGCTAATTAATCAAGTGTATCAATACAGGAAAAGTACTATAACCAGCCAACTTATAATCTGTCAAGAGCTTCCATAATCAAAGACATGGCTCGGCTAGCGGTCGCAGCCATCGGCAAGAACTCGTTGTCGACATTCCTATCTGGTTTTAATGACACAACAACTGACTCTGCAACAAGGATTTCCTTCAAGGTGAGTATGCATAAGGTTGTGTGAGTGTGTGTATGTGTTTCTGATGTCCTTTTTTTTTTGTTTGCCAGTATGGATGTTCAAGGGGAGTGACAGGCACACCTTTCTTCTTTGTCAATGGAATGCCTCTTTCTCACTCTGGCTCACAACTGGATTACAAGGAATGGAGAAGCATTATTGATCCACTTTTAGAGAAGCATATTTAGATGGTGAAGGAAATTGGAACTGTTTTAAGATTCAATAAGATGTTGGCAACGAAAGGTGGAAAATGATCTTTCTAACTTTTTGCAATAAGAGCAATGATGATGAGATACTTGGAGAACATACCAATATGTGATTTTGTGGATTATCTTTTTCATTGAAGTTTCAGTGGAGCAGTGTGATTTATCAGATTTGTATTACAAATTGAGATTAATTACTGTCACCGTCATCATAACTAGGTTGGTGCTTTTGTCGTTGCTTCGACGCTATGTGAGCGAGAGTCTAAATTAAAGCTCATTATGACATCGTGACATATCCCATCTTATAGTCGAAGATTTATTGTTTATTATATCAATATAAAAGAATCAAAATGTTCCCCTATTATCTTTGTTAGTGTTATTAGTATTATAATGAATAATTTTATAATTTTCAATATTAATATTAACATTGTCATGGTCTTAACAAACAACATTTGCATGAATATTATTATTATTATTATTATCATAATGTCGTGATAACATTTGCATTATCACAAATATAATTTTTTTAATTTCAATAATAAGCTTTATAAAAAAAATGACTAGAAACAATTTCTTATACTACCTATAAAGGAAAAGTTTTTTCCATTCAAGTCTCGTGTCTTATGACAAGTCAAGAGTTTATTCTAAAATTATATATATATATATATATATATATATATATATATATATTAAAAAATATATAAAAATGAGATACTAATGCTTTCTTATGAAATGAAAATAAATCAACTGTTCATGTAACTCATTATCTAATATGAACTTATAAACCATTATAAATGATAATAATTTTTATATAATAAATAAAATCATGCACCAATCTTAAACAACATATCTCAATCAAATATATGTGTCGAATGACATCTCCATATAACATATGCTTACCTAAAATACCTCACAATGAATGAACATACATACTTCAAATGATATGTTTTATATTAACACAAAAAAAAAAAAATCCATATCATACTTCATCTATCACAAACGTAAGATATGAAAATAAACAAAAAAATCATTCATTTTTATTTATTTATGTATGTATTCGAAATCATTTGATAAATATATATATCATGGTATACTATTGATACATAGTCCAATAGTAACTTCACACTATGATGATGAACCCCGTACCCGTAACTCCTCCTTTTGATAGGTGATACTTTCAACATTGATCACTTAATTATAGCAATGTGTTCGGTTGCGTTGGTCCATGTCAAGCCGGGTTATGTTGCTTCACCAAACGAACCGGAGTCACCACCTAGGCCCCATTAGTTAAGTTGATCCGCCACAGATCAAGTCAGATTGAGCCACCAATAACAGAGGGCATAACTGTCTTTAAATAAAAAAAAGGAAAGGATGGCTCTCCCAAATAAAATAAATAAATAAATAATTAATTAGCTTCATTCCTAATCTGTTCGTAACAAACAATGAAACAAGAATTAATTACTAATTATTTTTTTCTTAATTACCTTGCATAATTAAATAAATAAATTATATTAAATAAGGTAAAGTCTATTTTATGATAATTTTAACTTTTGAACATGATGAAAAGATTTTTTTTTTCTATTTATGATGATTTGAACCTTTGAGTAGGATGACAATTTTAACTTTTGAATAGGATGAAATCCGTTTATGATAATATCTTTTATTTTTTTCTAAATAATATCCCCTAATTAAAAAAAATACTCTAACGATCCCTTTTAAATTGTTTTGCTATATTTTTCGCCTATTTTTAATTACAATATTTTTATTTAGCTTATTTATAGTATTTTTAATAACGTTTACAGTATTTTTAATACTTGTAAGTGAAATCATATTATGTTTCTTTTGTCATTATTACTTGTAGATTATTATGATATTATGTTTTTTATTTAATTGAATTATTTATAATATTTTCGAATAGGGTTTATAATATTTTTATATGATGCCCAAAACACTATAGTAAACTAATTTTTAATTTTATTTGGATGATGTTATTATTAAGTCATTACAAATACTTATTTATAAGCCTAGTACGATATATGGAATGACTAGTGCATTTTGATTTTATTTGATTTATTTATATTCTTTTAAAATAAATATTTTTATCGTGATGGTCAAAACACCGTTGTAGATCAAAAACACTATAAATAAATCAAAATATTATAACGGATCAAAATTTTAAGGAATAGTTTAGACATTTTTAAATTAAAAATACTATTTGAAAAATATAGAATAAGAGATATCGATTGAAAAAAAAATAAAATATAATATCTAAAACGTATTATAATTATATTAACAATATCATAACAAATTTGAATAAGGTGATTTAACTACATTTCTCTGGGAAACTCATATTTTTATCATTTTAGGATTTAGAGGCTCTCTGCTATATTTTGGAAAAATAAGAGCCGCTATGCATTAAAAACGGGTATTTTCCGAAATATCCTTTACATAAATACATATTTAATCGGTAAAAATGATAAAAAGGCGACATAGCAGGACGAGTTTTCCTTGGCCGAGAGCGAAGACGCCGGCGACCAAACCCTAAGCGTAGCCTCACCCTCTTCGCCTCATCGTGAGCTGATCTCTCTTTCCCAGATTCCAGCTTCGTACCCTTACCTTTCTTTGATTCCTGATCTGTTGCGCATTTTGTTCATGATATTTTCTAGTATTTTTAAAGCTTTTTCGAGAAGGAGGAGGAAAGATGACCGCCGATGTAGAGATGGAGGTCCAGGCGCCGTCCAGTTCTGTACCCTCCGCCACTGTTCCTTCCACTCTTCAACGTGCGAATCCGAACCAAAAAGAGATAACTCTGTTCGAATTCCCTGCAGTTTATTAGTCTATTTTCTGTTATTTTTGATGTGGATTTGGTGCAGATTTGAAAGAGATCGCGTCCTTGATCGAGACTGGCGCGCAGGGCAAGGAGGTGCGACGGATCGTCCGGGCGATGCGCCTGACGATGATGCTCCGCCGAAAGCTCAGGGCGTCTGTGTTGTCCGCGTTCCTTGGCCACGTTCTCCCCTCGGGCTCCGAGGCGTTTGCTAAGCTCTCCTCATTTCTTCCCAAAGTACTATTTCTTCTTCGTCATAGCTTCTTGTGTAAACTTTTCCTTTCGTACTTCCTGTGGTTAGAATCATGCTCGTTGTTAGGCTACAGTGTTGCTGTTGATTTATTCTCTATGAATCCTTGGTTGTCCAATTGTTCTATTAAATTGAACATGTTATCCCAGCGAAGGAATTGGTTGTGCAAATCTGTCTTGCTGTTGATTTATTATCTCTTAGGCTATAATACCTCGACAGCGTCCGAAAAAAGGTGCTCTTGTGTTGTTTGTGTTCAAAATTTATTGGAGGCTCATATTCTACATGGGTATAGTCTTAGGCAGAGAAGGGTCACTGTTGCCCGTCCTAGAAAAACCCAGAGTGGGAGATTTTCCATAAGTTTTGGTAGGCACAATTTAGAAGACCCAAATTTAAGTTGTTAGGAGGGCTTCGGGCTTCAAAGTGTTTATTTGTCTGTATGACTAGGCACAGGTCTTCTTTCTTTTGTCTTCTGTTTCTTCTTCTGAATTTAAAGGGTCTTGATATTTGTCACTCTTTGTTGGTATTATTTCTTTTTCCTTATTGAAGAAATTCGGAAATGAATATAACACTATCCTTTAAATTTTTGTGTTGGTCTTGGTATGCATATACCTATTAATTATTTAAAATTTATTATACAAGTCTTCAATTTCTACTCACTTTAATATTTAATTTGAATATTTTAACTGAACTGTATATGTGATCACGTATGCTTCTGGGTTTTACATATGTTCTAAGTAGTACCTTGACCACTTGCATATGGAGGCTGGTTTTATATGACTTGCCCGTCTGGTAATGCTTAACTTCAATTTGGAGATATGATCTCTTATGACCTTTTTTCCGTTTCAAATGATGCTTGGTATGCAAAATGCTAACTGCATAGGAGTAGAAAACACCTCTCTGCTTTTCAAAAACTAAAATATATGGAAAATGATGAAAAAATGTCAGTAACTACTCATTTGCTTGTACAAGAGATTTTTGTCTTATATTCTAATATTGTATAGGTCTCATTAGATAAATATGCTTTGTGATGCATGAAATCCATTCATGATACATTGAGCGTAGGGGTTGGTGACATCTCTGTCTCATCTAGAAAGTTTGATCAATTTAGTTGTTTTTTCCTCTTCAAAGGATGATGAGCATGACATGGATGTGGATACAGCAGCATCAGCGGTACAAGGTCCTGCCAAGCATTGTATACCGGAGCTGGAAATATTTTGCTACTTGATTGTTCTCATATATCTGATTGACCAAAAGAGATACAATGAGGTGACTCTTCATTTCCTTGTTGAAATTGAAGTGATATCCTTTCTTAAAATCTTTCAACACCTGTTGTCTACCAGGCTAAAGCGTGTTCTTCTGCTAGCATTGCTCGCTTAAGGAACATAAACCGAAGAACCGTGGATGTTATAGCTTCCCGTTTGTACTTCTATTATTCATTCAGTTATGAACTCACAAATAGTCTTGCCGAGATTCGTGGGTATGTACAATCACCTTATATTTCTTGGTTGCAAAATATTTTAGTGGATTTTTATAGGACAGTTATGAGTTGGATCTTTTTACTGATGTCTTTTAGCTTTGGTAAAATTATTTTTCCATTAGGACTCTTCTTGCATTGCATAGGATGGCGACCTTACGACGTGATGAGTTGGGTCAGGTTTGTTGGTTGTCAAGCAGTAGGGTTGTATCTCTTATGAAAGTTCATACTAGCTAAGAATAATGGTTGGTTGCAGGAAACCCTTCTGAACCTTCTACTTCGCAATTATCTCCATTACAACTTGTATGACCAGGCAGAGAAGCTAAGGTCGAAAGCACCACGTTTTGAGGCACACTCGAATCAACAGGTAAATTTTTTTAAGAACTTTCTGTTTCAATGTTAAATCTGAACAATTTGCCATAAATTTCATTGTCTTTTCTCTCAGGTTTATATTTTTTCTTTCTTTTAAATAATTCTTGTGAGTTATGACATTTATTTATGTAGCTGTATCACAATGTTTATCATTCTAGGAGCATAATGGTTTCCTGGATTCTTTCTGTGGTTTTCCTGTAGTTCTGTCGGTATCTGTTCTACCTAGGAAAAATAAGAACCATTCAGTTGGAATATACTGATGCTAAAGAGAGCCTTCTGCAAGCTGCTCGGAAAGCTCCAGTTTCGGCCCGTGGATTTCAAATCCAGTGCAACAAGTGGGCAGTCATTGTCCGTTTACTTCTTGGCGAGATCCCTGAAAGAACTGTTTTCATGCATAAAGGCATGAAGAAGGCTTTGACACCGTACTTTGAGCTAACTAATGTGAGTTGTCAGTGACAGATAAACATTACTGGATTGCAATCTTAGTTATTGAGATGCTTCTTTTTGTGGTTTTAGGCTGTGCGGATTGGAGACTTGGAGCTATTTAAAATTGTTGCAGATAAGTTTTCAGGGACTTTCAGCTCAGACAGGACCCATAATCTGATTGTCAGACTACGCCACAATGTGATAAGGACTGGACTACGCAATATTAGCATTTCATACTCTCGGATTTCCCTTGCTGATATAGCTAGAAAACTGAGATTGGACTCACCGAATCCTGTGGCTGATGCGGAGAGCATAGTAGCCAAAGCCATTAGAGATGGGGCAATAGATGCAACTATAGATCATGCTAATGGATGGGTGGTCTCCAAGGAGACTGGGGATGTCTACTCCACCAATGAACCACAGATTGCATTCAATTCGAGGATTGCCTTCTGCCTCAACATGCATAATGAAGCTGTAAGAGCACTGAGGTTCCCACCAAACTCCAACAAGGAGAAAGAAAGTGAAGAGACGAGGCGGGAGAGGCAACAGCAAGAGCAGGAGCTTGCTAAGCATATTGCAGAGGAAGATGATGATGATTTTTAGTTGTCTTTAAAATACGTTATTCAGGTTATTACGTGCAGCTCCTACTTTGGAGTCATGCTACTCCCAAAAGATTGTGGAATATAAACTTGTGATGCTGTTGTCTTTGCTTCTTATCAGACCTCAAGCTTTTGGCATCTGTGGTGGTTAGAACTCAACCTTATCGGAAAACTACTGAATTAATTATTGCATTTTCTGTATCCAAGTTGTATTTAGTGATTGTATGAACCCTATCAGAAAACTGCTCAATTAGTGATTGCATTTTCTCTATCCAGCTTGTATTTAGTGATGTATGATGCTTTATGTGGCTGACATGGCGAAGCCATTATATTATTTTAGGTTGCTTGAAGCAACAGATGTGGTTTGAACTGAATCCTATCAGAAAACTGCTGACTTGTTAATGATCCCTTATTTTTTATCTGAGTTGTGTTCATTGATGCATGCTAATTTAGGTTGCCCTAATCATGCTTGTTTCACTTACATAAGGGGTGGCTGTTCCTGTGTTATCTCATTTTGAATTGAAATTGTAGAAAATTTTGTGACTAAGGGATTTGAATGTCATAATCAAGGAATTTTATAATCTTATAATTATTATTTTTTGTTTTCATAACTCAATCAATATCAAATCAGTCCAGAAACGAATTAAAATAAAATATTATATAGAATTATTATTTTTAATTATACAGGTTATAATCACTTTATAATCTTATTTTTATACAGAAAAAAATTAATAAGTAAAAAAAATTATATTTTCTTGTGTTCATAGTATTAGAGCCTGGTTTTTGTGGGATTTGTTTTTCTTCTTTCTTTCAGCTTTAATTGCTAAAAGTCTTTTCCTCTATTCTGTCACTCTTCCAATAACCCTCTAATTTTTCTTAAGAGGAACCTATTCTAATATGTCTAAAGGAGAGAAGATGAAACCAATGCTTTTATCTCCAGCAAATAGTTCACGTGATAATTCATTTTTGCTGATTGCAATGTATAAACTCAATAGACAGAACTTTCTCATTGCTCTCATTCTATAAAGTTGTATATTCGAGAAAGCGAAAAGATTGACTACTTGATCGGATCGACGACACCTGTAGAGGATTATTCTAAGTTATACATAATATGTTAGCATAAAACTCATGCTATATATTATAAGAAAAAATTTTCATGTCAAAATCTAAAATCAAATAAATAAAGGATCTAAAAGATTAGTACGATGCCTACCATTTGATGTAGCTATTTAGAAAATTCTTTATCTAATCTACAAACATATCATCGTCCGATCTAAGATATATAATAATATTAATATGTAAAGAGACACTGGACTCATTTTCTCCTCTTCTCCTATCCTTTCATAGGACCACTATTAACAATAGATTTATAAACACAATAACATGAGAGAGAAACTAATCTCTCATTGGTTCACGTGACAAATGGAGATAGAGAGAAGATGTGTAATCTTTCAACTATATCATAATGTTGTATTCTCATAATCGTTCAACATATTACCCTTGAGAGGTCCTGTTTATTTATAGGTGATAATAGAGGGTCTAGAATTAGTAATTAGGAGAGTTCCTCCTATCAAGAGCATCTCCTAAAGAATCATACATTAACGAGACTTCCCTTGTATTGGCCAATAACCATAGAATCCAATCATATCCATAATATATCTTAATTAAATATGATCATATCATTTAACATTCTCCCACTTGGCCTATCAATTTATTAAGATACAAAAGGATTCAAAATAAAAAAATAAATAAAATTTATTTGAAAATAAGTTTACATAATTGGATTCTAAAATTTTAAAAATTATTTACACGCGTAAATTTTAAAATAGGCCAATAAGTCTAATAAATACAATAATACTACATTAAATCTAACTGACAATACAAGTCATAACGGTTGCATGTCATCAATGTTATACTTCATTCTATGTACCATAACACTGTTAGCTTTTTCTAATACAGTCCAAAATGACCCATATAATTTATCTTGTCAAGACAATCGTATAATCATATTCAACCATAATATGTACATACATAACTGTGAACAGGATAGCAGAAATAAATAACTTTAAGTAACCAAGAATGTTAAATATAGTGTCAACTCAAACATATATCACAATATATTTTATGAGTTGCTCACAAACCAAATCACCAGAACATGTTCTTTCAAAATATTTTAGGCTGTAAATCCTAAGTAAATGAATCAACAGTCAAATAGTGGAACTTAAGTTGGTAATTGATATTAGATGTTTCTGGACTCTTTTTCTCCAACTATCAAGTATTTTATACTATAATGCATAAAGATGTGATAGTATTTGACATTATTTAGAGAAGAAAACTACTACATATGTCACAAGATATACTCAACGACCTGATAATTGAGTCTGACCACACCAAGTCCTGAGATAAAATTTTACAGTCATATATTTGATTAATGGCCTCAAAGCATGCCACAAAATAAATTTTTATTATTAATAATATAATAAATTACCCCTCTATTGATATATATATATTAACTGTAAGGTGAACTTCATGTTAAGGTAATTTATAAAAATCAATACTTAAAAATTACTATCATTTCAAGCGAATATAATTTCATACATGTGAATATATAATCGTTCCTTTCATATATCTTATTACTTCTCTTTATAGTCCATTAATGTTTTTACTTCAACTCCAAAATCTATCCAGTACTTTAATTGTTACGATATAGGCTTGAGCATAGACTTTCAACTACACATCTATAAATAATATTTCTTTTATCTAATTATTTTCAAGTTATTTTAAAGCACGTGTTTTGATTAAAATTTTACTTTTATGATTTGTTGAATAAAACTGTATATTAAACTTTTTTCAATACTCAGTCAACATATCCTTTATGAGATAGTCATAATAATCATTAAGATTTATCCTTAAGTATCACAATGCTACTAGCATAATATATCTCATTTATATCAATCATCTTAAAATTCATAGTGATAAATTTCTTGATTTAGTATAATAAACTAAGAGCATTATTAACAATACAAAATATTATCTACATATAATACTAATATAATAAACTTGCTCCTGCTGATCTTCAGGTATAAATCTTGATCAACAGTATTTTTCTTAAATATGAAGGAATCAATGATATCAAGAAACTTTATATATTATTGTTTAGAAGTTTATTTAAGGTCATAAATGTAATCCTGAATTTAGATACCAAATTTTATTTTCTCATTTTAAGCCAGATCTTTAATCAGAAAATATATTTTTCACATTCTTATGGTGTAACACAAACTCATAATGAGTCACCAATGTCATGACTACTAGTTAGAGGTGCCTTACAAACTAATCACGTGAGTGATAACATATGTGACATATTGCACAGGTTTTTACATTATTATTATCGATATTTTCTCATATTATATATATATATATTATGATATTCTTAGATTTATGCAATGAGAATCGGATCATGATGAAATCATGATTATAAGACCAATTCACCTTTAAACATATATCATAAATAATCCCAATCATATGTTACAAAAGAAGGACATCAATATAATCGAATAGACTAGTGTACTGCATACCTATCCATATGATGGAGGCGGTTGGTCTCATAGCCACTTGTGTGGAGACACTAAGGATATAATAAAGGTGCTCATTGGAGAATGAGTTCATTGATTGATCTATTTATGAAATGCTATATAGTTAATAATACATAACGTCAGATAACGATTTCATAGTCCCAGTTGTATGTCTGGTCATTAGACTTGAGATACTAAGGATGCCTTATTTGAATACTCCTTACTTTGATACTAGACTTACAGATCTGAAAAGTTTTAGATCTGATATAACTGGTTATTAGGATTTGTAATAACCATACATAAGCAATTGAGTGCCAATAGATGATCATCCACTCTCGACATCGTGAGAGGATATCTCGTTTGTCCTTACTCAGACAAATCCTTGTCCAGGATCGTTCAGATTGAGGGAGGAGTTATCCGGGAGAATTTGATTAGAGTGGGACTCGAAAGAATTTCGTATGTGGCCAAATAGTACCATGCCCAATATATGATCTTTAGGATATTAGATGGATGAGAAACTATAAATATACGGTAATTGAGGACAAACAAGTCCAATAAATTTAATCCCTTGTATCGTTTTGGGACTATGCCATAGTGACCTAGTACATCCATAGTCGATGAGTTGAGTGAATTATTATGAGATAACAAGTCGGTGTTATAGGGAGTTTTGATAAAAGAAACTCATGACCAGCTCAGTATTGAGCCTAGAGGGTCACACATATATGGTGGATGATTGCAGCGAGTAGAAGATTGAATATGAGTTATTTAATTAACCCCTGATCTCATTAGATGAGACCTAACATTGATGGATTCGTTGCATGAGGCCCAATTGAAGGCCAATTGAGATTATTGGATAGAGATCCAATAATTCAAAGAGTGAGGGTAATTAGATAGAGATCCAATACCTACTAAAGCAAGATTTATTATGGTTTTAGTGGCTCTCTATAAATAGGAGGCATGGGTGACAAAATAGTGATAGGCTGCACCTTTGGCTGCCCCTCCTATTCTTCTCCCTCCCTCATCTTCTTAGTCGATCAGCTTTTCCCTGCTATGAGAGTGCAACGAAGAAGATAACAGATCTTCTTCCACGAGTGCTGTGAGAAGGTGCGCAAGAGTTACAGGTTTTTGGGCTATGATTAGAGGATCATTGCTATAACCATCCATTGTGTGGATACTACTAGAGAGGAGAACATTTGACCTCCTTCATTCTCTCAATCTGGATTTGAAATTTAAGGAATATACAATCTCCCTAGGTAATCAATCTCATACTAGTTGCAGTTTTTGGATTTTGCAAAGTTTCAAGCACTAATCTTTGCACGACGACATGATAAATATGAGAAACCGTAAGTTTTATTTTTCCGCTGTGTATGTGATGCTTCTTCGTGGTTTTCCAATAGTGGTATTAGAGCCAAGTTGCTCGTGCAAAAGATTAGCTTTAAACTGTGTGTGATGAAATTGAAACAAGTAAACTATTTTCTACGTACCTTGCTATGATTTTTTTTTAGTTTTTCAGATCTAGATAATACTTTTTTTATCATGTGAAGAGGTGTTTTAAGATCCTTTTATGTTAAAATTTTTGACACAGAGGGGAAAGGGCAACAATTACTGCTGCCCTATGACATAACCAAAGACTACTTGCAGCCGTGGCCGAGAGCAAGGATGTTGCTCTTGGCTTGGTCAAAGGTAGCATAGCCAAAAGCAGCAATCTCTCGACCATGACATCAGCCTCCCATGTGTCCAAGAGTCCTGATCGCATGGGGGACCTTAGCGGCAAAAGTTTCCTAGCCGCCATAAGTAACCCTACGGCTAGGGACTCCTAGCTGCAAGGGGTGTTTGGGCTGCTAGGGTTTGCTAGCCGCCCAAGGCAGGTTGCAGCCAATGGGTTGGCTATAAGGGGACTCCTTGCAGCTAGGGTTTCTTAGCCGCATAAGGAGTCCATTTTCTTGCCATGTTAGGAACCCTATGGTAGGGTATCTTAAAAATTCCAAAATAATTAATTAAATAGATTAATTAATTATTAATTATCTAGTAGTTCTACATGATGATGTGTATATATAATGTATGATGTGGACGAATGATCATGAGCCATGTGTTGTGATGTGTGTATATGATTATTATTATTATTGGGGCCTGCAAGCCTCCTTTTTTTCTCGTTTATTGTCGAGCTTGCATGCTTGTGATTATGTTGTAATTATACGAAGAGGCGCAATGGAAGCATGGAGGTATCAACGGGACCCACGATGCCATGATGGGTGATCGTGATGCATGGTGATGTGCTAAGCATTCAACATAACCGATGATGATGAGATGAACGATCACAGGGCATGAAGATACACCGATACACACAGTTCCTATTATGAGTGATTGGGCTCACTAGCTCGGGCTTAATCGTATTAGGTGACGGTTCATGATCATCCAGTGTGGCATGCATATGTGATATGTGATTATACACATACTATATATATATATACATATAGATATATATTAAATATGTATGTGTGACACGACATATTAGGAGACCGAAACAAAACAAAAACTCCTCCTACGATAATTTAAGTTAGAAAGCGTGAGACAATAAGATTGACCCACGTGGCCTTCCATCGTTATAGGAAAATTAAATCACGACATAGGTTGAGTTGGTTGGGTCTCTTGAGGCTCACCTATCTACGTGATTTGAGAGCTTGCTTATGATATAGAGATGTCACCGCTGACGTGAGGATGTGGTATGCTTGGTCGAGTCCCTCGTGGGCATATAATCAAATCAGACTTATGTTATAACGATGGTGATGAACATCATAGTTAGTCGAGAGGTCGAGATCATGATGGTTCAAAGGCCGAATAGGATAAGAATAATAAGTTGTGATTGGCAAGAGTTGTCTACCTTTTTGGGCTTAGTGTGATTGGTTGAGTCCCTCAATGTTACACTAAGAGTGATAGGAGACTTTCATTTCATGTGCCGAGGGTGTCGCATGATTCGTCAGAAAAATAGTGGGAGTAAATTATAATTGAAGTCTATATCTTAATTAGTTTTCTGTAATCTACATGTTATTCATTTACGCTATATCTTGTCTGTCAGAAATATGTCACTTGCAAATGCCCTGCATGACTTACTTGATGTCAACCGCCTCAATGGTCCAAACTATATGGATTGACTCTGCAACTTGAGAATTGTTCTTATAATAGAGAAAATCATCTATGTCCTTGACATAATTATGCCCATGCTAGAGGAAGGGGCAAGCAAGAATGACATCGCTCATTATGTGAATTATATAAACGATTCCACGCTGGCAAAGTACTATATGTTGGCCTCTATGATTCCCAAGTTATAGAGGCAATATGAGAGCATGGATGCCAATTCTATCCTTCACCATCTTCGCTACTTGTTTAAGGAACATGGAAGAGCACAAAGATATGAGATATCTAAGAGTCTCTTCCAAGCCAGGATGATATAAGGGATATCAGTTCAGAACTATGTCCAGAAGATGATAAAGTAGATCAAGAAACTCACAGGCATAAGAATAGACCTAGAGGATAAATTGTGTATTGATCTTATACTTCAATCCATGCTATATTCCTTTTCTCAGTTTATCATGAACTTCAATATGAGCAAGTTTGAGGTGACTCTCCATGAGCTCCTCAACATGTTGAGATAAGCTGAGAGCGCTATCAAGAAAAAGAAATCAGTTCTCTATATTGGTGAGACCAAGAAGAAAAGGAAAACTGATAAAACCCTTAAGAAGGGTAAGGGCAAGAGTAGACATAAGGCAAAAGTTATCAAGAAATACCCAGCCAAAGACAAAGGCTAGTGTTTCTATTGTGGCAAAGATGAGCACTGGAAGAGGAATTATAAGGATTACCTTACAGAGAAGGCGAAATAGAAGCTTGGAGAAGCTTTAGGTACATTCATGATCGGTCTCCATTTCTCATTATGATCACACATTGGTATTGGATATCGGGATTGCTTATCATATTTATAATTCGTTGTAGGCTCTACTAAATCCTAGGAGACTAGTGAGAGGTGAGATGAACCTCAAAATGAGCAATGGTGCAAATTTGCTACAGTTGTTATTGGTGATGTTATCCTAAATCTACTTGGTGGAGCTACCATTACAATAGATGCATGTTATTATATTCCTGCTATTATCAAAAATATTTTTTTATTTTTAGTGGATATAAATTAGTTTTTGAGAATAATAATTATTTAATAATTATACATGATTAGACCATCACAAGAGGGACCTTGATTAATGGCTTATATATGATAGATATTTCTTCACACATCATGAATGTAAGTATGTCCAATAGGAAACAAGATGAGGTGAACAGTGCATAACTATGATATTGTAGGCTAGGTTATATTCATGGGGGAATGATTCAATAGTTGTTGAAAGATGGATACTTAGATTTATTCGACTATGAGTCATATCCAACTTGTAAACCTTGTCTTTATGGAAAGTTGACCAACTCTCCTTTAAGTGGAAATGAAGAGAGAGCCATTGAGTTATTGGAACTCATATACAGTGATACATATAGTCCCATGTCGACTCCAACTATAGATGGTTATTTGTACTTCATTACATTCACTAATGATTTCTTTAGATATGGACATGTATACTTGATGAAGTACATGTTGGTTATAAGTGCCTAGCAAGCCAATCACGTGAGTGATGACACATATAACACACTGTATAGTCTCTTTACATTATTATTATTGGTATATTATTACATTATATTATCTGTTGAATATATATATTGTGATGTCCTTAGTTTTGTGCAATGAGAATCAAATTGTGATGAGATATGATAATAAGGTCGATTCACCTTTAAACATAAATCCTAAATAATCTCAGTCATAGGTTACTCGAGAGGGACATCGGGATAATCAGATAGATCAGTGTATTGTATACCCGTTCATATGATGGAGGCGGTTGGTCTCATAGTCACTTGTATGGAGACGGTAAGGATATAGTATCAATGCTCATTGGTTACTCGAGAAGGACATCAAGATAATCGGACAGACCGTTATATTATATACATGTCTATATGATGGAGGCGGCTGGTCTCATAGCCACCTATGTGGAGACACTAAAGATACAATATAAGTGCTCATTGGAGGATGAGTTCACTGATTGATCTGCTTATGGAATGTTGTATAGTTAATGATACCTGATGTTAGACAATAATTCCATAGTCCTAGTTGTGTACCTAGTCCTTAGACTTGAGACACTAATGATGCTTTGTTTGAGTACTCATTTCTTTGATGTCGGACTTACAAGTCTGAAAAGTTTTGGATATGGTACAACTAGTTATCGGTTTTTGTAGCAAACCTTATGAAGACTATTGAGTGTCAATAAAGGATTATCTACTCTCGGTATCATGAGAGGAATATCTCGTATGCTCTCGCTCAAGTAAATCCCTGATCAGGTTGGTCGGACTGAGAGAGGAGTTCTCCGGGAGAATCCAATTAGAGCGAGACTTAGATAGATTCCGTATGTGGCTTGACAATGCCATACTCGATATACGGTCTCTAGGATATTAGATGGATGAGAGGCTATAGATATATGGTAACTAAGGATAAATATGTCCAATGGATAAGATCGCTAGTACCTTCTGGGGAATATGAAATAGTGGCCTAGTACATCCATAATCGATGAGTCGAGTGAATTATTATGAGATAGGGATGACCCACGATCAGCTTGGTATTGGGCCTAGAGGGTCACACATATATGGTGGATGCTTCAGTAGATAAAGGATTAGATAGAGATCCAATTAGATCCTATTCTCATTAGATGAAATTCGATATTGATGAGCTCCTTGCATAAGACCCAATTAGAGGCCAAAGGATATTATTAGATAAAGATTCAATAATCTAAGGTTAGTGGGTAAGTGGATGAAGATCTAACATCCACTAAGGTAGGATCCCTAGGGTTTATAATAGCTCTATATAAATAGGAGGTAGGGGCGGCTCTTATGTGATAGGCTACACCTTTGGTCGTCCCCTCTTATTTTCCTCCCTCCCTTTGTGCAAGAGTTGCAAGATTGGTGGCTGAGATTGAAGGAGTATTGTTGCATTGATCCATCATATGGATATCGCTAGAGAGGAGGACGTTTGACCTCGTTCATCCTCTCCATTTGTATCTGAAAAAAAAAGGGATATACGATCTCCCTAGGTAAACAATCTCTCATACGATACAAGTTTTCAATTTTACAACTTTTTACGCACCAATCTTTGCACGATGATTTTGATCTACGTGGAAAATTAGTTTTCTTTTATCTTATACTGCACATGTGATGCTCCTACTGAGGTTTCCCAATAGTGGTATCAGTGCCAAGGTTGTTTGTACAAAGATTAGTTTTTAAACTGCGTATGATGAGATTGAATCGCGAACTGTTCCCATTTTTGCTGCGATTCATAGTGAAGGGAACAAGGATGGGGGCAGCCACCTGCGGGCATGCCGCCTGCAGGGGTGGCCACCTACGGCCAGGCCACTTGCAGGGGTGGCTGCCTGAGGCTAGGCCCTTTGCAGGGGCAACTAGGCCATAAGGGGTAGCTGGCCATAGCCAAGGTTGGCATCCGTAGGTGCGGTTGCCTACGAGCCAGGTGGCCGTGCACAATCGCAGTGGTGCCCGCATGAAAGCCACATGCGGGCAAAGGCAACGCCTGCAAGGGCGACCACCCAAGGGCAGTGGTGATCACTCGCGAGCAAGGACAGCCACCACTTGCGCAGGGGCGGCGATGACCTACTAGAGGCGGGCAGAAATGGCTAGGGCTTCTTTTTGGTATAAGGATGATTCTACCCATCATAATTTAAGAAATTTCTGGATATGTCCTTTTATCTAGAATTTTAAAAATACCCTTGATAATTCTAAAAATTTCTAGCATGTCTTGATTTTCAAAAATTAATTAAGTATATAGTTTAATTAATTATTAATTTTCTAGTAGTCCTATATAATGATGTGTATATGTTATGTATGATGTGAAAGGATGATCATGAGCCATGTGATGTTATGTGTATACATGTGATTATTATTATTGTTATTAGAGCCTACGAGCCTTTGGTTTTCTTGTTTATTGTTCGACCTACGTGCCCGTGATTATTTTGTAATTATACGGACAAGCGCGATGGAGCGTGGAGGTGATAGCGAGACCAACGATGCCGTAGCAGAAGATCACGACACATGGTGATGCGACGATGATCTGACGAAATCGTTGATGATGGAATATCATGACACATGGTGATGCAGCGGGGCCAACGATGCTTCTAATTGAGCCTCATGCAAGGAGCCTATCAATGTAGGGTCTTATCTAATGAAAACATAGTCTAATTGAATAACTCATATCCAATCCTCTATTCGCTGAAGCATCCACCATATGTATGTGATCCTCTAGGCCCAATATCAAGTTGGTCGTGAGTCCCATCTATCAGAACTCCTTCTGACTCAGTGAATTATTATCTCATAATAATTCACTCGACTCATTGACTATGGACATACTAGGCCACTGCACCATAGTCCCCAGATGGTATAAGGGATCTTATCCATTGGACTTGTCTGTCCTCAATGACCATGTATCTATAATCCCTCATCCATATAATATCCCAAAGATCGTATACGGGCATCGTACTGTCAGGCCATATATAAAATCTGTCTAAGTCTCGCTTTAATTCGATTCTCCCGAAGAACTCTCTCTCAAATCGACTAACTTGATTAGGGATTTACCTGAGCAAGAACATATGAGATACTTCTCTCATGATATTGAGAATGAATGATCCTCTATTAACACTCAATAGCCTTCATAAGGTTGGCTACTATTCATGATAACTAGTTATATCAGATCTAAAACTTTTCAAACCTATAAGTTTGGCGTTAAAGAGAGGAGTACTCAAACAAGACATCTTTAGTATCTCAAGTCTAAGGAGACTAGAAATCACTGTCTAACGTCAGATATCATTAACCATATTGTATTCCGTAAGCAGATCAATCAGTAAACTTATTCTCGAATGAGCACCTACCATGTATTCTTAGTGTCTCCACACAAGTGGCTATGAGACCGCCACCAAATCTATCCGGTTATCTCGATATCCATCTCGAGTAAGACCAAGATTATTTAGGATCTGTGTTTAAAGACGAATCTGTCTCATTATCATGATCTCATCACGATTCGATTCCCATTGAACAGAACCAAGGACATCATAATATATATATTTAATAGATTATATAATATGAGAATATGTCAATAATAATAATGTAAAAAAATTATGCAGTGTGTCACACATGCTATCACTCACATGATTCGCTTGCAAGTCACCTATAACCAGCATGCCACCCCCTCCTATTCTCCTTCCTCCCTCATCTTCTCACTCGACCAGTCCTTCCCTGCTATGAGAGGGTAGCAAAGAAGATAACAGATCTTCTTCCACGAGTGTTGCGAGAAGGTGCACAAGAGTTACGAGTTTTTGGACTACGATTGGAGAAATATCGCTATAACCATCTATCGTGTGGATAACGCTAGAGAAGACATTTGACCTCATTCATCATCTTTATATGGATTTAGAATTTCAGGGATATACAATCTCCTTAGGTCATCAATCTCACCCTAGTCATAGTTTTCGAGTTTTATGGATTTTCGTGCATCAATCTTTGCATGACAATATAATAAATACGGAAAACCTTTTGTTTTATTCTTTCGCTCGCATGTGATGCTCTTTTATGGTTTCCAAATGATGATGATGCTTAATGAGTTCATTATTTATTTTTTATTAATAAAACCTTTAATCGTAAGTTTGACCATTATATCATTATTCTTAATTTGCATTTATGTAACACTCTTTTACAATTATTGGACAATTCGACAGACAACATTCTGGTTATTGATTTTAACTCTTCTTTCATTGCATTATATTAACTTTTTAAGAATCATTACCTTTCATGACTTGTGAAAATAATAAGGGATCATTTCTAATTTATATACTATAATATGATTCTCGTAGATATACCACATAATAATCATAAATGACAAAAAAAATTTCCCTTTGAGATTTTCTAAAAACTATCAATTATGGTTGTTCAACAAGACTATTAACAATGATATCAATATTATGTGGGAGTTTAGCGATGTTATTTTGCCTTCGCCTTTATCAAATTATTCAATGATTTAAGTAACAACAATCTCTCGAATAATAAAGGAGTATTAAATTGTATCTCCTCTATATCAAAAATTAAATTTTAAGATTTTCAGTCCCGTTGATTCACCATTTTATAGAAATATTATATTACCAGATTTAACTATTTATGTATTATGATTATAGCAATAAGAAATGTACCCCTTTAAACTTTTCTAGATAAATCATAAAATATCCAAAAGTAGTTGTTAAATTTAATTTTCGTTTATATGAATTGAAGATCCTTATCTTTATATGACAATCTCAAATATGTAAAAATCGATCCATAACTCAAAAGAAATCGATGAAATTTATTTACTAGGAATCATATTTAAGATATACATAGCTATTCTTAGAGCTTCTTCTCACATTGATTCGGGTAGAAAGAATAATCCATCATGCTCTTAATCATATCTATAAGAGTATGGGTATCTTTCAGCAATCCTATTCTGTTGTGACACATATGGTAAATTAGACAAAATATGTATACTCTACTTTTTCAAGAATATAGTAAAATGACTAGAATTATAATTGGGTTCATTAAAAATACCTTAAAACCTATCACCCCTACTAGATATGATAATCTTGACTTTTCTATCTAATTGTTTCTTGACCTCATTTATGTATACTTCAAGAGTGTCAACAACATGAGACTTTATATGAATTAGATATATATAATTATATCTCGACAAGCTATCTATAAGGTGATAAAATGTCTCTCCTTAATAAGATAAAAACATAAAGTGACCTGGATCTCAAGGAGTTTATGAAACTATATTTTATTCTGATATTTAATTATAGGATCGTTGTAAACTCAAGATTCATATTAAAATTCTGTATAAACTATCATACAGAATTCGAAGCTTAACTTTTATTGATTCATACTAAGTTTACAATAATCAAAAGAGAAATAATTTTCTAACAATTCTAGGTAATGAACCCAAATTCCTAGAATTGTAAGAACATAATATGTATCCTCCATGAATCATCTCTAGGTGTAAGCAATAAACACAAACTATTATCCCTTTTGCTTTAAGATGATTCCCTATAACGATGAATATTTCATTCTTTTTCAATTTTTCATATTAAAATGAATCAATATTATTGATAACATATGTTGAAGCATTAAAATTAATCCACCAAATATTAGACAATGATTTTTATAATATTTGATTTCAACTATCCAAAGTCAGACTTACACATATTTCCTTTCAAACCAAATCTTATAGTCTTTCACATAACTTTCGTTGCTATGAAAATAGCTCTTTATTATGAAGAATATTCTTTTATGAGTTTATATAGTATTTACAGGCTCAGGTGACTTGCACTTCAACTTTCTTTTATTGTTACCTACTCCTTGAGTAGTACCCAAAATATTATGAGTCTTTTATATTTTAATTTTAATTCTTTCTGTGTACATATACTAGTCGACTCATTTAAGTTTCAATTATCCTTAATTAAAATTTAAATAAGTCAAACTAAGAAGAAAGATAATAAATTATGAGAAATGACTCAATTACAATCATGCTTAATTTTCTTGAGCTTATAGCTGTTGAGAAACCATGAAAGAGCATCACATGTGCAGCGAAAGAAAGAAAATAAAAATCAGTTTTCTAAGTGTATCAGGTCGTCATGCAAAGATTAATGCGCGAAAAACCTGCAAAACCAAAAATTATGATGTGTGAAAGATTGATTACATAGGGAGATTGTATATCCATGAAATTTCAAATCTAGATGGAGAGGATGAAGAAGGTCAAACATCCTCCTCTCTAGCGGTATCCACACTATGGATCATTATAGCGATGCTCCTGCAATCATAACCCAAAAACCGTAACTCTTGTACACTTTCTCACAACACTCATGGAAGAGGATCACATATCTTCTTCTTTACCCTCTCGCAGCAGGGAGAGGCTGGTCGACTCAAAAGATGAGGGGTGGAGGAGAATAGAAGGGGTTGGCTAAAAGTGTAGCCTATCACTATTGTGTCGCCCCTGCCTCCTATTTATAAAGAGCCACCAAAAACCCTAATGGATCCTGTCTTAATGGGTATTGGATCTCTATCCAATCACTCACGCCTCTTGGATTATTGGATCTCTATCAAATAATCTCAATTGGCCTTTAATTGAGCATTTTTTAAGGAGCCTATTAATGCTGGGTCTCATCCAATGAGAATAGGGGCTAATCGGATAACTCATATCCAATGCTCTACTCGTTGACGTTGAATCTCAAATTTTGATGATGAAATCAATAGGAGATTTTATTATCTATCCTGTGTTAGAGAAAGTGATGCAAGATTAACTATGATGGTGAAAAGGTAATACAATCAAATGTTGGGTCAGAGTCAAGTTTGGGCATCGAGCCAGGGTTCTGATGATGTAGTGGGAACTCATCGGGAGATCATCAGAAGCTCGCTGAAGGTGATCGAGGGCTTGTCGGGAGCTCGTTGAAAGCTCGCTGAAGGTGATCGAGGGCTTGTCGAGAGTTCGTCGGGGGCTCACCGAAGGTGATCGGGAGCTTGCCGGGAGTGCGATGGGAGTTCGCCAGAAGATGATCAAGAGACTCACGGGGAGTTCACCAGAGGATACTGGGAAGTTCGCCAGGAGTTCGGAAGATTAATTGACATATCGGTCGACAAAGGTGATTGTATTTGTACTCCTTAGTGTGTCATAGTTAGCATCAGTTGTTTTGAGTCCTAATTGAGTCCTAATTGAGTTAGATTTAGAAGAAATCTAAATTAACTTAATGTGAGGCAATTGGGTCCACTTTGGGTTAGATTTGAGCTTAGGTTGAGCTCATTTTGTTGACCTAGAAAAGGGTCAACAGGGGGTACAAGTTGGGTATACAAAAAATACTAAAAGTACTTTTTGCGAGATTCCCGGTGGTAGTATCGCCGCCTACCACCACCACCCTTATTTCTGGGACACTTTCAACGGTAGTACCGTCAGTGCTGGTAGTAGTACCTCCCATACTCCGGTTTTACGAATAGCTTTGAATTTTGGCTCGAATCTGAAGTCAATTGGGGTTTATAAATACCCTAAGTTTTCTTGCTTGGTTGAGCAAGAAAGTGGAAAGCAAAGTTGGTTAGAAATTATGTAAAATTGAGTTCTTCCCTTAAGTGCTTATTATAACCCTCGCATATTCTAAGCTTGGGGTTGATCTCTATAAGGGATCAGCCCTCCTGTAATACTATAGAGGTTCCCTCCTCTAAGGTATTCAGTTACAAAAGATGAAGAAAGATTGATCTATTCATGATAAAAAGTTTTTTTGGCTACAAGTATTTATATAGGGTCTTAAAACCCTAACTCATAATAGGACTCCTACTTTAACTAAACTAAGACTCCAACTCCTAATTTAACTCCTAATCAGCCCTAGAGAGAATCATAACTAAATGGAACTCTTCCTCTCTAACCCTAGCCGGCCTCCCTAATAGGTGGGGGCGACGGTTAGGAGACCCCCACTCCATGAGGACTCCTCTCTAACCCTAACTGACCTCTTCAAACAAGGTGGGTGGCAATTGATTTAGGATTTATTACATGCCTCAAGTTTTATTAACATCACGACTCAATGAACCTAGGACCCGATCCAGCTAGGGTCCTAACAGACCTGTCCTCTTCAAATCAGCCTTGTCCTCGAGGCTGAGGCCCATGATATAGAAATGCTAGTGTTGGTATAGATAGCATCATGGTCGTGAGGGCTATAGTTCCATTCGGCCAAGGGGGGAATCTTTCTTCACATTGAGAGGGGTGACGTTCATGTTTCATTTAGTCCTACATATGATCCATTTCTTACTCTGATTCTGCCACTAGAGGCACTCAATCTTCTTGCGGTCACGGGCCATGGATCGGCGATCATTATCAGGGAAGACTTCGAGCATCATTGTTCACTCCTAGGGGAAGCCATAGAAGTAGCCCGAGATCTCGGAGTGCCACATCAAAAACCATGGCGGATTTAGCAAGATGTAGCATTTTAGAAAAAACTTATCTATGGAGACAAAGGTGTAGGGATGAAGTGTCATAGCGGGGAAAAAATGCAGTTGAATAATCCGTGTCTTTGCCATCTCCTGGACGATCCTCTTAGCTTCGGTCTTCTGAGGATGTGGGCAGTAATTTGGTCGAGCATCAATTGGTGGTGAGTTCAGCGTAAGGGAGTTGGGTAGTTTGATAGGAGGTAGTCAGCTTGGTTTGGTGGAGGCACCTGAAATTTCAACAAGCTGTGGGAGAGGATTCATGTCTTTAATCTCCTGAAGTTCTTGAATTTGAATTGAGACGCCACTAGACTCTTTTTGTGGTACCTTCTCCGAGCATTGTGTTACAACTATAGTCGCTTTGCTCCCTCGTTTCCTACATAGGATCACCTATTTTCCTTTGTTGAAAAATTTCATGGTTAGTTTTGAAAAGTTCCAGGAAACATCTACTATCGTGGATAACCATTCAATATTGAGCACCACTTTATAATCTTCGAGAGAGAGGAGGAAAAATCAGTAATGATCTTTTAGCCCTTAGAAACAATTTCACCTGCAAGCACTTTTGGTTGCACTTCAGGATTCGGCCATCAGCTACCTTGACGTGGAACTTGCTGCAATCTCCATTTTAAAGCATCAATTGGGTAGCAACCTTGTTCATAAGGTTGTTGGTGCTCCTGGTCTCGATGAGGACGATGACATGCTTCTGCTTAAGGAATCCTTGAATTTTCAATGTTTGCGGGTTTGCATAGTCGGCTAGAGCATGAGTCTTATGATCACTCGGTTGTAGGTCCTTCTTCATGTTCTCCTCCTCAGGTTCGAGGTCCTCCTCTTCACATTCGGGTTCTTCAATATCATGAGAAGCTTCCCCTTTTTGTAGAGGTGGTTGCGGCTCCAAAGTTCGTTGCAATGCCAACATAAGCCCTTCATGGTCATGTCGTAAAGTTCTTCTCTTGTTAACTTCTTCGACTGAGGTGGCCGGTTGGTGGTAGATGGGGCCGAGGGTCTCTATGTTGCTGGTTGGGTGGTGGCTTTGATCCTCTGAGCATCTTGGTTTAGCCTTTCTCCTTGTAGTCACATGAAGGAGATAACTACCATCAAATGTATAGAGCTATCGTGCTTTGACTTCTCCTCGAATCTCTGACTTTAGCCCCTCGATAAAAGTCCCCAATAGTTATTTTTCTGACTAGTCCCTGGCTTGGTTAGAGAGTCTTTCAAACCTAATTTGGTACTCCTGAACTATGGAGGTCAGACGGATTTTTGCAAGTTGACCATTGATGTCGTCGTACTTGGATGGTCCAAAGCGGCATAGTAGTCCGTTCTTCAATTATCTCCATGTTGGGACTCTATGGGTGTGCTTGTACCAATCATACCATTGTATGACATCTCCTTCAAGGTGGATGACAGCGATGTCCACCATGGAAGCATTGAATCTCGGATTTTGATGATGAAATCAATTGATGGGTTATTGATATAATAAGGATTGTTAGAATTGATTGATGCAAGATTAATTATGACAGAATGATTATTACAATCAGGATTGGCCAGGGTCAAGTCCATGCATCGGGTCGATGCGGTTGAGAACTCGTCAGGAGTGCATCGGGAGCTCACCGAGGGTATCGAGAGTTTGCTAGGATGGCGCAAGAGAGTTCGTCAAAAGAAGACTGAGACCCACTGAAAGATTGTTGGGGGTAGCTGAAAAGCTTGCTGAGAGTTAGGATCTTGTAATGAATGTTTGACAATTATGATTATATTTAATTAAGTCATAATTAGCATCATGCAAGACTAACTATGATAGGAGCAATAGAGTTACTATCAGATGATGGGCCAAGATCAAGCTTGAGCATCAGGACGGGTTTGGACGATGCAGTGGGACCTCGCGGGGAGTTCACTAGGAGATTCACTGAAGGGATCGGGAAGCTTACTGGGAACACGCTGGGAGATCGTCGGAAGAAGACCAGAAGACTCGCAGCAAGAATGTCGGAGGCTACTGGATTAGCGAGATTTAGGTCTTGATTATCTTGATTGGTCATTAAGTGTTGTAATCATTGAGTCATAGTTAGGGTTTAAGTCCAAATTGAGTTAGATTTTGAAGGAACTCAATAAGGTAATCGGGTCTACTATTAGGGTTTGATTGAGCTCAGGTTGAGCTCAATTGGTTGACCAAAGGGTTGGTTAACATCAGGTTCAAGCCGAAATTCGAAAAGTGGAGGGAACCAATATTGCAGAAATTCCGACGGGTAAACCGTCGGTGAGCGACGGGTGTACCGCTATCACTTAGGTTTTTGGGCGGCTGACGATGGCTGATCCACCCAAGCTAGTCAGTTGAACCGTTCGTACCCAGGAATTTGGGTACTTTGGGCAGTTGACCCGCCCAAGGTCGACGGGTAAATCGCTCGTACCCAAGTGTTCAGGCGGCTGAGCCGCCCAGGTCGACGGGTGAACCGCCCGTACCCAGATTTTCCGGATACGGTTAGATTTTGGCTCGAAAAATCTGAAGCAACTTGGGGCCTATAAATACCCTAAGTATTCTTGCATTATATACAACACTTCTAAGGGAAAAATTCTGTGAAAAACTTGTGTGAAGTGTAAGAAAAAGAAAAGGGGTAAGGGAGAGAGCTTAGAGTTATAAATCTTGTCTCCCTTGTAAGCTCAAGTGTAAGGGTTTGGTCTTCACCCAAAGAAGATCGGTAGTGGAGGCCGGTGTGCCTCAAGAAGGAGGACTCAAGAGTGGACGTAAGCCTTTGGCGCCAAATCACTATAAAAATTATGAGTGGTTCTTTGCTTTCATTGATTACATAATTCTTATATTGAAGCTTCTGATTTATCTCAACTCTTAGAAAGCAAAGTTTTTATGATAAATTCTTTCCTTCAAATGTTGCTTATCTTTCCGGATTGATTATTATCTTAGTAACTTTTCTTAATTCACTCAATCATTTAATTAAGAACGAAAAGCTTCGGTTTCCTATCTTGTTTTAATCGAAAAGATTTCATCTAGAAAGAATATTTACACTTGCACTAATTCACGCCCCCCCCCCCCCCCCTCTTAGTGCCATTCCATCTCACGTCCTCCCATGTTCAATGAGACATATTACACATATTGGAAAATACAAATACGTATTTTTCTCATCTTATTGGACTTTGATTTATGAAATATAGTTGAGAATGAATTTGAAAAATCTTCTAAACTAATGAACGAGTTGAATGATTTGGAGAAGAAAACTTTCTCTTTAAATGCTAAGGCTATGAATGTCTTGTTTTGCGCCTTAGATAAAAATAAATTTGATCGGATTTCTTATTTTGATTCGGCTTTTGATATCATGCATTAGAAATAGCATATGAAAGTATACTTAATAAATGAATCATTAAATGAAAATACTTCTAAAAATAAATAAGAAGAACACCTTATGAACCAGAGGGAATGTGAACCGAGAAGAACACATGACTCCTCGAGTGAAATCTCGAGTGATGAGGACCTTAAACTTTTGATAAATGAGCCAAAAGAATTAACGAACTTAAACCTTAAAAATAATGTAAAGATGGACAAAACCTCTTGCTATGAATGTAAGAAGCCGAGGAGCTCCAAAGATCAAATGCATAATCAAGAAGTGGAGAACCTTACTCTTATGGCTATCAACGATGAGGTTAGTGAGCCTTAAAATATTTTATTTTTATAATTATTAAATATGTTTCATGACTTGTTTGATGAGTTTAGAAAACTTAGCAAGTCTTTTAAATTTGTTAAAGTTGATCATTATTTATTAGTTAAAAGACTTGAGGAAATGCATGATTCCTTAGCATCACATAAACCATGTTCTAAATGTGATATTCTAAAGAATATTAAAGAAGAAAATTACATACTTAAAACAACACTAGAGAAATTTGAGATAGAGAATAAATCCCTAAATATGATCCTTGCCAATAAGGGTCATATTAATAACAGAAATGACATAGGCTTTGTTAGCAATGTTCAACAAAAGCCAACCATCTTTATAAAAGGACCTATATTAAATGTGTCACCAAAAATCAAATGTAATTTTTGTGTAAGTTTAGGACATATGGCTATTTAAAAATTATAGTCCTCACAAGTTAGTTTGAGTTACATTTAAAAATTATAGTCCTCACAAGTTAGTTTGAGTTACTAAAGGAACCATAAACAATCTTATACCATTAGAGAAAATGGGAAGAACATGTCATGAAGGACCCAATGTTAAATGGGTACCTAAATTAAACCCTTCCATAATATAAAGTTACATCCTAATAAGGCTAAAAGCACTAAGTAATGTTTTGAAAGTATATGCTCAAGACACATGATTTGAGATCTAATACTCTTTCAAAGCTCACTAGCCTACGTAAATAAAAGAAAAATTATTGAAAATAAAATTATTAGTAATGAATCTTAAGGATGATTCTTTGTTATAATTAATCTTGATTGCTCTTAATGATGCATAATCTTTGCATAGCTAGAGCATGCTAGAATTAGAAATGAGAAAGTTTAGTTAACTTAAATAAAAGTCATATGTATGAAAGAAAGATTTTGATGATGATTATTGTATTGATGTGTATTAACTTGTGTTGATGATTTGTGTTATTTTTGAACCTAAAAATCATATATGAAATCATCTTTCTTTAAAAGAAAAACTTCTTGATAACATGATAGAATCTTCCAACATACAAAAATCATTTGATTCAAAAATAAGTCAGAGCTTTTGTTTGAAAATATTTTATTGCCATGATAATAATGAAATTTTATTTTTGACTTTAAATGTCATTGCATTCTTGAAATAAATTTCAAAAAAGGATAATTCTTCTTTTTTATCCCATGAATCCTTCAATAAAGATAAAATGATACATTTATTATTGAATCTCTTTAACTACAAAAATGAATTAGAAAACTTTAGCTATTTTCTTTTGGAAAACAATCTATGATGACTTTATTGAAATTTTTCGAAAAGTGATTTTGATGATGATTTTGGATATGTTTTCAAATGATTTTATTTTAAAGAATGGATATGTTTGAATCTAGCTAACATTATTGATATTTTGATAACTTAAATCATGACCATGAAATCTTGAAAATTAAAATTGAGATCTTTACATAAACCAAGATTGTTTACTAAGATTCCTTCCATTTATTAGAGAAAAGCTTTTATCCTAATCATGATCTTGACTTCTCAATATTTATAACTTGATATTTCTATAAGGATCAAAATCCTTCTTTTTGATCTCCTAAGATTTCAAAAGCTTTAAAATTTTATCTAGGAAGAAACGTGTCAAAATAAATCATGTTCTTAGCATTTATGATTTGATAATAATATTCTTCATGACATGATTAATAATAATATTTCTTAAATTTGTGATAAGTTAAAAATTGAAAGAGATTTGTATTATCATAAATATTCCCTTAATTTTTTGACTTGACTTATATGTTATGGGAGTCACGTTATTGATCTCTATAATTTTCTATTTTAAATAAAAATATAATTTATGATCTTAACAATATTAATTAAAATTATTATCAAGGATCATTCTTCTTTATTAAAAAGATTTATCTTGGAAGAATTGAGATTATCCCCTAAAACTCATTTTATTATTCACAAAAAAGGGGAAAAGAAACTTATTAAACGAAATCATATCTTTTGATATTTAAAATTTTGATTTATTTTTAATGACATGATCTTCTACTTTTTGGCGTCATTTGAATATGGATGTTAAGAAGAAATTATGCAATCATATTTTTTTTTATATTAACAAAGGGGGAGATAAAATTATCAATATGATAGGAAGCAAATTTCATATGATAACCTTGAATTAGAAAAAATGTGCTTATAAGAAAATTTAGAATTTTCTAAATACATGTAAAATGCATATTTCATAATTTGAGCTTGATGTATTATCATATTTTTCTTTGAATTTCTTGGATTTTATAAATTACAGTTCTTATCAAAATATGCATGCAAAATTATTGATTAACAATTTAAGCTATCATGTTTTCTTTGGAATTGTTGATGCTTATTATCAAAATATAAATGAAAGGTGATATACAAAAATACATGATTTGCTATTTATGTTAGAAAATCACACAATTTAAATGCTTGTGGGGCTCTTAATTCTTCTTAGATTTCTTAGATTTTTTAGCTCACTTTTGAAATCACTCTAGTTAAAATGAACATAAGAAGAGGATTCAAATTTTTGAGATAAGATTTTTTAAAAGATTATTCTTGTTTCATGAATCTTGATGAATGTTTACAAAGAGAAATATATATAATATAAACTTTTATGATACTTGAAATAAGTCTTTGATATTAAATCTTTGATGAATCACTTGATGTGCTACTCTTGATTTAAATAAATTAAATTACATGGGTAGATATTAATTCTTGGATTTTGAAATTTACATCTAAAAAATTGAGCCCTATGTTTGTGATACAATGTCTCTAACCCCATTTCCTTGTTTCTTATTTGTTATTTAAAGAAAGGGAAGAAAATTATTTCATAAGAAAATTATCAAGGGGGAGCAAAATTTGTTTGCTTGCATCATGTAAATTGCTAGCTTGAATATTACAAAGGAAGCAAAAATTTGCTAGCTTGTACTTCTCAAATAATAAGAAATAACTCACTAGCTTTATTTGCTACGTTTTCTTGAAATTGATATAAGATGGATTTGTTGAGCTCATATTCAAAATTTTTAAAATCTTATATCTACAATATTGAGGTTGAGAGTTAAAAATGTCAAATCATGAAAATATAAAAATTGATAATCTAGATTTAATGATATTAAGCCTTTTTGTGATAATGTTTTTGAAAACATTCTCCATGTTTTTATCTTATTGTTTACAAAAATAAAATGAGGAGAAATTTTGCATGATATTATCTTACAAATTTATTTGCTACCCTTGCTTGAAATCACATGAGATGTTTTTAAATGATGTTTGGATCCTTGAGTAGCACCTAAATTCTTGAATCTTCTTGAATATCTTAGATCCTTGAGCTTATTTTCGAAATTCATCTCCACAACTTGAAAGCTATACATAATGATGTTTTATAACTCCTCCCTTATTTTCTTTCCTTCTTGTTCACAAGAGAAAGAAAATTCTTTATGACTCATTTTAGGGGGAGTAAAAACTCATGTGCCTTAAAATTCTAAGTCCTATATTTCACCTTTTTATTGATGTTAAAGGGGAAGAAATATACATTGATGACACATGATATTAATTATATACATTGATATAGATATGGATTGATATATATTGGATATAGATATGAGTGCATAATTCTTTTTTACTCATGATTTGATATCTTGATATGCAAATATGGGTAAAAATTTATATAGAATTTTGATTGCTTGAATTTAAGAGTGTGTGATTCTCTTAAATATAAGTGGCATGAATTTAGGGGGAGTTAGGATTAACTCCTGTCATCAATTGATTATCATCATAAAAAGGGAGAGATTATTGAATCTCAAATTTTTATGATGAAATCAATTGATGGGTTATTGATCTGACAAGGATTATTAGAATTGATTGATGCAGGATTAATTACGACAGAATGATTATTACAATCAGGATTGGCCAAGGTCAAGTCCATGCATCGGGTTGATGCGGTTGAAAACTCGCTAGGAGTGCGTCAGGAGCTCACCGAGGGTATCGGGAGTTTGTCAGGATGGCGCAAGGGAGTTCACCAGAAGAAGACTGAGACTCGCCGGAAGATTATCGGGTGTAGCTGAAAAGCTTACTGGGAGTTAGGATGGTCTTATAATGGATGTTTGGTAATTATAATTATATTTAATTAAGTCATAATTAGCATCGTATAGGACTAACTATGACAGGAGCAATGAAGTTACAACCAGATGATGGGCCAAGATTAAGCTTGAGCATCGGGACGGGTTTGGACGATGCAATGGGACCTCGCCGGGAGTTCGCTAGAAGATGCACCGAAGGGATCGGGAAGCTCGCTGGGAACACACCGGGAGATCGCCGGAAGAAGACCAGAAGACTCGCAGTAAGAATGCTGGAGGCTCCTGGATCGGTGGGAGTTAGGTCTTGATTATCTTGATTGGTCATTAAGTGTTGTAATCATTGAGTCATAGTTAGGGTTTGAGTCAAAATTGAGTTGGATTTGGAAGGAATCCAAATCAACTCAACAAGACAATCAGGTCCACCATTGGAGTTTAATTGAGCTCAGGTTGAGCTCAATTGGTTGACCAAAGGGTTGGTCAATATCAGGTTCAAGCCGAAATTCGATAAGTGGATGGAACCACTTTTGCGGAAATTTCGATGGGTAAACCGTCGGTGAGCAGTAGGAGTATCGCCGCCGCCTAGGTTTTCGGGCGGCTGACTCACCCAGGCTGGGCGGTTGAACTGCCCGTACCCAGGAATCTGGGTACTTTGGGTGATTGACCCGCCCATGGTCGGTAGGTAAATCGCCCCGCCCAGATCGGCGGGTGAATCGCCCGTATCGGGATTTTTCGGATACGGTTGGATTTTGGCTCCAAAAATCTGAAGCAACTGGGGGCTATAAATATCCTAAGTATTCTTGCATTCTATACAACACTTCTAAGGGAAAAATTATATGAAAAACTTATGTGAAGTGTAAGAAAAAGAAAAAGGGCAAGGGAGAGAGCTTAGAGTTGTAAATCTTGTCTCCCTTGTAAGCTCAAGTGCAAGGGTTTGGTCTTCACCGAAAGAAGATCGGTAGTGGACACTGGTGTGCCTCAAGAAGGAGGACTCGGGAGTGGACGTAGGTCTTTGGCGCCAAACCACTATTAAAATTGTGAGTGGTTCTTTGCTTTCATTGATTATATAATTCTTGTATTGAAGCTTCTTAATTATCTCAACTCTTAGAAAATAAAGTTTTCATGATAAGTTCTTTCCTTCAAATGTTACTTATTTTTTCTGGATTGATTATTATCTTAGCAATTTTTTTTAATTCACTCAATCATTTCACTAAGAACGAAAAGCTTTGGTTTTCCTATCTTATTTTAATAAAAAAGATTTCATCTAGAAAGAATATTTACACTTGCACTAATTCACCCCCCTCCCCCCCCCCCCCCCCCCCCCCCCCCCCCCCCCCCTTCCTCCCTCTTAGTGCCAATTGATCATAACAAGAAGCCTTCGGGGTTCGGTGACAACAGAAGTAGCATTTCACATGCGAAAGCTATCTCATCGGGTCTCCATCTTCCCATCAGGGAAAGTCCACCAGCATGCGTGTAGATGCTGGTTCTATTGTGCGTTCTTCTTTCTTCGGAGGGTTCTCCTTTCACTCAAGACTCTTGCCTTGCTATGATCTCGTCAGGCTCAGTGATCATCCAAATTTGAATTCTACGAAGAGAGCGCGTAGTATATTCTCTATACGCATCTCGAAGGCTTGCAACTTGGCATCGATCAGATCTACAAATGCCATGGTGTAAGACCCTAGATTTGTGGTGTCAAGATCCTTCTCTTGCTATTAGGTCAATGGTATGAACTGGTTGGGTGGATTGGTGGCTGAAAGAGGTGGTGGATCAAGGGTAGATGACTACCGTTTGGGGCTGATAGGTTATTATTTTTGGTTGCTATTGGGGCTATGGTTTGGAGCTCTATAGGGGCTGTAAGGGGGGTTTGGTGATAGAGGTTTAGGGTTAGAGGGGTAGCTTAAGATTTCTATTGATGGCAGCAACTGGTTTGGTAGGGATTGGTGGCCGAAAGTGTGATGGATCAAGGTTGCGGTTTAGGGTTGATAGCTTGCGATTTATGTTGCTTTTGGTGTTGCTATTTAAGGGTGTTATGGAGGCTAGAAAGGATTTCAGTGATAGTGGTTTGAGGCTAGGAAGGAAGGTTTAGAGTTGCTATTACGGGAAGTAACCGGTTTGGCAAGGTTCACCTGTTGGTGCAGCAAGATATGCCAAAGGGTAATGCTGCAAGATTCTTCATCAAGAAACAAAAATTTTATGACGAAAAAATTTCAGCAGTATGCTAAGGGTTTTAGGATCATTTTGATAGCAAGAAATAGATGAGGATGATAACAAGTTGACGGTTATAACATCGTCAAAGATGGGTTAGATATACAATAAGAAACATCGACAATTTTGGCAATAGAATTCTCGTCGAAAAGTCACTAGTTTTGCGATGTAAAGTTTTCAGCAGTTACGTCAAAGACTTAAAGGAGAACTCGATGAGAAACCACTGATAAACAAAGCCAAGCCTGACACGGGAGTGCCTAAGTTGCTAAAATAAGTTTGTATGCAAATTGTTGATCTTTTCTTGAACTTTCCTCTGGAAATTATGTTGAGAAGTCATCGTTTCTCCGATATAAAATCTGTTCGGTAGGACTACACATCGTAGCACATTTTTTTTGTCGAATTCTATCAAATTTGAGTGTTATTTTTTATGAGATTTCAGACTCTCTTTTTCTCATTATCAAACCCTACCATACTCACTAAAAACCCTTCAAAACCCTACCCTAAACCAAAACCAAACAACCACCCAAATCAACCCTAAACCGCAGCCTACTCCCATCCAAGCCGATTCACCGTCCAACCGGCCACCCCTTCTCCAAAATTCTCATGCCACTAACCCGACAACAAAAGAAAGATCTCAATATTACAAATCTAGAGGCATACACCATGGCATCAGAGGAGACCATCAACTCCAAGTTCGAAGCCTTTGAAAGCCGCATGGAGGAGAAGATGCGATCAATTTTCGCCAAATTCAGCATGGGCCGACTATCAAGCCCAAGGAAGTCACACCATGGAGAGGCTTTAGATTGATGAGATGATCCTCAAGAGCATGGACATATCACCTCTAATCCCAACAATCCACGCATGAAGGTTGACTTCTCAAGATGGGAAGAAGGAGACCCGATCGGATGGATCTCGCGCGTGGAGCACTATTTTCGGTTCTATCGAACCGCCGACGCTACACGGGTGGAGATTGCTGCCATACATCTCGAGGGAGATGCTATTCAGTGATTCAATTAGTTTGAACACACCCATGGAGGACTCTCTTAGCAGTGATTCAAGGAAGGACTACTAAACCGCTTCGGACCGACCAATTTCGACAACATCGATGGATAATTGGTAAAGATTCATCAAACCTCTACAATACAATAATACCAAACTAGGTTTGAGCATTTATCTAACCAAACTGAGAATTAGTCTGAGAAACAACTTTTAGGTACTTTCATTGAGAGCCTAAAGCCGGAGATCCGAGGAGAAGTAAAGGCACGACAACCGTACACACTTATGGCGACGATTTTCTTCGCGCGTATCCAGGAAGAACGATTGAACCACGAGGTACAAAGGACAATGGTCACTCCCCGACCAGCCATGCTGAGGCCTACTGCCCCCTCTACTGCCATCCAAGCCCCCACACCAAAAAAGTTGACAAGAGATGAGCTTCGCGAACGATCGGCTAAGGGGTTGTGTTGGCATTGCGACGAACCATGGAGTCGCGAACATCGCTGCAAAAAGGGCCGACTCCTCATGATTGAATCAGTGGATGATAAGGCCAATGAAACATCTAAAGAGGCCCTTAAACTTGAAGAAGAATCCATGGAGGAAGAGTCCCAATCGGCCGACTACGTAGTGCACATGTTGGCCGGCTACTCCAACCCGCGGACAATGAAAGTTGGAGGACTTCTAAAACAACAACCCATCACCGTTCTCATCGACACGGGCAACACAAATAACTTCCTCAATAGTAAGGTTGCTGCATGTTTGGCGCTTCAAATTGAAAGTTGCAACAAGTTCGATGTAAAGGTCGCCGACGATTGAATCTTCAATTGCAACCAACGGTGCCTGTGGGTGAAACTACTCCTCCAAGACCAAGAAGTGGTAGTTGATTTCTTCCTCCTACCTATCAATGATTATGAAGCCATACCCAGGATCGAATAGCTCACAACACTCAATGATATCTCCTGGAATTTTTCTAAATTAATCATGAAATTTTATTACAAAGGGAGACAGGTCATATTACGAGGCAAGCGCGGGAGCCAAATTTCTACTGTTTCGTCGCAACAAATAGAGAAAGTTTTGCACAGAGCACATGGTGGATTTTTTATGCATATCTAATAGCTATCTAAGGGGGAGAATATACAAAATTCAGATCCTAAGCTTGCCCTCTTGCTGGATGAATTTACGGACGTTTTCACGGAGCCGCGTGAGCAACCCCCTAACTAGTCGCATGACCACTGTATTCCTATTCTGTCGAGCAAATCTCCAACAAATTTGCATCCACACCATTGCCCTTACTTGCAGAAGGATGAGATCGAGAACATCGTCAAAGAGATGCTTGACACTAGGTTGATTCGACAGAGTTGTAGCCCTTATTCTTCACCGGTGTTGCTAGTGCGCAAGAAGGACGGTACATGACGAATGTGCATTGATTATCGGGCCTTGAACGCATCACCGTCAAGGACAAATATCTTATACAAGTCATAGATGAGTTCTTGGATGAATTAAAAGGAGCTCGAGTCTTCACTAAATTGGATCTCCGTTCCGGTTATCATCATATTCGGGTATGCACTAAAGATGTTTCGAAAACTACATTCTGCACGTATAACGACCACTACGAGTTTCTGGTAATGCCTTTCAGACATACGAATGCTTCTTCTACTTTCCCAAGCCTGATGAATGACATCTTCCAGAGTTGTCTACGTAAATTCGCATTGGTGTTCTTGATATTCTCATTTATAGCCATACACTTAATATACATTTTTAACACTTATGAACTGTTCTAACGATTCTTCGGGAGAATACTTTTTATGTTAAACAACCAAAGTGCAGCTTCTTACAGCGTAAAGTGGAGTATCTTGGGCACATTATATCAGAGGATGGAGTGGCGGTAGACCCGACGAAGATCGAGGCAATGCAAGGATGGTCGAAACCTACAAACATAAAATTATTGCGCAGCTTCCTTGGACTCACGGCTACTACCATAAATTTATGAAAGATTATGGAAAGATTAGTGCCCTGCTTATGTCCTTACTAAATAAAGACTTCTTCTTGTGGTCGGAACAAGCTTCTACAGCCTTCGAACGACTCAAGGCCGCCATGACGACGACGCTGGTCCTAACATTGCCTGATTTCAATCATATTTTTGTCATTGAGGCTAATGCGTCAGGAGTTAGAATTGGGGCTATTCTTATGCAAGAAGGTCCATGGCACAAAAGATGAGTAAAACTAGAAGAATTATAATTTATGCTCACGCCAGATTGGGCTCTCATCATCCTGAACCATACTAGAGGGCAGTCACCATTCCAGAAGAAAGATTGGCTATCACTAAAGACTAACCATATAGCAGCACATACAAAAAAAGAAACGACCTCCCGATAAACTTCAGAATGGATAAAAAATTAAAGCAAGTTTTTCTACACCTCCAGCCTGATCAGCAGGAAACTCGAGCCTTAATGAAGTAGTCTCCCTATTTCTTTGGGCCTTGCAAAATTGGGGATCACATTGGGGCCCTAACCTGGAGATCAGATTCACGTACCAGATCAAGATTACAATTGATCCACCAGGTATCCCACCACAAATGGAAATTTAAAGAAGATGACTCAACCCAAATCCTTCCAACTAACACCCAGCTAATGAGGAGGCCAAAGTTCAGTTGATGATAGTCTGAGAATCATATGAGGAGCTCATAGAACCTCAGCCTTGAGGACAAGGCTGATTTAAAGAGGGCGTGTTTAATAGGACTCCAACAGGGTTGAGTCCTAATCACTTAGAAGTAATCAATAAGAACCTTGTGAAATTGTAATAAAATCCCACCTAGTCACTTCTATCCTATAAAGAAGTGTGGCTAGGATTTATTTTGGGGCCTTAAGGCTCAATGGTCGTCGCCCCCTTTACTGGGCTAATCGGCTAGGATTTCCCCTTGCTTAGGTTAGCTACAGAGCCAACCTAGCCGCCACCTATTCCCTCTAAAACAGGTAGGCTATAGAAGGGGTAAAAGGATAATTTTAGTTAGGCAAGCACTCCATGGGCTAGGGTTTGCAATCTTATATCATGATGTAGCCGCCTCCTCTCTTTTATCAAGCAATTATCAATTTTATTTCAGCCTTGTGCCGAATCTAGGAGGGAGAAACCCCTACAGTGTTCCAAGGGTTGATCCCCCTCAAGGGTCAAAATATATAGAGCTCCTTCTGGGATTCTATCAAAAGGTCAGCCTCCCTGAAACCTCCTAGGGTCCCTTAGAACCTATAAAAGAGAAAACGGGCCAGAGAAAGTATTTCCCACGGGATCCGCAAGCAACGACTTTAGCAAACACTTTATATAGCTAATACAAATTATAATAATAGACTTTACATGCTCTGAACGGTTGCACACAAAGGAACAAGGTCCATTACAGTTCAAAGCCTCTACAAGTGTCGACATGACACAACTCCCATTTATAAGCCGAAACATGCCACAAAAGCTAACCAAACAAGGGCTGCCAATTCTACTACAAGCCATTGTACAAAGCATGTAGAAAAATCAATAAACACGGACAAACATAAGCATTACATCGAACACCTTGTTTATATTTTTATCTGTGACAAGATGGTATAGGAGATTTTATCCATTGGACCTGTCTGTCCTCAGTTACCATGTATCTATAATCTCTCATCTATCTATTACCCTAAAGACTATAGATGAGGCATGCTTCTATTAGGCCACATACGAAATTTGTCCGAGTATCGCTCTAATTTGATTCTCATGGAGAACTCCCCCTCTCTCAATCCGAATGACCCCGACCGAGGATTTGTCCTAGCGATAACACATGAGATATTTCTCTCGTGATATCAATAGTGGATGATCCTCTATTGATACCCAATTATCTTCGTAAGGTTATTTACCAATCCCGATAACATGTATCAAATCTGAAACTTTTCGAAGAGTACTTAAACAAGATATCCTTAGTGTCTCAAGTCTAAGGACCAGACACACATCTAGGACTAGGAAATTGCTATCTGACAATAGGTATCATTAATCATCCAGTATTTTATAAGCAGATCAATTAGTAAACTCATTCTCTAATGAGCATTTACATTATATTCATAGTGTCTCCACACAAGTGGCTATGCGACTAGCTGCCTCCATCAAATGGACGGGTATACAATATATCAGTCTATGCGGTTATCTCGATGTCCCTCTCAAGCAACCTATGACCGAGATTATTTAGGATCTATTTTTAAAGGTGAATCAGTCTCATTATCATGATCTCATCACGATCTAATTCTCATTGCACAGAACCAAGAACATCACAATATATGTATTTAACATATAATATAATATGAGAATATGCTAATAATTATAGTGTAAAAGATTATACGGTGTATCACAAGTGTCATCACTCACGTGATTGACCTGTAGGGCACCTGTAACTAGTAATTGAGGCATGATAGTGCTCCCACTAAGGCCGAAGCAGGTTTACCTCTGTCGTATAAGGAGGAGACTCTCTAGAAGAGGAATAAAGAGCTCGTTTTTGCTTCCCTATAAGGGTTATCGAAAGGTGGCACCCATGATGTTAGACCCTCCTTTTAGCGTCAGAATAATAGTGTCATGAGTACTGTTAACAGTTGAGTCAGCCCGATAGGTTCTCTGCCGGAGGTGCAGGTTCACATTGGGGTTCCTTCTTGGATGATGGAAGGTTTTTGCAGCAGTGCAAAGGCATTTCAGATGTTGTCTTATGGCGGGTGTTTGACCTTGAGCTGCTCGAATGAGTGGGGGAGGGTCTTCTGAGTCAACGGGTCCTTCCTCCTAAGATAGAATAGTCTTGATGTTCGCTAGTGGTAAGCAAACGACCCTGCATTTAGGCCAACATCGGGATTACCCGGCATGGCCTCTCTGACACTCAAGTCAGCAGAGGAGAAGATGCAATGACATAAGTTGTAAGAGAGTAGAAGGATGTTGTGTACGTGCCCACTTGGGGTTCCTTCTATACTAGTTTGCAGGCTTTTCTCACTGGTTGGCTCAAATCTGGTGGCCTAACAACCTGATCATCCTGAATTCGAATTAGATAAAAGGATTACGATGTCATCTAGGTGCTGATGACATGAAGTCCTGTCTTTGTGACAGACAAGCTAGCAGGTACTAGATTCACCCCTATCAAGATCAAAGTCAGAGTGCCAACTTAGAATTAGTATTTGAGTTTTGAGATTCATGCATATAAGTAATTTCTTTTAAATTTATAACAACCATAGGAAGAATTAATCTTTGTTCTCAACATCTATTACTTCCCAACTTTGTTTCAGCTAATCAGGTTCAAGTGTCATTTCTGTTTTGTGTAGGTTTAGCGAGTACACATCAGCATTCCTACATGTTTAATGGTTTCAAATTATCCACTAAGCCAATGAATATGCCACTTGTAATTCTCCATACGCAGGCTTAGCATCTCGATATGATATTTCTACTGTAAAACTAATAGAGTTAGCCATTTGCTAGCAAGCACTAAAAAAAAAAAAATTTGTCAATTGGTGAAAAAAAGATTTCATGTGGGATTAGGGAATTTAATCCATTTATGATAACCAATTACAAAAACGGAAAAATCAACAAATAAATTATATTTAGTTAGTTTTATATTTTTATGATAAGTAAGCTCAAGGCTTACATTAATCGTTATAACAGTTGAGATAAATACATTGATATTCTGTATTAATGCACTTAGAAAATTTCTTTTATGATAATAAGGTTATTCAAGATAATAATATATATTTAATTCAAACTTGTTATTGGTAATTATGTGTGTGGTTAACCTAAGTTTCTCAGACGATGTTAATGAAACTATAGTTTAGGGAGACCGTAATCCATACCTATTAATAGCGATAAATAAGCTATTTCAAAAAGCATTAAGGCTTCGTAAGGGTTAATATGGAAAATTGCCGGAAAAATAAACATAAGAATGATTTTGATTCTGTCACGTCACTGTCATTATTATATAGTTTTGAAGGTGAGAGAGATATTGAGTGAGAGAGAGAGAGAGAGAGAGAGACCAACAAGGACGGCGTGAGGGAGGTCCTTGTCGCTCTCCCCTGCTCCTTCGTGCTCCCACTGGGATCTTGCGATCCCTCGCTCGAGAAGGAAACGATGAGTCATTAAGCGCCCACTTCTACGTCTTCTCCTTCCCCACCCCCTCGATCGCCAAAAGGTCCCCTGATCGCAGCCCTAGCCCTAACATCTCACCTCTCCACCTGTCCTTCCATGGCCGCCGCCGCCGCCGCATCGTCCTCAGCCTCTGCTGAGGCTGATCCCTCGTCAACGTCCGCCTCCCCACGCGCCGCACGGACCGTGCGTCAACCCTGGTCCCACGTCGTCCGCGGCGAGCCTGAAGCTTCTGCGGCCGCCGCCCTACCTCCCCCCTCCTCTCCTCCGCCTCAGCCGCAGGCTGCCACAATCCACTCTCCGGAGGCCTCCGATCGGTCACCTCGGAAGTCGCCGCCGGAGGACGTGGCTCCGTCGTCATCGGAAGCTGCCCGCGGGAAAAAGCCGGCCTGGAAACGGCCACTCAATGACGAGATCGAGGCGGGCTCCGCCGTGATGGGGGGCGCCGCCTCCTGGCCTGCCCTCTCTGAATCCGCCAAGTCCGCTTCCGCTACCAGATCATCGTCCTCCGATGTTTTGAAACCCCTTTCCGATGGATCCCTCGCTGTGCCCCCGGTGAGAGTTTCGAAATATTGGTCAAGAACCTTATGTTTAGATGGAAGTGGCCTGAATCTATGCATGCTGTTCTAGTTATCTATTATTATGATTCTATCAACTTCGTTAGCAAAATTTGCAAGAACTTTTAGATTGAAGTGATCTAAATCTAAGCATTCTGTTCTGATTATCTATTATTATGGTTCTATATTGTACTTAGGAGCCTGCAATTTCAACTCCTTCACCAAAGCCTAACTTGAATCCATCTTCAACCCCGAAGCCTAACTTGAATCCGTCTTCAACCCCGAAGCCTAACTTGAATCCGTCTTCAACCCCGAAGCCTAAATTGAATCCATTGTCAACCCCAAACCATGTGGCATCTGAACGCCATCAATCAATGAATCAAGGTGGCGGTAGTGGAATTGGTGCCCTTGCTGTTGGTGGAGCAGAATTGCCCTCACCACTACCGACTTCAGCACCTCTGCCTCAGGTTAACCTGGCCAACCAGGCACCCCAAGCACCCCCAGAACTCACGACTCAAGATCAAGCTGCTGCCAGTTTGGACCATGGTTCCAGGGGACTTGGATTGGGATCACAGGCTTACAATGGTGGTGACCACCAGAGAAGCTATGGTGGCAACAGGCGGTGGAACAATGGTGGTGGTTCTGGGTATCACAACAGCAACTATGGCAATCGCCGTGATCAGGAGCGTGGTGGCTATGATGGATATCGTAGGAATGCTGGTGGGAGGGACTTCAACATGCAGCAGCGAGGTGCCCGGCCTTACTTTAGGCCACCACATGTGGTGAACCCATACCTCGGACCTCTCCCACCGGTTCGACCTTTTGGGAAACCCATTATGTATCCTGGTAAGCTCTATGCTCTCAACAGGTGGTCCTTAATATTGCTGGTATGGTTGTTCCATTTGCCATGGTGTTCTTGATTTGCCTGCAGAGATGTCTTCTCCTGTCATTTATCTTGCCACTCAGCCACCTCCTGGGGTTTCTTTTGTTCCTCATCCAGTGGTGCCCCCTGCAATGTATATCCCTGCCATTGATCCGCAGCGTGCCGCTTTATTGAAGCAGATAGATTACTATTTCAGGTGACTATCTGGTTCACAAAGATATTGTTATATTGACATAATTGCAGGCTTGTTTAGGTTACTGTATTCTTTATTTTTAAACAATTTTCAGCTCGGACAATTTGTGCAAAGATATTTATTTGCGGCAGAATATGGATAATCAGGGATGGGTCCCAGTATCCGTGATTGCTCAATTTAATAGGGTGAGTCAACTTAATAAATATTAATACCATGTTTTTATTTTTCCTATCTTCATCCAAAATGTCCTGACATCTGCTGATATATTAACTTGGTTTCAATATTTATTTTGGTGTGGATAAACAATGTGTACTTTCTTATTTGATATAGAAAGTGGATGTTTCATGTGCTTGTCAAAATTGCAAATTCTCTGCTGTATTGTGATGAATATTCTCTTTATTGATAGATGTCACTAATAGCATGCTAATCACTGAGCATTTGAATTTTAATCCATCACTTGGTTATATATATATATATATATATATATATATATATATATATATATATATATATATATATATATATATATATAGTATGTATGTATGTATGTATAGGCATTTACTTTTCATGTTCATATTTGACAAAACAGTTATTGTTTAGCAAAATTGTATTTTCACTATATAATGTAGTTCCTTCAGTTGTTTTATAAAACTTTTTTGGACAGAGTGCTTCTTATAGAGGAACACATCTAAACTACTGAAATGTTGACACATTTGCAAATTGTTAAGTCTTTTTGTGTAATATGGAATGGAAGATAGCTACTAACATGACAATTACATTAGGGATCCATTTATGGGTTAAGCATATCTTATTTGTATTGCAATTTGTTATGTTAGTTCTTTCGAGGCTATTTGTTGTCATTGTCATTGGACTTGTGCAATATGGACTTTCTGTTTTTGATTTTCTGCTGGAGCTGTGATCATGAGGTTCTAGTATGTTTTTTGCAAGGAACATTATCCTCTATGGTGTTATCTCTAGAAGTTTGGATAGCATGAAGCATAGTTTAACTTGCTATTGGCCACAGGTTTTGAAGGATATTGTGAAATGTTGATATGGAGTGTAAAGATTAAACTATTACTTGTTTGGAGTCTCCACAGTTTTGGTGTCATTGCCTAGAGTACATTTACAAACACAAATAATAAAAAAGTGAACAATCATAATAATATTTATGACTCAAAATCTTCTTCCAGTATACTTGAATCCAATTTATAAGCGGGCCTCAATGGAATGTTCATATCAAAGATAAGTTCAATTACATGTTCAAATACATACTCAAGTCATGGCACATTTTTATGTTATACTTCTACTACAATCATGCACACTTGTCAGTAGTTGACCTAGCTAAAATTGTCTTGAAAAAAGCCTAAAACATGAAAAGAGAAACCTTCACTAGAGCAATACAATTCTCAGATTATCAAGTGATCAATATATCAGAAAAATATTCAAGTAAAATGATTTACACAGCCTATCAACTTGTCATTCTTGGCTTATCCCTTTGTTTAATCTCTCCTTCAATTTCTTTAATAATTCAATATCTTCCTATAGCGTAAGTAAGCTTATCATAATCATTGGTTTCCTTTATATGGTATTTATATTCTTTTATTTTTCCAATGCAATGTAAGTACACTTCCTAATTCTATGAAATTATTAGTTAAAGTACATGTTTAACTTTAAGACTTCTATTTCTTTTTTAAGTAATTGTACTATTGGTCAATGTCATTTTACAACATCTTTGGCATTGCGTTAACCTTTGATTATAGTTTGACTCTATATTCTCAGAGCAGTTTATTTTCAAGCTTTAAGCTCCTAATTGCAACATTAGAGTTTTTATGAAACATATAGAGAGTATCTCTGAACCTGTTTGGATGTAAATATGGGTATTTCTAAATCTTTTAGTCATGGATGAGACTTGTGAACATTCAGTAATGCATGGAATATTCTTTTGATTTCCTTTGTTGTGATCTTGTTATATAATTTTATACTTTGTCTTGTACTTATCAGAACCTTGCCCCGTAGTTATTAGTACTGGCCTGGCCGGACCAGCAAAATCAGGAAACAGACCACTAATCGGATTAGATTCGATTAAAAACCAGTTTGAAGCTGACCCGGTTGGTTTTTTGTTGCTTCACAGCAATTGATTGAGTCGAACAAAACCATCCTGGTTTTTGTAATTTGGTTAGCAATTACTAGATACCCTCTACACTAGGTATCACTTTATTTTATATTGAGGATGTTTTAGTTAAGGATCACTTTCTCGTTCTGACTAGCGATGTTCGTCCTAGCTCGGATGAGTACGTACTGGATGGTGCACTATATATATGTTGGTATGCTGGTATGTACTAGTTTGCAGGAAATTGGGCAAAAATGACCTAAAATGGCTGAAAAAATATAAGAAAACCTGTATAACCCTAATTTAAGGCAATTGCATTTCAATTTCAATAATAATAAATTGCAAATGAGTCATAAATGGTCTATAATTATAGGTTTCTAGAATGAGATAGCAAATTTAATGTTTTTGGATCGTTGAGGAGCAATTTGAATGAGTGAGGAAGAGAGGGAATGTAGGACAAGAAGCAACAGTTTTTTTTGGTTGATAGAATCATAAAAAAGAGAAAAAAGAGATAATAATTGGAAGATAATAAAAAAAGATAACTACCAGATTCGCTCTGTCTCAATAAGCGAACTCCTAGGATGAAGGTCTCGGACCTCTGCTGTCTCACACGTGGACGATGGAATTCCATCGGAAAACAAATGTGGCCTCACACCACACACACACAAGGTGGGAAAGAACTCACTTCATTGATTCATCTTTGATTTACAATGGTCTTGCCCTTTTTTATAGGCTCTAGTACAAGAATGAAAAGGAAAATACAAGAATAGAAAAATTACAATTGCATCAAATTAAATATTTGATATCCTCTTTCCTTTTGAGGAAGGTAATATCTCTAACTTGATCTGAGAAATAATTTTCTCTCTTGATGATGTTCTTGATTGATAGATTTCCATCTTTGCAAAGATGAATCTTCAATTAAGATTCATAATCTTTAATCAAAAACAATTTGATTTCTTCCATCTTTTCTGCATTTGCTTTGTTTTTCTTCGCCTTAAACAGATGTTTCCATCTGACAACTTATGACATATGCAAAAACTCTCTTAACTAATAAAATTTATCCAAATAACATATAAACTAAATTGCTCCTGCATCAGGTAGAACTAGTATGAGAGTGAGTGAAAGAGGGGAGGGAAAAGGTTTGAAAAGACGGGAAAGAGGCTAAACCAGGGATGTTTCCATCTGACAACTTATGACATATGCAAAAACTCTCTAACTAATAAAATTTATCCAAATAACATATAAACTAAATTGCTCCTGCATCAGGGAGAACTAGTATGAGAGTGAGTGAAAGAGGGGAGGGAAAAGGTTTGAAAAGACGGGAAAGAGGCTAAACCAGGGATCCAACAGTCAAATTGATTGTTCAACCCGCATGATTTGACAAAACATGCCAGTTCGAATCCGATTGTTACCGACCTATATCTCTCGATAAATGTCGAGTTTTGATTGTTTCACCTTATCTACATTGGATGGTACACCCCCACTTGATGCGTGCTAATCGTTGGGTTAGACCAGTACATACTGCCCATATTGTATTGGGGATACGACAAACCTTGATTTTAGTCTGTTAATGTATTTTGAGGATAAAGAAAAAGTATCTTCAATTACTGACTTTCCTTTGGTGGTCCATTCTCTAACTCTCTCCAACCACCCTCTTTCTTTCCGATGATTCACCCCCTCTCTCTAAGGGACTGTTGTTTCTCCCTCTATCTGGAGCTCTTCTCCCCCACTCATTTTCTTTGTCAACTACCCTCTCTCTCTCTCTCTCTCTCTCTCTCTCTCTCTCTACCTTTGCTCCTGATGTCTCTCTTCAACCATCCTCTCTCTCGCCCTCTCTGATTGGCCTTTGTTCCTCTGGTTTCTCTAGTCACTCTTTCTCCCTTTTCATTCATCCTTTCTTTAGGTGGAGCATGCCGTAAGTTTTCATGAATTTTAGTACTTATATTATGTTTTTTATTAATATGTAGTATGATCGGTTGATCGGATTGAATTTTGAGCAGGTCAATGTCCAATCCATGTCTGATAGATATGCATTTTTGCCACTCTAAATATTTTTTGTTTATTTCTATTGGAATTTGAATGAGATTTGATGTTTGAAGTTATTATATTCCAAAAAATATGGTGCAATGAATCAATAATTAATTGCATGGTCCAGAATATTTGAGTGCAGGTTATTAGTATGCTCATCTTGCCTTATATACCATGATAACTGTATTGCAATTCTGAAATGGAACTAATTGAGGCATTTCAATATCTCATCATCCTCATCAATGTCTAACACATAGACCATAATTATTTTCTAGATCCATCCATTGTTCCATGTGTATATCTCTAGCACCATGTACGTGTCATCATATATTTTAACTGGAGTTATTGGCCTTACATAGTACTAGGTGTGCAGCAGTATTACCACTTGACAAAGCCTGAAAATGATGTGGGTGAAGCCTTGACAAAGAAAGAGCACCCACTGATATACTAACCTGAGTCATAGCCTGCCTCCAGTGTGGGTCTTTTTTGGGTGACACAACTGATTTTGATAATACTGTTCTTCTGCTGATGAAAACATAATTGCTGATGCAAATATTTAATTCTGGCATCACGGCTATTTTAATATTGGTACCCTTTTTATTTCTGAGTAGACCACAATTCATACAAGAACTGGATCTGGTCTTTGTATTTTAAGTGAATGGCTCAAGTTATCACTCAAAACAACCACTGATTAATACTCATTGTGAACTTGAGATCAAGCATAGTTCTACCAAGGTTTTCCTGGGGAGTTACTTTGAAAATTATTCAAGCAGTCAGTATTAGATCAGATAACAAGCCATTTTATATATTGGTTTCTATCATGGAAGTGCTTATGAAGTTAGGTTACTGTTCAGAGTTGTAACTTTATATGGAAGACATACCTGATTCTTACAATGTGAAATGCATACACCATGGTTACTTTTTCTCCCTGACATACATTAGATGGTGTTTATTATGATTTCTTCTTTTATATAACTTGACCCTCTTTATATCCTGCCTTGCTGGGAAGCCTTGTGTACTAGACTGACTCAATTATTTGTGCCATTTTTTTGTTTTTCCTTTATTGATAATTTAGTCATTTTTGTGATCCAGTTGGTCAATGTGATCTACAAATCGTGTATTAGGCACAACTTTTATGGTTAATCATGACTAAGTCATTTTTGTAATCCAGTTGGTCAATGTGATCAGTGTATAATCTGCTAGACAATTTTTTATGGTCCACAGCGGCTCTAATTGGTAAGTAGTCATTCTCCCATGTATGTTTTGAAATGCTCTCATGTTGGTTCCCTTGATCCTAATGAAATTATCTTTGTTGTCTTTTGTCATTTAAATAAATTTTGATTTAATAGTCTGTCATGAATTGTTTTGTTTGCTAGTTTTTGCAGTAAACTACTGTAGTATGATCTGTAAATTGTAGACTATATGTGTTTTCTGACTTCAGCTTTATTACGAAGAATGATGTCTGAAACCTCTACTTTATATATCTAAATGTTAACTTCCTCTTGTAGCTAAAAATTGCCAATATGTTGTTTGGTGGATCCTTAAAACAATCATAGAAGGGACATAACATGTTACTAATGCCTAAATAACTGACATGCTCATGGTATTAGTTTGTATATCTTAATTATATTTTTTTCTGGATGTTTTGGTTCTTTTGAGGGTAGACCTTGGTATAACAATAAGGTTACTCCTTTGTGCCCTAAGAGATCAGGGCTCGAGTCACGGAAATAGCCTCTTTAAATATTTAAAGGTAACACTGTGTACATTGACTTTCCCCGGACCTCGCATTGATGGGAGCCTCGTGCAGTGTGTATGTCCTTTATGTTTTGGTTCTTTTGGGTTTTGGCTTCTCAAATCTTCTCATTTCATTGAACTTTTTCAGAATATTCTTTACTTAGCATGGGAAATTGCTTTTACAATCGTTTACAGGTCAGACAATTAACAAACAGCACAGACTATATATTGGATACAGTTCGGTTGTCAGCTGAAGTGGAAGTGCAGGTACCTCATATAAATTTCATTTTTCTTGCCTTCAGCTTTTGTAATGCTATTTGAAGACAAATAAATGATGATCTTGCTGTGACCATCTTTAAATCACCTTTCTGATTTTATCCTTTCAAGCCACTTCTTCAGAAAAGTAGGAGAGTTGTTAGAATGAGAGATATGAACTTGGTAAACATGACATCATCCTGTCCCTGCATTCTGTACATTTCTTGCTTTTTACAAGCCTAATGAAGATTTACACCCTCTTTGACACACACCATGGACTTATGCAGATGCAACTATTATATCTCATCTCTTATGGCACATGGTTATTGCAGGGTGAGAAAATAAGAAAGCGTAATGACTGGATGAATTGGATTCTACATTCCGGTCAGTCTACAGGAACATCGAACTCTGATAATTTGTCAGCGCGCCTGAGAACTGTTGACCTAGAAGGCAACACTCATCGGGGTAACTTGGGAGTACCAAATTATAGTGAGGTAGTTCTTAGTAGATCAGCATCTGGGAACTTGAGGAATCAGTTACAAATGGCAGTAAATCGAAATGATGACAATGGACGAGCCACTGGAGTAGCAGATTCACATCCGACCAATTCTGGAAGAAGTTTAGCCAGGAGTGACACGTTATGAAATTTAATATTCACAAATGGATAAGCATTATTGGTTGTCTGATGAGGGTTATGTTTCTGCCACAGAACTTGGACCTTTTTTTTTTTTTTTGGTGTCAGTTTGAAGAGGAAAGCAAAACAACAAAAAAAAAAAAACAAAAAACAACGGAAAAATCTAAAAGAAAGAAAAGAAAAGAAGCGAAAATGGGAAGTACAGATTGAATTTAGAATTATGAGGTTCTATAGTGCATTTCTGGGCTGATTCTTTTGGCTACCAACCTTTTCTTTCTTCTCGAAGAGGGGTCTAAACTATTCTCTTTTTGGGTTCCGAGGATGGAATTGGTCATTGTCACTCTAAACTTGTTCGACTAGATATTTATTTCTTGATTTGTTTATTCTCTTTCATTAAACAAGAAACATAGTATTCTTAACAGTACTCGTTCGTTGTTACGATTTGAAGATGCTGTTTAAACTCCGATCTTTTGAGGACTAAAAGTTGTTTCACTTGTTAGTATATAAAATAGTTGCCTGGTTGATACATATTATTGGTTCACGGGATCTGCTGTTGCTGGTGAAGACTGGTATGTGCTTTCCCTTTAATTTTCTTGGCAATTAATCGTTGTTATGTGGTGGTATTCGGATAAGCTTTTAGATTTTGGCTGTATGCAGTTTAATGTTGGATCCCACATGAGAAGGAGTTGAGGGCATTATTCACCAAAGCTTGCACCTTTTTGCCGACGGAATGGGTTATGAACAGAATCGTGTCATCACCATTGTGCAAGGGTCTTTTCTACCGTCAGATCGTTGATCAACAGACCTGGTTCCATCTGATTCCGTTGGCCAGAGTTTGCACGGGCACTTTGGGTACATCGCTCCCTTATCTCGCCTTGCTTCGTCCAACGAGAGGTGCAAATAACAGTGGAACGAAGCTTCTTCCATCGAGGGACGCGCAGTTTGCCCTTTCTCTCCCTCTTCTTATCAGTTCATCCGGCCATGAATCAATATGAACCAAGCAACATAAATCGACGAGCTTGTAAAAGAAGAAGATAAAGAGATCGATCACAAACTCTCAAGACCTCCCTCCCCCTTACGGAGCTATATAATTAAGAAGCCAAAATATAGTGGCAATTCCACTCTCCCTGCTTCTCAAGGCTCAACCGAAGATGGCGAAGCCGATTTCGATCGAAGTATGGAATCCCAGTGGCAAGTACAGAGTTGTCAGCACCAAATCCATGCCCGGAACACGTTGGATTCGCCTCTTGACAGACCAAGACTGCCGCCTCGAGGTAAACCCTCCTCCTCCTCCTCCTCCCAGGTCTAGATTCTGCTTCTCATCTTGATACAGAGCTCTCTGTCGTCCTCTGTGTTTGTAGATATGCACTGAGAAGAAAACTATACTGTCCGTGGAGGACATTCTCGCACTCATCGGCAATCGATGCGACGGAGTAATTGGACAGGCAAGTAGAGAGTCGCTTGTAGCATATATGTGCGCGTGTGGAGAAATCTTTGTGCTGCTTTCTGTGGTTTGGTTTTAACTTTGCTCTCTCTCTGTGCCGCAGTTAACAGAGGACTGGGGAGAGGTGCTGTTCTCGGCGCTGAAGAGAGCTGGAGGATCTGCGTTCAGCAACATGGCAGTCGGGTACAATAATGTCGATGTCAATGCTGCCAACAAGTACGGTATTGCCGTCGGGAACACCCCGGTAAGTTTCTTTCATATGGACAGACTTCCACAGTCTTTTGTCTGATCTGATGATTAGTAGTAAAGGTTATACTGGAGCCATGATTGGAGTAACAAAGAACTTGGTCGTTTAAAATATTAATCACTATAATATCTTTGTTTTGCTTTGTGTTCACTATCATGTGGGATTGATATGATCTAGTGTGTACGCAGGGGGTTCTTACAGAAACAACAGCTGAATTAGCTGCTTCACTTTCACTGGCAGCTGCCAGAAGAATAGTGGAAGCAGATCAGTTCATGAGGGCGGGCTTGTACGACGGATGGCTTCCCCACTTGTATGATCTTTGGTCATTTCTTCTTTAATTTTTCAGCAGTTACAATAATGAAATCTGTTATCCACATATTTGTTATACTTCGATGAAAAATATATCTTCTTTTGATCAAATGGCTCGCAACAGGTTCGTTGGAAACTTACTCAAGGGGCAGACGGTGGGAGTAATCGGAGCTGGCCGTATTGGTTCTGCCTATGCCCGGATGATGGTACTATTTCCATTTTGCTCTCTGTAAATTTCACTTGATTCTGTACTATTTAAGTAATGAAATAAACGATGTCCTAACACACACACACACACACACACAATATGGCAAGGACAAGATTTGTTAAGAAAGCAAACATAAACGCTATTAAAAAAAAACCACAGTACCAGAAGGAAAAGATCAATTATAAAGTGCAGTGTCACATTATGAAGTTTTTGAATTGCATCAACTATTAAAATATGCATCAAATATTTTGATTTGAAAAGCATATAACATGGCAATGGCAGATTGAGGGCTTCAAGATGAACCTGATATACTACGATCTGTATCAAGCCACACGGCTAGAGAAGTTCGTCACAGGCATGTTGTCATCGTCGCCTCTCTTTTTTATAACATCTCCATGAGTTGAACTTGAAGTTAAGCATTCATTGTTCTTTGTTGTCTCCTGTTCAGCATATGGACAGTTCTTGAAGGAAAATGGTGAACCACCTGTTACGTGGAAAAGAGCTGCTTCCATGGAGGATGTTCTCAGAGAAGCTGATGTGGTTGGATATTCTACCTTTTTTCTGTATTAGAAACATGTTCACAATTTTAAGAAAGAAAATTAGCTCTACTTCTGGAATAAGCTGAATTAATTATGTGCCATTTGCAGATAAGTCTTCATCCGGTTTTGGATAAGACTACGTATCATCTTATAAACAAAGAGAGCCTGGCCATTATGAAGAAGGTGAATCCTCCTGCTCTTTCTTCTATCAATATAATGAACAGAAACGTCTCAGTTCACGTCTTTAATGTCTTAAAATTAATGATCTTATAACAGGAAGCAATCCTTGTGAATGCAAGCAGAGGACCAGTGATTGATGAAGCTGCTTTGGTTGAACATCTGAAGGCAAATCCAATGTTCCGAGTTGGGCTTGATGTTTTCGAGGTAACGACATTCCTAATTTTTGGATGTAAAAAAAAAGGGTGAAAATGGATCCTAACTGCTTTCATATTTAAAATTCATCGGAGAACAATGACACAATGTACTGATCAGTAATGTGTTCTCAACAGGATGAACCCTTCATGAAACCTGGACTAGCTGAACAGAAGAATGCTGTTGTTGTGCCACATATTGCCTCGGCCTCCAAGGTGAGAACACAAAGAGAGAAAATTAGCATATACATTGCAATTTTCTTTGTTCTGAACTTAGTCTTAGCTACTAATCCAACCTTCTTCATTATCGCGGTTCAGTGGACGCGTGAAGGAATGGCAACACTTGCTGCTTTAAATGTTCTTGTAAGTTTAGTACACCCAAAATTTATACTCTTATGTGATCAAATAAATGTTCTTGCAAGTTCAGTACACCTAAAGTGTATTTTCTTCCTTCGTAGTTGATCAAATAACTTATCAATACACATGCTTATGATACAAAAATGTAGCTGAAGAAATTGCATGTGACTTTTTTTTTTTTCCCTCTTGTTTGCATGTGAGTAGGGAAAGATAAAAGGATACCCAATTTGGAGCGATCCGAACCGAGTTGAACCATTCTTGGATGAGAACTCTCCAGCTCCTGCTGCATGTCCAAGCATTGTAAACGCGAAACAACTTGGTATTTGAGTGAGTTTTAGTTGGATTTTTTATCTGCCGCCCTCTGATTCTTAGGCTTCTTCCTAAACTGCTAGTTTATCTCTGTAGGCCTGCCCAGTTCCAAACTTTGATGGCAGATGAACATGCAAATTGAGATGAAGACTGTGTGTCATATAGAGCAATGCATACATATGAAATCTTGTGGATTCTTACAATCCTATGATGTATAATTTGCATTTGCTGACTTCGTCTTGCTTACTTGGCATATGCGCTTAAAAATCCTTCTTGCCCATGAAATGCTTGCAGAACCGATTGCTTCCCAATTGTGTGTGTGTGTATGTTTCTTAAATATTATAATAACAATAACAACCAAGTTATTTTTCGATCTTTTTTTATCTTTTATCGTATCATTTCAACTCTTGTAACTATCGCATTAGGATATTTTCAAAGTACATGCCCATACAATCTTAATCGATCTTCTCTTATCTTATCATCTATCAAAGTAATACATATTTGTTCATGAATAAAAATATTTATTATTTTTCCTAGTGACAGGAAATATACAATCATCCAACCACGCAAGCACCATGCAAGGCCTGTGGGGGAAAAGGCCCAAATGACCTGATACTTGATTGCCTGTGTGGATAGAAGTCCAAAAGGCAACTCAGTTATTAACTGCCTCCCATGCGAAATATTAACAAAAATATTCTTAGGAGTCCAAAGGGTAGCTCGAGTTAGTTACAAACTACCTCCCCTATAGAATATTCATATTAATATTCTCGAGAGTCCAAAAGTAGCTTGGGTCGATTACGAATTGCCTCTCTTGTGAAATATTCATAGGAATATTCTCGAGAGTCTAAGGGGTAACTCTGAGTCGATTATGAATCACCTCCCCTACATAATCTTCATAGAATATTTCATCTCTTCAAAGTCAGGTTAAAAATACAACCTTCAGCTAAAAGGAGAGAAAAATCGAGAACTTATACCTAGAGAAGTTGACATCGGGAGTAACTTAAGCGTCAGAGAGATCAACTCGGGAAGCCTCTCCCAACTTCGATCTTTGCGCAGGTAACAACTCGAGAGAATACGCTTTTCATTTCAGATGACTCCACGCATACGAACCAAGGTCACATCGTGTTGACAATGATGTCAATGATATTTTTCTCCAATACCCAATAACTCCACACATCCATCTCAATATTCTCATCTTGGCAACATAAACTTTTTGTATATAATGTTTCTTAATTACTCAACACCCAAATCCATAAAACATTATTAGTCTCATAATTATCTTATAAAATATTTTTTTTAATCTCAAAGGTATATGATGATCACACAAGACTCTTGATGTCACGAGCTAGAATTGCATAAGTCATGAGACATCCTTGCGTTATACGTCCGCAAAGGGTTAGTCTAGTTGCAACCTTGTTCACGTCCTGAAAAACCTATAAAAAAGCAAATTGATTAGTTTCGAAAATGGGTGACGGACAAGATGTCTCACAAAGAGAGTAACTTTATAAACAATTCAACAAATACTTAATATACAAGAGAGAAAAGAGAGGAAGGAGAAACTTCAGCGAACAATTCCACAAATGATTGCTCACTAGGTGTCAGGCACGTTGACAAGTTCCTATAGGCTTTACATACGAACTTATGAATCCAATCAATGCTCAATACTACCCAAACCCCCATCAAGTCTTGTGTCGCCTGAGTAGTTTTAGAGTGCTGAGATAGCTACCATTTCGAACCACACTGCGGCCTATAGAAAACATGCTATGGCGTGTGAAAATTAGACCATTCTGGTGAGTAGTTGCTTAGCAGCTCTATAACTATTTATGTTCATGGTTTTTAAGTAAAAACAAATAAAAACAAGAAAACACACCATCAAACAGATTCATAAACAAATAAAAGCTATGAACAGTCCATAGACAAAGATGTTGCATGTGCCCAATAATTATTCATGACATTCTCCCTCACTTCAACTGTCGACACCCTCAACGATGCTTTCTGGTAGCTTTGATGATTGCTTGTTTGTGTCACAAGGCATCTTGAGGCTCCCAATTGGCTTCTATTCGGAGAAGTTTTCATCACTTCACTAAGTACTCGATCTTCTCTGGTCTTGTTGGATAGCTTTGTCTTATGATATAGTAAAATGACTTCAACTTTCTTTTTATAAGAGGCTCTGGAGAGAGATAGTCGAGCTAGAGTACTTTATAAAGCATCTTGTGGATCTGAGTTTTAGACTTTTAAATTGCTCACGTGAAAGACATTATAAATTTTGAGCTACACAGTGAAAGATATTGCTCACGTGAAAGACATTATGAATTTTGAGCTATATCCAACAACTTCACCAATTCTGTTGATTGGCACCCGCACAATGCTGAAGATATTATTCAAGAAGCAAATTTATTTTTTCAGCTTGGCCATCCGTTTAGGGGTGGACACTTGTGGAGAAGTATAACTTAGATCCCTATAATTTAAATAGTTCGATCCAAAACCATCCTAAGAATCACGCGTCTCAATCACTAATGATACTGTGTGAAACTATCTAATACTTCATCACATTCTTTATCATCAACTTGGTCGCCGCCTTTGCTGAGTAGTGTAGGGGTGAGACAATAAATATTGTAAACTTTAAAAATCGATCGACCACCATAAGTATCGATCCAAGTCCCCCTATCATCGGCATAAGTCCCCCTATCATCGACAAGATTAATATAAAGTCCAAGGAGATGCTCCCCCATGATTTTTTTTTTTAGTACAGCCAATAGCTCCAAAAGTCTCATCGGCTTCTACTACTCTACCTTATCTTGTTGGCAAGTAAGGAATGTCCGAACATATTTCTCTACATCACTCACTCCCTATCTTCGGCTAAAAACAAACCTTCTCCATGAGAGCCAACATTTGGTGAATACCTAGTTATCCTACCCATAGGGAATCGTGATGCTCTCTCAAGAGTTTACGCTTTGAATTGTCTACTCAAAAATATAAACTATATTCCCTTTGGTGTAGACGAGTTCTTCATGGACCCAAAATTATTGTATCTTGCCTTTTTTGGTTAGTTGCATCAAAGTTAATGTGTGGAGATCATTGAATAGTTCATTCCTAATCCTCGAAAAGAAATTGGAGTGCAACTAACTTGCTTGGCCTTCGCCTTCCAATTGCATAACATTCACCAACTCGACTTTCCTACTCAATACATTAGTCATGGCATTTGCTCTTCTGAGCTTATACTCCATTGCCATATCAAATTCGGCTAGGAAGTCCTGCTACCATGCATGTTTTGGGAAGAGTTCCTCATGAGTTTCGAAGTAACTTAATGTATATTATTCATCCTTAGCATAAAATGCATTCTGAGAAGGTAGTGTCGATATACTCATAGACACTGGACCACCACTATCATCTCTTTCTCATGCATCGAAAACCACTACTCGATCTCGTTGAGCTTGTAGCTCCTATAGGCCACCAAGTGATCCTCCCGCATAAGTACTCCTCCAATAGTTAAGTCTGAAGCATCTGCATGGACTTCAAAAGACTTTCCAAAGTAATAATTTGAGTATTGGTTCTTCCAATATAGTAGCTTTTAGGTCTTAGAATGTTGCTTCACAGTTATCTAACTATCACGAAAGATGCTCCCTCTTTAGCAACTTCGTCAGTGGAGCTGCACGCTTTGAGTACCCAACTATAAAGTATCGATAATAGTTGATGAAACCAAGGAAGAATCTCAGCTCTGGCACCTTCTTTGGTGTTCACCACTCCGCATAGCCTGCACCTTCGATTTGTCCATCCAAATGAATCCTTCGCCAATTCGATGTCTTAAGAAGAAAATCTTCATTTGGGCAGAGTAGCACTACTCCTTTTTCATGAACAAAATGTTCTCCTTAAGAATCTTGAAAATTATTCGAAGGGTATCATTTCTCCATTTTCATGAATATTCTCCTCGAGCGTTTGGCTATAGACAATGATATCATCCAAGTAGACGACTATAAACTTGTCCAGAGACTCTTTCAATAGCTGGTTCATGAGAATGCAAAATGTGATCAGAATATTGGTTGAGTCAAAAGGCATCAACAAGATCTCAAACGCTCCACACCTAGTCATATAGGTAGTCTTCGCTTCATCACCTTCAAGTCCTCCCATGTTAACTCAACACTAGCCTTGTTGGATCTCTTCCCAACATGTTCGCTATCAAAATTTTATATTCCCATTCAAATATATAGCTACTATCAAAACTTTAGTATCTTCAAAATCGGGCCTCGTAGCTCAAAGCTACTATTTTATGTTGAAAAAAAAAATTCTTGAGCTCTTTCACATCCTTGGCACTCTCGTAGCAATGCAGCTTGGGTGCCCTTAAGTTTTAAGGTGGAGTAATGTGGTTGTTACCCCCTCCCGCATTAAGAGCCCCCTTGAGAAACGAAATCCTAAACGTGAGTTCTGCCACAACTTTATGTAGGTGCTACAAAGAGTCTTTGGTATCTTCCGCCAATCAATCTACTTCGGGCTTAACCTTGTCAATTAGTGATTCTACCTCCTCTTGCTAGTTCCTCTATCTTAGAAAACTTTTGTTGGCTTTAGTAGAGTTCTTTTAGACTCGCTCCTAAAATATCAATGTAGGTTTTCATAGCTGTAAGCCTCTCTTTGTGGCTTCTATTTCTGGTTAGCTCTCTAGATTATATTTCCTCTGCTCGCGGAGAATATCCAACCTATTGCTTGTTATTTTTTTTATCATACTCCTCTTGGGTAGCTCTAATAGCTTAAGAGTGAGTTTATACTTGTAACCCATTGGTGATTGCTTAAGATAATGATCTGGTTTACCCCGTCTTGCTCAATTCATTACGATGTTTCGCTATGACGAGATTATGAATTTTAGCTATTTGCTCGAACTGTTTGTCCGCTCTAATACCATAATATCATGAACTTAGTTGAAATTACCTAAGTCTTGAGACACCTTTGCATTATAAGTTCGCAAAGGGTTAGCCTAGTTGCAATCTCGCTCAAGTCCTAAAGGATCTGTAAAAGAGCACATTAATTAGTTCTAAAAATGAGCAACGAACAAGTCTCAACGTCTCGCAAAGAGAGAAGTTTTACAAGCAATTCAGTAAACATTATGCGTGTAGAAGAGATAAGAGATGAAGGAACAATTAAGGACTATAGAAAATAAATGAATAGTTGGAAGTCTACAAACAATTGCTCATCGGGTATCGGGTGTATTGGCAAGTTCTCGTAGACTTTATGTGTAAACTTATGAATACAATCAATGCCCAAACTACCCCATACCCCTATTTAATCCTATGCCGCATAGGTGGTTCTAGGGTGCTGAGATGGCTGATATTTTTTACCATATCGTAGCTTATAAAAAATAAGCCATGACACATGAAAAATGGGTCATTTTAGAATAGTTTTATCTATTATGATGAGTGGTCACTATCTGATCTTGGAAATTATTTTTGTGTTTAGTTTTCAAACAAAAACACATAAAAATAAGATAAAATACGCTACTAAACATATGTACAAGCAAATAAAAATGACGAATGATCTATATGACGAAAGTATTGTGGGTGTTTAATAATCATCTGTGATACCTTATCATTTTAACCATCATATTTTTACTTTATGAATAATAACTTCATCTATATCTCTATCTTATGAATAATTGATTCAAGATACCTAAAACTTTTACTTAAGAGGATTTCTTGTCTATTCAACTTAATTATATTTTTCTATCTATTCCTATAATTATTAAAATTATATCTCATATATATTCAGTCTTAGTCCTACTTAATCTTAAACAAGATAATAACATTAACAAATAACATACACCAAAGAGATTTATCATATAAATGACTTGTAAGTTCATCCATTATTGATGCGAAAAGGTAACGACTTAATATAGATCCTTGATGAAATCTTATCCTAATAGGAAACTCACATGATATACTCCTCATAGTTTTAACATTAAAAACTACATTATCATATATATCTCAAATAACATCAATATAATTAGCGAATATATCTTTCTTTGCTAAAGTCTACTATAATAAATCTCTAGGAATCATATCATAAACTTTCAAATACATAATCATACATGCATGCTTCTTAGATGCAATGTGCAAATATCCTATTCAATTATGAAGTCGATTGTAAAATGCCATTTATATTTAAAAAAAATACATACATACTTTTCGTTCATAAAAAGAAGCGGCTCGTTACATATGCCCAAGAAATGGGCACAGAGTTCTTAAATAGGCAGTGGACAACTCTGTAAATGTTTTTATGCACCTATAAAAAAAATTTCAAGAAATAGATTTTTTTTTGTAATTTCTTAGACATATAAACCGTGTTACAAATTGACTCTATGTCAAGGTATTTCATTAGTTATTATATATTCTTATGCATAGATAGAACTTGTAATTATTTTGTGTAAGTAAAATTTTATATTTTATAATCAGATAATAGGAAAAAGAGATGGATAAAAAATTTGGGGTTATGATATGCTTTTATACCATGAAAAATATTTTGATTGACAAATCTCAAATGTTTAAGTTGTTAGGAAAGACATTGATGAGCTAACAATATACATACAAACTGATAGCTAATGCGTGTAGGCAGGCACTACACTCCTGAGGAACATTGGTAAGGTTTAAAGAGATGAACTGTCGCCTAATGATTATTTCCAAAAATATCTTTTTTTATGAAAACTTTCTTTGGAATCATCTGCCCAAACCTAATTTCATCTTCAATATCATCCATCATCGGTAGGATACATATTTTGTTTGCCACTTACGTTTGCACTCTTCTCACATTCTATTTGACTACAACTTGCCCGAATCCTATTGGGTAGCCTTAGGACAACACATAGTTTTGTTTCAGCATTTCTCTTTTTTTTTTTTTTTTTTGTGTTTCAAGGAGCTTGGATTGATGAGGGACCGACCCTCTCTAGATAGATCTTCCCGTGACAGACTACTTACTTGGCACCATTGCCACCCCTTTTTGGTTTTTGTGGAACAATCAAAATGATATCAAGTATTGCAAATCATTCTACCAAGATTTCCTCCTCTTTAAGAAAATTTATATTTATCTGCCAATGGATCCTAAGGGCTTTATTGAGATCTTGGGCGACGATCTAGAAGATTTGCAAGTTTTAAATATTGTCTAGAATTGGATGAGTCATTGATGTCTATTAATCTTCCAATAGGTATATAGATTCCTCGTCCAAAACTCATGGAATGCACCTCCGTGGATGGAAGGCGAACCCTTCAAAGCTCAAGTCCTTTCATGTCAGAAGCCATGGCCTTGTTGGAGGGACTCTAAGACCATTTCCCCCCCCTTGCAATTATCCTATTTATGGAAATTCCATCCAAGGATTAACACCTACCTATCCCTTGGCTTTTAATATCTATCTCTATTATGTGATATCTCTTACACCTACACCTATCAGACAAGCTTAGTATAATAAAAATTTCTCACCTACCAAGAGCAACTAACTGTACAAGTATTTTGGCAGATCTCAGTTATAGGTGTGAAAGATTTTAGCGATTGTCTTATAAGACTTCTTATTGACTTTAAAAACAAAGGATGATATCATCAAATGAGCAAGCTTAATCTACTCTTAAAGTTCAAAAAAAAGGGATGAGTTTAATATTTTCAATGGGCCCTTGTTAAGTTAAAAACTGGGCCACCATAATATAAATGTAAGGGAACAAAGAGGTCACCTTGTCTAGTACCCCCCTAGCTTTTTTAAAAAAAGTATGATATGTTCCTCACTAATCAAGCAAGCACATTCAGGTGAGGAGACATAGGCATAAATCCAAGAAATAAAGACATAGCATCCCAAGATAATTTATCATGTCTTTTCCAAATCAACTTTAATGATGATAAAGAGGTTTTTATTTCTACACTTACACAGCGAGTGAGCAATCTCCTCGAGTACTAAGATACTCCTACCAAGAAGAAATATATATTGCTCCCTAGCAATTAACCCAAGCAAAAAAAAAGGCTTAATCATATTCACAAGGAGTTCTAAATAGTGCTAGGGTTAAGGCACTTAGGGATGAATATAATAGAACTTTGAACCCTAAGGATGATATAAAGCAGCTGTGCAAAGGAAGTGACTAAAATAAAAACTCACATCAATTTTAGCATACCTTGACTTGAACCAATATGATGACTCAAAAGTCAAACATCCGCATCCAAGAAATATAACCATCATATAATCTTAGAGTGATAATTCATCTCATCGGTGAGAGTACAGAATCGTGTAACAGCTTTGGTTACCACCTGGTGATGCTGGATGTTCATCACAAAGTTGTAATGGGTACCATGTGATGTTTTTTTTTTTTCTTTTGATCCTTCTCTTCATATTACTTGATACAGTGGAATGCCTGTGGATTGTTCATATTGTGGTGCAACAAATCTACAACCAAATCCTGCTAAATTAGTGAATAAAAAGTATACCCTAGATTACCTGCCTATTATTCTTCAGCTCCTTATGCTAGGATGTGGATCTCAGTGGTCTGTCTTTTTCTCCCATTATATAAAATGCCATCACAATCTTATTATGTCATCACTTTTAGTTTATTTTACCTAAACCGTGTGAAATTCTTGTGTTATATTTTCTCCCATTATAAAAGACCAGTTTTTTTATCACAAAAGGAAAGATTTATTACTTTAAGAAGGCAATTATAAGATCACCACTCCCCTCCCCATAAACATATAATTTAACCGTTCTAACATAGTTTGGCCAACCAATTCACCACTCTATTTATTCCCCTCTCTTTTAATGGTGTAAGCCTCAAAATTGTCCAACAAAAACCAAATTGTCTATTCCCCTCTCTTTAACAGTATAAGCCTCAAAATTATCCATTAAAAACCAAATGTCATGCAAAACATTGTATTTAAGAGTGATTAAAATTATGAAATTAGCCAGACGAAGAAGAGACTTTCAATAATAGATTGGAACATATCTTTTCACCCTTTAAAAAAAATGATTCCTGTATTTTTCATATAAAAAAATCTCTTACTATGTTGTAAATATTAACTAAAATGCACAGCAACAAGATAATCCTTCTGACCTTTTTTTTTCTTTCACTCTTTTGAGGTGCTGCGTTGTCGTTACGATCCCTCCAGCCAACAATTCAACTCCAGTGTCCGAGCATTTGACTGCATGAATTTTCCCACATAAATCAGAGCTGCAATGAGTCCTCCTAAACTTTTCTTTTTTTTTTACATCTAGTTCCCAAGCAGAATTCAGCAAACAAATAAGAGAATGGAACCCAATGGATATAACCAAATGACACACTCCTGTGTATTTACACCTAAAATTTATGATCAGAGTTGGGCAACAACAGCAGTGGCTTGATTGATGCTTATAGTGGCTTATAGTGCATTTGATGAGACTCCCAATTCCATAATATTTAGCAACATTCTGTTCCTCTCTATTGGACTTAAAGCTATATAAGCTTCGTCAGACTGCCTATGCAGAGATTTCACCAGTAATATAAACAGCATAAACATCTGTGTGATTAGAGCATCAAACGTGTTATCGTATCTCAAAGAGAAAAACAGCACAAGGGAGATCTATCAATAAGCTTTTTACTGCTTAAAATTCTACAACATTTGAGATGGGTAGCCTCCAATACCTGTATAAACCAAATTTACTTCTCTTCTGTAGATCAATGGTTGGCAAGTTTATTGGTACAGCCTTGGTATCTATGTAGAACCATCAAGCCTGTTGCATCTTAAAGTTAGCAGAAAAAGTAAACACTAAATGTGTAGCAAGGTAAGCATTCATGGGGAAGTCCATACCATCATCTGAGGCCACAGACCAATCACTGGGATTTGTATCAGTCTCCATGTATGCCACCGATCTCTGCTTACTCCCAGAAACACTCTACTGGCATGACCACAGAAAAGAAAAAAAATGACAACACAAATACATTCAGCTGTGGGCCAAACCTTGTCTGACACTCCATCTTTGCCTCCATCATGTGCCGCAGCCTCAAGCTGCTGTGGGCCAAACCAGCCAAGCCACCTGCGGCGCCACCGATGCACTTGGACCAAGAGAAATGATCGAGGACAAAGTGTGCAAGAAACTTCTACATTCTTAATTTTATTGTTCTCATACTGTTGATGGTGAAGCATATCAAATTATATGGATCAGATGACAATGTTTTATCTGCAACATGTAATTTATCAATTGGTTTGGTTTCTTACTCCAAGTGAATGTAGGAACTTATACTTATTGGATGGTGTTTTTCCTTTGTGATTCCTGTAATTAAAACTTCTTGATATGTATTCATTTAATAAGTAGGCATACACTTCGTGCAATACCTATCAGCAAGTTGATGCTGGCCTTTATGAACATCTCCAAACATTCGAAAGTGTAACCTCCGGTCCATTACCTTGCTATCTGTAAGTCATGGCCACAAAAGTGAAATTTGTAAGCACGATGGTTCAATTCGACATGTACAAATAAATACTTCGCCAAGAAATTACACAGGTATATACCTCTAAATTTAAACCGCAACGTGTTTGACCAGGAGATCATAAAAGTCACCTGCAATATTGTGGGTGATGATCCATAAGATAAGCCATCATGACCAATTCCCTAAATACAAGAAGCTACATTCTACAGGCTCAAGTGGATGCCTCTCTTGAAATATAGCAGAGTTAGTTTCTTAGAACATAACATAATTTTCATATAAAGGAGAAGCTAAAAAGAGATTTTGGCATCCTGTTTGATGCTTCTTATCATTATGATATGGACAAACAAACATACTGAACTTCTACACACAAATTAGTCAAATGTCAGTTCAGGTAGTGATTTGGAATAGGACATACTTCAGGCATCAGAAGTGACTTTGGAACCAGGACAAGAGAATAAAAGCATGTAGTATTCTGAAAAATCAACTCAGCCAGTTCCTTCTCAGGTACTAAAAGCAATGTTGTGACAAAGTTCAAACCTGAATAAGAGCTCATTGTTCTTATGGTACTCCAGAAATTGGTTTAGTGGTACTCAGCATTGTACAGGAGAACATGATCATTTTGTTCCCGTTGTAACATGTGCAACAATTTGTGAACTGTCGCCTTAACTTGAAAATGATCGACACAGAAAATATAGTCTTCAGAAGAACAATTTCAAATGCATGAATTATTAAGATAGGGAGTTAGTCATGAAACAACAATAGACTGACAACATATAATCACCAAATCCTCGCCCAAATAAAAAAGGTCTAGGATGTCCCCAATGTAGTTTAGCAAAAAAACCCAATAAGCAATAAAATGTGAATGATTTAAATAAATTTCTAATTTTTGTCATCATGATCCAGTATTCAACTAAAAGTCGGCTATCAGCAGGTGTTGACTCAGAGGTATACTGCTCTAGCAAAGGTGATCTATTGTGCAGACTCCACTAGAAGCTAGACACAGGGTTGTCTTCACATGGAAACAATCCTACTCTCTAAAAGACCTACAGAGTTGGCCTTAGATAAGAAAAATGCATCTCTTTAAGCTTCAATTCTCAGTCATCTGACCATCTGAGAGGTCAGTCTTACCATAATGGCAAACAAAAGCTATAGAATCCTTTTATGAAAACTAGCTCTTCCTGCAACACAATGTAATCCAAAGGGTAAAATTCAACTATTGTACTGGGAAAAGTGGTCCAGTTTGCATAAGGGTAATTAGATTAATAACACAGCAGTAATAAAGCAGATATAGGTATAGGCCATATAGTACATACTTTTCAGTGAAGTAATGTACATCCCTCTATAACAGCATATTCATATAAGACAAACAGAGTTGGTTACTACCTAAAGTGTAAGGTATCCATGTTCCAAACCAAACTCATTGTCGTCATTGAAGGTAATCAAATTAGTGAAAAGTTATTCTCTCAAAAACTAAGCAAATTGTACACAAAAAATATCTTGAAATTAAGGTCACACTGAAGTTGATTTCAAACTGAACCTGACAGGTCAACAGACAATATCTGTTCCTGAAATATTTAGAATGACCAACTGGGTTCACTGGTTCTGATCAAGTCAAAGTTATATGACCTTGTGTTAGGACCCCAGCTGAGTCGGGTCCTAGTCGATTGAGTCGAGTCCTTAGATTGAGTCTTGTTGGCCAGTCTAGACCTGACATTAGGTCGGCTAGGAGGAGATTTGAATCCATTATAATAAATCAGCCCAAATCCTAGTAGGGTTAGAATTTGGCTGAACTGGAGTCTGGTTAGGAGTCGGAGTTGGATTCGGGTTGGAGTCAACTAAGTCAAGCTTGTGATCAACCCAATTGGCCACTCACCTTGATGAGAGGAAGTCGGCTAGGGCTGAGAGGAGGCAGTTAGGTTTTGAGATGGGAGTGTTCACTTGGAGTAGGAGTTTGATTAGGAGTTGGAGTCTTAGTTTACTTAGAGTAGGAGTCATATTAGGAATTAGGGTTTTGAGGCCCCATATAAAGCATGTAATCACCACTATTTTTTCAAGCAATCAATACATCTTTTTCAACCATTGTGGCCGACTACTAAGGAGGGAGGAACCCCTAAAGAGTTCCAAGGAGGGCCGACCCCCCTACAGAGGTCATCCCAAGCTTAGAATCCTGCGGGGTTCTAACACTTAGTATTAAAGCAGCGTTCTTAGTGCCTCGCTGCCCTTCCACAGCCGCCACTACCTTCATCCAGCCATCCACCACCTCCCAAGCAATTCCTACAATTGCTATGATCATCGCCGACTCCGCAATCATCACCACTACCACAGAAATATCATCTGCAGCCTCCACTAAAATTGCATCAGGTTTTGGTATCTACCTTACTGCTGTTACAATTTACTTATGCAAAAACCAAAAAAAGTAGTACATCTATCTCACTACAAAAACTTATCGTCGTAAAGTTATCATCTTTACGATGAAAGTTGCACTGCAAAATTCTAGCCGCATATTTGATATCATATTTCCGATCTTTCTGCCAATATCTTGCTGCCATATTTATCTTCGTATTTTACGTTGGCTTGGCTTTCTTTATCAGTGGATTCTCACCGAATTCTTCTTTACATCTTTGACATAATCGCTGAAATTTTTTTGCCAAACTGCTGTTATTCGATGTAAAATTCTGCTGCTGCATCTGCCTCATCCGATCTTGCTGCCATATTTGCCACCATATCGTTATCATCTATATTGCTGTTATCCTTATTGATTTTGTGCTGCCATATTCCTCAAAATACTGCTGCAATATTGCTGGAACTTTCATCGTAAAACTGCTGTCTTTTGACGAAAAATTCTGCTGCCATACTTTTCGGTGTTTCTTGCTGCATACACAATTGATCTCTGCCGAATTTGTTGCTGCCATATTGCTATCACTATTCTTATCTATCTTGCTGCTATCCTCATCGGTTTCTTACTGTCAAAATCGTCTATATACTGCTAGAATCCTTTTGTTGCAAAACTATTGTTCTCGACGAAGAATTTTGTAGCAACATCTTTTGGTACTTCTTGCCGCAGCCACACCAAACCAATTGTTGCCCCCAACAACAACCCTAAACCTTTCTTCCCAACCTCAAACCACTGTCACTGAAACCCTTTCCGGCCTCCACAACACCCTCAAACCACAGCACCAAAAGCAACCTAAACCGCAAGCTATCAACCCTAAACCGCAACCTTGACCCATCTCTCTTTAGACCACTAATCCCTACCAAACCGGTTGCTGCCACCCACAGCAACCCTAACCCATCCTCCTAACCGTAAACCACTGCCACCAAACCCCCCTTACAACCTCCACAATAGCCCCGAACAGCAGCATCAATAGCAACCCCTCTTGATGAAAAATTCTACTACAATACCCTTGGGACTGTTTGCTGCATCCACTCCCCACCGCAACCGTTGCTGTCATCAACATCAACCCTAAGCCATCCCTTGACCTTAAACCTCTGCCATCATACCCCCAATACGACCCCTACAGCAGCTCCAAACCACAGCCCCAACAGCAACCTATCAACCCTAAACCGCAACCTATCAGCCCAAAACTGCAACCCAAACAGCAGCCTACCGCAGCCTTCCACCACTGATCCTTGTCTACTGCGGCCACCAATCTATGCCCTTAACCCGACCACAAAAGAAGAACCGCAATATCTCAGATCTAGGGACATACGCCATAGCATCAAAAGATCTGATTGATGCCAAGTTCGAGGCCTACGAGACGTGTATGGCAGACAAACTACGCTCTCTCTTCGCAGAATTCAGATTGGGCCGATTACCGAGCCCAACGAAATTGCAGCAAGGCGAGAGTCCAGATCGCAAAGAGAACCCTCCAGAGAAAGAAGAACACGCGATGAATCCAGCATCTACACGCATAAGGGTGGACTTCCATCGATGGGAAGATGGAGACCCGACTGTATGGCTTTTGCGCACGAAGCGCTACTTCCATTATCATCGGACCCTGGAGGCTTTCATGGTGGACATCACTGCCATCCACCTTGAAGGAGACGTCATACAGTGATATAATTGGTTTAAACACACTCAAGGAGTCCCGACGTGGAGGCAATTCTAAAGCAGTCTGTTGATCCGCTTTGGACCGTCCGAGTATGGGAACATCGATGGACAACTCGCGAAGATCCGACAAACCTCTACGATCCAAGAATACCAGACCAGGTTCGAAAGATTATCTAACCAAGCCCGTGATTGGTCTGAAAAACTATTGCTAGGGACCTTCATCGAAGGATTAAAGTCGGAGATATGATGAGAAGTTAAGACGCGGCAGCCCTATACATTAACGGCAGCGATATCCTTTGCATGACTTCAAGAAGAGCGGCTTAATCAAGATGTTCGCAGGACGAGACCCATACCACGACCAGCAGCATACAAACCTCCAGCCCCATCCACTTCTAGCTGCCCCCCTCAGTCGAAGGAATTTACAAGAGAAGAGCTTCGCGAGAGATCTGTGAAGGGGTTGTGTTGGCATTGCAATGAGCATTGGAGCCGCGACCACCGATGCAAGAAGGGACAACTTCTCCTGATTGAACCCGCTGATGAATCTGAACAAGAAGAGGAGGACCTCGAGCATAAGAAGGAGAACGCGATGGAGGACCCGCAACTAGCCGTTAGTACAGTTCACGCTTTAGCCGGCTACGCGAACCCACGGATAATGAAAATTGAAGGGTTCCTCAAGCACCAGCCCGTCACCATCCTCATTGACACCCGGAGCACTAACAACGTTATGGACAGCAAGGTTGCTGCTCGATCGACGCTCCGAATTGAAGATTGCAGCAGGTTTGACGTAAAAGTCGCAGATGGTCGAATCCTCAACTACAGCCAAAAGTGTCCGCGGGTGAAACTAGTTTTGCAGGGCCAAGAGATCACTGTTGATTTCTTCCTCCTACCACTTGAAAATTATGAAGCAGTTTTCTGAAATTTTTCCAAGCTAATCGTGAAATTTTTCAGCCAGGGGAAAAAGGTAATCCTACAAGGAAAACATGGGGGCGAAGCAACGACAGTTTCTATGCAACGCATGGAGAAGGTGTTGCACCAATCACACATCTGCTTCTTAATACAACTTCAAAGGCTACAAATGAAGGAACCGGTGGTGAATGAAGATTCAAACCTTCCCCCGTTGCTTGCTAAATTTTCAGAGGTCTTCACCGAATCGAAAAGTCTACCCCCTACCCGACTGCACTACCACCGCAAGTTCGTGAAGGCAAGGTTTGCAATTTCGATCTGTACCGCCCGGTACGGGCGGTTCATACCGGTCTGCTAGGTTACTAGTACGCGGACCGCCCGCTATCGAGCGGTACTACCAAAAATCGACCATCAGCGATCGATTTCGGTCGTCGGCGGCCGATTGAGGGAGAAATTGACCGTCGGCGGTCAATTTCAGCCGTCAACGGTCAATTGAGGGAGAAATCGACCGTCGGCGATTGATTGAGGGAGAAAAAGGGAAGAAGAGGAAAAGAATAAAGAAGTACCTCCCTTCCCCATGCCGTCCTCACCCGCATGGTGTCGCCTCCTGCGGGTCGCCCGCGTGCCGTCGCCGCCCTCGCCCGCGGGCGCTTTTGCTCCCGCACGAGGAGACGAAACATCTCCCCGCGCGGGGAGAAAGATCAAGGCAACGTAGCCTCAGCGACGTCGCCCCTTTTCTTTTTCTTTTTTTGATATATTAATATTATATTATATTATATTATATTATATTTTAATATACCGGGCGGTATGCACTGTGCATACTGTTCGGTACCGGTACCATACCAGTATCGAGATAATCTCCGTACACCGGTATGGACCGGTATATCAAACCTTGCGTGAAGAACGACGACATGATCATCACTCCCCTCACGACATTGCTGAAAAAAGATGTCTTCCTTTGGTCGAATGAAACAACAACCTTCGATGCCCTCATAGCCGCAATTCCATCTACACCGATGCTAGCGCCACCCGATTTTGTTGTCAAGGTGTTCGTAATTGAAGCAGACACATCGGGAGCTGGAATTGGCACCATCCTCATGTAGGATTGCCGACCCCTAGCCTACATCAGCAAAGCCCTCTCTCCACCTCACCTGAAGCTTTCAATCTACAACGAGGAGATACTAATCATTGCTAAAATTGAGGCTTGGCATGATACAAGTCAACGGCGCAAAAGAGAGACGAAGATAAGGCCGGGGAAAGTACAGCTCACTCCAGACTCAGATCAGGCTCACATCACCATGGACCTTATTAGAGGGCAGCCACCATCTTAGAGGGAAGCTTGGCTAACATTACAGAACAACTATACGGTCGTCCATGCAAGAAAGAAGCAGCCGCCTGACAAACATCGGAGTAGGAGAACGTTTGTTATTATAGACCGAGTCTTCCTTCATCTTCCGCGCTACCAGCAGGAATCTATGAAGACTCGAGCCTCGAGGAAGTGGTCTCCCAATTACTTTGGACCCTGCAAAATTGGAGAACATGTTGGAGTTGTGCCCTACGGATCGGATCAACATGTCGATTCAAAAGTACACCTGATCCTCTATGTGTCCTACCTCAAGTGGAAGTTTAGAGAAGACGACTCAACCCAGATCCATCCACCCGACACCCAAGTTAATGAAGAGGTCCAGTTCCAGTTGGAGATTGCAGGATTGCGACGTATCATCGTCTACTGCTGATTCTGGACCACAGGAGCATGATGCACCTACTACAAGGGCCACGAGGGAGCCTCATGAGGAGTTGCAGATCAAGACCCGGAGTCATGGAGTCTCAACATTGAGGACAAGGCTAATTTGAAGAGAGCGGGTCTGTTAGGACCCCAGCTGAGTCGAGTCCTAGTTGATTAAGTCGAGTTTTTAAATTGGGCCTTGTTGACCAGCATAGACTTAACATTAGGCCGGCTAGGAAGAGATTTGAGTCCATTGTAATAAATCAACCCAAATCCTAATAGGGTTAGGATTCAACTAAACTGGAGTCTGGTTAGGAGTCGGAGTTGGATTCGGGTTGGAGTCAACCAAGTCAAACTTGTAATCAACCCAATTGGCCGCCCGATCTTGATGAAGGGAAGTCGGCTAGGGCTGAGAGGAGGCGGCTAGGTTTTGAGATGGGAGTGTTTCACTTGAAGTAGGAGTTTGATTAGGAGTTGAAGTCTTAGTTTACTTGGAGTAGGAGTCCTATTAGGAATTAGGGTTTTGAGGCTCTATATAAAGCATGTAGCCACCACTATTTTTTCAAGTAATCAATACATTTTTTTCAGCCATTGTGGCCGACTACCAAGGAGGGAGGAACCCCTATAGAGTTCCAAGGAGGACCGATCCCCTACAGAGGTCAACCCAAGCTTAGAATCCTGCGGGGTTCTAACACCTTGCTGAGTCAGGTTGGGTTCAGGTCATGCTACCTTAACTCATCAAGTCATTATGACCCTTAACCTATCCAAGCACCATGGTTTGGTTCAAAAGCAGCTCATTCAGAACACAGGCCCACAGCTTATATGGTTGAGCCCTTCTAAACCATAGGATAATTTAAATGGTCGGGAAACATTAGAAGCCTTGAACACCTATACCGCCTTCCCTTCTCCACTCTTTTATCTATTTCTTCCTCTCCATTGACTCCCATAGCTGGCGTCTAGATCTCTACCTTACACTCTCTTCCTATATCCTCTTGTCATGGCCACCTCCTTCGAATGTTGAGGACTTTTAAGCTTGAAAAATCATCATAATAGCTCTATTTATGGTAGCATGCAGCTCCAAAAGGCCAACGATGTCAAATCTCGTGTCATGTGCTGCAACCAGCAGTGACATGTGCTACATCTGGAGAGGGATGGGTTGGCATTGTAAGAGTAACAGCTGAGAATAGCATGCACTATGCAGTGTCCACCTCTTTCATGTCTATTGGTGGAGACCAGAGAGAGACGAGCTCTGCCTTTTGCACTCCCCTGGACCTCAATGTGTGGGCCAACCGACTAAGAAGGTTAAGTTGGGTCAACCAATCAACTTAATCAGTTAGGTACAGTCATAAGATCTAACCTGCTTCCGATTAGGTTGAGTTTGGACCAGGGCCAAAATGCCTATGATACATAAGCTCATGCCAACCCCACTGGACCCAGAACTACTCGTACCCAGGCCAGCTAATCAGTTGGGCTTTTTGAATCGAATCAACTCATTAACTACCTTGCCTAATCCTGGTCTTATGTCTACCACTTACAGTGGTTGCTGGTTCATTCTAGTATTCTCTTGGCCTGCAGAAGGAACCAAGATCAGTATGTAATAAGATGGTTGTTCAGAGATGCAAAAGTCCTACAGAAACCAGCAGTTGCATCTCTTAATGTTAGTATAATAATACGGAATGGCTTAAGTGTTTTCTGTGCTTTCTGTGGCTTCATGGATGTAAGAAACCCAGAAAACAATAAATAAGAGCCCAATTTGGCAAAGCTAGAGACCAACTCAGCAGATGCCATATATGATGCAAAATACCAACTGCTGGGAAAGGTCTGGTGCATCTTGTAACAAAAATTTTTAAATGCTATTACCAGATACATCAACATTACTGAATGATGTAGATGATCAAAGAATCAAATTACTTGAATTTTGTTACAGGTTTACAGCTATCTGCTATCATCAAAGAGACAATTACATTTAACAGCAAATTACTGAATGCTTCTTCAAATCAATTCTATTGAAGACTATTAAAGTAAAGAAAGATCTGTAGTGTTTCAAGATTATTAGTTGCATCTTGGTTTACCATCAACTCATCACGCTACAAAACCTAACCAACAACAGATATATAAGTTACATGATCAGGTAGAGGCACCGATAGATGGATTCCAATCAAATAGGGACTCCGAACCAAGACCCCCATCACAGAGCCCGTCCAAATAAAACCCTCCCATGAATCTCACCAAAACCAACAGAACTCAAGCAACCAATCTCCAGTAAAAGAGAAATAGAAGAGCTAACCTGAGCTGAGACGTTCTTGGGGGCAGATTGGAACCCTGAAAGAACGCGACCGCGTCGGCGCCGCTAATCTTTCCATTCCGAACAAAATCCGCAACACGTCCATCGCCGCCGCCGACGACGCTACCGCATCGAGAATACCTGGATCAGAGGTCCGTCCCAAAGAAACAAGAACGTCGATTTAAGGGAGGGGCCAATCGCCGGTACGGCAGACGGAGTCGAGGGGGCACGGATGAGGGATCGGAGACGAGGGCTATTGATCAATATGTGTTCTTCGTTTTGTTTCTTCCTTTTTCTTCTTTGGTGAAGCAATTGTCTCCAAAATAATAATCATCAAGAAAATTAAACAATATTTATAAATATTTTATATAAATATAAATTGAAGGGTGATTTTTCTGAAAAAACTCTTTTTTTTTAGAGTACATTTTTGTATAATCTTATAAATGTCATTCATTGTCGCTTGTTACCCCACAATTTTTACTTGCGGTTCTCATCATCCTCCGCATCGTCTCTATCCCTAGGGTCCCTCCATTTATCCTCGCTATCTTATTATCCTCACCCCGACTCTCTATGTGATTTTTCTCCCTCCACCTCCTCGAGATTCAACCCCTCCATTGGCAAGCTCGATGTTGTCCCTCTCCTCTTTCCTAACTCCCCTATCGTCTCCTTGCCATCATGCCCCTTAGTATCGCTCTAATAGTCAAAGAGTATACGATGAGGTTTATTAATAATGGTGGGGCTACGCCTACTACGATGGTGAAGACATAGCTATCAACTTGATAGGGAGCCTGTAGCGATGAGATCCGACAGCTTGGCTTGGTTGATGAAAGGGTCATATCCTTGGGAGGTGAAGGGGGAGGATGCAAGTGGAGATGGGGGTAGTAGGGCAAGGAGGATGATGTAGGAGATCCGTTGATGAAAGGGTGATGACATTGGCAATGGGTTTGAATGTGGAAAAGCGGAGGTGATAAATGACAAACAATGACGAAAGTCATTTATGAGATTATAAAAAATAGAACATCATTTGGGAAAATTAAAAACATTGGATACCGTTGGGAGGAGTCTAAAAAGAAAAAAAATTAGAAAATCATTCTAAATTTATGCTCCGTTGAAAGGGTGATGACATTGGCAACGGGTACAAAGATGGCAAAACGAATGTGACAAATGACAAATAATGACAATGTAGGAGGACGATGTAGGGGATCTGTTGACGTATGAGACAATGATAATTACAAAAAATAGGACAAGGCAGACGTTGTTGGAGATCCGTTGATGAAAGGGTGATGACATTGGCAATGGGTACGAACGTGGCAAAGCGGAGGTGACAAATGACAAAAGGCATTTACGAGATTACAAAAAATAGAGTATCATTTGGGAAAATTAAAAATATTGGATACCCTTGGGAGGAGTCCAGAAAGGAAAAGTTTTATTAGAAAATCACTCTAAAATTAATATTAAAATATAAATATAAATATTATAAAATAATAAGATAATGATAAAAAATAATAAAAATAATATTATTGAATATACAATAAAACATAGCATAATAATATTTTTAAAATATATTAAAAAATAATGATAAAAATATTTCAAAAAATTAAAATTAAAATTAAAATTAGATATTAATTAGACCTAATATCATTACAATGACATATCAAATAAAATATGACTTCTACAACTAATATTTTAAATACTAACTAAAAATAATATGATAAATTAAAACTTAAAAATAAAAAATATTATTTAGGGTGAATTTATGATAAAAGATTATCTTTTTGGTTTTCTTGATAGGTGTCGTGTTTCCATATTTTCCAAAGGGCTCTCCTTATTTATTTGTCATAATTTATGAAAAAATTATCGTAGTATGTGGTTATTATTGAGAATTGATTTATAAAAATTACCTAGGTAGTTAGCATGTTCTAGGTAGTGGCCCATGTATAGAAGTTATGGATGTAGTGGCTTATGATTTAGAAGTTAGTAGGGACAGTGGCTACACTTTCTCAATCATGGGTGAGAAAGTGAGGTGAGATAGTTACTGTACGGTCCTATAAATAAGACCATAGTTCATGAAGCAGAGTGTCAAGAATGTGTGTATTTGGAGAATATTTTGTAAGTGTTATGTAACCTCTTTTTTAATACTATGTCATTTTCTTGATTGAAAGTATTCTCGTTTAAGTGCATTATCATATTATGTTTTTATCGTTTCTTTGCTCCTCGATCCCAACATTTATAGTATCATAGTCTTATTTTAATCTAAACTGAGTATTATGACTTTCAATGATAATTCTATGTCTAAACCCATTATTCTCATCTTCTTAGGCAAATGTTATGAATTTTGAAGTATATCACGATAAATACTCTATTTAAGTCTCAAGATCTATGAGACTTAATAGAGAATGGATATGTAGATCTTGATGAAGAAATCAAGTTGAGAGAGAATAAAAAAGACTCAAATGCATTGTTCTTCATTCAACAAGTTGTATATGAGACAATCTTCTCAAGAATTGCAATAGTGACAACCTTAAAGCAAGCATGGTCGATACTTCCAAATAAATTTAAAGCTCATCGAGGGTGATTACGATAAAACTTCTAACCCTTCATCGTGAGTTTCAAATTTTGTTTATGAAATGTAATGAATCAATGCAAGATTTTCTTTCTCAGGTGACTGAAATTATTAGTCAAATGAAATCTTATGGTGAACATCTTCATGATCAATATAATTATTGCAAAAGTTCTGAAAAGTTTAACTCTGAAATTTAATCATATTGTTACCCCGATTGAGGAGTCAAAAGACTTATCCACTTATTCATTTGATGAACTAATGAGTTCCTTGCAAGCATGTGAAACAATGTTGAATAAGTCTCTTGAAAAAGGTGAAGAAAAAATATTTTAGGTTAAGATGAAGTCTTATATTTCAAAAGAAGACAAAAAAAATCAATACAAAAAAGATACGGTAAAAGAGGATTTCGTGGTAGAGGAAATAGAAGAGGAAGAGGAAGCATAAGCATATTGCTAAAAAGAGAAAAGCAAGCAAGCTATGTGGAGAAAAATGAATACAAATTAATGATATCTCAAATGATATTTGATTTTTAGATAGTAGATGTTCTAATCATATATCAGACATAAGATCAATGTTTAGATATATTTTGATGAGACTCATAAGTTGAAAGTTAGACTTGGATATAACAATGAAATCCATATGGAAAGGAAAGGAATAATGGAGGTGAAGACAAATCAAGGGAAGGTAAAACACATTGATAATAATTTTTTTATCCCTAGTTTATCACATAACTTGTTTAGTGCTAGACAATTGATAGATGATGGATATTCAGTTGAGTGCTAGACAATTGATAGATGATGGATATTCAGTTATATCTGATGATGGTTCATGCACTATTAAAGATAATAAATTTGATTTGATTATAGTAAATATTTGTATGATGCAAAACAAAATATTTCCACTTGATGTTTCAAATATTGAAAAACATACTCTTGTTGCAACTCAAAAGAATGAGTCAAATTTGTGATATTTAATATATGGATACCTTAACATTAAGATTTTAAGGTTATAAAATAAAAAATAAAAAAAATTTAGATTATCCAAAATGAATATACTTGATGTATATGAAGAATGCATTTATGGCAAACAAAGTAAGAAATATTTCATGTTGAAAAAGCATCAAGAGCATCTAAATGTCTTGAATTAATTTATATTGACTTATGTGGAGCTATGAATATAAAATTATTTAGTGAAAGTTGATATTTTCTATTGTTTATTGATGGATATAGTCGCATGAGTTGGGTATATTTTCTAGAATTGAAATCTGAAAATATTTGATAATTTTAAAAATTTAATACACTTGTAGAAAGAAAGGCAAAGTGATAGATGCATAGAGACATTTCAGATAGATAGAGGTGGTGAATTTTTGTCTAGTGAATTTAATTCTTTTTATGAAGAAAATAATATTCGCAGGTGACAACACCATATATATCAAAGCAAAATGGTGTAGCTGAATATAAAAAATCAAATTATCATCGAAATAATGAGAAGTTTGCTTAAAAGAAAGCATCTTTCAAATTAGTTTTGGATAGAGGCAGTTGCAATAGTAGTTTATTTGTTGAATATTTCACCAATAAAGGCTATTATAAATCAAACTCCTTTTGAGGCTTGGTATAATATAAAGCCAAGTACAAGCCATCTAAGAATTTTTTGTTGTATTGCTTATGCTTTGGTAAATTCACAAAAACATCATAAGCTTGATGAAAAATTTTAAAAATATATCTTAATTGGTTATTCCTTCAATCCAAAGCATATCGATCGTATAATCTTATTAGTGACAAGGTTATTATTAACAGAAATATTATGTTGATGAAAGGGCAAGTTAGAATTGGGAGATCAATGAAGGTGAAACACTCCACATAATCAAGTGACAGATCATGTTCCAATAAGTTCTAATCGTCAACCTCACCTAGTAGCAATTCAAATACATCAAATGATTCCTCAGATGAAATCCCTCTAGGAAGATTAAGATCACTAACAAAAATTTATGATTCAATATTTACTTTGTTTATTTCAGATCCTATAAGTTTTGAGGAAGCAGTTGAAAAAGAGGAACGACGAAAAGCAATGAAGGAGAAAATAAAATCAATTGAAAATAATAAAACTTAGGAGCTAATGGATCTACCGAAAGAAAAGAAAGTTATTGGATTTAAATATGTATTCAAAACAAAGTATAATACAGATGAAAGTATCCAAAAGCATAAGGCTCGGTTGTAGCAAAAGGAAATTCATAGCAACAAAGTATTGATTTTGATGATACTTTTTCTCCAGTTGCTAGATTCGAAACTATGAGAACTTTCTTGGCTTTAGCTGCTCACTTGAGTTAGCCTATTTATTAATTTGATGTGATGTCTATATTTTTAAATAGAGATTTATAAGAAAAGATTTTTGTTAGGATCAAGTTGGCACTAAGAGGATGGATAGGTGAATTAGTTCAAGGGTTAATTAAAAGTTGATTTGAAAAACTTGCTCAAGAAAAAAATCGAAAGCGATTTAGTTGAAGTTAAATACGTGAGCGATTAAAACTTAAGATAAAAAAATTTCGATTTAGCTAATAAATGCTGAAATGAAAGAAGGAGAGAAGACTCACAATTTATAGTGGTTCAGTCACTAACTTAACCTACGTCCAATTTTTGAAGTCCTCCTTCATCGAGGCCTACCGATGTCCATTAATGATCTTCTTCCGCAGGTGAAGATCAAACTGCTAGTTACAGGGGCCCTGCAAGCCAATCACGTGAATGATGGCACGTGTGACACACTGCGTAATCTTTTTGCTTATGATTAATATTGGTATATTCTTATATTATATTATATATAGCATATATATTGTGATGCCCTTGGTTCAATGCAATGGGAATCAGATCGTGATGAGATCATGATAATGAGATCGATTTACCTTTAAACACAGATCCTAAATAATCTCGGTCATAGGTTACTCGAGAGGGACATCGAGATAACCAGACAGACCGGTGTACTATATACCCGTCCATATGATGGATGCGGCTGGTCTCATAGCCACTTGTGTGGAGATACTAACGATATAGTACAGGTGCTCATTGGAGAATGAATTCACTGATTGATCCACTTATGGAATGTTATATGGTTAATTATACATAATGTCAGGCAACGATTTCATAGTCCTAGTTGTATATCTGGTTCTTAGACTTGAGACACCAAGGATGTCTTGTATGGGTACTCTTTTCTTTGATGCCAGACTTACAGGTTTGGAAAGTTTCAGATCTGGTACGGCTGGTTATCGAGATTGGTAGCCAACCTTACAAAGGCAATTGAGTGTCAATAGAGGATCATCCACTCTTGGTATCATGAGAGAAATATCTCATATGTGCTTGCTCAGATAAATCCCTAACTAGGGTCATTCGGATTAAGAGAGAAAAAGTTCTTTGGGAGAATCCGATTAGAGTGAGACTATGACGGATTCCGTATATGACCTGATAGTACCATGTCCAATATGGTCTCTATGATATTTGTTGGATGAGAGATTATATATACACTGTAACTATGGACAGACAGGTTTGATGGATTCAATCCCCCTGTACCGTCTTGGGAATATGGTGTAGTGGCCTAGTATGTTCATAGTCAATGAGTCGAGTGAATTATTATGGGGATAATAATTCACTATATCAGAAAGAGTTCTGATGGAAGTGACTCACGGCCAGCTCGGTATCGACCCTAGAGGATCACACACATATGGTGGATACTTCAGCGAATAAAGGATTAGATGGAGATCCAATTAGCCTCTATTTTCATTAGATGAGACTCTATGCTGATGGACTCCTTGATTAAGGCCCAATTAGAGGCCTAAGGAGATTATTTGATAGAGATCCAATAATATAAGGTTAGTGGGTAATTTGATGAAGATCGAATACCTACTAAGGAAGGAAGCCTAGAGTTTTTTTGTGGCTCTCTATAAATAGGAGGGGAGACTCATAGTTGATAAGCTGCAGCTTTAGCCACTACCTCCTATTCTCCTCCCTCCCTTTGTGCAAGAGTTGCGAGATCAGATTGAAGGAGTTCTGCTGCAGAGATCCATCGTGTGGATACTGCTAAAGAGGAGGACGCTTGACCTCCTTCATCTTCTCCATCCAGATCTGGATACAAGGATATATGATCTCCCTAGGTAAAATCAATCTCTCACACATCGTGGTTTTCTGGTTTTTATGGTTTTTCTCGCGATTCCAATCTTTTGCACGATGATTTGATCTGCGTGGAAAACCAGTTTTTGTTTTGATTTCTGTTGTGCATGTGATGCACCCGTTGAGGTTTCTCAACACAAACCCCTTACACTTTTCTACTTTTCTCCTTTTCTTAGGCTCAGGAGAATAAATTTTACAATTTTTTACTCTTCCCTTCAACTCACTTTACACTTAAAGTACATAAGAAAATCTCTCAAATTTTATAGAATTTTTCCAAAGATTTTCACCTCTTTTTCTTTACATTCTTGCTATCTAATGTACGAATTCTTGAGGTACTTATAAACCTCAATTGACTTCAAAAAAATAGAGCCAAAATTCACCCTTTTCTGACAAAACTGGCTACAGACAGTACCTCCACCAGTAATCGCACGAAAACCTAGGCAACGACAGTATTACCATCGCCTGGGCGATACCATCGTTGCCCATCAATGGTACTACAACTGGGAATCCCGAAATAGTACTTTTCCTATACTATTTCATACCCAACTTGTACCTCATATTAACCCCTTTCCAGGTTAATGAAATGAATTCAACCTGAGCTCAAATCCAATCCTAAGTAGACTTAGTTGCTTCATAATGATTAAATTTGGATTTTTTTTTTAAATCTAACTCAATTAAGACTCAAAAAATATGATGCTAACTACGACATACTAAGACACACAAATACAATCATTCTTATTGTCTGACATATCAATTGATCTTCCGAACTTCCAGTGAACTTCCCGACAAACTCTCGGCGAGCTCTTGATCATCTTCTGGCAAACTTCCAATGCATTCCCGGTAAGCTCCCGATCACCTTTGGCGAGCTCCCGATGAACTCCCGACAAACTCTTGATCATCTTTAGCGAGCTCCTAGGGAACTCCTAGCAAGCCCCCGATCACCTTTGGTGAGCTTCCGACAATCTCCTAGTGAGTTCCCACTGCATTATCTGAACCTCGGCCAGATGCTTGAACTTGAATCCGACCCAACATTATATTGTATTATCTTTTCACTGTCGTAATTAATCTTGCATCACTCATCTCTAACACACAGGTTAGATCAGAAAACCATCAATTGTTTCATCATCAAAATATGATATTTAACAATCTCCCCTTTTTTTATTATGACAATCAGTTGATGACGAAGTTAACCTTAACTCCCCCTATGTATATGTCATAGGATAAATAAAACAAACTTAAATTCAAAAGAACCCATCACTTTTGAATTCAAACATTTTGATAATTTTTCACAATTTAACCTGATACTATATATGAAAAAGTTTTTAACCATTCATCTTCTTAGTATCACATAAAAATTTTAATCATTATGTTTCACAAGATAACTATATCATCAATCATGATATAACATCCATTTCAAATATTTCAAAGATCACAAAATATTTATTATATCATCAATTATGTCATTTCTTCTACTTTGTCATCAACAAAAAAAATAAATGCTCAACTTATATTAGAACATTATTAAACATTTATCATGTAAAAATTTACTTTCTCCCCCTTTGTAAATAAAATAAAAAAAGAAGGAGGGCGGGGGTGGGTGGGTGGTGGGTGGGGAGGGGGAGGGGGAGTGGTGTCAAAGATCCAAAATTTTAGTTTCTCAAAATAATCAAATAGTAAGTAGAGCGGAGACATTCAAAAAAACTCATCAAGGATAAAAAAAAATCTATGAATCGAAATAATTTTTAAGAGAGGATAAAAATGAATCTCATCTCAAAAAGAGCTTTGAATCCCATTTTCCCTCTTGTAAATATCAATTTTAAAGAGAATCATTTCAAAAGAGAGCTCATAAGAGCTTCTCATACATTCAAAATTATCTCATGTAAATTTCAAGCAAAGGCTCAAGAAATCCAAAAAATAACAAATAATGCATTTGAATAGTTTAACATTCCTAACACTCTTCTAATACAATCATAGAGTGTTGCATGTATCGTCCAGAAGTGCATCTTAGTATTAAAAAGTACATATCATCAGAGAATAATACATCATAAAAGTATAAGAAGTATAACATATTAAGCACCACCGATTTATTCCTCACAGTTCTAAATATATAAACTATTTAGGTGGTGGTAATCCAAGGTGCCTAAACAGAATATTAAGTTGTTGATGGATTTACTACATCTCGGTTAATATTTGGCCTTGATGTAGTTCAATTTGATTCAATCGGGTTACTATGGAATCATCAGATGAGGAGAGTGTTAGCTGCATCAAGGGTGTTGCCTCGAAGGGACTGGGAGGAGGAGATTGACTTCCCCTATGTATAGGTGTTTTTGGTTCTGGCTCAGGTATGAGAGGATCAGTTCTCCTAGGTAATCTAGTCCAAACACCACTTATTACTGTGCATCTTAATCTTCTTAATAGATTTCTATTGATGACATTGAATCTATCTAGCTTTATAGTTTCTTCATTTGGTGGAATGACTATATCATATGCATGTATTATCTAGTAATTAAGCCACCATATGGAAGCATCATATCCTTTATTGACAACTCAATCATGTTTTGCCTGAACAGATATCTAAAATAGTTATCATGTCCTGCCCATAATCCAATACATTGTACCTAATTCTATTTGACTAACTTCATCATGATGGTATTGTTTGGGAAGTAGAATCCTAATAACAATATGATGAATTTTGTGTTGAAGGGTAATATATGCTCATAATTTTTTGGAATAATAAATAGATTAGGATTTCCAAAAATAGTACCTAAGGCCTCACAGTATGTAACCTCAATTTATGTGATGCCCCAAGAGATAGGTCAATACTCTATCATTATCATCTATATGCAAGTTGTTGTAAAATAATCTAACAAGTCTAGGATAAATAGATTCATTAATTTAAAGGATTAGAAAGATATTTAAGTTAGCAAACAATTGGATTGGTTCCAAATCACTCAAATCTTCTAGATCGATATATTTTCCCTTATTAACACTTCTATATTCAAGGGTTGAGAATTTTAGAGCATGTTCATGGTTATCAAAGAGTATAGGATCAAAATTTTATCTAATCTCCTCTTTCCTTTATCCATTGAGAATCTTCTATGGGTCATTTGAACTACATGTATTATAAATAAAAAGTAAGAGCAAAGAATAGATTGAGAGCAAGATTTAAGAGTTACCTTTGTTGTGATCTCCTAGGGATTGAGATTGATCCTTAGATTTGAAAAAGAAAAGAGTTTCTCTTGGTTTTCTAGAGGACAAGCAAAGAGAATGAGAGATTGAGAGAGTTCTAGAGGGGTGTGGAAGAATTTGAGGGTGATTTTATCGTCGACTTTAAAGGTCCCTTATATTATATAAGAGTTTCAGGAGATGGTACCACCAACTGAATGGTGCTGTGCTACCACATGTGGACAATGTGTTCTGGCAATGTCATTGCTGGTGCACTATTTTCCCTTTATTTATATATTTATATTATTTCAATTCTAAATTCTAACACTCAACATATAACCTTCAAAGCATTTAAATTAATATTTAAATCAATCATTCATTAAGCTAACTTAGTCAATAACAATATAGTATTTAAATATTTCAATAATAGCATTTACATTTAAATCAACTAACATACAAGTCAATAATTTTGAACCTAACATTCAATCATCATCAAAAAAAAAAATTTCGTAAATAATTTTTCATTAAAAATAGTTAAATTTTTTTATATTTTTATACTAGCATGCTCTAGCTATACAAAAGTTATGCATCATTGAAAAGCAATCACGAACCATTAAGAGATCTTTTATCAATAATTTTAATCTTAATAATTTTTCTTATTATTGTTGTTTAGGCTAGTGAGCTTGAAAATTATTTTAGATCTTAAGTCATATGTCGTGAGCATCCACTTTCAATATACCATTTAGTGCTCCTAGCCTTTGTTAGGAGACAAGCCTACAAGAGATGGGGTTTTGGTTTAGATAGGTATTTGACTTTGGGTCTCTTATGAAAAGTTCTACCCATTTTCACTAATGATTTTTGGTTGTTTATGGTTCCTTTAGGAACCCAAATCAACTTATATGAATTATATTTTCTAAATAGACATCTATAGGCAAAGTGTTCACATCTACCATAAAAATTATATTTGTTTTTCAGTGAAGAATATAATGTGGGTCTTCTAACAATGATAGTTGGCTTTTAATGAGTATTACCCATAAGGCCAACATCTTCCTTATAAACATAATCAGTGATCATATTTAAAGATTCGTTGTCTATCTTAGACTTTTCTAAGGTTTGTTTTAACATGATTATTTTTCTTTTTAATTTTATTTAGAATTTCACATTTCAAACAAAAAGTACATGGTGTTAATAAATCATTCAAAGTTTTAAATTTACATGAAAGTAATGCATGTTCTTTTTTGAGTGACTTATAAGTTTTGCTAAGCTTTTTATACTCATTAAATAATTCATGAAAGATATTTAATAACTTATCAAAATTAAATGAGACATCAGAAGATTCACTTACCTCGTCATAGATGGCCATGAGTGCGTAATCGTCCAACTCTTCTTAGTTGTGTTTTTCATCTTCGGAGTGTCTTAGCTTATTGCATTCATAGCAAGATGTTGTGTCCATTTTAAGTTTATTTTTATATTTTTTATTTATTTTCATTAATTTTTTTTATTCTTTTGTCATGAGTTCAAATTCATAGTTCTCATCACCCGAGATTTCGCTCAAGGAGTATCTGTTGCTCTTAGTTCAAATTTCTTCATGTTCTTTAAAAGGTGATGTTCTTGTGTTCTTAGTTTGGTATCATTCATATTCTTTAGAAGGTGGTGTTCTTCTATTCTTAGGACAGTATCTTTTCTGTTCTTGGAATATGTTCTTCTTGTTCATCTTTATAAGTTATTATAATTATTTTTTATTTCTTTATTTTAGTTGTGACTTCATGTGTGACTTTTAAAGTATGTCATATATCAAAAGTTGAATTACAAGCAAAAATCATATTAAATTTATTTTTATCTAAAGCGTAAAATAAATCATTCATAGCTTTGGCATTTGAGGAAAATATTTATTTTTCATGATCATTCTAATCATTTATCGAATTGGATTACTTCTGAAAATTATTTTCGATAATATACCATAAATTAAAATCCATTAAAATTAGAAAAATATATATTTTAATTTTCTAATATGTGTAATCCGTCTCATTGAACATGAGAGGACGTGTGATAAAGTGTCCCTCATTTATGTCAAAAGAAGTTATTAACTCACTTAGATATTAATCTAATCAAATGTTAGGATCAAGATGGAGGGGTGGGGAATTAGTGGAAGAGTTAATTAAAAGTTGATTTGAAAAACTTGCTTAAGAAAAAAATTAGAAGCTATTCAGTTAAAATCAAATACATAAGCGATTCAAACTTAAAATCAAAAAATTTTGTTTTAGCTAATAAATGCTGAAATGAAACAAGGAGAGAAGGCTTACAATTTATAGTGGTGCGATCACCAACTTGACCTATGTCCACTTTTCAGAGTTCTTCATCGAGGCCTGTCGGTGTCTACTAATGATCTTCTTCCACAGGTGAAGATCAAACCTTTTACACTTTTCTTCTTTTCCCAAGCTTAAGAGAAGAACCTTTACAATTTTTCACTCTTCCCTTCAACTCACTTTACACTTGAAGCACACAATGGAAACCTCTCAAATTTTATAAAATTTTTCCAAAGATGTTCACCTCTTTTTCTTAACATTCTTGCTATCCAGTGCAAGAATATTTTGTATATTTATAAACTCCAAATTACTTCAAAAAATGGAGCCATAATTCCTCTTTTTTTTTAGAAAAACCGACTACGAGCGGTACTACCATCGACACCAACGGTACCACCACTGGCACCCGCATAAAAACTTGGGCGATGACAATACTATTACTGCTTGGGTGGTACCATCGTTGCCTGGATGGTACCACCGCCTCTTGAGCGGTACTACCCCGCCCACTGATGGTACTATCACCGAGAATCCTAAAATAATACTTTTTCCATACTATTTCATACATAACTTGTACCTCCTATTGACCCCTTTTCTGAGTCAACGAAATGAGCCAACCTAAGCTAAAATTCAACCCTAAGTGGACCCGATTACCTCATATTGAGTTAATTTAGATTTTTTCTAAATCTAACTCAATTAGGACTCAAAACACACGATGCTAACTATGACATACTAATGCGCATAAATATAATCATTCTTATTGTCTAGCATGTCAATTGATGTACCGAACTCTCGACGAACTCCCAACGAGCTATTGATCATCTTTTGGCAAACTCCCGATATATTCTCGGCAAGCTCCTGATCACCTTTGTCGAGTTTCCAATGAACTCCCGGCAAGTTCCCAATCACCTTCGGTGAGCCCCTGATCACCTTCAGTAAGCTTCCAGCGATCTCTCGGTGAGTTGTCACTGCATTGTCCGAGCCCCGGCCCGATGCCCGAAATTGACTATGTCCCAACATTATATTGTATTATCTTTTCACCGTCATAGTTAATCATGCATCACTCATCTCTAAAACACAAGTTAAAATGCATCAATCGATTTTATCATCAAATCTGAGATTCAATCATTTTTGTTACTCGACCTGAAAGTTACTTAGTTAAAGGACATGAAGAAAAGTGTATAAGCTAAAGAAAGCTCTTTATGAGCTTAAACAAGCTCCAAGAGCATGATACAATAAAATTAATTATTATTTTCATCAAAATGGTTTTAAGAGGAGCGATAATAAACATACCCTTTATCTAAAGGAAGATGAATATAATATTTTTATGGTTTGATTTTATATTGATGATATATTGTTATGGTAGAATTTAAAAAACGCATGATGAATAAGTTTGAAATGTCAGATCTAGGTCTATTGTACTATTTTCTTATGTTGGAGGTGAAGCAATGATCAGATGAAATTTTTATTTCACAAAAAAAGTATGTAATAAATTTGCTAAAAAAATCTAATATGATTAATTGCAAAGCTGCAGCAACACCCATAAATGTAAATGAGAAATTGAAACTTGAAGATGGTACATGTTTGTCAAATGCAATATAATAGAGAAGTTTGGTTGGAGGTTTGATCTAACTCATACTCGACTAGATATTATCTTCTCTATTGGTGTAGTATCCAGATTTATGCATAGTCCAAGTAAACATCATCTCGAAGCTATTAAAAAAATTCTATGTTATATTATTGAAACTACATGTTATAGAATTTGGTATTCTCATAATTTTAAATGTAAATTATTTGGTTTCACTTATAGTGATTAGGCAGGAGATTTGGATGATAGAAAGAGTAATTCAAGTAATATTTTTAGTCTCGGATTAGGAGCTATATCTTGGAGTTCAAAGAAGCAATCAATAATTATGTTATCGACATCGAAAGCAGAATATGTAGCTGTAACATCAGTAACTTATCAAGCAATATGACTCAGAAGACTTCTTGAAGATCTTAATTAAGAACAAGAAGAAGCAACTAAATTTTTTTGTGACAACAAAGCCACAATAGCAATGACGAAGAATCCAACGCTTCATGGAAGAACGAAGCTTATAGAGATACGCTATTATTTCATTCAAAATCTTGTAGCAAGTGGAGTCATAATAACGAAGTATTGTGGCACAGATGAATAAGTTAGAGATATTCTCACCAAGTCACTTCCATTTCAAAAGCATGTTTATTACATGTCTAAAATCAGTATATGTAACTATGAATCAAGATGGAGTGTTAAGAATTGATTCATAAAAGTTAACTAGGTAGTTAGTATGTTCTAGGTAGTGGCCCATGTTTAAAAGTTATAGGGGTAGTGCCTATGATTTAGGAGTTAACGAGGATAATAGCTACACTTTCTCAATCATAAGTGAGAAAATGAGACATGGTAGTTACTATAAGGTCCTATAAATAATGTCATAGTTCATGAAACAGAGAGTATCAAACATGAGGTGTTATGTAACCTCATGTTTATACTACGTCATTTTTTTTATAAAAATTATTCTCATTTAAGTATATAATAATAGTATTCTGTTTTTTTTTTTTTTTTTTTTTTTTTGCTTCTCCATCCCAACAGTTACACGATAATAATGATTGATCCATAAGATGAATAGATATACTAATTTAGATTGGTAGTCACTATGAGACAAACTGATCCCAATTCTCCTATGTATAATAAGATTATAATATTGATTATAATATTTTTAAATAGATTTATAATATCTTTCAGTAAACTTACGGTAAATGAACTTAGAACTTAATAGAAACCATCTCATACACATAAGTTACAGCAGACAACATCTCCTCCATCGTCGAGATGTTAAGATGGTTCTCTCACAGCTCCCCTGGGTGCTATGAACCTGACGTGGTTTGCCAAGAGTAAGATTGTGATACACTACAAACTTTTCTTGACTTGAATCTTGATTAAAAAATTAAATTTAAGATTGTGATACATCATTGTTTTCTAAACAGACGGTTAAAAAGTAATGTCCAATGAGTTATAGAGTAAGATTGAATACTTTTTTTATGATTGAAATGATGATTTAATTTTTTATAAGAAAAATAATTATTATTTTGGATAAAAAATATTTTATTATCATACTGAATTTAATTAGAATTTAATACTTAATTTTTTAAAAAAAAATATATAAATAATATGATATTACATTTTGTATAAACAATGATATCAATTTTACGTTATATTTAGTTTATTTATTTTTACTTAGGAAGACTAATATTATATAATTATTTTATTTTTATTAGTTAAAAATAAATATATTCGTTTTGGATTCAGTTGAAAAATGGAAGATACGAAGGAAAAAAGACAAACTTCCATTGTCTTGAAAAGTAAGGACGGTGGGCGAAAAATAACAAAAAAAAAAAAAGAAATTTACTTTTTTTAGAGAATAAGTCAATTTTTTTTTCGAAGGCAGGAATTGCGTCGCGATTCGGGATACCGCTTCGTGTTGCTATGGATGGAGCGAGTCAAAAGGCTGCAGCACCACGATTACCGTCACAACGTTGAACGAGCTTTTTCGACTGCTTTATGCTACTCTCAACTCCGGATTTGGTATATTTCGACGAAAGAATCGAACTTTATATCATAACTCGGATAAGAATATGAATTAAATTACCATTCTAATGTGGCCCCAAAAAATAATAATAATAGTTCTCGTGGCTCCATTAATTGCACTATGAATACAATTGGTCAGGTGACGTCTCCTGCACGTCATGATTCGTGCTCGTCAACGATTCACATCAAACAACAACACAAGAATCCAAACCTGGGTTGACCTCGTAAAATGGTCGGCGCTCACCCACTTTTTCTCCGTTTGTTTCTCGAACACATGTTTCGGAGAGCAACACTGACACTTTCCGCGTGTCCCAATCAGAAGATTGAGAACCGTCACTTCGTGATCGGACGGTCCACATCAAAAGGTCGGCTGCCGCCCCTAGCCTACGTGAGTGCCTGTCTCAAGTAATAAGAGAGAGAGAGAGAGATATATATATATATATCTATATATGTGTGTGTATCCCTCTCATCATTCTTTGTCCTATTTAATCTTGTTGTTTAGGAGGAGATAGTAAGAGCATCTTCCATGTCCCTGTTGTCGTAGGGGGGGCTCGGAGGAGAGGGTTGAGGAGGTCAGGAGAGGAAGAAGCCTTCCTTGTTATCTATTTTGTCTTACGAAGAGATCATACTGCTGCTGTGTGTTGATTTGGAGGAACTCCATGGACAGCTTCCTCGTAGATCGATCACACCTGAGTACAAGAAAGGTTGGTCTCGCTGTCAACGACGATGCTGATACTGGAGGAGGATTTGTGATGAGATCCAGACACAGTTCTCTGAACCCTTATTCTTCCTTGCCATTCTTTAGCCAGCTTTCACCAAACCATGATGGTTTTAGGTCACAGCTTTGCTCCTTTCCTCCTCCTTCGTTTTGCACTGATCGAGCGTTAATTCCTCCTCCTCCTCGGCCTCTTCCACTCCGTCAACCTCCTCTTCTCCCCCTTCCACCACCATCTCCGGGACTGAAGCTAACCAAAACGAACAGCGATACCGGCATGTTTAGATCGAGAGATCGCAGGATGAAGCTGAAGCCTTCCGTGAACATAACAGGAAAGGAGCCACCGCCGAAGGCTGCTGCTGGCAAATGCCGCGAGCCCAAAGGAGAGCGTAAGAGGACGACAGTAGAGAAGGTAACTGCGGTTAACAACGAGGAAGGAGAAGAGGTGGCTGAGTCGATTTACTCCCTCTCACCACCTCCCAGCAACCTTCCTTTGCCAAGTTTCCTCCTTAGCAGCCACAGAGATGCATAACAAATACTCCCTATCTAAAAATCATGTACTCGTACACCTTCTTTTACCTTTTATTTTCTGATTCTGCTCTCTCGCTTCTTCGTCAGAGGGAAGATGAAGGAGTGATGTATGGTTATGGATACATTGTTTGCTGGAAGTATCACATCACTACTAAGGAGGAGAGGGAATTTTTTTTGTGATGGCTTTTCTTTTCTGTGAAACTGTGAGCTGAGATTATACTTAAATATCAGCTTCGAGTCAGTCCGCACTTATCTTTTAGATTGAGAAAGGAAAGAAAAAACTATGACTCTAATTCTTGGGATCGCTAACACCTCCAAGCTTCACAATCTTGTAGAACATCAAGAGGGCAGGCATCAATTTTTCTTGTGCCATGCACTTCACCATCTTTCTTGGCCCATGCAACCTACCACTCTGGGATCAACTCTTTTGATGGTTATGTCTCCCTCCTCATGTTTCTTACATCCAAAAACTGCATACGGCGTAGTGCTGTGTTCATGTTTCATGTGTAAAAGCTAATAATCTCATGATCTTTAGATTTAATGATTTTTAGAAAATAAATTTTATTTTTTAGAAAAAAATATACATCGATTCATCGATCCGTAACTCAGACAAACAGAAGTCTGATTTCTCTTTCTTACCAAACTATGAGTGAGGTGCATAAACATTAATTCAGAATTAATATCTATCCATTACAAAAAAGACACGCAAGTAAAAGAGTCACATCTTTATCATTAATAGATATGAAGATTAAAATCAAATTTATTTTTCTCATTGACAGTTAATTAATTATCATTAAATATCTACTTCATGCACACCCGACTATAGCTTCACTTCCAATGATCTCAGCTTGCTCCAGTCTACAAGTTCAAGTCATCCCAAGATATGCTGTGCAAAGAAGCTTATTCTCACAAAGAAAGCATGATAGATACATAGATTCATGCACATACGTCAAGTTTTCACTTTCTATCAACTTCCTTCCTTCACGCTGTAAACTTACGGCCATACGACATCTGTACGCATATAATGTGCTAACTAATGATACATCACATACAAATACGTACATATATATTTGTTAAGCTTTACATGTCTGCTTCAATCTCACTACAGTACGTATCCTGTCGTGTAGTTCAATTCTGGCGTTGATGTGATGAAGCTAATTAAAAGTTTACGCTAAAATGCCTCTTCCATCCAACATCAATTATTCTTCCTTCCTCGCCTCCTACACCAACTATTTAATAATTAATTGTATATTATCCCTTATAATTAATTATCTTCGACATTTTAATTCATATACTTTCAAAAATTATATTAAGATCCATATACTTACGAAATTGAAACATTTAGTTTTATTTTTTCTCATGTTATCGACGTTGCTGATGGAAATACTACATATGCTCAATGGTAAACCGAAGTGAGATAAATTCAACAAGTGTTTAATGGTAAACCTTGTTATAATTGATGAAGTAAGGATAGGATTCAATGTTTCACTTTGATAAGTATAAGGATCTCAATATAACTTTTTAAAGTATAAGGATCGGGATGTTAATAAAGAATAATTTATAATTAACCTCAAAAAAAAATTGTATGTAGACACGTAACAAATTTCTTGCCAATTTAACTTTCTAAGGCCCACAAATGTAATATTCAATGAGGATAATAATTTATATGATGAATATTCTACACCAGCTCAGTATCAAGTTCTAATGAAATATTTTTAGAATCTATAACCTTCTAGAATTATATATGGATAGTACTATGATATTATAAAAAGAAACCTCACAAAATATGATATAATTATTTTGTCATATAAATATTTTTTTTCTTAGAAAATTAATGATAATCATAGGGATGTTTGTTGATGAACATACGTCATTGAAGATAGTTTTTTTTTTTAAAAAAAAATATACATACTAAAATCGTATACTAGGAAGCTCATCAAGATCTTTCTTTTGGTGAGGAGAAAGATCATATCATATTTTGTCTCTTCCAAAAAAAAAGTGAGTCAGATCATATCAAACTATCAAATAATTATAACTGACATTTATTCCTATTAAATGAAGAATGATATATCTGTATTTTATTTGTATTCAATTCATATAAATATATTTCTAAGAAAGGAAATTGAATATTTTGTAAACAAAACATTTCAATTATTATATACATATATGTTATAGAAATATTCTTTCAAAAAAGTGGATAACATTTTTTTTTTCTAAAAAGAGGGTTAGGTGGGTTATATAAATGGGGTGTACTAATGCACAAGGTTCTGGCCAGAGAATAAATATACGTAACTCTTTATCTTTAAATATTTAAAGAGATTATTTTCATAACACATATTGGATCAATAATATAAATATATATAATACATAACAAGGATGAATAATGTTTTTTTTTTTTTTTTTTGGGTCAATTTTTAGTTCTTCTGTTACCCCGCTAATAATATAGAACAACATATATCAGCGTCAAGTAATGGGACAGTTGATATCCAATAGGGGTTTAGCGACGGTTAAGCAGCTCCCATCACCGAATACCTCTCCTGCACGTTATTGCCGCATCTATCCGTTGTGTTGGCCGATATGGGTGGCCGGTCATCTCGTGTTTCCCGCGACAAAGGTGGCGGGTACTCTCAACCGAAGCGCGCTCTCTCTCTCAGTTTGCACGCGTACGAACGTTGGGATCTGGTGATCGTCCTCAAGTCGCGGGGGTACTCTGTTTCTTCTTCTTCTCCTCCTCCTCCTCCTGTTCTTTTTTGGTTGCTGTCTAATGGCTGCTTCTGTACTCGCTTCCTAATTCTTTATCGCTCTCTCCTAAAGCTCCTTTTCCTTTCCGGTACAAGAAAACAGCGGCTCAACTAAGCTCCGTCGTCATCATCCTGTGGCGGTGGTAGATCCATGTCGAAGGGAATGCTCATCCTGGGATGCGACAAATAGATTGGGGGGAGACTGGTGGCCTCTGCTCTTTCTACCACCTTTTTGCTGCATACATTGAACCATCTGAAAGAGTGCCATTTAGGAATCCAACTGGAAGGCAGCGCATGGCGGTGCTCGAGGGAGAGAAGCAGGGGGGATCCCGGTGTATAATGGTGGGTCTTCGGATGAATGCCAAGGGCAAGGAATTGCTCGACTGGGCAATCCACAAAGTCGCCGAGCAAGGAGACCGTGTCATCGCCATCCATGTCTGCCGTGATTCAGGTACTTGGATCTGACGAGCACACCTTGTCTTTTTGATGGCTTGCCAATGATGAGCTTCTCTTTCAGATCTGAAGAAAACGACCACACTGTCTTTGGCAAGAACGTTAGATGACCATCTGGATTCCTATCAAGGCATTTGCAGTCTCAAGCAGGTGAGTTTGTGGGCATTCTCATCATGAATTCGACGAAGAAATAGCGTGATCCTTTACCGATGCGTGGCCTCCAGGTTGTTCTTGTGGGACGGATCGCTCGGGGAAGTTCTATTAGGAGAGCGCTGGTGAAGGAGGCCAAGCAATGTGCAGCCATCAAAGTGGTGGTTGGAATGAAGAAGAAGAAGAGCTCATTTTTGTAGGTGATAGAAAGCCTCTATTGTGGAACTCGTTGTTCTGTTTGCTATCCTTCTCTGGTGGAATTCTGATGCAGTTAGTTTCCTTCAGTAGCTCAGCTCCACTCGCCAAGTATTGTGCTAAGAATCTCCCTCCAACCACTGCCTTAATCGCCGTTCGGAATGGAAACGTCGTCTTCGAAAGAGGAGCTGCCAAACCATCTGCAGGTGAGTTCCTCCAGACTCTCTGTCCTAACGAAATCTCTCGCTGGATTCGGAACTCACGGAGTGTTGTCTCTCTCAAGAAGTACAACACCGTCAAAGTCTACGGAATCTTCTGTATCCATCCGAAGCACGCGCGACACGGAAACATGAGGAGAAGACTGATGTAGAGACCAGGAGATCATCTGACAGCAACCATGTCAAAGGGGAAATGGTAGACGCGGTTCTGAGCTCTGTTACGGTGCTGGTGAGACACCTGCCGGAGCCGGTGTTAGGGTGGCCTCTGATGAAGAAGAAAGCGACACCAAGAAGGATCGAGGTGAAGCTGGCCAACCGTGATTGGAGACTGTCGGTTGCCCGGCGGGTGATGAACTTACCAGCTCCAACTCTGTCGTCGGCTCAACCATTGCTGCAGCTAATCGAGGAGCTGAACACGGTTCTCAGTGGCAGCAACTTGAGCCGCAGATGGTTTCAGTATGAGGAGCTCCAGAGTTCAACGAATCGGTTCTCTTCAGGTTTTCTCCTTCTAAAGCACGGACATCCTTATCTAAGATCTGCGATCGGTGAGTAAACATCAAATTGTTGCAGAGAATTTGATTGGGAAAGGAGGCAGCAGCCGAGTGTACAGAGGACGGCTTCGGAATGGGCAGCAGGTTGCCATAAAGTTGTCAAAGCTATCTTCTGCAGAAGCATCAAAAGATTTCCTTTCGGAGGTCGATATCATCACCAAGCTGAAGCACCTGCGCGTGGTTCCATTACTGGGCCTCTGCGTTGAGGAACACACTCTCATTTCTGTGTACAGATACTTCCCCAGTGGAAGCTTGGAGCAAAATCTACACGGTAAGTCACCCACAGTTGGTGTGTGTGTTACGGCTTCATGGCTTTCTTCTGATGTGCATTAGATGAAACGCAGATGACGAGGTGAAGCATCTGCTGCCATGGGACGTGAGATTTAGAGTGGCGACGGGGATTGCTGAGGCTCTCAGCTACCTTCACCATGGGTGTCGTCGACCGGTGATCCACAGAGACGTCAAGTCTTCCAACATTCTTCTCAATGACCAATTTGAGCCTCAGGTAAATATGTTGGTCATCGTGTTTGCAGCTCCAAATTCTCGTACTGACAAAGCTTGCTCAACAGTTATCGGATTTTGGCATAGCTATGTGGGCGCCGACAGCCTCGACCTACCTGACCCAAAGTGATGTTGTTGGGACATTTGGGTGAGTGAGTTGACTCCTTTCGATCTCAGCTGTGCCAAATTATTACAACGACAAAATGCATTGCTTTGAGTTGTAAATGAGGTAGGTGATTACTTGTGCAGATACCTGGCACCTGAGTACCTCATGTATGGGAAGGTCAGCAACAAGAATGACGTCTACGCCTTCGGCGTGGTCCTATTGGAGCTGTTAACAGGAAGAAAGCCGATAGATGATGGGAAGCCCAAAGGCGAAGAAAGTTTGGTGATGTGGGTAAGTACGTTACCTTCTTCTCTCCCTCGATACCATTGCATGTCTCGATTGCTAAACCAAGCACGCATTGTTTGCAAGGCGACGCGAATTCTGGAGAGAGGGGAGCTCATAGATCTGCTGGATCCCAATCTGGGTACGGATCATGATAAAGGTGAGATGAGAAGAATGATATTAGCTGCATCTCTTTGTATCACCAGGGTACCTCGTCTCCGACCTCAAATAGACAAGGCAAGAGAACAAATTACTCTTCTTTTTTTTTTTCTTTTTTTTTCTTTTTTTTAGGCACTGGATCTGCGATGACCATTTCTTGTGTGGGTTATATAGATTTGCAGCCTGTTGAAAGGGGAAGAGGACATGGAGACATGGATAAGCAGCCAAGCGGATGGGATGTCGGAGGAGGTGGTAGATTGTCCAGACGACGAAGCCTATCCGACTCCGACCCTCGCATTGCTTGATGTGGACGACGATGCATCCGTCGCCAGTGTCAAGCAGAGTCAGTGTGGTTCCTGGGAGGCGTACCTGCGAGGTCGATGGAGCCGTTCTTCCAGCTTTAATTAGTTTTTATATACAAACATATATCTATTTTATTTATATATATATATATATACATATATAAAATTGTGGATTTGTGCGTGCGCTTCAGCATGCCGGTACAGCATAAAGCGAGATTTTTATTTGTATGAGAAACAGATGTCAAATGAAATAATAACAATTGAAATGTCAAAACCACAAGTGTTGATCACTCGCAAGTCATCCGTACTCCGTTTCGACAACGTTGCCGACGAGTATAAAGAATATATATAAACCTTTGGGTTTCCTCGATAAAGCACCACGAATACGACTTCCACCTCAAGTAAAAACCCAGGGAGGGAGGGGTCCAAGGTGACAGTATCCGACACGGATCAGGTCAAGAACTCCATACAGACAGACAAATCGCCAAAAAATAAAAAATTAGATGACACCTTTTTTGCTTGGCCTTACAATGCAAAGTATAATTCTCTCGATCTTTTAAAATGTTGGCAAGGCTACAGAAACATGTTTCATCGATTCATGTCCCTTGAATTTAAAACGGGACTGTATAAGGCAACTGGTACATGTCGAACTCAGGCAAGTAGCGGGCTCGGGGCTGCAGAGAAAAAATGACATTACTTCCACTTCCATTGCTGGATTTGCTCTCAGCAGCATAAGAGCTGGGGCGCAGCTTTGGAGCCCCAACCAACCAGTCGTCGCCCTCAGCATCCAAAGACTCCAACTGCAATGGTGGTGTATTCCAATTCACTATTAATTCATCAAACTTTTCCTGTTGCCTTGTTCTGCTGCCAATCTTTTTTGAACTGGAAGTAGTTCTATGCATAGGTGCAGCTGCTTCTCGATCAAGAAGCCACGTTTCCACAGCCCTGCCTGAGGAACTTGGCTGTTCATCAACCGCAGGACGTTCTTCAGCTATCTGATTCAATTTGTTGTTGACTGCCACCTTCACTTGTGCAGCTGTTTGTGTGTACAGTGGCTCTGGACATCTTTGCTTCAGAGATGGAAATGGTACCTGTGCATCTGCTTGCCTCACTGACGGTAATAGTGGCTCTGCCTCTCTTTGCTTCAACAATGGCACCGTTAGTTGTGCATCTGATTGCCTCACCAACCGTAATGGTGGCTTCAACTCTCTTTGCTTCAACGATGGCTTCGGTAGCTGTGCATCAGCTTGCCCCACCGACCGTACTGGTGGCTTTGGCTCTCTTTGCTTCAGCGACAGCAATGGTAGATGTGCGTCTGCTTGTCTTACCGACGGTAATGGTGGCTTCAACTCTCTTTGCTTCAACAATGGCATCGGCAGCTCTGCATCAGCTTGCCTCACCGATGGTAATGGTGGCTTTGGATCTCTTTGCTTCAAGGACGGCTCTCTTTGCTTCAGCAATGGCAATGGCAGCTGTTCGTCCGCTTGCCTCACCGACAGTAATGGTGGCTTCAACTCTCTTTGCTTCAAAGATGGCATCGGTAGCTGTGCATCAGCATGCCTTGCCGATGGTAATAGTGGCTTTGGCTCTCTTTGCTTCAACAATGGCAATGGCAGCTGTTCGTCTACTTGCCTCACCGATGGTAATGGTGGCTTCAACTCTCTTTGCTTCAACGATGGCAATGGTAGCTGTGCATCAGCTTGCCTCACCGATGGTAATAGTGGCTTTGGCTCTCTTTGCTTCAAGGATGGCAATGGTGGCTGTGCATCTTCTCGCCTCACCGATGGTAATGGTGGCTTTAAGTCTCTTAATGTTGGCAACTTAATACGAATGATAATTCCTTCATGGAGAAGAGAAGAAAACATAAGTGTCATTGTTTAAAATTATGCAAAGCTCAATAAGAGAGAACACTACTTGAAGAAAAAGATAAACCTACCATGCTTGTCGTGTCCGGAATCAGAGGGCAGAAGTTTTCTCCTCTTATTGCTGTCCTGAGAGCTCTCCGGGGAGTCATGGCTATACTGAATGGAACACGGAAGCTCATGTTCTTCTGTAATGCCACTTTTCTCCAGCTGCTGGATAACATCACTGCTGGTCTTTTGGCTGAACAAATTCTGATCCAACTTCTTCTCTTCATGCTTTCTCTTGATATGGTTCTTCTCCTCATGCTGAGAGTGCACAAGCTTTTCATTGGTCTTCTCCCTCTCCTTTCTCTCCCTCTTTTTTTCTTTCTTCTTTGCCTTTTGGCTCTCTTTTTGGAGCTTCAGTGCACCAGAAGAATAGTCAACCCCAGCAAAGAATATACAGTGGGGAAGCAAAGCAGGAGAGGTACACCGGAGAATGTATTACAGAGATACGGGTCAATAATAGTACTCTCTTTAGACTTCAATAGCATGTTATTTCACATTGAGCAAAAAAAGTCCAAACAGAATAACATTCTTCCAAAACCAGTTCTTACAACTCAATCTCCTAGTAAGATATGTTAGAGATTCTTCCTGAAATCCCAAACCAATTACCAGCAGTAAAACCTAATATAAGTTTTCATACATCAATTGTATCCCCCAATTATAGGATCAAGATGCCTATCTCAGAATGTTAAAGGTTTTATATTTTGACACATCTAACTTATACAAAAGACCCAATTGAACAGCTGCTAAAAAATTCATTTTTGAGAATAGAAACTCCGGATAGAAATGGCAGAACTGTAATGTAATGACGTCAGGAAAACAGGACACACACACAAAGACAATAGTAATATATAGCCAATAATTTGACTAATATTTAGCTTACCAATAAGATCTTAGGTTCCTTTTGCATCTTTGATATGTTCACCCTGATTATTATAAATAATAAAAAACCAAAATTTTTAACACACAATCATTCATTCCCCTAAGACTCAATTTACATTAGCAGCCAAACTATTAAGAAGTCCTGTCAAGAGAGTAACCAAGAATACTACAATCTACTTGAAACAGTAAAATCACATCAATAAGTCACAAGGTTCTTTTTCTTTTGGGTCATAAATCCGTTGCCGGGATTTGAACCCGGATATCTGGTCAAGTTCAGATATTCCAAAAAACAAAAAATGTAACAACGGATATGAACTTCAACCAAACAAGAAAGTTCAACAATATAGATTGTTAACATTAATTTTAAAACTAGAGTAAAAGCTTTAATGTTAATAAATTGCCGATCCTCGCATATCTCACTGCATTTCTCAATCTCTAAACAAAATTCTAACATAATAATACGATAGCATTCAAAAATCAGATGCTATGCCTGAGACATAAAATGTAGTCGTTTGCTCATAAACTTTACTAGGAGATTAATACAATTAGACCTCCCACGAAATTAATATAAATAACCATTTCACTTTAAGTGCAAATACAATTATGAGAATCCAATGGAATCAATTCGTTCATCTTTGACTTGAAATTACTATGCCACAATTGGAACATCTAAAAACAAAACAGAGAAAATGCAACTACTACAAAGGCTCTTAGAGTATCCATGATTTCCACCAAAATACTGGTCCGACACTTAAAGAGAGCCCAAAAACAACTGGATCTGTTGCAAATGTTGATTGTTTTTTACATAGTATACCTACAAATCAAATCATAAGGATTTCTTTTAATCGACCACATCAATCATATCAGGATCCAATTCGGAATTTCTTAATCTGAAATCAGAGTCCTCCCCATATCTGTATCACATCTAGCCTTCGCAGATCCATTTTTAATTGCTTTTTCTTAGGAGATCTACAAATTCAAACCTCAAGACTCGTGTAGACAACCGCTTAGTAGTCTTGTAATTGACCTCAGCATCTCATCCACCAACCAACCAACTCATCTTCAAAAGAACTCCATAGCCACCCATCAGAAGAATATCAAATAACCAATTTCCTAAACAATACTATCTATGTAATAAAATCCAATCATATTGTGGTCGATTACAATTCCTCAGTCCATTTGACATATAATTACAAACTTATGAACTCCATCTTCGCAAGAATTCGTTCAACCTTAGACGAACGCGACCAAGAGACCGCGGCGACGAAAGGATCGCCAATAAAGGAAGTCGAGCAAGAATGCAAGAAATCAATCGCAGCGGCATTGATGCTCAACAAACCTTGATGGATTCGATCAAGGACTCTTTGATGTGCGGCGGATGGTACGGAAAGCACCGCGACATCACGCTCCCACAGTCTCTTCCTCGCTCTCGATCGAGGGTCACACGGATCAAGGCCAAAGATCGATCGAGGCGCAATCGAATCAAGCGACTCGAAGAAAGCGGGATCGAAGGCGAGTGAGCCACAGATCAGAATCAGTATGGGGAAAGCGGCGGAGAGAGAGAGAAAAGAAAATTAGGGTTAGAGCTCCGCCGACTAAGACGAATAGAAGTAAAATTGGGGACGCGGAGGCCCTATTTATAGAGGGAGGACAGAGTCGTGTCGGTTTCGGATTCGCGGTACTCTGTCCCGCGGGTCTTATAAGGATCGCAGTTGCGCTCGCTACTATTGGCCACATCGGGTGGGTCCAACACGGGTTCGCCTTCCGAAGCTTCTCGGCACGCGGTGGCCCTGGTCCGGTGAGTACCACGTGGAATGACCAACCAACTCCGTAGGCGGTCTCACGTGATCGTCACGTGAACGATAGAAGGGGCCCTCTCGCGTCTCCACGAGACAGGAAACACATGCAAGGCAGTGGGCTCCACACCAGAGCGCTGTGCCGGGCGGCTGACCTCCCCACGGGCATCGTTGTACCCTGTCTTAGCCAAAAAACTACACAAACCCCGCACCAGTCTCACGTGCTTCGCACTTGAACGAGACGATGGGGGTTCTCCCGTCTCGTTGGAGACAGGAAACACATCATAACGCTCTCACGGAGCTTGGGTCCCGCGCCAGCGCCGCCGTGCCAGGCTGTTGAACTACGTCCGCGTCGTTGTACCCTGTCTCGGCTGCAGACAGGTAAGTCCGACGCCCTGTCATATATATATATATATATATATATATATACCCATTGCAATGCACTAAAAGTTACATACAATAATAGTATGTGAAGTGAAGTAAAAGCGAGAAAGTTAGTACGATCGGGTGGTGTCTCCTACTTTGACTGTAAAGAAATACTAATTCTACGGACTTTATATCTATAGAAATTTAGAGTATTATTATTCTCTCTACACTTCCTTGAATAATAAAAGATAAGATAAAAAAATGTCACTGTTTATTAGGATTAAAAAAAGGATCACAAAAATAACTCTCTACATTACAAAAAAAAAAGAAGGAGAATTTGAAAGGCTTAGCAAGATCTAGTACTAAATTAATAGGTGTTTGTCTCTCTATAGATGTGAGAGATACATATAGCTTTAAACAAGTTCATCAATTAGAAAATACCTATATAAGCATTAACCAGAAACCAAGGTGATGAACAATGTCCACAAATCCTTCATGTTATGCATGAGATATAATTTTAATTATGCATGATTAAATACCAATATTCTCTCATTACATGGGGTTTTGATAGATGTTGATAAAGATAAAAGCTCATATATGAAGGCCTTAAATTTCTTATTCCATCTAAAGACTTAATCATGTAAATATGACATGATTTATGATTTTAATGCTCTTAACACTCCATCTCATGTGCAAGAGAAGTAACTTAATCTAACACATAAAATTTAAATTAATTGAGTATAGGATCTTAAATTTTTTTATTAACATGACTCTTATATATAAGATAGGATCTATGATACTGTATAATATATAGCGATATGAAATCAAGATGTATAGAATTAGGCTCTTGCACATAAGATGATAATTCTAAACACATTAGTATCGTAAAATGTTAAGCGTTTTAAGATAAGTGTTTAGTTATATTTTTAAATGATCTTATTAAATTATCAAAATATCGTGTAAATGATGTGTCCTTGTTTCATGGTAACAAAGATTTTACAAGGCAAAGTACAATATAATGTAACTCACATAATTCCTTCTTTTTTTTTTCCTTTTGTAAAGTATAAACGATGATAAGATGTATGCTAATATGATAAGATATTTGCTATAATACTTTCTATTACATTTAGATAGCATACATGACGCTCACATACAATACTATTTAAACTAATCGACATATTCAAAAAATTATTATTCATTTTATATTATATTAGTTTAGTTATTCTTTTCTTTCAAATTACTTTCGAGATAGAGAACTCATATCATTTCTAGTTGTTCAAATTTTGTTAAGGACATAAATATGTAAATCATATCTCATATAAAAAATATAAACTTCTAAATATAATAACATTAATCAATGATTTTAAGATGATATCAAAGTGAAAAATCATTTGTGTGTGTGGGTGTGTGTGTGTGTGTGTGTATATATATATATATATATATATATGTTCTTCGTGAAGCTGTCCCTTCTCCACTCCACGAATCCAATTCCTTGCTTCTCGCTCTCCTTTATTCCCGTCCTTTTCTGCTGCTGCTGCTGCTGCTTCTTCTTCGTGACCTCCACCGAGTTTATATAACAGCAGACCAAAGGAGAAGCCGTCAGGCTCCCATCATCTTTCCCACTCGTTCTTTTGCTGCATCTCTCTGTTCTGAGCGAGAGCTTTCTTAGGGTAAGGCAATGGCTGTTCCGGTGGTGAACGCAGAGTACCTCAAGGAGATCGACAAGGCCCGCAGAGACCTCCGAGCTCTCATCTCCAGCAAGAACTGTGCTCCTATCATGCTCCGCCTCGCGTGAGTTGGTTTCATTCGATTCTGCAGCTAAATCTGTGCGGCGGTTGATGTGCCAAAGCTACCTGTCGAATTCCATTTGTTTGCCTCTGCTCCTCCATCTTTATTTCGTCCACTATACTGAGTGTTAAATGCAGGACATTTGTTTGCCTTTGCTCCTCCATTTTGGAATGCAAGATCGTAAAGTTGTTGAAGCTAGCTTAGCTTATCCAAAGACTCCAATGGCTTCTCACATCTGCTGCTTTCTGCAGATGGCATGATGCTGGTACTTATGATGTGAAAACAAAAACAGGTGGCCCTAATGGTTCCATAAGGCTTGAGGAAGAGTACTCTCATGGTTCAAATGCAGGACTAAAAATAGCTATTGATCTTTTAGGTAGCCATTTAGCATGTTAACGCACCAAAACAACACATGTCCAGATCACAATCTAATGTCATCTGGTCTCTGTTCTTTGTGATCTCAGAGCCAGTGAAGGCCAAACATCCAAAAATAACATATGCAGACCTTTACCAGGTACTGATTCATTTCTTTGAGCATTTGGATACATGAATCAATAATCTTTCATCCTATCTGGAACAAGGTTTGCTTCTTTTAAGTGAATCAATAATCTTTTACTATTAGCTTTATGTTATAAGGACAAATGAATGCATCTATCTGTATGCTGAACATGATGTTATTAGCAGCTTGCTGGAGTAGTTGCGGTGGAGATTACCGGTGGACCGACTGTTCCATTTGCTCCAGGCAGAAAGGTAAGGTTTAGGTATTTGACGGTGCTCTTCTTCTTCTTCTTCTTCCCGGAACTTGCAAGCTCAAAAACATCCACTGCTTCTTGTGCCAGGACTCATCGGTTTGTCCAGAAGAAGGCCGTCTTCCAGATGCACACCAAGGTGATCGATCATCTCCAGCAATCGGTTCTTATGTTTTCTATTATGGGTTGGGTCAAAAAAGTATTATTGTCACTCTCATTTTACTTTGTCGAAAATGTTTTTTATGTAAAACACGAAAACTTTTCTGCTTGTATGGCATTGTGCAAAGAGAAAAAAATAACCAAAAAAACTTTTGATGCAGGTGTTTCACATTTGAGGAACGTCTTCTATCGCATGGGTTTGTCAGATAAGGATATTGTGGCACTCTCCGGTGGCCACACTCTGGTAGATGTCTCAGCCATTCTGCTTTGTGCCCATCTAAGACTGTATCAGCATCCTCGAATGAAATGAAGTTTCTTGTGCTTGGTGATGAAGGGAAAAGCTCATCGAGAGAGATCAGGATTTGAAGGCCCGTGGACAAAGGATCCTCTCAAATTCGACAACTCCTACTTTGCGTAATGGTCATCTCACTGTCATCAAGTTCACATCAAGCTGCCTGATCACTGTTCTTCGTCCCTGTATCAGGGAATTGGTGAAAGGGGAGGAGGAGGGGCTCCTGCAGCTTCCAACAGATAAGGCTCTGTTGGACGATCCTGTCTTCAGACACTACGTTGTGCTATACGCCATGGTGGTTTCGATGCTTGGTTTCGTGACCTCCCCCGTGCAATATTGATCTCAACATTGACGTGGTTTGATTTTTTTTTTTTTTTTTGGTAGGATGAGGATGCATTCTTCGAAGATTACGCGGAATCACACAAGAAACTATCAGAGCTGGGCTTCACTCCACCTCGGACGAAGACAAGAAGCATACTACAGCAAAGCGCACTTGGCGTTGCAGTCGCCGCTCTGCTGCTCGTTCTAAGCTACTTTTATGAGATCTACAGGAAAACCAAATAATCTACAAATGTTTGAAGTTGGTGGGATGGAGTTGATGCTTCACAAACGCATATTGTAATGATCTATATATATATATATGTTGATGATGAATCATATCGTTTGCCTTTGTTCTCCAATCACATCATCGTCTTCTCCACTGATCTTAATTGGAGGAACGCATGAGCTACGGTGGAGGCCATTCCGCTGCTCATTTGGCCCTCTCTTTGATCACATCGAAGCCCATCTCGGTCGGATCAGTGGCTTGCACTTCGTAGTGGATCCCTTCAAGCAGCCTCCTCAGCCCCTGCTTTGAGGTAGCGTACAGTATCTTCGACCTGATCCTTGATGCTGTTGGAGACCTGAAAGAGTAGCAGAACTCTTGATCTTTGGAGTACATTGTTAGCAGCCATGAATCACATAATAGGTGGTGATGTTGCACGCAGTTCATCCATGTTTCTTGCAGCTTTCTCTCAGTAGATCCGTGACAAGTGCTTGAGAGAGAGAGAGAGAGAGAGAGAGAGGAGCAGACCATGTGATGAAGAAGATCTTGCTCTTCTGGCAGTTGTCGACGCTGAGGAAGTCGAAGTCGAAGACGGCGTAGCGGCAGTCGTCGTTGGGGAGGGAGGCGGCGAGGCCTTCGTAGCCTTCGCCGGGACGGCCCACCTTGTCCACCATCACCTCCCTCGACTTCTCGTCGATCTTGTACACCACGTACCGGCTCAGCTTCTTCCACTTCATCTCCATGAAGGAGCTCAGGCACTCCTGCTTCACCCTCATCCCCTCCGTCGCCTGCCACCCACAAGCCACAGTCGTTAAGGCAACAACGCCCAAAAAAAAAAAAAAAAAAAAAGCTGGTCACCGCTCGTGACGTCGGCGACGATCGGAATTACCATCTTGAAAGCCATGGCCATGGTCTCAGAACTCTGTCCAAACCTCGCGGGGCTGGTCGCCGTTGATGTGGGCTTCAGAGGTTTGATTTATAGGGGCCCAAGGTTGGGGATGATTGGCTTTGTCGGATTGTTGTCATCAAAAATACTTGTAAGTATTTGGTGAGGAACTCGAAGAACACTAATGAAATCTTCTGATGACTGTGAAGACAATTTGGTGGGCAGGAACTGTGGGCTCTCGAGGATCATTGCGATGAGCTTACAGAACAGGGAAATATGTTCTTGTCCAAATCCTTCCTAATCAAATGGGAGAAAAAAAGAAAGGAAAGAGGGTACAAAAGCAAGCAACAGAATCTTACAAGACACTTACTGTTCAAAGATAATAATAATATCAACTCCATTATTTTGAATGGTCGGTCTACTGGTGTTTGGGATACATGAATCCACCACTTTGTACAAAGGGTCTCCATCAATAGCTAAAGATTCAGATATTAATAATAACACTAATAATATATCATAAAAATAATATAAATAAGATTTTTATGATTTGATATTTCTTATTTATATTAATTTAAAAAATTAAAATTTTTAATTATAAACGATGAAAGTATAAGTGATCCGTTCCTTATATTTTTGAAAATATTTCTATAAAATATTTCTATAAAATATTTCTATAAAATTTGGAGTTGATATCAACGGAGACCTACAAAAACTGGAACATGGAAAGGAAGATGACAAAAGGACACATACGCGTATAAATACCATTGAAATCAGCAGCAAATAGATTTAGGTTGAATAGTACGAGTGGGAGTACGGGGTCTGAGCATAGGGTGCTGCTGTTCATCCTTTGGTTGAAAGCCAAGGCAGCCAATGGGGGTGGGGGAGAGAGGTGGGGCTCATGTCCCCCATCCACTGACAGTGAAATCTCGAGCATCAAAGTGGGCACCCACAGTGTAGTGTACCACCACACCCAGCACGAGAAGATGCTACTTCGAGGAAGAAACGAGTACGGATTAATTAGAAATATTTATGTATCTCTCTATCTTCCAAATTAAAATTACATTAAGAGATTACGATTCTGAATTTTCTTTGTGATTTTAGATTTATTTATTTATTTATTTTATAAATAATCTTATGTATCTTTAGTGAGGCTGAGAAAACATACTAAAAAAAGTTTCAGAGTATGAAGTTTATGAGATAAGATGTTTAAAGAGGAGATTTGTGCTTGGATTAATTTTATTTGTTCTCATGAAGAATTCGTTTTTTTTTTTTTAAGAGTTAACTAAAAGCACAGGAAGAATTTTGTTGGATGCACTGGATTTATGATTCCATAGATTAAATTTATAATATTTTTTTTTTACAACAATACGGCTTCAAATTAATAGTCTCATAATTCAAGAAAATTTTGGCAAATATGATGTTTTAGAAGATTTAAAATATTCTCTTATTAACATATTAAAATATAAGAATTCAAATTGGTTTGGTTACTACATTTGAACTTATTGTGATTTATAATACAACACATCACTTACATGCATGCAGAGAGAGACGACGAATGTTAAAATTGAGAGACGACGAATGTTAAAATTGAGAGAGAGCTACTACAGCTCTTCTTGAAGAGCCTTCACGAGGAACCCGTTCTCCACCCAGGCAACATAACCCCCTCCCATGTTCTTTACATGCTTGAAACCCTGCAACATAAAAACAATTTTAATTTTATCAACATATAAAGACATGCATCAGTGAGATTTAGCCGTGGTTAGAGGCTAAACTAAAGATAGATGAGTCATTGACTAAAATTAACATATATAAGATTAGGCATCAATTCAAACTTAATTCAGATTACCAAGGAATAAACTCAATATACATCATCCAACTTTCTTAGTCATTAGCGATATGGATCTATTCATAGTCCGTTCAATCTTCACCAAACACACTATAAACTATGCACTTAGACCTAAATGGATATGGCTTTTATACATAGAATTTTTGGAATGTTTGATATAAAATGTCTGCATAATGCCCTTGTAAACTATATTGCAAGTTAAAATTGGAACTGCATACCCACTCCTCTCTCTATTGGGAAAGGAGAGGAGAAACTCAAAACCAAAGAGAAACCTAGAAATCAATAAATAAATAATATACTAAAAAAAATCCTTGCCTATGTTCACGGACAAAAAAAAAAAAAATCAAAATCAAAATTTTCATTATATGAAAAAAAAAATCAATACAATTGAGTCGCTCTCCCTTGAGTTAGCCTAAACCCTCATACACCCTTCTCACATAAACTCAAAATAAATCTTCTCTCAACCCTCTTTTAGATCCGTTGGAGAGAAACCCTCATGAGCACCCAAAGTGTCTTTACCTCTCTCTCTCTCTCTCTTTCTCACCAAAACCTTGAAACTTGATGTGAAGTTATAAGAATAAATTCTAATTATTCTTTCTACTTGAATCCCTGATCTAAATCCTAATCCTAATTCACCAAGAAATTTGAATATAATTAAGATTCCAAAAATGCTTACCAACTCTAACTTTATCATTCTCTTCCTCTACCATAGTCCAACAAAATCGTCCCCGCCTCATTCCTCTTTAGTTTACACTATCTTAGGAATAGATTGTCTTGGAGAAATGATGGAATTTTTATTTACGATTTGTTGGACATAAATAGTCCAGTGCACAATAATTCAGTAATACATCGCCTAATACTTCATTCTAACAAAAAAAAAAAAAAAATCTCAATCAGACAATAGTTGAAGAACACTAATGATTTTTGGGATTATAACATGTTGAGAGGCATCATCTCAATCAATCAAGAGAAATCCAAATGTGGGGAGAGTTCTATTAGACCATTCCTTATACATGCAAATTGCCTAACTGCATTGGCATCTACCATATGTAACATTTCAGTTTAGTCTCACATCAGTCAAGAATTTGAATTGACTTACAAGCTCTGTTCCCTGCTACTATGTATGTGACCTCTACCCCTCCCATTGAGACTAGCAGACATTATGATTCTAATAAAGATCACAATCCTAAGATTCTATCTGACAAAAAGAAGGGAATAAAACCCGTCATTTAATGCTTCGATTACGACGACATTGAATTCAATCCCTTTCCCAAATCACAAATTGATGGCAAAACAAATAGGAGAGCTACTTACAGCTTTGAGAAGTTCCTCTGTAGCTTGCAGAGATCGAACTCCACTTTGACATCCCTTCAAGATACCAAAAAGTAAGAGACACAGAGAGAGAGAGAGAGAGATCAGAGGATGTCAAAGGGAATTACCACGACAATGTGATCATCCTTGTCACAGATCAAGGACACTTGTTCCAAAAACTCAGGGTTCTTCTCCCTCCCTGATCCACGATGACCAAATACAATCCTTCAAAAGACTGCTACAATGCCAAAAAGCATCCTATGAACCAAGAACCAAGAGCTTGCCTTGTGGGGTGAAGAACACGTAAGGAACGTTTAGGGCGTTCCATGGATGCCCCTTCTTGAATTCCTCAGCCGTCCTATAAGTTGCAACACGCAGAAAGATCACAACAGGGAGGAACCCCAAATTAGCTTATGAATCGAGCAGTGGGGCATGCACCTGACGTCCAAGTACTTGTGGCCGGAGTCCACGAAGCCTTTCGCGGCGTGCACGTCGACGGTCACCGCTGATTCCGAGCTGTGCGCCGGCCGCACAAAGAGAAGAAGAACCACCAGAGTCAGATGACACACACAACACCCCATTCCTTCCCAATCTTGCCTTCCGAGGCGGATCAAAATGACACAGGAGCAAAGGGGGGTTATCCGGTAGCCGCTTACCTCGGAATTGGGGCCATCTATTGTATTATATCCTGCGATGAATCAGCGGGCGGAGCGAAGCGGAGCAGAGCAGCTGCTGCCGGGTTTGCAGGCTATGGTTTCTGCAATAATGTGTGCGGCGGGTGAGTCCTGCCCGCTGAAACAACCACGAATGCGGCGATCGAAACCAACAAAGATGGGGGAGAGGCATGAGACGACACCGTTTCTGGGTTCGTCGCACGTGATCTGGGATCCACGTCCTTGTCATCCTCGCTCGTGTTCGCGACGTGTATGAAGCGATCGCGAGCGGCTCGCGTCATCCCACCCTACGTTTTGGACTACTTCGGTAACGGGCCTTTGAATGGGCCGAGTTTTTGGGCTAAGCCCATCACCGTGGACTCGTCATAAGGCGCATTGACTGCTGTTGGATTAGCTGAGCTCTCCATCGCCTATTCAATCTTTTTATCCTTTTCTTAAAGAATATATATATATATATATATATGAAGATTAACTTTTTTCACCTTATGATAGATATAATGATTGTCCCAAAAATCAAGACTTGTGTTGAATGTACGTTATACACTTTTACAATATATAGTGATAGATTTGGAACAATCTTTTAAGCCTAGGTTATTATTTTTTAAATTATTTTTACGATTTAAAATAAAAAAACTAATTAAAAATTATAAAATAAAACTGATCTCTATAGATAGAACTGAACATTAGTTTTTCTTAAAATGTTATATAGAAACTAACAAGAAATATGTATTCTTGATTTATGTAATGATATATTAAAATGTTGGTTTTTTCTTAAACTTCCAATCTTTGTAATGATATAATTCATGTGATAATTTTTTTTCTCAATAATCTAGAAACTAACAAGAAATATGTATTCTTGATTTATTAAAAAAAATAGTCTAATTATTTTGACTTCCAATGACATATCTTTTAAAATATGTCAAGAGAGCATGGACTTTTGTATATTTGATTTCAATAATGCATTAGTATGAACGAAGTTAATCATGTGCTATTGTATATTTACATTATATGATGTATTTATACGTTATTTGTACTAGAATGTTACTGAATTTATTGAATAGGTTACGGAAGTTATATAAGTAGATTGATTATGGATCAAAATATATAATATTTGATTTCAATAATGCTTGAGTATGAATAAAGTTAATCATGTACTATTGGATATTTAGATTATATGTGGTATATATATGTTATTTGGACTAGAATATTATGAATTCTTAATAAATTGTTGAATTTATTGAATAGGTTATGAAAGTTCTATAAGTAGATTGATTATGGATCAAAATATATTATGTAAGTCAACGGATAGTAGCGCTATGGGCTTGGCAGCACCATGGTACCGTAGAGACGAGATTTCTGTGGAGTCATCGATCCCTTGCTCTCATGGAGGGAGACCAATGGTCGTAAAAGGGGCCAAGGAGGTGGAGAATGTAAAGGCAAACTCCAAGTACCAAGACTGGGCAGAAGGGCAGAGGCCAAGAAACTTCATAAGACCGATGTCGAAGGGCTTCTCATCAAGATAGCCGAAAGCGAGGGACTTCGAGTTGACGAGGAGTGCTCGACCAAGGAACGAAGTAGACAGTACATGGTACTGTACCTTTCTACTCAGAGGAGTGGGCGGCAAAGGTGATAGAGAAGATGGTACAATCCCAGAGGCGACCAAATCTATCAAAGAGTTACTCCAAATTGGGGTAAACTTTTGCTCTTTTCGGACGAAACTTCTTACATTCCAGAAGTTCAATGGCAGTGGAAAGGCGAATCACAGTAGCTAACTCAACGCAAGGAGTGCAAACATTTCAGGTGCTTCAAAAGTGTGAGCGAAGAGCGGGCGAATGTTAGTAACCAGCTCAATGCATGAAGTACAAACTCGAGGAGGCATACGAAATCGAGTAACATTTGCCTTCTCAACTCAGGAGAATGGGCGAACCCGAGTACCCCAATCCTCTTAACTCGAGGAGGTGAGCGAAGCCAAGTAACATTGCCTTCTCAACTACTAAAAGAATGGGTGAAGTCAAGTATCCCAGTTCTCTTACTTATCCGGCAGAGGAGCTCTGCCTAAGTTCAGTGACCCTTCAGAGAAAGCTTACGGAAGACAATAGTTGTCAAATCCTCACCATTGGTGATCGACACTACTGAGAGTAGATTGTCCGCTTCATTTTCTAATTGAATGTCAATCGAAAGCGGAAGTAATGCGTACCTACTTGGAAGTGACAACTAAACATGGAGGAAGGATCAATGGGCAAACATTTTGGAGGAATGACCTTAAAAACTTCAAAGTCTGTAAGGCGATGCTCGTTAAAGCTCCAACAAGCATCCACCTAGTTAAAGCAACATGAGTATACTACGATACTGGTGCATAATAAGGCAGGTCTTTTCCTTCATCAGCAGGATCCGCAAGAACCAACAAGGATCAGCACAACTCAGCCAACCCCACACCAGATTCAGTCAGTGGTGAGTTGAAGCAGCATGGCGGATCAGAGTTCGACTACTCAACAACAGCGACGGAGAGCAGCTGGGAGCCGAAGGGGCGTGTTGCAGCTAAAGCAGAAGATTGAAGATTTAGCAAAATGCAAGGAGATGCAACGTCTACAACGACTTCGACGAGGACGTCGAAGGAATAAGTGGGGGAGAATGCGGCGATCGAAACCAACAAAGATGGGTTCGTCGCACGTGATCTGGGATTCACGTCCTTGTCATCCTCGCTCGTGTTCGCGACGTGTACGAAGCGATCGCGAGCGGCTCGCATCATCCCACCCTTCGTTTTGGGGCCTTTAAATGGGTCGAGTTTTTGGGCTAAGCGCATCACCGTGGAGCTCGTCATAAGTCGCATTGACTGCTGTTGGATTAGCTGAGCTCTCCATCGCCTATTCAATCTTTTTATCCTTTTATTAAAGAAATTATATATATATATATATATATAAAGATTAACTTTTTTTCACCTTATGATAGATATAATGATGTGGGACGGACAAGTTTGGATAGAAAATTAAGTAGAATAGATAGAAGGTAGATAAACAAATTTATCACTTGAATAAAATATGCAAGGAATACGGATGTTAATCATGTGCTATTGTATATTTAGATTATATAATGTATTTATATGTTATTTGAACTAGAATGTTACTGAATTTATTGAATAGGTTACGAAAGTTATATAAGTAGATTGATTATGGATCAAAATATATAATATTTGATTTCAATAATGCTTGAGTATGAATAAAGTTAATCATGTACTATTGGATATTTAGATTATATGTGGTATATATATGTTATTTGGGCTAGAATATTATGAATTCTTAATAAATTGTTGAATTTATTGAATAGGTTATGAAAGTTCTATAAGTAGATTGATTATGGATCAAAATATATTTATGTAAGTAAATTGATTACATCTTGACATTGTATTCCTACAGGAAAAACTTATTAGATAGTGGTGTTGTGTTATCCCTGATTTTTTATTGGACTCAAAATTTTACAACTAGATTGGATTGAAATTTCTTTACTCTATATAATTTCATTTTTTTTGTTCCCATATGGGTTTTCTCAATGTTTGATGATCCTTTGATGTAAGAAAAAGGTATTGGTATTGTTGTGCATGAGGGATTCTTTGTACAATGTTTTGCACCAAATCACATCAGTCTATTGAGCAAATAGTTCTCTATCATGATTTGACACCTAAGCAGATAGTCAACTGACCAATTTTGTTGGAATGTGACTGATTTAGTGTTCACATTGCCATGGTGCAATTAAAGTAGAATATTTTACATCATAATTTATGGATTTGCTTGGAAATCTAGTGGTAAACTCTCTTAACTCCTAATCTAACTCATGTACATAATTAGGAAGAGTATGTATAACAAAGTTATAAGTTTCAAATATTTAAGATCAGTTATATAAATTTTTTTTTTATTTTTGATTAAATTTAAAATATTTAAATCTTTATCTATAGTTTTTATTATAAATAATTAAAAGTCTTATTTTATCTCTTTTTATTTCACTAATAATAATCTTTTCACTATCTTATATATTTATGTGTCTGTATTTTCATGAACTTCTCCACCCTATAATCTAATTATGCTACTTAGCATGCATGGGCATTTTTGAGATTTAATTTTATGTTTTAAGAATCTTTAATCAATGACCTGTCTTCTTAAACATGTTGAGGAAGCATCCACAAGTTGTCCAAGGTAGAGCTATATTCCTTGTTCTTTCCTTGAGCTTGTGTGAACCTCCATGGCCGTTGACTAGAATCCTCTCACCAACATAACACAACCAGCGTGTTGACATCAACTCCCGGGGTTTGACTTCAAACGAGCATTAAAATTGAAGTCAACTCACCAACTAGCTGTCTAAGTCTTCAAGCTTGAAGACTTCGAATTCATAATGTAATCCTCCGCACGTCAATTTCTATAGTCATGAAATGAAACTTCCTGCTCTTTCCCAGACCCAGTTAGTCTGCACTCTCTTCCTTCGCTTCTTCCATGTTATCCATCCCAACTCCAACTACTAGAACAAGAACATATATTATAATAGGAACCTGTGTTCCCTATTTACTTTGATTCACACTGCAACACCTAATTCTTAGAGATCATGATTCAACAAGTAATCATAATTGGTTTAACCACATGTGACAGAGAACATATATTAAGTGTCGCAAGGATAGAAACATCAATGGCTACTAAGGCAGCAATCATTGGCATGCAAATTTAGGTATCCTTCAGTGTTTTAATCGAGGGGTGCAAATCTAATTGAGCTTCTACCGTTCATCATATTTACTTGTAATGCAGGAAAAAAAAAAAAAAATAATAATAATAACAATAACTAGTGGAAACTGTTCTTTTCTCTCTCAAAACCTTGGCATTGATGCCACCAGCCTGAATGGATTGGTCGTCCTGCCACCGTGTTGGTAATAAGTGCGCAGCGATGCCTCAAATCATTGACTCCTCTTTAAGAACGATGGTGGTCTGCCATCCTCCATTAATGGCTAGTGCTTCAGATAAAGATGAGCAGATCTCTCCATGGTCTAGCCGGCGGGAGTCACGCCATATCCCCGAATCCACCTTTCTTTGTGGGGGGAGGACTGGATTCTAGTCTTTGCAGTCCAAAAGACATTGCTTATCACGAAAGCGGATGGCCAAAATTAAGTGAAGAAGAAGACGACGACGAAGAAGATGGATGGGAGCGAGCACCTTGAAAGATTCCAGGGGTGGTGTGGTCTCACGCTTATGAGACGTCCATAATCCCTGAAAATTTCCAGTGCTGAATCAGTCAGTCAGGTCTCGTACGACTTGCGGTGCACACAGCATCGCTGGTCAACGGTCCACGTTCAAACCCTTAGCATGCACTATGGTTTCGCATCAATTCCCCTCCAACTTCGCTACAAGTTCCCGGTCTCGTTGTCTATATAAAGGCCGTGTCGACTCCTCGTGTGCTCACCATTCCCTTTTCTTCCCCAGTAATCTGAGGCCTTTGCGTCCGTCTCTAACCTCCGCCACCTCCCCCCCTCTCTCACCCCTGAGATCTAAAACAGAGTGATGGATTGCCTGCACAAGTGCCCGGCTAACTATGTCGCCCTCAGCCCCGTTACCTTCTTAGAGAGGGCAGCTGGCGTGTACGCCGACCGCACCTCGGTCGTCTACCAGCGCACACGCTTCACGTGGAAGCAGACCTACGAGCGTTGCCGCCGTCTCGCCTCCTCCCTCCGATTGCTGAACATCTCCAAGAATGATGTGGTAAGTTTATGTGATCATCTCCTTGAGCTTTCTTCTCATGCTAAAGCTGCAGGAAGTTTCTGACTTGGTATACATGAACAGGTCTCGGTTTTGGCACCTAACGTTCCGGCCATGTATGAGATGCACTTCGCCGTTCCCATGGCTGGCGCCGTGCTCAACACCATAAACACTCGTCTCGACTGCAAGAACGTCGCTACCATCCTCAAGCACTCCGAGGCCAAGGTCTTCTTCGTCGACTACCAGTACGTCCCCCTTGCCGTAGACGCCCTCCAGCTTCTTATAGCCGACGCCGACACTCCCCAGATGCCACTGGTCGTCGTCATCGACGACGTAGACGCACCGACCGGCACTCGGCTCGGAGAGCTGGAGTACGAGCAGCTCGTCGCTAGCGGCAACCCGTCTCAGGAACTACCCCAGCTCGAGGATGAGTGGGATCCCATCGCCCTTAACTACACCTCCGGCACCACGTCCGCTCCCAAGGGGGTGGTCTACAGCCACCGCGGCGCGTACCTGAGCACCATTAGCCTCCTTCTCCAGTGGGGGGTCGGAAGCGAGCCTGTCTACCTCTGGTCACTCCCCATGTTCCATTGCAACGGGTGGACGTTCACGTGGGGCGTTGCCGCCCGCGGCGGTGTCAACGTGTGCATCCGCAACACGTCGGCCGGCGAGATGTACCAAGCCATCGCCGACCACCGTGTCACCCACATGTGCTGTGCTCCCATCGTCTTCACCATCCTCCTTGAGGCCGGTCTGTCCGAGCGTCGTCCCATCGCCTCCCCCGTTCAGGTGCTCACCGGCGGCGCCCCACCCCCGGCGCCGCTGCTCGAGAAGATCGAGCGCATGGGGTTCAAGGTGACGCACGCTTACGGGCTGACAGAGGCGACCGGGCCGGCGCTCGTCTGCGAGTGGCGGTCGGAGTGGGACCAGAGACCGTCCGAGGACCGGGCGCGGCTCAAGGCGCGGCAAGGTATCAGCGTGCTCACGCTCGCGGACGTCGACGTCAAGAACGCCAAGACGATGGCGAGCGTCCCGCGCGACGGCCGGTCCGTCGGGGAGATCGTCCTCCGCGGCAGCAGCATCATGAAGGGCTACTTCAAGAATACCAAAGACACGGCCGAGGCGCTGAGGGACGGATGGTTCTTCACCGGGGACGTCGCGGTGGTGCACCCGGACGGGTATCTAGAGATCAAGGACCGGTCCAAGGACGTGATCATCTCAGGAGGCGAGAACATCAGCAGCGTGGAGGTGGAGACGGTGCTGTACAAGCACCCCATGGTGGTGGAGGCAGCGGTGGTGGCGATGCCTCACCCGCGCTGGGGCGAGACCCCGTGCGCCTTCGTGACGCTGAAGAAGAAATGCGGAGGTGGAGACAACACCGCAACGGAGGAAGACATCATAACACACTGCAGGGCGAACATGTCACGCTTCATGGTGCCAAAGAAGGTGGTGTTCGTGGAGGAGCTGCCCAAGACCTCCACCGGAAAGATCCAAAAGTTTCAGCTAAGGGAGATGGCTAAGCGCCTCAAGATGGCGGAGAGGCCGCGCCATGGGAGCAACAAAACCCATCTTCCAAACCACAGCACGCGCCAGGTAGAGCCGCAGCAGGAGCAAGTCTTGGCCATGTCGCGCCTCTGAACACATACATGTATGTATGTTAATGAATGAAGTGGTCTCTACATATAAATAGTCAATGAAATATTTTATCGACTGAAGTCTCCTGTATAGGAGCAGCCTATGCAAAATTAATCGAGTCACTGACCAAGCTTACAGAGTACTTCACTTTTCCTCTCGTCACCATCATATATTATTAGTATCACGCGTAAAACAAGGAAATATTTTGACTCCCCTCCTCCACGACAAAAGCTCAGTCGTTAGGGGAAAAAAAAGACGTTGACTATTGACCTTTGACAAGGTTAGGTTGATCGTCCTGGTCCATGCAGCCCGATCCGTTTAGTCCAGGCAGTGAGTTACGCCAAAGCAGCAACCCAAGTCCAGGCAGTGAGCTGTATCGGGCCCGAATCGATTGCAATCAACCCGACCCGCATCATACATCCGCCAGCAAATTTGTAGGGATAACAGAGCACTAAACTAATGCATGCCAATGCACACATCGATTTATGTATATATATATATATATATATATATATATATATGTGTGTGTGTACAAACAAGTGGCAATAGAGCAGCCCGACGCTGACGACGAACACCCCCCACCATCCGCATCCTCGTCAGCTCTCAATCCTCCACCAGCTGAAGCATTCTTTGTCCCCGTCGCTGACGACAAGCAATGGATGGAAGGCTCAGCAAATCAACCACAACAAGGAGGCAAGAGTTGCGAGCGAAACGGTGGCAAGCGCGGCCTCGCGTGCCGCCATCGGTGAGGCTTGGCCGAACTCGTATCCGCCCAGAAACACCATGGCTCCGCCGCCGTCGTCGTTGGATGGCAGCCCCTCGTTCCTCGGCATCCCGCCGGTCGCATCAGGATTGTGGTCCGTGGACTTGTGGCTGTGAAGCATAATAACAAACACCTCATCGGCATTATCAATGCATCACTCGAAAGGAATATAGTATGGGAAGCAGCTGAGGAGAAACAAACGCGTTGCGTGAGGGTGATGTGGCCTGTCCATTTCGACTGACATGACGACCTACTTTCTATTGTTCTTTATGCTTTACATGTGTTCGTTGTAAAGTCGCATCAAACTAACGTGTAATATCTATTGGTAAATGCGCCTTCGCACCCTCCCATTTGCTGCTGTCTCACAGCTCAAGAAGGCTCCATAAGACGATCCATCTCAGGTCATGCTTAAAAGGCAAAGGGGTGAAGACAAATCATTGGTTGTCGATCCATCGGCCACGCCCACCGCGTTATCTTACGGAAAAGAGCCATGAATTCCAATTCCGAACTGCATCGTTTTGCTTATCTCTTTATCTTTAATTGGACGGTTTACCTGGTGGAGGCCGTGCCGGGGCAGAAGGTGATGCGGTAGCCGGCGGAGGAGCAGGTGAAGATGGAGGTGGCGTCGTCGAAGGCGTAGCTGTAGGCCTTGGGGCAGGCGTTCTTGAAGAACTGGGAGTAGGACGACGGCTCGCAGGTGTTGGGGTTACTGTACGCGCCGCTGCAGCAGTACTGCGGCGACCCGAAGGCGTCGCAGGCGCTCTTGCACGCCACGCTCTCGCTCGCGCCTGTTCCCGCCCGCAGCACCACCCGCAGGTCCGACGGGCACACCCCGTTGAGGTCCGCCACGCAGCCCGCGGAGCCGCACCCTCCGCCCCCCGACCCGCCCTGCGGCACCACCAGCATCGCCAAGTTGTAGCCGTCCACCAGGCTCACGTCGTAGTAGTCCGTCCCATTCCCTCCACCTCCTAGGGTGAACTCCGCCAGCGTGGCGGGAGGGGCCGCGCCGCGGCCGGAGCACTCCACCTTGCCCGACCCGCAGTCGCCGGTCCCGCAGCTGAAATTGCCGGTGGAGTCAGTGGCGCAAAGGGTGCGGCCCCAGAAGCGGCCCGACCACACTGCCGGCGCTTCGAGGCTCCTCGACTGACCTGCCTCGAGGGCGAACCCCGTCGTCGAGAGCGCCGCGTCGCCGGCGTTCGACAACACGCCAGGCCACACAGCGTACTGGCAGTTGTTGACGAACGCGAAGGAGGCCGCCAGGCAACCTGCAATCAAACCCAGGCATGACCGATTCCAAACCACAGAAGCAAAACGGAGACAGATGGATGACACAGCTCCAACTGATACTTAAATACCTCGAGCAGAGAAGAAGAAGACCAACACAAGAACAGACAAAGGAGCCATGAACCCAAACATCATTAGAGAGCGCAGTTGTTGAGAAGAAGTGGAAGAGAAACGGTGGGAACCCTCCTATCCTCCTGTAGACGTCGGCAGCGCCACTCCGAGCTCTGTCACGCGACAGGCGAAGGTAGGCAACGGGGCCACGCAAGACGGTGGATTCACGAACAGTGGAAGGTGCCTTCCAAGAACAAAACTGTTAGAACCTACTCATTGACCCTTGCCATTGATGCTCCAAGTGTGGTAAGATATATAGGGAACGAGATGGAGGAGCAAAGCAGCACCGGTGTGTTAGTTGTGCCTATCCATGACAGCGATCGAGGTTAGCTAAACAGGCAGAGAGAAATATGGGGAGAGTGGTTTGAATGGAGTGAAGAGATAGATGGGTTATATTTTGTGGAGTGGCAAATCATACTATTGCAGGCACTGACTTGGGGGTAAGGTGTGAACGTCCACAGTTCCAAGTGATCAGAGATGACCAATAATTGACGTGAGGGGGAGTTTGATACACAACACCATATCTTCTGTTGATTGCCATCTAAGTAGGCGACAATTTTTTCTTTATATATATATATATATATACACTTTAGGGACCGGTTAACGTTACCAACTATATTATCTGTGATTTAGAAGGAAGAAATTAAATTACCTTTACAGGAGTAAGATCTCCTTTAGTTTTCATTATTTACTATGCTTGTCTTGTCCAGGAGGAGCTAATTATAATAGTGACGTAGTTAATCAACTTTAGTATTTCAGTCTTTATATTTTATAAAATTATATTGACATCCGTATAGTTATTAAAGTGAAACATCTTAGTTCATTTACTCTGATGTCATCGATTTTATCAATAAAAATATAAAAATAAAAAAATAATTTAATATTTTAGTTAGATTACGTCAGCATCGACATAGATGCAGAGCGGCCAGTATCTCTCGTCATCGCTAACATCATCCACAATAATCACCGGTGGCCCTTGGTAGTGTTGTCGTCCATCACAATCAACTAAAAATATTTATTAATAAAATAAAGAGATTTAGATGTCTTACTTTTGTAATTATAGAAATACCTAATTATCCTATTATTTGAAGAGTTATAAATTACTCCAAAAGTAGGGTAGTTATTTTTGTTGGGCAGATGACCCAGATTCAACCCATAATGAGCTTTAGTAAAGTCCACAGCCTAGAACCTCACTTATATTAACCTGAAACCTAGATTATGTGGCTAGGGTTGAGATTAAGAGAGTAGCGGCGGTTGAAAACGTGGGAGAGAAAAAGAAGACTTCAGATTGACAGTAGAGGCCAGAAAACAAGAGATCCAGGAAAGGGAAGAAGACAAGGGCACGAAAAGACTATTCTCAATCATTCAAATCTCAGGTTAGATCAGTTTGCAGTGGATTCTTACTGTGATCTCTTGGGAAGGTTTTGTATATTGTGCTTAGGATTATAGTCCTTGTATCCCTGTGATTCTCTTGTGGTTATTGCTTTGGGCTTGGGCAAGAAGCCTTGAGATCTATATATTCATTATTTTGCTAGTGGATTTTCTCTGGCTTGTCCCGTGGTTTTTGCCCTTCGAATTGAAGGAGTTTTCCACGTAAATCTTGGTGTTCATCTGATTGTGATTTCTGTTTGATTCCGCTGTGTGTGACGGTCTACTAGTATTTGTTCGTATACAAAGTTTATTCTTATTTTATTCCCATCAACTGGTATCAGAGCAGGGTTTTGGTGGTATTTAATCTTTTGTATCTGAACATGGAGGTCGGTAATATTTCTCGCATGATTAGTTTAAACGAAAATAATTGGATGATATGAAAACCAAGAATGGAAGATCTCTTGTATTGCAAAGATTTGTATGAACCTTTACAAGGAGATAGTGCAAAGCCCACATCTATGACAGATGATGAGTGGAAGAGGTTAGATCGAAAAACAGTTGGCTTTATTCGACAATGGCTAGATGATAGTGTCTTTCACCATGTTTCTACTGAATGTTCTGCATACTTTTTTTGGAAAAAGTTAGAAGATCTTTATGAAAGAAAAACGGCTAGCAACAACGCTTTTCTGATCAGAAAACTTGTGAACTTGAAATATAAAGAGGGTACTTCTATTCCTGAGCATTTAAATGAAATGCAGAGTATTACTAACCAGTTATCCTTTATGAAAATGTCTCTTGATGATGAGTTACAGACATTGTTACTTCTCAGTTCTTTGCCAGAAAGTTGGGAGACACTAGTGGTTTCTCTCAGTAATTCGGCACCAGATGATATTGTCACCATGAGTCAAGTAACAAGCAGTTTGTTGAATGAGGAGTTAAGGAGAAAGAATTCAGCAACTTCTCAGATTGATTCACAAGCACTTGTCTCAGAGAACAGAGGAAGGTCAAAGTCAAAGGATAGAAGTGGTTCACGTGTGGGTAGAAGCAAGTCAAGATCAAGGAAAGATATTGTTTGCTACAATTATGGTGAGAAAAGACATTACAAGAATCAGTGCAAGCAACCTAAGAAGAACAAGAAAATGGGGAAAGAAGTGGAGCATACAGAGTCAAAAGATAATATCACAGCTATAATACAAAGTAGTGATTATTTGATTTTGTCTACTTCCGATAATATTTTTTCTTGTGTGTGCCGGATCTCCAGTGGATAATTGACACATGTGCTTCTTATCATGCTACACCACGGAGGGAGTTCTTTGCTACTTACAGGTCTGGAAATTTTGGTGTTGTCAAGATGGGCAACTATGACACAGCAAACATAATTGGCATGGGAGATATCCATATAAAGACCAACCTTGGTTGCAAGTTGGTGCTTAAGGATGTGAGACATGTGATTGACTTAAGACTGAATTTAATTTCAGTTGGAAGACTGGACGATGAAGACTTTGATATCAGATTTCATAGAGGGCAATAGAAGCTCAGTAAGGGTTCTCTTATTGTAGCTAATGGAAAGAATTATCATACATTATATAGATTGCAGCCTAAAGCTTGTGGTGAGCAATTGAATGCTACAGAGAAAGACTCCAGCATAAAGTTGTGGCATAAGCGACTAGGACATATGAGCGAGAAGGGGCTGCAAGAACTTTCCAAAAGAGAGGTATTGTCATCCTTCAAAGGTACACGTTTGAACCCTTGTATTGATTGTTTGGCTGGTAAACAACATAGAGTTTCTTTTGTTAGTCCTACCTTATCCAGAAAAATACATGCCTTGGACCGTGTCTATACATATGTGTGTGGTCCTTTGAGGACAAAAACTCCTGGTGGATCTGTTAGTGTTCCTAGTATTAGTGATGCACTTTATTTTATTACTTTTATTGATGACTTTTTCAGGAAACTTTGGGTCTATGCTTTGAAGACTAAAGATCAAGTTATTAATGTCTTCAAAGAGTTTCATGCCAGAGTTGAAAAAGAGACAGAAAGATAATTGAAATGTATAAGATCATATAATGGTGGTGAGTACACATGATTGTTTAATGATTATTGCAGGTCACATGACATCCAGCATGAGTTGACAGTCCCTGGTACGCCTCAGCATAATGCAATTACAGAGAGGATGAACCGCACCATCATGAAAAAGATCAGATGTATGCTTTCACAGGCCAAGCTACCCAAAAGGTTTTGAGATGAGGCTTTGAAGACTGCAGTTGATATAATCAATTTATCACCATGTACAGCTCTAGATGGTGATGTTGCAGAGCATGTATGGTCAGGGAAAGATGTCTCCTATAGGTATTTAAGAGTGTTTGGTTGTCGTACATTTGCACATGTTCCAAACAATGAAAGGTCCAAGCTGGATGGTAAGACAAAAAAGTGTATTTTTCTTGGTTACTCACATGATCAGTTTGGTTATAGGCTTTGGAATCTAGAAAAGCAAAAGGTGTTCAGAAGTAGAGATGTTGTCTTCTTTGAGGATCAAACCATTGAGGATTTGAAGAAGGATGCACCAGCTAAGACTTCTACAGAGGGATTTGTAGACTGTGACCCAGTTATTCCTCAAGTATATCAGGGTGATGGGGGAGATGTGCATGAAGATGGTGCAGAGCCAGATGTTAATCTACCTGCAGGACATGTTGAGCAAGAAGAAGAAAGAGAGCAAGTTCCCACAGAACCTCAGTTAAGAAGATCTTCTAGACCACATCAACCTTCCAGAAGATACTCTACAGATGAGTATGTGATGCTTACTGATGCAGGTGAACCAGAGAGTTACCAGGAAGCAGTTGAAAGTGAGCAGAAAAAGAAGTGGTTTATTGCTACGCAGGAAGAGATGGATTCTCTACAGAAGAACCACACATATGATTTGGTGCAACTACCAGAGGGAAGTAAGGCATTGAAGAACAAGTGGATTTTCAGGTTGAAGACTCAAGAATATTGTTCTCAACCAAAGTATAAAGCTAGATTGGTTGTGAAAGGCTTTGGTCAAAAGAAAGGTATTGACTTTGAAAAAAAAATTTCTCATGTTGTTAAAATGTCTTCTATCCATGTAGCTCTTGGTATTGCTGCTAACCTAGACTTGGAGATTGAACAGTTAGATGTGAAAACAGCTTTCCTTCATGGTGATTTGGAGGAGAAAATTTATATGGAGCAACCAGAAGGCTTCAAAGTCAAAGGTAAAGAAAATCTTGTCTGTAAGTTGAAGAAGAGCTTGTATGGGCTGAAGCAAGCTCCAAGACAGTGGTATAAAAAGTTTGATTCATTTATGATTGAAAATGAATATAAAAGAACAGCTTCAGATCATTGTGTGTACATCAAACGGTTTGATGAGAATTTTATTATTCTCTTACTTTATGTTGATGATATGCTTATCCTCGGAAAAAATATATCTATGATTGATAGGTTGAAGAAGGACCTTAGTGAGTCTTTTGCAATGAAGGACATGGGGCCAGCAAAACAAATACTGTACATGCAGATTTCTCGTGACAGAAAAAAGGGAAATATTTGGTTGTCACAGGAGAAATACATTGCGAAGGTATTGGATAGGTTCAGTATGAGTAATGCAAAGCCAGTTGGTTCTCCTCTTGCAGGTCACTTCAAGTTGTGCTCAGATCAGAGTCCGTCAAGTGATGAGGAGAAAGAGAAAATGCAAAAGGTTTCTTATGCTTCAGCAGTTGGAAGTTTAATGTACGCAATGGAATGTACGAGGCCGGACATCGTATATGCAGTGGGTGTTACTAGTAGATTTCTTGCAAATCCAAGTAAAGAGCATTGGGCAGCAGTGAAGTGGATTTTTAGATATCTCAGAGGAAGTTCTAAAGTTTGTTTAAGCTTTGGATGTGGACCACTTGTATTGATAGGTTACACAGATGTAGATATGGCAAGAGATGTTGATACAAGGAAGTCCACGTCAGGTTTTGTACTTACTTTTGCAGGGGGAGCTGTGTCATGGCAGTCCAGATTGCAAAGGTGTATTGCTCTCTCCACCACAGAGGCAGAATATATTACTGCTACAGAGGTTTACAAAGAAATATTATGGATGAAAGGATTCTTACAAGAATTGGAGCTAAAACAGAAAAACTATGTGGTGTATTGTGACGGTCAGAGTGCCATCCATTTATGCAAGAACCTAACATTTCATTCCAAGTCAAAGCATATAGATGTCAGATATCACTAGATCAGAAATGTGCTTGAAGAGAAGCAGTTACAACTTCAGAAAATTCACACAGATGATAATGGGGCAGACATATTGACAAAGGCTTTACTGAAAGAGAGACAGGAGATGTGCCGACAGCTGGTCGGCATGGCTTCACATTGAGGAGTTATGAGACAGCCTCTCTTATGGGCTGAAGGGGGAGGTTGTTGGGCAGATGGCCGAGATTCAGCCCATAATGGGCTTTAGTAAAGCCCACAGCTCAGAACCTCACTTATATTAACCTAAAATCTAGATTATGTGGCTAGGGTTGAGATTAAGAGAGCAGCGGTGGTTGAAAACGTGGGAGAGAAAAAGAAGACTTCAGATTGACAGTAGAGGCCAGAAAACAAGAGATCCAAGAAAGGGAAGAAGACAAGGGCATGAAAAGACTATTCTCAATCATTCAAATCTCAGGTTAGATTAGTTTGCAGTGGATTCTTACTGTGATCTCTTGGGAAGGTTTTGGATATTGTGCTTAGGATTATAGTCCTTGTATCCCTGTGATTCTCTTGTGGATATTGTGCTTAGGATTATAGTCCTTGTATCCCTGTGATTCTCTTGTGGCTATTGCTTTGGACTTGGGCAAGAAGCCTTGAGATCTGTATATTCATTATTTTGATAGTAGATTTTCTCTGGCTTGTCCCGTGGTTTTTTTTCCTTCGAGTTGAAGGAGTTTTCCACGTAAATCTTGGTGTTCATCTGATTGTGATTTCTGTTTGATTCCGCTGTGTGTGACGGTCTACTAGTATTTGTTCGTATACAAAATTTATTATTATTTTATTTCCATCACTTTTAAGATGCAAGAGAAGCTTAAATCATCCTTAGATCCGTTAGTGGGAATTGAATTGCTAGAAAGTTAAGCTTTTAGCGATCAGAATAGAGATAGCACATTATATTAAACGAGGAGTATCAATTTGATGTTCAGCTGCTGGTTAATATTATAAATAAGGAGGAGAAACCTCCCTTTTTTGGCTTTTGAAATATTTCAAGAATATTCTAAACCTAATTCCAATGATTTATTGATTGTAAATTGGAAGGTTTTTCTAAATCATACTCATATTTTGTGTATTTTCCCAAATGTATATATATTTTTTCAAATAGTATCCCTAATTTCAATAGTACCCAAAATAACTCTAAAAAAAAATTTCTGTCAATTTTGTAATCAATTTTTAACTATTACATTATTTTCATTTGTTGATGTAAATAAACTATAAACATCATTGAAAAACAATACAAATGATATCATATCATGTCTCTTTGATTGTCATCATTCATAGCCCGTTACAATACTATAATTTTAGACTTATAATTAACTTGGTTAAGGCTAGAAATCTATTTAGATTATTTACAGTGTTTTCAAGTAGACTTTATAATATTTTTATTATAATAGTTAAAATATTATAATAAGTCAACAAACCAAAATAGCAAAGAAAAATTTAAGAGGCAATTTAGGTTTTTCTAGTAGAAATACTATTTGAGAAGAAGCAAAATAAGAATACCAATTGAAAAATACCCAACATGTCCATTGATTAGCTAATTTTATTAGGGCTTCAAAAGTCTTTATAACTATGATCGATTTTGTATTCCAAGAAAAGAGAGATTTTTGTTTAAGAAATTTAGTTTTAATTTTTTTTTTGTGAAAGAAGAGTTAATAACAAACCTTAAGATCCCGACTATTCATTCATATTTGTGTTTGACGAACCCAAGTCAACTCTGGTCATTAGACAGTCAAAGGCCTAAAGAATTGACTCATCTCAATAGGCCTAATCGAATGTCCATAAGGCTAAGGCTACGGTTTCTCTTGCATCTTTTCTCCGTGAACGAGTCAACATTGGTCATGGCTTCCTCTGTTTGATGTCAAGTAACAATGCTAATGGCAAATGATCCTCCTGTCGAATTTGATTTTGATTACATTAGATATATTATTATGAATATGATAAAATTCTGATAACAATTATTATAATCCAATAGAAAAAAAATCTAGTAATAATAGGATTTCTCATTATATGAACTTGATAGGTGGAACTCTCATAATTACTTTTCATAATCCCTTCAAACAAAACCTTTTAGTGACAAAATCTTTTATGATCGAGAGATTACTGATAATCTCTAATCTCCCCCTTAGTCACGTGAAATAAGAGAATAAAGTTCTCTTAATCTTTCTTTTATCTCTAAATTCATCGATCATAATAATCAAGTAAAAAAAGATAGAAAGAGAGGAGAATATAAGTCTAGCTATCTTTATAGTTGGTATTACTATAGATCTTGAAGATGATGAAGGTGTGTTTATAGATGGAAAAAGGTTTTCTTTATAGGAAGGTACATATCATAAATTTAGATATATTATTATTTGATTTTAAATTTTAGCATTAAAGTCTTCCACTTAATAATAATATATTATGATTTTTATGCTTACATTGGTACAAGAGCCATTATTATGAAATCAAATACTTTAAATATATTTATTAGCAAATTTCATTTATGAAAAAGGAATTAATCATTTTTATTTATGATACATGAACGATTCGTCTATATTATCGATCTTCTTTTGTATCCAATCCATCCTATCATTTACTTGCGAGCGATATAAGATTTCTCGTGTTTGATCGATGAATCACTATTGATAACTTATTGTTGGCAATAGTATTATTAAGAGCGACGACCTTTAGTGGTCACCTGCTCAGTCGTGCACAACGATTATAGTAGCACCATTGCCCGTGACAGCTACGGAGCGTTGTTGCATGCGTTAACTACAGTAGCATCGTCGCTGCTTGCCACGACTGTGACAACACTACGAGCGATGTCTACAACAACACTTCTGTTGTTTGCAACGATTGTGACAACATTTGTTGGCTACGGTCGACGTCAGTTGGATGTTGGAGGCCGCGCGTAGGCAACAACTACGCATGATGACGATAGATGATGGTTGCAGTGCCTCACGCAACGACCATGCATGACGACGATCGCGCCTCATGTAGCGATCGTAGAAATGGAGATAGTTAAGTTTTTTACTAAAAGGATAGGTTTACCCCTCATAAATTTCATCCAATCTGTGTCCGTAAGTTCACTTTTCAATTATACCCTTAAGCATTTTGAAAGTTTTATTATTTATCCTAAGTCAAAATTATAGTTTTACCCTTTAATAGTTTTTTTAATTGATATCCTCAATTATAAAATTAATTAGTTTGATTTATTTTGATCAGAGTTTTTGACTGCTTATTGGATTTAGATTCGATCAATCAAGTTTTGACTGAATTAGAAAAAATTTAAATTTTCATCTTTTTTTATTTTAAAACATTAATTTTGTCAGGCTTAATTAGGCGAATGGTTGACCCAAATCTATTAACCTAATTTGGATAACTCAATTTTTAATTTGCCCAACTAAATATGATTGATTGGTATATAGTTTCTATGTAGAATTAAAAAAATATAAATTATATTTTTATATAGTTTTCTCATATAACTTATTGATTAAATTTTGCATATGATTAATAAAATTTTAATTATTATTCTTGAATATTTATTTGGCTATTCATATATATATATTTAAAATTATAAAATAATATTTATTTTCATATGAAAGTATGATTTATGTTTTATCATGATTATAATTATCATATAAGTTTTTCTTTATGCTAACTAATATTCATTAATTATTATAATAATTATTTTATTATTAAATAATTTCAGCATAAATAATTTAAAAAATTGATGAAAATTACTTGTAACGTATATCTCTAAATTCTATATAGTCGGTAGTATGATAGGCTTATGGGATATAATTTCTAATAAAGATTTTATTATTTTATATTTTAAATTATAGTATTGGTCTTATAGTCGCTAAGTCTAAACTAATAACTTATAAAATTAGTTCTAAATGATATTAAGAAAAATAATATTAATAGTGACATATAATTAAAAGATTTAGATAATTCTAAATAAGAATCTACTTTGAATAATTATGTGATGGGATAGGATGATATTATTCTAGATATCTATACAGTCAATTGTATACCTAAAGATACAATACCTAAAGGATTATATATATGTACAGTTCAAAATTATTAATAAATTTATGGAATAAATCATTAAGATTACTGATAAAAATAGTCTAAAAGACTCAGTTTTATGATAATTACTGATAATATTTAGACTTTATTATAGTCTATAACTAGATTTTAAAGTAACTTAAATTTATTGATAAGTCATTAATAGTATTTAATAAATTCAAGATTATATCTTAAATATGATTGACAAAGCTGTAAGTTTAAGAACATTGAACACGAATTTAGTTTAGCTCTTTCTCGTATAATTTATTCTTAATTATATTTTTTTTAGTTTGGCTCATTTAAAATTTACTACAATAAAGTTAAAGATAAGTAAAAAACTTAAATGAGTTGATTAGTTTATGTGTTTGAAAATAATTAAGATTAATATAGGAAAGACTTATAATATTTTAGGTACTAGGAGTGAATAACAATAGAATCCTCCTTTTCTCTAAGCTACTCACTCGTAATCACAGAGACGACACCAATCTACTAAGCCATACCAATCTCTTGAGATCGCGGAGATAGCGCTAATCTCCCGAGCCGTACAAGTAGTAGGGGATCGCAGAGTCAGCACCATACCTGTGGAATCTCATATTTTGATAATGAAATCAATTCATGGGTTATTGATCTAACAAGGTTGTTAGAGTTGATTAATACATGATTAACTACGACAGAGAGATAATTACAATCAGAGGTTTGACCAAAGTCAAGTCCAGGCATATGACCGGAGTGAGGACGATGAGGTAGGAACTTGTCTGGAGTACGTCGGGAGTTCGTCGAGGGTATTGCGAGTTTGCCATGATAGCATAAGGGAGTTCGCAGGAAAAAGACCGAGACTCGCTGGAAGATTATCGAGGGAAGCCGAAAAGCTTGCCGGGAGTTGGGAAGGTCTTGAAGTGGATTAATTTGTCATGTTGATTATAATAATTAAGTTATATTTAGGATCATTAAGGTTTAACTATGATGAAGAAAATGAATTACAACCAGATGATGGGCCAAGATCAAATTTAGGTATCGGGCCAAGGTCCAGAAGATGTAGTAGGAGCTCGTTGGGAGTTCGCTAGGAGTTCACTGAAGGAATTGGGAAGCTCGATAGGAACACGTTAGGAGATCACATGAGGAATACACTAAGACACGTCGCAAGAATGTCGGAGGCTGCCGGATTGGCACGAGTTATGGTCCTTATGGTTGTAATCAAGTGAGTCGTAGTTAGATTTGAGTCATAATTGGGTTTAATTTGGAAGGAATCCAAATCAACTCAATGTGAGGCAACCAGGTCACATTTGAGATGAATTAAGCTCAAGTTGAGCTTAATTGGTTGACCTAAAAATTAGTCAACAAGAGGTATAAGTCAGGATTTGAAAAGTGAAGGAAATCACTTTTTTTGTAAGAAGTATCCCTTGAGTTGAAAGCCTATAAGGGTTTGGTCATCACCCAAAGAAGATTGATAGTGGATACCGGTGGACCTCAGAGAAGAGGACTCGGGAGTGGATGTAGGCCAGGTTGAGGCTAAACCACTATAAATCTATCAATGTCTCTTATCTTAAATTTTATTTGGATTTGCATGTTCATACTTGAGCTTTCATTAAGCAAGAATCTTAGCATTATTCTATAAGTTAAATTACTCACTTACTATACTTAAACGAAATGCTTCCAATATCAGTTTTATTTTAATCAAAGTTTTTTTAAAATTGAGTTTTAATCACTTGCACTAATTCACCCCCCCCCCCCCCCCCCCCTTTAGTGTCAATTGATCCTAACAATTGGTATCAGAGTAAGAAGGTCTTACTCATTAGACTAACACCCATTTGAGTAAATGACTTTGTTTGGCATGAATGAGGGTTAATGCATCACCCTCCTATGTTCAATGGGATGAACTACACATCTTGAAAAATTCAAATGCGTATCTTGTTTATTTAGATTGATTTTGATATGCGGTGTATTATTGAAAAATATTTTCAGTAGTCATCCAATCCAATAAATGATTGAAATGATTATGAAAAATAAATATTTTCTTTAAATATAAAAGCTATGAATGTTTTGTTTTGTGCCTTAAACAAAAATGAGTTTGATCAGGTTTCTTCTTGTGAATCATTTTTTGATATATTACATATATTAAAAATCACATATGAAAGTACACATAATCTAAATGAATCATTAAGTGTAAAGACTTGCAAAAATAAATTTAAAAACGAAACACCTTCTAAAGAATAGGAAGGATAGTGAACTGAGAACAGAAAAATACATTCTAAAGAACAAGAAGGAAATAAAACTAAAATATATGACTCATTTAGTGAAATATTGAGTGATGAGAACTTTAAACATTTGATAAATGAATTAGAAAAATTAATGAACATGAACCATAAAAATGATCTTAAGATCGACAAAACCTCTTGCTATGAACGCAAGAAGCCGATGCACTCCGAAGATGAAGAGAACAATCAAAAGGAAGTGGACAATCTCGTGCTTATGGCCATCAACAATGAGGTAAGTGATTCCTCCAAAGTCTCATTTACTTTTAATGAATTATCAAATGATTTTCATGAGCTTTATGATAAATTTAGACTGATTAGTAAATCTTATAAATTACTTAAGAAAAAGTATGATTCTTTAGTTAGTAAATTTGAACAAATACATGATATATCACCATCATACAATTCATGCACTAAATATGAAACCTCGAAAGATGTATCAACATTATGTTTTTCTTATTCTAAGTATTGGTCACTAGAGGTAATTAAACAAGAAAATGATATACTACAACAAACTCAAAAAATGCTTAGGATAGACAATGAGTCTCTAAACATGATCCATGTTGATGAGGGTCATGTTCATAAGGAAGGTATTGGCATTGTGAGTAAGACTCATCAAAAGCCAACTATCCTCAGACCCATATTATACTCTTTGCCCAAAAATAGACATAATCTTTGTGGTAGATGTGGACACTTTGCTTATAAGTGTTCATTTAGAAATTATCATGAAGGACTAAACACAAATTGGTACCTAAATCAAAACATCCCATATTATAATGTTATTTAAAAAGCTTAGGAGCACTAAATAATATTTTGGAAGTGGATGTTTAAGGCACATGACTTGAGATCTAACAATCTTTCAAGCTCACTAATCTAAGTAAATAATAAAAAAAATTATTGAAAATAAAATTATTGGTAATAAATTTTTAAATGATTCATTATTATAATTAATCTTGATTGCTCTCAATGATGCATATTCTTTGCGTAGCTAGAGCATGCTTGAATTAGAACAAAGAAAGTTTAGCTATTTTTAATCAAAAATTATATACAGTCAAATTTATGAAAATGAGATTTTGATGATGAGTGAATGATAGGTTAAAAATCATTGGCATGGATATTTGTTGATCTAAATATAAAAGCTATTGTTGAATGACTTAAATGTTATAATGTTTTTGACTAAGTTAACTTATAAATATCATTATTGAATGATTGATTTAAATGATTGAACAGTTGTATGTTAAGATTGAATGTGTGTTGTTAAATGATAGATTACTTTTGAATTTAAACATGGAATAAATAAAAATTTAAAAATGTGTTTGTCAACTTCTTGCATGTAAAAAGTTAGACTCGTTTTAAATGATTAAAATTTGAGATAGGTTGAATTTTTAATTTGAAGAAGTTTTATCATTTTGATTTGTTATAGTGATGACTTTGATGATTTATTCTAGAATGAAATTTAGTTTTTGGTATTAAACGATAATTTATTGATTTAAAAATCATTCTTGAAATAAACAACTAAAAAGAAGATAATTCTTCTTAAAAAAATTTATCCTATCAATCATTCGATAAGAGATAAACTGATACCATTATTGTTGAATCTCTTTAACTACAAAAATAAACTGATACCATTATTGTTGAATCTCTTTAACTACAAAAATGAATTAGAGAACTTTAGTTATTTTCATTTGAAAAACAATCTATGTTGCCTCATTTAAATTTTTTCGAAAAGTAATTTTTTATGATTTTGGATGTGTTCAAATGATTTTTCTTAGATTGATGAATCTACTAAACATATGAATGCCTTATAAGGGTTGATGAGTATACTACTGATAACTCCAGGCTCAAGCATTTTGGGCGGTGGTTGGGCCAAACTGAAGTTATCAAGATAGTTTGCTCATCAACCCGGGTCGTGATATTTGGTATCAGAGCCGACCTAATATTCGAACATGGTGAGGGGACCCGAGTAGGAAAAGGCTACCTATGGATAGACACGGTGTGGAGCCACCACTAGGTTAAGTCTCACATGTACTATGTTGTTGGGCAGATGGCCCATATTCAGCCTATAATGGGCTTTAATGAAGCCCACAGCCCAGAACCTCACTCATATTAACCTAAAACCTATATTAGGTGGCTAGGATTGAGATTAAGGGGGCAACGAAATATATATTAGGTAGTTAGGGTTGAGATTAAGGGGGCAGCGATGGCTGAAAATATAGGTGAGAGAAAGAAGACTGCAGATTAACAGTAGAGGCCAGAAAATAAGAGATCCAGGAAAGGGAAGAAGACAAGGACAAAAAAAGATTATTCTCAATCATTCATATCTCAGGTTAGATCAGTTTGTAGTGGATTCTTATTGTGATCTCTTGAGAAGGTTTTGGATATTGTGTTTAGTATTATAGTCCTTATATCCTTGTGATTCTCTTGTGGCTGTTGCTTTGGGCTTGGGCAAGAAGCCTTAAGATCTGTATATTCATTATTTTGATAGTGGATTTTCTCTTGCTTGTCCTGTGATTTTTACCCTTCGAGTTGAATGAGTTTTTCACGTAAATCTTGGTGTTCATCAGATTGTGATTTCTGTTTGATTCCGCTGTGTATGACGGCCTACTAGTATTTGTTCGTATACAAAGTTTATTCCTATTTTATTCTCATCAACTGGTATCAGAGCAGGGTTTTGGTGATATTTAATCATTTGTATTTTAACATGGAGGTCGGTAATATTTCTCGCATGATTAGTTTAAATGAAAATAATTGGATGATATGAAAACCAAAATGGAAGATCTCTTGTATTGTAAAGATTTGTATAGACCTTTGCAAGGAGATAGTGCAAAACCCATAATTATAACAGATGATGAGCGGAAGAGGTTAGATCGAAAAATAGTTAGATTTATTCGTCAATGGCTTGATGATAGTGTCTTTCACCATGTTTCTACTGAATGTTCTGCTTACTCTCTTTGAAAAAAGTTAGAATGTCTTTATGAAAGAAAAACGACTGGCAACAAAGCTTTTCTGATAAAAAAACTTGTGAACTTGAAATATAAATAGGGTACTTTTATTCCTGAGCATTTGAATAAAATGTAAAGTATTACTAATCAGTTATCCTCTTTGAAAATGTCTCTTGATGATGAGTTGCAAGCATTGTTATTTCTAAGTTCTTTGTTAAAAAGTTGGGAGACACTGGTGGTTTCCCTCAGTAATTCTGCACCAGATGGTATTGTCACCATGAGTCAAGTAACAAGCAGTTTGTTGAATAAGGAGTTGAGAAGAAAGAATTCAGCTACTTCTCAGATTAATTCACAAACACTTATCTTATATAATAAAGGAAGGTCAAAATCAAAGGATAGAAGTTGTTCACGCGTGGGTAAAAGTAAGTCAAGATCAAGGAAATGTATTGTTTGCTACAATTATGGTGAGGAATAATATTACAAGAATCAGTGCAAGCAACCTAAGAAGAATAAGAAAAAGGGGGAAGAAGTGGAGCATACAGAGTCCAAAGAGAATATCGTAGCCACGGTGCAAGGTAGTGATTATTTAATTTTATCTACTTCTGATGATATTTTTTCTTGTGTATGTCAGGATCTCGAGTGGATAATTGACACAAGTGCTTCTTATCATGCTACACCATGGAGGGAGTTCTTTGCTATTTACAGATATGAAAATTTTGGTATTGTCAAGATGGGCAACTATGACACAACAAACATCATTGACATGAGAGATATCCATATAAAGACCAACCTTGGCTGCAAGTTGGTGCTTAAGGATGTGAGGCATGTGATTGACTTAAGATTGAATTTAATTTCAGTTGGAATGTTGGATGATGAAGACTTTGATATCAGATTTCTCTTATTATAACTAATGGGAAGAAATGTCATACATTTTATAGATTACAACCTAAAGCTTGTGGTGAGCAGTTGAATGCTATAGAGAAAGACTTCAGCATGGAGTTGTGGCATAGGCGACTAAGACACATGAGCGAGAAGGGGCTGCAAGAACTTTCTAAGAGAGATGTATTGCCAGACCTCAGAGGTACACGTTTGAACCATTGTATTGATTGTTTGGCTGGTAAACAATATAGAGTTTCTTTTGTTAGTCCTGCCTTATCTAGAAAAATGCATGTCTTGGACCGTGTCTATATAGATATGTGTGGTCCTTTGAGGACAAAAACTCTTGGTGGATCTGTTAATGTTCCTAGTATCAGTGGTGCACTTTATTTTGTTATTTTTATAGATGACTTTTCCATGAAAGTTTGGGCCTATGCTTTGAAGACCAAAGATTAGGTTATTAATGTCTTCAAGGAGTTTTATGCTAGAGTTAAAAGAAAGATAGAAAGACAATTGAAATGCATAAGATCATATAATGGTGGTGAGTATACAAGATTATTTAATGGTATCCAACATGAGTTGACAATCCCTGGTATGCCTCAGCATAATACAATTGCAGAGAGGATGAACCGCACCATCATGGAAAAGATCATATGTATGCTTTCACAAGCCAAGCTACTCAAAAGGTTTTGGGATGAGGCTTTGAGGAATGTAGTTGATGTAATCAACTTATCACCATGTACAACTCTAAATGGTGATGTTGCAGAGCATGTATGGTCAAGGAAAGATGTCTCTTATAGGCATTTAAGAGTGTTTGGTTGTCGTGCATTTGCACACGTTCCAAACAATGAGAGGTCAAAGTTGGATAGTAAGACAAAAGAGTGTATTTTTCTTGGTTACTCACATGATCAGTTTGGTTACAGGCTTTGGGATCTAGAAAAGTAGAAGGTGTTCAGAAGCAGAGATGTTATCTTCTTTGAGGATCAAACCATTGAGGATTTGAAGGAGGCACCAGCTAAGACTTCTACAGAGGGATTTGTAGACTGTGACCCAATTATTCCTCTAGTATATCAGGGTGATGAGGGAGATATACAGGAAGATGGTGCAGAGCCAGATGTTGATCTACCTGTAGGACTTGTTGAGCAGGAAGAAAAAAGAGAGCAAGTTCCCACAGAACCTCAGTTAAGAAGATCTTCTAGACCACGTCAACCTTCCAGGAGATACTCTACAGATGAGTATGTGATGCTTATTGATGAGGTGAACCAAAGAGTTACCAGGAAGCAGTTGAAAGTGAGCAGAAAAAGAAGTAGTTTATTGCTATACAGGAAGAGATAGATTCTCTGCAGAAGAACCACACATATGATTTAGTGCAACTACCAAAGGGAAGTAAAGCCTTGAAGAACAAGTGAGTTTCCAGGTTGAAGACTCAAAAATATTGTTCTTAACCAAAGTATAAAGTCAGATTGGTTGTGAAAGGCTTTGGTCAAAAGAAAGGTATTGACTTTGAAGAGATTTTTTCTCCTGTTGTTAAAATGTCTTCTATTCGTGTTGCTCTTGGTATTGCTGCTAATCTAGATTTGGAGATTGAGCAGTTAGATGTGAAAACAATTGTCCTTCATGGTGATTTGGAGGAGAAAATTTATATGGAGCAACCATAAGGCTTCAAAGTCAAAGGTAAAGAAAATCTTATTTGCAAGTTGAAGAAGAGCTTTTATGGGCTGAAGCAAGCTTCAAGACAATGGTATAAAAAGTTTGATTCATTTATGATTAAAAATGAATATAAAATGATAGCTTCAGATCATTGTGTGTATATCAAACGGTTTGGTGAGAATTTTATTATTCTCTTACTTTATGTTGATGACATGTTTATCCTCGGGAAAGATATATCTATGATTAACAGGTTGAAGAAGGACCTGAGTGAGTCTTTTGTAATAAAAGACATTGGGCCAGCAAAATAAATATTGGGCATGTAGATTTCTCGTGATAGAAGAAAGAGGAAGATTTGGTTGTCATAGGAGAAATACATTGAAAAGGTATTGGACAGATTCAGTATGAGCAATGCAAAACCAGTTGGTTCTTCTCTTGCAGGTCACTTTAAGTTGTGCTCAGATTAGAGTCCGTCAAGTGATGAAGAGAATGAGAAAATGTAAAAGGTTCCTTATGCTTCAGCAGTTGGAAGTTTAATATACGCGATGGTATGTACGAGGCCGGACATTGCATATGCAGTGGGTGTTATTAGCAGATTTCTTGTAAATTCAAGTAAAGAGCATTGGGCAACAGTGAAGTGAATTTTTAGATATCTCAGAGGAAGTTCTAAAGTTTGTTTAAGCTTTAGAGGTGGACCGCTTGTGTTGACATGTTACATAGATGCAGATATGGCAAGAGATATTGACACAAAGAAGTCAACATTAAGTTTTGTACTGACTTTTGCAGGGGGAGCTGTATCATGGTAGTCTAGATTGCAAAGGTGTATTTCTCTCACCACCACAGAGGCAGAATATATTGCTACTACAGAAGTTTGCAAAGAAATGTTATGGATGAAAGGATTCTTACAAGAATTGGGGCTAAAACAGAAAAACTATATGGTGTATTGTGATAGCCAGAGTGCCATCCATTTATGTAAGAACCCAATATTTCATTCCAAGTCAAAGCATATAGATGTCAGATATCACTGGATCATAAATATGTTTGAAGAAAAGTAGTTACAGCTTCAGAAAATTTATACAGATGATAATGGGACAGATATGTTGATAAAGACTTTACCGAAAGAGATATATGAGATGTGCCGACATTTGGTCAGCATGACTTCACATTGAGGAGTCATGAGACAACCTCCCTTATGGGCTGAAGGGGGAGGTTGTTGGGCAGATGACCCAGATTCAGCCTATAATGGGCTTTAGTGAAGCCCACAGCCCAAAACCTCACTTATATTAACTAACCTAAAACCTAGATTAGGTGGCTACGATTGAGATTAAGAGGGCAGCGAAACCTAGATTAAATGGTTAGGGTTGAGATTAAGGAGGCAGCGATGACTAAAAATGTGGGTGAAAGAAAGAAGACTACAGATTGACAGTAGAGGCCAAAAAATAAGAGATCCAAGAAAGGGAAGAAGACAAGGATAAGAAAAGACTATTCTCAATCATTCATATCTCAGGTTAGATCAGTTTATAGTGGATTCTTACTGTGATCTCTTGATAAAGTTTTGGATATTATGCTTAGTATTATAGTCCTTGTATCCCTATAATTCTCTTGTAGCTATTGCTTTGAGCTTGGGCAAGAAGCCTTGAGATTTCTATATTCATTATTTTGATAGTGGATTTTCTCTGGCTTGTCCCGTGGTTTTTACCCTTCGAGTTGAAGAGGTTTTCCATGTAAATCTTGGTGTTCATTTGATTATGATATCTATTTGATTTTGCTGTGTATGACGGCCTGCTAGTATTTGTTCGTATACAACGTTTATTCTTGTTTTATTCTCATTACATGCTAGGGTTCAATCTGGGATATGTTTGACCTTGACGAGGATGTTAAAGTATACGAGTTGGGGAGAGTGTAACACCCCTTAGTCCCACATTTGAAAAGTGAGAATATACGAATGTCTTATAAGGGTTGATGAGTGTATTATTAATAACTTTCAGCTTGAGCATTTTGGCTAGTGGTTGGGCCAAATTGAAGCTATAGGATAGTTACCTCATCAACTCAGGTCATGATATTTTCATTGATATCTTAATGATTTCATAACTTAAATCATGATTTAAGTTTCAAATATATAAATTAAGATTTTTTATTTTTTCTTCCTTGAAATTAACTCATGATCTTGATATTTATAATTTGATATTTTTTATGAATGTAGACTATTCTTTGATCCCTTAAGATTAAGAGGAGATTTATTAAATTAAATCATGTATTTTGGTATTAATATCTTTCTTGATATAATTTATTTTATAACTTATGATTGGTATAACTTATCACCAAAATTAATATTTTTTAAATTTATGATAAGTTGAAAAGAGATTTATTTTAACATGAATATTTCCTTGACTCCTTGAACTTTTGGGCGTAATTTGATTATGGATGTTAAGAAGAAATTATGTCTCTTTCATGACAATGACCAAAAGGGAAAATAAAAATTACCAATATGTAGAAGAAAATTAGATATGATGAATCTTATAAAATTGAATGAAGAACAATTAGCTTAAAAGAAAATTAGGAATTTAAATACATAAGAATTCTTGATTATGTATGTTGAAATTCATAAGCAAAAAGGAAGAAGCAAATTTATTAAATCATATCTTTTGATACTTAAAGACTTCATTTTTTATGACATGATTCCCCTTATACTTTTGGGTGTAATTAGAATATTGATGTAAAAAGAAAATTTATACTATCAATGACCAAAGGGGAAATGAAAGTATCAATACGATTAGAAACAAATTGGATATGATAACATTGAATGAGAAACAATTTGCTTAGAAAAAAAATTTAAATTTTCTAAATGCATGTGAAATGCATAATTCAAGATTGAGCTTGAATTACTATCATATTTTCCTTTGAATTTCTTGGACTTTATAAATTACACTTCATATCAAAATTTGTATGTAAATGCATGATTTGCTTGATTTGCTACATTGCTTTAGATTTGCATAAGATGAATTAAATTGCATGGGTAGCCCTTGATTTCTTTTCTTAGATTTTGGAATTTATATATATATAATTTACTTCTATAAAATTAAGTTTTTGATGTTTTTCACTTCTTTTTCTTGTTTGTACTTTCTTATTTATAAAAAGGGAAGAAAATATACATGAATACTATCTACAAAAAAAACATGATTTGCTATTTTGATTTGCTATTTGTGTTTGAAGATCACATAATTTAAATGCATGAGTGGCTCTTAATTCTTTTTGGATTTATTAGATTTTTTAGCTCATTTTTAAAATCACTCTCGTTAAAATAAACATAATAAGGGGATTCAAATTTTGTAATAAAATAGTTTTAAATATTATTCTTGTTTCATGAATCTTGATGAATGTTTACAAAAGAAGAATATATGACAAAAACTTCTATGATGCTTGATATGAGCTCTTGATATTAAATTCTCAATGAATGTACCATTTTTTTTAATTTTTGGATCTTTTACACCCCCTCTCCTTCATTTTTTTTTTCTTTCTTATTCATAAAAAGGGGAAGAAAAATTTTCATGAGAAAATTATGTTTTACTAAGGGGGAGCAATTAAATATTCAATCAATATATATTTTTAAAAAATATAAAATTTTTGACACATGATAAGTTTATGTATCATGAAATTATTTGATCATTATTTTACCTCTTTTTGTTAATGACAAAGAGGAAGAAATAATATATTGATGACACTTATATGAAAATTGATACAAAACAAAGGGGAAGAAAATCTTTCATAAAGAAAATTATGGCTCATATCCTATTTTATTAAGGGGGAGCAATAACACATGTGCCTTGAAATCATTTGCTCTAACATTTCACCTTTTTGTTGATGACAAAGGGAGAGAAATGACAAATTGATAACACATGTAGAAAAATGAAAAAATGGATATTTCTCTATTTTTGTTGACAAACAAAGGGGGAGAAATAATTAATGACTTAAGGAATAGAACTTAAACTTAATATATGATTGATGCATAATTCATGTTATATACTTTAAAATTTTGATGATTCATATTGATTAAGATAAATATCATGTATCATGTATGATTTGATGATTTTGAAATTCATGATATATCATTTCAAAATTTGATAAATGAATGTTATGATACTTGAATTCGAGAGTGGTTGGTTCTCTTAAATTTAAGTTTTCTTATTTGAACCAAGGCATGGATGTAGGGGAGTAAAGTTTTAACTCTCGTCATCAATTGATTGTCATCATAAAAAAGGGGGAGATTGTTGAACTTGGATTTTGATGATGAATCAATTAATAGATTATTGATCTAACATGGTTGTTATAGTTGATTGATGCAGGATTAACTATGATAGAAAGATAATTACAATCAGAGGTTTGGCCAAAGTCAAGTCCAAGCAACAAGCCGGAGTGAGGACAATGCGGTTGGAAACTCGCCTGGAATGCATCAGGAGCTCGTCGAGAGTATATGTAGTTTGCTAGGATGGCACAAGAGAGTTCACCGGAAGAAGACCGAGACTAGCTGAAAGATTATCATGGGAAGCCAAAAAGCTTACCGGGAATTGGGAAGATCTTGAAGTAGATTTATTGGCCATGTTGATTGTAATTAACTAAGTCATAGTTAGGATCATTAAGGTTTAACTATGACGGAGAAAATGAATTACAACCAAATGATGGGCCACAATCAAGTTTGGGCATCGGGCTAAGGTTCAGACGATGTAGTGGGAGCTCGTCGAGAGTTCACTAGGAGTTCGCCGAAGGAATCGAGAAGCTCACTGGGAACACACTGGGAGATCGCCGGAGGAAGATCGGAAGACTCGCCACAAGAATGCCAGAGGCTACCAGATTGGCCGGAGTTATATCATTGTTTAGCTTGATGATCCTTATGGTTGTAATCAAGTGAGTCGTAATTAGACTTGAGTCATAATTGGATTTGACTTCGAAAGAATCTACATCAACTCAATGTGAGGCAATCAAGCTCACATTTGAGATGGATTGAGCTCAAGTTAAGCTCAATTGGTTGACTTGAAAATTAGTCAACAAGAGATACAAGTTAGGATTGAAAAAGTGAAGGGAATCACTTTTTGAAAAATTTTGGTGGTTGTATCGTCGGTAAATGGCGATTGTACTATCATCGCCCAAGAATTTCGGTAGCAGTCGGTGGTTGGACCACCTAAGCCGGTGGTTGTACTGCTCGTACCCTATTTTCATGGTGGCTTTCAACGATTGTATCGTCGGTGTCGATGGTTGTACCGCCCCCGAATTTTTCGGGTGAGTTTTAATTTTGGCTCCATTCTTCTGAAGTCAATTTGGGTCTATAAATACCCCAAGTTTTCTTGCATTTAGCATAGGTTTTTGCACAATAATTGGGCTAAAAATTATATGAAAAAATTGGGCACTAAAAGTGTACAAGAAAAAGAAAATAGGGAAGGGAGTGAGTCAAGTGTTGTATTTCTTGTAAGAAGTATCCCTTGAGTTGAAAGGCTGTAAGGGATTGGTCTTCACCCAAAGAAGATCGATTGTGGACACCAATGGACCTCGGAGAAGAGGACTCGAGAGTGGACGTAAACCAGGTTGAGACTGAACTACTATAAATCTGTGGATGTTTCCTATCTTGAATTTTATTTTGATTTGCATGTTCATACTTAAGCTTTCATTAAGCAAGAATCTTAGCATTGTTCTATAAGTTAAATTGCTCACTTACTCTACTAAAGCGAAATGATTCTGATATCAGTTTTATTTTGAACGAAGTTTTCTTTAAACCAAGTTTTCTTTAAACTAAGAGGGGGGCTCTTAGTGCCAATTGATCCTAACAATGCAGATAGCAGCACACAACCTGACGCTAAGCGGGACGCCTAACGCCTCTCGAGGTGTACAACCAGGTCGACCAAGGAATCGACAGCCATAAGTAAATCATGTATAATAAATCCTCATGGACAGGTATAAAAGCCAACCCATTGGCCAGCCCCAAGGGTGGGACTTCTGACTCTTAAAAACTCCCTCGTTCATTCCACTCACTAACTGAATCATATGAGGGGTCATGTCGGGCACACCCCCTGACCCAGGCCTATGTGCAAGTGTAAAACTGAGGAGCGAAGCTAACTCACCAAGGAACACCCAACCTAGTCAAGTGTCAGCCACTAGACGACCCGCGTGGGCGACCTTGCACACTTGGATGGAATTAAACTGTGTTGACTCCTCGACCACGACATAAGATTCACCAATATTTTGGCACTAAAAGGAGGGTCTGATGTCGCAAGAGCACCCATAGCTGAATAACCTCAATGAGCACCCCGGGGAGGATGTCCCAGTAACCCATACCCTCGAGCTCGGGGGACAACCTTCACTCCTCTCCTCCAGGGATGGAAATCTCTTGGTCCCAACCTTGGACCGCTATTGGAGACTATTCAATGACTCTAGGCTCTCGCCTCCCGGCTTCAACACCATGCCCCCGGGCTCAGGGGACAACCTTCACTCCTCTCCGCCGAGGCCTTCCTCAGGCTGGCACACCAGGTGTAGGACTTAGCAGGGATGATCCAGACTATCATCCCCTATATTCCTCAGCTAGTGCAGCAGGCAACACTCCCCAAGCAGGCTACACCGGTAGCCCTACCCAGCTTCTTCATCATGTCAGGAATGACCCCGGTCGCGCAACAACTCGACACCAGGGCCCCTCACACTCAAGCCAAGGTGTTGGGTCGATTACAGTCACCCTTGGCCTTCGCAATCGGACACCCTTTCCTCTTATTCATCCAACTCTCTCAGAGCGTAACTATGCCATGTCACCCGACGCCTGAACGAGGTTCAGAAGGAGTTCGTCAAGTCGAAGGAGGAACTTAAGGAAGGCGCCTCACAAGCTCCTCGTTCATGCAAGATATACAGGACAAACCCATTCCACACAATTTTTGCCTCTCGACGTTGGCAACCTATGACAGCGGCTCGGACCTGGTGGAATACATCGCAACGTTCCGAGCTCAGATGGCTCTTTATGGCACTTCTAACGCTCTGATGCACCAAGCATTCCCTACCACTTTACGGGGCTCAGCTCGGATGTGGTACAGTCGACTAAGCCCATCCTCAGTCTCATCTTTTGATCAGCTCGTGAAAGAATTTGAGCTAAACTTAATAGCCAGTGCTTGACCCAAGCCAACCGCAACATTGCTTCTTGGGTCAAGCCAGAAGGATGATAAAACTATAGCCCAGTTCGTCACTTGTTTCGTGATCGAAATCTGAGGAGTGCCTAACGTGCACCCATCGTTAGTGATGCAAGCATTTTTTATGAGACTGGGACCGTCCAGATTTTTCTGGTCACTCATCGAACAGCCGCCAACGACTGCTCTTGAGATGCTCCACCAGGCGAACCAGTACATCGCCCCAAAACATTAGTGGCAAGGAAGACTGAGGAGGCAAGGAAACTTGAGAAGGCATGGGGTGGGCAAAATAAGCAAAGTGAAGCCTCTTCCAGGAGATAAAGGAGTTTATAAGGAGCTGCCATCGTGTCTTGCGACCTTCTGTCTCCCCAATACATGAGCATAGCTCAGCATGCAATCATAGTTGCCTGGGAAACGAGCGACCGCATTTATGACACACTTCGCTATATCCACTCAGCCGTTGGCAACAAACTATAACATAATTTCCCGCCAAGCAGCCTTGGCATGCACCATGCAATTTAACGTGCTACGTAGCTTGCAAATCGCAAGTAGATCATGATATTAGAACGCAATCGCTAACAAGTCCTATCCTAGGATCGGTCATCAAACTTCACAACATATCATGGCATCGAGGCACGATCACTAACAGATCACAACGCCAGAATGCCACCAAATGTGACGACAATACATGATGATAAGCCACCAAGCTCCGTGACAAAACATCGCATAAAGGTAATAAACATTACAGTCATTTGCCTGAGTATAGTTGCTCGGTCGGTCCTGTTCAGTCCTTTTACAGAGATCAGTTGTTCGACTAGTCATATTCAATCCTTTGCCCGAATTTAGTTGCTCGGCCAGTCATATTTTGTCATGCCCTCGTGCCCCACCCCCACCCCCCGAATTATATCATATTCGAGAGATGTGACCTTGTCTTAAAATCGATAATATTATCAACAACATAATTCATCCAAGATCCAAACAAATATTTGAGGATACTAAAAAAAAATATACAGAGCTATTCAACCACTTTCATAAAAAACATGTGTAGATTATAATAACTATTCACATTCTCCTAATGAATCACACAACCGATCCAAAACTAACGCAGCTAAATATAATTCATATTCATAAAGTCGACCAATACGATACAATCCATATGACTTTGAAAACAACCATATACCACTACTTCATATATTATACAACAAGTTTAACATTCGAGATCCCAAACAAGATGGTACTTTTAAAACCATTACATAGTTACCCCACTTCAAAATAAGTCTACAACTTTACTTTAGACACCAGGTATACACATACAATGATAACATATTATCTAATAAAGATTTAGCCCAAGAACTTCTTACTTTCCCACTACTTTAGCCTCGTATCAAGTATTTCAATAAATGCTAAGCTAACTTGAAGAAGAATATATAGCAATAGAGTGAGCTAAGAAACCCAGCAAGTATCAAACATGTTAAAGGCAAGGAAAGGTGTTTACAAATTGAACCTGGTATAAGAATGCAAGGTAGGGAATACAAAAGTTTTCACATATAGCATCAAATTAGATTCAAAACCACAAGGTTCAACTCATTCAAAGGATACATAAATCTATAACAATCTAGGAAAGGTTATTGGAGCATATATGGCAATCAAAAGCATTTTGGTATGTATCAATGACATATGAAGTTTTAGGAGTATATCAATAACACATGAAACACTTCTAAACATGTCAAGTGAACAAATAACAAATTTAAGTTTACATATCACATTTAAAGTTGGATGCATATTATTCTTATCCAAAGCATAATAGGAAACACATAAGAAAAGTTTGGATAATATATCAAATAAAACATAGAGGGTGAAGTATGATCACAAACACAATGTGAATCATCCATTACTGAATGACCACCATACATAAGTCTCTCACGTTTGGGAGCTCCATCCACCCACATCTGAGTAAAGTCATAAGGGACCAGCAGAGCATCATGGGCTCTAAACATAACTCCCTTTATCATTTCTGGTAAATGTTCATATTATCCCACAAACACCATAGTATAAAGGAACATGAGCAATGAATTTGGCATATAATGAAAGCACTTGCGAAATAATGAATCATGCATGCACCATATAAAATAATATAAGGTAAAAATTGATTAATACTTAACATATATCGATGTGTAAGGGAATCAAAGACAAGAGCATCAGAGAATTCAGTTTTGAAATGAATAAAGCAAGTAGAGGCAAAATCAATACGATCCCTATTCTGGTAGAATTCAGAAGGCAAATTATAAAATTATTTAGATAATCAAACATACTCTAAATTACTCAAAAAAAAGTATTATTGAAAAGATATTCAATCTAGTTTCAAATAAAATAAGTTTCATATAAATTAGAAGTCTCTACAAAAAGTTATAGATGATTTGGCAGCCAAAGGTCAAAAATTATGATCCCTATTTTATAGAATCTATAAGGTCTAACAAAACATAAATTTCGATAGTTATTTAGACTTTAAATCTTCCAGTCCTAATGTCAAATGAAAGAGCTATGAGCCTATTTTCTAATGAGTTAAGTTTTATATAAATCAGATATTTTAAATGGAAGATATAAGTAATATAGTGATAAAAGGTCAGGAGCTACATACTCTATTTTACAAATTTCATATGCTCAATTGAAATAAATGTTTTGGCTAGCAAATGAACTTCAAATTCTTCAAACTCAATTTCAAAAAAAATATATGTGAATTTATTTTTATAAAAAACTAAGTTTTATCCAAATCAGAGGTCTGTACTAAAAGTTACAACTTAAACAAAGCAGACATGTCATAATCTAAAAAATATTACAGATTCACACTTAGGCAGCCAACAAAAGTGATTTCGATTTTGTTCCAAATTTTATCCCTTAATCAAGGCAAAAATAAAGATAAACTTTAGTAGGAGAAAGATAGAACAATTACCTTTGAAGATTTTATTTCAAAGGTATGGAATAGATCAAAATCTCAAAACCCTCAAATCTTTTCTTCTTATTTCCTTCTCTTCTTCTTCTTCTTCTTCTTATTCTTCTTCTCAAGTTTATGTTACACCCAAATCCCTTTCTTCTCTAGTTGTTAATTGTTTAAGCTAACATATGGGTTGTTAGCTAGTAAGCATGCATGCAATGTACTTATGTGTCACGTATGCAAATGCATAAATGGTACCACTTTAAATAACGTAGTGACACATGTCCCGACCATATTTTATTATTATTATTTTTAACTTAATGTGAATCTTTCATAATTAATTTTATATTTTTAAGATTTATATTTAGGTCTCTAGCAATCAACTTTCAGTATAAAATTATTTGATCAAAGGAATTATTAAATAAATCCTTAAATTTACAAATGGGTCCTCATAAATAATTTAAAAATATATCATTATAAATATTTTAGAAATGAGAGATATTACATATTTAGTCCTTTATCCGAGTTCAGTTGCTGGGCTAATCACATTCAGTCATTTGCTCGAGTACAGTTGCTAGGCCAACTCATTATCAGTCCTTCGCCCGAGTTCAGTTGCTCGACCAGTTATATTTAGTCATTTGCCTGAGTATAATTACTCGGCTAGCCATGTTTAGTCCTTTGCTCGAAATCAGTTGCTTGGCCAGTCATATTCAGTCCTTCGCCCGAGTTCGGTTGCTCAGCCAGTCATATTCGGCCATATTTTGTCCTTTGCCCGAGTTCAGCTACTCGGCCAGTCACATTCAGTCCTCCGCCCGAGTTCAATTGCTCAGCCAATCATATTCGACCATTTGCCCGAGTATAATTGCTTGGCCAGTCATTTTTAGTACATCGCCCGAGTTTGGTTGCTCAGCCAGTTATATTCAGTCCTTTGCTCGAGTTTAGTTCCACGGCCAGTCATATTCAGTCATGTGCTCGAGTACAGTTGTTCGGCCAGTCATATTCAATCATTTGCTCGAGTTCAATTACTCGGCCAGTCGTATTCAGTCATTTACCTGAGTATAGTTGCTTGGCCAGCTCATATTCAGTCATTCACCCAAGTTCAATTACTCGGCTAGTCATATTCAGTCATTTGCCCGAGTATAGTTGCTCGGCCAGTCATTTGCCCGAGCACAGTTGCTCAACCGATCATATTTTATCCTTTACTCGAGTTCAGTTGCTCAACCAATAATATTTATCATTTGCCCGAGTATAGTTGCTCGACCAGTCAGGTTCATTCCTTTGCCCGAGATCAGTTGCTCGGCCAGTCATATTCAGTTCTTCGCTCGAGTTCGATTGCTCGGCTAGTCACATTCGGTCATATTCCATCATTTGCCCAAGTTAAATTGCTTGCCCAGTCAAATTCAGTCCTTTTCCCCGAGTTATGTAGCTCGACGGGCTATATTGAGTCCTTTGCCCAAGGCATGTCGATCAGCCAATCACATCCAGTCATGCGCCCAAATCATAGGGCCCTGCCAACAAATGCCTAAAACATATCGTGCACCCAAGAAGCTTGTGGATAACCGACAACCCAAGAAGCCTTACCGAGAGGTACTCAAGATTGCAAAAGCCAACCTATAAAAGGATGTTGAAGCCCTGCTTGGAAACCCTCACCGAGGAACCCCAAGCGCGCTTCTTCTGGCGGGGAGGAGAGATAGAATGCCAGGGTAAATTATGGGCCCACCATTATAGCAACGCCTCTCGTGCCATGATAGCCCTTGAGATGCATCGACACCCAACCCAAAACATAGACCGCTGCGCCCCCCCTCCCCCCCCACGGCAACACGCGGCCAGACGTCAAGCAGGACGCCCCATGCCTCTCGAGGTGTACAACTAAATGACCAAGGAATCAGTGGCCATAACCGTGTATGACTTATCCTCGTGGATAGGTATAAAAACCAACCCATTGGCTAGCCCCAGGGGGGACTTCTGACTCTCAAAAACTCCCTCGTCCATTTCACTCACTGACTAAATCATCTGAGGGGCCATGTCGGGCACACCCTTCGATCTAGGCCTGTGTGCGTCCGCAAGACCGAGAATTGGAGCCAGCTCACCAAGGAACACCCAACCCAGTCAAGTGTCAGCCACCCAATGACCCGCGTGAGTGACCTTATGCATTGGGATCTAATTAAGTCGTGTTGACTCCTTGGCCACGACATAAAGTTCACCAACAAATACTATATAAACCTATAAAAGAAAAATCTTCATAGTAAGGTGCTACTTCTATGACAAAAAAGATTATGCGAAGAACTATAAGATTTGGTTTAAAATGGAAAGGTATAAATAGAATCTTTATATATTTCAAATCAAATATTACATAAATCCTTTTCTAATAAATAATGGATTTATTTTGACACTTCAATGTATATTATCAATAATAGAGATTCAGTTTAATATGAAAATTAAAAGAGAATAAAATATTTATCATTACATGGAATCATCTTAAAGCGAAAGTGATGGTAGTTGATACTTATTGTTTATGCCTAAAGATGATTTATTTGATGGACCTTGATGATATTTGTTATGTTCCTATAATTCTAGAAATTAGGTTCTTTACCTAGAATTATCAAGATATTATTTATCTCTTGTGGTTGTAAACTAAGTATGATTTAATAAAAGTTAATATTTAGATTTTAAATTATAATCTATATATAAATAATATGAATCTTGAGTTTAGATGATTCTATAATCAAATATTGGGATGAAATATAGTTTCATAAACTCATAGAGATTATATCTATAAGTTACTCTATATTTCTATTTTAGTGAAGAGAGATATTTTATCATCTTGATAGATAACCTATTAAAATATGGCTATATATATCAAATTAATGACTCATTATGATTTTGAGTTACATTATAAGGATTAAAAATAAGTTTTCTAATTAAGGATATAGATTTATATGTATTAACATAAATGATTTATAGAAAAATAAAAGAAATATAAATTTTGGTTTTCTAATTTAAGAAAATTATTTATGATATTAAACAAGCTTTTAGACAATGGTATATAAAGTTTCTTGATATATTATTTTTTAAAATTTAAGAAAAATATCATTGATCAATATTTATATGAAGATCAGTAGAAACAAGTTTATTATATTGGTTTTATATATAAAAAAATATTTTACATACTAGTAGTGATCTTGGTTTATTATACTAAACTAAATAATTTCTCATCAATAATTTTAAGATGATTAATATGAATAAAGTAAATAATATTATTAGCATTAATATATTCAGGGATAGATCTCAAAGATTGCTATGATTATCTAAGAAAGAATATATTGACTGAGTCTTAAAGAGATTTAATATATAATTTTCTTAAACAAAGATAAAAGTACTAATTTTAGTCAAAACAAATATTTTTAAAATGACTTAGAAAAGAATCAGATAAAAAAATTCTTTTTGTATGCAGAGTTAGAAGTCTATTTTATGCTCGAGCCTAGATCAGAAATCAATTTTGTAATCAAAATATTGTGGCTGGATACTAGAGTTACCTTGAAATGAAAATACTAAGAGATAGTAAAGAAAGAAATAAGATATCTAGAAGAGATAAAAGATTATATGCTCATATATATATAATTAGATTAGCTTGAAATGATAATATTTTTTAAGTATTGATTTTGTAAATTATCTCGATAATAGGAAGACAATTGTTAGAAAAATATAAAATAATATATTATTGTATTATTAATAATATAAACTAACTTTGTGGCATGCCTTAAGGTTACTAATCAAACTTTATACTACCAAATTTTGTCTTAAAACTTAGTGTGATCAAACTCAATTGCTTTGTGACATATCATAGTAACTTTCTTATCTAAGAATGGTAATTATTATTGTAGCTCTATGCGATATAAATTACTTGAAGGTTACGAAAATGAGTCCAGAAAAAGTCCAGAAACAACTAATGTCAATTAATAACTTGAGTTCTACTATATTAAATGCTGATCAACTCACTTGTACAACCTAAAGTGTTTGGAAGGATATGTTCTTATGATTGAGTATGTGAGCAATCCATAAAAGATATGATTATGTATGTTTAAGTAGACATTATAATTAATATTTTTGCTTATATACCTAAATTTATTTGTTTATGCTATACTATTGACATTTAGGCATATATATATATTATGGTTGAATGTGATGACATAATTATTTTAATAAGAAAAATTACAAGGATCATTTTAAACTACTTCAGTAAAAGCTAATAGTATTGTGATACATAAAAAGAGTATGACATTAATGAAATACAACTTAATATAGTATTACTATTGACTTTTTTTTTTAAAATTCATGTGCGTATAATTTATTTTCAAATTCTAAAATCTAGTTAGATAAAATTATTTTTAAATAAATAATTTTATTTAAAAATAAATAAATAATACCTCTTACGAACTACACAACACATAATAATTAGATACATAGATATGTGAGGATACTATCTCATGTCTCCCTAGTCACATGAATAAGAGATTATATATATACGAGAATATAAGTCTAGTTCTATTTGGAGATCGACATCATTACAAATCTTGCATTATGACAACGACTAAGTATCCAAAGTTCCATATCATAAATTCAAATATATTATTATTAAAATTAAAATTTTAATATTAAAATCTTTCATTTAACAAGAACATAATATCTTTTTTTCTTTCTTTTTATGCTAATGCCATGGTCCTTCGTCGCCATGCATTCATGTTGGTCTCAGTGGTCGGGAATTCCATGTTCCTGGAGCAAAGTTACAAAACCTTCAGCTTCTCCTACACTCGATGGCCATGATCCAGAAGCACAGAAGCTCATTGCCACTTCCTTCCCAATCTCCCTCTCAGCTGAGAACCGAAGCAAAGCGTGTCCCCCCTCTTCAACTTCCTTCTGTCCCTGACAGCAAAGTCCACCATGTACCGAGGCTGAAGGGACCAAGTCTCCAAATCAATGCTCTTTCTCACCCTGTCGCATTCACTACTCTTCTTTGTTTCTGTTTGCTTCATACGGAGGAAATGACTTCTTCCAAGCACACGCCGGTTGCTTCCTTGTCAATCCTTCCGGCCTCGGGAAAATTGAGTCCCTCCACACTCTTTTTCCTCTCTTCTTCTTCCACAGCATTAGTGGATATGCTTCCAGGCTCCAAATGCTGACGACTAGATCTTGGAAGACTTGGTCGAGGATTAAATAAAAGATATATAGTCACTGAAATCAGAAGACCTGATACATCAGTAATCTTGACATGGTCGAAGTAAATCTGAGTTGCCGTGAGGATGAAATTTTTGAGAGTTAGATTCTAACTGCAGCTGATAAGAATGTATAGGGACTACTGCTGCCATTTTTTTAGTTTAGAACAGTAATACTTGGCAATTGCAATTGTAGGTAATGATATGTAATTCTGAATCAAAAACTAAAATCATTGAAGTGGCAATCTCAGCAAAAAAAATTGTTAACTTTCAGCATAGAGGCAATTCTACCACGCAATTCATAACAGGGAACTTGTATGGCCAGTTAACTTGATTTCTATGAGGCAATTCATATGATTTAGTTAAACATGATCACAGTCAGGGAAATTTTCAGAAATTTAGAACTGAATTATATCTTGTTGTAGGCACACATGGCAGCCAAAAGGAAACCTATTATTATGCAAGATTTAAAATTATGGACCAAATTATTGTAGAGTTCGCTCGTCTCTTTCATGTCCATTCAAAGCATACACCACAGAATTCTGACCCAACATCAACAATTATCAACTACTGTCCAGTTTGACCATTTTCACATAAGAAATCCATTTCATTAAGTATAAGGATTTAGCTAGCATCTAAAGTCTTAACATATTGCATCAACTTTAGCATACAATCATTCAATCTCCTTTCTAGCAAGAGAGGAGGATCAAAGATAAATTAATTCAGCAAGGCACTACCCCGGATGCAGTTTTGTTTTGCCTTTCTTTTTGCATCACAAATGCAACTTGGTTGGCAAATGAATTATTTATCTACAACAAAACCAAAGACTGTTTCCTATATCATCAAAATATGATGTTGTATTTCTTTAAGCAAAAAATGCTACTTGTATGTTGGAAAAAGTCCATGGCTACAATGGAAAACCTGTTGCAGAATTGGAGGTCAAAGAGATACCACACCAAGAGAACCAATAAGGTGGGATAAGCCTCAATTTGCATCCATTTATTCCAAGGAACTTGTGGATCCTCTTCACTCACCATTAGTAGCCTAGTCTTATCTTTGACAATCCTGACTGAAAATTGTACAGATAGCTGAGTCTGGAATCAGAAAAAGGAACATAAGCCTATAAATCATGTAACAAAAGAATTCAGGTGAAACTAAACTGTTTTGCCTTAGCATCCCACTGGCACTCAGTCATCTATATGTAACATGTCATAGTTCTTACTCCAGCAGAAATGCTCTGTCATGTCCTGTTCTTTTGCATGCCTACTAATAAACACACTGATCTTTTTCAGTTCTTTGATTTTGCCAAAAATCTGCCTCCTTATCAACTTAAGCTGTCTTTGTTTATAACTAATCAAATGATGTGTATTCAAACACTACTTGCAAAATCTTGCTGGGATAAAGAATGTTTTCTAAGGTGAAGATAGAATGTCTCTTGCAAGTTCCAAGTAGACATAGCACTCCTTTAGATGGACACTTAAACATTTAAAGAGACAAGCTTTGCTAACTCTGACCACAATTTCTTGGAGTATGTCAGTCAAAGAATATAACTTTACAGAGACGGAGAACAGATCAGCAAATCCAAGGTGCAAAGTCACAAGCCGACAATCATATAACACCAACAACAAAAGAGCTCGAGATCTCTAATTTTCCTCTTCTCTTTTACTATCACTAAGTATTGATATCAAAGAGATGAGGAGGTAGCAAAATCTGAACTTTCTACAAGCAGCAGGAGATCAGGAATAAGCAAATCAGTAGGTGCGGTCATGGAAGCTTGGATGGTACCTCAAGCTCCATTTACAAGCTGAAAGTGAGGATTTTAGCTCAAAGATCGGATCTGGCCTCCAGATTCTGTGGGACGATCTCCTTATTGGGGATCAAACCGATAGGCGGGAGCTTGGGGCCTTGACTTCTACCAGCACTGGTCGGTCTCCCAGGTCCGGCGGCCGTATCGGGGAAACGACGTGGACCGGGCGTAGGTCCACGCCGCTGGCCAGCGATGGCGCACGAGCATCGCCGACGCCGTCAGCTCGCGGTCGTAGTCGGCGCGCTTGCCGGGGTCGGACAGGGTGGCGTAGGCGGCATGGACCTGCATGAACTTTTCCGCCGACGCGCCCTTGCGTCCGGTAGCGATGACGTCCGGGTGGCAAGCGAGCGCCAGCTGCCGGTACGCGGCCTTGATCTCCTGGCCACTGGCCCCGGGGGAGACACCAAGGACGTCGTAGAGAGAGGAGGGGTTGGCGATGGCAGCGGGAACGGGAGCGTGAGCGGAGCGCGGGCACTCGGCCGCGGCGGCGTAGGCGGCGGATATCCTGGGGGAGCGGAGGGAGGAGGGGGACCGGGGGGAGAGGGAGGCGGCGGTGGTGCTGGGAGGCGGGGCGATGCGGAGTCCAAGGAATTGGGAGGAGGAGAGGGCGGAAGGGGCCATCATGAGGAGCGGAACTGATTAGGTTAGTCTACTACAAGCGGAGGCGACTGCTATGCGATCGGGACCAAGGAAAGCGGAAGCCGCCCTTATATAGGAAGGGCAAGGGGAGCGGTATGATACACCGCCGGTATACGTTATCCTGGATCTGGATAATGCATGTCCGGGTTGGCTGAGTCAGCAGCCAAGGAGGTAGTGGGATCAATGTTTGCTTGTCCAACAAAGTTGGAAGCATATATATATATATATATATATATATATATATATATATATAGTATGAATTTCTATCATTTTCTTATTAAATATTTATTTTTTACTTTATTTTCGAAGAACATTTTTTATGGCTATCTTTATGAGCTATAAAAAATATTTATTGTCTTTGTGATTATGATCTAGACGAGAGAATAACGATATACTTTTACTTTTTCTTGGACTCCACTACTCGCTCGTTGTCAACCTTAACGCTTAACTATAGCCATCTCAAGCCCAGGAGGGTGGGGTGGAAGAGCTACTCAACACCAACCTTGCCAGAGAACTCGATGGCTGGTCCAAAGATTAGGAAAGTATGATAGTAACAAGCAAAAGTGCAAGTGTTGAGTGGGAAGTCATGAGCCGAAAGATCGACAATAGAGGTATCTTAAGGTAGTAGAGGGGCCTTGTTGAGATTGATGAAGAGTGGGGTTGTGCAGACTTTATGGATCTTCAAAGTGATAATGAGGACAAGATCTATTAAAGACGAGAGGCAAATTGGCAGCTATAGGGAGGTGCGAGTGTCAAGTGAGAAGCCTTTCATTGCGAATGTGCTAGCAATGCTCATGAGGACAAAGAGACTGGTGGGTTTGCATAAGCAACTCTTGGCATAGTGGACCATGTAAAGAGGACGAAGGGAAAGTTTCGGCATAGCCACATTCTTCCCCTCCACAAAAGTCTACGACTGATATATGTGGGGAGGGTTCTACAATGGACATGGTAGAAGGTGATGGTGCAGAGGCAATTGAGGTCAATTGTAAATGATAATCTCATCTTTTAAAAAATAAGGATCGTTCTACGAGAAAAAATATATATATATATATTTTAAAATATTTTACTCATATTTTTAGAAGATATTCATATGTTATGAGAGACTTAAAAAAAAAGATTAAGACAATAGTCCTACATTTAATAAATATCAAGAGAGTAAGATTATATATATATATATATATAAGATAAATTAATAGTAGGTTGCACATATACCACAATCACATATATTTTTCTTGTATCTTATTCTCTTAAATACTAAAATTATATGATTTTATGAATATCTGCGAGCGAAGTCCTAATTGAAGACTCCAGTATGTAGCATCAAAATTTAATACACGAACAAATTAGAAGATTCCATAGGACGATTAATTCGACCACGTTGACTCAACAGTCAAGGTTTCCTGTATACTCTTTTTGGAAGATCATATCATGTTTCAACATCAAGGATGCAAATTCTACGAATCCTTCCTTCTCATTCTAGAAAAGATATAAAGGGTTTCTTCAAAATTAGTAATTTAAATTGTTTGTTCGCAAATGTCTATTTATTCTTATTCAAAAAAATAAGTGGTCGATATTAAAAAAGTGACATAAATAGCTTTTGAGGAACAGATTAGAACACTCCAGAAAAGGATTAATTCGATGACTTTGGCTCAATGGTAAAGAATTCCTATATACTTTCTTGGAAGCTTATATCATTCCAAAAATCTATTTTTTCGTAATGGGAAAATTATAATTTTAATTCGCTCATTTAATTTCAATAGTCTATCTAATTTGATTATTTTTTATATTTTACTTTAAAAAATAAATGGTTGATATTAAAAGGAAAAATAGAATAAATAGTTCTTTATGAACCTTTTAATGTCTAAAGCATAGAGGACTCCAAAAAAAAAAAAAAAACTAATTCGATTCCTTTAGCACAATACACAAAGCTTATACCTTTTCAACAAGGAGGATGCAAATTCTATAAATCCTTTCTTTTAGTTATAGAAAGGTTACAAAGGATTCCATTAAATCCATTCATTTAACTCGTTGGTATAAAGTCAATTGTCATTTTGTTTTTTATATTTTTATTCAGAAAATAAATATTGAAATTAAGATTCATAGTTTTCTAGGGACACTTTAATAATATTTCTTGAAAGAGGTCCATAAATTCACATGTTATTTAAGAGGGACTATATGCTTTAGTGTTTTAATTTTAATATATATATATATATATATATATATATATATATATATATATATATATATATATATATATATATATATATATATATATATATATATATATATATATATATATATATATATATATATATTATGCTATTAATCAACATAGCTTGTCATGATGTTATATGATTGAGAAATCTAATATATCCACACTCAAACACTACACCATTATTTGTTCGATTATTTGATCAATCAAACATGTTAGTCGAGTGGATCACATGGTGAGCTAGATGATACAATTGCAATGCTCAATGTTTAGAACAACCCTTCACATCTGAATAATTGAATAATTCCATAAAATAACTTTGATCAACTAACTCTCCTACTTAGTTCTGATAATTATCTAGTGTTATTATAAAAGACCTCTAAATTTTATATTAATCTTGTCTAGATTATTAACTTAAGTATTCTATTAAACAAAAAATATCAATTATAATTTTCTTATGCAATAGAGTCAGACTCGAATTAATGTCAATTTTGATACATTATTAAAACCAAAATTAATTATTACACATATAATTAGAATTAGAAAACTATGGATCCTAAAAGGGTGATACTTATTTTTCTCCATAAATATAGCCCCAAGTGACATGTCCAACCTCTTTCCTACACTCGCAATGAGGGGACACATACTTCAACACCACTCTACATCAAGCACCCTATTATTTGATCTCCATATGGCACTTAGATGGTGTATCACTGTTAACCATTCAGTATTTTTATGTGGACCATGTGTCCATATTTATGTATATTTATTTTGACATGTACATGTTCCAGTACTGTTTATGATATCCTATCACAAATATTATAACAGGGTAAGCACTAAAGCAGATGGCCTTCACCTTAGTGTAGCGCCAGTTTATACACATTCATGGAGGAGTTGATTTGATTTTTTTAAAAAGCATATGTGTGTGCTCATCCTGATCAGTGTATTATGAAATTTGATATTTGTGTTGTATAATTTAAATTTCTATGCAAAATGGAGTCCTTCATTGCATTGCAGTGATTTCTTAAATAAAACGTTGCCATGGTTGTGGGGGATTAAAAGAGAAATGGATGGGTTCAAAGTCTTTTCATAAGTGATATTGTATAATTGAGATATTTTGACATGTTATTTTTTTTAATATAAATGAATTAGTAAATTTTTTTATCTTGTGATAGTCGATCGAGACTCTACGTATAGAGCTTAAGACTGGTCACGAAAGACTGATGTGCTAAATAGACTAAACTATTTAAGTTTTTTTTTTTTAATCTTGTCATCTTACTTCCTATGCAATTTTTGTAGAAATCATCCGAGAGAACTTGTTGCACTCTCATACCTTCCGACTCTAGATGCAGTAAAATTCTTAAAAAACAAACACAATCACATCAAGTTGATGTCTAAAATTGGCATTGATGTATGAATACCTTTCAGATATAATATATATATATATATATATTCTTGTTTTAAGAAGAGATCCTTTCCAAGGTTTGAAAGGTTATAGTTATAATCTGCCCCCTCAATACACATATAAATTCATTGCATCATCATGCCACCTGATCTCTTGAATTAAATTATTTCTTTGGGAAGGGGAGTCTTTGTTTATAAGCCAAAGGGTTTCTCTCTCTCTCTCTCTCTCTCTCTCTCTCTCTCTCTCTCTCTCTCTCTCTCTCCCTGGAAGTAATGTTAGATGACATACAAATTAGCAATGCATTCATTATATGTTGTCAAAACTGACTGTTTTCTCTTTTTTTATTTTCTTCCTCATTAGACGCATATGTTGGAATGTCTTTTATTTTCTGGACTACTCATCATTTGTAGATCACATTAACAGAAATGATTTCACAATTAATTTTGAGGTGATAGGAATGAAAACTTTACTTTGTATCAGCAAATTACAGGTGATTTAAGAAATATAAAAAAAGTAGAGCCTCTACCTATTCAATCACATGAGACGACGAGATGTGGTGAGAAAGATGACACGTTAGATAACAAGATATTTCCTTCTAGATGCTGAAGTAAAAAAAAATAGATATAGATGAGGACAGCAGCCAAGTCAAATATTACAAGGAATCTTGTGGCTGCTGAGAAGCTTCCAAATCAGTAGGTTGGCAACTCACCATCATATTTGGTGAGCTAATAATCTGCACTGGTGCAGGATATTACATCGCTTCCATGCTTCTCAGTTATTTGTTGGCTTTTATAATTAACTCTAGGGAGAGGTAGAAGAGAATAGTAGAAGAAGAGAATAGTAGAAGATGTCAAAATTATTTTCAATCAACAGTGTATTTTGGAATGAACTAAAAATATCTATTTATAATGATTAAAAGATAGAATATAAATATTTTAAAATAATAAAAAAATCTATCATATCTAAATAAATCTTATCCTTATCTAAACTGATCTTATCACATCTTAACTACTTGGATTATTTCCAACACACCCCCTTAATTCTAGTTATAATTTAAAATTATTTTCAAGTAATTTTTTTTTCTCTCCAAAATTTTTGTGAAAATATCGATAAGCCGATCTTCATTGCTGCAGCGGTTGTCTTATGTTTTTTCTCGGTCCACACATTTTTGAGAACTTCTGACCTAAAATATTTTATCGTTTCTCTTGACATTTTTCTCTTTGGTAGCCATCTTTGATGATATGATTGAGATTCTGCATTTGTAGGATTGAATCCCTTTGTATGCGGAAGCTTCATTTTTCTTTTATTTCTTTTGACTTTATTCATATCATCATAAACTTCTACCAACTCTGTATGTGTATTTTCATTGTTGTCCTTTGAATTTAGAGCTTCACTCTTTTTCTGTATATGTGTGTCATCAACATTACGACCTGCATCATCTGAGACAGTTTGCATAGATCCACAGAATTTTAAATGATCATAACTATTTTTTCATAATGTTGATTCTTCGGTAGGAGTAGTGAAGTCCGAAAATAATAAGACAAACATTTTATTTTTTATCATCCTTGCAGTTGCTATCAATTTACCAATTTTTTTATTATAAATCAGACATTTTTCTTCATAAAAAATAACATAATATCATTTTCTCATTAGTTGTCCTGTACTAATGAGATTTTATTTTAAATCAGGAATAAATAAAACATCATCAATAATTTTTTTACCAGACTTTGTGTTCATAGCAACTGTTCATTTTCCTTTTACTTGAGCCTTTTTACCATTTCCCATTTGCACAGTAGATCTGACCGAATCATCAAGCTTCTGAAACAGACTTTTATCCCCTGCCATATGATCACTACATCCACTATCCAAAAACCAAACAAATCTAGAATATTTTTCATCAGATGCTATAAACAAAATATTTTCTTCATATCTTTTGTCATCATTATTTTCCTAATGATAATTTGTTTGATTTTTGTTCCAACAATCTTTTTCAAAATATCCATATTTTCCACAATAAGAACATAGAGGAATATTTGGATTTTTATTTTTGTACCAACAATCCTTTTCAATATGCCCTATTTTTTTACAACAAAAACATTTTCGAGTTTCTTTGTTACCTTCATTTAGTCGATCTCGTCCTCTGTCCTTTTGATATCTCCCTTGAGATCTGATTTCTGAATTCTCTTTTTGATCTTTCTTCTGATCAATTTTCATTTGAAGAAGATGTTCCAAAGTTTTATCTGAAGATCTGTTCACTTTTTGTTCATGGACTAAAAGAGATCTCATTAATTCATCAATAGATAATATACTTGTATCTTTAGCTTCTTCTATAACAGTAGAAATCATATCAAATTTTGAACATAAACTTCGTAAAATTTTTTCTATTACAGTTTGATCTTTTAGATTTTCACCATAAGATCTCATTTGATTCACAATAGAAGAAACTTTTGAGAAGAAATCAGCAACAGATTTCGAATCTTTCATCATAAGTGTTTCAAATTCACGACGAAGAATTTGAAGCTTTGAAATTTTTACCTTCTCTATGCCTCCAAACATATTTTTTAATATCTCCCAAGCTTCTGTTGATGTTGATGCCATCATGATTCTGGGAAATATGGAATCATCTATTGCTTGTTGTAACATGTAAAGGGCTATTGCATCTTTTTGTATATTTTCTTTCATTTGGTTTTTTTGATCTTTTGTAATACTAGGATCTTGCAGATCATACTTAACAAAATCATTTTCTACCAAATTCCATAATCCTTGTGAAATAAGTAGAGTTTTTATTTTAATAGCCCAAAACTAATAATTATCACCTTTGAGGATAGGAAGAAGTTGATTAGGAACACTTACTGTAAGGCCTGTCATCTTTTTTTTTTTTTTCTTTTTGACCGGTGTACTCCTTTTGATTTTTTCTGAACCAGGCTCTGATACCACTGTTGGTTTTTCTGTAGAACTTCAGGGAGAAGGAGAAGAGAATAATAGAAGACACCAGGAATACTTTCAATCAACAGTCTGCAATACTCTGGAATGAACCAAGAGTACTTATTTATAATGATTAAAAGATAGAATACATATATTTTAAAATAATAAAAAATCTATCACATCTAAATAAATTTTATCCTTATCTAAACAACTACTTGGATTAAACAACTACTTGGATTATTTCCAGCATTATCGTGGTAGCATTTCAACAAGTCAACTTTATCAAGCATTCCTGAACGTTGTGGCAATGAAGAGGGACAAGCACTATGGAGATTGAGATCTCTACCCAGAGATCTGATGTAGGAGATGAAGAAGAAGAAGAAGGATCGGATTGGAGCTGTTGATGTGATAGTCCCCCTTGTGGAAGAGAGGCACGAGATGTTGATGTGTATTTGCGTGAGCAAACAGGCTGCTGCATGCGAGAGAGAGGAGCTCTTCCGTAGCTTAGAAGGATTAGAGAGAGAAGCTGCAGGTGTGAGAGACGAGCTTTTCCGTAGCTTACAAGGCGTAGATCATCTTGAAGCTTTAAATGATGGTGATTTGATTACGGTAGTCCATTTCCACGAAGAGGGTTTGCAGTTGTTAGCAGTGTTTGATTTCAGTGGTGGAAATGTGGCGGAGTTGACACGACCTCACTTTTTTTTTTTTTTTTTTTTTTAAAAAAATTTATTTTTATGTTTGGAATCGTCCGATTGATATCTAAGTAGAGAGAAATTATTCACTCAACGAGTCATGATCCAAACTCAGTGAATTGATTCAGTCGAAAGATCAAATTTTTGTCCAGTGTTCCGAGGGTTAACTATCTTCCCTTTAGATGTCTTATGGATGTGGTATGCTTAGTTAGTTAACATCATGTTGTTTTTTTTATGTTATCTAAACTCCAAGTTTCTTTTGACTAATTATCATATTATTTACGCTTATTGTGCTTTTGAATAAGGGTTTGTCTATCCTTATGCAGTATTAAAGGCTTCCTTCCCCATTAGAACAGAACAGAGATGGTCTACGCTCCAGTTTTAGTCTTATTAGTTTGCAGGAGTTCTCAGTATTACACTTCCTTATCTCATTCTTTTCTCATGCCTTAAAGAGTCTGTAGTTGCTTATTTACTTTCGAGCAGAGAAATAAGAATAGAGATCGGGTCTAGGCGTGAGGAGTAAGTAGAGTACACAAAACTAGCAAGTAAGGCTTAGGACACACAAGTCATTCATCTTGAAAACTTTAATATATATATATATATATATATATATATATATATATATATATATATATATATATATATATATATATATATATATATATATATATATATATATATATATATATTATCTATATATATATGTTATTTGTCTAAGATGGATAAATTAGGCATAAATGATGTATTTACTGAGTAAGATATGTCAGACACTTTGATGCTGATGTCATGGGTGGATAAATAAAGTTTAAAGAGATATTTTGCAAGCTAAGGTGCATCAAACACCTTGATGGTTATTTCAATACGTGAATGCATCATATGTCAAGAGATACTTTACCATATTACGGTGGATCAGATGATCTGATACGTAATGCCTTGAACAGATGCATCTTTGCACGGTTGGGATACATTAGAGGCTTTAATAGTTACATCATAGGGTGAATGTATCATGCGTAGGGAGATGTTTTACTGGATCATGACTTAATGCTTATGCCCTAGCAAATGCATTTAATACTAGGATATTTTTTGTCCAACTATAACATATTTGGATGATTTGATGCTTATCTTCTGGCTAAATGTATCATGTGTCTAGAGATGCTATTCTTAGTTATAAAGAAAGTATTTACTTGCAGAAATCTTACTTTAATTATAATATATTTATTTCTTTTGATGCATATATATATATATATATATATATCATAGGCAAATGTATCACATAATTATATGTTGGAGATGTTTTGCCCAATTAAAATAATATTTATTTATTTATTATTATTCATGTCCAACTTGGATATCTATTGGCAGATATCGTCGTTTTGAGCCCAATGGACCGGATCGGCCCGGTCTGTTTTGGCCCATAAGTAACTCGGTTCTCGTCCTGCCCGTGGCCTTGGGCAGGGGGGGGTGGGGTGGGGGGGAAACCCCGGACTCCAAACCCCCGTCATCAAATGGCACCTAATAACACATCTCCGAATCCGCCACCCTCTTTTCTCCCTCCGTGTGCGCGAGAAGCAGCAGCAGACGACGACGACGACGACGACTGTTCCGTTGGTGAGGAAGGGTTCTTCTTGCGGCAACCTTTGTCTACCCTCGGAGAAGAGCCGGGCTGCGATAGTCGGTAGGCAGGCAGGCAGGCGGGTGAGCAAGCAAGAGCGCCTCGCAGCGCTCTCCTCGATCTCACCTCTGCGCCAGATCTCTCCGTCCCCTTTTCCCCTTTCGTTTTCGCCTAATTAAGATTCGGATCCCCCTCGCTTTCGCTCTCTTTGGCAACCTGATGAGGTAGAATTGACCGGTTGAGGTCGCGCTCCCTGTCCCGCCCTGCGCTCCCCGGCTGAGGGTGAAACCCTATGAAGGGGCGGTCGCAGCGGCTGCCCCCGGCGGAGCCCCCGGACGACTGGGGCGACGGGTCGTGGACGGTGGACTGCTCCTGCGGCGTCACCTTCGACGACGGGGAGGAGATGGTGAGCTGCGACGAGTGCGGCGTGTGGGTGCATACCCGCTGCTCCCGCTACGTCCGCGGCGAGCCGTCCTTCGCTTGCCACAACTGTAAGGCCGCCGCCCGGAGGCTCCGCTCAGCCTCCGCCGCCGCCGTCGGCCATTTCCCCCTTCCCGTTGACACCGAGGAGACCGAGGTCGCCCAGCTCCTTGTGGAGCTCCCCACCAAGACTGATGCCTGCCCGCCACCTCCCCCTCCACCGCTGCAGCCGGCCGACTCCGCGGCTGGGCCCCATCGGCGCCGTCTCTGGGCGGAGATTCCGCTCGAGGACCGTGTCCACGTGCAGGGGGTCCCCGGCGGCGAGCCGAACCTCTTCGGAGGCCTCTCATCGATCTTCACGTCGCAGCTCTGGAAGTGCACCGGCTACGTGCCCAAGAAGTTCAATTTCCGATACAGGGAGTTCCCTTGCTGGGAGGAGGATGAGGAGAAGAAAGAGGGGGAGGAGGAGGGTGAGAACCCGGCCAACAGAGGGGCTGATGTGTTATTCTCCCTCTCCAAGGAGATCCTTCCTTATGTTCCGGTAAAGAAGTTTGATGCGGCCATCAAGCAGGAGGAAGAAGGGAAAGTCTCAAGTGGCAGCCGCTCATCCCTGAGTTGCAGAAAGAAGGATAGGAGCAGGCTTCGGACGGTTGGGCAGGCAAATGTTGCCAAGAGGAGGACGGAGGAGCCAGGAGAAACAAGGGACTGGACTGGTAAGAAGAAGGCTAGGAGTTCTGCTGAGAAAATTGCAGGTGATACTAAGAGGAGAGGTTGGTACCCGAGTCTTCATTGCTCTCTTTTTGTTGCAGAGCAGCTTGTGTGAGTAAGATGCTAATGCTTGTGTTGATGCTTCTCTTGCTGGCTGTTGTGATTGTGCAATTTGCTAGGTTCTGTACCTTCCACTGGTATCAAGAAATTCGAGTTCCAAAAGGACAAGGATCTCCAGCTTGAAGAGGCAAGCGTTCCAGGTCCAAAAAGTGAGGATCAGACAGAAGAATTACACTCAGCGCCCTGTTTCGCTGGTCAGCCAAAAGGAATGGGTTACAGTGACAAGCCCAAGCACCTGCTAGCTGATAGTAGTATGATAGCTAGAGAGGTGAAGGTTGAGAAAGTTGACCAGCTGGAAACTGTAAAAACTGAGAAAAGTGACAACTCTCCAAAAATGGATGTTGCATCTCGAGGTGTCACAAGTCAAATTGCAAAAGAATCTAGTACGGATGAGGTATCATGTCTGTTTATCGTATATGCTTTTATCTATATAGAAATTAAGTGTGACTTACTATTTTGCTGGTTAACTGTTCAAATAAGTTGAACTGGATGCCCTATTGTAAAGAGAGAATGTTGAAGTAGATATATAGGAATACTAGAAAGGATGAAAAAAAGATAAAATTCATGAATAATTAGGTATAGTTCTAAATATGAGTAAAATGAGGAAAACCTTTTTAAGGTGGTAGATTGCCTGGTTAACAGGGGGTGAGTTAACTAGAATTAATGGCTTGAGGAGCAGTAAAGAGAGATCTAAGCGAACTTTATTAGAAATAAAAACAAAAGTTCCAGTTCTCTTATTGCTGACCCAAATAGTGGATATTATCTTTATTTACAATGTGAATTGGATCATTTAGTATACTCATGTTGGCTTGGTAATTTGTGATACAGAGAAGAGAGAGACACATTGTAGAAGAGTGAGAACATTCATGGAAATCATTACCATAGAGATAAAACAATCTTGAAATAATGTGTTTTAGAACATTTAAATACAATTCTTTTTGAGGATTAATGTCCAATTAAACTATCCTGTAAATAAACATTTAAGAAATAATAATTTTTATTGATATCATATTGCTTTCTAAATTTAAATGTACAATCACAGAGATTGTAAAATTTTGAGAAAATTAATCAGGTAGAAAAAGCTGATTCTTATTGATATATAGGGGAAGGGAGATATTTGATGATACCTAGAATTATCTTCTCCAAGTTAAAATCAGAAAGGAACAATAAATTTTTCAATATCTTTGCAAATCATGGATTTAAATAAAGACAGTTTAGGTGTCTCTGAACAAAGTTTATGGGAGTGAAGGGGTCAACATTGGAATTTTGCATGGGAGAGAGAGAGAGAGAGAGAGAGAGAGAGAGGATGTAGTTTATGTGGTGCTGATGGAGTTTGTGAGGAACTTGATCAAGCAATTTGCAGAGTGATAAAAGAGTGAAAAAAGTTTTTTCTATAAAGGTTATTACTTATCAGGATGAAAAACAGAGGGCCAAGATTGGATTAAAATAAAACAAGCTAGATATTTCATGATATACATCATATCTTAAGCAAATCAGTCTGTTTGGGTTAACATGAAATTAGCTAGATATTTCATGGCGTATATATTTCATAACCTATCTAGATTTGGGACATTGCAGACAGAAATGGACTCCACACTGACAAAATATTGCCTGCCACTTCGAGAAAGGGGTTCTTTCTTCTCCCAGTGTTTCTCCAAAGATATGCTTGTATGATGTTTTCACATTGTCTTACCTTTTATTTTTGGCCTATATTTGGACATTGCATATAAAAGTTTTAAGTTAAGATCGCAAGTTTGGTACTTATTAGTCAGTCTCAAATTAGTTTATGTAGGCTTATGATTGCGTGTTAGGACCCTAACTGAGTCGGGTCCTAGTCAATTGAGTAGAGTCCTTCGGGTCCTAGTCAATTGAGTAGAGTCCTTCGGGTCCTAGTCAATTGAGTAGAGTCCTTAGATTGGGCCTTGTTGGCCAACCTAGACCTAACATTAGGTCAGTTAGGAGAAGATTTGAGTCCATTATAATAAATCAGCCCAAGTCCTAGTAGAATTAGGATTCGGCTGAACTGAAGTCTGATTAGTAGTCAAGGTTCGGTAGTTAGGACCACAGTTAATTAAGTCCTAATTTTAATAGGGGATGCACATATGTAAACCCTAGTTAGCCACCCCCTACTATAGCTAAAGGGGCTGGCTAGGGTTAGGGTTAGAAGTGGAGAAGGATTATGAGTTGTTAGTCGTCGGCCACTCCTAGTTGAGGCCGGCTAGGAGTTGTTTAGAAGTTGGAGTTGGAGTTGTTAGGAGTTTTGAGTAGGAATCCTATTAGGAGTTAGGGTTTAGAAGCCCTATAAATAGCCATGTATTCAGCCACTTTTCATCATCAATAGATCAATATTATTTTCAGTCATTGAGCAGAAATCCTAGGAGGGAGGAACCCCTATAGAGTTCCAATGAGGCCGATCCCCTATAGAGATCACCCCAAGCTTAGAATCCGCAAGGGTTCTAACACTTGGTATCAGAGCAACGTTTTTGGCGTCTCGTTGCCCTTCCACAGTTGGCCATCATCCTCCCACAGTCGCCCAAGCAATTTCCACAATTGCTTAGATCATCGCCGTCGCCGTCATCTCTACTACCGTAGATCATCTTTTGATCTCCCCGAGAATTGCAACAGGTTCTGGTTTCCTACCTTACTGCTGCTGCAATTTAGTTATCTTTAAACCCAAAAAAAAAGAAAAAAAGTGTTCCTATCTTGCTGCATAAACTCTTCGTCGCAAAGTTTTCATCTTTACGATGAAAGTTACGCTACAGAATTCAGCCGCATACCACTGCTTGTTTTGATCTTGCTGCTACAATTTTTCTATCCAATCTTCTACAAATTTTTTACGATGGCTTTGGCACCCCTTGATAGCGGATTTCCTTTTGGTTTCGTCAAAAAATTGTTGATACAAACAGCATCTTTTACGTCCAAACTGCTAATTTTTAGACGTAGAAATCTACTGCAGCACTTCTCATAATCTTTGATCTTGCCGAATCTTTTACTGCCATATTCTTCCACGAATTTTTTGTTGATATTACCTTTCCCTCACCAGCGGATCTTCCTTGAGTTTTACTCGAATCCTTATCATGAGCTGCTGGAAAAAATTGCATCTATCCTGCTGAAATTTTTCGATGTAAAATTCTGCTACTACCATACTTTTCGGTGTTTCTTGCTGCATACATGCCTGATCTTGACCCAACTTATTACTGCCATTATTCTTATCCATCTCGCTGCTATCTTCATGGGTTTTTTATTGTCGTAATTCTCTAAATCGTTGTTGGATCTTTCGTCGCAAAACTACTATTCTCGACGAAAAATTCTGCAACAACATCTTTGGCACTTCTTGCCGCAGCCCTACCAAACTGGTTGCTGCCATCCACAACAACCTTAAACCATTTTCCTAACCTTAAACCACTGTCCCCAAACCCCTTTACAACCTCCACAGCAGCCTCAAACCACAGAATCAACCACACCTCCCACAGCAGCCTATCGATGCAGAATTCTGCAGCACTACCTTTCGGTGTATTTTGCTACACCCATATCTGATCATTATCGAAATTGTTGCTGCCACCCACATCACCGTACTGTCACGGGCTTAGCTGAAGTTGCCTAAGCCGTGCGGCACCCTTGCGGCCCTCCCGAAGACTTAGCTGAAATTGCCTAAGTCGTGAAGCAACCTTGCCCACTGTTCTGGACTTAGCTGGGATTGCCTAAGTCATGAAACACCCAAAGCGTTATCTGTCCGCACAGGGTCAACCCTCTTACAACCTCTTAAGGTCCCGTAGGACCTGCAAAGAAGAAGTTGATTAGTTTAGAAGCAAGCGACGGGCACGTCTCGGCGTCTCGCAAAGCGGAAAGCTATACAAGCAATTTCTCGAACACCTTGAGTGCAGCTGAGAAAAGAGAGAAAGAGAGCGAAATAGGACTTTGGAGGGTTGTAGGAACGGTCGCAAGTCCGCAAACGACGGTTCCCAAGGTATCGGACGCAAGACAAGTTCAATTGCTGATGAACGCCTACGCCCGACATATACCCGGAGCCCCATCCAGCCCGGTGCCACCCGGGGGGTTCCAAGGTGCTGAAATGGCTGACGTTTCGCACCGCTCAGAAAGGTTGCCGTGGCACACGAAAAAGACCCAAAAACAGGGCTGTTTTGGCTCTGTGCAGCGAACGACCGTTCTGCAGCCTTCTACACTACTTTCGCTCACATTTCTTAGGTAAAAACACATAAACTCAAGGTAAAACAAGTTGCCAAACATATGTACAAGCAAGAAAAAGCAACGAACGGTTTACGAAGCGAAGATGTTGCGGTTGAGCGACGTCCGTTCGTGACATTCTCCCCCACTTAAACTGTCGACGCCCTCGTCGACGCTTGTTGGTAGGCTTTGACGCGAGCTTCTTCATGTCGTAGGGCATCTTCTGGCTCCCAACTGGCTTCTGCTTGAGGAAGCTTTTGCCACTTCACCAAGTACTCAATTTGCTGTGCTCCATTGGGTAGCTTTATCTTGCGATCCGCCAGAATAGTTTCAACTCGCTTCTCGTAAGAGGCTCTGGTGGGGGGTAGTCGAGTTGGAACATTTCGAGAATCATTTTGCGGATCTGAGTGGTAGGCTTTCAAGTTGCTCGCATGGAAGACGTTATGAATTCTGAACCATGCTGGCAGTTGTAACTTGTATGAGACATTGCCTACCCTGCTGATGATTGGGAAAGGCCCTTCATATTTACGCACCAATCCTTTGTGCACTCTGTGCCTAAAGAACTGGAGTGATGCTGGTTGGAGCTTCACCAACATCATGTCGCCCACTTTAAACTCTTGTGGTCGCCTCCCCAAGTCTGCCCATTTTTTCATCTTCTTGGCCGCCTTCTCCAAGTAAGCCCGCGCAATATCTGCATTGCGATGTCATTTCTTTGCAAAGTGATAGGCTGATGGGCTACTCCCTGTATAGCCAATAACCAGGGTGTGAGGAGTTGATGGCTGTTGTCCCGTAATAATCTCAAATGGGCTCTTGTTGGATGCAGAGCTCCGCTGCAAGTTATAGGAGAATTGGGCTATGTCCAACAGCTTCACCCAATCTCGTTGGTTGGCACTTACGTAGTGCTGCAGATATCGCTCCAAGAGCGAGTTGATTCTTTCTGTTTGGCCATCCGTTTGGGGGTGGAGGCTTGTGGAGAAGTATAATTTAGATCCCAACAACTTGAACAACTCGGTCCAGAATCGTCCCAAGAACCGAGAATCTCGATCACTAATGATGTTGTGTGGGACTCCCCAAAACTTCACCACATTCTTCATCATCAACTTAGCCGCCTCCTCCGCTGAGCAATGTAGGGGTGCAACAATAAATGTTGCATACTTCGAAAATCGATCAACTACCACGAGTATCGATCCAAGTCTCCCTACTGCGGGCAAGCTTGATATGAAGTCCAAGGAAATGCTCTCCCAAGGCCTTTCTGGTACGGGCAGCGGCTCCAAAAGTCCCACTGGCTTCTGCTGCTCTACCTTGTCCTGTTGACAAGGCATGTTCGAACATATTCCTTCATATATGTCCCCATTTTCGGCCAATAGAAGGCCCTCTCCACGAGAGCCATTGTTCGGTGGATACCCGGATGTCCAGCCCAAAGGGAATCATGACACTCTTTTAGGAGTTCACGCCTCAAGTTATCCACTCGCGGAACATAAACTCTGTTCCCCTTGGTATAGATGAGTCCCTCCTGGATCCAAAATCGTCGTGCCTTGCCCTCTTTGATGAGTTGCATCAGAGTTACTGCCTGAGGATCTCAGTGCGGTGCAGTCCATCCCTGATCCTGGAAAGGAAGTTGGAGCGCAATTGACTTGCTTGGCCTCCGCCCTCCAACTGTATAGCATTCACTAGCTCCACTTTCCGGTCACGACATTTGCTTTTCCGGGCTTGTACTCCATTACCATGTCGAACTCAGCCAAGAAGTCCTGTCATCGTGCTTGCTTTGGGGAGAGTTTCTTTTGAGTTTAGAAGTAACTCAATGCGACATTGTCTGTCCTTAGCACAAATGGTGCTCCCAGAAGGTAGTGTCGCCACACTCATAGACAGTGGACCACCGCTGTCATCTCCTTCTCATGCACAGGATATCGCCGCTCGGTCTCGTTGAGCTTGCGACTCTCATAGGCCACCGGATGACCTTCCTGTATAAGAACTCCTCCAATAGCAAAATCATAAGCATCTGTATGGACTTCAAAAGACTTTCCATAGTCCGGTAATCTGAGTACAGGTTCCTCCAACACAGCAGTCTTTAGGTCTTGAAATGCCACCTCACATTTGTCCGACCATCTCCAGGACTGCTCCTTCTTTAGCAACTCCGTCAACGGAGCTGCGTGTTTCGAATACCCAGCTATGAAGCGTCGATAATAGTTGACGAACCCAAGGAAGGATCTCAACTCTGGCACCTTCTTTGGTGTTCGCTAGTCCGCCACAGCTTGCACCTTAGACTGGTCCATTCGGATGGAACCATGGCCGACTCGATGCCCCAAGAATAAAATCTCCGTTTGGGCAAAATAGCACTTTTCCCTCTTCACGAACAACGTGTTCTCCCTGAGAACTTTGAAAATTATTCGGAGGTGTCTAACATGCTCCAAGTGTTTGGCTATAGATGACGATATCGTCTAAGTAGACGACCACAAACGTGTCCAGATACTCCTTGAACAGCTGGTTCATTAGAGTGCAGAATGTGGCCGGAGCATTAGTTAAGCCGAAAGGCATCACCAAGAACTCGAATGCTCCATACCTGGTCACACAGGTAGTCTTTGCCTCATCACCTTCTGCAATGCACTCCTGCCAATACCCCGACCGAAGGTCGAGTTTGGAGAAGTACTTTGCCTTGCCCAATTGATCGAACAAGTCCGCGATGAGCGAGATAGGGTACTTGTTCTTCACCGTCATCTTGTTAAGGGCTCGATAATCGATGCATAATCGGAGACTCCCATCTTGTTTCTTCTGAAAGAGGACTGGAGTTCCGAAAGGTGCTTTGGAACTGCGGATGAGACCACCGCTTAGCAGTTCATCTAACTGCTTCCTCAATTCCGCCAACTTTGGAGGGGCCATGCGGTATGGTGGTCTCGCTGGAGGCTTAATTCCCGGCTCCAGCTTAATCCGATGATCCACGCCTCTGCGTGGTGGTAGAGTTCTCGACAACTCTGTTGGCATCACATCCGAGAACTCCTTCAGGATGTTCGCCACAACAGCATGTAGATGTACGGAATCTTTGGTGTCCTCTGTCCGTTGATCAATCAGGGATTCAACATTCTCGATCCGAGTTTCAGCTTCTTCTTGCGAGCTCTCTACCCCAAGTAGTCTTCCTCGGCCTTGGTAGAGTTCCTCCACGCTCGCTTCAAGAACATCGAGGCGGGATTGTAAGTCTCTCTCTGTGGCCCTTCTTCCCGGTTGGCGCTCCAGATGGCGCCTCCTCCCCTCGAGGAGAATACCCAACTTCACGCTCGTCTTGTTCACTGCCGCGCTCCTCATAAGCGGCTCTAGCAGTTTGCGAGCGAGTTTGCACTTGCAGCCCACCTGCGGCTGCTTGGAGCAAGGGTCCCGCTTGCCCCATCTTGCTCGATTCACCACGATGTCTCACCATAGCGAAATTGCGAATCTTCTTCGTTGTTCGTATGAGTTGCTTGCCTGCTCTGATACCACACTGTCACGGGCTTAGCTGAAGTTGCCTAAGCCGTGCGGCACCCTTGCGGCCCTCCCGAAGACTTAGCTGAAATTGCCTAAGTCGTGAAGCAACCTTGCCCACTGTTCTGGACTTAGCTGGGATTGCCTAAGTCATGAAACGCCCAAAGCGTTATCTGTCCGCACAGGGTCAGCCCTCTTACAACCTCTTAAGGTCCCGTAGGACCTGCAAAGAAGAAGTTGATTAGTTTAGAAGCGAGCGACGGACACGTCCCGGCGTCTCGCAAAGCGGAAAGCTATATAAGCAATTTCTCGAACACCTTGAGTGCAGCTGAGAAAAGAGAGAAAGAGAGCGAAATAGGACTTTGGAGGGTTGTAGGAACGGTCGCAAGTTTGCAAACGGCGGTTCCCAAGGTATCGGACGCAAGACAAGTTCAATTGCTGATGAACGCCTACGCTCGACATATACCCGGAGCCCCATCTAGCTCGGTGCCACCCGGGGGGTTCCAAGGTGCTAAAATGGCTGACATTTCGCACCGCTCAGAAAGGTTGCCGTGGCACACGAAAAAGACCCAAAAACAGGGCTGTTTTGGCTCTGTGCAGCGAACGACCGTTCTGCAGCATTCTACACTACTTTTGCTCACATTTCTTAGGTAAAAACACATAAACTCAAGGCAAAACAAGCTGCCGAACATATGTACAAGCAAGAAAAAGCAACGGACGGTTCACGAAGCGAAGATGTTGTGGTTGAGCGACGTCCGTTCGTGACAGTTAAGGCACCCTTCTAGCCTTAAGACGCAGTCGTTGTAACCTATTTTCATAACCCTAACAACACCCAAAATCGCAGCCCAAAACAGCGACCTATCGCAGCCACAACCCTCCACCATCGATCTTATCTTCCGTTGCCACCAAACCTTCCACCACCCTATGCCCTTGACCCGTCAACAGAAAAAAGACAAAAACATCTCAGATCTGGAGGCATACGTAATGGCATCTCAAGTTTCAATTGATGCCAAGTTGGAGGCGTTTGAATCATGACTTGAATCACGCATAGAGGACACATTACGCGCTTTATTCGCAAAATTCAGAATTGGATGATCTTCAAGCCCGACAAAATTGTAGCAAGGTGAAAGTTTAGAGAGACCTCCCAAAAAGGAAGAACGAGCCACTGATTTGATGCAACCACGCACGAGGATGGACTTACCTCGATGGGAAGAGGGAGACCCGACAGGATGGCTTTCGCACGCAGAACGCTACTTTCATTATCACCAGACATCGAAGGCTTCCATGGTGGACACCGTTGTCATCCACCTCGAAGGAGATGCAATTTGGTGGTACAATTGGCTTGAATACACCAAAGGAGTCCCGATGTGGATACAATTCAAAAGCGGGCTGCTGAACCTTTTTGGATCGACCTAGTACGAAAATATCGACGAACAACTCGCGAAGATCCGACAAACCTCCACGATCAAAGAATACCATATCAGGTTTGAGGAATTATCTTACCTCGCTCGTGATTGGTTTGACAAACAATTATTATGGATATTCATCGAAGGACTCAAGCCGAAAATAAAAGAAGTTAAAGTGCGGCAGCCCCGCACCGTGATGATCGCAGTTTCCTTCGCTCGAATCCAATAGGAGCAGCTCAACCAAGACGCTCGAAGGACGAGGACCACTCCTAGACCAACAACATATAAACCTTCAGCACCCCCTGCTCCCAATCGTCCTTCGCTGCCAAAGAAATTGACGAGAGAACTTTGCGATAGATCGGCGAAGGGCCTTTGTTTGCATTGCGACGAACCGTGGAGTCGTGACCATCGCTGCAAAAAGGGACGCCTTCTATTGATGGAGCCCATTGAATACATGGAGGAGGAGGTCCAGGATCATGAGGAGGAGGTCAAGGAGGAAGAACAATAGCCGACCGATTTTATGATGCATGCTCTTGCCGGCTACGCGAACTCGCAAACGATGAAAGTGGGAGGACTTCTTAAACAACAACCAATCACCGTTCTCATTGACACCGGGAGCACTAATAACTTCATGAACAACAAGGTTGTTGTTCGGATGGCCTTACATATCGAGGATTGCAGCAGGTTTGATGTTAAGGTCACCAACGGACGAATTTTAAAGTGTAACCGCAGGTGCCCATGGGTGAAACTGTTGCTGCAGGACCAGGAGATAATTGCAAATTTCTTCCTCCTCCCACTCGATGATTATGAGGCCGTGCTTGGCATTGAATGGCTGACGACATTAGGTTATGTTCCTTGGAATTTTTTTAAATTTATCATGAAATTTTTCAGCCATGGGAAACAGGTGATCCTACGCGGGAAACACGGGAGCAATGTGATGATGGTTTCAACGCAGCGAATGGAGAAAGTCTTGCACAAAGTGAACAACGACTTCCTAATTCAACTCTAGCATCAACATATGAGGGAGCCGACAAAAATTGAAGTCTCAAACCTTCTCCAATTGATTGCTGAATTTTCAGTCGTCTTCGCCGAATTGCGCAGCCTACCTTCTACCTGATGGCATGACTATCGAATTATGATTCTACCGGGCAAACCAGTAGCAAACACTCGGCCATTTTGTTATCCTCACCTCCATAAAGATAAAATAGAGAGGATTGAAAATGAGATGCTTGAAACAAGGGTCATCCGGCCAAGTTGCAGCCCTTACTCTTCGCCGGTGCTAGCATTATCCGACCTCGGCAAAGTGTTTGTGATTTACGCATCGGGAGCTAGAATTTGTGTTATTCACATGCAAGATGGTCGACCCCAAATATGCACCGAGGCTCTCCCTACACTTCACACAATGCTTCTGATCTATAAAGGGATATTGATTGCTACTGAATTTGAAGTTTGGCATGATACAGGTCAACAGTACGAAGGAGAGATGAAAACAAGCTCGGTAAAATTGTAGCTCCTATCCACCTCAGACTCAGAAGGGGCTCACACCACCGGGGACCTTATCAAAGGGCAGCCATTATTCCAAAAGAAGGCTCAGTTACTAAAGAACTAAGTGGCAACCCATGTAAGAAAGAAACAACCTCCCGACAAATACCGGAGCAGAAGAAAGTTTGCTAATGAAGATTAAGTTTCCCTTCATCTCCAGCCCTACCAGCAGGAAATTCGAGCCTCACAGAAGTGGTCTCCCAGTTTCTTTGGACCCTACAAAATTGGAGATCACATTGGAGCCGTAACTTATGGATCTACGCGCTAATTCGAAATTACAATGGATCCTCCAGGAATCTCACCGCAAATGGAAGTTTAGAGAGGATGACTCAGTACAAATCTATTCACCTGACACTCAAGACGATGAGGAGGCCCAGTTCCACCTAGAGATTGCATGGCATCACATGATCACGATGCATCACCATCCAGATACGACTACCGATGAACATATACAAGACAAAGCTGAACCGTGGGATCATGATGCGCCTACCTCAAATGCAAAAAGGAAGCGTCATGACAAGCTACAGACTCAGACTCGGAGATCATGGAGCCTCAGCCTCGAGGATAAGGCTGATTTGAAGAGGGCGGGTCTATTAGGACCCTAGCTGAGTCGGGTCCTAGTCAATTGAGTTGAGTCCTTAGATTGGGCCTTGTTGGCCAACCTAAACCTGACATTAGGTCATCTAGGAGAAGATTTGAGTTCACTGTAATAAATCAGCCTAAATCCTAGTAGGATTATGATTCGACTGAACTAGAGTCTGATTAGCTTAGTCAAGTTTGGGTAGTTAGGACCCTAGTTAATTAAGTCCTAATTTTAATAGGGGATACACACATGTAAACCCTAGCTAGTTGCCCCTACTATAGCTAAAGGGGCCAGCTAGGGTTAGGGTTAGAAGTGGAGAAGGATTAGGAGTTGTTAGCCGTCGGCCACTCCTAGTTGAGGCCGACTATGAGTTGTTTAGGAGTTGGAGTTGGAGTTGTTAGGAGTAGGAGCCTTGAGTAGGAATCGTATTAGGAGTTAGGGTTTAGAAGCCATGTATTTAGCCACTTTTCATCATCAATAGATCAATATTATTTTCAGCCATTGAGCAAAAATCCTAGGAGGTAGGAACCCCTATAGAGTTCCAAGGAGGCTGATCCCCTATAAAGATCACCCCAAGCTTAGAATCCGCAAGGGTTCTAACATTGCGCGTAACTGTTGAATGCTTGGATGTAAGATCATGTTATGGACTTTAAGGCAACCTACTAAGCACTAGGCATTGCAGAATGCAATGATTTAAAAAGCCCCAAGGTCCCAAAATGCCCGAGGCGCTAGGCGCTCGCTCGAGCGAAATGAGGCACTCTAAAATATTAAAATATAAATAATATGATATAATTAATAAATATAATTATTTAAATAAAAATAGTTATTAAATTAAAAATCTACTATTAACAATATATTACTTACTGTTAACAATAGTTAGACGGGGAGAAAAGGAGAGAAAATCTATTGTTGATAGTATATTATTTATTGTTACTAGTAGTTAGAAGGGGAGAACAAAACTGTTTACAATAAAGGGATAAAAAGTCCCAAAAGTGGAAGTGAAGTAGCGGTGAGAAGCTGCCAGTAGCAACGATGGGGATTAGACTAATACAGCTGCGACAGAGTTGCGAACTGCAGCAACGGTAGCGGTGGAAGCTGCAGACAATAGTAGCAGACAACAGTGGCAGCGGACAACAGTAGCGATAGTGGATAGCAGCAGAAGTTAAGGAGTCTCGGTCGGTTACAGAGGAAGACTCAGTTCGCTACATCTACGGGGAGGCAGCAACAGAAAGTGCCGACGGCGGAGACAACGAAAGAAATCATCATCAGCGGAGGCAAAGGGAAAAAGTGCACACTAGGGTTGGGAGTCGGGGTCGTGCGCAGCTTTTGATGTAATTGTGTGTGCGTTAGTTGATTTAATCAAACCAAATAACGCACATTTAACCGAACCAGACTTAAAAAAGTCTGGTTCGGTTGCCTTATATCAACCAGGCGCTCGCTCGAAGCGCCCAAGCGGCGCCTCATTGAAGCGCGCCGCCTGGTCTTCATATGAGGCGCTCGGGCCTCGCCTCGTCTTGCCCAAGAGCCTAGGCGAGCGCCTTTTTAAATCACTGGCAGAATGTAATCCTGGTTTGCTCAACTTTTAAATGGCTAAATGCATAAGGGTAACTGGTAGATAAACACAGTTTTGGCTGTGACCTTTCAATTTTTCTATTTTCTTCAATGTTCTCTGTGATGTTGCTTTTCTCAGTAACTTAAATGTTTAATTATTCTTGGTTATGCTTTCTGCTGAGTTGCACACTTTTTTGTTAGACTTGTTACTGGACATTCCTTTTTCATAAAATTTTGCTGCTATATATATGATGCTGAGGACAATAAATCATGCTTCCACTGAAATATTTACTTAGGTTAGTAGCAGAGTCATGTACTGCATGAAAGAACCCAAGGATGAGAGCAATTTTGAAGGGCGTCTAGCTAAGGTTTCTTCCAGTGTTGTGATGGACTCAGGGACTTCAAAGCCTGCCATTGCTGATCTTGCAAATGGTTGTAAAGAATTGCTAGACAAGCCAGTCCTTTCAGGCTCAAAAGATGCAGTGATATTAAGCACAAAAATGGATGCAAATGAAGTGAAAATTGAAGGTGCTGATGACCTGTCAACAGGGAAGTTAAATTTCACTGCTCCCGGTACAGCTGCAAAGTTGCCTGCTATAGACAGCCAACAACATGGGCAATTATTGAATCAATTATCTGACGGTATTCAGGACCAAGAAAACAAATCTAGTTTTCCATCTCATGGACATTGGTCTCAGGATGTTGGCAGAGAGTGTAATGAATTTAAAGATAGTATAACTTCACGAACTGGTGAGCTTATGAAACATAGCAATCAAGTGGAGAATTCAACAGAACAAAAAGGTACCCTGGAGATAGGACATGGTACAAAAATTTTTAATGAACCTACAAACTCAAGATTGCAAGATTTGAATAGTTTAATTCCTGATGCAATTAATTTGCCAGTAGGTGTCATAAAGGATTCTTCAACTTCATTTTCACCAGTTGTCACCAAGCTATCTGTTCCGTGTACAAACATGTCTTCCAGTACGTCTACATCCTCAGCTGGTAAGTCAAGCAATTTAACCAAACAAGCACGAGCAAAGGTGAGCACAAGTACTGCTGTCAAGAAAGAAGGTGCACCAACTCCAGCTGGAGAAAATATGGGAGAGGTTTTAGAAAATCCAGCAAAAGGTCAGTCAAAAGTTTCCCTATTTTCTGGATCTAAGCCATCAAAAACTAGTAGAACATCTTCTGATTCTGCCTGTGAGCATCTGGTATCAGATTCAAAAGAAGAATTGCCTTTTCAATCTTCAAAAGCTTCCGGCAAAGAGGACAGAACAGCAGTTTTACGCACTCATGATGTTGCTGGTTCATTGCAGTCCCAAGTAGCTTCTGTTCAAATAAAGCAGACTTCCACAAACCTGTATCAGAGAACTGAAAGAAGTCATCAGTCAGCTCCATACACTTCCTCAAAAGTTCTAAGCACCTCTATTTTTATGCATCCATCTGCATCAAGCAATGCTACCACCACTTTAAGTGATGAAGAGGTAAGATGACAACTTGCACGTAACTAGTTACCAGTCTATTTATCCAGGGTTTTTAATTTTTTTTCATCTTTTGTCAGCTCGCTCTATTGCTGCATCAAGAATTAAACAGCTCTCCTAGAGTTCCCAGGGTGCCACGTGTGCGGCAAGCTGCTGGCATACAGTCAACCCCCACCACTGGCATGAGTGTGTTTTCCAAACGCCCTTCTGTTTCTGGGGGAAAGGATCAAGTCTCGGTGAGACTCCTATTAAACTTCTGTTTTAACTGTATATTCAATACCTATTCCTATGTGAACTGTCAAATTTTGTCCTCAAACTGAGTATAGAGTTACTGACATCGATTTAGTAAATTTTAGGTATTCAGAAGGAAAAACAAAGAAGATGCATCGAAATATGTTACCCGCAATTCTCAAGACTTAAATGATGAGAGCAGGAAAAAGGGTAAGTTGTCATCTTTTCCAGACCAGAGACCTCAGCAATCATCCATCTCATCAGAAAAGAAAAAGGAATCACAGATTAGACCTCCTGACTTGGCGTTAATAAAGAATATTCCTCTTGCCTCTGGTGAAGGTGAAAAAGGTGATCCTTTTTCCTCATCTGAGGTTAGTGAACATATTACTTCTATAGCATGCAGCTCACCTAGGGATATTCCTAGAGATGATGGCGGTGTTATCGCGCGCACTTTGCCTGGTAGGTTCCCAATTTTATTTCTTTCATAAACAACATGTGTCGTTTGTCTAGTGATGCAAATTCACTTAAAGCATCAACCTGCAGGATTGATAGATGAGATTATGAGTAAAGATAAGCACATAAGGTATGAAGAGCTGTGCAATGCTGTTCGCCCGGTATGGTTTAATAACTCTCATCACTTTGGTGGAACTTCATGGTGGCCATTTTACCAGCCTGTTTCATGTGCCTCTTCTTTTTTGCAGCATTGGCATGATTTAAGAAAACCCAATGGCGAGCGGTATGCTTATCCGAGTTATTTACATGCGGTCCATGATTGTCTGAGGAACAGGAGTGAATGGGCTCATCTAATAGATCAAGGTCCTAAGGTATTGAACCATCAAATAGAGGAATGGTGCATGCTGTTTTGCTTCTGATCCTATCTTTTTAAATGGCTAGATGTTGCTTTCTTTTCACTGAAAATTAGACCATTCTATGGTCATTGCTCTTTGATTGCTTTGATTTATTCGTATCTTATAGGAAATGCAGGTTTAGCTTTAATTACTGTGGTCTTTGAATATATCTTAAGATTTTTCTCCCATCTAATAACATGCAAAAGGCTTTTTGTGTCCTCCTTAGGCCGGTAGGGAAATTGTTAGATTAATGCTTTTGATACATGTTATTAAACACAGTATCAAAATGCCACACCAAGTACGAGTTTTTGCTGTCCAAATTTATTAAAGGGCCTTTTATTTGTCGGAATTTATCTCTATCTGATATCCCTCTGGATGGGTATGGAAAGACAGGATAATTAATGGGAGAATGTAGTTTGGAGGCCTGTATTCTTTTGATCACCTCAGTACCAGACACTGCATAGAAAGGGGATTGCTACTGTCGGCAAGGTTTTGGAATTGAGGGATTGTGACTGTCTTTTTTGTCTTCATTTTATTTTCCTTCCTCTTGTCTTACTGGCTAGGGAAGCCCCCAGAAGTGTGTTTGGTTAACAGATCGAGATTGGAATGCCATCATAGCCACAGCTTGTAATCTATCATGCTGTGGTGTTTGATAAAGGATCTTTCTGCCACTGCCATCAATAGTCACAGCTTGAGCTCTCTCGCTTGGGATCCCATCTGAGAAGGGACAATACAGGTAAAAGATAAGTGACGTTAAGGGGAAAGAAAATATCTCTGTATAGGGAGCCATGGAAACAGTAGATATTATAACCCGGAATCTTGAGCAATTCCTGTAGGGGTAATGAATGCAATTAACAGGGAATCATGTTTCTTATGGCAATGTAATCAGAATAATATTGTGCCTTTACAAACATTAAGAATGCAAGACATCTGTTTCCAATTCCAGTTCCTAGCCTCTTTTCATATTACCAAAAACACCCTGATATTTAACCTCTTGTTTATTATTATAAAACTATACAACACATCTCATAATGCCTCAGGCATCATGCATTTGTATAAATACACCATACGAGTGTAATTTTTATCAATATATTTTAATTATTGATTTATAGTATCTGGTTTATAAAAAATTGTCCCTCTCGTTAAACAGGGATAATTTTGCTGCACATACACCATCTTGTGCTTTTTTCTTTCCTCCATATGAATTTCCATGATGAGCTAAATCATGTTGTCTAGATGTGCGTATGTTTTTCTCTTGTGTGCTTGCAAAAAAAAAATTGTTGAAGATTGATCAGAATGGATCATTTGTTCCAGACAAATTCAAGCAAGAAGAGGAGGAAGGCCGAGGTTGACCCTGACATGGCAACAATTGAATCTGAAAATGAAAAAGCAAGGACCAGAGCTTCGAAGGAAGAAGACAACGGAGTGGACTCACATAGAGAAGATTTTCCAAAGCGCAAACGCAATGCACGGAAGCGTAGGCGACTTGAGTTGCGAGGAACTGGTGTGATGGAGGAGGGTAGGAAGAGGCGGAGCCGAGCTGCCGTTTCAGATTATTACTCTGCTGCATTGTCTCATTCGAGCAATGAGGGCAATGAATCCCTCTTCAGCGAGGATGAAAGCCAAGTAGCCGGACCACATGCTGGTGGGACCGAAACCTCTAGTTCTAGCTCAGACGGCTCCACTTGATTCTCTCAGCTATGAGCTAAACCGAGAAGCCAACTATGGGGGATGTAGCTTGTCCTTTCAGGTCCTGATCGATCCAGACTATGACAAAGGTTTCTTTTTGTTTCCGAACCGTGCACTTTCTATCACCCGTTACTCAATCGTCTTCAACGATGAACTAGGGACCAAAACCATGTGTTGAAGGCCAAGATTGTCACCAACTTTGTTGCCGAAGGGTTTAGGCTATGGGAATGCTCGACCATTACCTCTGATGTCGTCGGTGGATGTCATAAACCAAAGAAGTCGGATGGCAAGTGTAACATTAGTGTACATGTAAAACTTGTGCCTGCGTGTAGTCTGAAACTTCTGTTAGCATGCCAAGACAAAAATGCATATATGATTGCATAGCAACTCGCAGGTAGTAGGGACTTTTCTGGGCAGAGTTGGTTTATTATCTCTTTTTATTTTCCTCGATGAAACTTTTTAGTTTTCATCTTTTCTCAATCAAATGAACTGTTCTTCGTACATCATCATCTCAGTGCTCTACTGCCCCCCTATTCTGGCATGGATGGTGACGATTTGTGCTTGATGGTTGAAAGAGAATTAATTAGGTTGTGGTGTTTCAGGGTCAACAGAGATTAATGCGTGCGTTGATGGATTGGCGGAGGTGTTGGGTTAAGTAATTTTATACAAGTTAATATTCTATGTTATTTTTTTGGGGAAAAAGAAATTACATGTTATGTTATAAACATAATTTAAGTATATTAATAACATTGAATACATTACTTATAATTTATTCATAATGGAGACTAGACATGAGGAAAAAAATATTATTATTTTTTTCATGTCTATCACTTCCAGCAGCTCTGCAGTATCCATTTTAGTTTATCCAAGAGTTTTTGGTGGGCATTTCAAAAAAGAAAGGGAAATTTGATTCCCAACCTCCCATCCATAATCTCACAGGGTCTAAACAAGCAAATTATCGTACATTTAGTTTCCATAATCTCACATGATCTAAACAAGCAAATTATCGTACATTTAGTTTCCATAATCTCACATGATCTAAACAAGCAAATTATCGTACATTTAATTTATCCAAAAGTTTGCGATGTGCATTTGAAAAGAGAGAGGAAAATTTGATTCCCAACCTCCCCATAATCTCACAGGGTTTGAAAAGAGAAAGCAAATTATCGTACTATTAACTAATGTATAATCGAGCAACAAACAATACTTAGGCACCATCCAAAGTTCCCTCCAGCTAGCTATATGCAAGCCAAGTATTTCGAGGGTTTAAGATGATTGACATTTTTTTTTTATCACGTTTTGCTCATGAAATAATATCCTTCAAGCTAAGAACTGGAGGCTCCATTTTTGGGACAATCTTTTCTGCCTCTACATGAATGATCACACAAGCTATAAGCTATGTTTACAGGCCAAAAGAACCACAAAACTCAATCAAAATATATCCAAGGCATGAACAAATATTACATCGTTCAATCAAAATAAAACTAGCAAGCCTATTGCAAACCTCATATGTGATGGCTAAAATATGAACAAAAACTAAAAGCACAAATATTACATACATCACACAAATGAATCATCAAAATTGGCCACATCAGTTTTTTTTTTTCTCTGAGAGTCATGATATGATTATATTTCTTAAATTAGGGCATCAACATTTAATATTTGTGCTTTTCGGTTTTGTTCATGCCTTAGATATTTTGGACTCACAAATGATTTTATCTTTAGCAGAAATGCCCGAAATAATCATCATCCATGATTGCAAGCAAAGGGATCAGCAAGTGGAAAACATCACAACAATGAACTACATTCCACCAGCAACGTATTTACAGAATGAAAAACTAGATTACAACATCAAATCTTCCCCCCATCTCTGCTTTCTGATACACTGTTCATATGAGGTTCCCAATGCAAAAAGAAAAATGAACTGCCAAAACATCCAGTAAACTGACATAAGTCCACCTCAAGGCCCTAAATTTAGAGATCATCATGCCGTGTTCAACATGCCGGAAGCAAGATTGGACCTACCCATGTATTGAGCATGTCACTTAGCGCGACCTGTACCTCAGTAGACCCATGCTCACAGCTTACCAGACATGAAAGAAGGGGGAAGAACAAGGCCAGGTTCTTTCTGAAGAGGGTATCACCCAATCCAGATATGGCGTGCAGAGTTGACACAACAACGGGTGCCCGAGCTGCGAGTTCTCTTCGCTTGCCAGAACCAACTGGGATGAGCCAGTGAGTACGGGGTTGAGCGCCAGTTGAAGCTACAACAGGCTGCCCTTTAGCTGCTTTAAGATACACCTCCAGGACCTCTCTGCAGAGTTGAACAAGGTGTGCTTCCACTTCTACATCACCATTCAGAGGTCGGTCTACGGCGCTGTTCTGAAGCAGAACAAGGCATAAGTGGTATGACTCGTTCTCAAGGCGTAACAATGGAGGATCCTGCATCTGGGCCAAGGAACCAAGCTCCTGTAGCTTGGATCTTAGGTTGGCATCGCTGTTCACCTTGTGTGCATGACATCCCACAGCATGCAATGCTTCAAAAAGTATAAGTTTATTCTTAGCTGATATTTGTGCTCTGTACATGTTATATATCTCCATCACAGCCTGCAAATGTCAAACCCTCAAGTCGAAATTCACACATGAATCATATTTGACTCTCAATTCTAAATAAGCCATAGAAGAAAAAAAAAGGTATGCATTTTATGCGTCTAGATGCAAGTTGCCAAGAGAAACCACAGTTATATATACTAATATGCACAACATATCTAGGAAAAAGCAATCAGGTCATATAACTGCAAACAAGATCAATTATCACCAGCACATTCCATTTACATCAGAATCATATATATGACCAATAACGAGAAAACGGAGAACTCGAGTTTGGCATCTTCTAAAAAGAAGAGGTGCTTCTAAGTAGGGAGATTGGGTAATAGAGGCTGAGCCTGAACCAACCTGCCAGCAGGTCTTGATACGTCAACCTGGATCTGACCCAGCAGGTTGGCATGTTGACCCAAACCGACTCACTTTATTTATTAGCATCTTGGCACCTCCATTCATCCCAATCTTTTCCCACTAAAAAAAGGAGAGGCCTCCTTGTTTTTGCATAATTTCCCCCTCTTCTAGAGGCGTCCAGATCAGGCTCAATCCAGTGTCCGGGTCCTACCTAGATCAGGTCAGGTCCTATCCAGGTCACCAGATTAGGACCTCACCCTCCTGACCCTCTGACAGATTTTCCAGGGTGAACCTCCAGCCTAAACTGATGGCAGAACTGACCAACACAGGTACCTTCAGTAGCTACATTTGATTGAGCAGATTTCCAGGGTGAACCTCCAGCCTAAACTGATGGCAGAACTGACCAACACAGGTACCTTCAGTAGCTACATTTGATTAGCAGATGTGAGGACGCAAGTATCCAAGTTTTACCCAGAAAGAAAAAGAAAGATGATAAGCTGGGCAACACTTTTCATGTTTAACACACCTACAAACACCAAAACGGGTTAAGAAGGCTTGACCAGAAGCCAAACCTGACTGAGAGGGTCATTAGGCCTTGACCTGGACCAGACAGTGTCTAAGTTTGAACAAGTCAGGTCCATGTCCAATCGGGTTGACCCAACAGGCTTGGCTTGGAATTAACAATCCTACTCAAAAAGTAATTTGATTTAGAAGATGACTTTGCATATGCCAGAGTCCATTCAACAGTCTTTAGATCTTATCAACAACAACGAAGAAAATTAAAGGCACACACCTAACCCTTATTAAGTTGAAGACAAGTGATCAATCTGTGACATAAATCAGAAAAACAACACTTATTGCATTTTTTAATTGATTTAGTTATAGATAACAGCAAAGGTATCCTCCTAATTGGTAGGTCCGTTGCTCAGTTTTAATGTTTATAATCATGCCCAAGGAGAGACACATACACATGCAATTGTGGTGATAGGCCCACTCCACATCAATACCATTTTGTAACAACCTGCATTGCCTGATCAAATTGTTTAAGTTGAACAATACACATAATCATGAACAGAAATAGACGAGAATCGGTTAATCCAACCTTTGTGAATTGGCTTTTGATAAAGATTAAAGCTGTAATTTGCTTATATTTACAAGCTATGCCAAATTCTATTAGAATAAGTAGCTTCCTAATGCACATGGTTAGGATGCTGCTTCACGCTCCACAATTATCCCTCTATATGTCTGCACCCTTAAGCAACTAAAAGGGTTGAATTGTTTTTCCCCAAATTATACTAGAAATTACTAGATGAATTTAATATAAAAATTCTCTCTCCACCTCACCTGCTTTAGCTGGCTTTGACTCCACCTTTTCACCCAATGCCAACCATATATCAGCTTGGCAACTTGGCCTACATGACCTTTTCCAGCAACCCATCATTTATCCTTCCTCAAAGGCAACCTTGACAAACCCTCATCCTGGACCAGTATCTTACTTCTTTGAGGGACACCCCATTATATTAGACTACTAGAGCCCTGCTATTCTCAATATATCCTCATCCTCCAACGACCTATTTTCCCTTGTACTCCTTCACCTTGTTTGTTCTCGGCAAAAAAAAAAAAAAGGTGGCAGATACCAAAACAGGATAGCCCTGTTGGAACCAGCTGAAAATCAACTAAGCATGAACCAATCTTGGACAATTTCTAGGCTAGATTGTCAAAGTACTGACTGCATTAACTCAAAATCGACCAAATTCAGCCAAAATGGATTGGTATTAGCAGATCCAACCAATTACCACAGTATCATTCAAGAAGGTGAAAGAGGACAAGGTACTAGAGGGGAAGATGTAAGAAAATTTGAGACCCCTTTAACGGGGTTGTACAGACCAATCCAGCCTTGGTCAAGCTTGAGCTATTAGCAAATACTAAGCCAGGCTGCACATTTAGCTACCATCTCTCTGGTTGCCCAGTTGAAATCACTGGCCAACATTCTTGTTACAAATAAAACTCTCCAATAGGGGCTCCATGTTAGAAGGTGCAAAATGCAAGCACCAAAAAATGCAGATAACATGAACATGGGGCTTCATCATAAATTGTATTGTAGTATCATATCAAATAGTTTAAACAGAAGCGATAAACTCAAGCACCATAAAAATCCATAGTATGTATGCAGTTGTTTATATCTTAACTTAAATGCAGAAAACATTATCTGATTGTGCCTTTGAATTTGTGAATACACAAGAATAAATGAAGTCAACAAATGTAAATGAGCTACTTGATATTGCTTTGTGAATATCTAGGAAACAAACCCATCAAATAGTCAAACACCTCTCATATATTAAGCATATATGAATAACATGATAAATGAATATTATGTTGAGGCCTAAATCAAAAGAAAATGATTGGAGATGAAATTGTAGTTGAAATGTTGCTTATTTCCCATTAGAGCTTCAGCCTTTCTTTTGTTTTTTGGTTTATGATTTGCCCTTCTTGACTTTATTCCCTCTCGTATCATTTCTCTATCTTCTCCAAGTTACTAAGTACATCTAGGAGAAGGGTAGGTGATCGGTTCTCCCACCTTGTAAAGCTTATTAACCACAGAGATTAAGATGCTTTCCCATTTTCTATCAAGATCCATAATCAAGTAGTAATGCCATCATAGGGAGAAAAAGTCACTGACCTGGATTAAAAGTAGTTGAATGGCAGCACGACACTTGGCATCACCAATTGCAGAATATAAATTTCTCGTTCTCAAGCCATCTGAATCATCATCTATTGATCCCCTAGATTCACCATTCTCTTGCTTCAGAGGAGAATTCCCATTGTCTGATGCTGCATTATCAAGATGAGCTCCAGATAAAATATATGAAAAATCAGGGAAAGTGGCTTTAGCAGCTTCTTTCAAAGACAAAACAACAATCTCCCAATTGGTCTCAACAAATAAAGGCCCTGCACTGCTCATTAAACGAACAAATGCTGTAATGCCAATGCCAGCAAGGCTTTGATGAGGCCGCTTAATGAAACTTGTTAGCAATGTCAAAACCTTTTTCAAAAGTGGATTTACTGTGTCATAAAATTTCACAAACAAGTCCACAACTAACTGAAGAGCCAGCTTGCATGTTTCATAAAGCCAAGCATCTTGATCGACCTCTTCCGTATCATTTTCTGACCCTTGTCCTTGTGGAATTCCCATAGAGGGATCAACATCATGTCTTACAGAGTCAAATATAGGGAATAAGACTGAATCAAACACTTTCTCCCATAAGGGCAATGAAAAATGATGACCGTAATTTCGTAATGTATCAAATAGCACCTGCAAGGCACTTTGTCTAATATCAGGTCTTAGGTCAAAAGTGAGTTCCGATAAACCTGCAAAAGCAAGAAAAGAGAATCCTTGAGAAAATATTGCTTAATAAAAGGTTCTGATAAAACTGCAAAAGAAAGAAAGGATAATCCTTGAGAAAATATTATTTGGTAACTTGTAAACAGCTTCCCTAAATGTGGCACTAGCAATTACAACCAAACAAATAAGACGTATCATAGATGTGTTTCTAATCACATAGAGTATGCCAAAAAAATGTATGTCACCTGCTAAAAGTGGAAACCATAAGTGTAGGTGGTCATCCTTGTCAATGATCAATGTATCTTGTTTTTCATCCTTTATAATGTGTGGTGAAGGGGGACCATTATTCCCAAAAGCCTCCTTGTTCTTGTATCTTGCAGAAGCACCAATATCTCCTTCTGCAAGCTTAGCCGCACAGAACCGAAGAAAAGCAATTGCATTGAGACTAATGTCTTTGTTGAACCTACTATTAGTAAATGCAATTAAACAATTAACACAATCAGTAAAGGTGGTTGTTTCCGTTTCAGTTATGTAGGGGAAGTAATCCCGTAAAATCTTCTCTATGATCTCAAAGGCCAAAAGGACTATATTTTTGTGATCATCATATGATGCAGTTGCAAATACCTGCAATATATACCATTCAGTTTGTTAACTCAATCAACTTCAATAAGACAAACACAGCATCTAAGTCCTACAACAAGTGAATCCAATGATAGCTTTCCAGCAATCTAAAATTAGCAGAAAGAGGAAAATAAGTACCATGAACATGCTTTTCCACCCAGACTTGACATTACTAACACGAGCCAACACCATCTGAGAGAAACATCTGATGATCAGCTCTCTGATCTCGACAGCTCTGCTTTTCCTCATAACAATAACAAATGGTTTCATGAACTCATTTTGGAAGTTATAGTTGGCCAATTCTTTTCGCTCCAAGAATTTCATAGCCAATTGACGCAAGGAATCCATTGCAAAGATTGCAATTGAAAGGTTCTCAGAGCAGCCAATGGTAACAAAAAATTCAGACAACACACTCCAAATGCTTGACCACACAAGCCTGATACGGTTCATATTGTAATGTCTGTACAAAAGAAATCAATCAAATGGGTGCTAAATTGATATATGCAACATCAATAATAAAATAAGGGTAATTCTTATGCATTCTACATCAAGAATAAAATGAGGGTAAGTTCTTACGCAATCTCGACTATTTTTGTCAGACTGAAAACACGAGGATCAGATGCAGAGCGTAGCTCCTCCATTGAAACCTTACAGAGGGCTTTAACAAAATTAATTATTGCCTCGCTGTTTAACTTTTCACTTCGTACAAATATGCGATTCACTTCAGCAATTCCAACTTGTTCCAACAAGTTCAAATTGGAAATTAAATTATTCATCTGCTCAGATGTAACAACTCCAGAAGCCTGACCACTGACACCAGCACTATCATAGGTACCTCTTCTGGCAACTACAGATGAAGGTCCTTTTTTCTTCGTTGTAGTTAGGATTGATGACTTGGTTTGATTAGATGTGTCAAGTTCAGTCTGTTGTATTGTGAAAAAAGTGGCATCCGGAGGAGCTCCCTCTCCCAAAAGATGCAAATGTTCAAATCGAGAAACACATGTCAAAACATGTTCCCAAGCTTCTTGAAGGTAGTTACCATCTTCATCTGCGATGTATAAAATAGCCTGGAAACATTTTACAAAAAGGACAAGTCTTCTTAATTCCTGAAATTAGCTTCAGAAAGCCATTGAGCAGTTAACTGAATGCAATAGATTTTAGAAACTGTGAGAAAATAGAACCCATACATTCCAATTATTTCACATACAAGCATACAAAAAGATGACTCAAATGTCATATGTCAAAGAAGTAATCTCGACAGTTTCTTTATCCCAAATTGCAGTGATTAATGCAGCAAAAGAAAAAAAAGAAGGTGCAACTCAACATTTGTATTAGCATGGTGGCACCAGCAGCAGCCAGGACCCAGTGAGTTAACAGAACTTTTGATGGACTGCCACCTTTTAGCTAGCTATTAACTGTACCCTTCAGACCAACCCACTGTTGAATCTTCCTTGAAGTTGTTGGCTTAGATTTAATTTTTGTTTACATATCTATTGAACCTAATGCTTTCTCCTTGTTCTGTTAGAATGGTTGTTTATATATGGAAAGAACTTTAAGATGCACCAAAATACAGATCAACCTTGGGTCAAAATGTGGAGTTGTCGATTAAGAATTGATGAATCTCTTGTACTTGCTAAGACCAGGGTTTGAAAAATCACCAGGACCAGTATGAACCGAGCAGTAAACATCGGCCCAACAAAGCCCCAGACAGCAGACCAGCCCATTCCAGGCAGTTCAATTCCTGTTCAAGGTTATTACATAAAACCCTCTGTCATCTACTTTTATGAAAAGTAGACTGGTATGCCAGCCCATTTCATGTTGCTATGTCATCTAAAATAGCAACGAGAGACAAGTTCATTTGAAAAATCTCTGGATGTTCAATGCTAGATTCAATGCAGGCACCAATAATTAAGAGTATACACTGAACAATGAAACTATAAGTAATTAGATGATATTCTTAGTTAACAACTTGCTAAAATTGCTCTAAGCAAGGCATAACTTATCTGAACAGCGATGTAGATTATCAACGTATAACAAGCCATAGTTCCTCTACTGGACTTCAAAATAACTATATTTAATATCTTAAAAATGAAAAGACCAAGATTTTACCTAGGATCTCATGCTCAGGCCACGAGCTATATTAAGAAGAAACAGATTATACTCTAAAGGTACATGACTTGAGGCTTAAATTAGTTTGCTTAAACAATACTTCCAATAGACACATGTTGTGAACTTGGTGAACATAAAGCTGCTCAAACATCTAGATTGTAATTTACCAGAGCCAACCAATAAATAGTCAACTTAAAACTTATTTGTTACCATGGTCTTCTATCTAAAGATAGCATCATAATGGAAGTTTTTGCTTTTTCATGAGGGCCAACATCATCTACCGGTATTCTGTTACTCATCAATCCCTGGATTTTAAGCCCCTCATGGCTGTGACTAATAATATTATACATTTTTAGAAGTTCAGGACATTAACAAGGAAAAAAAACATACGAAAAGAAGTTTATAATGTTATGATCATCATATTTTTCCCAGCATAAGGAAAAAAAGGATTCATATTACAGGACAAAAAATTGAGTATGTCTATGATTAATCCACTTGAACTGCTACATCAGGTGAAAAGTGCTTTTGTGCTATCCTTCCAATTTTGTGACTACAATCTAAAATATGCACCATATCTACATCTAGGTTTTCTCATATTTGGTAAAGGCAATTTGAAGAAATCAAAGTCTTGTAGGATACAACAAGAAGTATTAATAAGAGCACCATTGATAAAGTTTAACATCATCTAAAGCTATTTTGAAAAAGAAACTATGAGACGGGAGAAAAAAAGGTCAACATCAAGGAGCAAACCATAATAAGTACATGTCATCAAAGATTTGAGTTCAATCCCAGGAACACATACAACTATATATACATATACTCTGAAAGTACATTAGCTTAAGAGAAAAGTCTCTTAAAAAAGCAAAAAATAAAAACCTATGGAACTTAAAAACAAACCTTAATAGCATCAATGTTTTTCTGCTTGATATCTGCTGCTGAATGAAGGGATGTAAACTTTGCAAGTGAAGTAACAAAGGCATCTCTTTGAGTTTCCATAGACATTACTGCTGTAACATGGACCGCACTACGAAATCCTTCGAGGCATAACGATATGACCGTTTCATCATCACTCTGGTCAAGAGGAACACTAAAGGCAGCAAGCATTGGGGCCCAGCAGACCTCAATCATAAACCTTAAAATTACCACATCCGTTGCAGAGTAATATGCTGACCTATATTCACAGTATAAGCAACTTGAACTATATGTTTTATACAAATTTTGACATAACCTGCTAATATATTGGCAAAACCGAGGATCAAACTATTATAGGAAAAATTGAATTTTGTTTGAACACTTACTCAGATTTGCGAGCTTTTTCTTTAAACTGCTCTTGCATGTGCCTGATCATATCATCACTAGTCTCTGTTGATGAATGTCGCTTACGTATCACAATGTTCAAAATGCCATCCAAACCAAGAATCTTGTTTGAATTTGAAGATTGTATCTGTTGAGGAGCCAAATTATCCTCTTTCATCTTGATTTCATTCTTGTAAATTCTGTCATACAGGGATCTCAAATATTCTTCTGGCAGATCCTTTCCATCATCGATACCTCGGTTGTTTCTTATAAAGTCATCTGGTGACATCTGCATAAACAACAATATTTGCATAACTGCTCCATAACCTACAGAAATTCAAGCATATAATGAGTTTTTGCAAGCAAAGGATAGACCTTGTTTTTCACCATCGGATTATGAGCATCGGTGTTGAGCATTATCACAGAGTAAGCAAGGACATAAGCTGTATCTGCACTTGTAAAAGCCTTAGGGTTGCACTTACAATAGCGCTCAGCAAATTTTTCCATGATGCGATCAATCTTTTGTGCCTCACCAGGCAATCTAAAACCTTGTAGGAAACACCTGATTGCTTCATCAAACTCCATCCCTTCAAAATCAAACGAATCCACATATGCATGCATGACTTTCAGGGATAAATCTTCTCTCTCTCCTAAATAATCACCAATTAAAGTCTTGTTTAAGCCCGATGCACTTTTCAGGAAAGCAGCTATTTCCTCGGGTGAGTCACCCACCTTCTTTGCGTTAACAAGAAATTCAATTCCTTTCTTAGGTTTTTGATTAAAAAGTGAAATACCTTCCTGCAATTTATAATTGCATTAAAATAACAACCTAACAAACTCATGTTAGATAATTGCATTAAAGTTATCACGAAAATCAAACCCATGTTAGATGAGTACCTGAAGTTCTAGCTTGTAAGCCCTACGCAGCTCAATAGATGCAACTTCTGAGGTTCCATTTGCTGTTTCAGAATGAGAATCGTGTACTTCAGCAGGCTCCTCACTGATATTGCCATTTCCCAAAGGAAGTTCATTACTACCACCAGTATTGCCATCTGTGATTTCTGTATTTTGGGAGTAAGGATCAGGAATTCTCAATTGTTTGTTCATCCAATCTCCCATTGACCTCAAAATTGCAACTAGACACTTCATAGCTTCAAACTTCATTGTAACATCTTGTGGTGGTACCAATGTTGTGGGAGCCCCTGGGGGAGGCCCTTGAGCAGTTTTAAGCAGACCGTTTACCATCCTAACAAAACAAGGAAAATGGGAAACAAATGCAGATGGCTGTTTGATTATGATTATATTCTGCCAATGTTGGCTTGTGTACCAAACACATCAAAATGAAGAACACATACCTCTCAAAAATATTTGAAGAGTGAACATCACAGTCATAATTAATGAATATGTCCACCAAAATTTGAGAATCTACACAAAGCTTTTCCAAGAAACGAAGCACAATCATCTTCTGCTGGAAAATCGGTTGAGAAACGTTTTCCAAAACTCTAAGTACAATCATCGGAAAGAAAACTCCAATCTCTGCCTTCAATCCTGGTCTAAATCTTGATACCAGGCTAATAAAAATAGAACACGACAGCTGAAAAACAATCAAATGAGCTGAAGCACTGTTCTTCAAAAGGGATAAACATAGATACTGCTTAATAGCACCTAAAAACCTGCTTGATTGAAGGAAATTTCATCAGATTGGGGCATGTCAATCTAGTTTAATATGATATCGAAAACAAGCTATGTAAAATGTGAAAGACGAGATAATAGCAGTGAATATTGACATTCAATTTTAAAGTACTCAATCAATGTATGCTAATTAAGGGTTGAATACAAGCATACAATCATCTCAGCAGAATGTAACATCAGTTGCCAAAAAAATGTAGTGTTTATGTGAAAATTAGAATCTGAAAGTTGAGTGTATCACTCAGCCATGCAAACTCCTTTGAAATTCTCATGCTGGTATATACTCATGCAAGTTCTATTTTCCTCAAACAAGTTGCGAAGCAGGTGACACTGGAGGCTACCTAAGATGCAGCATGATTTTTAATAGAAAATTAACGATCAGTTGAAAAGCCACCGAAATCGACGACACATGGAAAAAAATCTATTCCAAACTTCTTGTCCTTGGGCAGATCATCAAGTTAATCACAATTCCCCTGAAGAATTATTTTTATGGATTATGTTACATTCTATGCAGAATTTAGCTTTAGAAAATTAGAAAATAAGTGATAGGTTAGAAATAATACTTTTGTTTGTAAAAGAAAAGTGAATTAGGTGAAGGAAGATCCCAAAAGAACAAAAAGTTAGAGATGACAGTATCCCCGTTAAAGTTTAAAAGAGATTCAAAGATCAACGTGATAGCATGTAACTTTGATTGACTAGCTTATTCAACAGTATCTTGAGAACTAATAGATGTTTGATAAATGTGGGAGAAGACTTTCGTGACTGATACATAAAAATAAGGAAGACAATCAAAATTGCTCCAGTTATCAAAGGAACTAACTAATAACATAAAAATTATGAAATGAGGCTGTGAAAAAAAAAAGTTGCAGAGATTTCTTATAATTGGTTTTATACCTGAATATCAATTTAGAAACTATTTATTTATTGAGACAACTAGTAGAAGCATGTAGAGAGAAGAATAAAGATTTACATAATGGTACTTGTTCACCTATTAAAAGACTGTAACAAGATTTCTATAAACTTATTACTTGTATTAGGATCATAGGTGTACCTAGAAAATTACCCATCTTAAACAAAAAATTACTAGAAAAGCTAGAAACTAGGAATCGAGCACATAAAAGGAGAACATGAAATGGAACAGTAGTGACCAAGCAAGTACCTCTCACTAGTCCTAAACACAGCTCCTGCATTCTCTAGCAAAATCTTGAGCAGCTCCAAAGCCACAATCTTTCCCTTCAGGAGTGCAGGATCAGCCACTGCCTCCTTCGGAGGAGTCTTCATGGAGAGTTTACAGAGGGCCCGGAACACCAGAAAGGCATCACGCCTAAGCTTGTTCCCAATCTGAACCTCTGCTTCATCATCTCTGTCCACCACTCCCTCCGGCCCCAGCTCATCCTTCCTGTCCTCCAGGGCTGTCTTGTACATGCTGATCTCCCAATACTTGGCATCCAGCATGTCCTTGTCCGTCGAGTCCAGAAGGTCAGCAGGGTTGGTGTTCTCGACCGCCGTGGTCTCGAACGCCCCGTCGTGTTTGCTGGCAAACTCAGTACGGGCCAGCGGAGTGGAAGGGTTCAGCACCACATCGATGTCACTGATGATCCTGGTGATAAACCCCTGGACGAAGCTGACGTCCGCGGCAGCAGCGTTGGACGAGCGATCGGCGGGCTCCATCAGCTCGGCGACGACAATCGGTTGGACGGGGACGGTGGAGGAATCGGCCTCCATGCGGCGGAAGACAATGACGAGCATCTGGATGAGCGAAGCCTTGGCGGTTGTCTGATTGACGAGGTTCTTGCTACCGAGATAGAGGTCGTAGCAGGTGCGGACGATCTGGAGGAGGGCGTCACCATGGATACGGAGCGCGGTGGATGTGACAGCAGAGAGGAGGGTCTTGAGGACGAGCAGCTCGAGGGCGTCGTCGCCGCCGCCGCTGAGGGCGAGGGAGCCGCAGACGGCATCGATGAGCTGGGCGAGAAGGCGAGCGTCGGGACCGCCGGCGGGGTCGGCCTCGCCGTGGAGGTAGGAGTGGGCGACGAGCCTCTGGACGCAGTCGAGGGCGGGCTCAGCGACGCGGGGGGAGCCAGACGAGCATGCGGCGATGAGGGGGGCGAGGAAAATCTCGGAGTCGGCGAGGGAGTAGACGCCGGCACCGCCGTCGCGGAGGGGGCCGGGGAGGGAGGAGGAGGAGTTAGGGGAGGAAGGGGAAGGGGGAGGCGGAGGGTGGGAGAGGCGGTCGACGAGGGACTTGCACTGGTGGGCGAGCTTGGAGTGGCCTTTGCGCCAGGACGCGTTCTTGACGATCTTCTCGAGGGCGGGTACGAGGACGAGGGCGAGGCGGGAATCGGCTTCGGGAGAAGCCATTCCCCCAGAATCGGATCGAAACGAGGGCAGGAGAGGGGGGGGGGGGGGGGGGGCGGCGGGATGTCGACGGCGGCGGGTCGGAGAGGAAAGGATGCCGGATCTGGAGAGGGCTTTAGATCTCGTGCACAAGGCTTACACGTGCGTAACGGTGTCACACCCGGCCCAAGAATATGATTGATCTCATGTGACAGTGGCTGCTGCGTAGATGCTTTTCTTATATTTATTTTCCTTTTTTTTCCTTAATATACGAAATGCATGCACATCATGTGCTGCAGCAGCAGCTGTCTAAAAAAAGATCGATCAACTTGTAACACATGCAGATGGGAGATGATGATGCCGCATACTATTACTGCGTCGATTACGAACCGAGGGAGTATTCGGTGTGAGGGACACAGGCCACGGGCTAGAGGTCTTCAGCATTGTGGCCCAATCGAATCCCTCATCCATCTCCATGTAGAGGAGGGCAGAAAGCTTCAACTGAACTCTACAGAGGAACGGTTCCACTCGACCACGATGTTGGTGGATCGATGGCCCCTTTGTTTGTTGGCCAACGCCTCCGCTTCCACTCGATGCAATACATAGTCTGTCTTGATATGTACGTTAGCGTGAGAGAGAGAGAGAGAGAGAGAGAGACGGAAACATGTTCCACGTTTAGGTGGACACCATATCGAACGCATGAGCCACATCAAAGAAAGTAAGTTGCTTCCTTGACCACCAATGGTGAAGTCAATTGCAACAATAACACGGATGGTTGGTGCCAATAATTACAGCTCGTCTTCTGCAACAAATCCAGATACCAAGTCAAAGTGTCTCCTCACCCATAGTACTACTGGGTTACCAGATTGAGTGAGAGAAGCATTCGTATCATGATGCCACTATAAATGTGTGTTGAATCTAGGGGAAACCAAAACAGGCACTACCACCACCGTGATGAGGAAAAGCCATGCATGTTCTAACCTTGGTTTGCAGTTGCTGAAACTGAATTGCTAGGAATCAATCAACTCCTTGACAAAAAAAGGAGAAATTCTAGTTGGCATACATGTCAAAGCTCTGAACCAGTTCTTAGTGTTATACAACCTCGTCTATGGGGAGTTCATGGCCACATCCTTGTTGGCCTGAAAGCAAAAGGCCAAATCTTGTTAAGAACAAACTGCCAAGTGAATTCACACAATCGAGGACAGGTTACATACTTACAGATTTAGCCAGCTCACCAGCTTTCTGATCATCAAAGCCTAGGGAAGCCAATATCTTGTAACCAGCAGATTCTTTCTCAGACCATATACCCAGAAGCATATGTGCAGTGGTTATCTCTCCATCCTCACCTGCTACCATTATAACAAAACTTAACCAAGCCTGGCTGGATTCGAGTTGGCAGCGATACAATTTATCAACTATTTTCAAATCCAATTTATGTTCCACTAAACTACTTACCGCATGCAGTAAATTTACCCATTCACCAATTAGAGTGTAACATAATTGTAACTGGCTTAGAGCTTGGATGCTAAATTCCAATTGATTAACTCACTCTATCGACAGCTAAAAGTCTCATAAAGAACAGTGGCAAAATTGGATTCAGAAAAAGGTATGCAATGATACATACAAGTTGTTGATCACTATTGAATGCAAACTCAAGGCAACCTAACTCAATCAGCCGTGCATGAACTTCAATATGAAAAGGACTTAAGAACATTGCAAGAAAATGATGAAAAAATAAAAAAATTTGTTTGTGATCTTATAGGCTAGTCACAAGGATCATACTAGGTCCTTAAGCTGTCAGCATAAAGTTAACCGTAGTCGAGTCAGGCCAAGTGATGCCTAACAAACTCAGCATCAGTTTCCTGCTTGATGCTCTGGGCAGGTTCAGGCAAACACAATCAAAGGAAGCTCACTTTATGGTGACATATATAAAATAATTATAAAACAGGATCAAGTAATACAAGAAATCAAAGTTCATACTAACCAACTAACCAGATTTCAATTTCTCATCAACAGCCCAATCTAGTGCCCTTTGTGCTGATTCAGTCAAGGGAGGATGTTCAGGGCTAAAAGAGAACAGGTCCGACTTGCCTAGTAACTTTACAGACTCTTCACGCACTTTGAAAAGAGTAATTCCAATTGCACGTAAGAATTTTGATGCTTCATTTGTTCCTGAGAGAAAGACCAAGTATGCATTAATTACTTAACGAACATCCATTAGGTAAGGACTCTTAAATGAGCTACAAACTAACCAAATTAGGAGATAGTATTACATTCTCAGATAGGACACAGGAACAATTATATCATGTAAATGGAGCTCAGAATAGAGAATGTAAGCCCCATCTTTGAAGCTTAATTGACAACGTATCACTCATGAAGTGAGCATACAAAGTTATTTTCCTAAAAAGACAGCGCTGAAGAGCTAGCTAGATCTAACAGTGATAATAACATTATCCTACATTTTCATTGCTTCTCATCTTTGACAAATACTCGATCCCGTCAAATAATAGGATCAAGGTGCAAGATAACAACATTTGTTTCTCTAGCCTACCGTTGGAGTTGCACAAACCACAGGATTGCTTTCTCAGTTCCATTTAAGAAGCTTTTGTTGCAGAAGCCAAGTGACATGCATACGAACAAACCAAAAATATTAATACAGATATAGTTTGCCATTTAGCAATTCTACAATTAAGTTATATGGGATGAAACACACATTGTGTTGTTTTACTACACGTTAAAAACTTATTTTTGGCAGAGGCAGGAATTTGTACAGGTTGAAATGACAACTAATACATTATCAAAAAAATTTAAGTGCATTTCTTAAAACAAATCAACCTTTCATATTTATAACTAATTGGTTGACATCTCCTACATTCTACTCATGTAAGAAGCTATTGGTAAAAAAATCTGTACATTCTTTGATTTGATATTGATGCATCATGCAAGTTATTTGACTAGTTTTTAATAGGTTTTTAAATTCAATGCATCCCTTATTTCCATGTTTCTTCAGACTTTGACTAACCAAGATCATCTGTCAAGTTTAACCAAAGATAGATATTCCTAAGGAGATCTATACCTTCGCTACTTAACAATGTGCTTAGGCTTATTTCAATCACGAAAGAAAGTCACCAATTAGCTAAAATCTTCTCGAAAGAAGACATAATCTCATATGATATGCTTTGCAAGTATTGGAAAATGGAAAACCTAAATTAAACAAAAGGATTAAAAGACATAAGCATGAGTAAGAAACAGACTACTACCTACCCTTAATTTTTAGATGTTTTAACCTCTACTTTTAGATCTTTTATGGAAGTCAACCACAAGCTAGAATCTTAAAGTATTTGTTTGACCTTGGACACTAGACAAAGATGTTGATTAAGGCATTGAAATCTTGATTTCCAATAAAACAGCAGCTGAGGCTTCACATAATAATGATCTAGGGATTACATGGGTACTTATATCTCACATTTCTTATCTCTTTCACTCTTTCTTCTGATCAAGTAAATTCATAAGTATTAAATGGACTATTTGATACTAACCTTAGTTATTCCAAAATATTAATGCAGTAATTTTTAAAATATCTCACAATTGAAATAGTAAAACATAACATAATCGCTTGTAACTATTACCTATCTAGTTTCACGATTGCTTTAAATTCACCAAACTTGAGTTTCTATCGGTGATCAAAATCAACTCAGCAAACTCAATAATGAAAACTATGAACAAGATTCTTTAAACAATTTTTGTCTGTTTCAGCCAATGGCCAGATTGACCCAAAAGAATTTGAGTTCAGACTCAGAATTCAAACATTGGTGAGTGTAGTGCATATACTTGTGCCACTAGACGACTTCAGGCTAGCACCTGAGTAGAAATTGCAGTGCCAAAACAGCCAAGACTTGAAGGTAAATCATGGATTTGAAGCAACAATATTGAGTATCGATATATTTTGTGCTGGGTCTTTGCCACTCATGGGCTGGCACAGTTCATAACCATCCCCATTCATGTGCTAGTTGACATACTTGGGCACTTAGTATATGACAACATAGTAATATACCATGCAGTAACATACATGCTTCACAACTCAGTGTTCGACCAACATAAATATCCTGAAAGATAATCAGTCTAACATTTGAACAAACATGTGAGATGCATGTTTGGTAATGAGAGAAAAAATGAACACTGCTAGCAACAAAATATTTCAACAGCAATTGTCAATATACATGCCTGGCAGGAAGAGTTGCAAGATAATTATGTCTATTTTTCTTTTCAAAGAATATGTAGCAAGTAATTCTTGCGGAAATAAAGGTAACAACTGGATTGCTTTTGATAACAGAAGTAAGGAAAGGGAAGTCAGAAATCCAACTGACCTTCAACCAAGATGCCCATGAGCAAGGCCTCCGTCCCAGTTGTGGGGTACTTGAGCTTCCGCGCCTCCAATTCCGCCATGCCAAAGGCCCTTATGGACATCGACGACCATCTGTCCCATTCATTACTAATACAATTACTACTACCCAAAACAACCCTTATCGAAGCACAAAAAAACCAATCACCAAAAGAAAGCCACAACAAGAACAAATACCAGGGACTATAGCTTACTTGGGCCTCTTCTCGGCCGACGCTCTCTGCGGTTTCCTGATCCAAAGATGAGCTAATAAGAAGCGAAATGATCCAATGAAAGGAATGAGGTGGGGCTTACGCTGTGGGAAGCGAGGAGACGACGGCAGCGGAGCGGAGGCTCGGCCTCGGGAAGAGCGAGGACGACGCGAGGGAGATGGAGCCGGCGAGGAGAGAGCGCGAGAGGCGGACGGCGCGGGGGTTGGACGGCGGCAGCAGGGAGGAGGCGATCTTGGTGGAAATTGGGAGGAGGGAGAGGGTTGAGGCGGTCATCTCTACCTTCGTTTTCTTCTCCGGCCGGCGTCGATCGATCTCCCTTGGAAGTCGCCGGAGATGGGATTTGAGCGCGTGCGGAGACTGTTTCGAGCAATTTGCTTCTTTAGAAGATGAGGTTGACTCGGGCGTAACCGGTTCGAACCGAACCGTTTAAGGCTCCGAACTGAATCCCTTTTTTTATTTAATTTGATTAAAGTAAAATAGTTTGAACTATGATCGGCAATACCAAATGATACTGCCTATATCAGATAGTACCATCTATTTAAGTTGTTTTTATCTCGATTTTGACCATCATCGTCTGCTATTGATCATACGCATCTTGACCTATCGTTGCCCTCTCTCATTACTCATCATACACATGTCGTTTCAGTGTCATCAACGACTTCTCCTCATCTGCATGGGGAGAAGAGTCTCGACAACGTCATCCTTTTTTTTTGCTAAAATGTACTGTTCAATATTTAAGTATGGTACTACTATATGTCAGTATGATTCAAAATGACTTAACTTGAACATTCAAATTTAATTGATTTGATTAAAGACTATTAAATTAAAATATTTTAAAATATATATTTTAAAAAAATTGGTTCAATTTCAATTGAATCCAATCGAAATCTTAATATAATTACAATAAAATTTATAAAGTTAAGCTCACATCATTTGCAATATTAAGGGTTTAAGATAATAAATTTAGATTAATATCTCTTAAATTAAAATAGATTCGATTCAAATAGATGAACCAAATTAAAGAATGATACTCCAAAACAAAACAGTTTATTGTTTTCAGAACAAAGTCATTGATAAAATTAGTTTAGATTGGACTGGTTTTGAATCGATTTAGTTTAATTTTTTTATTCGATTTTAATACCGCTACTATTAAAAATCTAATTTTAATCGGTTTTGAAGAGATATTACTAAATTTTAAAATCTAATTTGAGTTTTTGATTAGATTTGAAAACCTTATTATAATTCCTTTTTACTATCTACCATCTATTTTTTTTAAAAAAAAATATTTTTATAATAAAAAATACTTTATTCTTTAAAATTTTAATTACTTTTCTTCTTGTTGTTGTTGGTTTTTATTCTCCTTCTCTTTTTTCTTTGAAGGGGTGGCCAGCGAGATTAGATGATGATGATAGGGGAGACATGAGCGATGTACAATGTCAACATTGAGGATGAAATAAGAAGTTATGAAAAAGATTAAAATGGTAATACAAAGGGCTATAAATAATAATATAAAAATATTATTAAATTTTTAAAAAGATTTTTAGAAATAAGGGAATTGTCAATAGTAAAATAGGGATGGTGAACTATAAGCTTTTTATGTTATACCTATTCCAATCGATTTTGCATCATATGTAACTCTAACTCGTTCCTTATATTTCTTTATACCGTTATAAAATTTTATTTTGAGTAAAAAAAAAATTAAGTACCTCTTTACATCGGAAGATATCAGTTAGTTTAATTGGATATCCTCAATTAAATCGAATATAATCTTCACCACTTATCTTTTATATTATTTTACTTAAAAAAATTAAATTTATATTAATTTTACTCAAGTCAAAGTCAATAAAATACAAGTTCGCATGATTTAGAGGTCCACCTTACATTGGGACTATTTAGATCGATATCCAACAGATTAAATGTTCGAATTTAAATTATAATGAAAGATAATATAAAAAAAAATATACCATGACACACATACCACAGAGTGTCTCCATAGTTCCGCTTCTGATCTATATGTGGACTGCACTAGTTTGGACTGACGTCATAACTTCATCGAATCAAAATCGAAATGACACGAATCCATACTGAGACAAAGTATATTATACACTTATGCTTAAGGCTGCGTCGAATATTATGAGTATTTAATAAATACTTCAATTTTTTAATAATCGATATAAAGATTGGGCATCAAATCATGTTTTTTTTAGGAAAAAAAAGAAAAGAAAAATTATAAATTAAAGTACTTCAAGCATTCTAAATCGATGCTAGATGTCCAGAATGATACACTCTATTGCCATGGAATCTCTTATTGAAGATTGATGTATTTAATGATGTTGACAACATCCAAATAAATAATTAGATGGTGCATTGAAAGAGATTTAGCAAAGTTGAGAGATTGTAGTAGTGCAATAGCTCGTAATAGATTCGAAATTTTAAGGTAAATTTGAGTTGGCTCTTTAATTTATTGATCTTAATAGAGGGCCGATTATTTTTTAATATATATAGTTAGATATTTTATCTTGATCTTTAGACTTAAAAAATATATATTATTTTTTTTATAATTAGATCATTTGAACATTCTAGTCTTTTAACTTAAAAAATATATATTAAAATTTTTATAGTTATGAAAGTTGAACAATTAATCTTATTTATCTTAGTGTTTTGATTTTATCGATGAGATATATAACATATGATAACATGTGACATAAAACCGATAAGTAAAAATATAATTTTAATGATAACGATAAATGATGATGATCGAACATATAGATATCACGAATGACACAAAATGATGAGATTTAATTTGATTTATTTCTGACGATATTAGGATAAATTGAGTTAATTAGTTTACTTTCATATTTAAGTCTAAAGATTGAGATAATAAAAAGATCTAACTATAAAAAATTTAATATAATTTTTTTAAACCTAAAGAGATTTAGTTATATGTAATTAACCTGTTAATAGGTATATTCTGAGTTATCAAGACACACGACATCGTGGATAAAAAAGAGTATTCATCAACACATACATCGTAGAGCCATGGAAATCTATTCTGGGCCGTGAAAACACTTCAGTGGGAAATCAAATCGCTTCCAGCTTCCGGACGCAGCAAAAACCGTGAAACCTTCAGCGTCGGCCACAGGTTTCTGGCGACCGCCCATGTTTTTTGTTTTTGTTTTCTTGTTTCTGTTTTCTGTTGACTGGCCTAACTATGTTGACCGCATCTGTGTATGGGCGCCACAAATTATACGACTCAAGTTTGACTTTTGCCAAAGCAGCAAAGGAGAAATATTGACATTAAACACCGTTACGGTCTCCGTAACAGTTTCGGGTGCTTCTCGTAACGTTACAAGGAACGACAAGAAAAGATACAGATCATTCAATTTTTTTTTGCTGAATAGATCATACCGGTTCGGGATATATCGGTAAGCTCTCGATATCTCGTTGGTTACTCTCGAGGAATATGCTTAGGGCTGCGTCAAAGATGCGATGCGAATTCGCCGCATCCGCATCCCACGTGCCGCAATAAGAAGTCTTAATAGGACCCACTTTTCTTTTTTTGCCAATTTTCTTCTTATTTGATGAAATGCCTCGTGGTTCTTTAAAGGATCACAAACGCTCGCTAATCTCAAAGCACAAAAGGAGCCTTGCGGAACTCCCATTTAACGTCTTAACCTCCCCTAAGAGATCTCATGATTACTGTGGAGATTCTTCCGTTTATTAAAATTGTTATGAGGGTAAACAATATAATTTAAATGCTTTGCAAAAATAAACACGTAAAGAAGCCCGAAAATTATAAAAGCCGCAAAATAGGACATAAAAATCATCGATAACTGTGGTCAAATCCGTGGATCGCGTTCCTATTTTAATCCAACGGCTCTTCCTGGTTCGGCTTCTCATCCGTCCGTCTATAAATCCTTCGCCGCCCTCACATCTCTTCTTCACCTACACACAGTTTCTGCCTCATCGCTTCCTTTTCTTCTCCGTCCCGATCGAGCGAGAAAAAGGGAAAGGGCAAAAAATGGTGACGATCAAGTCCGTGAAGGCCCGCCAGATCTTCGACAGCCGTGGAAACCCCACCGTCGAGGTTCGATCCGCATCCTTCTCGCTTCGATCCGCCATCTCCTCCTCCTCCTCCTCCTCCTCATACTCATCCCAGGGTTTTAGGGTATTTAGATCTCTGGCTGTGATTCCTTCTGCAGTGAAGGATGCCTCAATAATTATCTTTTCTTGTGTCAGATCTGATTTATCTGCCTGGGAATTGATGAAAAAGAATCCATACCCATTTCTTCTTCTTCCCCCTTCTCTCTCTGAAAACGTTTGTGGTGTTTGTCTCAGGTGGATCTTCATTGTGACGATGGGACCTTTGCGAGGGCTGCTGTTCCCAGTGGTGCATCCACGGGTAAATGATCGCACATCATTTCTTCGATCTTTTGTTATTTCTGTTTGTTACAAAGATTATGTCGTTTTGGTATACAAAAGTGGTGTCTTTCATGAAAAGATAACTGTGCAAGGGCTTCAATCTTCGATAAAGATAATAACTTTACCGTATCTGGCTATTGCTTGCGTAAGCCGGTGTATTGTGCACATCTCAAGTGTTGAAAATAGTATAATCATTATGTGATCGTGCTAGTCTATTCTGGTTATGGATTATCTATTTTTGAGTGCTATAATTGAAAAGCTGTTTTCCTCTGCTTGTTTTATGTCTTTATGTACACACTAATTGGAAATTTTTTGATATTTAAGGTGTATACGAAGCATTGGAGTTGAGAGATGGTGGATCGGACTACCTTGGAAAGGGTGTCCTCAAGGTTATGTTTCGATTACTCTGCTTCAAAGAGTGTTTTCTCTCCTTCAAGTGATTTCTCAAGTAATAAATGTTGTGGCATGACTTTTAATAGACTATTGTTAGATCAATCAAATTAATCTACAACCTATATGATTTTACAGCATTTACTTACTGGTTTGAAAGCTATCTCAAGAGTAGTAACCCTAAAAGAGTATGGAACTATTTACCATTTGTTCATTGAATTTTTTTTCTGTGTTAGTATCCTCTCATCAGCATTTGAAACTATTTCTACCATCTTTTAAGTGGCATCCTAATAATTGCATAAGCTAGTTGTGATAGGATCTAATAATCATTTTTTGTAGAACTAATTATGTATTCATCTTTTTGGTTTAGATGTCTGAAGCTTATGGCCTATTTAAAAAAAGAGTATCATATTTGATAATGTTTTTGGGATTTTGACTCCTATTGTGTATAAAGTTGGAGAAGACAATAATGTAAAACTTTATTTTTGGCTCAGGCTGTTGAGAATGTGAATGCTATAATTGCTCCAGCACTGATTGGCAAGGTATGCAAGAGACTATAAGTTTGGTGCACTTATTTGGATTATTTTTACTTTAGATTAAACTGCACATTGGTAGTCTAACCAACATTCATGTGGATATCGTTGCAGGATCCTACTGAGCAATCTCAGATTGATAACTTCATGGTTCAGCAGCTTGATGGCACACAAAACGAGTGGGGCTGGTGCAAACAAAAGGTAATATTCTGCTATTGAAACATTATTTTATACATGCTGTATTCTTTTTCCATGATTCACCATCCTGGTTGGATGTTTTTGCTTCAGCTTGGTGCCAATGCTATTTTGGCAGTATCACTTGCTTTATGCAAAGCAGGTGCAAGTGTGAAGAAGATTCCTCTCTATCAGGTTTGTAAAGTGATTATGTTGTGTGAAATTTTTAGTGATTGGTTAAACTTCTTATCATCTGATGTATATTTCTTTCCCTGAAGTGCAGCACATTGCAAATCTTGCTGGAAACAAGAACTTAGTTTTGCCTGTGCCTGCATTCAATGTTATAAATGGAGGATCACATGCAGGGAATAAGCTGGCCATGCAGGTTATTATCCCATCAGCTATATGCTGTGCAGTTGCATATAATATTAGTTATTATGCTTATCTTTTCTTTGGTTATTATAATAGGAATTCATGATTCTTCCGGTGGGGGCCTCCTCTTTCAAGGAAGCCATGAAGATGGGTGTGGAAGTTTATCATAATCTGAAGGTTTGTAACATAGTATTTTTGTCAATTTCTAAACTCTGATTCAGAGAGCATCATATTCTCTTGTTTTTAGGCTGTCATTAAGAAGAAGTACGGACAGGATGCCACTAATGTTGGAGATGAGGGTGGTTTTGCTCCCAACATTCAGGTCTGCTGTCCATTTTGATTCTTATATGATTGCTTCCTTCCTCTTCCATTAAGTTTGTGATGTTGCATGATTCGTGCAACATGTTTAAATAGAGTCTAAGTAGATGCAGTTATCTAGAGTGTACTATGTTTCTGTAATATATATTACTAGTCTGGTATATTCTGGTTAGAGCAGTAGCAGCCGAGCAAGCGAATATGCTGGGCATCAGGAGTGAGCCTGCAAGTTGCAACCTTACTCCATGAGCTTAACAGCCTTTCTTCTACTCTCTATTTCTTCTACTTGCTCTGTGTTGATATTTTCCATTTTTTGTTGGTTAGTAATTTTGGTGTTAATTTTTGCACTGTTAATGATATTTGGAACTTCATGCCTGCTTTAGTTGGTGAACACAATGCATTCAAGCTGTCAATTTTTTTTGGTTAAAATCAGATCTTTGTCTGTCATCTGTGGGGTGATCTCATATATGTTTTCATTTTTTGATTGCAGGAGAACAAGGAAGGTCTTGAACTTTTGAAGACAGCTATAGCTAAAGCTGGATATACTGGCAAAGTATGTGCTATAATTTGTGTTTATTTCCATGTACATGTGTTCTCTTGTATATGTTTTGAGTTCTAAATTCCAGCTTCTGATTGTTCCTGTCTATTTCTGTAGGTTGTGATTGGCATGGATGTTGCTGCATCTGAATTCTATAGTGAAAAGGATAAGACTTATGATCTCAACTTCAAGGAGGAGGTAAGAATGCTTTTGTTGGTTAACTAAAGTACTTGCTCCAAGTCTTCTGATTATCTTAAGTTCCCCTCATGTTTGTTTCATTTCTTGTGTATTTTTACATTTGGTGATGTGAAAATCTCCGTTACTGCAGAACAATGATGGTTCTCAAAAAATATCTGGAGACAGTCTGAAAAATGTGTACAAATCTTTTGTCAGCGAGTACCCCATCGTGTCAATTGAAGACCCATTTGATCAGGATGATTGGACCCACTATGCAAAGATGACAGAAGAGATTGGAGACAAGGTGCAAATTGTTGGAGATGATCTTCTCGTTACCAACCCAACAGTAAGTTTGTATTAGGAAAAGACAAAATCTAATGTATCTTAATAATATTCCTATGTGAGTTCTGAAATCTTTTGTTCAATTTACTTCTGCAGCGTGTTGCCAAGGCGATAAAGGAGAAGGCATGCAATGCCCTTCTTTTGAAGGTATCGTCTAATGATTTTGTTGTTGTTCCTTTGTTTAGGGATTAGGAGGTTAATTATATGATGAACATAGAGGTTGTATCTGATTAAGTATACCAGTTGGGCTGGCAAATATGTGCTGAGAAAAAGGATACAGTAAAATATAGTGTAGGAGGAGGAATTCAAGAACTGTAATTATTCTGCATCCTATCTCATAGTAGAGTGGTATAATACAACTAAACTCAGGCTCAGACTTCACAGGCATAGCACCAGACTTGAATCCCTGGCCTGAATAGCTTTTCTTTTCTCTCTTTAATTTTTTTTTTTAATGTAACATTGTGTCAGCTTCTTTCTTCATGTGGATATTCCATAGTTTTCTTGATGGCATGTAAGATTCTTAGAATTGGGAGGTATCCCCTCGCGAAACATAATTTTATTCTATTGCATGGCTGTTTAGGTGAATCAAATAGGATCTGTTACTGAGAGTATTGAAGCTGTCAAAATGTCTAAGCATGCTGGCTGGGGAGTGATGGCTAGCCACCGGAGGTATGCTTTTAGCTTGTGCACAATTTTCAATAGCATCGGTAGGTAGTTCTCACTCATCTTTTCTTGTTTTAGTGGTGAGACAGAAGATACTTTTATTGCTGATCTCTCGGTTGGTTTAGCCACGGTATGTTACACTCGTTGTCATCTAGTTGTCATAGAACCTGATGATTTTTGTAGAAACATTGTTTGTTATCCAACAAGTCTATGTTGTTTGAGAGATCATGATTCTTAAACAGGGCCAAATCAAGACTGGAGCTCCATGCCGCTCTGAGCGCCTTGCTAAGTATAACCAGGTACGCGATCACGCCATATTATAATACGAAGACGGCTCTATAGAGCGATTGATGCACCATATTTAAAACATTTCTCTTTGTGCGGTGAATACAGTTGCTGAGGATCGAGGAGGAGCTTGGTGCTGCAGCGGTCTATGCGGGAGCAAAGTTCCGAGCACCTGTGGAACCCTACTAAAACAGAAGAGCCCGATGTTAAACTGCCTAGTTTTGATTTCGGCTTTCCTTTTTAGCAGACTATAAAGTAGATTTGCTTGAGGAATAATTTCTAGTTCTACAGAGTGCAGTGTCTCACCTGCCACTTCATGTTGGTGATAAATTATTCATCTGGAGATGAGTTTGTAACTTAAGATGCAGACCAATGCATGACAAATAAGTGTTTTGCTTTGTACTGAAAATATGCACCAGGAAATATTTTTGTTGCCCTCCTTTCTTTGACAGTTATCAGTAAAACCTTTCCATTTGCCATATCTGCAAAACATATTCTTGTTGTTAACTTATTTGGTATAATGTCTCGTGCGTCGCATGGGGCCTCGTTAATTCATAACATTTGGCAACATGCCCTTTTTAATTCAATCAATCTATTGGTTGGGTTGAATCGGTGGTTCATCTTTTTTTTTTTTTTTTTAACCCTTCCGACCAACCTGTTCGATGACCAAATGGTTTCCATGTGAGACATTTCGATGATCTGCCACCAACTTCTCACTTCCATTATTGGGGGGGGGGGGGGGACAGAGGAGCAACGAGGCACGACGATCCTACTCCGTCTGTGTCACCCATGGGGCTACCATCCAAATCATTATGTTGATAAAAGATGCAGAATCCATGACAGAGTAGATGTGTCCTGATGAGCTCCTTCTTTACCACCAATCGGTGATGGTAGTAGTTTGAACCACATTGTTTTGTCCTGCGAAAGATGTGGGAACTATTAAACTTGTGTCTGCAGGACGTCGTTTTAAAATTATTTTGACTGAGCCGGGATCTGGTGTGACTCTTTGGTTATGTTTCCCGAGGCAATCACTTCCATCTTTACCACCTTACATCTGTCCAAGAGACATTAAATTTTGCCTGCCACCTTCATTCAATATCGATTATTAGAAGACCACAGGATTTACTATATTGCGATATTTATTAATTATTAACACATTACATCTACTTACCTCCATTAGATTGATATTTATTAATTATTAATCAAATCCGTGATTGATTTTTTCAAATCATAGATTGATTGAGGATTTAGCAAAGCATAGATGTTATTCTATGTGTCAATATTATGATCTTTTATTATATTATTTGAACGATTAAATACATATTAAATATAAAATTCTCATTAATAATCATTATTTTTAGTGAATCCAATCTTACTTTAAGTATGTCCAGGTGCCAATACAGGGGTAGGTAGAATTATTTTTTGTCACATATTTATAATAATAATAATAATTGTTATTTTTGTCACTTTGCGAATCCCCGGCTTCTTAGCCTCTCCCTATAAATCACAGTAAGAGTTGGTCACCACCATAACAGCAGCTGCTTTAGAACAAGCCTCCATTGCCTCTCCTCCGCCGCTCTTGTAAACTTGGCTTCTGTTGCTATGCTGCCGTTTACGAGCGTCGGCGAGGCGGAGACGGCCCTGGGGAGGAACCTGACAGTGGCGGAGGCGGTCTGGTTCCAGTACTCCGCCGGCATGCATGACTTCTGGCTCTACGCCCACAACATCGTCTTCCTCCTCCTGGTCTACAGTGTCGCGCCGCTCCCCGTCGCCTTGGCGGAGCTGAAGCGCCCCAAGGCCATCCACAAGTACAAGCTCCAGCCCAAGGTCCACGTCCCCGTCGCCGACGTCCTCAAGTGCTACAAGAACGTCGTCAAGACCTTCCTCTTCGCCGTCGGCCCTCTCCAGCTCGTCTCCTTTCCCACCATCAAGGTATCCCTGACGACAACATTCTCGCTGCAACAACACATGCTTTCATACATACATACCTTCATTGTACATATAGCATTGTCTGTAGCTTATGTACTGAATGATTGGTATTTGGTGGTGTTACCTATCCCTTCCAAGAACCCCCGGCGTCTAGTACACGTCGATAATTGATGTGACATGATGCATCAGGAGATGCGAGTATAGATCGAGTTACCCAAGAAAAATGGAATCTTTGGGGTTGTGTGTTCCCCACTTCGACTCCACAAAGGGATTGACCTTTTGTGTCCAAAACTGTTGTCACATTGCATTGTTTTTGTCTGAATAGTAGTACCACAATAGATTTGCACAGCGCACGGGCGATGTAGAGATGGATCGTATGACTCGTTTCTTCTTCTGTTTGCAGTGGGTGGGGATCCGGACGGGGCTGCCGCTGCCGTCGTTGTGGGAGGCAGCGGCGCAGCTGGCCGTGTACTTCGTGGTGGAGGACTACTTCAACTACTGGCTCCACCGGGCGTTGCACAGCCGGTGGGGTTACGATCACATCCACCGGGTGCACCACGAGTTCACGGCGCCGGTGGGCTTCGCCGCCCCCTACGCCCACTGGGCGGAGGTGCTCATCCTCGGCTTCCCTGCCTTCCTCGGCCCCGCCATCGCTCCCTGCCACATCCTCGTCTTCTGGCTCTGGTTCGTCCTCCGCCACGTCGAGGCCATCGAGACGCACTGCGGGTACGACCGCCTCTCCCTCATCCATCATCCTCTTCCCATTGTGATGCATAACGCTGCAAGTTAGATATGGTCGCGTCGTTACATGATCCAGCGATACACTCTGCTGATTGCAGCAGGAGAAGGCTTGGACTGAGACCACAGGTTTCGGGATCTTTTGCTCCTCCTGATCTGTGATGCATGCGTGTTCACGTGGCGTCTTAATACCACCCAACCAGCTTGCCTTACCTACCCACCTTCGTATCAATATTTAAATCATGTCCTCAACTCGATCGTGTAATCATTCAAACCCTCCCATCCCATCGCATGATTCTTATGACAAATATTTTAATTACTCCATCGACATCACCAAATATTAAATTAGTCTGACATGTGATAGATACTAAATGCAAGTCTATGATGAAAACATTATATTTGATACGTCAGACTAAACACTGAGCAAAATAAAAGGATGTCTCCAGCACAAAACTTAGACCGTCACATCACAAGTGGTGTTTAGATTAGATTGCCAAAAGTCCCAAAATGCTTATACTACTAGCAACATATGAAATAAGTTTTCTACGTCAAGCCTAGGTGTGACATTAATTAATTTTAATAGGCTAATTATATATTATTCTCTGTAATTAATTATCTTTATTATCTCATTTCTTATATTTTTAAAAGTTATATTGAATTATTATACTTATAAAATTAAATATTTAACTTTATTTCCTGCTCTCAGGTCGTCGACTTCGCCTTATAAAAATATTGCACGTGTTATCACGTGTGAAAAATAATACTAAAATAAAGTTAAAAAGATAATTTTATAGTATTATTATTATCGATATTAATTTTTTCTTATATAACTTCTGTAAAAGCATAGTCAAGAAATCAACAATGAGTTCGTGAAAGATCATAGCTAACAAAACATTTCTATATTTGATGATTTCTTTTCCTTTAGATGATAAAAATAATATTATAAAATTATGTGTATTTTAGTGTCATTTTTGCACGTGATAGCACGTTCGTTAGCAGAGTTGACTGCATGAAAAAAAAAGGTTTAATATTTTATTTTTGTAAGTATAAAAAATTAATATATTTTTTTTTAAAAAAAATACAAAGATGGTTATTTAAAAAAAAAATTCGCACATGGTGTTGAGGTAGATAGATGATGTGATTGGACGGTGGTTAGAACTTGTGGCTTCTTCTTTGCCCTCTGCACTTTAGATGCAATGAGGACTCCAAACTGGATCTGTGTTGCATCACTTCCGAGGACTCTCCACGTTTCATGCGTGCATCATCTGCCGAGAACAACTTGTGTTTGCATCGATGCATGGGACGACGGAAGAGAAAGAATCACAATGGAGGTGTTGGTTTCTCGAGCAAAACACTTGATGTAGGAGCTTTAAGAGTACAGTTCCAAGACAGTAATCATATGTTATTGCATGGGGATAGAAGCTTTCATTTCTTGCTCTTCATTTTTCCCCTCTCACATGGTGGTGGTGTGTGTGTGTGTGATAGCTACGACTTCCCTCAGACTCCCACCAAATACATCCCATTCTATGGAGGAGCGGAGTACCACGATTACCATCACTATGTTGGAGGGAGAAGTCACAGTAACTTCGCATCGGTGTTCACCTACTGCGACTACATCTATGGAACTGACAAGGTCTGGTAGTCTCATGTAGCCTCTCATTTCACATATGAATCAGTGTTCTAAGACCCACCCTTTTTTTTTTGTTCCTTAATCACTGCAGGGCTACAGATATCAGAAAGGACAAGTCGCGCAGGTATTTAATTCTGCATCTTCTTCTTTTAGCTCTACACTTCATTTGCCATGAATGCTGACATATAGTTAGTTCCCTCTCTTTGACTCATTCTCATGTCATCTTGAGCAGTTGAAGGAGCTGGCCAAGGCAAAGAATCAAAATGGGAAAATGAATGGCATGTGGGAGAAGTATGATTAAGCTGTTGACAGCCTTAATTATGTGGGTTTATGAGTAAGGTTTAAGCTGTAGTCATCATGCTGATAGCATGTTATCCTTTGCATCTGCAGTTGTAAGCTTTCATTACTCCATATTGCAGTATATAATGAATGGGCACTCTAATTACCTTAGCAGTGATGATGTTTGTGGCTGTGGTTGAAACACATCTTGCAAACAGTGCAGCTTCACACAAAGATCAAGGCACCCATTAGCTTCCAAGATCCGGTCTTGCAGTATAGGCACATACATGCCTTGCTGTATGATTATTTCATTGTAAATGACAGCAAAGGAAAAGGAGAGTTGCATCAGCCAATTTAACTTGCAGAAAAAACCGGCACTCACCATGATCAATTCTGAGGTCTCTACTCCCAGCAGCAGGACAATGGAGGAGAAAAATATGGCACCATGAGCTCTTGCAAAAGAACTTTCCACCTGAATGGGAGGAGAAACATCCTGCATGACTGACTAACTAGTATCAGCCAAAGAAAACTCCGTCGCTTTCGATGATAAAAGTTAGAAGGTAGATTTAATTTCAATAGGAGGATGGGGGGTTTGGATCGGGAGTCCCCTCAAGTCCTGATTCCTTCCTTCCATAATACTAGAGTAAGTCCAAGCAGGATTCGTTTCTGTTTAGCCACCAGAGATGCCATAAAGAGGTGGCTATAATGCTCTTAATTAAGATGGCACGTTTGAAGGGCACTCACTGTTTTAGGATGTTTCTTGAAGCTAGAAATCACGAGCACAATCATAATAAATAAAATAAAATAAAAATGTGTTTGAGAGAGTCTGTGTATCATTTGTAGATACGGAAAATTTTTATTTTGGGATAATATGCACAATTTTTTTGACTCTTCTTTGTCAATAAATGGTAATCACTCTTTGCAAAGACCAACTCATTTAGAGTAAAGGACCATACTATTATATTGTTAGGATCTTAATAACACTAAGGAAGGAAGGAGGGTTGAATTGTAAAAGAAAATTTTGATTTGAAAAAGTTCGAATGAGAATATGAATTGAAAATACATTTAACTTGAAAGTCTAAGTAAGGGTAGTGAGTAAAGTAAATTTGTAAGCAATAACAATTAAAAGCAAGAAAGAATATAGATGCAAATCGATTTATAGTGGTTTGATCGTTTCGACCTATGTTCACTCCTGATTCATCTTCTCTTGAGGTCATCAGCTTTCACTACCAATCTTTTTTCCGTCGAGTGAAGATCAACTACCCTTGTTACAATCTTTTCTCCTTTTACCAAGCTTAGGAGAGAATATTTACAAACTCTTTCACACACGACCTCACATCTCCTTAGAATAACCGTTAAACTTAAGGAGAAAAAGACTTAAATACTATCAAGAGTTTTTGCTCTTTTCATCCTTTATTTCACACTTTAACCTCGAGAATTCTTTCTCTTTTTACCCTTTTTTTTTCATACTTATTCGTTGCTTCAACAAATAAGAATTAGTAGGGTATTTATAGACCTCCAATAGCTTCAGAATTGAAACCAAAATTTTAAATCCTTGAGTTTTGGGGTATTGGTGGTACCACCATCGGCACTAGGTGGCACTATAGTCGAACAAACCTCAGGAATCTAGGCTATGGTGGTACTATCGTCGATCTGGACAGTACCACCACTGACAGGTGACAGTACCACTGTCAGAATGCTCGGAAAAGCACAAACAGTGCTTTCTGATAGTCTAGGTGATACACCGTTTGGTACAACCTCTCAGGTCAACTCCAAGTCACCAAATTAGCTTTTCATCAGGCCCAATTCAACCTTAATTCAAGACTACTTAGCTAATAATCAAGTTGGCATAGTTTTAACTAAATACTTGCTTAATTAGACTCTAAACAACCATAATCAAGACATAACCACTCAATCACATATCTAGCATAATCATAAAGCAATCAACATGTTGTCTAGTATTCCGACATACCATCTGATCATCCGACACTTCGTCTGAACCTCCGACGCATCATCCTTTCGTTCAACGTATTGCTCGATTTATCGGCATGTTTACTTTCCATAACATCTGATCTTTGACGTAATGCCCAATCCTTTTGGTCTGATGCCTAAACTCATGGCACGAAATTCATCCTTGACACGTCAACCAATCTTTCGGTCTGATATCCAATATCTGATATGATACTCCTCTAGCCTAACGTATGATTCTCCTACTTCGAAAATTTACCATGTGATTGTTTGTGTTTGTGATCAAAGTTTTTCCTCATCAATTATCTTGAAAACATATTAATTCATAAAATTTGATTTCATCATCAAATTTAACAAAGATTTAATAGAGATATAAAAAGTCAAGTAACTAGGTTAGCGGGATAACAAAGATTGATCATTTAGAAATTGATAGATTGGAGATCCATGAGTCATTAATTGTAGAGATGGTAGTCCATCGTCGATGATTTTTTCTAAGAACGATGTGTAAGTTAACGGAGAGGGTAGATGAATTAATTAAATACCCTTGATTCAAAAAGGTCGGATGTTTTCATATTTAGAGGCTAATACTTGAACCCAATGCCTTTGATTCAAAAAGGTCAGTGGGTAATAATTAAATTTTTTTCGATCGTTTGGAGGTTATGAATGTCAAACCCTCCTTTGGCTTTTGAAGAGATAATTCTATCCTAGCTAATGAGGTTAATCTTTTTTTTTTAATTAATGTTCCATAAAAACCCTCTATAGATTTCCAAGACGTGATTAAGAATTTGGTTAGAGATCTTCATATTCATTAGAAGAGGAATTGTAGAAGGATTGAGGATCGAGTTGATTAAAATAATTTTATAAGCGTGAGTAACAAGACCTTTTGCCTTTTGCCTATATAAATAAATATATATATATATATATATATATATATATATATATATATATATATATATATATATATATATATATCCTTTTCAAACTTGATAAAGTGTAGTATAATCTTGTTTATTAATTTTTTATGTAAAAGATAAATAATAAAAATGAAATTTGATCTCTGGACCTTACTAACTAGTATCTTCATTCATATGATGAAATTTTAAATCCTCAATTTTCTTTAAGAGGTCTACCAAATCGAGAGATGAAATTAATTCATTAAGTATCATTACATCATAATATATATCGAATTGACTTTGGGATTAATAGAGAGGAATCATATATATAGTTCTTTGTGCTCAAATTGGTTGGCATCTATAAAGCACCAACGTATCCATGTTAAACAAGTGTTGATATGAATACGAAATCGCTGAGACGTATCAAACACTTGTTATTTATTTATTTATTTTGCGTGCGGTGGAGGCGTGAGATCTTAGGAAATCTGCTTCGTCGACGAAGTTTTGGAGGATTTCATGCCTATTACGAACATTATCGTCGACATCAAATCTCGACCACCTGTCATCGCGCGCCATCGGCGACCTCACCGACGTGGACCGTGGAAAGAGGCTTTTTCCCCGGCCTAAGTGGCCGAGCCCACCTGCGTCCGCCGTCCACCAGTCCACCACGACCCGTCGCGCGCCCGACGACCTCACCAGCGAAGCCTTCTTCCTCACCGGTGTGGAGTCGTGGACTATGGAAGAGGCTCTATGCCGAGCCCACCTATGTCCACCATGACCCGTCAAACGCCCTCGGGTCCGCGACATCCGGCGTCAGCCAACCAGACCACCGGTCCTCCCCCGTCGCGCGCCTTCTTCCTCACCGGCGTGGAAGAGGCTCTGCCCCACACCCACCTGCGTCCGTTAGACCATCACGACCCGTCGCGCGACCCCCTCGAGCCCTCGGCGAGCGACCTCATCAGCGCAGCGTTCCTCACCTACTGCTGCGTCGCCGCCTTCAACCTTGTAAGATTTCTATTTGATATCTGGTTTTGGTCAATCAGATTTCCCGTTTCCGTAGGTCTCGTCCTGCTTCCCATGTTGAATCGTTTATTAGCGTCAGTTCATCTCATAAATAAGGAGCTAGAGACTTAAAAGAGGATTTACCTACAGGACTTAGAGACTAAAAGAGGATTTATCTACGATATTAGCGTCAGTGCAGTTAACGATGGTTCATCTTTATCCTCGTCTTCGATTGCTAAGGGTAAACATTGTTATACATGAATATCAAGGTCGAAATGTCGTTATTCGCATACACATGAATCGTTTAAGGATTCTTCATTAGTGCTCGAGGGATGTGCAAGCTCTTCGAGATGTCGATCGGTAGGTCAGAAATTTAGGCGATCACCTCATGCTAGGGTCGGCTTCTGATCCTTAACAGAGTCGCTACCGTCCAGGGTCTGCTGCAGTGTTCCCGGGGGGAGGGGGGCGGGAGGTTGCTTGTCCTTGATCGAGGGACCTCGTTCGATCGATCGGCCACTGAGGACTGAGTTTCCCTCTTTTGTGAGAGTGTCCTTCCATTCCTCAATTGATTCTTTAGTCATTGATTCCTGCATTAGGGCCATGGTCGGGGATGTGTCGCCCCGACGTGACCTCTTCGATGGTTAAGTTAGCCATGAATATTGTCTTTTTTTTTTCTGTATGTAAGAAGGACCCCTTGGCGTTATTGTATGAGTACCTTTTATACTACTTGGGGAGACAGAAATCGTACAAAAGAAGTTAATGCACATGAGTGATAGGTCCACGTCGTATGCTAGTCGGTGGCTAAACCCTCGACCTGTCTACCTATTCTCGTTGTGGTCGTTGGTTGCCTTTATTGTATATTTGTAGTAGGCGTGATCTTTCCCTCGGCCGTTGCCTAAGTTGAAATAGGTCATACTATGTAGGGAACGTATGGAAGATAACCTTGTGGGGGAGATTGGTGATGCAGTCTGGACCTAGCCCCCTTGAGCGGTGGTCTGGAGCAGTGCTCCTTCCTGAGACCTTAATCCGAGATGAATCAGTAGTGTCTACGTGATTTTTTGAAAGGTGACACAGAAGTATACGTTTGATGACCAAAATGTGTCCTGTTATTCTTTCCCCTCCCAAGAGAGTTACGCCTTGAGAGAATTGAGGGCGCGACTCTTGGTTGCAATTTTCGCTTGATCATCGATTTTGTCCTATGAGTCCTAGTTTTTGGTGCCGAGACTGAGAGTCAGCATGAACCCGTCAAATGGGGGTCGGCACAGACGGGTCAAGCCGAGAGTCGGTATGGCTGGCCAAACTGATAGTCGGTAGGACTGTGTGTTTGTAATCGAGGACTTTTGTCTTGTGTAGATAGTCCCTCGGAGGCTTATTCGAAACTAATTTTTTTTTCGGAGTCGTCTGAGGTTAGAGATCGATTGGGGACTGGAAGCTCGAGAGCCCTTTGTTTCCGTATGGTGAGAGTCTTTTGAGAGCTGGGTAGCTTTTGAGAATTTGTTCGGGGCTATGACTCATTTGTTCGGTACTGAAATACCTCCGTTTGAGACTAGAAGCCCATTAGCTCGGGGGCTTGGAAGCTCGAGAACCTGTTCGGGATTGGGAGCCCTTTGTGAGCTCGGAATCTCTTTGTTCGGGTGCTCGAAAGCTCTTTATAACCTATTCGGGGCTGGACTGAAAGCCTTGTGTTCGGGACTGAGAGCCCTTTGGGAGCTCAGAAGCTCTTTGTTTGGGAGCTCGAAAGCTCTTTTAGAACCTATTCGGGACTGAAAGCCCCGTGTTGGGATTGAAAGCCCTTTGGGAGCTTGGAAGCTCTTTGTTCGGGAGCTCGAAAGCTCTTTAGAACCTGTTTGGGACTGAAAGCTATGTGTTCGGGACTATAAGCCCTTTGGGAGCTCGAAAGCTCTTTTAAAACATGTTTGGGACTGAAAGTCCCGTGTTCGAGACTGAAAGCCCTTTAGGAGCTCGAAAGCTCTTTGTTTGGGAGCTCGGAAGCTCTTAGAACCTATTTGGGACTGAAAACCCCATGTTTGAGACTGAAAGCCCTTTGGGAGCTCAGAAGCTCTTAGTTCGGGTGCTCGGAAGCTCTTTAGAACTTGTTTGGGACTGAAAGCCCTGTGTTCGAGACTAAAAGCTCTTTGGAAGTTCGGAAGCTCTTTGTTCGGGAGCTCGGAAGCTCTTTAAAATATGTTCAGGACTGAAAGCTCTTTGGGAGCTTGGAAGCTCTTTGTTCGAGAGCTCAAAAGCTCTTTATAACTTGTAGGGACTAAAAGCCCTGTGTTCAGGACTGAGAGTCCTTTGGGAGCTCAGAAGCTCTTTGTTCGGGAACTTAGAAGATCTTTAGAACTTTTTCGAGACTGAAAGTCCTATGTTCGAGATTGAAAGCCTTTTGGGAGCTCGGAAGCTCTTTGTTCAGGAGGTCAGAAGCTCTTTAGAACTTGTTCGGGACTGACAGCCTTGTGTCCATGACTAAAATGCCTTTGTTCAGGGTTGAGAGCCCTTTGGGAGCTTGGAAACTCTTTGCTCGGGAGCTCAAAAACTCTTTTAGAACATATTTAGGATTGAAAGCCGTATATTCGAGATTGAAAGCCCTTTGGGAGCTTAGAAGCTCTTTGTTCAGGAGCTCGGAAGCTCTTTAGAACCTGTTCAGGATTGAAAGCCATGTTTTCAAGACTAAAAGCCTTTTGGGAGCTCGGAAGCTCTTTGTTCGGGAGCTTGAAAGCTCTTTAGAACTTGTTCGGGACTGAAGGCCCTTTGGGAGCTTGAAAGCTCTTTAGAACATGTTTGGAATTGAAATCCTTGTGTTCGAGACCGAGAGCCATTTGAGAGCTCGGAAGTTTTTTGCTTGGGAGCTCTTTTAGAACCTGTTCAGGACTAAGAGTCCTCTAAGAGCTCGAAAGCTCTTTGTTCGGGAGCTCGAAAGCTCTTTAGAACCTATTCAGGACTGAAAGCCCTTGAGGTCGGTCGGGCTCACGCTTGAGCAACGTTTGTAACAGGGGCTGAAAGTCCAGTGAAGGGGCTAAAAGCCTTTGAGGTCGGTCCAGCTCACACCCGAGCGATGTTTGTAACAGGGGCTAAAAGCCCTTATTAAGTTAAAGGTATTCCTTGATTGGATGTTGAAGAATTGAGGACTCGAGGTAATCTATGACGTTTCATAGTAACGAGAGCTTGAGTTGTCGTGTTGCAATTGGTGGCTTGGGTGGTTTGCTTCCTCCTTAAGCAATCTTTTTCCCTAACTTTCGCCTATTAATTATAGATCTTTCTGAGATTTCTGAAGTGTCACTTCATAACTGTCTTCGGTGATCGAAGAGTTCTTTTGGGATGTCGTGCTAGGAACGCTGGTAGCCGCACTTTGAGTCGATCTTTATAAAGGGGGTGGTGGGGCTTACTGTTTCGTCGGTATCTCCATGTTCTTGTCTCCTCTCTTTGATTTTCTTACGCGTCCTTCTTGCGGTATTTTGGTCCTTTGCTCCACCGAAGAGGTTCGCTCGACACCCTCAAGGTGACTCGTGGGGCGCTTCCAACGAGACCTTGGTCATGGTAAGGCTAATTGGGCATTTTTCTTTTTTGCTTGCTAGTTCTTAATTGAGGGATCTTATTTGCAGCATCTTCTTTTACCATGGGGCTTGAGGCGGGGGCCTTTACCATCTTGGTCATGGTAAGTTGTATGCAGAGGCGACCCTCCTCCCTTCTATTTTGAGTGGGCCCCGATCGACGGTTTTTGTCTACAAAATCTTATTTTAACTCGCCTTTTGCCCCCTGGTCATGGGGTTTCAAGAAGTTTTTTCGATCGCCCTTGTGGCTATCGGCGCTCACCCTAGTGCAACAGCCAGATGGAGGTCTGGGTTTTAAAGCTTGATCTGGAGGGGGCCCTGGAGAGGGATGGGGAGGCAGAGGACCTCCCTTTGTCCAGAGAGGACCGACTGACCAAAGGCGGGGGTTCGCTCCTCCGCTCTCTCGTAAGCGACCTCGACACGTGTGGGCATCAGCCATCCATCGTCAGAGATCGGCAAGCCCTGAATCTAACCGAGAGGGGTACATTAGTGCTTTGCTGTCGGGCAACAGCTTAAATAGTATTCCCCCTTTCACTGGAGTTGATAGTTCCTTTTTATCACATGCAAAAATCTTTGTAGTACGCTTGATTTATTATAAGCAGTCTAATCCAGACTTTCCTAGCCAATAAAAGCATATCATTCTCTTCAATTTTCGTGTGTGGATGTTTGAAGATGAGTGTGTCATGTTTATGCTGGAGTCTTGGCTCTTCTGGACAATATTTCTACTCGCAAGAAAGAGGACGAGGTATGGCCCCTCGAACCCGGAGTATGGGTATGCACGTAAGCGACCCGACCCGAGTATTCTCCCGGGTCCGTATGTGGTGTTGTGCGCTCAAGTGACACATGCCCTCCTTCTAGCGTTAAAGAATGTTATACATTTCATGTACTTTGGTCGAAGTGTTGCCTCGGCCTGGTCCTGCCCATGTACACATGAGCACTAGGGTCGCGGTCGGGGATGTACCACCCCGACGCGACCCCTCCGATGGTCAAGTTAGTCATGAATCACTCTGTGTTATTTGTCTTTTTTGTGTATGTAAGAAGGAACCCCCTGGTGTTGTTGCTTAGGTACCTTTTATACTACGAACCCCCTTGTGTGGTGGTTCGTAGTAGTGCTCCTTATCAAAATTTTAATATGAGTCGAATTAATAATGTCTATGCGGTTTTTTGAAAGATAACGCAAAGGTATATTTGGATAATTAAAATATGTCATATCAAAAGCTAAAGATATCTTTATTGGAAGGCGAGAGTATGGTTCTGATCTGGATGAATTGGATAGCTAAGAGTGAGAGCTTAGAGCAGCACTTGTACTTAAGTGTTGAATAAGGCCTATCTATCAAGATGAACATTTGGCATCAAAAGAGATTAGTCATTCTTTTACGTGTGGAATGTGTACTCCACTCTCCTTATTTGGATGACACAAATTGTAGAATGATATATCCCGACATGTTACGGACCTTTCGGACCATACATTAAGATTTCTTTAGTATGCCTGCCATGATGACATCCTTGTATGAAGCCCATCTCCATCTAAGAAAAGAAGGCCCTTCCTACGCTATGGCTAGTGTAGGAAATTACAGCATCCACATAAAAATAAGAAAAAAAAATTTAGTCACTTACTAGGGGAAAATGTTTGGTCAATGCATTCGAGTGTTCAAATCAAATCATAAAGGATCAAACTAAATCAAATTATATTTTTAGTTCGGTTCGATTAGAGTAAGATAATTCGAATGAAAATCGATTTAGATCTACCTAACCTAATCGATTCAAAATCCATTAATTCAATTTAGCTAATCGGTTAAATGATTTATAATTTTAAGTAATTAAAAAATATATTTATTAAATAAATCAATTCAAATCGAATTAAAATCTTAGTTCAATTGGATGACATGATAATATTTATGAAATTGAGCTTAAGTTATTTGTAAAATGAAGCATTTGGATTGATTTAATCAATCAATTTGAAATGGTTAAAGGGTTATGGTGATAAACTTAATCAAATTGATATTTTTAAAATTTAAATTAATATAATTTAATTGAATCAAAGAATAATATACTGGAATAGAACCATCAAAAAATTTTAAAATTAAATCATTAATGAACCAATTCAAATTAAACTGATTCAATTTTTAGTGTGGATTCTGGTTTGAACCTCTCCTAAGGAGGTATTACATATGCTCTTGATATGGTATATCTAGGCCTTCCACTCCGAAGGGCCCCTAAGACGTCACGGCAAAGCCAGCATGGTGTGCCAAGCCAACTCAATGCTGCAAACCCAAGATAAGATAGCCACTTGGGTGGCTCCCTGCATCAACCTCGCCCCCTTAATAAGTATGGGATGGTGCTACCTCGTATCCCGTTGTTCAAGAAGCAAGGAGTAGCGCCAAATAGTTCAGGCGACGTATGCGCTCAAAGTACGAGTCGATCGCCTGAGGTGCTAGCAAGCATTAAACATTTGCATATGTTGATGCCGATAATCATTAAATCATCATATACATCTACCCAATGCTACAAGTATAAGAGTCGCCCGCAAGATTGGCACTGGGGGTCGGACTCTCAACACACACACATGCCACGGTCTTACATTTCTTTCATTTTCTCAGAGCTCTTGATTCGACTAACTTAAGCATGGGAGGCATCGAATCGAGGATCCCTTCGCCCAACTTCGACCTTTGTACAAGGCACTAGCGGCTAGGAGGAGGGAATGACCCTCACCCATGCCTCTAAAGATCAGTTAGGCAATCTCGCAATTAGGTCTCCCTTCAACTCTCTTTCCAGCTCGGAGGTAATGTTGGCAGTCTTGCGCACTTGGATGGGACTAAGCCATGCTGACACCCCGACCACGACATAAAGAATGATAATATTTTTGACTCTAGAAGGAGGGCTAATGTCGCAAGAAAGCTAACAGCCGAGTAACCTCGGTGAACACCCCGAAGATGAAACCCATATGACACAAACAGTCCTCGATCTCAAGGGACATCTTCTTTTCCCCCTTCCCAAGAGAGGAGTGCCCTATCTCAGATCCCGAGTCGATACTGGAGGTTATCCAATAGAGGTGTTCCTTAGCCTCACTTAATAGGTTTTTCAATAGATAAAACCAATATGACACAAACAGTCCTCGGTCTTGCGGGACATCTTGTTGTCTCAATAGAGGTGTTCCTTAACCTCATTCAACAGGTTAAGCTTTGGTCGAAATGAAACAAACTATCATTCCCTTTATTCCTTAAAAGGGCCTTTTCCCCCATAGGCATCATTACCAGTGCCCTAACTAACTCTCTTCCTTGCGTCCCAGGATCCCCCTGCATCCGATCGGCAAGCCTGGGCAGCATATAGATACCTGCAAGCCAAGTGGAGGGTCATTTGGAGGTAGGTGACCCACGCCTGAGCATGTGACTTCTGAGGCCCCACAGGCCATCATGAGCCATCTCGAAACAAACACTTTGTCGTCCAACATAACAAACACTTTCCAAGCTCAACTGTGTCGGGTTAACTGTCATCTGGATGAAGTCCAAAAAGAGTTCCACAAGTCAAAGGAAGAGCACGGGGAAGGTTTCCTCGAGGGATCCCCTTTCGTCCAGGATATCCAAGACAAGCTGATCTCCTCCAACTTTCGCCTCCCGATGCTAGAGGCCTACAACGATAGCTTCAACCTGGCAGAGCACATTGTTGCTTTCTGAGCTCAGATGGCTTTGTACATCATATCCGACCCCCTGATGTGCTGAGCCTTCGCTACCACTATCTGAGGCCCTGGCCGAATGTGGTACAGCCGACTAAGGCCCTTTTCAATCTTGTCCTTCGACCAACTCATAAGAGAATTTGAGCTCAACTTCCTAGCCAGCATCTGGCCCAAGCCATCTGTGGCCACCCTCCTCAGCCTAAGCCAAAAGGATGACGAGTTGCTCTTTCACTTTATCACCCACTTTATCACAGAAATCAGGGCAGTCTCGATGCTTATCTTTCTTTAATCATGCAAGCATCCTTAATAGGGCTACAACCATCCAAGTTCTTCTAGTCGCTGATCGAGTGACCATCGACAATCATACCTGAAATGCTCTAGTGCGCTAACCTATACACAGTCGTCGAGACATTAGTGGCGAGGGAGCAATAGTGACACAAGAGGCCTCATATGGAGAAGTCCCAAGGCCAATCGCCCAAGCCACCAAGGAGACAACTTGACTGGCTAGAACCATCCTACTTGAGGCTGCCGCCATTGCCCCTGAACTCGACCAAGATGAAAATCTTCCTTCATATCAAAGAAAAGGGGCTCCTAAGAATGCCCAACCCCATGAAAACCCTATGAGAGCTTCGGGACTGGGAAAAGGATTGTCATTTCCATCAGGACTACGATCATGACACGGAGGAGGGCCATGACCTCAAGAACCAGATTGAAGAACTCATATGTAAGGGATACCTCAAGCGTTATGTGAAGAGACCTCAAGAGCCTTCACTTTGTTCCAATGGTCCAACAGAAAAGCAAATCGACATCATCATCAAAGAATCGACGTTCGACGAAGATAGTGCATTTAGCCGGAAGGTTTATGCTCAGGCCATCATGGAGAAATGCCCCGAGCAAAAGGATGAACCTGAGATCACTTTTGAGGCAGAGGAGACCGAGTACCCTGACAACGATGACGCCTTAGTGGTCTTAGTCCGTATCACCAATGCTAGAGTCAAGAGGGGGATGGTCGAGACTAGAAGCTCTATCGACATCTTATATTTTGACACCTTCCAGAAGCTCAGACTGATCGTCACCAATTTATTGCCGTTGTCTTCCACCCTCACCGGGTTTACGGGCGATTCCATTACCCCTTTCGAGACGACCATCCTGCCTGTAACTGTCAAACAAGAACAAAGATCCAAGACCATGATGGTCACCTTTATGGGGGTCAACCTCTCATCAGCGTATATTGTCATCCTTAGTCAATCGATTTTCAACAAGTTGAGGGCGATCGTTTCCGCCTAACATCAGGCAATGAAGCTCCCAACTTGAGCATGGATCAAAGAAGTGAGAAATGACCCGTAAGAGTCCAAGCGGCGCTACCTGACTGCTATCACATCGCCCAAGAAGATGAAGCTTGATCTAGATTATTTGACCGCATCGTATGAGAGATTATTTACCTAGGGATATTATATATCCCTATTTTTCTAGATCTAGATAGAGAGGATGAAGAAGGTCAAGTGTCCTCCTCTCTAGCGGTATCCATACAATGGATCACTGTAGCGATACTCCTTCAATCATAATTCCAGGTCTCGTAACTCTTACACAGAGGGAGGGAGGGATGAGAATAGGAGGGGGTGGCCAAAGATGCAGCATATCAACTATGAGCCTCCTCTCCTATTTATAGAGAGCCACCAAAAAACCTAAGGGTCCTGCTTCAGTGGGTATTGGATCTTCATCTAATTATCCACTAACCTTGTATTATTAGATCTATATCCAATAATCTCATTTGGCCTCTAATTGGGCCTCATGTAAGGAGCTCATCAATGTAAGGTCTCATTTAATGAGAATAGGGGCTAACTGGATCTTTATCTAATCTTCTATTAGCTGAAGCATCCACCATATGTGTGTGACCCTCTAGGCCCGATACCGAGCTGGCTATGAGTCGCTCCCATTAGAACACCTTATGATATAGTGAATTTATTATCTCCATAATAATTCACTTGACTCATCGACTATGGACATACTAGGCCACTATGTCAGAGTCCCTAGACGGTACAGGGGGATCAAATCCATCAGACCTATATGTCCATAGTTATTATATATCTATAATCCCTCATCCAACTAATATCCCAGAGACCATATATTGGATATGGTACTGTCAGGCCACATACGAAATCCGTCTGAGTCTCGCTCTAATCAGATTCTCCTGGAGAACTCATTCTCCCTCAATCCGAATGACTATGGCCAGAGATTTGTCTGAGCATGCACATATGAGATATTCCTCTCGCGATGCCGAGAGTGGATAATTCTTTATTGACACTCAATTGCCTTCGTAAGGTTGGCTACAATCCCGATAATCAATTGTACCAGATCTGGAACTTTCCAAACCTATAAGTCTGGCGTCAAGGAAAGAAGTACTCAAATAAGACATCTTTGCTATCTCAAGTCTAAGGACCAAATGCACAATTAGGACTATGGAATCGTTGTATGACATTAGGTATCATTAACCATACAACATTCCATAAGTGGATCAATCAGTGAACTCATTTTCCAATGAGCACCTATATTGTCATGCCCCCCAAATTATATCGCATTCGAGAGGGGTGACATTGTCTTAATCAGAAATACAATATAATTCATCCACAATCCGAACCCAGGATTCAAACTAAATTGAGGATACTAATTAAACATTTTCAAAGATCATTCACATCCATTCAGAAAACTTATGCAGTTTATAAATCTTACACCACATCACTCGATAATCCACAAAACTCAAAGATTAACTTAACCAAAAATATTAACCATACTTGTAAAACCATCAGTCTCAGAGATCTATACAAATGCAAAATCAACCATTTTCCATCACTTCATATGATTGTAAAACTTAACATTCGAAGATTCCACACTGAGAAGTATTATAACCTTTTTACAAGATACATCAGTTTATATTTATCTATAATATTTCATTATACAAAATATTCTTATACAATATCTCCCAATAAGACTTGTCTAAAATCTACATAGCTTTCCACTATCTCAATTCAGTTCTAACTTTTTTTGTAAGCAACAAGTTAACTTGTAAAATTTATATAGCAACAGGGTGAGCATATAGAGCTCAACAAGTGACTAACATATCCAAGACAAAGAATGATAGCTTTCAAATCAAACTTGATATCGAATGACAAAGGCATGGGTGTAAGAATCCATAAAGAGTATCTCGTAGATACATAATCACGAATCATTTTATTCGAAACATACTTTGATCATAACAGTAGAGAAAGAGTAGTTGAAGCATATCATTGGGAATACGAAACATTTCAGAGCGTATAAAGTGTAACATATCAAAAGCTTATGTAATATTTTAGAACATATCACATATGCTTAGGACATTTCAGAACATGTCAATGGCGTGTGAAATATTTCAGAATATATCAATAGCAAATGAAACATTTCAGAAATATAACAATGACATTCGAAACAGTTAGTAGCATATCAAACACATATAAAATGTTTGGGAACATATCAATGGCAAATGAAACATTTCAGAGCATATCAAGGATGCATAAAGAGTTTCATAATATATCAACGGAATGTGAAATGATTCGGAGCATATCAAAGGTGCATAAGACATATTTCGAAGAATATCAATGGTATAGGAATAATCTCAAAGCTTATCAAATGAACAATTAAGGAATAGAAGCTGAATATCATATTAGACATAACATTCATTCATTCTTATTCAAAGCGCAGCAACAAACTCATAAGCAATGCTCTGGATATCGTATCAAAGATATAGATAGTGAAGTGAGACCATAAATAGAATGTAGATCATCCATCGCTGAATGACCACCAAACATAAGTCTCTCACGTCTGGGAGCTCCATCCACCCACATCTAAGTGAAGTCAATGAGGCCGACAAGAGCATAGCTGGCTCTGAACATAATACCCTTTACCATTTTTGGCAAAGGTCCAAAATATCCCACGAACACCAGATTACAAAAGGAATGAGCAATAAAAGTGGCATATATCAAAAGCGTATACGAAACAACGAACATGCATGCGCCTAGACGAAATAATACGAGACAAACGTAAATGTCACATAATTGATTCAGGTATGTAAATTATCTAAGGATAAGAGTATTCAAGATTTTAAACCAATAATGTAAAGTTCAATGGAAGTATGGATTTTAGGTAGAAATCGATTTCCAAAGGAGTGAACAATAATAGGCAAAATCGACAAAGACTAAATTTTGACAGAATTTGAGAGGCACATTTCATAAATTATTTGAATAGGCAATCATGATCTGAATTACTCATGAAAGGTGTCATTAAAAATATAAATCAATCTAGTTTCAAACGAAATAAGTTTCATGCAAATTAAAGGTATCTACAAAGAGTTATTGATGATTTCGCAACCAAAGGTCAGGAGTTATGATCCCTGTTTTATAGAATCTATAAGGTCTAACAAAACAAAAATTTCGATAGTCATTTGAACTCCAAATCTTTCAATCCTAGTATCAAATGAAAGATCTATGAGTCTAGTTTATAATGAATCTAGTGATGTATAAATCAGAGACTCCGATAGAAAGATATAAGCAATATAGTGATGAAAGGTAAGGCGGTACAGACTCTGTTTTATAGATTTCATATACTCAATTGAAACAAACGTTTGGGCTAGCAAATGAACTCCAAATTCTTCAAACTTAGTTTCAAAAGAAAGATATGTGAATCGATTTTTGAAGAAGCTAAGTTTTGTCCAAATAAGAGGTTTGTACTAAAAGTTACAGTAAGAACAAGACAGATAGGTCATAATCTTGATAATATTACAGATTCATACTTAGTGCATCCAACAAAAGATATTTCGGTTTTATCCTAAATTTTTCTCATAATCAAAGTAAGCAAAGATAAATTTCAGTAGAAAATGGATAGAAGATATTATGTAGGATAGGGTTAGAACACTTGCCTATACAAATTTTGATCTCAAAGGTGTAGATTAGATCACAATCTCAAAATTCCCACTTCTTTCATTCTCTTCTTCTTATTCTTCTCCTCCTCAAGTTCACGTTGTAGCCAAAATCTTTTTTTTTTCTCTAATTGTTAATTGTTTAAGCTAACATATGAGTTGATGTGATAAATATTCATGCAATGTGGTTATGTGTCACCTATGCGCATGCACAAGTGGCACTACTTTAAATAATGTGGTGACACATGTCCTCACCATGTTTTCTTTATTTTTTTATTAACTTAATGTGAATCTTTCATAATTTATTTTATATTTTTAAGATTCACATTTAGGTAATGGCAATTAATTTTTAATATAAAATTATTTAATCAAAAAATTAATAAATAAATCCTTAAATTTATAAATGAGTCATCATAAATAATTTAAAATATATCATTATAAATATTTCAGAAATAAGGGATATTACATATACTGTATCCTTAATATCTTTACACAGTGGCTCTGAGACCAGCCACCTCCATCATATGGATGAGTATACAGTAGTACATCGGTCTATTTGGTTATCCTATGACCAGAATTATTTAAGATCTGTGTTTAAAGATGAATCAATCTCATTATTGTGATCTCATCACGATCTGATTCTCATTGCATAGAATCAAGGACATCACAATATATATATATATATATATATACAATATATAATACAATGTGAGAATATACCAATAATAATCATAAGTGAAAAGATTATGCAACGTATCACACGTGCCATCACTCACGTGATTGGCTTGTAGGGCACCTGTAACTAGTATTTATCGCCTTCGAGTGTTCCAAACTTGGATCCGCCTGATACATGCTTGTGACACTCAAAGTATGCGCTATATTAGGCCTGGTACATAGCACAACATACATGATAGACCCTATCACTAAGGCATAAGGTATCATATCCATATCTGCCCTCTCTTCAAGAGTCTTTGGGGACATACTCCTAGAAAGTAATATTTTATGTCTCATCGATATGAGACATCTCTTTGAATTTTTCATATCAAACCTTTTGACAATGAAGTCTATGTATCTATACTAGGACAAGTCAAACATCCTCTTGGATCTATCTCTATATATCTGAATTCTCAAAATATAGGATGCTTCTCCTAAGTCCTTCATAGAGAAATTTCTAGATAGTCATGTCTTAGTTGTGGAGAGCATTCCTAAATAATTCCAAATGATTAAGATGTCATTCACATACAACACCAAGAAGGTGATAACGCTCCCACTTAGCTTCCTATACACACAAGACTCATCTTCGTTCTTAACAAAGTCATAAGATCGGATCGTATCATCAAATCTTATGTTCTAACTTCGAGAAACTTGCTTCAGTCCATAAATGAATCTAAGCAACCTGCACACCTTATCTGGACTCTCTCTGGATATGAATCCCTCTGGTTATATCATATACAACTCCTTCTCGAGATTGTCGCTTACAGAATGATGCTGTATGGTTAATGATAACGAATGTTAGATAGCGATTCCATAGTCCAAGTTGTGTGTTTGGTCCTTATACTTGGGACACCAATGATACATTGTTTGAGTACTCATTTCTTTGACGCTAGACTTATAAATCTAGAGAGTTTCAGATCTAGTACAACCGATTATCGGGATTGATAGCCAACATTACGAAGGTAACTGAGTGTTAATAAAGGATCATCCAGTCTTGATATCATGAGAGAAATATCTCATGTGCTCTTGCTAAAACAAATCCTTGGCCAAGGTCATTCAGATTGAGAAAGAATGAGTTTTTCGACAGAATCTGATTACAGCGAGACTCGAACAAAATTTATATTTGGCATGATAGTACCATAACTAATATACGATCTTTGAGATATTAGATGAATGTGAAACTATAGATACATAGTAACTGAGGATAAACAAGTCCAATGGATTAGATCCCCTGTACAATTTGGGGACTATTGGCGTAGTGGCCTAGTACTTCCATAATCGATGAGTTGAGTGAATTGTTATGTGATAACAATTCACTGAGTTAGAAAGAGTTTTGATGGGTGGAACTCACAACCAGTTCGGTATTGGGCCTAGAGGGTCATACACATATGGTGAATATTTCAGCGAGTAAAGGATTTGATATGAGTTATCTAGTAAGCTCATATTATCATTAGATGAGACCCGACATTGATGGACCCTTTCATGAGGCCTAATTAGAGACCAATTGATATTATTAGATAGAAATCTAATAATCTAAGGGGAGCGGATAATTGGATATAGATCCAATAGCCACTAAGGCAAGATCTATTAGAGTATTTTTGGTGGCTCTTTATAAATTTGAGGTAGGGACTACAAAATAGTGATAGGTTGCACCTTTGGCCGCCCCTCATATTCTCCTCCCTTCATCATCTTCTCAGCCAACTAGCTCTTCCCTACTGCGAGAGGGCAACAAAGAAGATAGTAAATCTTCTTCCATGAGTGCTACGAGAAAGAGTGCAAGAGTTAGGAGTTTTGGGCTACGATTGGAGGAGCATTGCTGTAACTATCCATCATGTGGATATCACTAGAGAGGAAGATATTTGACATTTTTCATTCTCTCCCACTTTATCATCAATAAAAAGATGAAAAAGAAATATATAAACCACTACTTTTCTCTCCCCCTTTGTCATTATAAAATAAAAGAGAAAGATATCATTTATCATGGTACTACTTCTCTTTGTTTACATGAATGTGCCAAAGCTATTTTTTATATCACATGAAGGATATTAATACAAATGAGTCACATGACATAAATTTCACATCATAAACATCAAGATAATGATTCAATAAGGTAAATCTCCCCTTTAATAAAGGAAAGAAAAAATATAGGAGAATAAATAGTAAAAGATCTTGATTTATATAAAATAAATCTCAAGTTATAAATATCGAGAAGTTAAGATAATGATTTATTTGAATAAATCTCCTTCTTAGTCATTAGCGAAAAGAAAGAATCATAGGAGAATGAATACAAAATAAATCTCAAATCATGAATATTGAAAAGTTAAGTGAAAGATCGTGATTCATTAGATAAATCTCCTCTTTAGTAAAAAAGAATTATAGGAAAATAAATAGTAAAAGATTTTGATTCATATAAAATAAATATCAAATTATAAACATTTAGAAGTCAAAATCATGATTTGTTTGAATAAATCTCCTTCTTAATAAATAACAAAAAGAGTCATAAGAGAATAATTAGTAAAAGATCTTGATTCAGAATAATTAAATCTTAAGTTAGGAATATCAAAAAGTCAAGTAAAAAATAATGATTTTTTTAGAAAAAAAACTCTTTAATAAAAAAAGGCATCACACAAGAACAAAGAGATATTAATTCATATATTAAATAAATATTTTTCAAATAAAGAGTGAGTTTGAACATCATTTAATATATCTCCAATAAATAGCTTCTTAGTATGTGCATCTATATACTTCCATTCCTTGAGTAAGGTTTATTTGGAAGTAGATATATCAAAGTTACTTTGAGGTGGTCATTATATTCTCATTCAAATATAATCAAATTTAAAATCATCATCAAAATTATTTTTCTTACCTTCAAAAAATTTATTGAAAATAATATAGATAGATTCCAATAAAATTAAAAAATAACTAAACTTCTTTAGTTCTAATTTTTTAGATTAATTTCATACTTGTATGTCTTAATTTCCTATGCTAAAGCCATGCATCATCGTTTAAAATCAAAAAATAAGTTTCGTAGTATGTCTATGATAGTTCCTTAAAGCAATCCTTTGTCACATAGTTGACTAATGCTTAATGAGTTATGTTTCAATCATCTATTAAATGAGTATTTTTAATCAAAAGATTTGATTTGTTATCAATTTTTCAAATGTCGATAATCTTTCCTTAGTTATTGTCTTTGAAGGTGACATATCCTCCGTTTTGACTAGTGAGCTTTGATAATTGTGTTGGATCTTCGATAATATGTCTTGAGCATCTATTAAGATATTATATTTTGCTCATAGCTCTTAATAGAGACATACATATAAGAAAGAGGGGTTTGCTTTATATACCCATTTAACTTTGGGTCCTTCATAGTTAGATCTACCTTTCTTGACTTTTGGCATCAAATCATTTATTTTTCTTTTAGGAACCCAAACTAATTTATGAGAGCTATATTTTTTAAAAGAGTAAGTATGAACATAATGATCAAATCTTCCACAAAAATTATATTTATTTTTGGGGAGAATATGTAGTGTAGATCCTTTATAAATTTTGTTTGCTTTTAATGAGTGTTACTACTTGCAAAGCTGATTCCTTCCTTTATATATACGCAATCTCAGTTAGCAAGAATTATGTTTAATGATTTATTTTTAATTTTAATTTTTTTCTAAAATTTATTATAATAAGATATATATTTTTTAAAGTGAATCTAACGCTTCACATTTAGAGCAAGGAGAAGGAGTACAAGATGTTGATGTTTCATACAAAATTTTAAATTTACTAGTTAGTAATGCATGATATCTTTTTAGTAACTTATATTTCTTATCAATATTTTTTTAGTTTCTCATATAAATCATGAAATACATCAAATAATTCATCATAAGATAGGGATGTTACAGAAGAATCACGTACCTCATCATTGGAGGCCATCAATGCATAATTTGCCACTTCGTCTTTATTGATTTACTCTTCATCCTATAATGCACTTGATTTATCTCATGTTGTCTTTAATGCTTTCTTCTTCTGTTGGGTTGGCAACTTATTCTTTAGTTGTGGACACTCATTTTTGAAGTGTCATAGCTTCTTGCATTCATAACATATTATAGTATCTGTTTTATGTTCAATTTTATTCTTATATGTTATGTTCCTTTTCATGAACCTTTTAAGTTTTCTTGTAAGGAGTTCTATGTCGTCATCATCATCACTTGAGCTTTCGCTCGAGTAGTCTTCTTTGGTTCTCATTATAATATCATTCCTATTTTTTAGAAGGTTTTTCTCTTATTCATCATGTGTTTTGTAAGTCATTTCATAGGTCATTAAAGATCCTATGAGTTCTTCAAGAGAAAAATTGTTCAAGTCATTTGCTTCTTGGATAACCATTACTTTTGGGTCCCAACTTTTTGAAAGAGATATGAATATTTTATTTACCAATTAAAGGTTAGTATAATATTTATAAAGAGCTTTTAAACCATTGACAATATCCGTAAAACGGGTGTACATGTTAACAATGGTTTCACTTGGCTTCATTTTAAATAGTTCATAACTATATACCAAAAGATTAATTTTTTATTCTTTTACTCTACTTATACCTTCGTGAATAACTTAAAGTGTGTGCCAAATATTATATATAGTGTCACAAGTGAAACATGATTTAACTCATTTTTGTCTGAAGTACAAAATAAAGTATTTATAGCTTTAGCGTTTAAGTAAAATATTTTCTTTTCAAAATCATTCCATTCATTCATTGAATTAGAAGATTTTTGAAAATCACATTCAACGACGTTCCACAAATCAAAATCTATAGAAATCAAGACAATTATTATTCATGTTTTTCAATAAGTATAGTCCAACCCATTGAATGTCGGAGGACGAGCGAGAGAGTGACCCTCGTGATTGTTAGAATAAGTTATTAAAACTTATTTGGGTGTTAATCCAAATTAGAGAACTTGGTTCTGATATCAACGTAATTTGACTTTAAATGACTACAATCAAGACCTAACTACTTTAATTATATATCTAACATAATCACGAAGCAATCAATACGTTGTCTAGCATTTCGACATGTCATCTAATCATCTAGCATTTCATCCGAACCTTCGACGCATTATCCTTTCCTTCAGTGTATCACCCGATCTATCGACATGTTGACTTCTCACAACATTCGATCTTTTGGCGCAATACCTGATCTTTCCGGCTTGATGCCCGAACTTATGACATAAAGTCCATCCTTTGGCATGTCGACTAATCCTCTGGCCTAATGTCCAATCTCTAATATGATACTCCTCTGACCTAATGTCTGATTTTTCAACTTTAATAATTTACCTTGTAATGGTTCATGTTTGTGATCAAAATCTTTCCTGTGCCATTTATCTTAAAAATATATTATTCGATAAATTCATTAATTGATTTCATTATCAAAATCTGGGATTAATAATTACTACAAAGTTATGCCATTCGGCTTGAAGAATTCTGATGCGACGTACCAAAGGATGGAGAACTGGATGTTCAAATATTAAGTCAAGAAGAATGTGAAAGTATATGTCAACAATATGATCATGAAGAGCAAAGTTGCTGAGACTTACTTGAGAGATCTCGCTAAGACATTTCGAACCCTAAGAAGGTTCAGAATATGCCTCAAGTTCGTCAAGTGCGCCTTCGGGGTTGGCTCGGGCAAGTTCATTGGCTTCATCATTCACCAGAGGAGAATATATGTGAATCTTGAGAAGATTTGTGCTATAACCAAGATGCAACCTTCTCGGATAGTCAAGGAGACATAGCGACTCACTAGAAGGTTAGCCGCCACCAACCGATTTTTATCTCAGTTAAGAGCCAAATGCCTCCCCTTCTTTCGCGCGTTAAAACACACCAAAGATTTCTAATGGAACTTTGAATGTCACAAACTTTTAAGAAGTTGAAGGAACTATTGAATCTCAGATTTTGATGATAAAATCAATTGATGAGTATTTGTCTAACATACGTGTGTTAGAGGAAGTATTGCAGGTCTAACTATGATGAAAGAATTGAGTTACTGCCAGATGATGGGCCAAGATCAAGCTTAGGCATCGGACTAGGGTTTGGAAAATGCAGTGAGACCTCGCTGGGAGTTCGCTAGGAGATTCGCCGAAGGGATCGGGAAGCTCGCCGGGAATACGCTGAGGGATCACCAAAAGAAGACCATAAGACTCGTCATAAGAATACCGGAAGCTGCCAGATTGGCGGGTGTTATGTCTTGGTTTAGCTTGTTGGTCATTAAGAGATAATCATTGAGTCATAGTTAGGGTTTGAGTGCTAATTGAGTTGGATTTGGAAGAAATCCAAATCAACTCAATGAGGCAACCGAGTCCATTATGGGGTTTGATTGAGCTCAGGTTGAGCTCAATTAGTTGACCAAAGAATTGGTCAATATTAGGTTCAAGTCAGAATACGAAAAGTGGAGGGAACCACTTTTTCAAAAATTTAACGGCTGAACCGTCGGTGAGCGGTGGTACACACTTTTTCAAAAATTTTGATGGTTAAACCGCTAGTAAGCGGTGTGTGTACTGCCACCACCCAGGTTTTCGGGCAGTTGACGATGGTTAAACTACCCAGGACCGATGGGTAAACTGCTCGTACTAGGTTTTCAGACGGCTGCACCATCGATGCCGATGGGTAAACCACCCGAATTTTTTGGATACATTTGATTTTTGGCTCCAAATTCTGAAGCAATTTTGGGCCTATAAATACTTCAAATTTTCTTGCATTCCATACAATAATTTTTGGGAGTATATTATGTGAATTGTAAGAAAAAGAAAAAGGGAAGGGAGAGAGCTTAGAGTTAGAAAAATTCTTGAAGTCTTCCTTGTAAGATCAAATGTAAGGATTTGGTCTTCACCCAAAGAATGTCGGTAGTGGACGCCAGAGTGCCTCAAGGAGGAGGACTCGGGAGTGGATGTAGGTCGATTAGTGCCGAACCACTATAAAACTGTGAATCCCTTTTTGCTTACCTTGCTTATTACTTTTGTATTAACGCTTCCAATTTTATTTACGTTTTGAAAGCAAGGTTTCAAAATCAAGAACTTCACTTACAACATTGCCTATCTCCTTATTCGGATTTGCTTGTTCTTTTTTGAGTCGTCTTCAAGCAAGAAGCTTAGTATTTCTCTATAAGATTAAATTGCTTTACTTGAACTAAAAGTTTCAGATTTTTCTTTCTTGCTTCAAGCAAAAAGTTTAAAGTTAACACGAGAATTTACTCTTGCACTAATTCACCCCCCTCCTATTAGTGTCAATTGATCTAACAGTTGGTATCAGAGCAAGGTAGTTACTCATTGGATTAACACCCACTTGAGTAAATAACTTGTTTTGGCATAAATGAGGGGCATTATATCTCACGTCCTCCCATGGTTAATGGGACGGATTACACATATTGAAAGACAAGGATGCATATTTTTTTTATCTCTTTGGACCTTGATTTATGAAATATTGTTGAGAATGGATTTGAAAAATCTTCCAATCTAATGAATTAGTGGAATGATTTGAAAGTAAGAGTTTTTCCTTGAATGCAAAGGCTATGAATGCCTTGTTTTGTGCTCTCAACAAGAATGAGTTTAATCATGTTTCCATTTGTGAATCAGCTTTTGATATTTAGCACACACTAGAAATCGCACAGGAGGGGCGGCCTAGTAGAGTAAAAGAATCTAAAATTAACATTTTAGTTCATAACTATGAGTTATTTCAAATGAAAACAAATGAGTCCATTGGAGACGTACACCGGTTTCACGTATGTCGTCAATGACCTTAAAGCACTTGGAAAATATTTTTCAAATTTTGAACTTGTGAGTAAAATTTTAAGATATTTACCTAAAAATTGGGATCATAAAGTAACCACTATTCAAGAGGTCCAAGATTTAAATAACTTATCTCTTAAAGAACTCATTGGTGTTAGGATCAATTGACACTAAGAGGGGGGTGAATTAGTGCAAGAGTAAATTAACGTTTTAAACAAAAACTTTTTGCTTGAAGCAAGATAGAAAATATGAAGCTTTTCGTTAAGCAAGTGAATCTTATACAAATGTGCTAAACTTCTTGTTTCAAGATGATTTAAAAAAAATAAGCAAATCCGAATAAGGAGATAGACAATATCGTGAGTGAAGTGCTTGATTTCAAAGCTTTGATTTCAAAATGTAAATAAAAATCAGAAGCGTCTATTGGTGTTTTAAAATCAATCAAGAACCCAACAATTGTATGCAGTAAATCAAAGAAGTAAGAACATTTATAATTATAGTGGTTCGGTACTAACAGTCCTACGTCCACTTCCGAGTCCTCCTCCTTGAGGCACATCGACGTCCACTATTGATTTCCTTTGGGTGAAGATCAAGCCATTATAATACTTACAAGGGAGATAAGATTATAATTCTTGGATCACTTCCATACCCGTTTTCTTTTTCTTACAATTCTCATAAATTTTTCTCTAAATATAATCTCCCAAATTTGTTGTATGGAATGCAAGAAAACTTGGGATATTTATAAATCCCCAATTGGCTTCAAAACCAGAGCCAAAATCTAATCATAACCAAAAAATTCGGGTATGGGCGGTTCAGCTACCTGCCTGGGCAAGTCAATTGCCGAAAGTGCCCAAATTCCTGGGTACGGGTGTTTCAGCTACCCAGCCTGGGCGGTTCAGCCACCACTCACCAGCGGTTTACCCACCAGAATCTCTGGAAAAGTGGTTCCCTCCACCTTTTAAATTCTGACTTGAACCTGATGTTGACCAACTCTTTAGTCAACCAATTGAGCTCAATCAAACCCCATAGTGGATCCAGTTGCCTCTTTGAGTTGATTTCTAAATCACACTCAAATCGGAGTCACACTTAACCTACAACTTAAAGATTACAATCAAACATGACCACTAAGCTTAATTACCTCACTCCCGTATTTTGGCAACCTCCAGAATCTCCAGCGGCGAGTCTCACAGTCTTCCTTCGGCGATCTCCTAGCGTGTTCCTATCGAGCTTCCTGATCCCTTTGGTGAATCTCCTAGCGAACTCCCGACGAGCTCCCACCGCATCGTCCAATCTTTGGTCTGATGTCTAACCTTGATCCTGGGTCCATGTCTAATTTATAACTTCTTCTCATGTCGTGGTTAAACATGCATGATGTTAACTATGACTTAATTAATGATAATCATAATGACCAACACATCCATGTCATGACCTTCCCAACTCCCGACAAGCGTTTTGGCTACCCGTGACAATCTTTCAGTGAGTCTCGATCTTCTTCTAGCGAACTCCCTTGCGCCATCTTGGCAAGCTCCCGATACCCTTGGTGAGCTCCTGATGTACTCCTAGCGAGTTTCCAACCGCATCGTCCGAACCCCGGCCCGATGCATGGACTTGACTTTGGCCAATCCTAAGTCTCATTTTCTCTCCGTCGTAGCTAATCCTACATCAATCAACTCTAACAATGCATGTTAGATCAATAACCCATCAATTGATTTCATCATCAAAATTTGAGATTCAATAATCTCTCCCTTTTTGATGATGATAATCAATTGATGACAGGAGTTAATCCTAGCTCCCCTAAATTCATGCTACTTAAATTTAAGAGAATCACACACACCTAAATTTGAAGTATTTTTAAGCAATCAACATTTCGTGCAAATTTCAACACAAATTTGCATCAAGTTATCGAATCATGAGTTTCAAAAAGATTATGCATCCAAGTATATCATCAATATCATATGTCATCAATGTATATTATTAATATCATATGTCATCAATGTATATCATCAATATCATGTATCATCAATGTATATCATCATGTGTCATCAATATATATTTTTAAATATCATGTGTCATCAATGTATATTTTCCCCTCTTTGTCATCAACAAAGAGGTGAAATATAGAGCTAAGGATTTAAGGCACATGAGTTTTTGCTCCCCCTTTTTAAAATACGACATGAGTCATAAAGAATTTTCTTTCTCTTGTGAACAAGAAGAAAGGAAAATAAGAGAAGAGTTATGAAACATCATTAAGAAAGCTCTTAATAAATTTTAAAAAGAATATTAAGATGAGCTCAAAAGTCCAAGAGATTTAAAGACTAATTATGAATTTTCAAATGTAGCAATTCATGATGTACAATTTTTCTCCCCTTTTTTTGTAAATAATAAAAACATGGAGAAAGTTATCAAAAACATTATCACAAAAAGTTATAATCTCATGAAATCTAGATTAGCAATTCATATATATATATATATTCATGATTTAGCATTCTTAACTCTCAACCTCAATCTTATAGATATAAAATTTTAAAAGAATATTTCAAATATGAGTTTAATAAATCATCATGTATATTATCAAAATCATCAATATATGCATGATCATAATATTGATTTCACATCATCATACATTCTCCCTCTTTATCATCAACAAAAAGGAGAAGTATAATTAGCAAGTTTTTGATATATGAAAGCTTAGCAATTTAGCAAATTTTTCATCACTTTAGAACATGCAAGCTATTGAGTTCTTTCTTCTATTTTAAGAAGTGCAAGCTAGCAAATTTTTGCTACCTTTGCAATGTTCAAGCTAGCAATTTATATCATGCAAGTAAACAAGTTCTACTCCCCCTTAATATGATAAAAACATATTTTTTTATGAAAAATTTTCTTCCATTTCTTTGAATAATAAAGAAGAAACAAGGGAAGGGAGTGTAAGACATTGTATTACAAAAATAGGGCTCAATCTTTTAGATATAAATTTTAAAATCCAAGAATTGATATCTACCCATATAATTTAATTCATTTAAATCAAGAGTAGAACATCCAGTGATTCATTAAGGATTTAATGCTAAAGACATATCAAGCATCATAAAGTTTGTTATATATATTTCCCTTTATAAACATTCATCAAGATTCATGAAACAAGAATAATCTTTAAAACTATCTCATCACAAAAATTTGAATTCTCTTCTTATGTTCATTTTGACTAGAGTGATTTTAAAAGTGAGCTAAAAAATCTAAGAAATTCAAGAAGAATTAACAGCCACTCATGCATTTAAATTGTGTAATTTTCTAACACAAATAACAAATCATGTATTTTTGTAGATCACCTTTCCTTTTTGTAAATAAGAAGATAAAAACAAGGAAGAAAAGTGAAAAATATCATATCATAAAAATGCTTAATTTTATAGATGTAAAATTCAAGTATCTAAGTAAAAATAAGAGCTACCCATGCAAGTTAATTCAAAATCCCAGTAATGGAACAATCTTATGCAAATTTAAAGCAAGGTAGCAAATCAAGCAAATCAAGCAAATCATATCTCATGTAGATTTTGATAATAATCATAAAAATTTTCAAAAGAAAACATAATAATAGATTAAGCTCAAATTGTAGATCTAATATTTTGTATGTATTTAGAAATTCTAATTTTCTTTTAAGCACTTGTTCCTCATTCAATGTTATTATATCTAATTTTTTAATCATATTGATAATTTTATTTTCTCTTTTTGGTCATTGTCACGAAATATGATGGTATAATTTCTTTACATCCATGTTCAAATTACTCTCAAAAGTATAAAGGGTATCATGTCATTAAAAATAAAAATTAAAATCCAAAAGACATGATTTAATAAATTTGCCCCATCTTTTGTTTGTAAATATAAGTAATCAAGACATATTATGTATTTCCAAGTAAAATTATCAAATCATACATATTTCATTTAATTTTTAACTTATCACATTCATGAGTTATAAAATAAATCATATCAAGAAAGATATTACTATAAAAAAAAATCATGAATACCAAAAGATATAATTCGATTTAATAAATCTCCTTTTAGATAATAAATTTTTTTTGAAGATCAATTTAGTAAAATATTAATTCATGAAAATTGTCAAGTTACAAGTATGATTTTGCAAAATGAGATATGGAAATATAAGATCTCAACTTATTTATATGATTTCAACTCATCAAGATCATTATTTAGATTCATGTTGCAGTTCCAAAATGATAAACTTATGATTCATTTATAAACTTATTCAAACAACTTGATTTATGTAAAGATTTCAAGTTACAAATTTTCAACTTGTCAATATCATGATAAAATCATCAAAAATATCAATAACGTTAGATAGATTAATCAATCTTTTTTAAAAATAAAATCATTTGAAAACTTATCCGAAATCATCATCAAAAATCTCTTTTCGAAAAATTCTATGAAGGCATCATAGATTGTATTTCAATAGCTAAAGTTTTATAATCCATTTTTATAGTTTAAGAGATTCAATAATAATGATATCATTTTATCTTGTTGAAGGATTTATAGTATAAAAATATTTTTGATATTAATGATCCTCCTTTTGGTTGTTTCATGTGATTTCTTTCAAGAATGATTTTTCAAATCAATGAATCTTCATTTAAGACCAAAAACTAAATTTCATTTCAAAATGGTCATTACTATAATACATAAAATATCTTCAAAGCATAAATTTAACCTATCTCAATTTTAATATTTAAATGAGTATGACACTTTATACATAGTGCAAGAAGTTGACAAACTCGTTTTCTAAATACCTAAAAATGAAGCATATATATTTTGTATGCTCAAATTCTAATATTCAACATAAGCATTCAATCATCATGGCATTTCAATTAATATTACATTTAAATCAATCATTCCATAGACTTTGTCAATATTTGAACCATTTAACAATAGTCTTTACATTTAAACCAACATCTAAGCTAATGATTTTGAACTTATTATTCAATCATCATCAAAATCTCATTCATGTAAATTTTAACATATTTTTTAGTAAATAAGGTTCTTTGGTTCTAGTTTATTTTCATACTTGTATGCTCTAGCTATGCATCATTAATATTAATTATATAGTGATGAACCATCAAAAGATTCATTGTCATTAATTTTAATTTCAATAATTTTTTTATTTTTCTTAGGAAGGTGAGTTTGAAAGAGTGTTAGATCTCAAGTAATATGCTTTGAGCATCTACTTTCAAAATATTTATAGTGCTCCTAGCCTTGTTATGAGATAAATTTATAAGAAAGATTTAGGTATCCATTTTACATTGGGATCTATATAAAGAAATTTGTCTTTCTTATTTAATGGTTTTTTGGTTATTTATTGTTCATTTAGGAATCCAAACTAATTTGTGTGGACTATGTTTTCTAAATAGGCATTTGTTTGCCTTATGTCCTAATTTTTCATAAAAATTACACATAATTCTTGGTGGCACATTTAACATTGTTGGCTTTTGTTGAAAGTTACCAATAAAACATATATCATTTCTTCTATTAATATGACCCTTATTAGCAATGATCATATTTAGTGATTTGTTCCTAATTTTAAATTTTTCTAGTGTTGTTTTAGGTATGATGATTTCTTCTTTAACACTATCTGGCATTTCACATTTAGAACAAACATTGTGTAATGTTAAAGTATCATGCAAGGTTTCATGTTTGGTGCATGTATTGTGTGATGGTGCTACTTCATGCATTTCATGAAGTTTGCTAACTAATGATGCATGCTCTACCTGAAGTAATTTATAGGATTTGCTAATCTTTCTAAATTCATCATAAAGCTCATGAAAAGAAAGTAATAGCTCATTAAAAGTAAAAGAGCTTTCGAGTGGATTAATTACCTCATCGTGGTTGGCCACGAGCGCGAGATCTTCCACTTCTTCTTAATTGTGTTCTTCATCTTTGAAGCATCTTGGCTTCTTGCGTTCAAAGCAAAAGTTCTTGTCCATGATTTTAAGATCATTTTTATGGTTTATATTTATTAATTTATTCGGTTCATTTGTCAAATGTTCAAAGTCCTCATCTCTCGAGATTTCACTCGAGGATTCATATGTTCTTCTCGGTTCACATTCCTTCTAGCTCTTTGGAAGGTGTTCTTCAAGTTCATTTTTATAAGACACTTCATTTATTGATTCATTTGATTTAGTTGTGCTTTCATATCTCATTTCTAATGTATGCCAAATATTGAAAGCCAAATCACAAGCGGAAACACGATTAAACTCATTTTTATCAAGTGCACAATATAAGGCATTCATAGCTTTTGCATTTAAAAAATATATTTATTTTCATAATCATTCCAATCATTTATTGGATTGGATGACTTTAAAATTTTTTTTCAACAATACACCGTAAATTAAGACCTATTGAAGTCAAAAAGATACACATTCGGAGTTTTCAAGATGTGTAGTCTGTCCCATTAAACATAGGAAGACTTGTGATGTATTGACTCTCGTTAAGGCCAAAAAGAGTCATTTCTCATAGGTGTTAAACCAAATGAGAAAAATATGGCTCTGATATCAATTGTTAGGATCAATTGGCACAAAGAGATGGGGTGAATTAGTGCAAGAGTAAATTAACGTTTTAAACAAAAAACTTTTCGCTTGAAGCAAGATAAAAAATTTGAAGCTTTTCGTTAAGCAAGTGAATCTTATAGAGAAGTGCTAAGCTTCTTGCTTAAAGATGACTTAAAAGAACATAATAAGGAGATAGGCAATGTCGCAAGTGAAGTGCTTGATTTCAAAACATTGATTTCAAACCGTAAATAAAAATCGGAAGCATCTAATGGCAATCGAAGAATTCCACTTCAAAGAGGAAGCAATTCTCACAATTGGTGTGACACGCGCCTCCACCTTCCACCCCAGCCGCAGATCAAATCAATCTGTTGCTGCCCCGTGTTTGATCTAGAAATTTGATATATTTTTATCATCCACACCTCTTCAATAGTGCAAGATTCCTTACTTTACATGTTAAGTATTTTTCCCAAATTTTATCCGCTGCAAATTTCGTTTGTCGTAAACGTTATCGTTGTTGCGAAGGCGAAACGCTGCAGAAATTTTCAGTCGCATTTTTGCCTCTTGAAACCGGTTTATTGCTTCTCCTTTTTGGCCAAAATTTTTATACAATTTTATAGATCGCCTTAGCTTTCATATAAGATCAATCTCTGGAAAAAATTACTTCTGGAACCAGTTTTATTTCATCTTCTTTCGTCATCATGCAGTTCTGAAATTTTATGACGAAAGAATTTACTTTCAGCCAATTGTTGCTTTTTGAACCTGAACTTTCGATCATTCTTTTTGGCTGAAAATTTTACAGAAGTTCCTAAATCATCTTAGCTTTCATCTAAGACTAATCTCTGGAAAAAAATCCTTCGGACTTATAGCACTGCGATTATTCATCGCGCAGTGCTGAAATTTCACGATGGAGAATCTGCCTTCCGCCTATTGACCTCTTGAAACCAAACTTTTGTTCATCCTTTTTAGCTGAAATTTTTACACAATCCCAAGGATCAACTTGGTTTTCATCTGGGATTGATTTCTAAAAAACCAAACTGGTTTTCTTGTGCAATCTTTTACTATTACGTAGTTCTGGAATTTTACGATGAAGGATCTGCCATATTTCCCTATTGTTATGCTACCAAAATTTTGTCAAACTTTTTACTGGTATTAACAACATATGAACCAAGGGTTTCTACATAATTTTCTTAAACTTTCCTCTGGAAATTACGTCGAGAAGTCATCGTTTCTCCGACGTAAAATCGGTTCAATAGGACAGCACATCACAGCACTTTTTTCACCGAATTCTATCATATTTGAGTGCTATTTTTTGTGAGATTTCAGACTCTCTTTTCCTAATCTCAAAACCTTAACATCCTCACCAAAAAAACCTTACCCTAAACCAAACTCAAACATCCACCCAAATCTGCCCTAAACCGTAGCCTACTCCCATCCAAACTGATTCACCTTCCAACTAGCCACCACCTTCTCCAAAATTCCCATGCCACTAACCCGACAATAGAAAAAAGACCTCAATATTACAGATCTAGAGGCGTATACTATGGCATCAGAGGAGGCTATCGATGCAAAGCTTGAAGCCATTGAAAACCGTATAGAAGAGAAGAAGCGATCCCTTTTCGTCGAATTCAGTATTGGTCGACTGTCGAGCCCGAGGAAATCACAACAGAGAGAAACTTCAGATCAGCGAGATGATCCTCAAGAACATGGCCACATCACCTCTGATCTCAACAACCCACGCATGAAGGTTGACTTCCCTAGATGGGAAGAAGGAGACTCAATCGGATGGATCTCGCGCGTGGAGCGCTATTTTCGGTTCTATTGAATCGTCGACACTACACAGGTGGAGATTGCTGCCATACACCTCGAGGGAGATGCTATTCTGTGGTTCAATTAGTTTGAACACACCCATGGAGGACTCTCTTGGTAGCAATTCAAGGAATGACTACTAAACCGCTTCAGACTAACTGATTTCGACAATATTGACGGACAATCGGCAAAGATTCATCAAACCTCTACAATACAAGAATACCAAATAAGGCTTGAGCATTTATCTAACCAAACCGAGAATTAGTCTGAGAAACAACTTTTAGGTATTTTTATTGAGGGCCTAAAGCCAGAGATCCGAGGAGAAGTAAAGGCACGACAACCGTACACTCTTATGGCGGTAATTTCCTTCGCGGGTATCCAGGAAGAACGATTGAACCACGAGGTATAAAGGATAAGAGTCGCTCCCCGACCAACCATGCTGAGGCCTACTGCCCCCTCTCATTAAAAATAGTTCATAATCAAAATGGACTAGAACCAAAAAACCTTATTTATTAAAAAAAATGTTAAAACTAACATAAATGAGATTTTGATAATGATTGAATAATAGGTTAAAAATCATTAGTTTGGATATTGGTTTAAATGTAAAGATAATTGTTAAATGGTTCAAATATTGATAAAGTCTATGGAATGATTAATTTAAATATTATATTAATTGAAATGCTATGATGATTGAATAATTGTGTTGAATGTTAGAATTTGAGCATAGAAAATATATATGCTTCATTTTTAGGTATTTTAAAATGAGTTTGTCAACTCCTTGCACTATGTGTAAAGAGTTAGACTCATTTAGAAGTTGAAATTAAGATAGATTGAAATTTTGCTTTAAAGATGTTTTATTATTTTGATGTGTAGCAATGACCTTGACAAGTTCTTCTAGAATGATATTTGGCTTTCGATCTTAACCAAAAATTTATTGATTTAAAAATCATTATTGAAAGAAATCATATGAAACAATCAAAAGGTGGATAATTAATCTTCAAAATATTTTATCATATGAATCCTTCAATAAGATAAAATGATACCATTATTCTTGAATATCTCTAACTATAAAAATGAATTAGAAAATTTTAGCTATTTTATTTTAAAAATAATCTATGTTGACTTTTTTTATAAAGTGATTTTTGATGATAATTATGGATATGTTGACTTTTTCTATAATAATTTTGTTTTAAAGAATGGATATGCTTGAATCTATCCAATATTATTGATATTTTGATTTTGATTATTTGATAACTTAAATCATGACCATAAAATTTTGAAAATTATAATTTGAGATCTTTATATAAACCAAGAGTGTTTACTAAGATTCCTTCATTTTATTGAAGAAAAGTTTTCATCCTAATCATGATATTGACTTCTCAATATTTATAACTTGATATTTTTATAAGAATCAAGATCCTTTTTATTTGATCTCCTAATATTTTAAAAGCCTTAAAATTTCATCTAGAAATAAATGTGTCAAAATAAATCATGTTCTTGGCGTTTATGATTTGATAATAATATTCTCCATGACATGATTACTTATGACTTTCTTCTTAGTATAAATTATCATCAAAATTAATATTTCTTAAATTTGTGATAATTTAAAATTTTAATGAGATTTGTTTTATCATAAACATTCCATTGATTTCTAAACTTGTCATATCCTCAATGGAAATCAAATTTTTGCATATCAATGATTGGTAACAATGAGATTTATGATTTTGATGATTATAATCTAAGATCAAGATTGTTTAGATCTCATAAAATTTTCAACAATGTTGTTTGGAGAATTATTCACTCATGTCTTTTGAATTTGATTTGTAATGATAAATTTCCCTTATACTTTTGGATGAAATTAAAACATGAATTCAAACTATCATATCTTTTTTTGACGATAACAAAGGGAGAGATAAAATTACCAATATGATTAGGGAAAATTGGATATAATAACATTGAATAAGGAACAATTACTTAGAAGAATATTAGAACTTTCTAAATGCATGCAAAATAATTGATTTACAATTTGAGCTTGATCTACTATCATGTTTTCTTTTGAAATTATTGATGCTTATTATCAAAATTTACATGAAAGATGATCTACAAAAATACATGATTTGCTATTTGTGTTAGAAAATCATATAATTTAAATGCATGTATGGCTCTTGATTCTTCTTAGTTTTCTTAGATTTTTTAGCTCACTTTTGAAATCACTCTAGTTAAAATAAACATAAGAACGAGACTCCAATTTTTGTAATAAGATAGTTTTAAAGATTATTCTTATTTCATGAATCTTAATGAAAGCATATAAAGGGAAATATATGACATAAACTTCTATGATATTTGATATGAGTCTTTGATATTAAATCTTTGATGAATTACTTGATATGCTACTCTTGAATCAAATAAATTAAATTGCACTAGTAGCTCTTGATTTTGGAATTTACATCTATAAAATTGAGTATCCTTGTGATATGATGTTTTTCAAAAAACCCCTCCTTGATTCTAACTTCTTGTTTACAAAAAAGGAAGAAAATTTACATAAAAATGACGTTTTGCTATTTTTCGGATCTATTTACTATGTTTTCTTGAAATCTACATGAGAAGGATTTGTTGAGCTGATATTCAAATTATTCTTTTAAAATTTTATATCTACAAGATTGAGGTTGAGAGTTAAGAATGCTAAATCATGAAAATAAATGAATTGCTAATCTAGATTTCATGAGTTAATCTTTTTATGATAATGATTTTGAAAACTTTCTCCATGATTTTATCTTATTATTTATAAAAGAGAGAAAAATTACATGAAGATGATGAATTGCTACATTTGAATTTTACAAGAGACGATTTTTTATCTCAAGAGTTGATTTTTGCTACATTTGAAATACAAGTAGTCTTTAAATATTTGACTTTTGAGCTCATCTTAATATTCCTTTTGAAATTTATGAGAGCACTTCTTAATGATATAATGTTTTACAATTCCTCCCTTATTTTTTTTCTTTCTTTTTCACAAGAGGAAGAAAATTGTTTATGACTCATGTTATATTTTACAAAGGGGGAGCAAAAACTCATGTGCCTTAAAATCCTTAGCCCTATATTTCATCTTTTTGTTGATGACAAAGGGGGAGAAATATACATTGATGACACATGATGTTGATGATATATTTTGATATCTTAGATATGGATGTATATTTTTTTAAAAAAATTATAATTCGATGACTTAATGTAAATTTATGTTAAAATTTGCTTGGAATATTGATTGTTTAAAAATACTTAAAATTTAAGAGTGTGTGATTCTCTTAAATTTAAATGGTATGGATTTAGGGGGAGTTAGGATTAACTCCTATCATCAATTGATTGTCATCATCAAAAAGGGGAAGATTGTTGAATCTCAAATTTTGATAATAAAATCAATTGATAGGTTATTGATCTAATATATGTTGTTAGAGTTGATTGACGTATGATTAACTACGATAGATTACAATCAGAGGATTGACCAAAGTCAAGCCCAAGCATCGGGCCGGAGTGAGGACGGTGCAGTTGGGAACTCGCCTGGAGTGCGTTGAGAGCTCGCCGAGAGTGTCGGGAGCTTGCCAAGATGGCGCAAGGGAGTTTACCGGAAGAAGACCAAGACTCGCGGAAGATTATCGAGGGTAGCCGAAAAGCTTACCGGGAGTTGGAAAGGTATTCAAGTATCCAAATTTTACGGGTATGTTTAAATTTTTTACTCTAATTTCTGAAGTCATTTGGGGCCTATAAATGTCTCAAGTTTTCTTGCATTTCATACAATAATTTTGGGGATATAAATTCTACAAAAAAAACTTATGTGATTTGTAAGAAAAAAAAAAAAGGGTAAGCGAGTGATCAAAGAGTTGTAATCATGTCTCCGTTGTAAGAAAAGTGTAACGATTTAGTCTTCACCCAAAGAAGATCAGTAGTGGACGTCGGTATGCCTCAAGAACGAAGACTCGAGAGTGGACGTAGGCCCGTTGGTACCAAACCACTATAAAACTTGTGAGTTCTTTTTTTACTTTTATTTCTTACTAATTTTATGTTGATGATTTTGATTTAATTTACTTGTTTAAAGCAAAGTTTCAAGTACTTCTTTTGATGTAATTATCTTTTCTTGAGATTTATTTATTTATTCTTAAGTCATTTTTAAGCAAGTAACATAATAATTTTATTTTAATCGTTCATTTTATTTTAATCGTTCACTTTCACTTATTATGAAAAAATTCAATTTATCTATCTTATTTAAAGTCATAAATTTTTTATTTAAAAATCTCACCCTCCCCCCCCCCCCACATAAATAACGATTTTTCTCTCCCTCTATCTATCTAGCTTCGATCTAGTTTTCGAGATGAATCCTTTGATTGAACTAGCTAGCTATATCTACAACTACGTGGATGGATGACCTATACCTAATTAGGTGCATCTTCCAACCCCACCCGTCAATAGCATTGATAATAAAGTAGGAAGAAAGAGAGTATTCTCAAGGAGGTGTCGAGATCCTGAAACACTAGTCTTTAAGTCCCATCTGACTTCTACCTAATCCAAAACATACGTATTGATCATCTGAACAGTGGGACCCACCGATGTGTCCACTGGTCACACTCACAATGTTGAAGTGTGGAGCTGTCTCTGTCTCCGGCACAAGAATACATCGGAGGCGAGTGAGATGAGGTCGAAGGCGAGTTGAGATGAGGTCGAGAAGCACACATCACTCGTAAAGACGGTGATTTCTACTCTCACCTTTTATCACAGTAGCAGTGTGACGAAAGGATAACCTTTTGCACTCGGTTGACTGGGGAAAAGTAGATCTCTGCAGTCGTCGTACACGTCTGACTTCCTTAAATAAGAGGCCGTACAAAGCTGCCGATGCCTGTATAAAGCTTTTGCTGACACCTCACTTGCTTTTGTCCGCACCACTCCCCCCTCAGTGTCCTGTTCCACTGTCAGCTCATCCTTGGCCGAGAGAGAGACCTCAGTTCCTCCTCTCGTTGATATAACACAAGACCTGCAGAGACGCAGAAGGAAGAAGAACAGTTCTCCTTGTAGAAGAGATCATTGTCGAAGAGCATAGACCCATAACACACACTGGCTTCTCATCAGATGTTCATAAATGTGGCTCACATGCTCATCCGTGACCGGGACCAGAGAATTGAATCTCACAGGTTTAGATAAGAGAGAGAGAACCGTCAGTGCCCACTCACTATGTAATCTTGATCTAAGGTGTGAGAAGTAAGATCATATCGTGCTACCCATTCCCAACATTCTTCCTTGGAGGAAGAAGAGAGGTTGCATTGAGAATGATCTTCACATGACTCAGTGCTACCGAGTGTGCTTGACGAGGAGGTAGTGGGAGAAGATACTGAGTTCCCGTGAACAGCATTTATTTCGTAGCCAGAGGGGAAGGCCATCCCAAGCGACCGCCATTAATCAATGCTCACCCAACGCAACTACAGAATGGTATCTCATTAAAGACTTCAAATGATCGAATTCATCTGTGTTCGAGGTCTCCTGTAGCACTCGGTAGTTCTTGATGGCCTGACGTACATGCTGGAGCTCTCCAATGCCTTACTTTTTTTTTGTCCTTGTAAGGAGAATGTGTAAAACTACTTGTCATTTCTTCTCGATAACGTGCTGATGATGAATCTCCAGCAATGGCAGTTTCTGTAGCCGTAACAGTGAAAGAGGAGACACGAGGAAGCGAAGTCTGCGGCTAATTTATTATGGAAGAGGGAAGTCTTAGACACAGCATTTAACTCGCTACTGTCCCGTAAAGAGAAGAGGAAAGAGTAGAGAAGAGAAGAGATTAGTTCGTCTTCAATGGCCTCTCCCTTCTCCTGTCCTTCGTCCGTTTCCCTCCCTTCTCCTCCTTCCCTTCCTCCTCGCTCTCCTGTCTTCGCTCCGGTGAGTAATCGGTCTCTTTTTCTCGTTTGTTTGTCTTCTAGAGGCTCTCACGCATGCATGAAACCTTTATTGGAAGATTCCCGAGCATGAGAAAGAAGGAGAAGAGGAGGAATCGCAGCTGGAGGAAGTCGTGCATAAAGAACAGCCATCGAGCGCAGCCGTATGCGGAAGTCCATACGTGCATAACCCCACTCCGCTCCACTCCTCCGTCACCTCTTCCTCAGCGGCGACAAGCGTACCGACGGCCACTCCGCGGCGACCCTCCCGGTATGGAGGCCAGGAGGAGAGCGAGGTCGTGTCCGTCTCCTGCAACAAGTGCCGCCCCACCTCTCGTGACAAGCTCATAACAGTCGTCCCCCTCGATAACGCCGCCGGCCAACATCGACCCCCCACGGTGTCTTCTTCGCCCAGCCTCCGCGGCCTCCGATCTCTCTTCCTCTCCCTCACCCGCCGGAGCCCTGCCGCCGCTTCAGCCACACCAGTTTCCGACGTCCACGAGGATCAGTGGCGCCTCGCAGCGGCGGAGCTGTCGCGCAAACTCGTCCACGCTACCCGAAAACGCGATGAAGCCCTCCTTGAGGCCTCCCGCCTCAAGTACTCCCTCGCCGAGCTGGAGCGAAAGGTCGAACGCCTCGAGTCGCACTGCCGCGACCTCGGAGGCGCCCTCCAACCGGGCCCGGCTACCGGCTTACCCCCGTCCCCTGCCCCTTTCACCGCCGAGGCCTTCCAACTCGCCGTCGTCGACGCCCACACGGCCGTGCGCCACCTCGCCCGCTCGCTGATCGCGCAGGTCCGGTTGGCCGGGCCAGGCTCACGGTCATCCGACCGGGTCGCGGCTCTGATCCAGCCGTACGATCCCCGGGCCGCGGTCCAGTGGCGGAGGAACCCAAGCGGGCTGCTGTTCTACATGGAGGCGCTACTGAACCGGGTCTTGTACGCCGGATTCGAGGAGGACGACGAGGAGGAGTCCGCCCTGATCGACCCGGCGGCACGGTGCGAGGCCAGCCGGACGGGATACGAGACCGTCCGAGGGCTCGGCTGGGACGACGTTCTCAGCAAAGGCACGCGGCACTTCAGCGTGGGGCTGAGCCGGTTCTGCGACCGAAAGATGAGCGAGGTGGTGGCGATGGTGGGACGCACGCGGCCGTGGCCTGAGGGGCTGCTACAGGCCTTCTTCGGGGCGGCCAAGGGGGCGTGGGTGGTCCGGCTCATGGCCCGGTCAGTGCACCCGGCGATACCGACGCTGAGGGCGAACAGAGGGGCGAGGTTCGATGGCCGGTTCATGGATGACGTAGCGGCCGACAGGGTCAAGCGGCTGACTCCGGTGGGCGTGCGTATGATGGTGGCGCCGGGGTTCCACGTGTACACCGGCGGGGTGGTGAAGTGCAAGGTGCTCTGCGTGTACAACAGCGGCAACACGGAGTGCAGTAACGACAATAGTAGTGGAAGGAACACTTCCGAGAGAACGCCGCAGCAGAAGATGCAGGAGATGTGAGTGGGAGAAGCAGTGGCCAACAGTTGTGCAGGGGATGTGAATTCTAAGAATTCAATGATTCCAAGAAGCAATGATGTATAATGATCCCAAGATTTCGGAAATGCTTCTGTTTTCAGTTTGTTTGTGTTTTTTCTCTTTTGTTTTCTTTTTAATACTTGTTTTAGTGCAAAGCCGTGTATATGAATTTGGATACTGGTTGCACAATAATTTTGATTCTGAAGTTGAAGGTTTACGACTAAATATGGATTGAACTATTTGTAATGTGTTTTTATTTATGTATATATCCTTCTAAAGATATTGACGTTAATAAAATTTAATGTGTATAAGTGTTATGATAGATATTGGTTGAGTTGGAAGCTAATTCGGAAGTCTCTTTTTCATGATAGTCTATAGTTTTTATAATATGATAGGGTAATTAATATTTAAATTGATTATCTAATATAAATTATTGATTAACATATTTAAACTAAAATTAATAAAAATATATTTATTAAATCTTGTAAGTTAATCTTAGTCTTATCCAATTTCGATATAGAACTAAACGGGGTGTTATAATTTTTTCGACTCAAAGATTGATATCCTTATCACGACTCAATGTTACCTAAGTCAAATTCTAGTATAGTGTATATGAGGCATAGCTCAGTGATGGCTCCATGTTGTTATGAGTCTTTTGACTTCAGCTACAAATAAGTCTTTCCTACTCAAGTCTCTCACCAAGAGTATTTGTGACATTTGATATTAAAATTGACCTAATATTTGAGCACATTGAAAAGGCTCGAGTAGAAAAAATATACCTGTAAGTTGATGGCCAGTCAGCCTACTAGGCTTGGGTCATGACATTTGATATTAAAGTCGACCTAATATTTATAAGGGGGCTCAAATAGGAAATAATTACCCATGGATAAAGTTAGAGTAATTAAAATTAGTCTTATATCGAAAGTGGATAATACTAAGATTAAGATTAAAATTAAGATTAAGATTAGTTTATAATGGATAAGACTAAGATTAATCTATAATGATCTAATTAGTGTATTATTATCAATTTTAGCTTGATAATATTGATCAGTGATTTTAGTCAAATAAAGTTGATGGATTAGTTATCCAAGTCTAAGTCATGACAGTTTATTTTAACCTATTGATAAAATTTTCAAATAATTATTATTTTATTATTTATAACTTTTTTTATTATCAATTTTATTTTATTTTTCCATAATTTTGTGCTTTCTATCGATGTCGTCGATGCTCCATGCTACTTGCCTATGTCAATGTACTCTCCTTATTGAAGTCATCTGATCTCGCTTATTGCTCCCTTGACACCATACTATAAGGAGAAAGAAGAATAAGAGAGGAGTAAGAGGAAGAAGAGGAGGAGGAAGAAATATTTTTATCTATTTAAAAAGGATAATTTAGAAATATAAAAAATTTAAATGAGATCATAAATAATAAAAAGAGACTATAAATAGTAATCTCCTAGCTTTATGTCGAAAGTTTAGCCAATCCTATAAGTAGTATTGGGAAATCTTTTTATAATGAGTTTTAGGATCATATCTCATCGTGTCAGCCACCTGATCATATGGCTCTGAAGTGTCAACTGCGTCATTCATATGATGATGAGATATCAACCATATCAATCACATTTTTATCTCTATATCAGAGGATCATTCAATTATTAGCTTAGGTTTATACATATATTCTAATTGAGTAATATTAATAATAATAATAAATAGTAATTGCTTTAGTATTTTTGAGTGTGTTAATGAGAAGAATATTTTTTAAAAAATAAATAACTTAAGAGTTCATGTCTTAGTTAAAATCATTTTGTTCTAGTAATCTAATGCATTGGAGCATTTAGAAAGGAAAATTAAAATAAAAACAATTTTAAATTACCTTTCTCTCTGCTCTTGGCGGCTCTTTTTTATTAAATTTCTATATATATGTGAAAAATAAATACTATTTCTGCTGGTTGGGTTGGGTTTGGTTTGGTTCCTCCTTTATCCAACTCAAATGTAAACCAAATCAAATCCTATTTGCATCCATTCCTACAACTTGTCTAACTCATCCTTTGATGTCGAAACACCTCATGAAAGGATTAAAGAAAGATGGCAGAGTCAATTAATAATATAAAAGAAAGAAAGGGGAAAGAAAAAAAAAACATATTTCATTCATCAATAATCGTGTAATTTCAATAAAATAATTATTATATTTGGAAGAAGTGAAATGCTTACTATTAGTGATACGGGAAGTCGTAAAGAAAGATGCAAAAAAAAAAAAAAAAATTCTTAATTTAAATAAACAAAAATAATCGGGAGATCATTACAGATTTGCTGCACAACAAATCTAGGTCTTTGTTGACTAAGCTTTGGTTTGAACCTTCTCTTGTTGCCAAAACTACAACCAAATTGCTTCACGGATGCAAGTCATCAACCTCTGCAGAAGATGTTCCAATATGGTTGTTCTTGCATTCGAAGCATAGAGCATGAAATCATCCAACAGTGTTCCCTCTTGTGGGGCATTCAATGCAATCAGAATCATTCACGCCCACACTTTGCTACTACTCTCCCAGAATCAATTCTTCTTCCTTCACACATCCCCTTAAACCAATAGACTGAGACATCAAATCGATACTCCAACCAAATCTTCATCTTCTGCTGGTGACACTGACTCACAGTCCTCGAGAGACCAGCCAAGTCTCATAGATCACAGACCAGCGAATGATCTCGAGCTCTCTCACATGAGCCCAATGGATGTATCGGATGCTACACGATTGAACAACAAGGCCACACAGCACCAACCAACAGTGTCCAATATAATAATACTAGGCATTGGTGGCATATAATATGATACGTGGAATGATGATATAGGTACTAAACGACAAGTTTAGTGTCAAAAGAGACAAAGAAGGTTCGATGGAGGACACTACAAAAACTACGTTAGGGATAATGCCCCTACAAAGATCTCTCCGTGCTTAAGTAGGATTCAGGACTCAGATTGTTCGAGCTAGTCTGAGGAGTGTACCTAAGTGAGTCTTTTTATAAGGAGATCCATCAGGTATTTGTTAAAGCGAAGAGTTGATCTATGAGATAGTTATGAGTTCGATCGTGAGACATCCATCGAACCTTTGAGCATTATGAGTATCCCAAGTAGGTTTTCAGATTCATGGTGTCCAAGGTGCCATCGAGTCGGCACCGATACTGACGATATGTCGAACTGATGAGACACGACACCCGCTCATCAATAAAGCGATATCAGATCATCATATCTACCTTCATTTTGATTACTATCATTTTTCTCTATTCTAATCGGATAGTAATTATTATTGACTTTTTTTATAGAACTTCAGAGAGAAATAAACCAAAAGTACCTATTTATATTGATTAAAAGATAGAATACATATATTTTAAAATACTAAAAAATCTATCACATCTAAATAAATCTTATCCTCATCTAAATTAATATCATCATCATCTTAACTACTTAGATTATTTTCAACAATTATCACGGTTGATAAGTTTAACGAACACTGTTAAACTTAGTACGACTGCAATATTATTCTGTAATCTATTCTCTTCTTAGTACGACTGCAATATTATTCTGTAATGGTCGGTGTGTTTGGCCGCCCAATGTTTCAGGTTTGTTTCCAAACCTTGCGACAAAGCCTCGGAGATCTCAGCATTTTAATTTGGTCCGTGACAGGTTAGGTCGGATCAGATCGGATCGAGCAGGCAACACCGCTGATGCATCAATATTTTGGGAGAGGAAGCTTTACTCCATGCATGCGGTCTCCGTGCAGATCAAACTATAGAGAATAGGAGATAGAGAAGGAGCATCTTCCATGAAACAGCCTGCTGAGAATGGGCAACATCGAGGAAGACGACAGACGAACTACAATAAGGTCTCAGCCACGTTCTGCTCTGTGGTGTTCCCATCCCTCTTCGTGCGGACATAAGTTTCAAATGCTGCTTGTTTAAGATGAATGAGGAAGATGTTGCCTAGCTTAAGAACACTACACCAAGATTTAGATGGACGACCACTGAGTGTCATTGATCAATTACAGAAGGTTCTCTTGCCGACTTCCTTGTTTCTAGTTCTTTGTCACATGCGTTGTTGCGTTTATGGAGATCCATCTGACTCTATAAAGACATATGTAAACATAGATCTTCTTTGTCTCCTCTCTCTCTCTCTCTCTCTCTCTATATATATATATATATATATATAGAGAGAGAGAGAGAGAGAGAGAGAGAGAGCTGGAAGAAACAAATGCATGTTAATTCTCATGTCAACGTGATTCAACAGGTAAAGTGAAGTGGATCTGAATGCATACCAGCAGGCAAAGGAAGTAGTCATGGAGCATGCCAACTACTCCCTACAGAAACGTACATATTATATGGTGGTATGTAGCCTATATATATATCCACGTTTGTGAGGTTGTGGATACCCAGAAAACCTAATCGACATCACTAAACAAAGAGGAAGAGGAAGCAGCAGCAGCAGAAGAAGATAATTAAGCTACAGAGCATGGCTTGGTCTGCTGAGAATGCCACCAAAGCCTTCCTCCGGACACTGAAACTGGTAAGCAAAGCCGCCGCCACTTGAGCTTTTCCCGTCCGATGCAAGCTGTAGGAGTTTGTATTGCTGACTGCATGAGCTTCCTGCGTTGGTTTGTGCAGGGAAACAAGGCCAAGGAGCCCGACCTCACCGAGTTCGTGTCGGCATTGGCCGCCGGGAGCGGCGCACGCCTCATGTTGGAGGTTTGCGCCGACTCCGCGGGGCCGACCACCCTGGCGCTGATCGCCGCCGCGCATCAGACCGGCGGCCGGGTCGCCTGCATCGTTCGCGGGCCCGACGAGCTGCACGCCTCGCTGGAAGCGCTCGGGCGCGACGCGGGCCGCGTGGACCTCGTCGTCGGCGACGCACGACACCTGCTGCTGGGCGAGTACAGAGGCGCCGACTTCGTCCTCGTCGACTGCGCGTTGGAGGATCACGAGCGCGTGTTCGGGGCGGCGCAGCTCGGCGCCATGGAGGCCTGCGGCGGAGTCGTGGTCGGGCACAACGCCTTCTGCGAGAGCTCGTGGCCGAGCGGCGACGCCCTCGGGGGGCTGAGGGTGGATCTGTTGCCCATCGGTGGCGGACTGAGGGTGAGCCGGGTGCCACCGGCCGGCAAGAGGAGCCAGTGGGTGGTTCGCATCGACGAGTGCACCGGCGAGGAGCACGTCTTCAGGATCACATCTCCTCGGAAGAAATGGATCGAAGCTTAATGAGGGAAGGGATTGAATGAAGCCTCCAATTTGCTTCTTAATAGGCTTCTACTGCAATACATGTAGTAAGCGCGATCGATTGCAAGGGGAAAGACTTCTAATTAATAATGGATCAAAGGAAGTCTTCCTCCTATATATATGTGCATAATTTCCAAATCTAATCTATGTATAATGTACATTTAATTTTGGAATGTGGAGAAAAAACCAAAAAAAAAATTCTACATTGGATTTTGATTAATAATTTTAACATGCAAAAATAAATCTGTGACAAATCAACACGCAGAGATTCCATTTTGTTGAAACATCAGATTGGTTAGTATATTATTGTACGAGTGATAGATTATAATTACTAATAAAATTATTATCCAGTTTAAGTTTATCTGTTCAAAGATCAAATTGAGGAGGAATCAAGGGTCAACTTTTTGCCTCAAAATATTGGGAGAAATCAACATCTATTTCACAGAGACAAAGCTAATTGCTATTTGGGCCAAGCCCATTTGAAGCTTCCATTGTCTAAGCATAAGCCCTATGGCCCAACCCAATGTCATGAATATGGTCTAAAGTAAGTTAGATTTAGAGGCTACATTGTGATTAGAATGGTAATTTCAAATTATACATATAATTTAGAACATATATTAATAATATCAAATATGTTGTTATAATGAATTCACATTAGAGTATTAGATTATGTGATTCTATTAACTTTGGATAAGACGTAGTAAATTCTAATTGGATCTGATTAAAGATATAAAGGAAGTTCACTTATATTATATTAACAAATCTTAGGAGATAGAGAGAGACTCTCCTAATTATCTCTTCCTAGGTCTTTTTGCTCTCACTTATGTATTCACAGAACCTCTTAAGAATCTAAAAAAAAAAACATAGAATAGATATCTTTCTTTCATCTTTCTTATAGATCTTATGAAAGAAAGAGGAGAGAAGGAACATGTTGATGTGACAAAAAAAATAATCTAATAATAATGGCATCCAAAGGTTTGCAAACCCGTTTTGATTTTGATTTTTTTGATTTTAATCCTAGCATTATGTTATGATAGGATAGAGAGAAAAAAAATGTGGATATTGATGTCACTTTTTATCCACATTTTTATGTCAATTTGTATGCTTTATTTAATAGAATGGTTTAAAAAAATTCTTTAGTAAAATATTTTAGTAGAAAGGTGACATGATAGTGATGATTTGAGCAAAACCCACGTATGCTATCCTGGTAATGTAGAAATTAAAATAATCATTTTAATTTTTCATGTAATGGAAGAAAATATTTCTCTTGTTATATTAGTGATGGCAAAATATTCCTAATTAATGGTCGCTCTTTCTTTTCTATGGTAAGATGAATGGCCATTTCAAAGGTGGCCATGACACAAATTCCATGTCATAATCAAATGATGTTAACATTAACATCAAATACGCTGTCATTATGGCATGGCATGATGTGGTGGCACATTCAATGACTCCAATTCGTCCCCCATTCCCGACTTCCTTTAAACAAGGAAAAGGGAAAATGCGTGTAATGATGTCAATTAGACAAATTATTAACAAGCTTATTAGGCCATTAGCATAAATGATGGATAGATACTTGGCTTATATTAAATCTTTTTTTTTCTTTTTTATAGTATGAGTGATGATGAGACTGTGAAACCTTTTATTTTCCTCTTGTGTATGATACTTAGTTTAATCTATTGCATGTGTTTTAGTGTAGATAGGTAAGGTAAAATATTTTTTATTTTATTTTTAATATTATATATTTTAGTTATTATTAGATCATTAACGTATTAATTAGCCTAACGTGAGGCAAAAATATTATACTTTTGAAATGAAAATATCCTACTCGCGATGTGCCTATACAAAAATTAAGGTTGAGAGAAAATTTTCAATTCAGTCCACGTTCAGAATAATTTAAAAATATTTTTGTTACTATCTTAGGAAGTTTATGATTGTTTTCTATGTTATAAATGATGAGAAAAAAATTTATGATTGTTATGATAATGGATAAGAAGAAAAAAAAGTATATAATTGCCTTCTGATTTGATTTGACAATCATATGTGAGTTAATAATAAATTTCATATCAGTTATATTTATAATAAAATTAAAAAAATAATAATTTGATGATTCTTTTCGAGTACAAATAGAATTCTAAGCAGAGATAAGTTATATCATCCGCATCTCAAGTCATTCTGATTTCTATAATTGTACTTAATTTTATTTGATCTAATAAAAGTTGTTCAAACGCATCCTTACCAGCTCGATGTAATGGATTCCAATTACCATTAGGGACACACAGTAAGATATTAATGTGCATCATATTTTCTATCATTCATATCTATTTCATGCACATAATTAAGCAGGATATGGTGATGATGGCTTTTCTTGATAGCAAAAGATAACTAATTAGCTAATTGTAAAGGATTAAGCATAACCTTCTTCAGTAAAAATGCACCAAATCTTGGAATTAAAACCAGAGATAATAATGCTCATGGTTACTCCTTACGACTTGAAAATTCAAGATTTCTCTAATACTTACAGAAAGATTGTGTATATTAATCCTCCTCACATACTACCCACTTGTTCTTAAGTCTGAATCATCACAAGTCAACCAATTGCACCGAAAAGAAAATTAAAAGAAACAATACAAAACAAAATAAACAAATACCACTGTGATATATATATATATATATACACATGCAGAAGAGTAGTGTGAGAGCATAAAAATTATATGAGGCATCACCACCTTCTGAACACATGCTCTTCGTTGCGGTAATGATCCACATGCCTAATCCACGGGGCACGGCCGTCGCCCAAGCTCGGCCCCTTCCCAACGCCGACATGGAACACCTCCACGCCGCCCTCTATGGGTAGGTACGTCGCACGCACCACCCTCGTCCCGGCCCTGAAAACCCCGGCCGCCCCGCCCCGCTGGTTCCCCGCCCATTTGCACACCACCACCATCCCCCTCGCCCCCGGCCGCGCCTCCCTAAGCACCGTCTTCGCGTCCCTCCGCCGGCAGTCCACCACCATCAGGTCCACCCCCTCCAGCTCCCGCATCGCGCCCTCCGCTTCCCCCACCGCCACCGACTCCGCCTCCACCGATGAGCCCGCCCGCCGCATGGCCCCGACGTACTCCGCCGCCCACTGCTCGTCAGGGACGACGCAAACGTGGCGGCCTCGCACATGCTCGACCGCAGCTCGGAGCCCGACGCCGGTGGCAGCGCCTGCGTCGCGGGCCCACGCTTCCACCACGAGTTGAGCCTTCCAACCTCCGGCCATGGCGGAGACCAGCTCGGCCACGCTTCTTTCCTCGAGGCCGCGTTCGGCGAGGGCCTTCACTGCGTCGACGTAGGCCTTCACGGCGGTCTCCGGGCACCAAACCAGCTTCATCCTTGTCCTCCGCTCGACAGATGGTGGTCGCGGTTGATGAACACGGTGGGGCTGTGGATCGTCTATATAAGTGAAGGGAAGAAAGAGATTCTAACTTTCTTGGGATATCACAAAAGATCTAAAAATAGATTCGCGACCGTTGACAGTGGAGGGCCTTTCACCTTTTTTGTTATTATGTAGGCGGCCCGCTCTTTAGAAGTGCCACTTGAGCACGTCACCGTAGCTGCAAGTGGAAACGAAATATTATTTCCTTTTACTATTTAGATTATGTATATATATAACTTATAAGGGCATAAATATCTCTAAGAATCCTCCAAAAACTTGGTCGAAGACTTGTTAGATTAAGATATAGACAGGGAGATTAGATTAGATTGCTTGCGTGTATGTGTGTATATGTACGCAAAGAACCTTGAAGAAGTTGGGATTCACACATTACTTAAATGTCCCTACTGTGGAAAACTAATGAGAAGAAACAAAGAAAGAAAACAATGAAGTTTTCGTGAATGGCTGCTCATCAAGATGGTTGACTTGCGATGGCTATGGGTGAGGCGTTGACAATGGGAATAGGACAAAGAGTTGGGTGGGAGTAGAGGATAAGAACAGCATGAAACATGTGGGGGGAGTACGAAGAAGGTGACCACATCCGTAATACGGCCGTACTCCTCCCGCAGTACGAAACACACAAATGTTAGAAGAAGATGATGCAGGTTTCAGCTGTCCACATTGGACCATAGAATGCCTCGACTACTATTAAGACTTTATCAATCCACGCACTCGAAAAGAGTTGAAAAGTATGTAGTACAATGGTTTGATCCACTCAAAACCTGATGCTAAGACTTGTGATGAAATCCAATTGAGATAAGCTTGACTTGAAGGGTAAAGCAGAGGCAGTAGTTTAGAGAGAACAAAAAAAAAAAAAGGGACTGAAACAAAGCTCCACTGCAACAGATGAAGAAACTGTACTCCAAGTTGAAAGATATATGCATGAAAGAAACAAAGGGGAAAAAGAAAAATGGTGGCAATCCAACGTACCTTATATTGTATATGATGAAGTAGACATCTCCAACAAGGATATCAGTAGATCCGATGAAGCCTTATCTCACTGCATTAGCTTGTATCAGAGTATCAGAGAACGAGAGGCATGAAATGTATAACCATTCAGAGATATTTGTGTTTTGAGCTTCATCTTTGAAGAAAAATAGGTATTATTACAACAGAACAAAGCAAAGCAGTCAATGGAAGCACTATGAAAGCTTATCTGCTCTTCCATTACAGTCAGATTTTGTTGTTCCATACTGCTGCCACATATGCACATTATGATTTTCCATATAGTTTCTACCATAATAAAATTTGCTTTAGGAAAACAACTGAAGATTTAACCAGAAACAAGGCTAAAAGAAACTCATAATTGTTTTTTTTTTTTTTTTTATGATAACTACCATTATGCTCACAAAATGGGTAGAATTCTAAGTCATGATTGCAAGTAGCTACAAAGCTAGAGGTTTACAGATTGATTAACCAACAAAAGCAGAGAGATGAAGCAAAAAATTTGAAGCCACCCTGAAAGAGAAGTAAGTTTATGAAACAGTAAGCTTTGATTAACAACCAACACAAAAGGAGAGTTTGGAGCTTTGCCCTTATGTTTAACTCCTTGTATGGTTGAGGTTTAACCTTTTGAGAACCTTGGCAAGACTATCGATTTGGAAGATGTGCAACGAATGACAAAGAAAATAAATAAAAACCAAGATAAATATCAAGTTTTATCGAAATGAAAGGTCATTTTACTCTAATCCACAAACATCAGACTAGAATTCAGAAGGAATTACACCTAGAAACCATTATCTTGTACCGGTACTAGTTACTACAACAGACAGAATTCCACATAAAAAATATTGGAATAGTGTTTCCAGGACTATAGATTGAAAAACCTACAAAATTTGATCATTCAAAGAAAAGCAGAGGTCAGTTTAATGTTTAGTGGAAGGGAGGAAAGGAGTTCCGGAAAAAAAAAGATTTATTTGCTGATTTGTCTTCATGATATAAAGAGTTTCCTAATTTTTCTTCTAAATCTTTATTTTTCAGTCAAAGTCCTCCTCCTAGCTTCCCCACCTCTCTCAGTGCACATATCTGTCTTACTGCTTCCCCAGATTGCTATGACAAAAAAAAAGGTGAATACCAATAGAAAAATGTTTCATTCAACTTAAATGGAATCCACTTAATAAAACCCTAAAGTTAAAGTTCTCCAAAGTCATGCTTTACAAGCTGGAAATGATGGGCTATGATTCACAAGGTCCTTCCAGAATGATTACTTAAAATACTTGACAACAGCTCATTAGATGTTAGTTAAAATAACACTTTTGCATCATTTTACCTCTTGTGTCATCATTGCTTTAAGATGACTCCACCCAAAACCATGAATATGCTCATGGATATTATGAGCCACCAAAACAAATACTCATTGGTTTAGGGTTCTTGATTTCAAAGTGTATTTCCAGACTCATAACATGAGGAACTCATCTTCGGTTCCATGACATAACAGTTTAAATCCACAATAAAGAAATGAGTTGGTATGTAGGGCTAGATGAGTTTGCTGCCATTAATTTAGACATATGCATCTTGGATCTTGTGTTTCGAGGCTCATCAAGTTAATAGGCCAGTGTTTTCATTGATAGGATCATGATAAATGGTATCATATGAGACTAAGTATTGGGCATAGTAAAAGGCTCAAATAGAAAAGAGTTAGGGGCTTCAAGTGTCACATATTAAGGTATGATTCTGGAAGACGAGGATGTCAAATCTTAAGTGGAGGAGATTGACAGCCAGTTTTCTCATATCAGACCTGGGAAGAGGATTAAGTAGTATATAGGATAATATTAGCTATTAGCCTGTGATTAAAAGTTTCGGTCACGTGATTCTAGATCTGGCTCGTGATGAGTTTTCTTCATAAAACCTCTCTTCAAATATAAGAGATTATCAAACCTTGTGAAACAAATTTCAGCAGATTTAGTTGGGTGGCATGGTGGTACTAAGCACTATGGCAAATCCATCTTTCAATTATATGAAATTGATTGATCATATGAGACCAATTTTAGTCAATATCTTGGAATGCCAAGATACTAAGTACAATAGCAATGCATCCTTCAACTACATAAAATGAATTGATCAAACATTTACCTCATTTCTCTTTATCTTCCTCATGATAATGCGATTCTCCCATATCTTAACCATCATGGGAGCAACACATACCAACATATATCTAGTTGGCATAATCCACTTTTCTTCCACTTTTGAGATTAAAGTATTCAAAAACTCTTTTACCAATATGGTGAATGCTTCCAATGATAACTTTGTGATTCTTTTTTTATTAGGATGGATTAATAAAGTGATGTTAAAATAATGAAACCAACCTACCTTATGGTCTCCACTAATTATAAGAATTTTTAACCAAGGATGTTTCTAGAAGAGATCCAGGAAGACAAAAATTCTAATGAGGCAATGGCATAGGCATAGATAGAGATAACACCTAAAGCCTCCCATTGCTTGTCTTTCTTGCCCCTTCCATGTAAATTACAGATATCATGTCACAGCAACAAGGAAGATGACAATAGCTTACAATGTCCCAACTATTTGAGATATGTTACATTGATTGTTTCCTACCATTCAGCTCTATGTACCTAGTTATATCAAGAAAAATATAATCTTTTTTATGGTGTTCCTAGTAAAGTATTGTTAGGTTTCCTGGTCTTCACCTTGCAGCATCAATCCTAATCAACTCACCTCATCTAACCACAATACTTAAAGATATTCTTAAAGCATGTTGATCTTAAATAATTTTGCATTTAGTCTCTATCAAGACTACGTTTCTTATCCTATTTTCTTGGTTACCCCTCACATCCACTGCTTCTCATCTCAGTAAAACTAACATTTTGTAGAAAACGTTTTCTGAAACATCATTACTCAAAGAAACAAGTTTTTATAGTTAGCAACATGCTAAAGTTCAAATTCTATATAAAATTTCTTACAGTAAATTAACATCATAATATGGCAAAGCCTTTACCACTAAATGAAGCAACATCTCATCCAAGAAAATTTAGATTCATTAGGTAATTATATCATCAGATATCACCTAGTACGTATTCTTAGTTTCCATGACTCATGTAAACAACAGTATATCTATTAAGAAGCAAGAATTGCTAACTTAATGTTTATACTATAGGTGCGCCTGACTCTCCCTTGCTCTCCTTGCCTAAGCAGCTTTGGGAAGCAACTTAAAACATACAATTCTATACCATTATACTTAAACCTGTTTCACATGGATACAAGCATTCTGACTATATATTAATCTGGCAGTACTAGTCAGCTTAGTATCAATGACCTAATGAAGTGAAGAGAAAGCAAAATAACAGATGAATCCTGACTAAAAATTTCGAGATATAAAGTTCATGGAAACAAGGATATCGAATGAATGAACATGCTCTCAAATTTAAATCATTTGTCATGTACAGATGATAACCTGAAAGAAATGCGGAATGTGGGACATGCACAACAATAAAAGAAGAGATCAGTCCAAGCAAAAGAAAAGATGTTCTGAGTTCTTTATGCTAGTTCAGAAGATGAGAAAGTCATGCAAAGGATGCATCATGCCAGTAGAGAAGCCTTACATGACTATAAGTTCCTCCAACAATCTCATTATGCAATATTGAAGAACGACAGGAAGAACCACAAATTGGTCAAAAGGCTAACTGAAGGAAGTTTAAAAGGAGAGGGAAAAATTACGTGACAACATCAATAGCATATGAAGGATTTGAAGAGCAATCCTGACCACCTCAACTACACCGCAACCGGGCTGCTGCTCTCACGTACCATCAGCTAGCTACTAATGCTTCTACCTTTGCTGTCGTTCTTGCTCAAGGAGATGGAGTAGTATTCGAGGTACCAACGAACAAATTTCTTGAGTCCAGTGTGGAGGCTGGTAGTGGGATGGTATCCGAGCTCCTTCTGTGCAAAGGTAATGTTGGCATGGGTGAACTGTACATCCCCATTCCTGGGCATCTTAACAAACTTCCTGACCGCCTTAACCTTGACAAGCCGCTCGAGGATGGAGACGAGCTTGGTTACAGGAACAGGGGAGGTGTTGCCTAGATTGTAGATTCGGAGGGGTGCCGGCCCACGCTTCTTCCCGCCGCTGCCGGTGCTCTTCCCTGCATGGTCGAGGGCCGCCAGGCAACCTTTCACAATGTCATCAATGTAGGTGAAGTCACGAGCGACGGTGGCGTGGTCAGGGCCTTCGAAGATAGACACGGGCTTCCCGCGGAGGATATCACGGGTGAAGAAGAAGTAGGCCATGTCGGGTCGCCCCCAGGGGCCGTAGACCGTGAAGAACCGGAGGCCGGTGATGGAGAGGCCGTAGATATGGTTGTAGACATGGGCGATCTCCTCCCCGGCCTTCTTGGTGGCGGCGTAGAGGGACGCCGGGCGGTCGGTGCGGTCGGCTTCCGAGAATGGCACACGCGAGTTGAGGCCATATACGGAGGACGACGAGGCCCAGACGATGGCCGGTTGGGGGTCAGCGTCCTTGGCGGCCTCGAGCACCGAGACAAGCCCAGCGACATTGGAGTGCACGTAGGACGCCGGGTCAACCAGCGCGTGCCGGACGCCGGCCTGGGCGGCAAGGTGCACGACATGGGTGAAGGGCACGACGTCGAACAGCTTGCGGAGCAGCGCCCCATCGTTGATATCGCCCTCGACAACGAAGACCCCGGCGCGGTCGAGCAGCGCCTGGCGGGCGCGCTTGAGGGACGGGTCGTAGTACCCATTAAAGTTGTCAAGGCCGAGGACGCCATCGCCGCGGCGCTTGAGGGCGGCGGCCACGTGCATCCCGACGAACCCCGCGGCGCCGGTGACGAGGACGGACGCGCCGCCGGGGTTTCGCCGCACCCGGGCGGACGACCGCACGCGCTTCTCCCACGCGGGGCCGCCCCAGGGGGGCATCTGGAGGGCGGCGCGCCGGACGCCAGAAGAAGACGACGAGGAAGCAAAAGAATCAGAGATTCGGGCCGGGGCGGAGGAGCGGGGGGAGAGGAGGAAGAGGGCAATGAAGAGGGCGAGGGCGAAGAAGGACCAGAAAACGAGCTTGGGGACGGGATAGGAATGGTGCCAGCGGGGGAGGAGGAGGCGAGGGTGGTGGCGGTGGTGGGGCTTCTCCATCTTCCACTTTCCAGGGGTGGAGGGAGCATCATCTACATCCATGGCCGCAAGATCCTCTTTTGGGGGGGGAGGGAGACAAGATTTAGGAGCGATCCCCTCCCTCTCTTATGGCGTCGGTCTCACTCCGACACCCACCAATTTGCTGTTGGAATAGTGAGATCGAGCGCTTGCGTCCGACTTCGTCTCCTTCCTCACTCGATGCTGGCCATAAGCATTCGAATGTCGCCTCCTTTTGCCCTCTGTGGCTTGGAGTTGTGGCAAAGCGCCGATGCCTTCCTTCCTCCACAAACCTACCAATTACTTCGTGTGTGGGCGGAGGCGCACTTGGAGGGAGGAGGAGAGTCGTCCAAGTCAAGGCGGGTCCCATGCGGGGTGATCAATTGGGGGCGAGCAGAGTCGCCGTTTCTTCCACGATAGATCAGGCGACCAAGGATGATTGACTTGGGAGATTTGCACCCAAATTGGAGGATCAGATGCAAATTTTGATGCCATTTTTGTGTTGGTTACACAGCACAAGATCCTGATTGGCTACTCCATCTCGATCCATCAACCTACCATCGTCATCTTTACCAATCAAACTAAGATGATATCGTACTTTCATTATACCAAATCTCCATTCCCAATTTCAATTGATCGATTTATATATAATTAGTTCATGACACAACAACTGTAAGGAGAAGAATCCAACAACATGACACGATTATTAGGAACATCTCATTGTTGTTGGATATCGAACCCATGATCTGTAGTCCTCGACCTAACAAAAGATCCATACAACCCCATCGGTGCTTCAGCTGGAGCACCATCATCTATCCTGAATCTGACCACACCATGGATTTGGAGGTGGCACCAACCATGGAAAGCTAAAAGATCTGATCCCTCCACCATAGATTTTGAAAGGTTTTAGCAGGAGATCGACCGTCATCTCACTCCGTACTGAAACCTAATCTTCCATAGTTGTGATGCATACATATATATATATATATATATATAAACCAACTCAATACTGTGTTGCAATTGGGCTCCGAAGCTTAGTAAAACCTGTCTGTGGACACGCTCAAGAGCTTGTTGAGAGACATGCCTTTTCCCCTCACCTCCCTTTTGATCTCGTACCTTTTCTTGATCCGGTCGTCGAGCTTGTAGCCGAGGAATGCAGGGAAGACCAGTATCTCCCCCACGTCCCTCTCCATGTACCCGATGAGGAACTCCAGCTTCTTCTCCAGCGACTCGTGGTTGTACTGCAGCACCTGGGGGTGCTTCTTGCTCATGGCCAGCACGTCGTCGCAGGACAGACCGTAGCTGAAGAACAGGGCCACCACCCTCTGCATGTTCTCGCAGCTCGTCCTGGTCGTCGCGCCCACCGCCAACGCCAGCTCCCGCGTCCGGTGCTTGTACCCGATCTTCACCAGGAAGGTCAGCTTCTTGGAGAGGTTGTCCTTGAGGGACAGGCTCACGTACAGGGGAGCCTTCACCAGGAACTTGAAGATGTCCTCTGCGTCCATGCCGCACTGCCTCAGGAACTCGACCCGAGGCCGCAGCTTCCTCTCCTTGCTGACGCTGAAGATGTTAGGGTACACCAGCGCTATCTTGAAGAGCTCCTCGTCGGAGAGACCCACGGATCTCCAGAACTCCAGATGGGACTCGAAGTGCTCCACGGTGTAGGATAAGAGGGCAGGCAATTTGGCGATCAAGGCCGCGGCGGCTGCCTCATCTCCGCCCCCGAGTTCGGCGAGGAACTCGACCCTCGGGATCAGCTGGTCATGGAGGTCCAGATTCAGAATCATCGGCCGACGGATGACCAAGTCCGGCCAGCTGAACCGCTTCAGGAAAAGGATCATCTCCTCCAAATCTTTCAGGGGCCTTTCACAGAACACCTTCCTGATGTCCACATGGTTGAGGAGATGCCCCAACTTTTGGCCGGGGACGCCGTGCTCCATGAGCCGCGTGACCCTCGCAGCGATGCCGGTCAAGAACATGGGATGGGCCGTGGTCAGCAGACGCTCCAGCTTGGCCGGTTTAAGTCCCTTCAACTCGTCGCGAGCGAACTCGAGGAACGGCCCCAGTTCGGGCGCCGACAGGATCTCGGGGCGCCGGGCCACGGTCCGGCGGAGCGAGAGGTCATCGATTCCGACGGACTGTAAGGCGAGGACACGGCTGCGAAGAGACTCCGGAGGCGCGAGTTCCAGCTCCGGGTGCTGCAGGAGGAGAGCCTCGGTTTCCTTCTCGTCCAGATGCAGCTCTTGCAGGGACCAAAACGCTGGTCCAGAAACGATCACAGGTCAGCTAAGGTTCAAAGATCGGAGGCGAGTGCGAGAGAACTTTCGGCCTCTTACCAGAGGGCGAGACATTAGGGGCCGTACGAGTGGCGCAGAGATGGCGGCGGGGCCTCGTCGCGTGGGACGTCGGAAGGCGGAGAGGAGCGCCGTAGAGAGAGGAGGAGCGGCGGGGAGATAAGGGGGATGTCGTGGGGGCGAAGCGCAAGGCGGAGAGCGTCATCTCTCCTCCACGCCGGTGCTCGAAGAGGGGCTCGAAATCACTCGTGCTGATGTCAGGGAGTACAGAACGCCGACAAAGACCCATGAAAGACATGCCAGGGCCGAATCACCGAGGATCCCCTTCGGGGGCGATGGTGACACCACGTCATCCCTAAAAAGATCTCGGGGTGATTCAGCCTTTCCGATCAGCAAAGTCAAAACCGCTAGACATTGGTTTGACTCGATCAAAATCCGGATTAGTCTCGATTCCGTCCCACGCGGGTTTGCTCGAGTCCGCACACCGCTCTCAACCTTCTCCGTAGCCAATTAGACTTCCGCATCGTACTCGGGGAGGAGAAGGCACAGAAGAAAACAACACCTTCGCTGCGTCCTATAAAGCCAAACCCTGGTTCTCCGTCAGCCCTCGACACACGCAGCACTTCCTCACCTTCTGTTACTCCCCTTGCCACCAGAACTCCATGGCCGCTCCGAGAACGCAGTTGGTCACCTCTCTCCTCAGCGGGAGAGGGAAGAAGGATAAGGAAGAGGAGGCCAAGGTGGAGATCAACGAGTCCGGCCTAGCAGAGAAGACAAACTACTTGCAGCAGCAGCAGCAGCAGAAGTGGAGGCGGCCACGGTGTGCTGTGGAATTGGACGGGCTTAACTGCTTCGAGACCATCGTTCTCCAGTGAGTCGCTGTTACCTATCTATATATACGGTGTTTGTCTTGGTTAGATTAGAAACTAAGGAAAGATGTATTGAAACAAAAAAAATAATTACGTCATATTTATACCTATTTATACAAGAGAAGAAAATATTAGAAGGATTAGACTATTCCCTCAACGGCTTAGCTAATATGCTAAAGTTGTTACAGTAATCTTACACAATATTGTATTCCTGTCGAGGATATCGATCTTGGACCTATGAAGTGAAAATAGCATGTGGCAAGTGGCTTTGTGAGAGGGTATGTCAGTTGATCTGCCATATGAACATGAGAAACACGTAGTTGTCGGTTGATCACTTGATCTCGTACAAAATGAAAGTCAATTACTATATGTTTCATACGAGAGTAAAATATTAGATTTGTACATACGTAGATAGCTCTAATATTATCACAATATATGGTAGGAGTGACAGAAGAGTGGATGTCAAGTTCTGTGAGCATATTCATCACCCAATTAAGTTCTGCAGCTAAAGTTGTCATAGAGCGATACTCAGCTTCAGTGATTGATCGAGCAATGATTTTTTGTTTCTTGGAACTCCAACTGATTGGATTGGCTCCTAAGAAAATGATATACCCAGATGTCGATGTTCTATCATCAAAGTTTCCAGCCCAATCAGCATCAACATAAGCATGAAGTTGGAGTGGAGAGTTTTTGTAGAGAAATATATCATAGTCAAGAGTACCATTAAGATAATGTAATACTCGTTTAACTGCTGACCAATGTGTAGTAGACGGTCTATGCATGAATTGGGACAGCTTGTTAACTGCAAATGAAATATTTGGGCGGGTGATAACCAAATATTGTAAAGAGTCAATTACTTGTCGATATTGTGTAGGATCCGTAGCAGAACTTCCATCATTTAATCCAAGCGATTCACCAGTGGAGAGGGGAGTGGAAACAGCATTTTCATCATTCATGTTTGTCTTGACTAATAAGTCTTGAGTATACTTCCGTTGAGAGAGGAAGAGTCTCGAAGATGTAGACATTGCTTCCACTCCCAAAAAATAATTCAAGGGACCGAGATCTTTGAGGGAGAATCTGGCGACCAACTTCTTAATGAACATTGTGACCTCCATAGAGTTATTACCGGTCACAATGATATCATCCACGTAGACTAAAAGATATATTGTACTGCCCGATTTTTGTCGGAGAAATAAGGAGGTATCAGACTTAGAGTTAGAGAAGCCGACTGACATTAAAAACGAGCCGAGTTCTTTGTACCAGGCTCGTGGAGCTTGTCGAAGACCATAAATAGCCTTGTGGAGTTTACAGATATGTTTCGGATACTGAGGATGAAAATCATGAGGTTGTTCCATAAAGACATCGTAAGTTAATGTTCTTTGTAAGAAGGCATTGTTGACATCAAGTTATCGCAGTTGCCAACTTTTTGAAACGGCTAAACTTAGAATCATTTTTTTTAAGGTAATAAAGGTTTTAGAGACCTCAGACTTATGTTGAAGAGGATACAACCAAGTATATTTGGTAAAATAATCAACAAAGATAATATAAAATTTGAATTTGTCAAATGAAATACTTGGTGCAGGACCCCAAATATCAGTATACAAAATTTCAAATGGTTGTGAGCAAGAGATAGAAGAATGTTCAAAATGTAATTTATGACTTTTATTACTAAGACATGCATCACAATAAGTAACACTACAACTTACTTTAAAAGACGGAAGAGAATAACGTAAAAGAAATTTTTGGAGAGTTAAGGAAGAAGGGTGACCCAGACGATGATGCCACACATCCATTGGAACAGCAGTAGAAGAGTAGGCAGTGGGTTGAGAGATCGATAGCTACTGGTAGATGTTATCTTTACTCTTGCCTTGAACTAACGATACCCCTGTGCTCAGATCCTTGACAAGAAAGGAGTCAGAAAAGAATTCAATAAATGTATTATTTTGTTTGCATAATTGAGAGATAGAAATAAGATTCTGTTTGATATGAGGAGCGCACAACATATCACCGAGTGTAAAAGTACTAGAATGTGAATTAAGTATTGTGAAACCAATACGAGTGATGGGAAGTCGCTTACCATCACCGATGATTACATCATCGGTACCACTATAGTTGTTGTGAAAGGACAAGTTCTGGAGGTCCGAGGGGATGTGATGGGAGGCGCCAAAGTCCATAACCCGGGAATGTTGATCAGAAGTCGAGGCAGCAACAAGATGTGCTTGGGTCATGGTAGTGGAAGGTCGAAGACGAGACTGACAGACCTTAGCGGATTGACCAAACTTATCACACAGCTGACAGACTATGTGTTGTTGAGGCATAGGAGTAGGTCGCCAAGGTTGTTGATAATTGATGTTACTACATGGAGGCATGGGAGTAGGACGCCAAGACTGTTGGTGATGGATGTTGCTTCCTTGAGGCAGAGCTTGTCCAAGTCCTTTGTTGATAGGTTTAGAATGCTGATTGTTCTTCCTTTTTTATTTGTGACTCACCTGAGCAGTGATATGTGGGCCTAGAGCCCTATCTTCACACTTTAGATATGTCTCGTAGTTAGTCAACTTGTCAAACAGCTCCTCAAATGATAGCGACGAGTCACGTGCCCGTATTGCTGCTGCCAATTCTTTGTACTCACCTTCAAGACCATTAAGAGTGTGAACACTAATTTCATCATCATTGAGGTGGTGCCCTATTAATGCTAAATCATCGATGATAAGCTTTATATGTTGGAGATAATCAACGATGGTACTTCCCTCTTGTTTGGTGTTCATGAGTCTTGAGAGGAGGCCAAGCATACGAGTGCACGAACGATTAGCCAATGTAGTTTGCAACTTACACCAGGCTTCAGCAGCAGTAGCACATGAAGATATAAGTGGTGCGACGGAACCCGCAACAGAGACTTGAATTGCCTAGAGAATGAGACGATCTTGACGTAACCATAACTTATGCTCCGGATTTGATATTGGACTTGGTGCTCCCAGGATGGTGATAATTTCTAGTGGACAATTGAAAGATCCATCAACATAGCCTAGTAAATCATAGCCAAAGAGGAGATTAGAAAACTTAGCATGCCAAGATGCGTAGTTTCCTCCTTTGGATAATTTGATGGGAATGAGGGCTGCATCATTAACAGATACAAGTCATGTATGTTGAGAAGCACTATTGCTTCCTACGGGGACAATAACTGGAACTTGAGAGGTAGAAGACGAAGACATTAGGGGAGAGGATACCAAGCACTATCGCTTTTGGGTCCGAAAGATATGCAGTGGTGAACGGCTTGTAGATCCGGTGTGTGCCATAAAGAAAGCTGTAGGCTATGCATATAGGCCACTACAGGAGGCAGTAGAGATATGAGAGAAGGCTGCTGTTGCCGGGTAGGCGACTAGGAGCAAATGTAGCAGCTTCCTACTCTTCTCACTCTTTAACCCCGACTGGGAGCAAAGGCAGACAGTGGAGGGAGGAGTTAATCGATCGTCGAAGAAGAGAATGAGCAGCTGACGACTACTGGTGTTAGGAGATCGACGAGGCACTGTCCACCAGAGGAAGAGGGCTGCAGCTGTGTGGAAGCTGGAGTAAGGTACAATAGCTTCGGCAGGGGAGGAAGAAGGGGTAGCGGTCAAGCTGCCGGTTGGAAGGAGCGGAGCCAGAGATAAGATCCGACAGCAGGGGAAAGAGGCGGGTGAAGAAGGTAGTAGCAGAGGAGCAACAGGGGAGTCGAAGGTGATGGGCGCCAGCGGCTGCTCTGCTCTAGCCTTGAACTAGGGATCGGTGATGGTGTAGTAGCCGGGGAAGCCGCAGAGAGAAGAACTCAGCTTCACCAGTGAAGGAGTTCTTCTGCACCTAGAGCTGCGGGTCCGGCTCGAGAGGAGGGCACAACTGGCTTTCTGGCCACGGTGGTGCCTCAACGGTGGAGGTAGCGGCTGCGGCTGTTGCTCGCGGCCAAATACAATGGGGAATCGCTACCGTTTGACAGCGAGAATACTGCTTGTTCTACACAAGCGGATCTAATATCATGATAAAAACTAAGGAAAGATGTATTGAAACAAAGAAAAGAGTCATCTATTCTTAATTTGTACCTATTTATACAAGAGAAGAAAATATTGAAAGGATTAGATGGTTAATAATTTACCTCAACAGGTTAGCTAATATGCTAAATTTGTTAGAGTAATCTTATCGCTTAACACTTCTTCTTCTGCTTTTTGTTTAATATTCATGACAGTAGAGGTTGGAATTAGAACCCGTCAATTGTTCTGATGTAATGGCTATTATTCTCCATATATGAATCTAGAACAGTGTTCATCCTGGTGCAGTCATGCAGCCTTCCCTGCGCCTCTCTCTTTCCTTGTCGCCTCCTCCTCCTCCTCCTTCTTCTTCTTCTTCTTCTTCTTCTTCTTCTTCATTTATTAGGGACTGCATGGCTGATGAGGAATGAAGACGATGGAGACTAACTCCATGAATAGAGCGTCAGGCGCATGCATGCATGTTGCAAATTGCTGTTGTAAGAGTCTAAAAGAAGACGCCAAAGGAACGCAGCACTCGAGGCAAAGGCGACGACGCTTTCCGTGCATGCATCCTCCGGTGCTGCTATAAAACGAATCCCCAAAGAAAGAAGGCACCGTCTTTGAGTCGTACCATCACAGATCTTATCCACCTTTTGACTTCGTGCGGTTTCTTCGTCAAACAATCATCCTCCGATCCCTCTTGATTAGGTAGGTTGCATCCTTTGTAATTGTCTGATGAGATTACTGACTCATAAATTAAGTTGATGAAACTTTTTTAACCTTATTTATAATCATATAATACCATTTTATATTCAACATGAGACTCTCTTTCTCTCTCAGAATATTAAGATGGATATAAAAAAATATATTTTTATTTATAAATAACTAACTACATGTATGGTAAATAAATAAAATGTAAGAGAATCATTTGACATGAACATATTCTAATAAGATGATTATCCATCATCATTAGTACGATTAAAAGTAAGAGAAAACTAAGAAAATATCATTATAAATAAAAAATAAAAATTTAGATACTCTTAATTAACTAATTTTATCATTTTTTATAATATTAAGATTTATTTTAACACTTTTGATTTTGACCATAAACTAATTTAAGAAGGGGGGGGGGGGGGGGGGGATTAATTATATATTATACTTTGTATTTGAAATCCATCCGTTTCATAACTTTATACTTCAAAATTTTATATTAATTTCTTTTTAATTCTGAAAATAAAATAAATAATCAACATAAAAGTGAAATATAAAAAAATAATTTTAATATTCCTTTAGTTTTAAATGATTTTATTATTAAAAATTTTAAAAATATTAAAAATATTTTTTTGTCCATCATTTGCAGCATCGAGCTACCACTTGTTATATTTTTCATTAACACAATTGATGATATTAGGATAAATAAAATTATTTATTTTACTCTCAGAATCATAGAGATTATAATATAAATTTTTTAAACATAAATCTAGAACAGGATCCAAGGAAGGTGGATAACCTCCCAAAAAATGAGGTGAAGAACCTCTCCAGAAAGGAGTCTTCTGTCTCCCAAGGAATTGTGAGCTGCAGTGTAGCTCTGACTCTGTTTTCTCTTTCTACCTCTGCTGGAGCAACTAAGAACTTGTTCCATATTTTGCAGAACATGTTTCATGTTCTTTGCCTCTGCATCAACCGAAGGAAGAAGGCCAAAGAGGTGAAAGATGGTGGACCGACTGAAATAAAAAGCATGGAAAAAACATAAAACATTTATTTCCTGACTCAAATCTCAAATTTTCTTTTCCATCATAGTTTGTGTTCTACAGATGTCCAGTCCAAAAAAAAAAGAGCCTGGCATTATCCTCGATTCAAATTCCTTAAAGATAAGTGGTACGGTGGGAGGTAACAGAGAACAAATGTGCAGAACCTTATCTCTTGCAGCCCCATAAAGATTTATGAGGATGACATTGATCTTATCCACCTAATATGCCAGTGACAATTGGAGGACAAAAGAATCAAGACAGAATTGCAATTGTCTACAAAATAAGTAATTTCGTTTGAATTTATCCTCAAAATTTTGAATTTTGTAACATCTAAAATATCTCAATTGTAAGTTAAAATTTAATTCCTGTTAAGTTAATTTCCTGTAATAATTCAAAATACTATTAAGACATTTAAGATATATATATATATATATATATATATATTGCTACCTATATATTTATGATATTTACAAAATCTGCAAGATGGATATTATATATATAAAAAAAGACCACATTCATGGAAGACTGAAACAACAACTGATGATATATTTGCAGGAAATTCTTCCCATGGAAATGAACATCCTATTTGGCATTTGTAGAGCTGTCAAGGAGATTGTGAAATGCCACCAACATAATGGAACAGAAGAAATAGTTGGGATTATGTACCACAGCCAATCCATTTGCACTCCCTTCTTGCAATCCAATTTGTCATCTGAGATTCTCTATTATATCATATCTGAAATACCTCATCAGTAACCATCAATGCAAGTAAAATATTTTCATTCTCTCTATATTCACATCATCACCTCCACAATCACACACCACTACTTTCAGATAGACTAGTGCTCAGTCACTAGTTATCCAGACCTATCAGATAAGAGTAGTGTTCAGGTATAAATTTTTTCCTGAAAATAGAAGAATGGAAATTAAGAGTCCTACCTATATGCAGGTGCCTTCAGATGAGTAAGATGTTGATTAGAAGCCAAAAGATGTATCTATAAGCAATTACCATGAACAAATTGATCTATTTCCAAAACAGAGAGATAATAGAACCAAAAGGAAGTGTTTTGGTGGATCAGGATGAGACTCATCTTGGAACAAATCCAACCTCTTTCTTATTCTTCCAGAATATAATGCTAAAGATTCACAAAGATCTAACCATCCAGTGTTTTAGTTTGAGCACATCACCAATATGGTAGTGTTTCTATTGCAAGAAAATTATTAACCCCATTTTAAGAGGGATGAGATATATTGATCAGCAAATGTCAGCTTTCTACAATGATGATGCACATTACAATCAGAGGGATGAGTAAAAAACAGCAAACAAAAGCATAACTTTATCATACATACCACATAACTTGAGATTTGGATGATAAATAATGTTTACAGTTAATGACGAAAACTGAGACTATCATAGTCTCACACATTAAGAGTTCTAGAAATAGGGCTGATCGTATGTTCGTATCAAATGGAGCTAGGGACTGCTTAAGACAAGAAAATGTAAACAAAAAAGAGAGAGATTAGGATGCGAAAAGAAAAGAACAGTTTATAGTGAAAAACACAATTTTTGATCAACTGATATCTACCAAAATACCATAAGTAGCAACCCAAGATGTAGATAGTGTGTTAAAAACCTTCAACTTAGACCTGAGCTGTGCCCTCTGTAAATTTAGGATCCTCGCACCTGTACTTCCCATCAGGGCCAATCCCAAATCCCTTGGGATCGGCAAAAACATTTTCCAATAGCTGGCTTCTTGGGGGATGTGGACTTGAATCTGCAAACTCCACAGCATCTTCAATAAGCTCATCAATTTTTTTCTCTATAGCCTTCAGTTCTATTTCACTTGCAAGGCTGTTTTCAAGAATGTACTTCTTCAAGGTCATGATAGGATCTCTTGCAGCATAATGTGCCTTCTCATCTGTCGAAAATGAGAAGTGTTTAGTAATCTATATTGCACTATAGTATGGCGATGTGCTCCTTAATATCCTTTTTGATATTGCATAAAAGAAGTTGGTTTACAATATATTTCTGCATGTAGATATCAGTGTGATTTATGTGGATGTGCGTATCATTTACTTCAAATATCCAGGTCAAGGGATGACAGAAAGTTAGTAGCACAAATCATAAAGAACCTAATTAGATGATAAAAAAAAAATTAACTATGCATGAAACTTATTTAAACTTTTTGAAATGATGCACAAATGCATAATTAGGCTTAAAATATTTAGCATGAAAAAGAAACAAGCAACAAAGTTTAAATAAATCAAAGCCATAATGTCATTAAAAGTGTGTAGTTAAGGTCTGTAAACAAACACATGTTTCATTAGAAGTGTAACATGAAGTGTTTTAGTTTCTAGATTACTCAGACACCAAGTGAGAAGTTCAGCAATCCTGATCTCGAATAGCTATAAGATAACAAAGCATTCAAACACACTACTACCAGAATGTGGCTTGCGTGAGTAAAATCTGCTTCCGATAGAGTACAACTAAAGATGGATAAAACAACTTAATAGATATATATATATATAATAATAATACTATAATTTAAATTCTTCAGTGGTACATACTAAGAGCTTATGATGTCTCTCTTCGGCACCACTGAACCCTGAACAATAAATTTCATAGTTGTGTCATAGTAATGCATCATAACAAATGAACAAATTGAACCCAACTCAAAGGAGACAATGTTAAAAAAAGAAAAAGAAATACACCAAGAAGAAACAAGAGCATCAAACATTAATGCAGAAGCCTGATTAGAAGAAACAAGAGCAACATTGATGCACATTTTAGAGAAAAACAATTCAAATCACATATTGACATAAACAACACAAACAATGTGATAGAAACCAAAAAGGAAATATTTAGAAAATGTAATGATTCATGTAAGTAAAAATACATTGATCATGTGATCAAAATATTCCTTACAACATTGTTGTGGCCTAACGTACCAGAAGGACAAGATATATCAAACAAATCCACCAAAACATTTACAAGTGAATTCCAAACAACTCCTAAGAAATCAGGCTACACCTGTCAGTAGACAGTGTGCCTTGAAATTTTTAATATGCCAATCTCTAAATACCGTCACATTTATAATTACCAAAAATCAATCAGCAATGGCAAACGACAACTTAAAAGACAACTTAACCTCACAGCATTATTTTGTTTTTGTATTTGAGTTATTAAACACTGAAAGTGGTGTAAGATCATTTATTTAATAATGAATTCCAATTATGATGTTTGTTGCAAAAACTTTTATGTCATCTTTTATGGAATTCCAGTGAAACCCTACCATTTCTTATTCGGTTAAGACTGTTCCATAACATCTCACAAATACAAAATTAGTGTGTGCACTGTGCACCAACTCTTGTAGCCAAGTCAATAAACAAATCAAAAGAGTAATATTTCAAACTCACCAGGCTTCCGGAGCTCATCAGGATCTGCGAGTGAGTGCCCTCTAAAACGGTATGTCTCACACTCAACAAGCGTGGGTCCTTCCCCGCTTCTTGCCCTTCCAATTGCTTCCATTGCCACCTCCCGAACCTTCAGTACATCCATTCCATCCACGTGCACCCCAGGCATGCCGAATGCCGGTCCCTTCTTCCAGATCTCCGGGTCCGAAGTTGCTCTGAGGTGAGACATCCCGATTGCCCACAGATTATTCTCCACAACAAACACGATGGGCAGCTTCCAGAGCTGAGCCATGTTGAGGCACTCAAAGAACTGACCATTGTTGCATGTCCCATCACCAAAGAAGGCCACAGTGACATCAAGGCCATTAGGGTTGGACTCCTTAAGGACCTCGTGGCGGTACTTGGAAGAGAAAGCGGCACCAGTAGCCACCGGGATGCCTTCACCTATGAAAGCGAAACCACCGAGGAGGTTATGGGGTGCAGAGAACATGTGCATGGAGCCACCCTGGCCGCGACAGCAGCCAGTGGCCTTGCCGAAGAGCTCAGCCATGACTGCCCCGGCGGGGACACCCTTGCTGAGGGCATGGACGTGATCTCGATACGTGCTAACGACGCTATCCCGGGTTTCGAGGAGCTTAATGAAGCCAGTGGAAACGGCCTCCTGACCATTGTAGAGGTGGACGAAGCCGAACATCTTGCCGCGGTAGTACATCTGTGCGCACATGTCCTCAAAGACGCGCCCTAAGACCATGTCCTCATACAGCACTAACGCCTCCTCCCGGCGTACTACAGCCTGCAATCGAGATCAAACAGAATTAGATCCATACAAAACCCTCAAAAAGATGAAGTTTTGCCAGCCGTGTCAGAACCGAATCGTGCAAAAGACAGATTTTGAGAGGCTTTTCTCCCGAAAGAACTCATTTTTATGGAAGTTTCTTCCAACAAAAGAGGGCTTTTTGGGGAATGGGACGAAACATACATGGTCGGAGGGCGAGGAGTTGGAGCCGAGTGGCTTCTTGCCGCTGAGGACGTCGGAGGAGACGGCGAGGAGAGGGCGGCCCAGGCGAGTCGACCTGACGTGCGTCCGGTGAAGGCCGTGCGCGGCCGGGCACGAAACGAAGGGAGCGCAGGGCTTCTCGCCTGCGGATCGAGCGCCCACGAGGGCAGGCCAGGGAGTCCTGACGGCGGCGAAGGTAGACATTTTGATGAGATATTGCGAGAGAGAGAGAGAGAGAGAGGGAGGGAGGGAGGGGGATTGGGGGCGGAGAGAACGAGGATGGATTGGCGTTGGAAGTACCGCTGTAGGGAGTTCGGCAGCGTTGAACGGACGATTGGGAAAGGCTAGAGTAATGAACTGAGGAGGAGAGGTGTGCGTGTGGGTATGTAAGGGTACTGTGTGTATGTTAGAGAGCGAGAGAGAGAGAGAGAGAGAGGGAGGAGGGGGGGCCCTGGAAAGGTGTGCGCAGAGTGACTGATGGACCGAAGAGAAGAGGTGTGTGTTGTGTGGGTAAGTCTGTCTGTGTGTTGTGGGTATGTGTGTGTGTGTCCGCGTTACAAAAAAAAGGGTATGTGATGTCATAAAACTGTTGCATTAAATGTGGTGACTCTAATTTTCTTGGCATTTGATTTCTGAAATTTGAGATAATTGTTTCCAATTTTTTATCAGTTTTCGTTTGTAATTAATTCAATCTATCATTTGATGCCATTGTGCTATAGTTTCTTCACCTTCTCTCTCTTGTTCCTTTACATTTGAAGACCCTATAAAGCTATATAATCTCTCTCACTACTCCATTAATCCTTGCTTACAATTTTAGATATTACAGGTCTAGTATATTTCTTGTAATTTTGCTAAGAATATTTGGAAGATTATTGAGAGAAATTTGTAGTTAAAGTTTGAAGGCCAATTTCCTTCAAAAAAGTTTTCCTTTTTCGCTTTTGCTCAAAAGATACTTTTGTTTTTGTTTTTTTTTTTCAAATGGTGTGTTTTGAATAATATTCAAAATATTTCCTCATCAACCCTAATGATATTTTTTCGATCAATTACAGTGTGTTGGTCTGTTATAATATTTGTAATTTATTATAGTATTTTGATTATCACAATAAAAATACTATAAAATTTACTTACAAATATTATAAATAATATAAATGGACTCATAATCTTAGTTAATCTAATTTCAAGTCTAAAAATTTGATTTACTAACGATCTATAAGCAAATGTAACTAAAAATATATAATATGATGGCGCTTACCTATAGTATTTTTCAATAAATTTATACTGTTTTCAGCCCCTTAATAATGATAAGCCAAATATAATCAAGACAACACTAAAAATCATTTAATATATCCTGATTTAAATAAATATTTATAATAATTTTTTAAAAAATATTTTGGGGTCATCATGATAAAGATATTGTAAACACGATAAATGATATGGACTTGTAACCTCAACTAAATAAATTATAAACTTAAAAATATAATATCGTAATAGGCTACGAACAATGACAGCCTGTAATATGATGTCACTTACAGTATTTTTAATAGTCTTATTTTTGTTATATCATAATAAAAAATATAATAATTAAACAATTATAAATGAGTTAAATGAAAAATAATGTAACGTTGGAAAAAATATAAAAAATTAATGAAAAAATATACTATTGACGTTGGTGTTTGAGTATTTTGGATAACATTCGAACGAGGAGCATCATTTTGAAAAAATAAAAAACCGGAGACATGTTTTAAAAAACGAAATTACTTTACTCTTTACTCTAAGGGGAAATGGGGAATGACTTAAATAAGAGGATAATGAGGTACAACGCTTGATCTAAAGAGCCATCACAGCCAATAATTTATAATTTATTTGGAAGGCTATAAATAACAGAGTGTCATCAAATACTAGTCTATATTCTATATATCATAAATACGAGGAGATAAATACCACCAAATCGATGGATTAATTATATGTTGAGGACTAAGCTTTATATTAAAAAATGATATATAAAGATGTTAAAAGGAAGATAAATTGATTCATCGATGTCAAGTTATTATTATGATGACTTGGTACAGTGATAACCTCATTAGTTAATCGTCATTCAACATATGATCACCACGTGATATCCAAGGTAGAAGTAGACTACATACGCTATCATTCAATTGTTTGTCCACATAAATAAGAGTTCAAAATAAATTGTCATCGGTTATCATCCTCTTATCATCCATGTCGACAAGAGACCTCAAGGAGATTGTTGGAGATAGAGGTTGCCTTAAATATTTCATGAAATATTTTATCTTATTATTATCAAGTATAAAGACTTATCTTCAATACGAAAAAGGGAGGTTATTTTTTCTGATCAGTTGCATTCACACGCTTATATCTCGGGCTATTAACTTTGGTATCAAATGGATCGAGTCGAAAAACCTCTTCTGTTATCGATCTTTATGCACATGACATCCTAAAGCTAAATATTTTCACTTCAAATATATTTTGATAATACTACGTATATGGGTCTGAGCCACATCTGACTGATCAAGATATCAATGATATATTTTTCTATTAACAAAATAAGTATTTGGATAATAAAAAAATATTATAGTAAACATATAGATTTTAATAGAAAATTTGTAAACTATACAATATTTTTTATGGGGCCAATAATGGTCAGTCGAACGAGGCAAAGAACATTGCGTCCCCACCTCAGCCACGTCACGATTTAGCCATGTCGGGCTTACGTCGCGCGCCCGAACCAACCTCGGATGAACCTCTGGAAGTCTTGTGGCCAGCTAACTACCTCCCTCTCCTAACAACGAGCGACACAACAAAGCCGACATGCCAGACCAACCCTCGACCGATGCCCCTGGCCCATGGCAGCAGGCAGCTGGCGACGTGGCAGGGCAGACACAACAGGCCGACCGACGAATAGTGCCCCCTGACCCTTGACAGCAAGCGATAGGCGACGTGGCAGGGAAGACGCAACAACCGACCACCGAACAATGCCCCTGACAACGGGTGGTTGGCGACTTGTCAGGCACTATAGTGATGACATGGCCCACGTACGACCAACTCACCTACGCAGGTATAAATGTCCACTGACCACCTCTGATGGTGGGGGGGAAAGGAAAAAGAAGGAGATCTCTTCATTCAATCCAATCGACCCCTGACTTGATCATCGGAGGGACTCGGTCGAGCCCAAACAGCTCGGCCTGGGTCTTTTTGCAGGACACACTATCGACCGACCGAGGAAGCTACCAAAAGAGTGGAGTGGAGTTGCCACGTCACTGAACCATGGAGGTGACCCTGCGCACACGGGATACCTCATCTGGGTGATTTGTCACCTTACATTGCGGGGCGACCCCAACATTTGGCGCTAGAAGGAGGGCCTATGTCGCAAGATCGTATCTCCAATCTCTTCCCCAGTCGGGTGACCGAGGAAACAGTTCCACCTACTCCAACCACAGTGACCATGCCTCAGATTACGGCTGCACCCTCGGGCCCCCATCCGGGGCTTGTAGACGGGGGATAGTCTACCTTGACTCCCGACATATACTGGAGGCTGCTTACCGATCCTGCCCCCCCCCCCCCCCCCCCCCCCGGGTTACACCGCACCACAAGCGGTTGCCGTGGAGGCCTTCCTCGGGCTAGCCCATCAAGTACAGGCCTTGACAAGGGATAATACAAGTGATCATCCCCCATATTTCTCAGCTCACCAAGACAACGTCTACCCCCCAATCAGAGCCCCAACGGCCCTCGACCAACCAAGGAGGGTCTCGGGAGCACTCAGCGCCAATCCGACCTAGCCCAATGGAACAAAATCCTCCTAAGGCCCGACCTGAGACCCCTTCGATCGTCCCAGAGAAATCAACCACTCCGCACCTCGGGGAGGAGCACACCTCGCGGGAGCCGGACACCTTATCGTCGGACTTGACCAACTCGTTCCGAATGCAACTCCGATGCATAAACAAATGGCTTTATGAGGTACAGAAGGAGGTCACCAAATCAAAAGAAGAGGCTGGGGAGAACCCCAAACACAAATCACCCTTTGCCCCGGAGATACAAGACAAGCTGGTACCGACCAACTTCGGGTTACCTCTCTTAGGATCGTATGACGGAAGCTCGGATTCAACCGAGCATGTGGCAGCCTTTCGAGCTCAAATGGCATTGTATGACAAATCCGATGTGCTCATGTGTCGGGTTTTTCCGACCACCTTGAAGGGACCGGCTCGGATGTGGTACAGTCGTCTCAAGCCGGCATCCATTATTTCCTTCGACCAGCTCATGAAGGAACTGGAGCAAAACTTTCTAGCCAACGCCCGACCAAAGCTCATAGCAGCGTCGCTCCTAGGCATTGCCCAAGGAAGGGAGGAGCCCCTCGCCCAGTTCATCAACAGATTCACCATTGAAACACGAGCGATCCCCGACGTGCATCCCTCCCTAGTTTTCCAAGCCTTTATGATGGGAATATGCTCGTCCAAACTGTTCTGGTCTTTGGTCAAAAAAACTCTGACCACAATCCCCGAGATGATGCAGATGGTGAACCATTTCATCGCAGCCAAAACTCTGATCGCTGGAAAGTGCGAGGAGCAGAAGCGTCCCCAAACGGGACAACCCCGAGGTCCCACCTCGGGGTCGTCAAGGAGGAGGATAGAGGAGCCAGACTTCAGCCGCTCACGACCTCCAACAACTCATCTCAACTCCACATGGATCGAGATTTTCCTCCAAATAAGGGGGAAGGGCTCCTGGCACCCCTGAACCGTATCAAGACCCGTCCAGAGGAAAGGGACCGGGGCAGATATTATCGTTTCCATCGTGAATACGACCATGACACCGAGGAGTGTCGGGACCTAAAAAATCAAATCAAAGACTTGATCCGCCAAGGACACCTCGGTCATTATGTCTAAAGGCGAGGAGACCACCTCGACAGGCGATCGGAGAGAGACCGACAATCGCACCCGGCCGACCCAGTCGAAAGACAGATCAACGTCATAGTCGGCGGGCCGGCTGCAGGTGGAGACAGCGCCTCGGCACGCAAGGCCTATGCTAAGGCCGCAATCGAGAAGAGGCCGAGGCACCATCCTGATCCTGAAATCAGCTTCCAACCACAGGGAGAAGAGTGTCCATATCATGACAACCGCCTAATCGTCACCTACGCATCGTCAACGCCCGAGTTAAGCGGATAATGGTAGACACAGGGAGTGCCGCAGACATTTTATATTTTGAAGCCTTCCAGAAGCTAGGTCTAACCGACCAAGATTTAACCCCACTGATCTCTACATTGACAGGGTTTACAGGAGATTCAATCACCCCTCTTAGAATGACGACCCTACCGTTGACGATTGGCGAGGAGCCACGCACCAAGACATAAATGGTCGTTTTTCATGTTGGTTGACCTCCCTTCGGCTTACAATGCTATAATTGGCCGACCAACCCTCAACAGGTTGAGGGCCATGGTGTCGACATTCCATCGCTCCATGAAGTTCCCAACTGATGTTGGAGTCGGTGAGGCCCGTAGTGACCCACGGGAGTCTCGATGATGCTACTTGACCGCCACCACACTCCCAAAGAAACCCAGAACAACGAGCCCGGGGATCGACCCGAGAGGACCCAACAAACTCACTTTAAACCCCGAACCAGTCGAAGGCGTGACGAAAATCGTCGCCGACCCTAGGCAACCTGACAAAACCTTAAAGATTGGCTCGATGCTCTCAGGCGAACAATAAGTCAAGATGATAGAGTTTCTGGAAAAGAATGCCGACCTGTTTACATGGACCCCGGAAGAAATGCTCGACGTTAACCCAGACGAGGCACAACACTACCTCAATATAACCCTTGGTGCCTAACCAATCAAACAAAAGTTGAGAAGGTTCGCCCCGGAGCGCCAGAGGGTCATCGAGGAGGAGGTGGTGTGCCTACTCGAAGCCAACTTCATTGCAAAAGTCACATATTCGACCTGGTTGTCCAACGTTGTACTGGTTAAAAAGCTCAATGGAAACTGACAGATATGCGTTGACTATACCGATCTAAATCGGGCATGCCCAAAAGATTGATGCCTCCTACCTCACATCGACCAATTGGTAGATGCCATGTCGGGCCATGAAATGCTCTCCTTCATGGATACGTACTCGGGATACAACCAGATCTGCATGACACCTCGAGATTGGGGGAACACTGCCTTCACACGGATGTCGGCACTTACTGCTTCAAAGTAATGCCGTTAGGATTGAAAAACGCAGGCGCCACCTATCAGAGAATGGTAAATCGCTTGTTCAAGGACCAGATCGACAACACCATGGAGGTTTACGTCAACAACATGATTGTAAAAAGCAAAGTCTCGGAAGACCACTTAAGAGATCTAGCAGAAATGTTCCGAACCATGCGACGCATCGAAATGCGACTCAATCCTAGCAAATGTGTCTTCAGGGTCACGTCGGAAAAATTTCTCGGTTTCATGATCCACCAACGAGGAATTGACGCCAACCCTGACAAGATAGAGGCGATCCTCCAAATGAGATCCCCCGAACGGTAAAGGAAGTACAACATCTTACCGGGAGGCTCGCAGCTTTGAGTCGTTTCATCTCTTGGGCAGGTGACAAAACTTGCCCCTTTTTCCGTACCCTAAAGAAGGCCAAATATTTCTTGTGGACACCTCAGTGCGAAGAAGCTTTTCAAGAACTAAAAGCACATCTCTCCCAGCTACCCCAGTTGTTTGTGGTCTCCCCAAGGGAACCCCTCAGACTATAATACTTGGCAGCGTCTGCAGTGGTCGTTAGCTCGATCCTAGTCACACTTGCCGAGGCAGAAAGGCCAATTTATTTCTCAAGTCACATCCTCAACAGTTCCAAGGAACGATATCCCCCGGTCGAGAAGTTGGCCCTGGCGCTGGTGATGGCCGCAAGAAGACTCGTACCATATTTTCAAGGGCATTCCATTAAGGTAATAACTGACCAACCACTCCGTCAAATCTTATCAAAATTTGATATCGCAGGCCGCATACTCAAGTGGTCAGTTGAGCTGGGGGAGTTCGATCTCGAATACATACCCAGGACGGCCATAAAAGCGCAAGTGATGGTAAACTTCCTTGCCAAACTTACTCCTACAAATGATCTAACCGACGCGCTCTCGGTCTGAAAATTGTATGTGGACGGGTCGACAAACGCCAAGAGAGGGGGTGTCGGCCTCATACTAGAAAGTCCCACCAACCAGGTATATGAATAGGCCCTTCGCCTTGACTTCAGAGCCAACAACAACGAGGCGGAATATGAAGCATTGCTCTTTGGGTTGAGGTTGGTAGCGGAACTCCAAGTGGAGAAGGTCGAGACCTTCACCGACTCCCAACTGGTAGTTGGCCAGGTCCGCGGAGAGTTCGAGGCACGACGACTGATCAGCACCTTTCGGCATCTTTCCATCGCTAAAGTGCCACGAACCAAAAATGCGCGTGCAGACTCCTTAGCGAAGCTTGCTTCAGACCAAAACACTTGCGAGCAAACTGTGCGGTTGACCAAGCTCACCCGACCTTCCATCAGAACACCCAAGGTGGCGATAGTAGAAATAGCGGAATGTTGGCTCGACCAGCTTCTCCGGTTCAAGACGGAGGGCGCCTTGCCCAATGAGCAAGCGGAAGCATGTCGAATAAAGCGATCAACATCCTGGTATTGCGTGATCAACGGATGCCTCTACAGGAGAGGCTTCAGCCAACCTCTTCTCCGATACCTCCGCCCGAGCGAAGCGCGGACGAAGTTCACCGAGGTACACGAGGGGGTGTGCGGAGAACATATCGGGGCCCGCACACTCGCCCACAAAATCCTCAAACAAGGCTACTACTAGCCGACCATGCAAAAGGACGCTCAGACCTATATGCAAAAATGCGAACAATGTCAACATCACGCTCATGTGCCACACTAGCCAGCGACTCCCATGGCAACGACCGAGGCGGCCTAGCCGTTCGCCCAATGGGGAATGGACCTGCTCGGCCCGTTCCCCCCGCCTTGGGACAACGAAAAATTCTTATAGTGGGGGTCGACTACTTCACCAAGTGAGTTGAAGCCGAACCATTAGCCTCAATCACAGAGAAGCAAGTCGAAAACTTCGTTTGTAAGAATATTATCACCAGGTTTGGTATACCCGAAGTCATAATCACAAACAATGGGACACAATTAAACAACCAAAAGTTCAAAGATTTTTGCCGAAGTTTTAACATCCAGCTCAAGTTCAGCTCGGTCGCACATCCCCAAGCCAACGGGCTTGCCGAGGTTACCAACCGAGTTATCCTTGAAGGTCTAAAGAAAAGAGTCACTAGCGTGCAAGGAACTTGGGCCGACGAGCTACCCAGCGTCCTGTGGGCTTCAAGAACAACCCCGAAAACATTGATGGCTAAATCTCCATTCAGCCTCGCCTTTGGGACTGAGGCATTCCTACCGTCCGAGATGGTCTTCTCGACACTTAGGTCCGAGCGTTATGAAAAAGATACCTCAGATGCACAATTACGTGAGAACTTGGACCTACTGGAGGAAAGGCGCGCCAAGGCACACCTACGGGAACTCACATATAAGAAGGCCGTTGCAAGGCTCTACAATAATAAAGTACGCCCTCGGCAAGTGACCACGGGCGACCTCGTCCTACGCAAAGTCGAGGTAAGTGATCCAACTTGAACTCGGGGTAAACTGGCACCCACTTGGGAAGGTCCATACTGAGTCATCAAAACTGTTCGAGAGGGTACTTGCATCCTCGCGAACTTAGATGACAAAAAGTTGCCAAGAACTTGACACATATCTAATCTGAGAAAGTTCTATACATAGGGTGGGAACCAAAAGACCATTTTGCATTAAATGAAATGTCCGGTTACAAAAGTTATCGATTGCAAAATGCTTACCTAGGTCGAGCCCTGAGACCGGGGTCAAAGCTACATACAGAACACACATACCGACCTACTCAAATACCAAAAACTATAAAACTCTCGATCATTCCTCGGGGAGGACAGAGTCATCGAATTCTTGACGAGTCTCCATCGGTACCGAGCTATCTTCGGGCTGCTCGGTGAACGGATCACTGTCGACCTCCAAGTTAGGATATCAGGCCTGAAAACGGGCCAGGCAACCAGATACCCATATTCGTATGAAACTTGGCCCATCCGTCACAGCCCCCACCCGAACCCGACCGATTGCTTGTAATTGGCGACGCTTCTGCCTGGCAGCTCGGCCTTGAGGAACTCATTCTCCCTCATTAGTTTGTCATTTGCCTTACGACGATCGGCTTTCTGTTCCTTCAACTGATGCTGGCTCTCCGCCAAGCCCTCCCAAAGCTCGTTTAGCTCCTTGTCAGCCTGTTCCAACTGACCGGTCAACTCATCCACTCCCGACCTCAGCTTGGCGTTGTCCGCCTGTAGTTCGTCCACTTGCTACCGAGCTAGGGTTAGCTGCTCAGGGTCCCTTTCTGTCTTCAGCTTCTCGAGTTCCGCCTCGAGTAGGGACGACTAGTTCCCCATATGGGTCACCAGACGACCCAAGTTATGTACCCTATCCAAAAGAGCCATATGGTAATAGTGCCCCTGCAAAAATGCAGAAGGTAGTCAACATAAGGAAAAAGAGAAGGCGACGATATTAAGTATTGAGACATGACTTACCAGTGCAATATGCTTCGTTGCTCGGGCTATGAGGACCTCCGAGGGTAGGGTATAGAGGTTCTTGGCCAACGTCGGGTGCAACACTCCCTGATCAAACCTCGAGGCTGCTTCGGGGTTGTCCCAGACCCTAGTCTGGTACGAGAGGTTCGGCCATCTAGCTCGCATCGCAGCACTTGAGTCCTTCGGGGCTCAATCAGCCATCTGAAGGATGTAGTAGCCCTTGTCGTCTTCACGGACCCGCATGCCACATAGATCCTTCATCGACTTTGGTCGGTGGTAGGTCGGAGAGGAGTCCTCCGCCGAAACCTCCAGTTCTCTATCCCGAGTTGCCCGCCGGGAGCTCCCCTCATTGCGATGAGACTTATACTTTCTATATTGACCCGCTTACTGGGTCGAGCAGCAGTAGCCTGATCCACAACTGGACTCCCGATAGGCCTTTTTGCCTAAGCATCCATGTGGATCACTTCCACCTCCGGCTGTGCACTCTCGAGTCCAGCGGTGGGAGTGCTCTTCCCTCTCGGCATCCTGGGCTTCTTGCGCAGAACATTCAAATCCATGGCACCTACGTCTCGACCAACAAGTTAGGGTCCGAATGACAGTCACACATACAATAAGCGATAGAGCACAAGTATACCTCGAGAAGCTGGACTTAACCCGACTTCGACCAACCACTTTTCGGTCATATCCTGGATTGCCCGAGAAAGGGGAAGAATTCCCCTCAACCTATTGACCATGATAGACTCCTCCTTGGATAATAAGGGGGGGACATTGCTGATCGGATGAATTGACTAGTCGACTCTGAAACCCCAACTCAGACCACTGACAAAAAAGTATCGAACCTTCCAACCTTTGTTGTTGGTCGGCGCACCGCTGACCTTAAAACCAGCCCGAACTGTCAAATAGTAATCTCTCTGACTCTTACAGAAGTGAAAGCAAGTAAAAAATAGGGTTCAAGTAGGAACAATATCGGCACCCCAACCCTCGCCTAAGAACGTAATGAGATAACGCCACGAGTTGGGCGCCATCTGACTCGGAGAAATCCTCCACCACCTAAGGCATTCCACTATTGTGGGATGTAGAGGAAAGCACAAACCAGCCTCCAGCGCATCCATCGAGATACTTATCTTGGAGGGCCCGTGTTGGTATGGTCGCTGCTCGGGCAAAGGAGCCCGAAGCATGTACCCCTTGGGGATGCTATAGCACTCCCGAATGGACTCAAGAGCTTCCTCATTTATGACCGACGCAATGTTGTGACAAGACTTCATAACCTCAAGATCCCTTCACGACCGGGCATCCTCCGGGGAAGGTATCCCCGAACATGACGACCCCGAGACGCTAGTTTCAGGACCCTCAGACCGTGTCCCCTCCGAACTGGCAGAGGTAACGACCCTGACACTAGACGAACCCGAGGAGGCCATCCGACCTGATCAAAGGAGATAAGGGAATGGAAGGAGGAGAACTGCGAAAGGCCGAGGTGAAAGCAAAGGAAGTTCAGAAGAGCAAGTAAGGTCTTTGGCCATGGAAGATGGGGTTATAAAGCCTCAGAACGACGGTTCGCATGCCCGAGGCAAAGAGAGAACACTGCCTAGAGAACCCATCATATCATAAATACGGGTTCATGTCAACCCTAAACGGCCATTGCCATCCTCCGCCAAAGTCACAGGCGTAGCACGCAACAAACTGAAGCACGAGACCGTGCGCACGCGACCCACGAGGGCCAAACCTCACACGTGTATTCTCAATGCACACCCTTGATCATCATCAGTCCAATCGTGCCCGAGACACGTCTCTCGGCCACCGTCAGTCCAATCATGCCTGAGACGCATCTCTCGGCCACCGTTAGTCCAATAGTGCCCGAGACGCATCTCTCGGCCATCATCAGTCCAATCGTGCCCGAGACGCGTCTCTCGGCTACCGTTAGTCCAATCGTGCTCGAGACGTATCTCTCGGCCATCGTCAGTCCAATTGTGCCCGAGATGCATCTCTCGACCATCATCAGTCCAATCATACCCGAGGTGCATCTCTCGGCCATCATCAGTCCAATCGTGCCTGAGGCGTATCTCCCGGTCGTCATCAGTCCAATCATGCTCGAGATGTATCTCTCAGCCACCGTCAGTCTAATCGTGCCAGAGACGCATCTCTAAGCCATCATCAGTCCAATCGTGCCCAAGGCGCATCTCCCGGCCGTCATCAGTCTAATCGTGCCCAAGATGCATCTCTCAGCCACCGTCAGTCCAATCATGCCCGAGACGCATCTCTCGATCACCGTTAGCCCAATTGTGCCCGCGCTCCATCCCTCAACCACCTTTAGTCCAGTCGCACCCGAGACGCATCCTTCGGTCACCATCAGTTAGAACATGTCCCATTGATGCACCTTGGTTGCCATCAGTTGCCACGAGTCCGTGGCGTCCAAGCCAACCAACTTCCTCGCAACATGCCCCAAAAGATCTAGAGCTTCATGGCAATCTTTTTTGCCACAATCCAAGCCCTGATACAGTCCTTTACAGGTGTGTCCCATAAAGAGATAACGAAAAGGATTCCTACATGGGGGAGAGAATGATGGGGCCAATAATGGTCAGTTCAACGAGGCAAAGAACATCGCGTCCCCACCTCGACCACGTCACGATTCAGCCATGTCGGGCCTGTGTCGCGCGCCCGACCTGACCTCGGAGGATCCTTTGGAAGTCTTATGGTCAGCTAACTGTCCCCTCTGACAACAAGTGGCGCAGCAAAGCCGACGTGCCAGACCAACCCTCGACCAATGCCCCTGGCCCATGGCAGCAGGCAGTTGGCGGCGTGGCAGGGCAAACGCAACAGGCCAACCGACGAACATTACTCCCTGACCCCTAACAGTAGGCGATAGGCGGCGTGGCAGGGCAGACGCAGCAACCGACCAGCGAACAGTGCCCCTAACAACGGGTGGTCGGTGACTTGTCAGGCACTCTAGCGATGACATGGCCCACATACCACCAACTCGCCTATGCAAGTATAAATGTCCCCTGACCACCTTTGATGGTGGTGGAGGGGGGGGGGGGACTCAGCCCAGCCCAAACAACTCGGCCTAGGTCTTTCAATTCGACGTCACCAGACCATGGAGGCGATCCTGTGCACACGGGATACCTCATCCGTGTGATCCATCACCTTACGTTGCGGGACAACCCCAACAATTTTCATACGATATTTATACAATATTGTAGTAAACTAGAAGTCAGACATTATCAAATATTTTCTCTCATTTGTCATATTCGTTATATTATATTTCTATTTTTTGTACCTTAATATTAATTTCATGTATAAGAAGCATGCATGACGCAATTAATATGCTCAGTATGAAAATATAATATAATTATATCATATGAGGCCCAATGGATCATATGGTTCGGTCTTTGCTACCAATTAAGGACCATAAATCGAACGGTACGCAAAGCACCATCAAGCATCATCAGAACCGCACAAATTAGGGCGCCGCCTCCGTCGTCTCACTACTATAAATGCACTCGTTCGCGTTCGAGCCCCCAAATTCTAACCCCTTCTCGCGCTCGCCGCTTCGCCCTCCTTCCGCCATTGCTTCGCCGCCGAGATGGGACGTGTGATCCGAGCACAGAGGAAGGGAGCGGGGTCGGTTTTCCGCTCCCACACGCACCACCGCAAGGGGCCTGCGCGGTTCCGGAGCCTCGACTTCGGGGAGCGGAATGGCTACCTTAAGGGCGTGATCACCGAGATCTTGCACGACCCTGGCCGTGGCGCCCCTCTTGCCCGCGTCACCTTCCGCCATCCCTTCCGGTACATGCTCCAGAAGGAGCTCTTCATCGCCGCCGAAGGGATGTACACCGGCCAGTTCGTCTACTGTGGCCGCAAGGCCTCCCTGATGGTTGGCAACGTCCTTCCCCTTCGCTCCATTCCCGAGGGTGCCGTCGTCTGCAACGTCGAGCACCACGTTGGCGACCGCGGTGTTCTTGCCCGCGCCTCCGGCGACTACGCCATCGTCATCAGTCACAACCCTGACAACGGCACCTCCAGGTCCTCTTTTTTCCTTACTACTGTTTTCTCTTTTTCCAATTCGACGATGGTTATACTCTTGTTTCTGTTTGGTTGTGCCGGGTCAAGCGATCTAGATCCATCCTATGATGTTTTCAGCTCAACGTTGCTTATTTATCTGACACGATAGAATATTGTACCGGTGGCTTTTCTGCATCTCACTACTGGAGTTGGATAAGTACATCATTTTATGGTGTTTATTCCTAGGGTGATATTTGGATCTTTTGATCTGCTCTGTTGAATATTGCCTCCTGATATCAATCAGATCCGTCTGAAAAGAAACTTTTTGCTTCTTATTGTACGATGAATAGTAAAACGTTGTTTTTCTTATCATGCTACCCAGTGATGGAACAAACAAATAACGAACTGTTCCATTTTTTTCTGTTAAATCAGACAGAAACGAGTAATTCTAATTCCGTAAGGTTTAACATGGGATGATAATAGCCCTATTATAGCTTAGGAAGTGGGGTTCTCTTTTTGGCATTCATTTGAAGTCTGGACCGCCTACTACTTGCTTGTCAATTATAGAAGCTACTTTGATTTGTGCATTATCTGTTATTGAGGGAGTGTTTTGGCTTTTAACTGTCGCTGTTGGATGCCGTCAACATGTTTGTCGAGGCTATTGACATGTTGATGATAGGGAATTACTGATATGTTAGTATAGGCTAGAGACACGTTGATGATAGATAACTTGTTATATCTAAATTATCATATGTTTATAATACTTGGTGACTTTAATTTCACCTTTTTAAACCTTTTCAGTAGCTGCACTTTAAAGGAATAATTTCTGCACTTCTAAAAAGTATTGTTATCTAGTATTATGCTTGCTGGATTTCAGTAGAGAACAGACTTCATCCCATGACATTGACCACCCATTTTTTTCATCTCAGTAAGAAATATCAAGGCAAAAATTATTCCTTCTTGACATCTTGAATGTAAAGATTGAGTGCATGCTTTTTAAAATGTATCTTGGAACTTGCAACTTCTAAATGTTGTAAGGCAATTGACTGCCTCCTTTTAATCATCTGACAAAAAAATCTTAATTTTCACAATTTGAATACTTTTTTTGCTTTGAAATTAATTTTGTTTCATCAGTATATTGTTTCTTCTACACATCCTATGATAACAATTTGGTTGAAAATAAATGCTTTTTGAAGTTTTTATTTGTGTTGTAACTTTCGAGCCAAATATTTTAGACATGAGTGTAGTGCATACAGTTGATTTATTTACTTGGCATTGATTGTGCCACTTTCATTTGCTTGTCCTTCATTGTCTAATGTTACCATCAGCCTGCTATCATTAAACTCTTTTGCTCTTGAATTCTGACTTGTCGTTCCAAATACTGGATTCAGTTTGCATTAAATATATTTCCTAGCCAGTGAAATTCCATTGACTTGTCGGTCTAAATATTGCATTCAGTTTGCATCAGACATATTTCCTAGCCAGTGGAAACTGCATCCCTTATTTGGCAGATGGCTTTATATTAGTGTCTCTCAGAAGAATACAAAATTCTAATATTAGCTCTGTCTTTGGCTCGAACATGTATACAATAAATATCAAAAGCAACTATAAGGTTGAGATTGAAATCTTAATGCAGTTTTTTGGCCTAGGCTCCTCTTTTGTGACCCTTGAGTTCATCAGCTGACTTGTCCAATGAGATTTTTGTTTTCTGGTTTTTGGTTGCAGGATCAAGCTCCCATCTGGAGCAAAGAAGATCGTTCCGAGCAATTGTCGTGCCATGATCGGACAAGTCGCAGGTGGTGGTAGAACTGAGAAGCCCCTACTTAAGGCTGGCAATGCCTACCACAAGTTCAGAGTGAAGAGGAACTGTTGGCCAAAGGTTCGAGGTGTGGCTATGAACCCTGTGGAGCATCCCCATGGAGGAGGAAACCACCAGCACATTGGACATGCCTCCACTGTCCGCCGTGATGCTCCTCCTGGGCAGAAGGTCGGTCTTATTGCTGCAAGGAGGACTGGTCGTCTAAGGGGACAGGCTGCTGCCACTGCTGCCAAGGCAGAGAAGACCTCTTAGATTGCTTAGTGGAACAGTGTCTGGTATATTGGTTTCTGATGAGCTCAGTTTGTCATTTGAGTATTTTGGTGACTTTCTTATCATTTGTTATGTTGGAGGACCATTATGGATTTAAAGATATTTTATTTTACCTTTCCTGTTATGGATTCCATTTTATTGAAATCCTACTGTCGATGCAACATCGTAATTGCTACCACTCTTTTTATATTGTTTGAGATCAACACGTCAAAATATAATCTGTAAGACTGAAGTGACCTGTTGTGCACAAAAGCTTATTATACACTCATTTAGAAATGTTATGGCTTATTGTCATTGTTGAACCATACCACTTGAGATTAGTATACTAAAATATTTTAGTACTGGGATGGACATCACCTATATGCTGTGTATTCAAGTTTTTGAGGGTCTACACCTTTTTCTACAGAAATACATGATATTTCTCATTTTTCATTTTTTTTTGAATACATAACTCCAACACATACATTTCTAAGTTTACAAGACAATTGTTGATAGACACACCCAGGCTATTACAAAACATCTTTTTTCTTAAAATTCTTAATCATAAAGAGATAGTGCATCACGAAATTACATTCTTATACTTATTAATTTTTCTCATACTTATTTTCATAAGTATATACATTTCTAAGTTTATAAGATAGTTGTTGACATACATATTTTCATAAGTATATACTAATTTTCAGAAGCAACCTCCTCTGTTAATTCCATCAGCCATCTTGAAATGAAAAAGCATCAGCTAAGCTTACGATGGTGAGTAAATGAACGCCTTTGCCTTGTTGCTGAGCATCTCTAGCAGAGTATCCCTTCTCAGCCTCCTCTTCTTCTTCATCGCTCTGCATATCCACGGCATGGTGGGTGATGATTTATGCCCCTCTCTACCATAGCTTTAATGGCGTTGGTGGGTGACATTAGGGCAATAAAGAAAGAAAAAAAGACTGTTCTTGGATTCTCTTTCTTGTGGTGGGGATAGCTTGAGGAAAACGCAAGTTCACTCCTCCTTGCGGTGGTGACAGATGTGGAGTGGCAGAAGTCCAACGAAGCTAAAGGATTCCAAGAGAGGTAATGGTTTCTTTTCACTCGACTCGTGCTCTGTCCCATGCGCAGCAGGTGTTCGACGAAATTGCTAGGAAAGTGCAGTATATAATGTTTTCTTGCCCGAACCTGCAACAAGGACACGCCAGCCCTAAGCCGTACTGGGCTCCTTCGGCTTTTGCCCGAGGCTGGCTGAGTTATCGGCTCTGACTCGGCCCAATAAGAACCTGCTCGATTCCATTTGAGGCCATCGCACGTGCGACCCGCATGCCCAACCTCGCGCAACTCCGATGGGCGCCTCCGAATCCCTTCTCCCCGTACACCACCACCAGGTTTCCTCACCCTCTTCTCTTCCGTTCTTGCAATTTGGTTCCTATTCTTGATGCTTTCGGTTCGATTCTTCTCGTCTGCAGCCGATCGATGAAATCACCACGGTCTCCCAAAGGATCGAGGGCGTGGATCCTCTCCTGGAGCGCGTCGAGGTGCTTAAGATCGTGAGTCCGTGCCCTCTTCTCCCCCTTCCTGCTCCGATTTCCTTCCTTCGATCAACCTTTTTGTCGATGCTGATCGTTGCAGGCCGCGCCGCTGCTGACCTCCTCGCCTCCGTCCGAGTCCAGCTTATCCGACATTCTTGTCAGGAAACCCTCATCATCCTCCTCTTCCACCTCTACTTCAGGTGTCATTTTCGGTTCTTTTCGTAGATTGCTACTTGCACTCGGAAGGGTTTGGTATAGGTTCATAGTTCATATTAGCTGAAAAGATATCACTTTTAACTATAAATATAGCATGCTTAGCTGCTCTTGGGTTGAGTTTTCTTTATCATATACTCATTGAATTTCTCAATACTAGGTACTTTAAATCCTAATGTTCTGTTAGAGCTCTTTTCTATGTATCGCGGGTGGCAGGAAGAGAAGGCCAAGAAGATTAGTAGAAAGCAGGTGCTGTATAATGTTACTACTGCATGATTACATTGAATTCAGAATGTTTATCCTTACAATGACACTGTTCAGCATCTTATTATTGTTTCTAGATACTTCTGGAGTAGGATTAGATGTAGCTACCTTTTATTTAATTTTCTATCTGTGCATCTGCTGATATCCATGCTTTGCGAGCTAAGCTAGTCTTTTATCTAAATAATTGGGAGCACAACATTTGTATTGACATGTCCTTCCTATAAAATCTCCCGTTAGTAATCTCATGAGAGCATTATTGATTTGGATTGTCCTGCATCTCGAAAATCCAGATTGTTAAGGAATACCCTCCACCCTTTTTTGTCATGGCCTATGGCTACTTGGTTGAATGTGTTACTAACACCTGTGATCTTGCTAAACAGGCATGAGCCTTTAGTGTTAATTGTATGTCAGTCATGAAAGTGAATGAGCTTTTTGGTCTGTTAATAAGCTTCTCAGGTTTCTATCACTGCAGCACTTTAAGGGATGAAAAAAAACAAAAAAAAAACAAGATACTTTGAAGGTATCTGCACTAATCTAGATGTCCAGATTTCTGAGTTTGTACATCGATCCGAATTTGGTTGTTGCAAGAGCTATTCAAAGATGAAAAGATGTTGTCCCATCTGGACTTCTTATTGGATAAACTCATTTTAGGTGTCATATAACTTTGTGATGCATTTTGGTCTTCAAAATTTGAAAATCTGCACATTGCAGAACTTCAGCACTATGCTAGAGTTTTTAGTGACAATAAAAAGTTATCCTAGATTGAGCATGAAGAAGAACATAGGCTTAACATCTTTGATCGATCCAGTCTAGGATCAATAGTTGGTGCTGTGTAATCTTCATATTGGGGGAGGAACAATTGTGCTTCAATATGGTGCCAGTTACTAGTGGGCAGGAGAAAAGGAATAGAATGGTCTGCACGTGTGTGCCAAATTGTGCTAAGGGTGGAAGTGTGTGAGGAAAAAGGTTGTGGAAAATGTCTCTTACTATATCACTGCGACCTGAACACTCATTGTCCTGATTTGTGATTCAAGTAGTTTATTATGCAAACCATAGCTTTTGTGATTCTCTCTCTGATTTGGCAACTTCAGATAAGCTGATGACATATTTAGGCAAGTGTCACTTGAGTCAATGCTGCCAATATTGCTGGTTCCTGAAACATTGTTCATGAATGTTCTGACTTTTGTGAAACGCAGCTAGTTCTTACTTTGTAAGGCTCAGCCAAATGATTAGTCCTGAAGAAAATAGAATTGCAGAAAGGTGGTAGATCTACCAAAAGAATTAAGTTCATGTCATACATAGTGATAACAATCATGCAGAATTAAGGTGCATTAAATTGTGACGCCTTTGGTTTATCCCTAGAATTTATCCAGTATATTTCCTAAATGTTTTTTGTTACTCTGTTGTGCTTCTGTAGTGATCGATTTCTATGCTTACATAATTTCACCTTATAGCCAAATTTGTAGGTCAAGAAATCCTTGTTTACTAATGTCATAAGAGAATCTTCATCGCTAAGGTGAAATATACAAGTATGTTTGTTCAGGATCTGACTGTAAAATGCTGCAGGAGGAGATTGAAAACAAGATAGAAACTGCTGATGCTTTGGCTGTTAAGCTTTTTCAGCGCGTCAATTATTCAGTTTCAGCCATGAGATCAACCACTCAGAGTCTTGCTGAAGGTGATTTTCCCCACATCTCTGATTATCTTGCTGAAAAAGATTTACGAGGATAAAATCTGATTCTTTAATGATCAATCTGTTATTTTCACATTTTTGTTGAAATGTACACAATGATACATGTTTGACTCCATTATTTCCCTTTGAAGAAGAAGAGGAAAGATCAACTGCTTTTCCGGCCTTTTTTCTTTCGTTGATGGTTTGGTGAACATTCCAGTGCAGCAATTACAGGTCGAAGTTGGTGAACTTAAAGGCAGGCTTACGGAGGTGATTAGCAATTGCGATATGCTATGCAAAAGAATTGCAGCAGAAGGACCAGAGTCCCTTCGTTCTTCTCTCAATCCAATCTCCACAAGTAATGCCGGAATACAGTCCATTTGTTACTTAAATAGCAAGGTTCCTGAATAAATAAGCTTTTAGTTGGCATCGGATTTAGTATAATCTTCCCAAGTTCAACATGCCTGTACTCATGATGTAAGGTAGACTGTAATCCATCCCCGGGACATACACTGTTAAGTCTAGTGATCTTGCAGTAACAAAAATGAAATCAAGAGTATATAGTAACCCAGAGGCGGATCGTGGGTACTTAACTAGATACAGTGACAGCCCTCCTTTGCTGGACACGGATTACCATATAATTGCTTTTGAAGAACTGTGCAAATGATATGCTAAATCGAGACGTAAGTCAAATTTGCAGGTTCAGCAGGTCTCCCATCTTCGCACATTGGTATGTATTTTCATGTATGGCATGTAATGCTGGAAATGGACAATTTAAAGTTTGAAGATCGATGTACATATTAGCTGTACTATTTCTTATGTCAATCTAATTATTAGAATTATTCAATTGTCGCAGTCTCTCGCAGGTTGTTGAACCCAACACAGTTAATGTGCTCACTTGATTAGAGTCTACCTCGACAGACGTCAGTTTACTTAAGAATCTTTGCAGAAGGTTGGCCATTGCTTTTCACCTCAGTAATGTGGTAAAAACATTCTCGTCCAAGTTTATGACATTAAAATGTCTTATCTTATACAACCAAGTCTAGTCTCTCACATAAAATACTTGCGCAAGCCAAGTCCAGAATTGTAATACATTCTCCTGACATTTGATACCTAAAACAGGGAGGTAGACAGTGGGGTGTCTACCGAAAGCTTTTCTTTTATGTTTCTTAGTGATATTATTGATAGCTATAATCATGTAGCTTCCTCTAAGGCAAACACAGCAGCAGCTGCCGTGCCAACCAACATGGCCTTTTGTGGCCTAGTCAACCGTCCATGGCCTGAGCCACTGAGAATGGAAAGAGGGCTGATAAGAGACCATCACCAGCAGCAATCCCACCAACACCGCCAGCCCCCACGGCGAGCTCTGCGCACGGTACATCTCCTCCTGGCCCGGCCAAGGCAGCTGGAACACGAACCTCCCGTCCAAGAACATGTAGCGAGCCACGAAGATGAGCGCCACCGGAAGGAGGAGCAGCAGCAGCCGAAATCCGGCCTCGGCGCGCCGCACCTGCGTCCTGTAGTCCACGTACCACGACATGGACAAGAAGAGGAGGACGATGGCGAAGACGGCGATGAGCTGTGGAGGAGGGAAGGAGAGGGAGGACAGCGTCTGCTGCGTCCACCCGCGCTTCCATGGAGGTCCCCTCTCGGTGTAGAACCACGCCATGGCTGATGGCGTGAGGCTGAGGCTGTTACGAGAGTATATAAAGAAGGTGATTGGTGTATTGGCGTCAGATGCTTCGTGGCATTGCGTCGAGCATCTACAGGAGGAATTAATGCAGCTCAAGTGGATGGTTGCTTTCAGGCTGATGGAATCATTCTCCTCGTCCAAGGTTCGTGGCGTGGGAGTTGACTTCACCAATTCGAAGCGGTGGTCTAAATACGAACCAAGCCGACCGCCTCTGAGGATATCCACTGCTATGGTAAGCAACATGTCATGTAGTACTGCTCTCCATTTCACCATGTATGAAATGCCTGAAGAATAATAAGGGCGTCATTTTTTATCCTCATCGTGAAGGTGTATAGAGAGCAAAAGATTTTTTTCTATCCATTATAAATATGATAAAAAAAGATCTAAAATACAATCATGAATGACAAATACCCCTTTTCTTTACTCCATTTCCTTTTTTTTTATAAGACAAAAAGATAAGAAAACTCTTCATGTTCATTTAATAAGTATAAAAAAATATCATAACTAGATAAACTTACATGAGATCTTCATCAAAAAATTCACACCATAAGCAAAAGAAAGAGAAAAATAACCCTACAAACAAACTTCTCAAACCTACTTTCTTTCTCCTCTAGAATCCTTCCTTCACACTTGTTCCCAACAACAAAACAAAATAGCTAATTAATGCACATAAATGAGTTCGACCTATTCAAGGATGGATGACAGGTGAACACATGTATATAATTTTCTTTTGGGCCTTTTGTTTACACATGTTATCCTTTTTAAAGTTTAAAAACATTTTATACATATGTACCTCCAAACTTTTAGACCTTACTTTCTTCGAATATTTACCTCCCCTCTTATATGTTCACTCCAATAAACTTAGATTAACCATCATCCCTAGAGATTATTTTAAGAATATATTTCAATTGTATATATATATATATATATATATATATATATATATATATATATAATACCCTTAACTCGCAAAAAATTCTTATATGAAGGAATATGTATAATATTCTTGAAAGGTATTAATGCCATTTGGAGTTCCAATTTTATGATGCTGACGATAAACTCACGTATATTGATTATAATAATTTTTCAATAAGTTTTTAAATCTAATAATGATATATACACAGCCAAAATCTAAATTTAGAGGGACAAATATGCTATATATATATATTTGCTTTTTATTTTTTATTCATAATTTCATTACAACGAAGCAAAGTCTTCTCCATTGACCATTTCCTCCCCCCCCCCTCTCTCTCTCTCTCTCTCTCGCGCGCGCGCCGTTCCCTCGTAATTCTCTTTTCGCAAGAACGATAGCAATTGCATTATAATTGATGGTTGTCTTCGCAACCCAGAAATCTTTGGGAGGTCGAAGAGGCAGAGGAGGAGGCGGAGGCGGAGGAGGAGGAGGAGGAGGAGGAGGAGGAGATGGGCGCCTGCCTCTCGAGCGCCACCCAAGTTAGCAGCCGGAATAAGGTCACGGCCGTCGCAGCCGCCGCCGCCGCCGCCGAAGGGAAACATGGCCGGCCTGGGGCGAAGAACGAGCAGCAGAAGCAGAAGCCAAGGGCCCGAAACGTCGGGAAACAGAAAGCGGTGTCACGCCCGTCGTGCGGGAGAAGGACGAACTTTGGCTACGATAGGGATTTCGAGCGCAGGTATTCGATCGGGAAGCTTCTTGGCCATGGGCAATTTGGGTACACCTTCGTGGCCACCGATAAGGCCAATGGGGATCGGGTGGCGGTGAAGAGGATCGACAAGAATAAGGTATTTAGGCCACAAGAATCTTCGCTTACTTGATGCAATGCAAAGCTTTGGTTAGGGTTTAATCCGAAGTTGATAATTGGCTTCTCCTCTTTTCACATAGTAGGGGAAACTATATTTTTAATACCTTCTCTGTGTTTTCGTTTTTTCATATGTTTTTTCTATTTTTTATTTACTTTTCAAATCAGAATCGGAAATGAACATTCACAATAATGCATATTGTAATTCAATGAGGTTTTAGTATTGGACTAATGCAAAATACACATTCCATTTTGCATAAGATATGCCCGGTTAGCAATGTCAGTGTGTTGGAAGCTTTACAGAATTGCATTGATGCTATTTATCATAACCTGTTGTAGTCTAATAGCCCAATGAGTTGTATTTCCGTGAATCTTGATCAATATATGTTATCCTAAGTGGTTAGTAGTAAGTTTATTAAGTCATATACATAAATCTACCTTTTATTATTCGCAATGTTAAGACTGTATAGGTACAAGATTGTTATGACATTTCAATAATCCAACTTTGGGAAATAAGGAAACCATGGTTGCATATAAATGATTTGATGAACTTACTACAAATTTGTGTCAACCTTTTTGGACCGAGTGGCTTGAGTGGCAAGGTCCTCTACACAAACCTGCATTTTGAAGCATGGCTATGTGCCTCAGATTTTACTACTCGGTATTACTGAAACTGTTACTGCAATTTATTCAATAGTACTCAATATCAGAGAACATCTAAATTTCTGCTAAGTAATTGACAGTAGATATACTTGAATATTTTGGCAGATGATCCTTCCCATTGCTGTAGAGGATGTTAAGCGTGAAGTCAAGATACTGAAAGCCCTAAAAGGACATGAAAATGTTGTCCACTTCTACAATGCCTTTGAAGATGACACTTATGTCTATATAGTCATGGAGTAAGTTCCTTTGCTGTATCATGAATTTTTTTGCTGTATCATGGACTATTTTTCCATGGAAGTTGTACTTAGAAGCCATCTGTAGGTTTATTTCATTGTTACTCCATTCGTTTGGAGGACGAATATATGTTTTGCTATTTTAGAATTTTGATGTAATTATTCATATAAAACTTTTTGGTTTATATAAGATCTAAGTTTTGCTAGTGTGGTTGAAATTTTGCTAATATAATGCTCATAGTATAATTTTATATTGTTAATCTGGACACAAATCCCTAAGAGAGTAGTTGTAATTGTAAGCATGCATCAAGATAAAAGTGTAATGCTTTTTTGCTGAAAATTTATGGAACTCAAATAATCTCTGATTTATTGTGGTAGTCTGAACATGGATAATGTACATATTGAATCTAGACTTAAAGGTTTCATTCTTGAGTCTACTTCAGGTTTGTAGCTTGTGTCAAGTTGGTTCGGTCAAAGTGTCATTTTACATTATTTAAGAATTTTCCAAATTCATAGTTATATCAAAGACTGAATTAGTATCTTTCGTTAGGAAGTATCATCGAGTACCAAAAATGTTGTTGTATTATTATATTTATATGCTTGTCACCTTCTTCCAGGCATCTTCCTAAATTTAGTTTAGTGTCTGCAAATCGTATTCATGTCCGACCTCCCTCTCTGTTCGTGAATTGACATCAGATCCTGTACTTCTTTCTTTACTGTGAGGACCGTCTAACAAGTCTGAAGTTCTTTCTTTTCAAGTTCAAATATCCATGGCTCCTTTTGAAGCTCCGAAAGGGTGAAAGCGGCAAATCACTTTCTCTCCATAGTATGAAGAGTAAGTTTTTGGAGTTCTAGGATATGTCTAGTTTTGTTAAGGAAGTAAACAAAAGTTAAAGGTAATCAAGTGATGCCACAAAAGGAAAGAAAAGAATTGATGAGTTTTAGCTGTCGTGTGCATGATGATTAAGGGCAAGTTTTTGCACCACAAGAAGGTTTCTCCTGTACAACATATGTGAATAAGGTTCAAGCCACAGAAACATCCTCTGTGTTTCACAAGAGTGTATATATATATATATATAACCATTTTTACCAGGCCCCATTTTGATGGATGTATCATGCGGTGGTCGTCTTTTTTTTTTTCATATTTAATAAAGCTACTAGATGGGCATGTGGATTAGGATAAATTTGTATAGTATTTGTTGTTTGTCTAAGTGCTGAAAAAGAGAAACATAGGATTGCTATTTACACTTTCTTTAACTGCTAGAATTTTTTGTTTTGTTCCTATTATTAGGCAATTAGGTCATTATGAATTTTGATGTGTTTTTATTATATTTAAATATATGATGTGAGCATGGTCCTGCTAGAACTATGGATACATTCAGTTTCAGTAACTGCTAAATTTTGCCTTCTTTTTTGCCTAAGCAATAATCTAATGTTAAGTTCTGGGGTGTGTGTGTGTCCTTACTAGATTATGCGAGGGTGGTGAACTTCTTGATCGGATATTGACCAAGTAAGACATTCAAGTTAGTTTTTACCTGTTGATCCTGAAAACAATTTCCTTGAAGTTTAAATGGGGAAAGAGATATCTTATTCCTCATAATAATCCAGCTCGTGTTCTTCTGTTGTTCATGTATTTGCTAATCTATCTCAAGAGTTTTCTGTGTGAAGATTGGCTTTTGAACTAATCATATTCCCACTGAATCTTCTTTACAGAAAAGAGAGCCGTTATACAGAGAAAGATGCTGCAGTGGTAGTACGACAGATGCTTAAAGTTGCAGCTGAGTGCCATTTGCATGGTCTGGTTCATCGAGACATGAAACCAGAGGTAATTCAAACATTAATTGGGTGTATTGGAACACAGATCCAGAACATATTTAAATTTGCTTTCTATGTAGTGTTATAAAAACAGAGGCATCTTGACAGATATATTTTCTTTTGATAATTACAGAACTTCCTTTTTAAATCTACAAAAGAGGATTGTCCTCTGAAGGCAACAGATTTTGGCCTGTCAGACTTTATAAGGCCAGGTGTGTCTGAGGTGTAGCTTGTTCATGTAATGTAAATCCTGGACAAGTGAAAAGATGAACTAGCTTTAAATGATGTTATCACTTGTTGCAGGAAAGAAATTTCATGATATTGTTGGCAGTGCATTCTATGTTGCTCCCGAGGTACTGAAACGGAGGTCTGGGCCTGAGTCGGATGCTTGGAGCATAGGCGTCATAACCTACATTTTGCTTTGTGGACGGCGTCCCTTTTGGGATAAAACTGAAGATGGAATATATAAGGAGGTACCATCCTTTGTGTTTTTAGGATACAAATCTTGTATAAAACCCTTTCTTTGCCAGATTTTCAGGTTTACAATTATATTTTCTCAATGGAATGCATGTGTGACCATTCTTCTAGTATACTACTAAAAGAGCCTATGGTTGTTTGACTTATTTCTGAAAACCTATTATAATATTATTCACAAACAGTTTATCAAAATAACTTTCATGTGATTCTTTAATTTTAACACTTCAGGGTATAAAAACACTTTCCACAATTAACTGTTAGTGCATCTAGGTTAGCTGGCATATCCTGATATTTGTACTTGCACCCATTATGGCATCACTTAGTCGAATCATTTTCTTGGTGACGTATTGCCTTCGTCTTTACCTAAATAAAATCTCCATCTTGAGTTATGCTCCTTGTACCAAATTTTAATCCAAGCATATGGGTTTCTATTCAACATTTATTTCAGGTCACTAACCTTTGACACTTTGCTATTCGGGTTTCTGAAAACTATGATAATGGGTTTTATTTATGACTGGTACTTACAGAACTAGTGCAAATGCTTTAATTATTCTTGCATATTCTTGACAAATATAGTGTAAAAAATCATTATTACTTTTAGTTTACTGTTTCTAATGAATGCAGGAGCAATAATATCATACTATATGATGATTGTCTGTAGGTGTTAAGAACCGAGCCTGATTTTCGACGAAAGCCATGGCCAAACATAAGTGAGAGTGCCAAAGATTTTGTTAAGAAGTTATTGGTTAAGGATCCACTTGCAAGATTAACTGCTGCTCAGGCTTTGTGTATGTACCAAGTTTGGTCCCCTCTTCAACTAACTAAATGAATGTCATGGGTTGCCGATAATATTCATATGACAACATTACCCGTCATTGTTTCAATTTTTTTTCTTATTTTATACTATATTGTGAGGACATGGATGAGAATGATCATTGTAAGTTCAGTTCACTAGTTCTGTTTTTCCTACCGCACCTTTTATCTGATTTTGCTTCCTGATATTCTTGTTGTGGTTTGACAAAAGCTTTGTTTTATTTTGCAGCACATCCATGGGCACGAGAAGGGGGAGATGCATTAGAAATTCCACTGGATATATCTGTGCTGTCTAACATGCGCCAGTTTGTAAAGTACAGTCGGTTTAAGCAGTTTGCACTCAGGGTAAATAATTTGATGCTATTAGCAAATACGTTGATGCGATGCCTTTTCCCATGCATTGCAAATTGCTTATTTGAAACCTCAATTATACCATGGCATATGCAGGCACTAGCAAGTACTCTTAATGAGGAGGAACTTGCTGATCTCAAAGATCAGTTTCACGCAATTGATGTTGATAAAAGTGGTGCAATCAGTCTTGAAGAAATGAGACATGTATTTTACTTATCACTCCGTTTCAGAAATCTGGAACTTATTTTTTAAATGAAAAGAATATCATTATGATATTATGAAAATATGCTTTCTTTGATTCAAGAGAGTTCACCTATCATCAACTAATAACATACATGCTTTTATCATGAAATTTTGTTCATTACCGTTGTTCTGGATCGTATATTTCACTCTTTCTTTAATTAATGATCCAAGAAAGATCTTTGGATACTGCCATTTGATTCTATCAATTCATTGCTAGAAAAGTTTGTGTTGTCAGCATTACTCTGGACAAGATTTTATTTTTAAAATGTAGCTAGTATTATTAAACAAAATGTTCAGCCATTCAATTTTGAATGCAATTGCTAAAACATGATGCTTGATTACTTAGCTATGATTTAACCATCAAACTCATCTTGCCCTTTCTGTTAGCACAAACAGCTAACATATGTAATTTTCCCTGAATGTTCTCTCCACTATCTTGGCTCTCTGAGTCAGCCAGGTTATTCTATGGGGCCATCCTTGCAGATAGGTGAATTGACTGATTTTTGATGTAATTTGGAATTTTAGATAACCTTGGAAGGTTTTCTTTCCTGTTCCTCTTTATTAGGATGTTTTCAACTAGCCACTTGGTGGTTTTGAGTGGTTCGGCCCACCTAGGTTTCCACATATCTATTGTTGAATACTTACTTTACGATATCTCCCTAGTTGTAGGTGATCTGTACCAAAAGTACGTGCATCAGGTTGATTGGTCATGCTGATCAGACAGTTTTACCTGCTAGATTTTTGGTTTAAACTTTAACCCTTTTAATGAACAATCCTGGACCTGTTGTGGGTCCCCACCGTTTGTGTTACTTCAATTTTTTTTTTTTTCTGTTGGAGATTGATCAAAGTTAGTCTGTTTTATGACTATCAGTAGCAGTTAGTTATTATCCTCGTCTTATTATATACATGTAATTGTAACCAGTGTCATGTGTATTATGTTGACACCATGACTCATGGTAATTGTTGTGCAGGCTCTTGCTAAAGATCTTCCTTGGAAATTGAAGGAGCCTCGTGTTTCAGAGATTGTTCAAGCAGTAGGCTACAATCTTAATAAATTTTTTGTCCTGCTGTTACTCACTTGTTAGACTGTTTGCTATTTTTTTATTTCTTATCAATTGCTGAAGGTTTCTTGATATTTGCTTTTGCTAACCAAATCAAGTGATATCTCATGAATGGTGGTCGCAGTTATTTTGCAGCTCGTTCTCTAGACAATACCTAAGAAATTCAAGCAAATTGTTTTATAGTCTTATCTTTCCATCATTTTCCTTGTAATATGGATTCTTCCCATAACAAGCAAAAGAAAGATAAAGAATTCCAGAAATGCTATTCAAAGTAACTTAAGCAAGTGTTTATTATGATTTCTAGCTTCTCAGTCACATCGGAAGTTAGTTTGGTGGCATTCTTCTACACTTTAAATTGGAAAGAAACATATACCATTAGGGATTTAACCTTTTTACCATGATTTTCTTTCTGCTAATATTCCTATCGATTTTGTTGTATGCTTGCTTTTGCTTAAGTGATTGTCGACATGTATCTGGATACCAACAACTCTTTTCCTCCTTTGGTGTTGGAATTATAAAAGTCGGGACTATTCTTCTGGCACAGATGGACACCAATACAGATGGACTTATCGACTTTGAGGAATTTGTGGCAGCTACTTTACATGTGCATCAATTGGTTGAGCTTGACAGTGGAAAGTGGCGCTCACTTTCAAAGGCTGCTTTCGATAAGTTTGACGTGGACAAGAATGGATATATCACACCTGACGAACTTCGAATGGTACAATTTCTTGTGAATCTCTTTTGGTTCTGAATGCGTGCTTTTCTATTCCAGCAATAGTTTGTAGCCTGTTTTTCTTGCACAGTAACATTGAATATTGAGATCATATCAACCTTGAGCCGTATTAACTTCACATATACTATTGTTAATATTTGGTTGAGGATTAATATTTCGATAACTGCAGCACACAGGTCTAAAGGGCTCCATCGATCCACTATTAGAGGAGGTTGACATTGACAAGGATGGGAAAATAAGCTTGGATGAATTCCGCAGACTTCTAAAAACCGCAAGCATGAGACCCCGCAGAGTGCCTCGTCAATCTAATGCTCGGGATCGTCGGAAGTTGTGCTCATGAAGAACGGAGAAACTATTGTCAACAGGGATGGAGAGGTATGAGCAAGTCGTCTGGTGCTTTATATGACTTGTTAGATGCACCTTCTTTCATGTGTCTCAGGCAACCAAGAAACCTTTTGATAGATCAGAAGTTTGTCATTTGGAAGAGAGCAACCAAACTGTTTTTGAGGACTCAAGACTCAGTTTCATATCAAGTTTCCAACACTAATCGCAACTTGTATGCTGCTGGTGGCTTACTTGTTCTCTTGTCAAGTTTGACAAAAAAATGTCATGTATCATCATGTGTCACATTAATGCAATTCATATGTAACATTAATGCAATTCATATGTAACCACAACATGGCTGTTTCTTCACTAGTAAGTATTTTTGTACTTTTTTTATTCTGGTCCAAGCATTAAGCTGTATATGAAAAATTACTTCTCAGTCTCTTTCTCACAATTAATTTTCATTCTCATATGGACTGAGCCAGAGAATCTATCCATAACAAATGGCTGTGTCAGCTCACACTCACCATTTATTCAAATGTTTATTACTGCAATCATTAATATGATAAAGAAATGCACATCAAACTTTACAATGTATAATGAGCAGCATAATGTGTTTCAAAATTTTCTACACGGTAACTACACTCGAAGGTCTCCATACCCTCATTTCAAGTGCGGTACGAGATCGGACCGAGCTTGAGAGGTAGACATGCTTCATTATTATCGGTTTTGGAGGACTTCGGGCTCCCCTCACTTTCGGTGAGAATAGGAACAATAAAAATGCTCGATCCTTATATTTTTTTTTAAAAATTATATTAGAATATCTAGAGTTATGAAAAAATAATTCTAATATAAAAAATAAAAAATATAATTTTAATGTTTTAGTTAGTGGTGGCAGATGACGACATCGTTGGGTGCCACAGGTGATTGTTGTGACGAGGAGAGCGAGAGCAAAAGGTGAGGGTCGCTTTATACCTGCGTTGATGCCGATTAAGTTGTCGAGCAGTGCCGCTCGACATTTGCATTGATAGTCCTTCCATCGCTCGAGAACTACGTCGACGTTGACACAAATACATACGACAAAAGGGTCGCTCGGTAATTACATCGACGTTGATGCAGATGCAGAGTGATTCTCACCTCTTGTTGTCGTTCTCCTCATCCACAACTACTACTCGAGTAGTCCTTTCATCGCTTTGTATCAGTGTCAGCATTGAGATAGTTGTCGAACGACAAAAGGATTGCCAATGTAGATACAAAGTGATGAAAGGGTCACCCGGTAATTGTGTTAGTGTCAACGTAGATGCAAAGTGACCTCATCTCTCGTCGTTGTTATCCTCATCCATAACAATCACTCGTGATCCCTAGTGGTACTACCATCCGTCACCATTAACGTAGTTCACTATTATCAACTAAAACGTTAAAATTATATTTTTATTTTTTATTTTTAAGTTTTTGCTGATAAAACTAATTGTATTAAGATAAATGAAATTTGATGTTTCAATTTCATAATTATAAAAATTTTAATGTAAATTTTTTAAGTCTAAATATTGAAATATTAAGGAGGTCTAACTATTAACTATTTATTGTACGGTAATCTCACGGAAATTCTCCGAAACCCTCGTTTTAAGTGTGGTAATGGTCGAGCTTGGTGACCCGATAGTTCCTTTAAGATTCGTGTTCAATCGAGCCGTGTCATCTTACGACCTCATACACATGATCGGGACAAAGACTGCACGGGAGGACATGTTTCGATTCTGGTCACCGCAGCTGAGTATAGGAACACGAAAAACGAAGGATTTTAGCTCATTTTGTCATCTAAGTGACATTCGATAAGCTTGTGGCGGTCTTTACACCCTCTCTTTAGGTTGGTAGGAGTTGGGTGGGGTCGAACAACCATGTGATATTTCTCTCTTTCTTATAATGATAATTTTATGTAATTATAATTGTTTTTTTTTTGTTAATCCTTCTTCCTGCTCCTGCATCCGACCACTGTCCACCACCTCCACTACTAGCCGCCACCGGCTTCTCCTCCTGATAGGGCCGATAATGGTTGGCCCAGTAGCCTTGCAATGCAACATACCCCTCTCCAGCCATGTCACTTGGCCACGTCACAATGCCTCCAGGTCAGATACATGTCGGATGACGACATGGCCTTGGCAAGGACAGTCAGAAAACTCGGCGCGCCGATCGGCCCATAGCACAACAGACGACGTGCACCTAATGTCACTGCTAAGGGCTTGCGACGCCATCAAAGGACCCAAGGACCATGAAAAAGGGGTGCACCCGGCGTCGCTAGGCACTGTAGCAGCAACAACAACTAGGCACGACCACGTTCACCCTCGCAGGTATAAAACCCCCCAAGTATCTACACCATGGGGATTAGGTAACAACTCCAAAAACTGATCTTTTTTAATATTCAAACCAATCCCTGACTTAAGCGTTGGAGGGACTTGGCCGAGCACCAACCACTCAATTGGAGTCTTAGTGCCGGAATCCCGAGCCGACTAGCTTCCAACCGAGACGACCTGATGCAGGCAGGGCCGACCTGAGATCAGGATTGAACATCCTCCTCTCCTTTCTAGGAAGGCGAACATCCTCCTCTCCTTTCCAGGAAGGCGAACTTGCACACACGGAGAGCCACCATTAGGCAGAATCACCAGTCCATGTTGCAGAATGATCACAACATTTGGCACTAGAAGGAGGGCCCATGTCGCAAGAGTGTCCTTCCAATCTTTTCCTGAGCCAGGCAGTTGAGGAGGCTATCCCTCCGACACTTACGGCCGCAACCACGCCCTTAGCCCCCCAAGTAGGACCGATGGACATGGGACAACCTATGCTGACTCCCGACAGGTACTGGAGGTTGCTCAATGATCCCGGGCTCACCTATCCAGTCCTATATCCTTCACCTCAAGCGGTCTCCGCCGAGGCATTCCTCGGCCTATCCCATGAAGTACAAGCCTTAACCGGGATGATACAGGCTATCATCCCCCATATCCCTCAGTTGACACAGACGATGGCTCCCCCTCAATCGGAACCTCAGTAGCCACATATTGACCAAAGTGGCTCTCAGGAACACTTGGTGCTGGTGCGACACAGCCCTACAGCGTAGGACCCCCCACAAGAAACCCGGTCGGAAGCTCCCCTATTCGCCCCGGAGAAATCTACCCGGCACTACCTCGAGCCGGAGATCAACCCGCGGGAGCCCGACACTTTGTCATTATACTCAACCGACTCTCTCTGAGCACAGCTTTGACATGTGAAGCGACGGTTGGACGAGGTGTAAAAGGAGGTCACCAAGTCAACGGGGGAGGCCAGTGAAAGCTCGAAGGGAGGTTCGCCCTTTACTCCCGAGATACTAGACAAGTCCATACCAACCAATTTCAGGCTGCCTCCCTTGGAATCGTATGATGGCAGTGCGGATCCGACCGAGCAATGGGCATCCGAGATGACCTTGTATGACACATCAAATATGCTCATGTGTCGTGTCTTCCCCACCACCTTAAGAGGACCAGCTCGAATGTGGTACAACTGTCTTAAACCAGCCTTGGTCTCCTCATTCGACTAGCTCACGAGGGAGTTCGAGCAAAATTTTCTGGCGAGTACCCAATCTGCCAAGGGCATCTCATACGTTATGTCCGAGACAAGAGAGTCAACCCCGAAAGGCATCCCGAGAAGGACCATCGACCTCGCTCAGCTGAGCCGATTGAAAAACAGATTGATGTCATAGTGGGTGGACCGTCTGCTGGAGGTGATAGCTCCTCGGCACGCAAGGCCTACACTAGGGCTACGGCCGAAAAAAGGCCAAGACGCCACCTCGACCTCGAGATCAACTTTCGTCCCGAAGGAGAAGAGTATTCGGACCACAACGACCCCTTGGTCATTGCGGTGCACATCGCCAATGCCCGGGTCAAACGGATAATGATTGACATAGGGAGTTCGACAGACATTTTATATTTTGAAGCCTTTTAGAAGTTGGGTTTAACTGACAAGGACTTAACTCTGCTGACGTCTACATTGACATGATTTACAAGAGACTCCATTTCCCATCTCAGAACAATGATACTCTCGGTGACGGTCAGCGAGGAGCCGCGAGCCAAAACATTGATAGTCATTTTTATGGTGGTCGACCTCCCATCAGCATATAATGCCATAATTGGCCGACCAATACTCAACAAGCTGAGGGTGGTCGTATCGACGTTCCATTGCTCTATGAAGTTTTCGACCAATGTAGGGGTCGGCTAAGCCCAAAGTGACCCTCGGGAGTCTCGCCGGTGCTACCTGACGGCCACCACGCTTCCAAAGAAACCAGGATACCGACCATAGTCTTTGATCCAAGGGAGCCTAGCAGGCTTGCTCTCAACCCCGAGCTAGTGGAGAGGGTGAAGGAGGTTGTGATCGACCCAAAACAACCATACAAGACCTTGAGAATAGGCTTAGCACTCTCGGCCGAGCAACAAATTTAGATGATAGAATTTCTTGGGAAAAATTTCAACCTGTTTGCTTGGACCCTAAAGAATATGCCCGCCATTAATCCCAAGGAGGCCCAACACAACCTTAGCATAGCTCCTGATGCCCGACCAGTTCAACAGAAACTGAGGAGATTCACCTTGGAACGACAAAGGGCTATTGAAGATGAAGTGACATGGCTACTTGAGGCCGATTTCATTATTGAAGTCACATATCTAACCTGGTTATCAAACATTATACTTGTCAAAAAACCTAATGGAAATTGACGGATGTGTGTAGACTACACCAATCTTAATCGGGCTTGCCCGAAAGATTGTTATCCCCTTCCTCAAATCGATCAACTGGTCAACGCCATGTCGGGATATGAGATGCTCTCTTTCATGGACATCTACTCAGGATACAACTAGATCCGAATGGTGCCTCGAGATCGGGTAAACACAACCTTCATCACCCACAATGACACATATTTTTTTAAAGTAATGTCATTCGGGCTGAAGAACACTGGAGCCACTTATCACAGGATGGTGAATCGCCTATTAAAAGATCAGATCAGCAAAATCATAAAAGTTTATGTTGATGACATGATTGTGAAAAGCAAAAAGGCGAACAATCACTTGTATGATTTAGCGAAAACATTCTAAACCATGCGACGGGTCGACATGCGTCTCAACCCCAACAAATGTGTCTTCGAGGTCACCTCAGAAAAATTCCTAGGCTTTGTGATCCATCAACGAGGGATTGACGCCAACCCGAAAAAGGTGGAAGCTATCCTTCAAATGAAATCCCTCGAGATGGTTAAAGAAGTGCAGCAGCTTATTGGGAGGCTGGAGGCGTTAAGCCGATTCATCTCTCGAGCATGAGATAAGACCTAGCCCGTTTTCCAAACTCTAAAAAAGGTTAAGGGTTTCCAGTAGACTTCACAATGTGAAGATGCTTTTCAGGAGTTGAAGGCACATCTCGCCCGGTTACCTCAACTTGCCTCGGTCTCTCACGGAGAACCCCTCGGGTTATATATGGTGACATCAGCGTCATCAGTCAACTCAGTGTTGGTGACGCTCGACAAGGAAGGGGAAAGACCTATATACTTTTTCAGCCACATCCTCAACGGCTTAGAGGAGTTATACCTCCAGGTCGAAAAGTTGGTCCTAGCATTGGTAATGGCGGCGAGAAAGCTAAGGCCCTACTTTTAGGGGCATCCCATCAAGGTAATTACTGACCAACCACTACGTCAAATTTTATCTAAGTTCGATGTCTCAGGTCAAATATTGAAGTGGTTGGTCGAGCTGGGTGAGTTTGACCTTGAATATCAGCCCAACACGACCATTAAAGCGTAGGCGATGGCTGACTTCATTGTAAAATTTACCGCCACGAGCAGCTCATCCGACCCAATCCCCGCATGGAGGCTGTACGTGGACGGGTCGACCAATTCTAAGAGAGGGAGAGCTCGACGAACCAGATCTACGAGCAAGCGCTTCACCTCGAGTTCAAGGCCACCAATAATGAAGCAAAGTACGAGGCGCTGCTCCTTGTGTTAAGGTTGGTAGTAGAACTTCAAGCGGAAGAAATTAAGGCCCACACTGACTCCCAATTAGTACTTGGGCAGATCTGAGGAGAATTCGAGGCTCAAGAACGATGGCACAGTATCTAGTTGAAGCACATCGACTGATCAATGCCTTCCGTCGCTTCACTATCACTAAAGTACCCCGAGCCAAGAACTCACATGCAGATGCACTAGCAAAACTTGCTTCAGATCAAGGCACCGACGAGCAAACCAGCCGATTGACAAGACCCACCCGACTGTCCATCAACACGCCCAAGGTGGCGATGATAGAAACCGAGCAAAGCTAGGTTGATGAGCTCCTCTCTTTTAAGGTGGATGTCATCCTCCCTGAAGGCCGGGCTGAGGCACGTTGAGTGAAGCAGTCAGGATCCTGGTATTATGTGATCAACGGGTGCCTTTACTGAAGAGGATTTAGCCAACCATTGCTTTGATGCCTGTGCTCGAGTGAAGCACAAATGACCTTGGCCGAAGTACATGAAAGGATATACGGGGAGCATATCGGGCGCCCGTATATTAGCCCACAAGATCCTGAGGCAAGGTTATTATTGGCCGACGATGTGCAAGGATGCTTAAACCTATGTGCAAAAATGCGAGCAATGCCAACGACATGCTCATGTGTAGCACCAACCGACAACACCCTTGTCAACTTCCGATGCGGCGTGGCTGTTTGCCCAATAGGAAATGGACCTGCTCAGCCCGTTCCACCCTACCTCGGGGTAACGAAGGTTCCTCATAGTAGGAGTTAACTACTACACCAAATGGGTCGAGCCCGAACCTTTGGTATCGATCACAGAGAAGCATGTCGAAAGCTTCGTCTGGAAGAACATCATCACCAGATTCGACATACCTCGAGTTATCGTCACAGATAATGGGACACAATTTAACAACCCAAAGTTTAAAGAATTATGCGAAAGCTTCAACATTTAGCTCAAGTTCAGCTCGATCGCTCACCCCCAGGCCAATGGACTCACCGAGGTAACCAATTGAGCCATCCTCGAAGGCTTGAAGAAAATAGTTATCGGTGCCCGGGGAACGTGGGTTGACGAGCTCCCCAGTATCATGTGGGCTTCAAGAACAACCCCAAAGACTACAATAGCGGAGTCACCCTTCAACCTTGCATTCGGAACCGAGGCAGTGTTACCCTTCGAGATGGTTTTCCCAACCCTTAGAACTGAGCACTATGATAAAGATAGCTCGGACAGACAATTACGAGAAAACCTCAACTTGTTGGAAGAAAAGTGGGCCGAGGATCACTTGCGGGAACTCATATACAAGAGAGCCGTCGCAAGACTCTACAACAACAAAGTATGCCCTCAGCAACTCACCTCGGGCGACCTCGTCCTACGTAAAGCTGAGGTAAGCAATCTGACCCGAAGTCGAGGTAAGCTAGCGCCGACCTGGGAAGGTCCATACAGAGTCATCAAGGTTGTCTGAGAAGGCACTTGCATTCTTGTAAATCTAGATGGCAAACAACTGTCGAGAACTTGGCATATATCCAATTTGTGAAAGTTCTACGCATAAGTCGGGAACAAGTAAAGGTTGTTTTTCATTAATCGAAATGTACGTTTACAAAAGATGTTGGTCACAAAACTAGGAAAAGTTTGACCGAGACCCGAGACTGAGGTCGGGGTTGCATGCAAAATGCTCATTCTGACTTATAAAAAAAAAGAGAGGAGACATTCCCAGAGTTACAAAAAATGTGACGAGAACTTCTGGTCACTCCTCGGGAGGGACGGAGTCGTCGAATTCTTGACGAGTCTCCATGGGCACCGAACTATCCTCAGGCTTCTCGGTGAAGGGGGTGCTGTCCACCTCCAGGTCGGGGTACCGAGCTTGGAAGCGGGCCAAAGCGACCCAATACCCATACTCATAGGACAGCTGACCCATCCAGCTTAACCCCCATCCAAACCCGACCGACTGCTTATAGTAAGCAATGCTCTTGCTTGACAGCTGGGCCTTTAGGGTTTTGTTTTCCTTCATCATCTTTAGTAAGTCGTCGTCATCCTTCCGACGATTGATTTTTTGTTCTTTGATCTGCCACTAACTATATGTTAGATTCGCTCGAGCTTCATTCAACTGTTGGTCGACCTGCTTCAACCATCAGGTCCCTTCTCCCAGCTCGGTAGCCACTTTGTCGTAGTTTGCCCGGAGGTCGATTGCCCGTTGCTCAGCCATAGCCAGTTGCTCAAGATTCCCCTCGGACTTCAGCTTTTCTATCTCTGCCTCCAGGTGGGAGGCTCGGTTGCCCATGAGGGTCACCAACCGACCCGCATCATGGACCCTGTCCAAAAGAGCTATCTAATAATGGTGCCCGTGCGAACGTAGGAAAGATTAGGACATAAGCGAAAGTAATCAAAGGTATTGAACACTGAGACACGACTCACTAGCATGATTTGCTTCAAGGCTCGAGCCATCAAGACATTGAAAGGCAAGGTATAGAGCTCCTTGGCCAAGTTTGGGTGCAGAACTCCCCTCCTGAACTCCGAGGCAGCCTGGGAGTCATCCCAGACTTTTGCCAAATAAGTCATATTCGACCACCGGGCCCGCATCGTGGAGTTCGAGTCTTTGGGCATCGAGTCGACGATCTGAAGGACATAGTATCCCTCATCACCCTTGCAGACCCTCGTGCTACATAGATCCTTCATCGACCTCGACCGACAGTGGGTTGAAGACGAGTCCTCCTCGGCCGATGCCACCAACTCTTTTCCCCAAGTAGTTACATGAGAGCCGCCCTTGCCGCGACGAGACTTGTGCTTCCTGACAGCTATCTTGACCCGCTTCGAGGGTCGGCCCATGACAGCTTCCCCGGAGACTAAAGTCTCGCAAGGTCTCTTCGACCAATCAACCCTAAACCCTCAATTCAGGTTATTGACAAATAGATACCGAGCCTTCCAACCCTTATTGTTGGTTGACACCTCGTTGACTTTGAAGCCAGCCCAAGCTGTCAGATAGTAACCTCCCCGACTTATGCAGAGGCGAAAACATGCAAAGAACAATGTCCGAGTCGGGATTATGCCCACTCCTCGGCACTCACCAAGAAATGCGATAAGGTAGCGCCATGAGTTGGGCGCCACCTGACTCGGGGATATCCTCCACTCCCTCAGGAGATCCACGATGGTGGGATGAAGGGGGAAGTGCAAGTCGGCTTCTAGTGCATCCACCGAGATACTTAGCTCAGTGGATTCTGAGTGATAGGGCTGCTGCTCGAGCAGTGGAGCATGCAGAACATACTCCTATCGCGCTCCTGGATCAACCCAAGGGACCCTTCGGTCATGACTGAAGCAATGTCATGACATGCCTTCATGACCTTGAGATCCCTTAGAGACTTAGCGTCTTCTAGGAGGGTACTCTGGAAGACACCAACCTCAAGACACTAGTCTCGGGGCTCGTTGATTTCGTTCTTTCCGATCTAACGGAAGGAACCGACCTAACGCTCGATGATCCCGAGAAGGACATCCGACCTGATCAATTGGATGAAGAGAGCGGAGGTGGAAGGACTAGAAACACTGAGATGAGGAGAGAAAATGCGCAAGAGAGTAAGTGATGTCTCTGGCTGCAAGGGATGGAGATTACAAAACCCTTGGAAGGCGGCTCGCATGCCCGAGGCAGAGAGAGGACTTGCCTAGGGAACCCATGAAGTCAATAAATGTAGATCTGCGCCATAGATCAGCCACGTTAGCTGATCGCCACAAGAATTACGTGTACAATATGCACAGGCTGAGGTGTAAATTAGTGCACGTGCAAGTCAAGTGAGCAAGAATCCTAGCATGCGAAATACGTGAGAGACAAATCCACGTAATCCTGGTAGCCAATCCCTAGGCTCGCGTGACTAGATCATGTGAGTAAGGATATGGATAACCCATGAAAGAAAAACCCCAAGGCATGGCTCGAGTTACTCATCTAAACTACTATCAGTCCAATTGTGCCCGAGTTGCTCACCTCAGCCACCATCAGTCAAATTGTGCCTAAGTTGCCTATCTCGACCACAATTAGTCCAATTGTGCTTGAGTTGCCTATCTCGGCAACCATCAGTCAAATTATGCCCGAGTTGCCTATCTCGGCCACCATAAGTCCAATTGTGCACGAGTTCCTCACATCGGCCACCATCAGGCTAATTGTGCTCGAGTTGCTCATCTCGGCCACCATCAGTCTAATTGTGCCTGAGTTGCCTATCTCGGCTACCATCAGTCAAATTGTGCCCGAGTTGCCTATCTTGGCCACCATCAATCCAATTGTGCCCGAGTTGCTCATCTCGATCAGCATCAGTCCAATTATGCCCGAGTTGCCTATCTCGCCCACCATCAGTCAAATTGTGCTCGAGTTACCTATCTCGGCCACCATCAGTCCAATTGTGCCCGAGTTGCCTATCTCAGCCACCATTAGTTAAATTGTGCCCGAGTTGCCTATCTCGGCCACCATCAGTCCAATTGTGCCCCGAGTTGCTCACCTCGGCCACCATTAGTCCAATTGTGCCTGAGTTGCTCACCTTGGCCACCATCAGTCCAATTGTGCCTGAGTTGTTCATCTCGACCACCATCAGTCCAATTGTGCGCGAGACCTATCTCAGCCACCATCAGTCAAATTGTGCCCGAGTTGCCTATCTCGGCCACCATCAGTCCAATTGTGCTCGAGTTGCTCATCTCAGCCACCATCAGTCCAATTGTGCCCAAGTTGCCTATCTCGGCTAGCGTCAGTCCAATTATGCTCGAGTTGCTCATCTCGGTCACCATCAGTCCAATTGTACCTAAGTTGTCTATCTCGACCAACATCAATCCAGTTGTGCTCGAGTTGCTCATTTCAACCACCATCAGTCCAATTGTGCCCGAGTTGCTCACCTCGGCCACCATCAGTCTAATTATGCCTGAGTTGCTTATCTTAGTCACCATCAGTCCAGCAGTGCCCGAGTTGCCCATCTCGGCCACCACTAGTCCCAATTGTTTGGCTTGGCCATAATAAGTCCAAAGCACCCAAGGTCCTTTAACTAGGCCATGTTTGTGATGCCCACAGATGTGAAGTCAACAAAAACCCTTTCCCATTACACTTCCATAGGGACCTAACAGAAAGGATTTCTGTGGGGGGAGAGAGAATGATAGGACCGATAATGACTGACCCAGCAGCCTTGCAACGTAACACGCCCCTCTCTAGCTACGTCACTTGGCCATGTCACGAAGCCTCCAGGTCAGATGCACGTAGGATGTTGACATGGCCTCGACAATGACAGCCAGGAAACCCGACGCACCGACCAGCCCATAGCACAGCAGACGACGCAGCTAATGGCTTGCGACGCTGTCAAAGGACCCAAGGACCCCAAAAAAGGGGTGCACCCGACATCGCCGGGCACTATAGCAGTAACAACGACCAGGCATGACCACCTTCGCCCTCACGGGTATAAAATCTCTCTAGGCGTCTACACTAGGGGGATCGGGTAACAAGCCAATCCCTAACTTGAGCATCAGAGGGACTTGACCGAGCACCAACCGCTCGGTTGGAGGGTGGAAGCCAGCTACTGAATGGACTATGGAGAAGTAGACAACAATGATGAATACGAGGTCATTGTACCTCACATCCTCGCTTAAGTCACCTTACTGGATGTGAGAATAAGATAACGGGAAAACGAAGAATTTCCATCATCGAAAATCTTTTTGGGGCTGTTTTGTCCTCGACTGACAAGGAGGTTACCTCACCGAAAGGTCTCTAAACCTCTATTCTCCTTCTGGCCTCGACAAGAAGATAGTAAAAAAGAAAGGGTTAAAGTCTAGTTTAATCCTTATGATTTTGGTAATGAATCAGTTAGCTCGTTATGATTTACTCGTATCTAAAATATTTTATATATTTTTAAAAATATAACATATAAGCTCCTTCAATAAAATCTAAGTTAATAGACATTAGAGTATGCTTACGTGATATGCTAACTCATAATAAAATATTAATATAATAATATATATAATTTAAAAATTATATTTTAGCCTATATAGTTTTGATCATGGATCACTTAAGCTTTTGTGGTTTTGCTCCTATTTAAAAATAACTTTGATATTTTTAAAAATATAGCATATAAGCCTCTCCCATCAAGTTTGAGTTGATAGAAGTTAGAGTCTGCTTACGTGACATGTTTACTCATAATAAATAATTACTACAATGATACATGTAATTTAAGTTAAAAAAAACATCCAATTTTGTCGAGGAAGAGGAAGCGATGGAGGTTGTAGCGACGATAAATGCAGAGAGATAGGAGAGACCAAAGGCAGAGGTGAGGGAGAGCTAGACCACTATTTCATAGGCACCACGAGTGGGGGCACAAGAGAGGGTGAAGTGAGAGGCGGTGGGGACAAAACACCCAAGAGGAGGAAGAAAGATTAGGAGACCATTGTATGCTTAGTATTAGATTGGTTGATACACATCCACCTGAGGTAGGACCGGAAGCTCCTGAGCCCATCATCAGTGCGGGAGAGGTTGCGTGCGTATGATGCCTTGCTAGACAACAGTAACTCGGTGTTGTTGTTGGTTGCTTACACGATAACGCTTCTTCTCGCCATTAATAGTGATCTCATTTTTTAATTTAAATTATACTTATTATTATATTAATAATTTATTATGAGTCAGTATGTCACGTAAGCAGACTCTAACGTATGTTAATACAGACTTGATAAGAGGGGTTTATGTGTTATGTTTTAAAATGTATGAGTTACTTTTGACACGAGTAAACTCATAATTGATCTATGACTAAAATCATAAAAGTTAAAATAATTTTTTTAAAAAAAATTAAATTTTATATATTATTATATTAATAATTTATTATAAATCAATACGGCATAGACTCTAACATCTGTGAACTCAAACTTGAAGGAAGAAATTTATATATTATATTTTTAAAAATATAAAAAAATATTTTTAACATATATAAACAATAAGAAGTTAAGTAGTACATCACCCAAACCATAAGACTAAAATAAATTATAATAAAAAAACATATTTGTGTAAACATTATTTTTGGGATCATTTATCATTTCCACCTCTCCATCAGCCGATTCCGTTCACCGTAGTAAGAAAAAAATAAAGGAAAAAACAAAAGGATCTGCGCTCATTTTTTGTCATCGGCTGGCGTGGGGTCCCTTTTTTTTGTTTCTTTTTGGTCTCAGACCATGCGGTGTGAGAATAAGACAACGGAAATAGTCATTTTTTCATCTGGCCCGCCTTAGGGAAGCACACCGCATGGTCTTCGTATCCTCATCCTCGCTCCCTCGTTTCTGCCCACTACATGTGACAAGGAGCCAACGGCGAGAAGAAAAGCCTTTTTGAAGGCCATTTTGTCACCCCATAACAAAAACCATACTACTAATTCAAGTTTCGCAGAAAATACCTTTTCATGGTTCCAACAAAGCATGTACGACTAGTTTGATGTTCCTTCATAACTCTAGTATACACCACGAGACCACAAGTCAGTGTCGTAATGACAGCCATCCTTTAGATAAATAAAACTTAACAGCGGGAAGCCAACAGGTAGATAGATTGAGATAACAGGTGATTCAAGAAACCAGATGAATTTACTCGCTCATTTATTATATAGATAGGTAAACGTTACATCATCTGATGTTTTCAATAAATTATTATCAAGAAATAAATGGTTTACCGGCGAACATCATAAGGCATGGAAACTACGACCCATCTGTCGTTATGATAAGCTCGTGGAACAAGAACACATCACGGTTTTACATCGGTCTCCTGAGCAAGACAGAAGAACAAGAATTGCTAAATTCCAGCGGAAATCTACATATATTAAGCAGATCAAAACCACTCTTTTCAGTCTTCCTCATCAGCAAGCAGTGCGAATGAGAATGGGGCGAACTTGTATCCATCTCCCTCGTAGAACTTGTTCTGGAACTCCACCCAGTGAAGCCTCAATGCGTGCAAGAATGCACTTAATGTTTCCATCACAAGTAGAACACCAATGGTAGCACAGACGAACACGACGATGCCAATGATGAGAATGGCGATATTGTTGAATCTGATCCACAACTAGCTCCTTCAGTCAAAGCATAGTGGGCATACAAACAACTAAAAATCAACTAAGAGTAGAGCAACTTACCCCCAAGCAAGAAGAAGAACCTTCTCATAGAACACACTAGACAGTTCTGAATGGGCCAGACTGCAAAAAAAATAGACGGATTATCAACATGAGTAGGTTACCTGCCTAGACACAAGAAAAAACATTTACTCAACTCTATTAAAGGCAAATCTCCTATAGTACTACTACTAGAATCATATCTTCTGACCATTTACTAAGTTGACTTAAGGCTATCATCAGTGCAGACGATCATCTTTGGACACGTCCATGTAACCCTTGGAAAATGTACTCACACGTCTCTTCCACACATTGGACTCTTATTACATTCCTCATAATGGTACTAGTAGCCATTTGAAATGCTAATTATTTGTTCACAATGATAGAATGTGAGATAGCGGCAGTACTTCTTAAGCAATCTATTTTACCTCACCTATCATTTCCTAAACTAGTGTTGTCAAATTTGGAAAGCATTTTATACCTCACACTACAAATCTTAGTTTATAACATAAATCAGTAGTGCAAGATTAAAAGCTGCTTTAATCTCTGTAGTTCTAGATTATAGCAGTAGCGCAAGAGCCAAATCTGATAATTAGTGCAGATAAAATGGAATATAACACCATCATCAGTGAAGAATAAGTCGAGAACAGTCATCGTTTAACCAAATCATAACAGCGAAATTCACGTGAAAAATGATGCATGATAAGTGATGAAGAAAACTTGCAGCCACATCATGGCAATGTCCTAATGTGATGAGTATACCTGAGGGCCCATAGACGAAGATATGAGGCAGTATTCGAGACTGCTCCAAGGACAAATTCTATAGTGTGTATCAGTTGGTGGACAAAAACTTCACTGAACTCAAACTCCTCATGGTCATGTGAATCATGATCTTCCTCGATCTCGAGTGATTCTTCAGTGTTATGAATCACGGTGTATGATTGACCTTGGTGTCTCTGAATTATCAAAAAATACAAATAATCAGATCAAGCAAAAAAGGAAAAAAAAAAACAGAACAAGAGACCAGGGAAAATTTCAAAATACCTCATTGTGTTGCTTCCTCAAAAGAATGGGCTTTGGAAATAGCATCCAGGGAACTGAAATAAGGGCCAGAAGGAGCAACACAAGCTGGCAGCACAATGTCATAATAATTAGTATTCATTCATCTAAACTGGGAACTTGATGAGTATGTTGGCCAAAATGAAGATAACAGGAAAGTGAAGTGCAAAGGACTAACCTGAAGTGTTTTCTGACCAGGGAATAGCTGGTTCTCACCTAAATCATCTGTTGGACTAAGAAACATGTATATCATTACATGGTACAGATCTGCTTGTGATCCAGTACACCATTTTACAATTATAAGGAGTGAAAGGTATCCGAACAAACTGTTCAAAAAGATCAACTGTGGAATGAACTGATACCTGCAACAAAATTAATAGGCAGAAGGAAAATTAGAAGACTATTAACCAGAAATAGTAATGACTACAAAATCAATTTTGAGTCACCAACAGGATCTTTCTAGCACAGATTTTATCACTAGGTACACTTTGGAGCTAATATTAATTTTGCATTATAGAAGTGACACAACTACTGATAAGTCCAAGTCTAATGTGCCTCATTATCCTAAAACTTTGCTTACACTCTTGTGATGGTAAAAATTAAATTCAACAATGCAATAAAAATCCTGATATCAAGATAGGTATTATAACATGCAAAGATCTTGCACATAAGCTGTATTATTTAAGAACACAACGGTAAATGTCTTGTACAAAATAAAAAGATTTCAAATTTTCTATCGAGATTGGCAGCAAGAGGGTGCTATCTCCATTAGATATGCACTGTTATACTGGTCTGCAAACATAATCTGACAACCTTCCCAAAGGTGGCAAAACATGATGACATTTTTAGCACTACGGTAAAGATCGCTGCCATACCGAATTTTCAATTCGAGTAATAGACATCAAAAAGTCAACAAACATGTCCAAAGTCCTTTTGATTTCATATATCAAAATAGAAATCACCTAAAACTAGTGAGATAATCATTATAAGATGACTTGTAAAGGTAATAACACTAGTAATTGCTAATAAATATTCAGCTACATACAAAGATAGCGAGTGTTGAATTATGATTCACACTCCAAGTTACACACACCTTACAGACAACTGAAATAAGAAATTACCAGGTATTGAGACTGTTACTGAAGAACTTTGCATTGAAATAACTCAAAATAATGCCAAGGTTCATTTGTGCGACTCCAAGAAGGATAGACATCTTCATCTTCAACGAGTTAAGGAATGGTAACTCAGTTCTGCTGCCATGCCATTTGGGATCCACACCAAATGGATAGGCTTCTCTCACTTTAACCAAGCCGTCTGTAGTAGCATCCCTATTAACAGGAACAATAACTACCATTTGATTTCAAGTTAAATAAATGGAGAACTAACCACATGATGACATACCTGCATGAAGGATCACGACATGCATAGGCAGATCGACCAAACATCTCAAACGGGACAGAGAAGAATTCATTGTAGATCAGTCCAGTGTAAATCGAGAATAATGCCATCATCATAATCACATAACGGCCACCAAACATCATCTCCATAATGTCACCAAGTTTCTGCACGAAATAAAGGACTTAATTCCCTGTGCTAAAGCAGTTTCTAGAAGTTGGCTAGACAGATTAGTAGATCTAAAGATATCAAGAAACAAGATCATGAATGATGGTGTGACTAGAAAAAGGGTTTTAGGCTAACAAAAGAATGAATAGGAGGGCAAAGCCAATGCACGAGGCTACTGGAGAGGGTCAACACATGGTTTTACCCTCTACAAGTAAAGAGATTCTTTCCATAACTCAAGGACAAGTCGCCCAAGTAACAAAGAAGCAACTTTACCAATTTATTAAGACTCATCCTGTGAAAAAAATAATGTGCATCAAAAAGAAAACACCAGAAAATACCGTGGGAGAATACTAAAATACCATGACACCAGATGCACTTTTTAACAGAAGAATGAATTCAATAAAAATACACAGCCGGCACTGGTCAACAGACTCAATAGAAAACTATATACAAATTACGATCAGTAGATCTATATCCTGGGAAATCTCATTTATGTACATAACAAGATAAGACTAGCAGCATTAACATAGCAAATTTCTATTGGCATAAAAGGAAAGTTCAATATTACAAGCATGTGTAGGTGAAATTGACTAAAGGTTATAAATATTAGACTAGCAGCATTACCACTACCCGATATCCTTGTCAAAAAAAATTTAGGGTTCAGTTCTGCTAGATATGTAGGTGAAATAGACCAAATATTCTACACACTGACTTGTTCTTTGCTGGTTAGGTTCAACGACAAATTGAAGTCCATCGATACAGACCTATACATACATTAATCAATACAGACCTATACATACATTGTTATTGGCTTGTCCCCAGGTGAACAAACCTAATGAATTGTGACAGAACTGGTTCGTTCATTCCAAATCAACATTGGACAGGATCCTTTGATCCTCGATATCAGGAAATGAGTTACCCCTTCTGCATATACATAACCTGGACTTTGTTGTGTGAAACCAAGATTCCATACGAGAAGCTTCCTCTGTGCTAGGAAAGATGCAAATTACAGAAACATGGGTAATGAAATTCCAGCTTTAACAGTACCAGCAAATGAAGAGGAAAATGTGCTAAAGATTGAGGTCAAAGACTCAATAGTTTTTGCATTAGAAAAATATTGTCAAGCGAGATCTGATAAAAGAATCCAAAAAGAACAATAAAACAAACCAGCACTCACAAGGAATAATCTACCAAAAGGGTGATTAACAGAAATCTCAAACCAAGGTTTCGATATCCTTTTTTAGAAAGGGACAAACTCAGTGCAGGCTCCTGCTAATGCAGAATGCAGGGAAGGTCACCAACAAAAATAATTCTTTAATTTAAATGGGCTTCATATTCAGCTCTACACAATCAAAAGTTAATAATAGAAAATCTTTCTTTTGATGATTGTCGAGGAAGGGTGTTACATAAAATAATATATGCAATTACAAGCAGATATTCATCCAACAGTGGTTAGAGAAGCTTCCTGCAGACTCAAATTTTCTAGTGAGTCCGATAAATATTGACATAAAACATTCTTAAGAAAACTTTAGCCAATGGACAAGCTCGTATAGAAAGTTCCAACATTTTTATTTTATATATATATATATATATATATATATATATATATATATATATATATATATATATATATATATATATATATATATATATATATATATATATATATATATATATAATTGATCCTGATTCTGAATTGTGAATCTTGGTTCACATTCTACCATCAAACCCTCTAAGATGAAGACAAAGACCATCAAGCAATTTTCACATTTTGAAGCTTTAATCTAGACATTAGTTTGTGACCTCATACTAAAGAACTGATAATATAGCTTCAGTCTCAACCAAGGTTCGCCTTATTGGTTCGTACCGGTGTACCAAGTTTATCTTGGTACCGGTACAGTACCCGATACTGAGCGGTATGCACAGTGCATACCACTCAGTATATAATATAATATAATATAATATTATATTATATTAATTTAATATCATATATATTAAAAAAACAAAACAGCGTCGCCTCACCTCGCCTCGCCTTGCGGGAGAACGACGCCACGAGAGAACGAGGCGACGCCTTGTTCTCCCGCGCTTCTGTTGGAAGACAAGGCATCGCCTAGTTCCTGCGTGGAGAAGGAGGCGTCGCCTCGTCCCGCGCTATCACGAATGGTCGTTCCGTGAGCCGTTCGTCGCTTTTTGATGCTTGTACAAATGTTGGGCAGCTTATTTTGCCTTGGTTTTGGGTGATTTTGCCTAGGAATTGTGAGCAGAAATAGTCTGTCAGGCCACAGAACGGTCGCTCGCTGCGCGAAGCCAGAACAGGCCAAAACTGCCCAGTTTTGGGTCGTTTTCGCGTGCTGCGATGACCGAACTGAGCGGAGCAAAACATCAGCCATCTCAGCCCCCTGTAACCCCCCGGGTGGCACAGGGCTGGATGGGGCTTCGGGATAGTAGTCGAGCATGAGCACTCAAAGAAATTGAAGTGTTTTGCGTCTGACACCCTTGGGAACTGTCGTTTGTGGACTTGTGACCGTTCTTACAGCCCTCCAAAGTCCTGTTTCGCTCTTTTTCTCTCTTTTTCTACTGTACACAAGGTGTTCGACGAATTGCTTGTAAGAGCTGCCCTCTTGGCGATACGTCAGGACTTGTTCGTCGCTCGTTTTCAAAACTAATCAACTTCTCTCTTTTGCAAGTCCTTCGAGACCCACACGAGGTTGCAATTGGATTGACCCTTTACAGGCAAATACGCTTCGGCGTTTCATGACTTAGGCAATCCCAGCTAAGTCTGGAACATTGGGCAAAGATTGCTTCGCGACTTAGGCAATTCCAGCTAAGTCTACAAGTTTGTCGCAACTCGCAAGGGTGCCACACGGGTTAGGCAAACTCCGCTAAGTCCGTGACATTGTGGTATCAGAGCTAGGTTAGCAATTCGAACAAACAAGCGAAGAGGATTCACAATCTCGCCATGGCGAAGCACCGTGGTGAATCGAGCAAGATGGGGCAAGCCGGACCTTTGCCCCAAACAGCCGCAAGTGGGCTGCAAGTGCAAACTCGCTCGCAAACTGCTGGAGACGCTCATGAGGAGCGCAACAGTGAACTGACGAGCGTGAAGTTGGGTACTCTCTGCGAGCGGAGGAAGCACAATCTGGTGCACCAACTGGAAAAAGGAGCCACAAGGAGAGACTTTCAACGGTGGAAACCCGCCTCGATGTTCTTGAAGTAAGCTTAGAGGAACTCTGTCAGGGCCAAGGAAGGCTCCTTGGGGTAGAGAGCTCGCTAGAAGAAGCTGAATCTCGGATCGACAGGGTTGAGTCCCTGGTCGACCAACTGACGGAGGATACTAAAGACTCTGTACGACATCTACATGAAGTTGTGGCAGAACTCACGGCCAAAGTGACGTTGCTCACTAGAACTCTTAATGCGGGAGGGAACAATACCCACGCTGCACCGCCACAAAGCTTCAGAGCACCAAAGCCGCATTGCTACGGGGGCGCTAGAGATGCCAAAGAGCTCGAGAATTTCCTGTTTGACATGGAACAGTATTTTCGTGCTACGAGACCCGATTCGGAGGAAACCAAAGTTTCTATAGCAACCATGTATCTAAATGGAGACGCAAAACTTTGGTGGCGAACCCGTTGGGAAGAGATCCAACAAGGCCGATGCCGAGTGGATACATGGGAAGACTTGAAACGCGAGTTGAGAACACAGTTTCTGCCCGAGAACACTGAGTTTGTCACAAGAAGAAAACTGAGACAACTCCGACAAAGTACTTCCATCCGAGACTATGTGAAGCAATTTTCGGCACTGATGCTGGATATACAGGACATGTCCGAAAAGGACAAACTATTCAGCTTCCTCGATGGCTTAAATCCATGGGCACAACAAGAACTAAATCGGAGGAATGTCACCGACGTGGTCGGGGCAATTGCAGCCGCGGAAAGGCTAACTAATTTCGTTTCTTCAGAAGACTTACGAAAGAAGAAACAATCCTCAGGAAATCGCCCAACAAAATACTCTCGTGCAAAAGAGTCTGGGGGCGAACGGAAGAAAAAGAGCTTCCACAAGGGACCGAGCTCAAAAGGCAAAGCCCCGAAATCTAGCGGATGCTTCTTGTGCGGAGGACCGCACATGGTGAGGGAGTGCCCGCAGAAGCAGACACTCAACGCCTTAACGGCATCAATACACCCCCACAAGTCGGACAAGGGCAAAGTCGTCGCCCTTAGTTCGAGCAGTTCGGAATCTAGCAGCGATGACGAGGAGTCGCAAGGACCCCGAATGGGAGCGATGCGTTTGTTGAATGCATTACGGGGTCAAGTGGGGGAGAGAACAAAGACAAAGGCATAGAAGGCGGTAAGTAGCGAGCTGATGTATGTGGACATCAAGCTTAATGGCCAAACAACCCTTGCAATGGTGGACACTGGAGCTACCCACAATTTTATTGTCGATCGTGAAGCAAAGCGACTTGGACTTGTCTTGGAGAAAAACCCAAGTCGCATGAAGGCTGTGAACTCGGAGGCCAAGCAGATCTCTAGATTAGCAAAGGGGGTCCCTATCAAGATTGGAATGTGGAGCGGGTGCACAAATATGATGGCGGTGCCCTTGGACGACTTCCAAGTGATTCTTGGAATGGAGTTCATGCACGCGGCGAAGTTAGTGCCGATGTCGTTCTTAAACTCTTTATGCCTGATGGGAGACGACGACCCCTGCGTAGTTCCAGTTTCCTGAGGGAGAACCAAGGACCCATAGCAAATATCGGCATTACAATTAAAGAAAGGGGTGCGGAAGGGTGAATTAACTTTCGTAGCTGCTGTGAAGCTGGAGCCACTTGATGGGGAGGCCATTCACGAACCTGCTGTGGTGGCAAACGTTCTGAAGGAGTTCATAGACGTCATGCCACCTGAGTTGCCGAAGACTCTACCACCACGAAGAGGCGTGGATCATAACATTGAGTTGGAGCCGGGAGTTAAGCCTCCAGCGAGACCACCCTACCGCATGGCCCCTCCAGAGTTAGCAAAACTGAGGAAGCAGTTAGATGAACTGCTAAGCAGTGGTCTCATCCGCAGTTCAAAGGCACCATTCGGAGCTCTAGTTCTCTTCCAGAAGAAACAAGATGGGAGCCTCCGATTATGTGTCGATTATCGAGCCCTGAACAAAGTGACGGTGAAGAACAAATATCTTATTCCGCTCATCGCGGATTTGTTCGATCAACTGGGCAAGGCCAAGTATTTTTCCAAACTCGACCTTCGGTCGGGGTATTGGCAAGTGCGTATTGCAGAAGGTGATGAGGCGAAGACTACCTGTGTAACCAGGTATAGAGCGTTCGAATTTCTGGTGATGCCTTTTGGTTTAACCAACACTCCGGCCACATTCTGTACTCTGATGAACCAGCTTTTTAAAGAGTATTTGGACAAGTTTGTGGTCGTCTACCTAGACGATATCGTCGTCTATAGCCAGACGCTCGAGGAGCACATTGAACACCTTCGGACAATCTTTCAGAGTTCTCAGGGAGAACACCTTGTTTGTGAAGAGGGAGAAGTGCTACTTTACGCAGACAGAAATTCTATTCTTGGGACATCGAATCGACGGTGGTTCCATTCGGATGGACGAGTCAAAGGTGCAAGCTGTGGCAGAATGGCGAACACCAAAGAAGGTACCTGAGTTGAGATCCTTCCTTGGTTTCGTCAACTATTATCGACGCTTCATTTCTGGATATTCGAAGCGCGCAGCTCCACTGACGAAGTTGCTAAAGGAGCAGTCTTGGAGATGGTCGGACAAGTGTGAAGCGACTTTCCAAGATCTAAAGACTGTTGTGTTGGAGGAACCGGTACTCAGATTACCATACTACGGGAAACCTTTTGAAGTCCATACAGATGCTTCGGACTTCGCTATCGAGGGAGTACTTATGCAAGAAGGTCATCCGGTGGCCTATGAGAGTCGCAAGCTCAATTAGACCGAGAGGCGATATCCAGTGCATGAGAAAAAGATGACAGCGATGGTCCACTGTTTACGAGTCTGGCGACACTACCTTTTGGGAGCACCATTCGTGCTAAGGATGGACAATGTCGTATTAAGTTACTTCCAGACTCAAAAGAAACTCTCCCCGAAACAGGCAAGATGGCAGGACTTCTTGGCCGAATTCAACATGGTAATGGAGTACAAGCCCGGAAAGACAAATGTCGTGGCCAATGTATTGAGCCTGAAAGTGAAACTAGTGAATGCTATACAATTGGAAGGCGGAGGCCAAGCAAGTCAATTGCACTCCAACTTTCTTTCTAGGATCAGGGATGGACTGTACAGTGATCCTCAAGTAGTAACCCTGATGCAACTCATCAAGGAGGGCAAGGCACAATGATTTTGGGTCCAGGAGGGACTCCTCTACACTGAAGGGAATAGAGTTTATGTTCCGCGAGTGGACAACTTGAGGCGTGAACTCTTGAGAGAGTGTCACGATTCCCTTTGGGTCGAACATCCGGGCATTCATCGGACAATGGCTCTCGTAGAGAGGGCATTTTATTGGCCAAAAATGGGGACAGATGTGGAGGATTATGTTCGTACATGCCTTACGTGCCAACAAGATAAGGTGGAGCAACGAAAGCCAATAGGACTTTTGGAGCCGCTGCCGGTGCCGAAAGGCCATGGGAGAGCATTTCCTTGGACTTCATATCAAGCTTGCCCGTAGTAGGGGGACTGGGATTGATACTTGTAGTTGTCGATCGGTTTTCGAAGTATGCAACGTTTATTGCTGCACCCGTACATTGTTCAGCAGAAGAGGCGACCAAGTTGATGATGAAGAATGTGGTGAAGTACCGGAGAGTTCCACACAATATCATTAGTGATCAAGATTCTCGGTTCTTGGGACGATTCTGGACCGAGCTATTCAAGCTGTTGGGATCGAAGTTATACTTCTCGACAAGCCTGCACCCCCAGACTGATGGTCAAACCGAAAGAATTAACTCACTGTTAGAACAGTGTCCCCGGCACTATGTGAGTGCTAATCAACGAGATTGGGTGAAGCTGTTGGACATAGCCCAATTCTCCTACAACTTGCAGCGGATCTCTACGTCCAACAAGAGCCCCTTAGAGATTATCACAGGACAACAGTCGTTGACCCCTCACACATTGGCCATTGGATATACGGGAGTAGTCCGTCAGCATATCACTTTGCAAAAGAATGGCATCAAAATGCAGATATTGCATGGGTCTACTTGGAGAAGGTGGCTACAAAGATGAAGAAGTGGGCAGACTTGGGAAGGCGACCCCAGGAATTTAAAGTTGGTGACTTGGTGTTGGTGAAGCTCCAACCAGCATTACTCCAGTTCTTTAGGCACAAAGTGCACAAGGGATTGGTACGCAAGTATGAAGGGCCTTTCCCAATCATCAATCGAGTAAGCAACGTCTCCTACAAGTTGCAGTTGCCAGCATGGTTCAAAATTCACAACGTCTTCCATGCAAGCAACTTGAAAGCCTACCATTCAGATCCGCAAGACGCCTCACGAAATATTTCAACTCGACTACCCCCAATCAGAGCCTCCTACGAAAAGCGAGTTGAGACGATTCTGGCGAATCGCAAGACTAAGCTACCCAACGGAGCGGAGCAAACTGAATACTTGGTGAAGTGGCAAAAACTTCCCCGGACTGAAGTCAGTTGGGAGCCAGAAGACGCCCTACGACATGAAGAAGCCTGCGTTAAAGCCTATCAACAAGCGTCGACGAGGGCGTCGACGAGGGCGTCGACAAGTGGGGGAGAATGTCACAAACGATCGTTCCGTGAGTGGTTCGTCGCTTTTTGATGCTTGTACAAATGTTGGGCAGCTTGTTTTTTGCCTTGGTTTTGGGTGATTTTGCCTAGGAATTGTGAGCAGAAACAGTCTGTCAGGCTGCAGAACGGTCGCTCGCTGCACGGAGCCAGAACAGGCCAAAACTGCCCAGTTTTGGGTCGTTTTCGCGTGCTACGACGACCGAACTAAGTGGAGCAAAACGTCAGCCATCTCAGCCCCCTGGAACCCCCCGGGTGGCACAGGGCTGGATGGGGCTTCGGGATAGTAGTCGGGCGTGAGCACTCAAAGAAATTGAAGTGTTTTGCGTCCGACACCCTTGGGAACCGTCGTTTGTGGACTTGCGACCATTCTTACAGCCCTCCAAAGTCCTGTTTCGCTCTCTCTTTTTCTGCTGCACACAAGGTGTTCGACGAATTGCTTGTAAGAGCTGCTCTCTTGGCGAGACGTCGGGACTTGTCCGTCGCTCGTTTTCAAAACTAATCAACTTCTCTTTTTGCAGGTCCTTCGGGACCCGCACGAGGTTGCAATTGGGCTAACCCTTTACGGGCAAATACGCCTCAGCGTTTCATGACTTAGGCAATCCCAGCTAAGTCCGGAACATTGGGCAAAGATTGCTTCGTGACTTACGCAATTCCAGCTAAGTCTACAAGTTTGTCGCAAGGGTGTCACACGGCTTAGGCAAACTCCGCTAAGTCCGTGACAACGCGGGGAGACGAGGCATCGCCTTGTCTCTACACGGGGAGACTTTGATTTCGACGGTATCATCCGGTAGCAGGCGGTCCACGTACCGATATCCTATCGGACCGATATGTACCGCCCGTACCGAGGCAGTACAGCTCGAAACGGAAAACCTTGGTCCGAACATAATTTCTTTAGCTATCCAATTTTTGAATTCCTATATAGTGTAGAAGAAAGACACTTGAAAGACACTTTTCTAAAGAATCATTTGAAAAAACAGCAAAATAAATGCATTACTCTGCCAGTTGCAAGGCCTTTTTAAGGATAAAACTATTTAGAAATTATCCTTTATATGTAAATATACTGGTAAATTTCTTTCCTTCCATAAAAGCATTGGAGGGAACTGGACTTTTATAGTAAAAAATAAAAAAAATCAGCAATTTATGTTAGCACAAGAGAGACAATCGTCCAACACAAGCGTATCTTTCAAGTTTTAATTCAAATATTCAATGAACATGATTATCAGGTGCTGTTCAGGATGCTGCTTCAAGTTTGTAGATGTAGATAATGAAATGTGGCAGGCAGTATAACGGTTTGATTGTCGATCTCCACACAAGTATAAGCAACCAAACATGACAAGAAAAAAAAATTAAGAACTGGAATTGTGTAAATTTAGCATCACAAGTAAATGTTAAAATATCCAATAATAATCGGATACCTTTGAGATATTATTCATAGAGTGAAAACATGATGGTTAAGATGGCGAGGGGGCATCAGAAGTCTTATGTAACCCCATTATGGATCTGAGTGTTAGGCAGCTAAGCAACATATACAAAAGGTTTGTATTGTTGAGATATATATGCATAATTACTAGGAGAAATAAAAAAATAAATACTTTCATTTGTGAACAACTAGGTATTGCTTTGAAAGAAAATAATATGAGAGAAAATCATTTAAAATGATATGAGCATATGCTTAGGAGACATCAAATGTAGTAGTTAGAAAAGGTAAAATTATTAATGTTAGTGGTAGGAGGACAAGTAGAGGAAGACCTAAAAAGACTTTAATAAAAACTATAAATAAATATCTAAGTATTCTAAACTTAACTAAACATACAGTTTTTTACAGATCTGAATGGCAACAAAAGATCCATATAGTCGATCCCAAATAGTTGAGACTTACGATTTTATTGTTGTTGTTGTTTGTACATGTTAAAATACTTTACATGCGCAATTGTCAATTTAAGAAAACAATAAAGAAAGAATTTAAGAACAAACAAACAGAAATTAGAAAGTTCTAAAACTTCATAAACTAAAGCATGTAAATAAATGCTAGAAGAGGTGAGAGCTCACTTGAGAAGATAGTTTCTTTTCTCGGAATATAAGCATCAACGTTGCAAGTAATAAACACATACCATGACCCCAGTCACCAAACATGACCGCAAACAAGAAAGGAAATGTAATAATAGTGTAGACACCAGGATTTGCCTCTTGGTATTTAGCAATCCTGCAAATATGCATTAACTTTAAGATTCGATTGGCACAACTAAGTAATAAACACCAAAATTTATGCTCTTAGGTGGTTCACAATTTCACATCCCACTATTCTGATGTCTCATGATAAAACAAAATAAAAAAAACTTCCAGAAACACAAAGCATCTTTACTGTATAAAGAAAAGCGCCAATCAAGTAACAATGGTAGGAAAAGGCACATGAAAGCAAGATTTATTTGACCATTCTAAGCTAATCCATCCTGCATGCTTCACCCCATGATGAAAATGCACATTCGACCAAGAATCACTGTGCTGGTCTGTCCAGTGCATGCAGCAACAGGCACACATACTGGTATGGACCAGCACTGATAACATATGTGAAGGTCTGTTCGGTGCATGCAGCAACAGGCACACATACTGGCATGGGGCAAACACCGAAAACATATGTGAAGACAGACTGCAGTCTAGACCTAGCTTAAGGTACTCGTAGCCCATGACTTGAAGAAAAAGATTCATGAATCATGAAATTCAAAAAGAATAGATACTCTCCATGCAAAAGAAATAGCACAAGAAAAGAAAAGCCAAGCATTTAATCAGTTATGTGGGGAATAGAAACAACTACAGAAATTAAAAAAAATAATATGTACAAAAAAAAATTCAGTACAAAAGGTATGACTACTAAGACTAGTTAACCATGTTAGAGGTTTATTACAATGATGTTGAAACATCATTTTCCATCTCATCTTGCATACTCCTTTGTGTATTGGTCCTCCACTAACTAGTGGATTGATATTGCAATATGTTGTTCAGGGTCGATCTGCACAAGCTCTCAAGAAAGTTCAAATCAATCCACAAACTACAATGTAGAATCAGTCATGAAACCAGCAGCAATATTAGACCATAACAAAGCTGGCATGACAGACACATCTACAAAATCTAGAAGATGTAGTCACCTCAGAATTAGCAAGCTTAATGCATGTGTCGTCATGCTATACCTTGATCCTTGTCATATCCGTCTAAAATAAATAAATTGAATTTTGAAGACTGACACCCCGTATGGACAATACCTATCAAATCCAGGTTCTACAACCTAAAAAGTGATAAAAACGTAAAACTACATTCTTATATTTTTTGTTGCACAAGATGAGTAACTTCAAATAAGCCAATCGTGTATAAATTGGAACCCCAGAAAAGAAGAAACACTATGTACCTAACATAAAATGATAATTTACAATAGATATTAAAAGCCAAAGAAAAAAAATGGAAATTAACGTAGAATTAGTTACATTCTTGTAGATTTCTCCCCTTGCAACCACCGATTTGCAATAAGTATTGTGGTTCGAATAGAGGATGAGGAAAAAAATGTTAACATTTACGATGGCATTGACACGTTCAAAACAGACATTGATGTCATGGTTGAAGATGCTAAGTCAGATAAGCATTACTGACATATGAAGAAGTCGAGGAGTATCTCAAAAATACCTACTAGTAACAAGAAATGGAGTATCTAAAAAAACCTACTAGCAACAAGAAATGGAGATTTAATTGCTCTTTTTTTAACTATAAATGTTGTACCATGTGAGGTTCAATGGTAGAGAATATCCACTTGTTATTTAAACAATTTGCAATACCAAAAGAAAGATAGGTAATTATGCTTAGTGCTTAAGCATAAAAGTTTACAGCTATATCTCTTTAGTTTATGTAAAGTACTCACCCATAAGCATCAACAATTTCTTGAAAAGCAGAAGTAAATTTGTTTGTCTGGAAGTAAGTAGGTGGAGATTCTTTTGTATGGAGAACCTGGAAAATGGAGCCTACTTGGGAGTTGCTATCATATGTAGCTCGCTGCAATGCATCTTGAATCTGTGATAGAGAGCCTGATTTAAAGATTATACCTCACAAAAAACCATACAGAACTTAAAAATTTGTCTATATCATGTATAAATAAATGCAAAAAGATAGAAATTAGGATGAAATACCTGACTTGTGGCAAAAACAGGGCTCCAACCCTCAGCAACTAAACATTTCTTTGTCACATCAAGGCTGAGCATGTTTAAAGTGTGATAAATGGCTTTCTCTGTCCTTACCTGGAATAGTTTACATATCGTATGTCAACGATTTTCATTACAGTGCACAAGGAAATCCCACTATGGAATGTTTTCTGACAATGTTTCTAAATAGCAGATTAAGGTGAGGGGTGGGATTTTAGTCTGTATTATAACAAACATAAAATAGACGTTTCTCACTCATTTGTAAAAAAATAAAAAGGGTGACCCAGATAATGAGGATTCCACCTATCTGGGATCTAGAAAAGGTCACTTTAAGCGGCCTTATCTCTGCAGGCAGGAAGTCTATTTCCATAATCTAAACCCTGGTCATTCAAGTTTATAAAGGATATACATTATCATGGTGGTAAGGTTCAGTACTGTCTCTTACTAATTTAGTGACAAATAAAAAAAGAGAAAGTTACATACTGACCAAGTTATTCCACTGCTCAAATTGGTAGCTAATATTTTTCAGTATGTTATCACGATGAAGCATCCCAAGATCTATAGTTGTCTTCAGCTCAGTGATTTTCCCAGAAACCTGAATAAAAAAAAGCTTCATGTTAAGCTGAAACTGTATGAGTCTGATTGCTATTGACACAAGAACATTAGAAATTCCAGCAAGCATATGACAACTGAAAAAAGCTACAGATATCATCAGATTTCAAAAAGATTATGTAGAATATTTACAAGAAAGCAGTTATTCTATCAACTGAACTTGTAAAAATTTTAAAAAAATTGACAACTTTATCATATATAACAAATAAAAACAGATTTAGAAATAAGAAATGTCAAAGAGCATTAAAACCAAGATTTGCAATACCGTATCATACCGCTTGGTATGTACCAGTTCGATAGAGGACCGGTACACTCGATACAGCTCGGTATCTTAGTATATCATATGTCGATACACTCGGTACAGCTTGGTATAACTCAATACATATCGTACCGACAGCTGATCGATATGCCGGTACGGTACGAGATTGCGAATCTTGATTAAAACATTGTAATTCAAACAAATTAAGGCCTAGAAATTTACAAATCAACGTAAGAAAGTAAATAAGAAGAGTTCATAAAGTATGATTCCGATGTAATTATTGTTCTTGTTGTGATTCTTCACCAAAACAGATAACCCATTAGTTCTGTCATCTGTGACAAATTGGTTAGCAGACTGATGCATGTATGCTATCCACAATGTTTAAAACCAAATCTAATTGTCAGTTCAAGAAACTCACAAGAAATATTTACATGTCACTTTCAAGCAGAGCATCAGAAATAATATCTATCTATATAATTAGAGACAATTACCACATACAATATGGAATATCAAAATCTGTCAAGGTACCAGTCAGGACAGCAAGTGTTCAGGATAATACAAACACTGTTCATAATTAGATGACTGATAAAACATGGCCAATGCCACATTCTGGATAAAAAAGTAGGTTAGTAGATTTACAGATTAACTTTACATGACAAACACTCCACATTTTGATCAGTAGTAGGCCTTGGACCCAACCGTAGACAGAATGTAAGAGCAAATAAGATCATTAAAATCACATACCATCTTACCTACCAATCCTACAAAAAATTCTTGATTCCAGTATTATAGACCGTATATCCATGTCAGCAGCCATCAAAATCAAAATTGTAATTAGCATCACAAAATGATCAAACAATTTTATTGAACAATGTTTAAGGGAAAAGCAATGTCAAAGAAGAAAAGATGAAGAAAACCTATCAAAGAAATAGACAATGCCGTGCACGATTGGGCTCCACATAAAGTAGACTTCATAATTTATTGAAGAGAAATAAATGCTTAGAGAACTTAATATCATAGAGTGACACACTATACTGAAATTTAGCATAAAAGACAGTACGATGATCAGATGCAAACCTCAGATATCATCTGCATTTGTTTTCCTATGTCATCTGTAAATGGATATCGATTTGCACCAAAAGCTTCACATATCTTTAGAATTTTGGTCTTTGCTCTTTCCCCAGAGTAGAAGACAACAAATACATTTTTGGCAATCTGCAAACCAGAAGCGTGGGAAAACATATAGGCACATATTGATGATATTTAAGTGAAGTTCATCGAATAACCATGTTAGATATGTCATGTCTAAGTTCCATCACATATGAGTATTTGCTGATCAATTATTAATAGGCCAACAGAACTCTAATTAATTTGGGAAAGACAATCTGCATTCTTAAAGCAGTATTATTCTCAGACTTTCTGTGAGGAGGCTGACCTTTTCTCCTGAAATTGGGTCAATAACAGGATCATCAACTGCAGCTTGTCTTAGATACATGTTGCCCCTAGTAGCACGAAACAAAATTCTTTCAAAAGCCATTGCCTTCTCTTTGGGCACAAGTCCACTAACAAAGCCAAGCTTTACTTGCTTTGATGGATCTGTAAGCATCTCCTGAGCAATAATATTTCGAGGAGTTACTTACTATTTCAGAAACCAAAGTGCAAATCACAGGAAGATGGGTCATAATACCTGTTCCAACAACAAAGGGCTATCGATAGAACCATCTCCAATTTGACGTGCCTCGATTTCTCTATGCTGGGCTGTAGCACTACTTTGGGCTGAGTAGAAAAACTCACCAGCCTGAAAATATGGCATATAATGCATTTGAGAAACTTAAAAAGTCAATTAGCTACTAAGTTTTAACAGGAAACCACTGGGAATCCAGATTCAAAAGATGAAGATGTAATGGAAAATTACCATAAATTACCATAAATCCAGCCAGATTCACCAACCATTTTGCACATGTTTAATGAACAATTGCATTTTCAATCATCAAACACCACATGGAAATAACATCATTAGTTTATCTTCTCTCTTTAAATTAGCTATATCTAGAAATTGAAGAATCTCATAAGATCCTACATACAGCATAAGTTCATTACCAGATAAACATAATAAAATGCGTACACAGAACACATCATTGTATTCTCACCAAATCATAACCAGAGGAGTACCATTGAATTCTTCTCCACATATTCAAACAAGCCATTCATCTTTAAATGAAACCCTTACCAAACATATCCACCAAATAAAAGAGTTCGATATATTCTTTGTCATTCTTCACCAATACGTAATGAGAAAAAAACACGACTTTAATAATACTATGTGGCATAGCATGTCCACTTTAAATTATAGTATCAAAGTAATCAAACTACCTTATCAACTAAAATTCAACGAGCCCCTTTCAACTTTCAAGTGTTCAATAAAGAAATTTATAACATAAGAGAACAAGGAATAGGAACTTTAAGGACACCAAATGTTGATTGCCTTTGCTAATAAGATATCTGACTCAACTTTGTACATGCTCTGAAATTAAGCTATAAACGAAGGCAAAGATAATCATAGCCTCTGAAAATTATTTTATAGTGCCTGTACAGGCAAAACATGCGGATCAAGCAAGGACCCAGAAATCATCCAATTCATTTGATTCTGATCCAACGAGTCAAATTATCTAGGTATATTGTTCAAGGCTTCAAGCTGCACAAAATAATGGCATTAAACAAAATTAAAAACAGTGTGTATCCCTGAACAATGATTCAACCACACAATTTAGTTAAAAATAAAAAGGCCATCCGCCAAGACTTTTTTCTGAGAAATCACATTGCTTGTCTCTTCTTAGCCCAGGTAGCATGCGTGGGTCATGAAAAGGATAATAAGGCCTTTGATTTAGGCCTTTGCTTGTAACCTTTGCCTATGGTAGCGATTAGAAGGTTACAAGTTTGTAGAAAACTTTTTTGCTTTCATAGATTTCCTATACTTTTACTATTTTTCTGCCAATTGCTACCGGCAGTGGTAAGCTGGACAAGAACCAGCCTGAGACGGGAATTCTACAAGTCCAATACTTCAACTATAATTTGTCATGCAGGGCATCGATTGGTAACAATCAGAAAAGACAAGTAAAAGAAAAACTATGAGAATCTTCACTTCTCTGCTTCTATCTAACCCTTGCTGCATTTTCACTAAATCCTATCTGTACTCTTCTTCTCCTTATTGCTTTATTAATCACTGCAATCCCATCAAACTCAAGCCGAGAAAGAAGTTACAAAAACACTTGTTCAAAGAACCAAAAATCATAATTAAACACATGGAGAATGATGTTCACTCTCATTACCTGAACGCATGCAGCCCACATGCTAGTCCCCCATTTGCCCCCATATGATGCAAACTTCCTTTATTTATCTTCTAATTGTCATCATGCAGATGGACTTTAAAATTTTAATGTAGTATTGATAAAATCATGCCAGAACAAGCTGATATTAGTACAATAGTGAAACTTAAGTGACAATCACCAAAATTTACTTAGATTTTGTGCATGAATGACAAGAACATCAGATGGAGAACACAAGTGTATCATCGAGCAGATTGACACAAGGATTGCAATGGGTATTGTGTAACATTTGGCACAGTACAAGTGAAAGAAATCTTTACCTTTTTGAGAACTAACATGTACTCCAGCAATTCATTATAAGATCTTTGCAGCTTCTCATTGTTTGAATTAACTTCAATTAGCTCAGCCTCAAGTTCTCCAAGTTTTATCTGTAACAAGAAAGCTCAATGCAAAGCATAGAATGTATATATCAAAAGAAAGAAAAGAGACAAATAGCACTTAACCAACAACGTACTTACCTCCATTTCGTCAAAATCAATACGAGTTTGTGTCATCGCCATTTCTGAATGTGCTATCCCTGCCTTTGCCATTTGTTCTCTAAACAATCTTAACTTCCGTGCCATTTCACCACATCTTTTGATCTGAAAAACAAGTAAACTCTAGTAATGACGATACAACAACAACAACAACAAGCTAAAGCTATAATCTCCAAGCATAAACTTAATCATGTCAAAGCATAGACTCACAGAGAAATAGTCCAACGCTTCCAAACTTTATTGGTTCTGATGCAACTATACAGATGTCATAAAAGCAAGGTTCGCCATACCGGTCCGTACCGGCATACCGAGTTTATCTTGGTACGGTGCCCGGTACTGAGCGGTATGCACAGTGCATACCACTCGGTATAACATAATATTAATATAATATAATATAATATATCTTAAAAAAAAGAAACTAGACGAGGCGTCGCCTTGCGGGAGAACGACGCCTCGTTGCCTCGTTCCCGTGCGGGAAGACGAGGCGTCGCCTCGTTCCCAGGAGATGCACGGTACCCCCCGGTAGCGGGCGGTCCGCATACTGGTATCCTGTCAGACCGATAAATACCGCCCGTCCCGGGCGGTACAGATCAAAACAAAGAACCTTGCATAAAAGAAATAATATTTTGAACCAAGATTTGGCATACCGGTCTGTACCGATGTACCAAGATTATCTCAGTACCAATATCGGGCGATACGCATAGTGCATACCGCCGATACATTAAAATATATTATAATATTTTTAATATAATATTAAATATAAATATTAATATATTAAAAAATGAAAAAAAAGGGGCGACGTCGCCTCGATCTTTCTCCCCAAGCGGGGAGACGTTCCATCTCCTCGCGCGAGAGAAAAATCGCCCGCAGGCGAGGGCGGCGACGACGGGCGAGCGACCCGCGGGTGACGATAGTGCGCGGGTGAGGACAGCGTGGGGAAAGGAGGTACTTCTTTCTTCTTTCTTCTTTTCTTCTTTTCCTCTTCTTCTTCTTTCTTCTTTTCTCTCAATCGACCGTCGACGGCCAAAATCGACCATTGACGGTCGATTTTCACGGTACCACCCAATAGCGAGCAATCCGCATACCAGTAACCCGATGGGCTGGTACGTACCACCCGTACCAGGCGGTACAGATCGAAATTGCATTCCATGTTTTGAACTATAGAATATGCAATTTAGTAGTTGTAGTTAGAGTAGAAAACTGACTTACCACATCATTTAAAAATGCCCTCATCACTCTCTTGAAAAGAGTATCCCTCATGGCAGCATCAGAAGGGTAAGTGGCATAGATGAGTTCCATGTGAAACAAAAAAAAAAAAAAAACAAACCCTTTTTCCAACATCAGACAAAGACATAGTACTGATCAGAAGTTTATGAGATCTTTTGGTTCATATCAGATGCCAGATATATCATAAGCAAGGTTTGATGTACCAAAGCATACCGTTCGGTATGTGGGGTACGTACTAGTCTCACAGAGGACCAATATGAGCGCAGTACACCCTAGTGTATTCTGTGTCGGTATGCTCAGTACAGCTCATTACATACCGTACCAACAGCTGGTCGGTATATCAGTATGGACCGGTAATGTGAACCATGATCATAAATATAAAATATAAAGCACTATAAACATTTCCAACCATAAAATCAACTGGGCGAACTATAAAAGGGTTTCTTAAGCAGCAAAGAACATATATTGGTTATGTTCAAATAGTACAACATGATTGAAAACGAGTGGCTTGCCACTTGACTGCAAAAGTTCGGGCAAGAAAAAATCATGAAGCCAGAGAACAGTAATCAGATTCGTTTACAAACGCTAAATAGTTCTTTTATACAAGGATTTCATAATTCATGCAGAAGCCCTTAAGTACGAAAACAAACATACCCAAATAAGTATAAAAACTCAAATAATAACCAAGAAAACTCCAACCTGATGAAAAAGAATTACACAATATGAGATCTACAAAGAAAATCCTGATGATAACTATAAGAAATGACGGTACCTGGTTAGCATATGTCCGCTGGAAAGGACTTTTATCTGCATTAAGCTGAAATGAATTGCATCTTAGATAAAAGAATTAAAATTTTGCATATATGTGATGAAAAATAAAACTTTAAATTGTGCATAGTCCAAGACATAAATGTCTCATGCTTTAGAGAAGGATAAACTCCTAAATATCTAGAAATTATGGCTTCTTGTTGTTACACTTTTGAAAGACATAAACCATAATGTTAAGACTAGCTGCTGTATCAAAGAATTTTAAGGCTAAAATCCTATAAGACAATCACTCTTAAAAAACTTGTTCCATCAAATATAAACTTCAAATACAAAAAAAAAAAAAACATAAGAACAGCTGCCTCTAGCATAAGCTATCACTTCCTTTGGTATCTAGCATATAAAATAAAATTTATAGATTATTATAATGAACGACATGCTTTGTAGCAAAAGAATAAAATTTGAATTAAATATGGGAGGCAATGTTGTATAATTACAAATAATGGAAGAAAGCATATTAAACATGGCAGACACGCTGTCAATTTTAATTTCAGAAAACAATTTTCCTTCTCCATCACATAAACATAAAATTTTCTGCAATTTTTCTTTTACAAATGAATAAGAAAATTCAGACTGATAAAATGATTTTTATCACCATACATGCATTCTAAAATAGTAATATACTGACATGGATACATTGCTTACCAAGATGATATATAAGTACATAATGATTGTATAATAAATGCAAGAACTTATTTTATAGCCAAATTTTGCCTAGCATGCAGCTCTATTTTTCGGCCAGTTATGAAATTTTAATAGTTTTGACCCAATTTTAGAGTCTAAATTAGCAAAGTTTTATATTTTTGATTAAAAATCATGGAAGAAACTAAAAAGAAAATAATTGTTGTCAATTGAAGTACATAATGATTGTATAATAAATGCAAGAACTTATTGCATAGCCAAATTTTGCCTAGCATGCAGCTCTATTTTTCGACTAGTTATGAAATTTTAATAGTTTTGACCCAATTTTAGAGTCTAAATTAGCAAAGTTTTCATATTTTTGATTAAAAATCATGGAAGAAACTAAAAATAATTGTTGTAAATCATCAAAAATATATGTTTTGTTTGTGTCGCATACTGATGCAATCTTTTATAGCTTAAACTAAACTTAGAATTATAGATGAAATTCTAGTATATATGTAAATTGTATCTTACAAGAATGCTACATACTTATCAATAAAAAGGTTCTTTGAGAAATGAATTATGATCTTAGAAGATAGTAAATGTATGACTGCTAGGAGGACTCTGATAAATGAAAAAGAATAAAAAATAAAAGAATTGCATAGTCAACTGAAATAGTTTTTTCTTGTCTTAGAGAGTAGAGACATGTGCAAGGAAATATGGTGCTCAACAGAACGAGGGGCGGAAAGCACCAAAGTTTGTAGCATAAACAATATTAGCAAATTTTGCTGAAAAGCAAAGTCTGAAATAAACGAAGTGGCAAAGTAATGACACACAAATATCGACCAACTTATTTTCCAGTAGCATAATTAAATCGTTTTGAATAAGGATGGATGAAAAGAATCTAGTTTAGAGAGCACGCGCAGGTTCATGGATGTAAACCACGATAATGTCACGATATCATGATACAACAGAAAAGTCTTTTAATTAAAAAAGATGCGATTGTATTGTTCAATATACTCAATTCTGGCATAATTAGTAAGCCTGGGTCAAAACCTTCCAGCTTGTATCAGCAAAAGAAATCGTCCTTAGGGCAAGGGTAGATATGTCGTGGCAATCTGGGACAGATAGGCTTTGTCATAAATCCTGAAGCAATTGCTTCTTTGACAAATAGTTATTTTCCAGACATGCGAAGCAACACATGTAGTAACTCAAAATAATTTCAAGAAAATGGATGAAAAGACACGTGTCTAAGATGCCCCAAAGATCAGATCAGCTGGACCTTCGGAGGATCCAATTGCCAACAGGGGTTACCGAGTTAAACACGAAAGAATATGGAAAAAGGGATGTGAGGAGGAGGAAAATTCAACAATTATTTACTTTCAGGTAAAATTATTCAAGATTTGCCATCGCTCACAGCGGAGAACCCATACCCCCGACAGAATCAGAGATCGGAACATTCATTATTCGGCAGAGAACAGACGGGAACCAAAGAACAACAGCTAATTGAACCAGTAAAGCGTTAAATATCCGGCATACATCTTTGAATTGGAAAAGGCCGAGGTCGCCGAGGTAGGAGAGAGTAAGGTGGGCGGACTCGACGGGGACGATGATCCGAACCAGCTGCATCGCCTCCGACCGCATCAGATCCATCGGCGGGCAACACCCGCCTCGGTCCCGCCGCACGTTGAGCCCACGGTAGTCCCCCATTCCTCCCACCTCTCTCTCTGTCTCTCTCTCTCTACCCTTGGATCGGTGGAATCGATCGCCCCTCCAGACAACCCCCAACAAACTAGGGTTGTAATACGTGCAGGAACCGTCGAACCGCCTCACGATCGATAGATAGATCGCGATGCCTCTCCTCTAATCCAATGAGAAAAAGAAGAAAAACATATTGTCAACAAAATTACACATATATCCCTCATCGCTTCTAAATTTTGGTATAGCAAATATACATTTGATAGTTTGTTTTATTTTTTTAAAATATATTGTATTTTATTTTTCTTTATTTTATGAATATAAACTAATTAATATTTATAATAATTAGGCATGAAGGACTGAGACGTATATATTATGTAAAAGTTTACAACTTCAAAACTATAAATTTTGTGATGGTAATAATAAAGGAATGAGTCAATCATTCATAAGAAAATAGGTGGTTGATATACTTACAACCTACGTGGGCGGTCATTACTCTCGTTAGAAATTTTTTTGACTTTTTAAAGAATATTAAATTATCTTATAAATTATATATAAGCAAATAAGGTGGCAAATTTAGTTGACAGCCTTTGCAAGAAAGGCTAATAAGGTGCATAAGTTTTGAAAGGATGAACGACCTCCTGGGTTGTATAACACCAAGGGAATTGCATTTTTTAAATAAGTAAAAAATATATATCTTTTAATTTTAAATATATATCCTACAATTTGAAATTTTCTTAATTAGAAGAAAGAATATAGAATAGGGGTAATGATGTCATTTCATAATAATAAAAAATTGTGAAAATCTCATCTATTTTATTACAAAGCAGAGCAACGCGTGTCACGTGCTGTCATCTCCACGACCATTGTTTAGCATCCCGTGATCTGATATGGAGGTGTTAAAATGGTTTTTTTAAATGCTTTATTCGGATGATGACGCGGAGACTGCTGATTTGGTTGCGTGGAATCAGAACCGGATGACAGCCAAATTCAGCATACGTGTCAAAATCCGAGACGAGACTTTCGCACGTATCACCCCGAGACTCGCACATACACCCGTGAATCTTACGCAAAGATATAACAGAACAGTTATGTCCGATTTCATGTATTATTTTATTAAATCATTTCAAAGAGAGTACCGAAATCATTTATTTACGATTATATATATTTTTATATTATTATTTTATATCGAAACTATTAAAACTGATATTTTTCATATTAGTTTATTTTTATATTATTATTTTATATTTTTATATTATTATTTTATATCCAAATCATCTATTCTTTTTCCTATCCAAACCTATCTCATACCCAATCAAAGGAGCACCGAAATCATTTGTTTGCGATTGCATTTTCACATCGATTTTTTATATCCAAACTATTAAAGTTGGTGTTTTCAAATCGATTTTTTATATCCAACCTATGTCATAATTACTCATAGCAGCATGCGTTGCATAGCCATTCAAAAGAAAAATGAAATAAAAATTTCATGAAAACTATTTAATATATATTAAAATAAAACCTCAGAATAATTGATATGGTAGCTCTACTTGCTACTTTAAGGATCACAATCATGACTTTATAATATTGGATAGTAGAAGTATTAAGATCCTTTTTTTTATTTACTATGAGTAATTTTTAATAGTTCTTAAAAAAAATCTTTATATGATATGTGAGTAATAATATCATGAAATCTGAAAGCTATAGGATATGATCGCTATGAGTAATAGATTTAAGGATAAATGAAAGATAAGAGACTATCGATAATCGTTCATCTAGTGATTTACATTATTAAGAGAAGATGAGATAACGTTTATATGACTGCTATAACCCCAGACTCGTACAAGCATCAAACCACCTCAAAGTCATTACGTTACACACACCCGTGAATCTGACGCAAAATTTTTATTGTTGGGCAGATGACCCAGATTCAGCCCATAATGGGCTTTAGTGAAGCCCACAGCCCAAAACCTCACTTATATTAACCTAAAACCTAGATTATGTGGCTAGGGTTGAGATTAAGAGAGCAGCGGTGGCTGAAAACGTGGGTGAGAGACAGAAGACTATAGATTGACAGTAGAGGCCAGAAAATAAGAGATCCAGGAAAGGGAAGAAGACAAGGGCAGGAAAAGACTATTCTCAATCATTCAAATCTTAGGTTAGATCAGTTTACAGTGGATTATTATTGTGATCTCTTGGGAAGGTTTTGGATATTGTGTTTAGGATTATAGTCCTTGTATCTCTGTAATTCTATTGTGGCTATTGCTTTGGGCTTGGGCAAGAAGCCTTGAGATCTGTATATTCATTATTTTGATAGTAGATTTTTTCTGACTTATCCCGTGGTTTTTACCCTTCGAGTTGAAGGGGTTTTTCATGTAAATCTTGGTATATATCTGATTGTGATTTTTGTTTGATTCCGCTACGTATTTGTTCATATACAAAATTTATTATTATTTTATTCTCATCGTTTATTGAACGACTTAGGATAATAGATGTTTGAACCCAATCTATTCTTTTCCTATCCAAATGCATTTAATACTCAACCAAAAAGTATCAAAAACATTTATTTATGATTACATTTTGACATCGATTCTTTATATCCAAACTACTAAAGCTGATGTTTTCACATCAATTTTTTATAAAAGTAATTATATGTCTATATCAGCAGCATGGGTTGCATAGTCATTCAGCAAACATGCTTGCGTGCATGCAAAAGACAAATGAAAACAAAATTTTATTCACAAAAACCATTAAATATATATTAAAATCAAACCTCAGAATAATTGATATGGTAGCTCTACTTGGTGCTTTTAGGATCACAATCATAACTTTCTAATATTGGATGGTATAAGAATGAAGATCCTCTTTAAATTTATGATGTATAATTTTTAATAGTTCTAAAAAAAATGTTTAATGATTTGTGAGAATGCTATCGTCAAATTCGAAAGCTATAGAATATGATCGTACAGACTTAGGGATAAATAAAAGATAAGAAAATATCAATAATTTTTCAACATGTGATTAAGGAAAGATAGATAAGATTTATATGATCGCTATAACCCCAAGACTCATACAGGCATCAAATCATCTTGAAATCATTATGATAGGGCAAAATCCGACCTGGCTGCCAAGTCATCACACCTTTGGACAGCTAAGCCACGGACGCGGCCAAACCGACGTGACCGGTCAACCGGATGTACGAAGGGTACCAGGTGCCGTACCACCGACCTGGCACAGGTAAGGTCGGCAACCCCTACCTGCAGGCGCACGCTTCCCCACCAGTACGGAGGCAAGGCGTGAGGCGCGGCAACATGGTGAGTCATGAATGCGGTAAGGTCGTCAGGTACGAACAACCCACAGCACCCACTATAAAAACTCCTGCACCTCCACAGGGCAGGGGGATCGCAAAAAGTCCACAAAACTGACTTGATCGTCGGAGGGGTCACGTCGGGAACTTACCCGACCCGACCTCCTTGCAGGAACCAGCGGCCGACCCCAGCAGGACGACCTCTTCTCCAACAAGGCTCCGCCACTCTAGTAGTAGAACTCTCGAGCCAACCCCGGAATCATCACTCATCTCAACCAGCTCCGCTCCGTGCCGAAGAAACTGTGAAGTGGGCGAACTAGCGCACACGGGCCTGAACCAGCAAAGGCTTGCCCGACACATTTAAAGGCGAAACACGTCCACCTGGCAAGCCCCAAAAAAGACATTATCATTTGGCGCTAGAAGGAGGGCCCATGTCGCCGGAACGCTCACTCGCTGATTCGGCGCCAGAGCGCCGAACGGAACCCGATCACCCTCGGTCGACCGAGGAAGTCCCGGCTGCTATGCCGACTCCCAATCGCTTTTGGAGAATGATGACTGACCCCGGGTTCCCGTCACCCGCATCCAATCCTGCACTCCCCGTGGTCACCGCCGAGGCCTTCCTCGGCCTCACCAGTCAAGTCCAGGCGCTCGCGGGCATGGTGCAGACCATAATCCCGTATCTACCGCAACTGGTGCAGTCGGCAGCACATCAGTCAGCGCCTCCGCGGGCGGAGTCTCCGACGGCCCCAAGTCGGGGAATCCCGCCCGCCGCCGAGGCGCCACCGCCACGTATCACCGAGGCCCCTCCACCTCGGATCCCGGCTTCGCCGACGTCAGTACCAAGCCGATCACAAAGCCGCTCTTGCAACCCGACGCCGACTGAACCTGATCTCGACGTCCTATCAACTGATTCCACCGACTCCTTGAGGGAACAGGTTCGTCGAGTCCATCGACGACTCGACGAGGTTCAGAGAGAAGTCCTCAGGTCGAAAGACGAAGCTGGGGAGGGCCCAAAAGGGGGCTCCCCCTTTACCCCTGAGATACACTCAAAGCCCCTGCCGCCCACATTCAGGCTACCTGCCCTCGAACCCTATGACGGCAGCGGAGACCCGAAGGAGCATATTGCTACGTTCTGCGCCCAGATGGCCCTGTATGACACTTCAGAGGCACTGATGTGTCGAGCCTTCCCGACCACCCTCCGAGGATCGGCCAGAAACTGGTATGCTCGGCTAAAACCCGCCTCAGTACCATCATTTGATGTATTGGCAAGAGAATTCGAGTCCAATTTCTTGGCAAGCGCGCGCCCAAGGCCCACCACAGCCTCACTCCTCGGGATGGCCCAAGGGAGCGATGAACCCCTCTCCCAATTCGTGAGAAGATTCACCTCACAAGTACAGGGTATTCCGGACCTCCATCCGTCGCTGGCCATCCAGGTGTTTCTGACGGGACTGAGGCCCTCTAGGTTCTTCTGGTCGCTGATCGAGCGGCCACCAACAACTCTGCCCGAGATGTTGCAGCGGGCACATCAGTACGTGGCGGCCGAGACTCTCATAGCCGGCAAGCGGGACGAGGCGAAACGCCCACGGGGCGAGCAGTCTCGCGGGCATCCGACCCCGCCTCTCAGGAAAAGAGAGGATAGGTCGGGCCTGTTACCGGCCAGACCTCCTCCAATCCCCCTCAACTCGACCCGAACCGAGATCTTCCTCCAAATACGGGAGAAGGGACTCTTGAAAACACCAAGCCCAATGAAGTCGCATCCTGAACGGCGTGACAAGAGGAGGTACTGCCGGTTCCATCGGGAGTACGGTCACGACACCGAGGAATGTCGCGACCTCCAGTACCAGATCGAGGACCTCATCAAGCGCGGTCATTTGCGGCGATACGTCCGAGAACAGCCACCTCTCTCGGACGGTCGGCCACCCAGAGACCCGTCCCCCCGACCACAGGGCCCGGTCGAAAAGCAGATCGACGTCATCTTCGGCGGCCCAGCCTCAGGCGGCAACAGCGCGTCGGCACGAAAAGCTTATGCGCGCTCCAAGGTCGGGAAAAGACCGGTGCACCATGAAGAGCTCGACGTCGCGTTCAGATCGCAGGACGAGGAGTATGCATCTCACGACGACGCGCTAGTGATCTCAGTCCGCATGGCAAACGCCTATGTCAAGCGGGTTATGATCGACACGGGAAGTTCGGCCGACATTTTATATTTCAATGCCTTCCAACAGCTGGGACTGACCGACCTGGACCTCACCCCCCTGACATCTACCTTGACAGGGTTCACTGGGGACTCCATTTCCCCCATGGGGACGACTACGATCCCTGTCACGCTCGGGGGAGAGCCGAGGTCAAAGACCCTGATAGTACCATTCATGGTGGTCAGGCTCCCATCCGCCTACAACGCCATCATCGGGCGCCCGACCCTAAATCGGCTCAGGGCGGTCGTCTCAACGTACCACCGGGTCCTGAAGTTTCCAACTCGAGCCGGGGTCGGCGAGGTCAGGAGCGACCCGAAGGAATCCAGACAATGCTATCTGGCGGCGACAACGCTGTGCAAAAAGCCAAGAACCGGACCGATCAATGCCACGACGCCGGACCCAGTGAAAGACGCCCGGGATACCCATTCCGCGGAGAGGATTCTCGAGCTACCACTGGACCCGAGTCGCACGGGCAAACTAGTAAAGGTCGGGGCGGAGTTAACGGAGGATCAGCAAATCCAGCTGATAGATTTCCTGAGGAAGAACGACGACGTCTTCGCTTGGACCCCGAACGACATGCCAGGGGTCGACCCGGAGGTTGCCCAACACTACCTAAACATCTCCCCCGACGCCCGACCAGTAAAGCAACGCCCGCGAAAATTCGCCCCGGATCGCCAGAAGGCCATAGAAGACGAGGTCACCCGCCTGTTGGACGCACAGCTCGTCGAGGAAGTAAAGTACCCGACCTGGCTGTCCAATGTTGTACTTGTTAAAAAGGCAAATGGAAATTGGCGGATGTGTGTTGATTACACTGATCTCAATCGGGCTTGCCCGAAGGACTGCTACCCCGCTCCCTCGCATTGACCAACTTGTGGACGCCACGTCCGGGCATCAGCTGTTCTCTTTTATGGATGCCTTCTCGGGATACAACCAGATCCCAATGGCCCCGAGAGACAAAGGAAACACGGCATTTATCACGCACAATGGCACATATTGCTACAAGGTGATGCCGTTCGGGTTGAAGAACGCCGGTGCGACCTATCAGCGCCTCGTCAACCGAATGTTCAAAGACCAAGTCGGCAGGAACATGGAAATATATGTCGACGACATGATAGTCAAAAGCCGACATGCCGAGACCCATCTCTCCGACCTGGAGGAAACATTTCGCGCATTAAGAAAATACAGGATGCGCCTCAACCTAATAAAGTGTACTTTCGGCATCACCGCCGGGAAGTTCCTCGGCTTCATAGTGCACCAGCGAGGAATCGATGCCAACCCTGACAAAATAAAGGCCATACAGGAGATGCAGTCACCCAGGACTGTAAAGGAGGTACAGCGACTAGCGGGAAGGATAGCGGCCCTGAGCCGCTTCATTTCTCGGGCTGGAGATAAGAGCTCGGTCTTTCTCCGCGCATTGAAGTCGGCAAAAGACTTCAAATGGACTCCCGAGTGTGAGGAAGCCTTCCGCCAGCTAAAAAGTCATCTCGGGAACCTGCCGCAGCTGGCCTCGGTGAAGGATAACGAGTCGCTCGGCCTGTACCTCGCCGCGACCGACCTGGCTGTTAGCTCGGTCCTGGTAACACTGGACAAAACCGGGGAAAGGCCGGTCTACTACACCAGCCATGTCTTGGCAGGACCTGAGCTTCGATACCCCCTTATAGAAAGGGTAGCCTTGGCGCTTATTCTGGCCTCCAGAAAACTAAGGCCATATTTCCAGACACACCCCATTAAGGTGATAACCGACCAACCCCTGCGACAGATCCTCTCCAAATTTGATGTTGCAGGTCGGATGCTGAAGTGGTCGGTAGAGTTGGGGGAGTTTGATATCGAATATGAGCCAAGGAAGGCAATTAAAGGCCAAGTGCTCGCGGACTTCCTGTCGGAGCTCATGCAGCCATCAGTCCCCCAAAGCCCGACCCCCGGGTGGACCTTACACATCGACGGGTCAGCAAATTCGGAGAGAGGAGGGGTCGGCCTGGTGTTCAAAGACCCCTCCGGTCACACTTACGAACATGCCTTGCGACTGGGGTTCAGAGCCACAAACAACGAAGCCGAGTATGAAGCGCTCCTGTTCGGCCTCAAGGTCGCAGCCGACCTAGGGGCAGAAGATATAGAGGTATTCACCGACTCCCAACTTGTCGCTGGCCAAGTTAATGGCACGTTCGAAACGCGCGAAGCGGCAATGATCAAATACCTTGCCAAGGTACGGCTGGCAGCGGCGCGATTTCAAAAGTTCGTCATCACCAAGGTGCCCCGCAACGAGAACACGCAGGCAGATGCCTTGGCCAAATTGGCCTCCTCCCGCGCAACCGACGCACCAACCGGGCCAACGGTTAGGACCGTCGGGCCATCCATTGGCCCGACCCTCATGACCGTCAACCAAGAAGATGGAGGCTGGACCAACGAAATCCTCCGCTTCAAACAAGCGGGAGTCTTACCTGAGGATAAGGCGGCCGCCCGAAGAGTCAGAAGGGCAGAGTCATGGTACTGCATCATTGATGGCCGCCTCTACCGACGAGGTTTCAGCCGACCTCTGCTTCGTTGTCTGAACCCGACCGAAGCACAGACCACCTTAGCCGAGATCCATGAAGGTATATGTGGAGACCATGTCGGCGCTCGCACCCTGGCGCACATGGTCCTAAGGCAAGGATACTACTGGCCTACACTACGAAAGGATGCTCAAGCGTATGTTCGAAATTGCGAGCCATGCCAAAAGCACGCCCGATTCCAACATAGACCGATGGTGCCGCTCTCGACCGCCGACTGCGCCTGGCCCTTCGCCCAATGGGGGATGGACCTCCTCGGTCCCTTCCCCCCAGCCTCGGGACAGAGAAGGTTCCTGATAGTCGGCGTCGATTATTTCACCAAGTGGCTCGAAGCCGAGCCGCTGGCTTCCATCACCGAGAAGCAAGTCGAAGGGTTCGTGTGGAAGAACATCATAACCAGGTTCGGCCTCCCTAAGGCGATCATCACCGACAACGGCACGCAATTCAACAACGCCAAGTTCAAGGCGTTCTGCCAGAGCTATCGCATCCAACTGAAGTTTAGCTCGGTGGCTCATCCCCAGGCTAACGGTCTGGCCGAAGTAACAAACCGAGCCATCCTTGAAGGATTAAAGAAGAGGGTATCCAACGCCACGACTTCCTGGGTGGATGAAATCCCAAGTGTCCTATGGGCGTTGAGAACGACCCCTAAGACCCCGACGGGCGAATCGCCTTATAGCTTGGCATTCGGGTCTGAGGCCGTGCTGCCTCCCGAGGTGGTCTTCCCAACCCTTCGCACTCAAAGTCAAAATCGGGAGGAGTCTGATCAGCAACTCCGTAAAAATCTCGACCTATTGGAGGAAAAGCGGGCCGATGCTCATCTCCGAGCGCTGGCCTACCGGAGGGCTGTCGCGAAAACCTACAACCAACAAGTGCGCCCAAAGCGTGTCGGCCCGGGCGACTTGGTGCTCCGCAAGACCGAGGTCAGTGATCCGACTCGATCCCGCGGCAAGCTGGCCCCGAACTGGGAAGGTCCCTACCGAGTTATAGACACTATCCGAGACGGGACTTATACACTGGCAACCATGGAAGGTCGAGTACTACCAAGAACCTGGCATATCACGAACCTGCGAAAGTTCTACGTGTAACCATGTGTCGCAACTCGTACCAAATTGGAATGCAATGGTGGCACCAAAATAACCCGACTTGTATTAACCCTTGGAAAAAGTACAAAGGAGGTCGGGGCCGACCCGGGTTACAGGCTTCAAAAAAAAAAGAGAGAACAAAATTGGTCAGGGCCGATCTAAGGGCTACCTGACCCGAGTTACAAGTTCCTAGAAGAAACAAAACTAAGACTCGGGAGGCACCGAGTCGTCAAAATCTTGCCGACGCTCCATTGGTACTGAGTCGTCCTCGGGGTAAATCGTGAACGGATCTTCTTCGACGTCGGCGTCGGGGTGGCGGGCACGAAAACGAGCTCGCGCCACCCGATATCCGTATTCGTAGGTGACCCGTCCCATCCGCTTTAAACCTTCCTTAAAACCGAGGGACTCCTTGTATTCAGCGACGGCAATTTTGGGCAGCTCGGCCCGAGCTTGCTCCAAGTCCTTCACTGATTGGAGCAGCTCGTCGTCCATCCTCCTGGCCCGGGCCCGGGCCTCCTTCAGCAGGTGATGAGAGTCGCCCAGATGACCCCTCAGCTCTTTCTCCGAGGCCTCATGCCTGAGGAGCTCCTCCGCTTTCTCGGCCTTGAGCTTTTCGAGCTCCTCCTGCAGCCTCGACGCCCGCTCCTCGGCCTCAGCAACTGCCTCGGGCCCGCCCTTCGACTTCAGGACGTCGAGCTCCTCCTGTTGCTGCTTGACCCGGTGGTCCATGAAAGTGATCAGTCGACCAGCATCATGGACCCGGTCGACCAACGCCATTTGAAGGTGCTGGCTCTGCACAGAAGGACTTTGTAAAAAAAAAAAAAAAAAAAAAAAAGTAAGGGAGAATGGGAAGGAAATTCATAAGTCGGCCGGCTTACCAGGACGAGCTCCTTAGTAGCTCGGGCCATCAAGACCTCCGACGGGAGCGTGTACAGCTCCCGTGCCAGTTGGGGATGGAGAATCCCCCTTTCATATTCCTCGGCGGCGGACGAGGTGTGCCACACCTTCGTCGAGTTCCTGAGTCCCGCCCACCGAGCCTGCAGCTCCTTCTCGGGGTCTTGGAGCCCCAGGTCGGACATCATCAGGGCATAGTAGCCCTGGTCTCCCTTGCTGACCTTCGTCCGGAAGAGGTCCTTCATGGACCTCGGGCGCTCATGGACCGGGGAAGCGGCACCCTCCTCAGACTCGGCGGGCGCTTCCGGTCTCGCAGGCGACGCAGCGGGCTCTTTTCCCTTGGAGCGATGTCGGGAGCCTCCTTCGCCCGCCGGGGATTTGTGCTTCCTCGACAGCACTTTTGTCCTCTTAACGGGTTCCCCCGTCGCATCAGCACGTCCGGTCGGAGGGGGAACCGGTCTCTTCGCCGACATCCTTGGAGCCTCCCGAGCCGGGGAGGCGCGGGCTTCATGAGCGGAGGGGCGGCTCGGCGGGACCCGTCCCCCGGCTACCCTCGGCATCCCACGGAGATCTCCGAGGTCCATCCGATCTGCGTCACAACTTACAGGTCAGTACAAGATTAGCAAGGTTTGAACAAAATGAAAGCTAGTACCCTTAGAGGCCGGACTCAAACCCGCCTCAACGAGCCAAAGTTCGGTCATTTCCTTAATCGCACAAGAAGAGGAAAGAATCCCCTTCAGTCGACCGACCAGGACGGCCTCCTCCTCGGACAAATAAGGGGGGGCATTGCCAATCGGATGAGCCGACCAGCTAAACCCGAATCCCCAACCCAGACCACTGACATAAAGGTACCGGGACTTCCAGCCCTTATTGCTGGAAGGCGCCCCGGCAACCCTAAAACCCACACGAGCGGTGAGGTAGTAACCTCCCCGACTCTTGCACAGGCGAAAGCACGCCATGAACAAGTCCCGGGTCGGGATAATCCCCGCTCCTCGGCACTCGCCCAAAAAAAACCACTAGGTAACGCCACGAGTTGGGCGCTACCTGACTCGGAGAGACTCTCCACCGCTTCAGGCACTCCTCGATCAGAGGGTGCAAAGGAAACCGAAGGCCGGCTTCCAGGGCATCTACCGAGATGCACATGCCGGGGACGTCCAAACTGTAAGGACGCTGCCCCGGCTCCGGAACATACAACCCGTATTCAGACGGGATGCTGTACCGAGCCCTGATTGCGGCAAGTGACCCCTCGGTCACTGCCGAGTCGAGGTCATGATGTGACATCATGACCTCCAAGTCCCTCTGAACCCGCGCGTCGACAGGCGACGGGGGCCCAGAAGACGCTCCCGAGGAACTAGCCCCAGGACCACTACGACTCGACTCCCCCGACCCCGAGGGAGAAGCGACTCTGACACTAGTGGAGGAGTCCGACGAGGTCATCGCGACCTGTTTAGAAGGGGGCTGCCGAGCTGAGAAAGCAGGGACTACTAGGGTGGTCCGAGGCAGAGGCAGCGAGAAAGCAAAAAGATCAAGTGAGGTCTCTGCGCAGCCCCCCAGCCAATTTATAGCGCCCAGACGCGCCGTTTCGGATTCCCGAGGTAAGAGAAAAAGCCGCCGCGCCGAGGAAACACTCGGCGCATTGAATGCGCCATGATTGTGACCGAAACCCTAGGAAATATATATATATATATGTTCGTGCGCGCCAAAAAAAAAAAAAAAAAAAAAAAAATATATATATATATATATATATATAATAATAATAGTAACAAATAAATATAATAATAATAATAAAAATCTCTCGGCCAAATCTCCGGATTTGCGCCCGAGTTGACCCTCTCGGCCAAATCTCCGGATTTGCGCCCGAGTTCACCCTCTCGGCCAAATCTCCGGATTTGCGCCCGAGTTCACCCTCTCAGGCCAAATCTCCGGACTTGCGCCCGAGTTAACCCTCTCGGCCAAATCTCCGGATTTGCGCCCGAGTTAACCCTCTCGACCAAATCTCCGGATTTGCGCCCGAGTTCACCCTCTCGGCCAAATCTCCGGACTTGCGCCCGAGTTAACCCTCTCGGCCAAATCTCCGGATTTGCGCCCGAGTTCACCCTCTCGGCCAAATCTCCGGATTTGCGCCCGAGTTCACCCTCTCGGCCAAATCTCCGGATTTGCGCCCGAGTTCACCCCCCTCGGCCAAATCTCCGGATTTGCGCCCGAGTTCACCCTCTCGGCCAAATCTCCGGACTTGCGCCCGAGTTGACCCTCTCGGCCAGATCTCTGGATTTGCGCCCGAGGTCACCCTCTCGGCCAAATCTCCGGATTTGCGCCCGAGTTCACCCTCTCGGCCAAATCTCCGGACTTGCGCCCGAGTTAACCCTCTCGGCCAAATCTCCGGATTTGCGCCCGAGTTCACCCTCTCGGCCAAATCTCCGGATTTGCGCCCGAGTTCACCCTCTCGGCCAAATCTCCGGATTTGCGCCCGAGTTCACCCCCTCGGCCAAATCTCCGGATTTGCGCCCGAGTTCACCCTCTCGGCCAAATCTCCGGACTTGCGCCCGAGTTGACCCTCTCGGCCAGATCTCTGGATTTGCGCCCGAGGTCACCCTCTCGGCCAAATCTCCGGATTTGCGCCCGAGTTCACCCTCTCGGCCAAATCTCCGGATTTTCGCCCGAGGTCACTCTCTCGGCCAAATCTCCGGATTTTCGCCCGAGGTCACTTTCTCTCGCCCAGATCCCCGAATTTGCGCCCGAGGTCACTTTCTCGGCCAAACCTCCAGACACATTCCCGAGCTCAAGCTCGGTCGAATCTACTCTCGCTGCGCTATACTCCCGAGCTCAGGCTCGGTCGGATTCAGCTTCCTGCGACATATTCCCGAGCTCAGGCTCGGTCGGATCTACTCTCGCTGCACTGTACTCCCGAGCTCAGGCTCGGTCGGATTCAGCTTCCTGCGCCATAGTCCCGAGCTCAGGCTCGGTCGGCTCTACTCTCGTTGCGCTGTATTCCCGAGCTCACGCTCGGTCGGATTCAGCTTCCTGCGACATATTCCCGAGCTCAGGCTCGGTCGGATCTACTCTCGCTGCACTGTACTCCCGAGCTCAGGCTCGGTCGGATTCAGCTTCCTGCGCCATAGTCCCGAGCTCAGGCTCGGTCGGCTCTACTCTCGTTGCGCTGTATTCCCGAGCTCACGCTCGGTCGGATTCAGCTTCCTGCGACATATTCCCGAGCTCAGGCTCGGTCGGATCTACTCTCGCTGCACTGTACTCCCGAGCTCAGGCTCGGTCGGATTCAGCTTCCTGCGCCAACTCCCGAGCTCGTGCTCGGTCGGATCTACTCTCGCTGTACTACACTCCCGAGCTCGCGCTCGGTCGGATCCACTCACGCAACGCTACATTCCCAAGCTCATGCTCGGTCGGATCAATTCGGGCCCACGCTCAGGACTAATTTAAGGCTACCCCAAACAACGATCACACGCAAGACCTCATCTTCGGCACCCCAAACAGGCGCCTCGAGAGGGTCTGCCTGGGGGGGGAAGAATGATAGGGCAAAATCCGACCTGGCTGCCAAGTCATCACACCTTTGGACAGCTAAGCCACGGACGCGGCCAAACCGACGTGACCGGTCAACCGGATGTACGAAGGGTACCAGGTGCCGTACCACCGACCTGGCACAGGTAAGGTCGGCAACCCCTACCTGCAGGCGCACGCTTCCCCACCAGTACGGAGGCAAGGCGTGAGGCGCGGCAACATGGTGAGTCATGAATGCGGTAAGGTCGTCAGGTACGAACAACCCACAGCACCCACTATAAAAACTCCTGCACCTCCACAGGGCAGGGGGATCGCAAAAAGTCCACAAAACTGACTTGATCGTCGGAGGGGTCACGTCGGGAACTTACCCGACCCGACCTCCTTGCAGGAACCAGCGGCCGACCCCAGCAGGACGACCTCTTCTCCAACAAGGCTCCGCCACTCTAGTAGTAGAACTCTCGAGCCAACCCCGGAATCATCACTCATCTCAACCAGCTCCGCTCCGTGCCGAAGAAACTGTGAAGTGGGCGAACTAGCGCACACGGGCCTGAACCAGCAAAGGCTTGCCCGACACATTTAAAGGCGAAACACGTCCACCTGGCAAGCCCCAAAAAAGACATTATCACATTACATTACATATAATTGTGATAACTAATCCACTTAGGATTTCGAATAGATGTCTGAACCCATCAATTTTTTTCCTATCCAAACTCATCTCATGCCCAACCAAAAAAGTATCAAAATCATTTATTTGTCTGAACTATTAAAGCTAGTGTTTTCACATCAATCTTTTAAAAAATAATTATATGTCTATATACGTAGAATACGTTACATAGTCATTCAGCAAGCATGCTTGCGTGCATGCAAAAGAAAAATGAAAATAATTTTTTTTCATAAAAAACTATTTATGAAATATTTAAATCAAGCTTGGGACATCTCAACCTAGAAAAGAATAACTGATATGGTAGCTCTACGTTGCTTTTATGATCACAATCATGATTTTCGAATGTTCTAAAAAAATCTTTATATGATATGTGAGAGTATACTGTTATTATATCTAAAAGTCATAATGATATAAAAAACTAGATTCACATTTTCTCTTCTTTCTATCATTTATATTATCACTATGAGCGATAGACTTAGGGATAAAAGGAAGATAAAAAGAAGAATAATAATTTTCTCAAAGTAATTAAAGGGTGATGAGAAAAGATTTATATGATCGCTATGACCCCCAGACTTGCACCAGCATCCAACCATCTCAAAGTTATTGCGTTACACACACTCGTGAATCTAACTCAAAGCTGTAATTGAACTGTTTAGGATTTAGAACAGATGTCTAAACCCATGTATTCTTTTCCTATCCAAACCCATCTCCTATCTAAGCAAAAGAATACCATTATCATTTGTTTACGATTATATTTTCACATCAATTTTTTTAATATGAACTATTAAAGTTGATGTTTTTGCATCAATTTTTATAAAAATAATTCTATGTCTATATCAGTAGCATGCGTTGCAAGTGTGTTTGAGTATAAGCAAAATAAAAATGAAAATATAATTTTCTTCATGAAAATTATTTAGGATATATTAAAATCAAGCCTATGACATCTCATTTAGAAAAGAATAACTGATATGTTAGCTCTACTTAGTGCTTTTAGGATCACAATCATGACTTTCTAATATTGGATAGTGTATCCATTTTAAATTTATGATGTATGACTTTCAAATGGTTCTCAAAAAAAATTTATATGATGTATAAGTGTATTATCTTTAGATTCGAAAACTATAGTGATATTGATTTATAAAAAGAACTAAACTTATCTTTTCTCCTCTTTCTATCATTTAAGCTATGAACGATAGATTTAAGAATAAAAGAAAGATAAGAGAAGATCAATAATCTTTCATCAACTAATTCACATGATTAAGAAAAGATGAGATAAGATTTATATGATGACAGTATGTTCAAACAAATCTTTCATACAATCGTAAATCTGACTTAAAGTTGTAACTGTACCGTTTAGGATTTCAAACAAATGTTAGTACGCATGTATTCTTTTCCTATCCAAACCCATCTTATACCTAATCAAAAGAGTGCTAAAATAATTTGTTTGCGATTATATTTTCACATTGAATTTTTATATCTAAACTATTAAAGCTAGTGTTTTCACATCAATTTTTTATAAAAATAATTATATGTCTATATCAGCAGCATGTGTTACGTAGTAATTCAGTAAGTATGCTTGTGTGCATGCAAAATAAAAATGAAAACAAAATTTTCTTCACGAAAACTATTTAGGATATATTAAAATCAAACTTGTGACTCCTCACATAGCAAAGAATAACTGATATGGTAGCTTTGCTTGGTGCTTTTAGGATCACAATCATGACTTTCTAATGTTGGATAGTGTAAGCATAAAGATCCTCCTTAAATTTACAACGTTAACTTTCATTAGTTCTCAAAAAATCTTAATATGATATGTGAGCATACTATCATCAGATCCAAAAGTAATAGCCATATCAATCTACAAATCAATCTACAAGAAGAAATGAACTCATCTTTTTCTCACTTTCTATGATTTATATGATCACTATAAATGATGGATTTAGAAATAAAGAGAAGATAAAAAAATATCAATAATCTTTCATCAACTGATCCACATGATTAATGAGAAATGAGATAAGATATGTAGTCTCTCAATAATGTCATGTATTCACATATCAACTTATTCGCATGTCTATGTATTCAATTTATTTATATTGAGTCCATATGAGGTCTTGTCCTTTTATAATAAAAAACAAAGAGTTTAAAATAAGTAATTAAGAGTCTCCCTCATTAAGATCATCTCTCAAGGATCGTACCATAATTAGATTTTTTCTATTGATCGATAATTATAATTAGAATATAATCATATCTATAATATATCTTAATTAAAGAAAATTATATATATAACATTCTACCACTTGGCCCATTAATTAGTAAGATACAAAAGATTCAACATCAAAAATAAATAAAATAAAACTTATTTAGAAATAATTTTACCCAACTAGATTTTAAATTTTAAAAAATTATTTATACATGCACGAATTTAAAAAAGATTAATAAGTCTAATAAATATAATAATACTACATTAAGTGTGACTAACAATATAAGTCATATTGATTATATGTTATCATTATCATATTTTTTTCTATGTACTATAATATTATTGCACTTCATAATATAGTTAAAAATGACCTCAACAAGTTATCTTATCAAGACAATCATTATTATATGTACATAAATAAATGTGAACAGAATAATAGAAATAAATAACCTTAAGTATGTAATCAAAAATATCAATTACAATGTTTCCTAATAAATGTATCACTATATCTTTCATCTCACAAACTCAATCATAATAATATCTTCTTTTAAATGCTTTAGGCTATAAATTCTAAGTGAATAGATCTATAGTCAGCTTGATTAATGGTCTCAAAGTATGTCATAAATTTTTTTAATAATAATAATATAATAATATATTATTTTAATTTTCTATAAGGCCCCTCCAATTGGTATAGATATAAATCATAAAGTAGGCTTTTTGTTGTCAATGCAATTTACAAAATCAGCACCCGAAAAACATCATCATTTCAAGCTCATCTAATTTTATATATTTGACTATATAATCGTTTATCTCTTCAAGACATCTTATTACTTTCTTTACAAACTTTTAGTATTTTCATTTCTATGTAACTCTAGTATTTATCCAGTATTTTAACTATAGAATTAATATCTGGTCTAGCATAAGCTTGCATATATATAGAATATTTTTTTTATCTGATTTTTTTACCAAGTCTTTTAAAAAATACTTATTTTGACTAAAACTTTTACTTTAATCATTTGTTGAACAAAATTGTATATTATGTCTCTCAATGACTTGACTAATATATCCTCTGAGATAGTCCTAGAAATTCTTAAGATCTATCATTGAATATCTCAATGTTAATAATATAAGATGTCACATTAATATCAATCATCTTAAAATTTTTATGTGAGAAATTTCTTAGTTCAGTGCAAAAATCAAGATAACTATTGGTAAACAAAATATCATTAGCATATAAAACTGATATAATTAACTTGCTCCCACTATATTTAGATATAAATATTTATCAATAATACTTTTCTTAAATATAAAAGAAGTGATAATACTAAGCAACTTTATATACCATTATCTATAAACATGTTTAAGGTCATAAAATAGATATTCTAAATTTATATATATCTTTATTTTATTGGTGAATCGTTTATGTTAACATGTATAAATCTAGGTCCCTAATCAAAAAACTTGTTTTCATATATTATGAGATAACTCAAAATCATAATGAATCACTAATATCATAACAATTCTTAATGAGTTTATTTAAAAAAAAAAAATCAAAGAAGATGTCTCATTATGGTTGATACATGTTTTATGAGTAAAATATTTGACCATAAGTCTAGACATTATATCATTAGATAATATCATTTGATAGTATCTTTCGAGTGATGTTTGTATAATAGATTTTTTTATAATTATTGAATAATTCAATGAGTTCTTAAGCACTATTTTGGTCATTGATTTCAACTCTTCTCTTATTACATTATATCATTTCTCAATATCACTACTTTTAATAACTTATAAAAATAATAAGAGATTTTTTTAATTCTTATTTCATAATATGATTCTTATAAATATACTATATAATAATAATAAAATGATAGATCTCTTTTCTCTTTGAGATATTCTTAAAACTATCAATTATGATTATTCTATAAGATCATTAGATATGATATCAATATTATGTGATAATTTACTATATGTTATTTTGTTATTTGCTTTTATCAAATCATTTAATGATTTGAGTAACAATAGTCTCTCGAATGATAAAGGAGTATCAATCTATATCTCTTTAATGTCAAGATTAAGGATATAGCATATATCATTAAGATTCATCAAACGAATCATCTCTAAGAATAAGCTAAATATCAATCATTATTGATTTCACTTTAAAATGATTCTTTGTAACGATGGATATATAATTCTCTTTTGATTTCTATATAAAATAAATCTCTATTATTGGTAAAACGTTAAAATCAATCTACCAAGTATTAAAAAGGAATTATATAATGTTTTATTTGAAATATCTAAAGGTTAAATTTATACATTTCTCTCTCAAGCCTAACTTTCTTCTTCACATGATCTTTCTTACCATAGAAATAGTGTTTATCTATGAAGTTTTTCTTTTTATGAGTTTATATAATATTTATAAACTCAAGTGATTTAAGCTTTAATTTGTTTTTATTGTTACCTACTCCTTGGATAGTATTCAAAATATTATGAGTCTTTCATACTTCAATCTTAATTCTTTATAAATATATAAAATTTTACTAATCCTTAATTTTATTATAATGAATTTAAATGAGTTAAACAAAATAAAAATAGAATTAAGAATCAATTGTATGAGAAAAGATTCAACTATATTCATGCTTTATGTTCTTTAGCTTACAACTTTGCCAGCCATATTAAGGATATAATATTAAATTTCTCAAATAATATCATACTAAATTTCAGTTATTCTTTTCATTAATATGTCAGTTAATGGCTTGTCAATAAATTTAAATTAATCTTTAAAATATTTTAATATGCTAATGATAGACTATAATTAAGTGTAAATATTATTAGTAATTATCATAAATTTGAGTCTAAAAGATTTTCACGATAAATTATCTCAATTATTTGTTTCACATAAATTTGAGTAATTAAGTCTATAGTCATTTTAAATAATCTAGTCAAGGTATAATACATCCAATGTAAATTACATATACTAAAATCATTTATAATAATTTAATTCAAAAAATAATAGACATTTACAAGAATATAATTAAGGAAGTGCCACTATAATAATATAATATTAATGTTTTGAGTTTTTCAGGTAATATTGAACTATTAATATTATCTCTATTTCACCTTTGATATATCTAATATTGAACTAATGGGTGAACTATTGATAAGTCTAATATTCAGATAAAATTATTTATGAAAGACTAATATCATTTTCATATAATAGTATTGTTATTTTTAGGTATATAATCCTAAACTATAAGAATATCCAAAATAGTATCATTCTACCTCATCATATAATAATATTCAAAATAGATTCTTTTTAGGGATTATCTAAATCTCTTCATAATGAATATTATTTTTTTATATTATTTATGATTAATTTCTTAATGTAATTTCATAAGTTATTAGTCTATGTCACTTTGATGACTATAAGATCAATATAGTATTATAAAATATAATTTAAAATATTTTATAAATGGTAAGACCTTTATTATAATTCATATTTTATAGGACTACTAGCCTAAGCCATTTTAGTAACTACTAATAAGATAAAACTTAGGGATATGAGTTACAAAGAATATTCACCAAATTTCTCTAATATAATTTATGTTGAAATAATTCAATAATCATAATAATTATTAAATATTAATCACCATAAATAAAAACTCATATAATAACTATGATCATGATAAAAACATAAATCATACTAAAAAATAAATATGATTTTATAATTTTAAACATATGTATGTGGATAATCAAATAAATGTCTAAGAATAATAAGGATTTTTATCTATCACAAGCAATATGTAATTTATAAAAAAATTATTATAGAAAATCATAATTTATATATTTTTTAATTTTGCATGAACCCCTTATATTTATCAATTTTATTTAATTGGGGAATCTACCCAAATTAAGTGACAGATTTGAGCTAAGCATTCACCCAATTAAACCCATTAAAATTAAAGTTGATCAAAATGAAAAATTAGTTTTTTAAAAATTGATCAAAACTTAATTGATCAAATATAAATCCAATCAAACGGTCAAGATATAATCATGATTAAGTCAAGTAAAAAATATTTGATTAAAATAAACCAAAATAATTAATTTTATAATTGAGAATCTCAATTAAATTTTAATTTCTAAATGATAAAATTATAATTTTGCTTTGGATATGCAATAAAAATTTAAGGATAGAATTATCAAAAGGATATAAATTAGAATTAAATAAATTTATAAGGGTAAAATTATAATTTTAATAAAAAATTCTAATGCTAACCACTCTCACGATCACCACCACACCCATGCACGTGGCTCGACAACGACCATCGCTACATATGCATCATCGATTGTCAGTCGCCCTCGATGGGGCAAATGTCCTCGCACGACCGACCAACAACCTTGTTGGTCGTTGCGTCATGCTATTGTGCCCACTTGCAGTTTTCCACGTGCATCGCCTGGTGACCCCCCACGAGTATCGCGGTGTAACAATACATGCACATCGCCCAATGACACCATTGGCCTTCAACATTCAGGGACGTTGGCCATGGCCAGCAGATATCATCGCAGAGACATTGTTGTAATCGTCATAGCCACCGTAGGAAACAATGATGTTACTACAATCATCGCACGTACCAACAATCAATATAGTCATGTAGGTAATGATGTTGCATAGCCATCGCACGTGTTGTAGCTATAGTTAAGTTTGCCGTAATCTATAGCACTTTTTTGTTGCATATGCAATTGTTGCCCATGATTGGGCTGGGGACCATCGAAGAATGGTGCTCTTAATAATACTATTGCTGATAGTGGTTTATCAATCAAGGACGAGGAACCTTGCATCGCCCGTAAGCAAGTGATAAGTCCGACCGAATAGAAAAGCAGATCGACAATACAAGCGAATCATTCATATGTCGTAAATAAAAACTGATTAAACAATTTTTCATGAGTGAAAGATGTGAACATATAACTCTAAAGTATTTGATTTAACAATTATGACTCTGATACCAATTGTAAGCATAAAAGATATTCTTATGCTATTATGCGAAAAATTTTAATGTTAAAATTTGAAATCAAATAATAGTAGATCTAAAATTTATGATGCGTACCTTTCGATAGTTCTCATAAAAACCTTTATTTGATACGTGGGTGTACCATCATCGGCTTCGAAAACTATAGATATGTAAGAAGAATTGAATTTATTTTTTTTATTTTTCTATCCTTCACAAGATCTAGCTATGGATATAGGAATAAAAAAGAGATGAAAGGATAAATATAACATCTCAATAATATCACATACCCACACATCCTTATTTTCAATTATTCACACTCAGTCTTTAATAAGTTATACTCTTTTATTTATTGACGTGAATAAAAGATTTATGATAATTAATTAGTCGAGTCCCTCTCATTAAAATAATCTCTTAATTTTTTTATCATAATTAAAAATAATTAATTATCTAATTGTAACGATAATATACTTTATATAATTAGACACATAATAAACTAAAAAATTTAGATCTAACACCTCCTATAGGGTGGTAACGGGGTTAACGCGGTGGGCTCAGTCGGGTATTCTCTGACTGCCGTAAAAAGTGGCAGTTAGCGGGGAGGGGTGGTTGGAGTCGCACGGAACGCTACGTGGAAGTTTCACGGTGGCAGATGTTGGTAATAATATCACGTGCAACCAAACATCAACGTGAATGCCATTTGCCGTTGCAGTGACCTCATGCAATGTACAGTATCAGATGGTTCACAGGCAAGTGGAGCTTGCGATCATACACAAGTAGAACTGCAGACTAGAATAACAGCAGCAGAGTCCACGAGCTATCTACAACCCCAGTATTATACACTGTTGCAGTAACCACAAGCTCAGACAACCATTCGCAAACCCATCGAGTTCACCTGCTTAAACTGGCAGCACAAGCTAAAGAGACGACGCACCCACACTTTACATGACCGGCAACGAAGCGAAGCCAATCTCCAAGGCCTCCTCGCCGACGCCGGAGCTCTGGGCCCCCTCAGCCGACCTCTTAAAGAACTCGATGCAGTCCTCCACCGCCTCGCTCCGGTACGAGTCGGGATGATGGCGCTGACAGGCACTGCTGCCGGGCGGCGTCCGTTCCCGGCGCGTGCGCACGCCTTTGGACATGGCGGACAGCATGATGAGCTTGAACACCACCACGCGGAAACGCTCTAGGAGCGGCGCCGGCGCCGCGGCCGGGCTCTTGCGCCACAGCCTCGGCATGCACTGGGCGGCGGCGTCCGTCGGTTTCCTTCTCCCGCACTCCCTCTCGGCCATGGTGATGACTTGCTTCTTGAATGCCACTGTCCACGGACTACATATATAACACGCCGGTCTTCGGCTTTGCGTTGAGCAGCCCCGTGAATGGCTTGGCTCAGTGGCCGGTAATGATGAAGGCACGATGAATGCGGACAAGAATGTTGGGTTATTATAAGATGGTGGAGGGCGTCGAAGGAATTGTTTATGTAAAGCAGCGTAGGAATGCCTCTGAATGCTCGCTCGACGGTTCTCCGTTATGGAGGTGAAGACACCAACACAGATCGGTCAAGAATCTCGCATTCATGTTCTGGAGCTGTATCTTTGCACATGAGCCTCATACGAGTGCACATGTCACACACAACCCACCAAGTGTTTGATTGCTGGTTTGCAGATGGAGGAGGAGAGTTGACCAGGATCATGATGTGCCATATGCTTCTTCTACAAGGGGACTGACTGCATGTGGTGATAGATACGAGACCGAATTCATTTCTCCTCTCCTCTTCAGCCGGAGATCAGAAGGCAGTGTGGCTGGGGAGAGAGCTTGGCGGCGGTCGGTCGCATCCTCTCACATGGCGGCATGTGATGGACTGCGTCTTTAATAGTTTTCATGCCGAGCCCATATCTTTCGCTACGTCCAACGCAACCGACCGCGCAATAAATCCACTCACAGATTCTTCCAACCAAAAGTAGATGCTGTCGTCCATGGATTTGTGGAGGAGGAGGAGAAGAAGAAGAAGAAGAAGAAGAGAGTGGTTCATTGCTTTGTGTCGCATCAATCGATGTGGTCGGTTGCTGCTCGCCCAAGCGTTTGTCGAAAGACTTGTGATCTTTTTTTTAACTGGAAGGAAAGAAACAAATAGTGTTTTAGAATACTGAAGTATAAATACAAGTTGGAAATACCAATCCACAAATGTTTTTATTTTCCTTTCACTTTGCTGTGGATTTCATGCATATGTTATACACTTGTCCGAAAGATTTCAAGTTCCAAGATATCTCGAGGTTCAAATCCTCATTTATAATCCTTGAAAGAAAAATCTAAAATAAAAAATCAAATAAAATTATCATATACCAAAATATTATTAAGGCTTCTTTATTGCTATTGTTGAACTGAAATAGGTCACTTTTGGTAATTATTAACTTAATAAATCAGTAATTCCATCACATAAAAGAAGAGTTTAATTAATTTATAAGTAATTGATATTTGTACTAGTATTAATATAGGTTTAAGCCCCTTGGGTCATGTGGCTCTAAATCTATCAATGAAAGGTGAATGCTGCAAACATGTATTTGAACTTGTTAAGCATTTTTAAATATGTAATTTAAAATTAGAACCTGGTTACACGTTGATTAGCTATGTATTCTAGAAAAAAAATATATGCAATGTTGAGATAATATTTATTTTTCCATAAAGCAAACTATATTAACTAAGCTGTTAAAGTACAAAAATAACTATGTAGAATGGAGCGTAAAAAACTAATTAACTGAGAAGGTCACCACACCCTCTTAAAAAAAATATATATCGCTTGTGGTCTGCACCAGAAACTTGCCATTGCTCAATAGTATCAGGTTGATCGATCATGTCATAAGCCAAGAGTAATGCAATGACATTATAAGAAACACCATGAACAGATATAAACTTATACGTGAAGATGATCTCATTCCTCACCTGCCATAACAATCATAGAGTACTGACAATAATGTTAGATAAATGTGATAAATAAAAGCACACATTGCTATATTATTTCAGTACCTATTTATATAGGTGAATAATTTTACTCAACTAATGAGCGAGATATTCTCGTTCAATTAGAGAAATTGTTATAGCTAATATGCCCCCGCAAGATCGAGCTCCTGTCAAAGACGTCGATCTTAGATCGATGTAAGAAAAATATTTTACGAGCCAGAGACTTCGTGAGGGAGTCGACGAGTTGATCAGCTATGTGAACATGGGAAACACAGAGCTGCTGGCGGACAACTTGATCTCGCATAAATGGAAGTCAATAGCAACATGCTTCACGCGAGAGTGAAAAACTGGATTAACACAAAGATAAGTAGTACCGATGTTATCACAATAAATAACAGACGTAGAGTCAGAGTTAATTTGAAGCTCTGTAAGCAAGTTGGTGATCTAATTAAGTTCGATAGTAGTAGTGGCAATAACATGATATTCAGCTTCAGTAGTTGACATGACAACTGTCTTTTGTTTCTTAGAACTCTAGGTAATCGAATTAGCACCAAGAAAAATAATATATCATGATGTAGAAGTTCTATTATCAATATTTCCAGCCCAACCAGCATCAGCAAAAGCATGAAGCTGAGAGGGAGATTATTTGCAAAGAAAAATACCATCAATGGTCCCCTTAAGATAACGCAAAATACGTTTGACATCAATCTAGTGCAAAGTAGACGGTCGATGCATAAACTGAGATAATTTATTAACTGTAAAGGAGACGTCAGTACGAGTAAGAGTGAGATATTGTAAGGAACCAACCACTTGCTGATACTGAGTAGGATCTATAGCAGGACTTCCATCACATAACTTCAGTGATACATTAGCAGATAGAGGAGTAGTGACTGCTTTTGCATCTTGCATGTTCATCTTCAAAAGCAAATCATGAATGTATTTCTCTATGAAAGAAAGAGATCAGAAGATGTAAACGCAGCCTCAACACCGAAAAAATAACTCAAGTTACCAAGATCTTTAAGAGAGAATCTGTCGGCCAATTGATTAATAAATGCCCGAACCTCCATAAAGTTGTTACCTGTGATAATAATATCGTCCACATAGACTAGAAGATAGATGGTGTGCCCATGTTGTTAGCGTAGAAATAGGGAAACATCATATTTAGAGTGGAGGAAGCCAACTGAAGACAAATATAAACCAAGTTCATTATACCAAGCTCGTGGAGTCTAACAAAGTCCATAAATGGCCTTTGGGAGTTTATAGACATGTCGTGGATATTGAAGATGTATAAAGCCTGAAGGCTGCTCCAAGAAGACATCTTCAGTGAGAGTTCTTTGTAAAAAGACATTGTTAATATATAACTGGCATAAACATCAGCCTTTGAAAATTACCAAACTTAGGATAAGTTGGATTGTAGTAGGTTTGACAGCTAGACTAAATGTCTCGGTGTAGTCAACACTAGGTCATTGATGAAATCTTTTGGCCACAAGTCATGCTTTATAACGAGCAATCGAACCATCGGGGTTCCACTTAATTCGAAAGACCCACTTGCACCCGATAATATTTTGTGTGGGGTGAGAAGGGGTAAGGGTCCATGTAGCATTATGAAGGAGAGCATCATACTCCTTACACATGGCTTTACGCCAATATGGAGATTTTTGGGCTTAAGTAAAGGATGTCGGTTCAGTAGCATCGAGGGAAGGTTTGGTGCTAGCATGTAAGCCAAGAACCTGACGTAGTTTAACAACACCATTCCTGAACGAGTTTGCATTAGATGTTGGGAGATTGTAATAGTATTAGGGGGTAAGGGCTAAGGATTATCACTGGTTGAGTCAGGCATAAGGATGACAGAAGTATCTTGGCGAGGTGAGGACAAAGACTATGGTTCTAGAGGTAACTGCACAAGAGGAATCAGAGGAGAGAAGGGAGAAGGAAGATGTGGAACAGGAGTAACAAGAAAGCGTGGATTTGACGGAGACGTATAAGATGTGTCGTAGGAATCCAACGGGACGACAGATTATCCGTGATCTCGAAAGAAAAAGATAGACTCCACAAAAGTGACATGTCTGGAAACAAAGACTTCACTAGTGTGAGGATCATAACATCGAAAAGTATTATGTTCAAGAGAATACCCGATGAAAACATAAGGGCGAGATCAAGGTTGCATTTTATGAGAATTGTAGGGACGTAACTATGGATAACATAGACATCCAAATACCTTTAATGTTTATAGGTTGGGCCATTTTTGCAATAGCTTTTTAAATGATGATTGATGTTATAGGATAGGAGTTAGCATGCGATTAGTGAGATATACAATAGTTTGAAAAACTATGGACCAAAAGGTAGATAGCATAGAGGCCTGATGAAACATTGTGAGACCCGTTTCAACAATATGTTGATGTTTATGTTCGACAGAGCCAACTAGTTGAGGAGTATATGGAGGAGACCTAAGATGTTGAATACCATAAGTGGATAGATAAGATGTAAGGGCTTGATATTCACCTCCACTATCAAAATAGACAGTTTTAATAGTCTAAAAGTAGTTCTCGACTAAGTTCTTAAAATTGGAGAAGACAACAGTGACATCAGACTTTTGACGGAGAGGATAGAACCATGTGTACTTTATAAAATAGTCTACAAAGATAACATAGAATCTAAACTTGTCAAAAGAGATAATTGACGTAGGACCCCAAACATTAGTATAAACAACTTCAAATGGTTTAAAGTAGGAAATAGAGGATGTATCAAAAGACAATTGATGACTCTTATTGCTAAGACAAGCATCACAATGAATAAAAATATTACTAAATTTAAAAACAGGAATAAAATAATGAGAAAGTAATTTTTGCTGAATAAAGATCGAGGGATGACCAAGATGTCGATGCCATATGTCGACTAGAGCAGCAGTGAAATAGTTAGTAGTAGGTCGAGTGAGATACAAAGCTGACGGCTATTCGTAGATGTTGTCTTTATTCGGGTCGTGAACCAAGGCTGTTCCCGTGCTCAAATCCTTGACAAGAAAATAATCATGAAAGAATTCAATGAAAGTATGATTTTGTTGACAGAATTGAGAGATAGAAATAAGGTTTCTTTTAATACGGGGTGCACACAAAACATCATCGAGTGTGAAAGAAGTGGTATGTGAATAAGCTTCGTAGAGTCAGTATGAGTAATAGGAATTCTTTTTCCATCACCGATGATGACATCTTCATTTCTGCCATAGCTATTATGGATTGATAAGTTCTGGAGATCGAAAGTGATATGGTAGGAAGCACTAGAGTCCACAATCAAATTCGGCTGACTCGTAGACGGAGTAGTCATGACATTCGCCTGAGGCCAGGTTGACGGAGCTGGGAGGCGAGATCGAGATCGACAAATTTTTGCGGAGTGACCGAGTTTGTCACACAACTGGCAAACGATCGATTGCTGAAATGTAGAAGGAGGATGACGTAGCTGGAAGGAAGCACTATGATGATGGTAGAAGTATGGAGGATGTGGAGGAGGAAGTGATGGAGTGATGCTCATAGAAGTGGGAGGAAAATTGACCAAACCTTTTGAAGCGATTTTGTTGTATTTACGGTTTGGCCTCCTGAATTTTTGGTTGAACTGAGCTGTGATAGGAGGTCCTAGCAAAGATCCTAGCAGCATATCATCACTCTTTAGGTAAACTTCATAGTCTGTCAGCTTATCGTAAAGTTCTTCAAAGGAAATTGGAGAATCATGTGCTCGAAGTGTTGTTGCCAGTTCTTTGAATTCTGCACTCAGTCCATTAAGCATGTGGACGAGAACTTCTTCATCAGTTAGGGAATGACCTATCAAAGCTAGGTCATCGATAATCATTTTAATATATTGTAAGTAGTCGACAATAGTACTTTCCTCCTGCTTGAAGTTCATAAGGCTAGAGAGTAGTCCAAACATGCGAATCCATGAGCGATTTGCTAAAGTAGTTTGTAACTTGGTCTAAGCTTTCACAATAGTAGTACAGGAGGACATAAGCGGAGCAATGGATCCAACGACAAATGCTTGAATTACTTGGAGAATTAGCCGATCTTGACATAACCATAGCTTATAGGCAGGATTTGGCATTGGGTTGGGTTCTCCTAGAACATGTAGCATTGCTAGTGGACAACTAATAGAATCATCAATATAACCCAATAAATCATAACTAAATAAAAGATTAGAGAATTGAGCATGCTAGGATGCATAATTGCTGCTTTTGGATAATTTAAAGGGGATTAGGGAGACAACATTAATGGAAATGAGTACTGGATGCGGAGAATGATTGCTAGCAGGAAATAAAGTTGGAACATCAGAGGTAGATGAGGAAGACATCTGAGAATCACCAGGATGATAGTCCGAGGAGAAAGTAAAAGAGGAAAGTAGGTAATCTCGCTGAGGAAGTAGTTCCGAAGATTGTTAAAGGATCTTCGTCCGAGAAATGAACAGCAAAAAAAAAAAAAAATAAGGATGAGGTATGAAAGCGAAAGAAAAACCTCACACCAGCATAGGATTGTCGTCGTCAGGTGGTTGTGGTCTAGCGATCTTGTGAGATCGCTCTTGAAGCTGCAGATTCATGGAGTGAAGCTTGAACCAAGTGACAAATGACAGGGGTCGATGGCAGGAGCAGCGTCGGTTACGTCGTCGATAGAAGGAAGAATCCAGCGGAGCCACCAGGTGGTGAGGTTTAGTTGATGAGTCCAGCAACAAAGGAAGATCCTCGTATGGTCGTAGCGCGTTTTGCTGTAGAGGTTAATAGCACTAGCAGAAGTCTATGTTGGGTTAGCACATTCGATGAGAAATTGCTGTTGTTGGACAACAACACTATCATTGAGAATAGAACTGATGAGAATAAGACATTGTCCTCGTATGGTCGTTGGTTGTGCTAGGAAACACTCTGCGCTGGTGAGGAGAAGCAACTGAGACGTGTAGAGGAGGTGGACAGCTACTGGTGTGATTGCCTAGGCTGCAGGGACAATAGAGAGCAGCAGTAGCAGTAGGATATCGAGATCGAATGCAGAAGGTTGGAACCTCTTTTCTCCACTGAGCAATGTTCTCCAAAGTCTTCCTTGTAGTAGCGAAGATGGGTGGTAGAGGGCGTTGTACAGGAGAGATCGGCAGAGGAAGAAGAGACATCTATTGCAGCAATGAGTGAAAACATAGTGCTTCTCAATGTGAAACCGATGCTGATGAAGATGTTGGTGCCGACGGTGAAAGCAAGTATGGAAGCACCGGCCTTGGAAAGCAAGATCTGCGAAGCTCTTTTCATAGGTAATGGCGAAATCAATCGCCGATCCGTCGAGGGAGAGAGTGGTTTCCACCGGAGTCGCACAGGACCTATTTAAGGCAAGGAAGCGACGAAGCAACACGACCGGTGGGGTGGAAAGCAGCAGCGGTGGCTATTGCAGATAAGTGTCGGTGCTAGCGCAAGAGGAGAAGCCGATTGGGGAGCAGCGAGCGTTGGTGCTGTTGCAGACGAGTGCCAGAGGAAGCTAGGGAAGGAGGAAGAGAAGAGAGCTCTGGTAGTGACTTAATGCAAAGAGAAGGAAGCCGACGACTGTGAGTCCGACGGGAGAGGCAGCAGCCCTTTTCGTATTTTCAACAATCGAAGAAACATAGCATCGGTTCGATGGCTATGAAGCAGTGATAGAGGACGCAGCGGTTGCGACTACGTCGGTGGAAAAGTCCACAACAAGATAAGGGAATCCGGTAGATTTGCACCGAAGACGATGAATAGCAGATGGCCTTGCAGAGCGCCACTGTCGAAACCGAAGGAAAACTTTGGTCGGGCCGTAGCATAGGAGGAAGATGCAATGTGGCTGCCACGGCGGTGGTAGCGATGCAGCAAAGGATCGAGGACTACTGGCACGACCAACGATGAGCGCAGTTAGAAGATTACCACGGAGCGCGACCAGTGATAGAAGCAGCAGTTGCCAACGAGGTTGAGTGAGAGGGCCGGGCTGCTACTGGAAAATGGTGGCACTGCCGAGGGTTGGTTGGTAGATAGCAGCAAGATCAGAAGAGTTAGGTCGGTGATAGATTCCTTCTTGCTCCAGATGTTGGTAGCAATGAGGGAAGGGCAACGACTGTGGGGAGCAAGCAGCAGTAGAGGAAGAACGCAAAGAAAGGAAATGACATATTCATTGGAAAGGAAGAGAAGATGTGACACTAAGCAGAGGAGTTTAGGAAAATTTTCTATCGTTTGATAGAGAGATGAGTTTCTCTTATTGCTCTGATACCATGTTAAATAAATATGAGTAATAAAATCACATATTGGTATATTATTTTTGCACATAGTTATAAAAAAATAAAAAGATTTTTCTCAATTAATGGACAAAAAATAGATATTTTCGTACAGTTAGAAAAACTGTTACAACTAATAAATAATAGTCCCAAAGAGCAACATACGATTTCACCCCTTTCTGCACAAACACTCTCGTTAGCCCACTCACTCACCTTCACGCCATTCTTGAAATGAACTAACATGCATACCAAGCCTATGTTCATTTAGATTCCATAAATCATATGTAAAGAAATAATAAAAAGATCATAAAAATTGATTCAAGTTCTATAACACACACCTAGTCGAACAAGTCTATCAGTGGTGCAGAGACAACGGTGCAATTTTTTTTTTAGCAAAGTACACATACTCTAAGTAACATTAGTAGCTTCTACAATCTTTGCCATCAGTCCACGCTCAATACAGATGCACCACTCTATCAAAATAAATGTTGATAATTAAAGTTACATGAAATGATATCTTTCTCATATGGCTTTCAAAAAAAAAATAAAAAAAAAATCATCATAAGATACTCTCAAACTGGAAGTCCGGCTTACGAAGATCCCAAGATCCATTATGAAATAAGTTTAAAACCACACAAGGGTTTTGCATCTCAAAAACATTACAGAAAGCATGTTTTAAATAATTTTATAATTTCAGAATTCAAGGATATAAAAAAAACTCTAATTGAGGACCCATTACCCACAAACATAGAGAAGTCAACATGTAATTTTTCAAAATAATTAAAAATAATCTTTAAAAGAAATGTACAAATCTCAAGAATCAATACATCATTGCTTGGAGCTAACTAAATCAACCCGTATACTATCAAAATTATTCAAATATTATAATATCATCTTTCCTTGCAAAATAAACTTCTGTACAAGTCCTTAATACCCACCCAATCCGCCGTCAATCTTTGATTGAGTGAGAAGATATTGCCCTAAAAGTTCTCACCACAATCATAAAGAAAAATTTTCAATAGATCTCATAACTAAATCATTAATTAATTATATTCAACATCCAAGAGACACTTATGGAGTGAAGAGTAAAATAACTCAACATTAAATTAATCAAGATAATAAGAATATCTTCAACCAACTCCCAATCCTATTAACAACATGATGTACCAAACTAGTGAGATACGACTTACTCTTTTAGGAGCAGTAAGAGTCTTAAATAAAGTACTTAAAAAGAAAAATAATCTTCTTTAAATTTGAAAAAAATAAATAAATGTCCTAGCTAACACCTCTTGTAGTATTCATAAAGAAGAGAATCTCAAATTTGGACAAATTAGTCCTTTGATTAATAAAGGTCTTATAAATATGAAAGATATTTCTAATAGCATCACAACACCGTTTGCTAGTCCTAAAATAAAGAAAAAAATATCTGCATCAATAAGATGACAAATTTAAATTTTTCTTTAAAGTTAAAGGGTGTGATTAACTTCTTATCACAAGGTACATTAAGGATCCAGACAACCAATATATACAGTCCTAATTTCGTCTAGCACTAGGTATGGAATTAAGTAAGTAAAAATTGGATCATCTTGTTTAATCCTATGCTCACCCTTCAAAAAAATCGACAACTAACCGTTGATAATATATGCAAAAGAAAAGGATAAAATACAGTGAATATCCAATTAGTGAAATCATATTCAACACTCTAAAAATAGCACTGAAAGTCTATCATAAGCCTTTTGAAGATCCAACTTGACTGTGACAAGCGGAAACCTATAAATTGTATAACCACCTCTTAAGTCACCAAGATTTTATCATGAATAGATCTATTAGATATAAAAACTGATCACTCCTTAGAGATAAGAGAGTCCAAATAAGTTTTGAGCTTATTAGCAAGGACTTTAGATAAAATATAATAATTCACATTATAGAAAGATATAGGTCTAAAATCCTTGATTTCCTCAGGATTGTTAATTTTTAGGAAAAAAAAAAATCTTGATCTAATTAGAAGGGTGCAAAGCTTGATTAAAGAAATTATGGAATAGTTGGACCATGGTAAAACCATTAGGCTCAACTTTTTTTCCCAAGCCCAGGGAGTTAACAATATTTCAAATTTTTAGCATAGCTAGAAGGGCAAATCATAGAATTAGAGATACTTGAAGAAAGGCTCCAATGGTGACAAGTCAGCCATCAAATACTGTTAGTCCTCCGAAGGTAGGAATAGAACCTGACAAACTCATTTCTAATATGAGCATCATCCCCGTCCTAATATGATGAATGAAGTTTCTCCTCCTTTAACAAGAGACTTAGTATTTTGGTATCCAATACTAATCTATTTGGTTTAAGCCTGGAACCATCACTTCAAATTAATTTGTCTAAGAAAGATAAAATATCTATTATAAAGATAAGAAAGTTGAAGCCCTTCAAAGTCATCACGACCTCTCCTCGACTCTCTTACTTAGACTTAAAAGAGAAGTAATATATTGCTTGGTAGATGCTATGGCATCCTTAATCTTACCTAAATAATTCTTATTCCAATAGGATAAAGATCCTTGCAACCTATAGCAAAAAATATTATTCAAAGAGAAATCATTAAAAGACAAAAGAGTTCCAAACGTGTCACATCATCATATTCGGCTTAAGACCAATAAAATTTAAACAACCGAGAAGCAAAATATGACAGTACCCATAACACACCTAAGGCAAGTGAGAAACCAGCGATCCACCAAAAAGATTCAATCAAAAACTATTTATTAGTATAAATCCTATCAATCGATTGTATAAATAAATAATAAATCAATTAATTTCAATTGGGTTTATTATTATTATTTTTTATTTTAATATGATATCATAGCCCCTCTCTCTAAGAGAGATTACATCTTCTTTTTTCGTTGTCTAACGATAAAAAATTCTCGTCGGTAGGCCCTCTCGCTCTTGGTCGTTGCGTCCATCGGTGAGGCTTCATTCACCGTCACTCCTTCAGGTCACCTATGTTGGCTCCTCCTCCTCTTTCAACTACTGCGGTAGGTCTTGTGGATTTTCTCGCTTAAAACTTGATAAGCTTCTCCTGTAATCAAGCGGGCCTTCCTGCTGTCGATTCGATGGCTCTTCCTCCTCCTCCGTCAATGCTGAAACCGATAAAGAGTGCTTCCCGTAGCCTCCGACGCCATATCCACAAACTCTTGCTCGTAAACTATTTCCATTACATTGGTCCAAGATCGACATCCTTGATAGGAGCTCGATCTTACGGGGGCATCATAATATATATGATTTAAGTATGACTTTTTAACTAAATAAGGAAATTTCATAGATTAATTGAGGAAAATTTTTCTTTTTATCTGTATAAATAAATGATGACTCAATGAACTTAGCTTTTCATTAGTAATTTTTATTGTAATAATTACAAGAAAAGAGAGAGATGCATCACCTGAGTAGGAAGTGAGATAAATTATATAAAAGAACTATGGATTTTCTGTACTTTTCTTTTAGCTCTCAGAAAAATAAAGCAAGAAAGATTAATTACATAGATGACTATGGGGAGACTTTGGAATGAGCAGTATGGGAAGACAGAGTAGTCTCTCTTCCAATTAACTGTGAGTTAGATTGCTTATGCATGTTATATTAATATGAGCAAAAGTAAACGTATTTGCAGCACTTGAATTTGATTTGATTAATCCAACACCAAATATATTTGATAACTTTGATGGATACAAGAATTCTCGTTTCTAATTTGTATGTGCTTTCTGTTTGAGATACAATTCATCATGTTTAGTTGTGTGTCAATGTGGTGGGGCAAAAGTGGAGAGTGCTTTCCTCATCTCCATCATTGTCTCGTCATAGGTATCTCATATCCATTCAATTTTCCATTTATATAAGGTGAAGATGAAAAATCCTCAGTGGGGAAGGCAATCACGAGTTTTCTACATTCTCATTATTAATCCATTCTATTTTAGAAAAAATAAAATTATTAGCAAAATTAATTAATGATATTCAAATTTTTAAATAAAACTAATAATATTTGTAAAGTTTACATACCATAACAATATTCAAAATACAAATATATCCGAATATAAATACAACCATAACCAAATAAATACAAAATATATCCAAATAAATATATAAATTAATAATTTTCTTCATTAATTTTGCCTTTTGAATTTCTATGCTCATATATCCATGCTAGATGGATCCTACATATAAATATATATATAAAATATATAACAGTAAAAATATAAAAATAAATATAAATATATATATTATTTATCTCACAATATTTTTTTTGCTCTTTCTAGAATGTGCAAGGCTTCAAATATGCCATTAATATTAATTTATGACATAAACAAGAATGCTTAAGAATTAATACTAAACAAATATAAATTAAATTATTTGTATTCAACTTAAAATTAATATCATGCATTTTATCCCATAGCTAGTCTTGAACTTTCGATAGAATATTTTTATTTTTTTATTATTTATTTATAATTTTTTAGATATATTAAAAATAGACAGTTTAATGGTTAATGTTGAAATATTAAAGTTAGGTATCGAATTTAATTTTGATATATATATATATATATATATATATATATATATATATTCCCTCTTAGAAAGGGGCATAATTGAATTATAAGAAATGTGATATCATATTAGTTTTACATATATATCCTCATTATTTCCACGAGCACATTGGATTAATCTGTGATATGCTCGTTCAATTCCATATCACTCGTTTCCGTACGCTCGGTCATCGTTTGGGACTATATAATGCGAGGAAATCGCCTTATAAATAAACGGGCCCGACGAGGCAAGCAACCACCCCACACATCTCTGCGTCGCCATTGCCTTGGGGACAAAGAAACAAGACCTAATCGCAGCAGTAGCTGCCATCCTCTCCAATTCTCTCTCTCTCTCTCTCCATCATCGCCGACTATTACAGCGATATGGCTCTCAGGAGCAACTGGATGTACCAGAACAATGGAGGGTACGTCCCATCCCATCTCCCCTTTCTCCTCTTCTTCGGGACAGTTAACATGCGCGTTTCATATACTCTCTTGCTTGGTTAAGGACCTGCGCCGCGATCGCGGGAGCGGACTACTGCGTGATCGCCGCCGACACGAGGCTCTCCGTCGACTACTCCAAGATCTGCAAGCTGTACGGCTGTGTTGTCCCCGTTCGTACCAACCTAGTTTCTGGGTCTATGATGACAAGTTGTTTCTGTGATGCAGAGCAGACAAGTGTGTGATGGCGTCCTCGGGGTTCCAGGGGGGATCTGAAAGCTCTGCAGAAGAACTTGGCGGCAAAGCATTTGGTAAACAAAAGTCATGTTTTGATCTTTTACCTCACTTGTAGAAGTATTTGCGCTTCTTTAACGATCCGTTTGCCTCAATTTTAGTCTCAGTACTATGTTGTCAAGCAGTAGTAGAATTTTCTAGAGAAGCATTGAGAGAAAGTATCGATAAGCTAAGATTGCTTCTAAAGACAATCTCATGCACTTCGCCTTTTACAGAAGACATTCTGCCAAAGTATGTCATAGGTTGAGGAATGGTTAATCGTAACTACACAAGATCAGAAACACCAACTAAAACATTCGTAGTAATGAATGATCAGCTTTGGCCACAACAAGACACTTCAAATTTCAAACTGAGGATGGATGTAAATGGTTGCAGGTTATCCTAATTCAAATGCATCGAGCATGGTCTTTCTAGTTAGATTTTTGTCAACACATAAAAACCTTCAAAATCCTGCTAGAACTGTTATTTAAGTGATTTTGCCAACAGACTTCTCTACTTTGCTTTTTACCTTGATCGGATGCTGTTCATCCTTGGAAGGTTATGATATTCTTGATGGAAGATATCTTCCTTCTCTATTGATCTTTTCTTTTCTATTTGCACCAAATAACTACTTGAATGTACTATTTTGCCATTATAGTTTGGACATAACTCAAACCACAAGATCATCTTACGAGTTTGCATTAATCACTACATTTTTACCTTATGACACTCATGGATGCCAGAAGTGTAGACATTATAGAGCCAACTCAATACCAAAAGTGTTAAACATTAGTCTTTTCGTTATTTGAAAAACTTGGGTGAATTTTGAAGATTGGCCAAATTCATGGCAATTCTTGAAAATCCGGGCTTGAAAAGAAATTAAAAATGCAATTAGAGATGTATTCTATTGTAAGTAATGCTGACTTTAATGGTAATGAGAAATGTAATAACTTTGATAAGAATAAAATGTAACGATAAATGTCTTTTTAATAAAGGACATAAGTAATGCTGACATTAGCTGATCACATAGCAGTGGCAACAAAACACTGTTTAGGCTGCATGTATTGGAGATGCTATTACTTGGAATGGATCAAATGCCCTGCACCTTGTGTCTAGTGCCCATGCATTTCGTAAGAGGTATTGTATAATTCCAACTCACTTTCAGCCATGGACACCTTTGTTTCCAGATACTCATGGCCTATATAAGCTCCACAATGTTAATGGAATTATGATAGGATAAAAAATGTTTGAATCTTGACATAAAGACAACCCATGTCACTTTTTCCTTTGTCCTCATTTGTTTTCTTGTTTGATTTGGACATGAATTGAAGCACATATTTTCTGGTGTTTATTTATTCGAACAAGCATTTCAAACAGAGAGAAATTGTTTTGCCATTTTTCATTATAATCGCAGACAACTATTTAGTTAAAGTAATATTTTGTTTTGTCATTGGTCTACTCCATATGTCCACATGGTTCACCTATCTTATAAGATACACACACACACAGAGTATTAAGTTAATTGTTGTGTTACATATTTTTAGATATAATTGACATATGTGGTTCTTTGCATAAAAACTAATTCTTTCCAGATCAAATATCATGCAAATGCAAATTTCAATATAATTTGTACTAAAAATATCTTTTGGTTTTTAGATATCATGAATGGTCCATGAATTTCTTTTGATTGGCTTTCTTTTCATTTCTTTTGTGAATGATGCAACAAAGCTATCAAGGTAATATTGCTTTATCTTGACACAACCCATTAGGCTATTACTTTAAATATTGGGATTTCACGGAGAACACACTATTCCTTGTAGTAAATATTATGATAACACACAGTAGAGAAGCTATAGCGAGGATAATTAGGAGATTATTAGGTCAACAACAGCAGAAGCTCCATTACTGCCAACAGAAGTGTTCCTCTTGATTTTGAGGCTAAATAGGATTTTGGATTATATTTGGTGGGAGGAAGATAAAATTATACAAGACAATAGGATTATGTTTTCTATTAGACCACATTAACAATGCATGTAACACTTGAATGGAAAAAGGAGGAATGAGCTGAATCAAATTTTCTAATTGCTTGTTGCATTTTCATCTTTTGTTTTGGTAGCAGGTTGAAATGTACTGGCATGCAGTTATTGGTTTCCTTTGAACATGTTGGAACCATCTTAAATAATATTCTGTCATTTTTAACCCACAATTGGAGCATTGTACCCCTTGCACTCTTTTCCATACAAAGGAGGTATGCTGTGTCCATTCATGTTCTCTAGGATAGAGTGCACTATCCATCTACATGAATGCTGATTTGAATGAAAACTACTCTCATAACATATGAGTTCTTCTTGTGGCCAACGTTGGGAAGCTGCAGAGTTTAGTTTTATTCATTCAGTGAGCAGATTTGCTGCTAATAAAATGAGGCATCAATCATGACAATGACGAGTCTTATTTTTCTCTGTTTACAACCTAAATGGAAGAAGATAGATACTCCATGCCAGAGACAAAAGTGAAAAAAAAAACACAAAAGTGAAAGAAAAAAAAATATCACCCTAGTGGCCATCTTTAAAAATAAACTCAATTGTGGTATTTAAAGTACATACTGATTCTAAAACATCATTGCAGGAGGCACCGTTAAAACTTTTCAGAAGCTAAGCTTATATTTTGGTGATATGTCAAGTGTCTTTTTTGTTTATCTTGTTACATGCTTTTTAGGGGCTTTCATCATTCACTTGCCGTGTGGTCTATTAATGGCATTCAGAGACATTCATTACTTTCCGGAGTAAATAATAGTTATCAGAAGGAATACTAATGTTAGATAATAGGCTAGAGATGGACAATCGTCATGATTAATGTCATAATCTTTGTCTAAAATATTGTAAAATGTTTCTTTCTCTGTCTTCCTAAAGTTAAAAATTGATTTGGGAAAGGTTACAGAAGAATACGCCAATGCTTGTAGTTCCTACTATTATGGTTGAATGGGCAAACTGGATTCTAAACTGATTGAAATCTCTATGTTCACCTGCATGGAAGTATGAGATCAATTGTCCATAATGGCATCTGTGGTTAGGATGATTTCTGTAGTAGAAATGGTTTGGGAATCTAATACATGTGCTGCAGCATGATTCCCTTACTTGATGTTTCTAATACTGCAGATCTATCAACATCAGCACACAAAGCAGATGAGCTGCCCTGAGATGGCTCAGCTCCTGTCGAACTTTACTACAAGCGTGTTTTCCCATATTTCACCTTCAACATCCTAGGTGGACTTGATAGTGATGGTATGAATCCTCATGGTTGCTTAGTCCAAAATTTAGTCCTTAAAGCCTGTACCTGAACACAGCAGATACAATCGTAACATTTGATCTCTGGTTCAGGAAAGGGCTGTGTCTTCAATATGATGCTGTTGGATCATACGAAAGGGTTGGGTACAGTGCCCATGGTACAGGTGCAGGACTCATCATGCCTGTTTTGGACAACCAGCTAAAATCTCCAAGTCCTCTGCTATTCCCCACCAAGGTATAAACATATTGATTAATAAAAAAATTTAATTCAGAATTCACTGTAGGAATCCTCGTTGGTATCATAGCCCTCATATAATTAAGCAGGATGCTGTCACTCCATTGTCGGAGATGGAGGCAGTCGATTTAGTGAAAGATGTTTTTGCATCAGCGACTGAAAGAGACATATATACCGTGTGTTGGACCGTGTTATGGTTCATCAATTATCTTTTATCGAGTCTTAAGGTTCTGACATTTTTCACTCTTTTTTTGGCTGATGGTATGTTTGCAGGGGGATAAAGTGGAAATTTTGGTGATAAATGCATCAGGTATTCGGCAGGAGTTAACGGAGCTTAGGAAGGATTAACCACTTGAGTTCTGGTGACTTTCTGTGGAGCTTTTAGGGCACTCAAGAAATGAATGTGCCATTTCTTGCAAGATTGGGATGTTTCTGCGAACAAATTTTAACAAAAAATTTGCTGCTTTCATATGGGGTATGATTAAAGATTTCTATCCCGCTCCTCTCATGCAATCCTCAGTTGTTGTTTTATCCATGAAACCAAAGTTATCCATCTTGTAATAATTCATTTCTTTTTCGCAAAACTAGTTCCTTGTGATGATGATGCTTTTTGCATTTTGAATGAACATGGATTGCTTGTTGTCGTTAGTTTTGGAGGTTTAGATAGTGGGATGTCATATACTTCAAATAAGTTGAGATGTGTATGTCAAAAGTAAAAAGGCTTGAAATAAATTGTAATAGTTCAAATATAATTGAAGTTTTGAGTTAGCCAGTCAAATCTATGATTTCTCAATATTTTTTTTTATATTTTACCTATGAAAAAATCCAGGAAATTAGAGTGCAAAAAAAATTTGCTTTTTCAATCTGACATATGCAAGCAGCAGCTCATCACAAGCACAGAGAACAAATAGGAGCATAAAGAACAAGAGAAGCTGCGACTTTAGTGAATCAACATAAGAAATAGGAGGTAAAGAAAGCTGGTGATCTCATTCACAGTGCCATGGCTGAGCACCAAAACAGGAGGAGGGACAAGTTTGTGAAGCTGGACAAGCCAATCCAATTTGCTTTGTGGGCATCACCTTTATCGCTTCCATCACCACCTGCAACAACATGAATAGCGAAAGAAGAATGTCATGACCACAAGATTGATAGAATAATTTTTATGGATGATTCCACAAGATCCCATAAAATAAAATAAGTGATGTAGTATGATTAAGTGTTATATAATTCACTTTCTTATTTATAATGTGAAAATCTATTAATTTTTCTTTCTAGGCTATATTTTATAGCAATAGTAATAACAATAACAAAATCATAAATTCTAACTATTTAAGGTTGACTATATTGAGGTTTGTAAAAAGTCATATGTTTAATTAAGTTCAAAATACTTATATCTTTATTTATAGTTTTTATTTAGGTTAGCTAGAGTAGATAACATTTTTAAGAATTAAACCCACATTTATCAATTTAGTCATGATGAACAGCAGTTGGTTTGAATTAAAAAATTAGATATTGATATAGAACAACACCTCAAGTATCTTCTTTGTTATATTTTCAATGGATCTCATTTGTTCACCACGATGGCTCAATCTGCTTGAGTTGACTTGTTCAGACAACTTGTATATCCACAGATCAAACTCAAACAAAATAAATTATTGCCAAAATTCTTAATTGAAACTTGGAGGAATAGGTAACTCATGGTTGATAAATTAATGGATCCATCAATACATAATTCATTTACCTGTAGGAGTATGCATGGCAGAAGGTGATGGAGCTGCAAAAACACAAAAAAAATCAATTAAAAACAGAAGAAAGCAGCCAACATGTGATGCATGCCAAGTTACAAAACAATTCTAAAGAAAACAATCAATTCTCAATAAACATAAGATGATTGAAATATCTGAATTAACATAAAGTTGTGGATTAATATATATATATATATATATATATATATATATATATATATATATATATATATATATATATATATATATATATATATATATATAATTTGGCAAAAAGGAAGAAATTACACATACAAACATGCATGCATACGTATATTATACGTACCGCCCGAGCAGCCAGCGAGTTGGGAGACGCCGCAGGACTTGGCGAGGCGGAAAGCCTCGTCGGTGGTGACGTTGAAGGCCTTCAATACGCTCTTGTCGTTGAGAACCGCACAGAGGCACTGCTGGTCGGCGTCCACCGCCTGCCTCAGCGGCTCGCAGCACGTCTCCGGCGGACGACCCGTCGAGTTCACGTAGGCCGCGCAGGGGATCAGGCTCGACACGCACGACGGCGGCAACTGCCCCTCCGCCCCCTCAGACATCGCCGCCATCACCATCACCACCATCATCATCCACTTCGCCATTAGAGGAACACCTCTCTCTTCTGCGTGGAGGCAAATCCAAAAGAAGAGAGACGAACAGAAAAAGAGAATTACGCTCTCTCTCTCTCTCGCTCTCTCGCTCTCTCGCTCTCTATATAGATATCTTTGTGGCTTGTGGAGGCAACTAAGAACATAAAGAAATGCTTCAGTTTAATCTCTACAACATGAAAAGTAGTAGCTAGGAACGGACAACTGAGATGTATATGAATCATTATAGAGATAGAACGTTTCCTTGCGTGCTTGTTGGGATAGACAGCCAACTACAGCACAGACATGGATATGAAGATTGCGGAAATGGTGGAAGGGTGCGACTTCTCGCGGTCGTGCATGCCAACAAATTGCTTGCGTGCGTTAGAAGGTTCATGTGGAAGAGTAGGATTCTTCGTGCATGGAGTTCTTCAACAACATTCTAAGCTTCACGTTGGTGCAGTAGGATTCTCCGCATGTGGGTCTTTTGCGCATGGTCAAACAGCATGAGAGAAGACAGAACAGATGAAGCACTTCGATGCAGCAGGTGTTAATGCTGGATTTCTCCCATCCAATCCTTCTGTGACATGCCATATCCTTTAGTATTTAGTATAGTTGATAGGACCGGAGAAAGGCTTGGACTTGATGTGCATATTATTCTCATATTCCAGCTATCCGCCAACAACCATGGACTATGAAACATGATATGATAATATAAGCCATGGTATTGAAGAAAATACCAGCATTAATGGCTTCCATTTCTGGTGGAGCACAGCAGCCAGTGACCACTAGCAATAATGGTTTCAAGATCAAAGGATTACATTGAGTCATATCACTTCCCAACTTTCACATGATGCCATTACTCTCCCAGGTTAGAATGAATGTTCCAGTGATCTGTGAAGCAGATAGCAAAATTGACAGAAAGAAAATAGAGGTGATCTAATGATTCATTTTCATTTCAACAGCCAACATTGTTGTGTATCGGTGATAAGAGGTTTCCTAAGTAGGAATTTCAACCAAAACCAAAAATAGAAAGGCAGCTTGGAACATAACAATCAGTGTGATGATAGGAAACCAAAGTGTAAGACCTGTGAATCAAATTCGGTACCCACCAAGTGGAATGGTGTGATTTCTCTCTGCAAACAGTTGAATGAACTGAGCACATCTTTTTTTGGCTCTTCCTGATGAGAAGTCAGGTTACCCAGTGTTGCTTTCTTACTTGGAGAGAGTGTTCAGCTATTTTGAACTTTGAAGCATATACACGACACCATGATACATGCAAACTCATTTCTTTTATATATATATATATATATGTATATAAGAAACTTCATCCAACGTGGGCTGGTGAGAAGTGAAAGACTTTGGAGAATATAAGACTTGTTAGTGTATGAAGATTACTAGGATAATTTAAAAAAATCTCTTATTTTGAGAAATTTACAGTAAGCATTTTTTTTATAATTTTTATAGGGTGTTTCTCTTTTTTTAAAAATGACATTGTCTCCTAGCCTTCATCCCATTGGTCATCACCACATGTGGCCTCCTCCGTCAAGGTGGCGACAAGGATGGTAAGGCAAGGACAATGATGAAGGGCCACCTCCACAATACTGAATAGAGGTATTGGGGGTTATGTTAATGGGAAAAAGGTGGTGGTTGAGATGCATGGCCCATTGTCTCCATGCTGTCCTCCTTGTTGTCATCTTGGCAAAGGTAAGCGAGGATGAGGGCATGCAGTGCTCTCCCACCGTCTACCATCTTGATTGTTCATGTCGTCGACCTTGGCAAAGTGGGTGAGGATGGTGAGGGCGAGAACGCATGGGCAATGATGGTGATGACAGTAGATGAAGAGGTGAGGATAAGCGAGCATGGTAGGTGGTTGATAGACAAAGGCTAAGAGGGCAACATTATTTTTTAGGAAAAAAAATTGCTCTACTAAAATTTTGAAAAATATGACATTAACTAAAAATTTCTCAAAATAAAAGATTTTTTTTAAGTGTGTATATACGCCCTTACTGAGGGTGTGTGTGGGCAAATATGATGACAACAGTAGCAGAAGAGGGGAGGAGATACAAGAGCGATGGTTGACCGATGATGCAAGACGAAGGTGATGGCTGACGGACGGAGGTTAGGAGGACAATATCATCTTTTAAGAAAAATAGGACGTTATGTGAGAATTTTTAAAGAATAAGATATTACTTGATAATTTCTCATAAGCTTTTTTCAGAAAATTGCCAACATTAGTTTGCACTCGTGTGTATTGTTTCGCATTACTATTGCAATCATCAAAAAATTTGAAACTATACTTTGTTAAAATTAAAATTCTATAATTGGAATTTTATATCTCCAGGAAAATTAATTTCTTGGTTGAAATCTAATTCCTAATTCATGCAGAGTAAGTTAAGAATAAGTTAGTATAAATTAATTAATTACTTAATTTAAAATTAAATTATTTATTTTCATAGTCCAAAACCTTCATCTTCCCGGTATTCACTTTGACTTGGTTCGAGAGGTATATACTTTGACTTTTTTTATAAATTATTTTTATATTTAGGATCTCAATTTGTGATATTACTTGCTAATAATTTTAAAGATTAAATGCATATATTAATATGTTATTAGTAATGCCTCATTCTTATAAATATATTTCTTTATTGTTCATGCATATCTTTAATACATCAACTATGTTATTCTTGTACGATTTTAGTATAATTTTTTATTTAAATCCAAGTATGATATGGTTTTTTTTCCATTTGCAATTATTGAATACAAAGCTCATCCCATAAAATAAAATATTTTCTTCTACTGTTATTACAAGAAGAGCGTACCAATAAATATTGGGCCTATTCAATTGCATAAAAATTGAAACATGATATTGATATTGATATGTAATATGATTTGATTGATATGACTTTATAATTTATATTATTTTATGATTTCTTACATGTTTTAAAATGATATGTTGCTAATTTATTTTTTAGTGTAGCCTTCTAAGATCATTAAGTCTAATCTCAAATGGACGAGTTTCATTTTTGTAGAGATATTGTCATATTCGATATTATGAAAATTAGATAGTGTTATTGATAGTCAATCCACAATAAATCATAAAATCCTTAGCGATCACTAATGAATTATACATAACTAAACTATAGACTGATTATAATTAAGAACATAGGCAAAGAATTAACATAAAAAATATTAAAAAATCCTTCATGTAGGAAAAAAAATCTCTCAAATCATTCTTTAGCTGATGTTTTCAAATAGGATCTGATTTGATCCAAGAAGAATATGTTAGTCTCCACGTATTCCTTATAAGGTTAGTATCTACATGGAAAAATGTCATTGACGTCTTGGTCAATCAGATATTATTCGAACCCATGTGCATAAGATTGTCTAAAGCTTCTCCAAGGTGGAAGTAACATGCTCACGAGATCATTCCTACATGAGGATCAAGGTCGAAAGAGGTTTTCTGATTCGATCTATTCAACACTCAAGCTAGTGATCCGAGGTCCTCAAATGTTGGTTTGAGTGTGACACGGGAGTGCCTAAGTTGCTAAAATTAGATCGTATGAAAATTATTGATCCTATGGTATTTCCCATAATCTACTATAATATTTTAGAGTTTTTAACCTAGCCCACTAAAAAATGATAGCTCATGAGTATATTCCTTGGACAAAGTTAAAGTTATTTCAAGATATCTTTCTTCATGATAAAGGAATGCATTAAATGAGTTAGTTGATAGACGAAAAATACTTAATTTTGTAGTTCTCTATGCATGAAGGGTTGTTTCATGCACTAGTACTTATTTTGATATTCTAGGGTTCAAAAGAACTTTTGGATAGCTGATTGTATTTGTAGAAGTTCTTTAGAGTCTCTAAAACTCTATATCTCTTGGATGCACCCTTGAGTGATGAGTCTTTAGTTCTGTATCATTATTTAATTTTCTTGAGGTGATGAACTTTATGTATCATCTTGCGATTTTAAACTTGGTGGTGAGCTATCTTTATCTGTTTTGTGTAAGTTTTGTTTTGAGTTTGTTGGTTTCCTACAACTCTACTTTCGGGTTTTCTCATTTCTTTTCAAATTCCATTGCTCTTTCTCTCTTCCCGATATCAGTTTGGTATTAGAGCTGAAGGCTAGAGATCATGACAAAGCGGAATAGAAAAGTAGTGGGTGAAGGTAGTGACAATGAAGATGATATTAAATCCTTAAGGTTGTAGCTACAAAGAGTGCTACATAATATAAACGAAAAAAATAAAATCATCGAAGAACTTCAGAGTAAAAACAATCAGCATGAATATGATACCCAAAAGTTTGGTTATGTTAATGATACACCTCATTACCCAAGGGAGTTGGGAAGAATTCAGTCAAGGCATAGAGATGAATGACAGAACAAATATAACCCAAAGTTGAACATTTCGAAGTTTGAAGGTTGTATCAATGTTGATGACTTTATTGATTGGCTTAATACAGTGAAAAGAATATTCGATTTTTATGAACCACCAGAACAAAAGAAGGTAAAGCTTGTAGCACTAAAACTCAGAATGAATTCATTCTTTTGGTGGGAAAATCTGAAGAAGCAAAAAGAATGTAATGGGAAGAGCCGTGACATGGGAGAAATGAAAAGAGAATTGAAAAGAAAATACTTACCTGACAATTATAGGCAAGAAATCTTTCTGAAAAGCTCTGATATTAAACAAAGAGATCTTAATGTGAAGAGGCAGTAAAAGTTTGAAAGGGGTTCTCAGTACGGTGCGAAAGATTGTTATACGAGAAGAGAAAATTTCAAGTCTACTCTCCAAAATAAAGTAGTATTAAAAATACAAGACAAGGGTGAGAGATTATATTATTTTGGATATATTGCTTCGTATAGTCCAAATAGGAGGATCGTTATATTTGTTGAAGAACATAGTGATGGAGAAGGAAATGAGGCTAGTGACGAACCAAAATATGATGATTATGAGGAAGATGTTACTTATGGTGATCGTTGTTTGTCTTTTATTTCCTATAGTGAATGCAAGGATGAATTAGAAAGGGATGATCATGTTTTGGCTCTGATAGAGGTGAATGAACAACAACACAAGGAGCCACTAGCAGTGATGAAACCAATCATGGAAGAGTTCCAAGATGTTGCCAAAAGAGATCTCACATAACCTTCCATCTTTGAGAGATGTCTGACATCACGATGATCTTACTCCTAAGGTAGATCCAATAGCTCATTTGATTTTAGTTACTCGTTTTGTAACTATACAAATTAGTGGAGATGTTGATAAGGGGGCTAAACATATAAAGACATTGCATGAGAAAGTTAAAGCAACCATTAAAATGCAAAATGAGAGATACATAAAAGCTGCCAACAAATACATAAAGCATATAGAGTTTAATATGTGTGATTTGATTTGGATTTATCTAAGAAATGAGAGGTTACCGCCAGACAAATTTGGAAAAATGAAACCAAAGACTGAAGATCCGATCAATAAACTTAAAAGAATTCACGAAAATGCTTATGAGATCAAGCTACCTGAAGATTATTATTTGTCATCAATATTTGAAATGGCTGATTTAAGTCCTTATCATGGTGACGGAACAAATGAAGACTTGAGAAAAGTCTTTTTCAACTAGGGGAGATTGGCACGGGAGTGCTTAAGTTGCTAAAATCAGATCGTATGAAAATTGCTGATCCTATGGGTATTCCCCATAGTCTACTATAATATTCTAGAGTTTTTAACCCAGTCCACTAAAAAATGATAGCTCATGGCATATTCCTTGGACAAAGTTAAAGCTCTTTCAAGATGTCATTCTTCACGACAAAGGAATACATTAAATGTGTTAGTTGGTAGATGGAAAACACTTAATTTTGTAGTTCCATATGCATGAAGGGTCGTTTCATATACTAGTACTTATTTTAGTGTTTTAGGATTAGAAAAAATATTTTAACACCTTTGTATTTGCAGAAGCTCCTTGGAGTGTCTCTAAAACTCTGTATCTCTTAGATGCGTCCTTGAGTGATGAGTATTTTGATTTAGTTTTGTATCATTATTTAATTTTCTTGAGGTGGTGAATTTTTTGTATCCTCTTGTGACTTTAAACCTGGTGGTGAGCTATATTTATCGATTTTACACAAGTTCTGTTCTGCATTTGTTCATTTATCATAAATCATCTTTCGATTTCTCGTTTCTCTCTGAATTCCATTCCTCTTTCTCCCTTCCCAGTATCAGAGTGATTCCTAAAAAAAAAGACTCACCCTAATTCCATGTGTTTTTATATCTTAAAGGATAAGAAAGAAGCTTGAGATTATCTTTCTTGTCATAAAGGAGTAGAATAAAGTTTATGATTATCTTTATTGTCATAATGAATGAGAAGGAAGCTCGTGTTTTACTGCTTTGAATCTTCATCCACATAGGTATATGGGTAGAGGGTGGCAACCATATGTCAGCTAACAATATATTTCCTATCATTTGCCCAACCGCCCCCTCTCCCCCCAGAAAGGTATAATTTGGGGCTCTTGCAGGAGGCGTTTGAAGTACGTCATTTAGTTCATCTGACATGGGAGCATTAGGGATCTTGTCTTATGAGTCTGGTTTTCCTAATTCTAGTATCTCGGGCACATTGGGCTTGTGTTTTTACCATAGAAGACTTTTCTTAGTGTGGTCAAATTTTCTCGAGTTACATGTCTCAAGCATATTTTGCCCCGCATTTTTGTCATAGTAGATTTCTCTTTATGCTGGTCAGGTTTTCTAACCTACACATCTCGGGTACATCTGGTCCTACACCTTTGCCATAGTGGTTACCTTGGCATGGGTCAGGTTTCCTGATTCACATGCCTTATATATGTTTTGCCTCACATCTCCACTATGGTAGATTTACCATAGTGCAGGTCAAGTTTCTTGACTCACATACCTCAGGTACATTTTGCCCCACATGTCCATCATGGTGAATGGGTCTAATTTCTTGACTCACATGCCTTGGACATATTTTTCTCCATGTCTTCACCATGGTAGGTTTACCTTAGTGTGGGTCAGGTTTACCTTGGTATGAGTCAGATTTTCAACTCCACACCTCGAGCACATTTAGCTCTGTACTTCCACCATAGTAAATTTTAAGTCATCAATCCACTGTGATAGATTTTAAATCTTTCTATTACGGTGGCCTTTAAATTCTCGCTCACTTATAGTGGATTTTAGGTCCTCTCTTCGTCGTGACAGATTTTGAATCTTCCCGCCATGGTGAGCTCCGAGTTCTTGCTCCATCATGACATATTTCAAGTCGTCTTTCCATCATGGTGGATTTCAGGTCCTCACTCTACCATGGTGAGCTTCGAGTTATGGTGGATTTCAAGTCCTCTCTCCATCGTGGCAAGTCTCGGACCTCCTTGTTGTGATGGGTTTTGAGTTCTCACTATGTCGTGGCAGTCTAAGACCTTCCTACTGTGGTAGTCTTCTTGGGATTTGCCCTCAAAGGGACACATGGCTTGATTGTGGGAAGAGAGAAACCAGTCTCCTCCTTATAAATCCCTACCTCCTGTTGGGTAGGATTCAATCCTCTATTTGAGCCTTCAGAGTCCACAATCTTCATAACCTCAAGAGTTTTCAACCTCACCCCCAGGGCCTCCTTAGGACCATCTCTCCCTTCACTCCAGTTCCCAATAATGGAGGTTAGTCTTCAAGTCTTTCATCCCAATGTCAGTTCTACTCTCCTATCTCAGGTCTGGATATCTCTCCTCTCTTGTATAAGTTCTTCCTGAGACTCTAGTTGCCAATCGACTGAGGTTTGTGCTCCATCTTTAAACAATCCAAGGGCAGAGGAGGTCAGATCCTCTACATCAGAACGGGCCTCTCCCATGAACCCAGGGGTTCTTCAAGACTTGGAGTCTATGAGGAGTTCTCATGACTATGATTTGATGGTGAGAGCATCTCTCTTGTATTGCCTGCAAACTATATATTTTATCTCGGTTGAGTTCGACCTGAAAGTTCCCTGATCTGATTAGCTTCCTTTTGATCTATCCGAGGGTGTTTTTGGTTGCCTTGTGATGTCCTCGAGGTGGGCCTTCATCTCCCTTTTCACCTAGTAATAGTGTCCTACCTTTAATGATGGGAATATCATCTTCCTAATTGATGCTAAACTCGTGTCGCTAACTGATAGTGTTTATCAGGGAAACTGACATGCCAACATTACTCCGACTTGCACCCTTCTTGCTACTTATTTTTGGTTGTATAAGGGAAGAAGTGGTTACTACTTAGCCGCTCGGGGGCTTCAAGATTAGTGGTGCCTCTTCCAACAATAAGAGTTAGAATGAGCTCTTCTTCCTTGTGAGTTCAAGTCAAGACTGGGGGTTCAACTTTACCTTGTCGGTATATTGCATTAATAGCACTCCTCCCTTCCTATTGGGCAAGGAGGTGAATCAAGTGTTTTGACTGACATACTTACTATATCCTCTTAAGTAATCCAAAAGTTCGATGAGGAGTAGTTGATGGACACGAGTCTCAGCCTAGCTCCTTGGGGTACAATCCAAACTTTTCCTTTCTTTACTTGACTTTCTTTTTAATCTTTAACTTTGTGAGTTGGAAAGTTGGATAAGGAGTGGTTGATCGATGTGAGTCTCAGCCCATATCCTCGGGGTACAATATGAACTTTCTCTATCTTTACTTGACTTTCTTTTTAATTTTTAACTTTATGAGTTGGATCTTCTACAATCATGAATCGACACACCCTAAGAAGGAAGATGTTAGAATCCCGCAGGATTCAAAGCTTGGGTTGACTTTTGTAGGGGGATCAGCCCTCCTTGGAACTCTATAGGGGTTCCTCCCTCAGTAGTTGGTCACAATGGCTGAAAAAGATGTATTGATTGCTTGAAAAAATGGTGGTGGCTACAAGCTTTATATAGGGTCTCAAAATTCTAATTCCTAATAGGACTCATACTTTAAGTAAACTAAGACTCCCAACTCCTAATTAAACTCATACTCCAAGTAAACTAAGACTCCAACTCCTAATTAAACTCCTACTCCAAGTAAACTAAGACCCAACTCCTACTGTCATGCCCCCCTCCGAATATTATCGTATTCGAAAGGCGTGAACCCATCATAAATCAGAAATACATTAAAATTCATCGACAATCCGAACCTAGGATCCAAACTAACATTGAGGATACTGATTAAACATTTTCAAAGATCATTCACATCCATTCATAAAACCTATGCAATTTATAAATCTTACACTACATCACTTGATAATCCATAAAACTCAAAGTTTACTTAACCAAAACATTAACCATACCTATAAAACTATCAGTCTTAGAAATCTATACGAATGCCAAACCAACCATTTTCATTTTAAAACTTAACTTTAAAGATTCTACACTAAGAGGTATTCTAACATTTTTTATAAGATACATCAGTTTATATTTATCTATAATATTTTATTACATACAAAATATTCTTATACAACATCTCACAACAAGTCTTGCACAAAATCTATAAAGCTTCCCACTGTCTCAGCTCAGTCCTAACTTTTCTATAAGTGACAAGTTAACTTGTAAAATTTATATAGCAACAGGGTGAGCATATAGAGCTCAGTGAGTGACTAACATATCCAAGATAAAGAAAGAAAGTTTTCAAAATAAACTTGAAATCAGATAACAAGGCAAGGGTGTAAGAATCCATAGAGAGCATCTCGTTAGATACATAATCACAAATCCTTTCATTCGATCATACAGTAAAGGAAGAGTAGTTGGAGCATATCATTGGTGTGAAATATCTCGACATATATCAATGTCGTATAAAATATCTTAGAGCATATCAAAGGATTGTGAAATGATTCAGAGCATATCAAATGCGTTAGGAGCTCAAGCAGTATATCAATGGCAAACGAAACATTTCAGAGCATATCAATGAGAATATAGAACATTTCGAAGCATATCAAAGATGTATGAAGTGTTTTGAAACATATCAAAGGCATAAGAAATATTTCAGAGCTTATTAAAATGCATAGGTCATATTTCAAAGCATATCAATGGTGTATGAATAATCTCAAAGCTTATCAAATGAACAATTAACGAACAGAAGCTCAAATATCATATCAGACATAACATTCATTTCATTCTTATCCAAAACGCATAAACAAACTCATAATGCAATGCTTTGGATATCATATCAAAGACATAGAGGGTGAAGTGGGATCACAATATAGAATGTAGAACATCCATCGTTGAATGACCACCAAACATAAGTCTCCCACGTCTGGGAGCTCCATCCACCTACGTTTGAGTGAAGTCAGTGGGGCCAGCAAGAGCATAGCTGGCTCTGAACATAATACCCTTTACCATTTCTGGCAAAGGTCTATAATATATCCCACAAACACCAGAGTATAAAAGGACATAAGCCACAAAATTGGCATATATCAGAAGCACATACGGAACAACGAAATATACATGTGCTAAATATAAAATAATACGATGAATACATAAACATTCATAATATGTATTCAAATAGGCAAGGAATAAGGAATAAGAGTAAGTAAGATTTCAAAGGAATGATATAAGATTCCAAAGAAGAAAAACTCTAGCTAGATCACAGATAAAATATGACCCGATATCATATAAAAAACATAGATGATGATGTGGGATCATATACATAATATGATCCATCTATTTCCGGATGATCATCAGACAAAAGTAGAGCATCATAGGCTCTAAGCATAATATCCTTTATTATTTCTAGCAAAGGTCCATAATATCCCACAAATATTAGAGTATAAAAGGACATGAGCAATAAATTTTACTTATATCGGAACCACATGTGGAATAATAAATCATGCATGCGCCTAAACAAAATAATATGATATAAAATCTAATTAATATATATAACATATTCAAATATGTAAGAAAATCAAAGGCAAAAGCATCAGATAATTCAGTTTTGAAATGGATGAAGCAAGAATGGGCAAAACTAATACAATCACTTTTATGGTAGAATTCAGGAGGCACATCCCAAAGTTATTTTGAATAATTAAATATACTCCAAATTACTCAAAAAGGGTATCTTTGGAAAGCTAAATCAATCTACTTTCAAATGAAATAAGTTTCATACAAATTAGAGGTCTCTACCACAAGTTATCGATGATTTGGCAACCAAAGGTCTTATGATCCCTATTTTATATAATCCATAAGGTCTAACAAAATAGAAATTTCGACAGTCATTTGAACTTTAAATCTTTCAATCCTAGTATCAAATGAAATATCTATATGCCTATTTTCTAATGAATCTAGTTTTGCATAAATCAAAGACTCCAACAAAAAGATATAAGCAATGTAGTGATGAAAGGTCAAGAGCTACAGACTTTATTTTAAAGATTTCATATGCTCAATTGAAATAAATATTTGGGCTAGCAAATGAACTCAAAATTCTTCAGGCTTAGTTTCAAAAGAAAGATATGTGAATCTATTTAAAAAAAAACTAATTTATGTCTAAATCAGAGGTTTGTACTAAAGGTTATAATTTGAACAAGACAGACATGTCATAATCTCAAAAATATTATAGATTCACACTTAGGTAGCCAATAAAAGAGATTTCAGTTTTGTCCCAAATTTTCCTCACAATCAAGGTAAGAATAAGGATAAATTTTAGTAGAAAAAGGATAGAAGATATTATGTAGAGATGGGGTTAGAACACTTACCTTTGCAAATTTTGATCCAAAATGTGGATTTGATTAAAATGTCAAAACCCCCAAATTCTTTCTTCTCCTCTTCCTTCTCTTCTTCCTTCTCTTCTTCTTCTTCTTCTTCTCCTTCACAAGTTTACGTTGCAGCCAAATCTATTTCTTCTCTTTGCTATTTGTTTAAGCTAACATATGGTTTCTTAGATGGCAAGCATACATGCAAGGTGCATATGTGTCACCTAAGTGCATGCATAAGTGGCACCACTTTAAACTATGTAATGATACATATCATCACCCATTTTTTTATATAACTTAACATGAATCATTACATAATTCATATCAAACTTTTAAGTTTTATATTTAGGTCCCTAGCAATAAGCTTTTAAATAAATTCTCATATTTACAAATAGGTCCTTATAAATAATCTATTATTAAATAAATCCTCATTAATAATTTAAAATAGATCATTATAAATATTTTAAAAATGAGGGATATTACACCTACTCCAAGTGAAACACTCCCATCTCATACCCTAGTCACCTCCTCTCAACCCTAGCCGACTTCTCCTCATCAAGGTGGGTGGCCAATTGGGTTGATTACAAGTTGATAGGACTTCAGCAAGATTGAGTCATAATCTCCCTAGAAGTAGCCAATAAAACATTGTGAGATTGTAATAAAACCCCACATAGCCACTTCTATCCTATAAAGAAGTGTGGTTAGGGTTTAGATTGAGGCCTTACGGTTTAGTAGCCGTCGCCCCTTTTACTAGGCTAGTCGGCCAGGGTTTCTCTTTGCTTAGGTCGGCTATAGAGCCAACCTAGCTGCCACCTGTTCCTACTTAGGCATGTCGGCTATAGAAGGGTCAAAGGGGTAATTTTACTTAGGCAAGCACCCCATGGGCTATGGTTTAGAGCCTTATATAATGATGTAGCCGCCCCCTCTCTTTTATCAAGCAATTATCAACTTGTATTCAGCCTTGTGTGAGGGAGGAACCCCTACAGCGTTCCAAGGGTTGATCCCCCTCAAGGGTCAAAATCTATATAGCTCCTTCTGGGGTTCTATCATCTAGTATCAGAGCCGCATTCCTGCTGCCCTATAGCCATCACTGCCGCCTCCACATTCCCAAGCAATTCCCATAATTACTTTTGACATCGCTTCCACCGTCGCCCACCAAGCCGCAGATCCATCAATCTGCTGTCGTCCTCTACGTCAACATATAGAAATATGGTATATTTTTATCACCCATGCATCTTCAATACTACAAGATCCTTTACATTACATGTTGAATTTTTTTTTCAAATTTTATCCGCTGTAAATTTTGTTTGTCGCAAATGTTATCATTGTTGCGAAGGTGAAACGCCAGAAATTTTTAGCCACTTATTTGCCTCTTGAAATCGATTTATTTCTTCTCCTTTTTGGTTGAAATTTTTATACAATTCCATAATCACCCACGCCTCTTCAATACTACAAGATCCTTTACCTTACATGTTGAAAAATTTTCTTGAATTTTATCCGCTGCAAATTTTGTTTGTTGTAAATGTTATCATTGTTGTGAAGGTGAAATACTATAGAAATGTTTAGCTGCTTATTATGCCTTCTTTCATCATCACATAGTGTTGGAATTTTACGATGAAGGATCTGCCTTCCGTCTTTTGTCCTATTTTCCTACCATTATACTACCAAAATTTTGTCAAACTTTTTACTGGTATTGACCACATCTGAATCGAGGGTTTCTACATATTTCTCTTGAATTTTCCTCTAGAATTTATGTCGAGAATTTATTGTTTCTCCAACGTAAAATCTGTTCGATAGGATAGCACATTGTAGCACCTTTCTTCATCGAATTCTATCAGATTTGAGTGCTATCTTTTGTAGGATTTTAAACTCTCTTTCTCTCATCTGCAAACCCTACTATCATCACCAAAATCCTTCCAAACCACACCCTAAACTGATCCCAAACAGCCACCCAAATCAGCCTTAAACCGTAGTCTACTCCCATCTAAACCGATCCACTCATCCAACCGGCCATCCCCTCTCCAAAAATTCTCATGCCACTAACCCGACAACAAAAGAAAGATCTTAATATTATAGATCTAGAGGCATACACCATGGCATCAGAGGAGCCCATCAACGCTAAGTTTGAAGCCATTGAAAGCTGCATGGAGGAGATGCGATTTCTTTTCGTCGAATTCAGCATAGGCCGACCATCAAGTTCGAGGAAGTCACAGCATGGAGAGACTTCAGATCGGTGAGACAATCCTCAAGAGCATGGACACATCATCCCTGATTAGAATAACCTACACATGAAGGTGGACTTCCCAAGATGGGAAGAAGGAGAGCCGATCAGATGGATCTCGCGTGCGAAGCGCTATTTTCGGTTCTACCGAACTACCGACGCTACATGGGTGGAGATTGCTGCCATCCACCTCGAGGGAGATGCTATTCAGTGGTTAAATTGGTTTGAGTACACCCATGGAGTACTCTCTTGGTAGTGATTCAAGGAAGGACTACTAAACTGCTTCAGACCAACCGATTTCGATAACATCGACGGACAATTGGCAAAGATTTGTTAAACCTCTACAATACAAGAATACCAAACAAGGTTTGAATGTTTATCTAACCAAATTGTCGATTGGTATAAGAAATAATTTTTAGGGACTTTTATTGAGGGCCTAAAGTCGGAGATTCGAGGAGAAGTAAAGGTGCGGCAACCGTACACTCTTATGGCGGTGATTTCCTTCGCGTGTATCCAAGAAGAACGATTGAACCATGAGGTATGAAGGACAAGGGTCACTCCCTAACCAGCCATGCCAAGGCCTATAGCCCCCTCTACTACCATCTGAGCCCCCGCACCAAAAAAATTAACAAGAGACGAGCTTCGTGAACGTTTGACCAAGGGGTTATGTTGGCACTGCGATAAACTGTGGGGCCGAGAACATCATTGCAAAAAGGGCCAGCTCCTCATGATTAAACCAGTGGAGGATGAGGACAATGAACCATCTGAAGAAGGCCTCGAACCTGAAGAGGAAGCGACAGAGGAAGAGTCCCAACCAGTTGACTATGCAGTGCATGCATTGGCCAGCTACTCCAACCCATACATGATGAAAGTTGGAGGAATTCTAAAATAGCAACCAATCACCGTTCTCATTGATACGGGCAACACAAATAATTTCCTCAATAGTAAGGCTGCTACACATATGGCGCTTCAAATCGAAGGTTGCAACAAGTTCGACATAAAGGTCGCCGATGGTCGAATCCTCAATTGCTACTAACGGTGCCCGCGGGTGAAACTGCTCCTCCAAGACCAAGAAGTGGTAGTTGATTTCTTCTTCCTACCCATCGATGATTATGAAGTTGTGCTCGAGATCGAATGACTCATAATACTAGGTGATATCTCATGAAATTTTTCTAAACTAATCATGAAGTTTTATTGCAATGGGAGACATGTCACATTGCGAGGCAAGTGCGGGAGCCATATTTTCACCGTTTCGATGCAACGAATGGAGAAAGTTTTGCACAAAGCATATGGAGGATTTTTTATGTATGTCCAGTAGCCATCCAAGGAGGAGAACATACAAAATTTAGATCCTAAGCTTGCACTCTTCAGGCAAACCTCCATCAAATTTGAGACCATACCACTATCCTCGTTTGCAGAAGGACAAGATTGAGAACATCGTTAAGGAGATGCTCGACACCGGAATAATTCTACCAAGCTGTAGCCCTTACTCTTCGCCGGTGTTGCTAGTGCGCAAGAAAGTGGTACATGGCAGATGTGCATTGATTACCAGTTTTGAACGCTATCACTATCAAAGATATATCATATACTAGTCATAAATGAGTCTTGGATAAATTAAAAGGAGCCAAAGTCTTCAAAAAATTGGATCTCTATTCCGATTACCACCAGATTCGGGTATTCGCTGAAGATGTCCCGAAAACTACATTCCGAACATATAACGACCACTACGAGTTTCTAGTAATGCCTTTCGGACTTACGAATGCTCCTTTCACTTTTCAAAGCCTGATGAATGACATCTTCCAGAGTTTTCTACGCAAGTTCGTATTGAAATTTTTTGATGATATTCTCATTTATAGCCCTATGCTTGATATGCATTTTTAGCACTTACGAACTGTTCTAACGATTCTTCGGGAGAACACCCTTTATGTTAAATAGTCAAAGTGTAGCTTTTTACAGCATAAAGTAGAGTATTTAGGGCACATTATATCAAAGGATGAAGTGGCAGTAGACCTGACAAAGATCGAGGCAATGCAAGGATGGCCGAGACCTACGAGCACAAAATCGCTGCGTGGCTTCTTTGGACTCACGGGTTACTACTGAAAATTCGTGAAAGATTATGGCAAGATCAGTATCCCACTCATGTCCCTACTGAAGAAAGACTCCTTCTTGTGGTCGGATAAAGCCTCCGCAGCCTTCGAACGACTCAAGGCAGCCATGACGACGACACTGGTCCTAGCGTTGCCTGATTTTAGCTGCACTTACATCATTGAGGCTGACGTGTCAGGAGTTGGAATTGGAGCTATTCTAATACAAGATGGCCGACCCCTTGTTTACACCAGTAAAGCTTTATCTCCCTCACATCTTAAAATGTCCGTGTATGATAAAGAAATGCTTGCCATCGTACACGTCATGAAGTGGAGACCCTACTTGATCAGCTGACTCTTCCAGATTAAGACCTACCACCGAAGCCATCAATATTTTTTGGAGCAGAAAATATCTTCCCTAGAGCAGCAATGATGGGTAACTAAACTTGGCTTTGATTATGAAATTACTTATTAAAAAGAGAATGTTGTTGCAGATGCTCTATCACGGCTACCGGGACAAGCTGAAATTTCAGTCATCTTCCTTCCTTTCATTGACTTCCTCAAAGACATTAGGGAGGAATGGAAGAATGACTCAGAGACCTGAGACATCGTAGAAAAATTGAAGAAGGATCCGGGTTTCATAGGTCACTACACGTGAGATTCGAAGGACTTATGTTACAAAGACTGAATTATTGTTGTTCCTTCTTCCCCTCACATTTAAGTTATTTTGCATGAGATGCACTCTTCACCTTCGGAAGGGCACCCTGGATTTCTGAGAACTTATAAGAGGGTGAAACAAAACTTCTTTTGGAAGGGAATGAAAAAATCAATTTATGACTATGTATCCAAATGTGATGTATGCCAACAGCAGAAAGGTGAAACGGTGGCAAATCTGAGCAAACTACAATCACTACCTATACCAAACTCAGCATGGACAGACATCCCCATGAAGTTTATCGAAGGGCTGCCATCATCTCAAGGTAAAAGCATGATTTTTATGGTGGTATATCGTCTAACTAAATATGCTCATTTTTGTGCTGTGAGACATCCTTATACCACTCCCAGCATTGCTCAACTTTTTGTGGAAAATATTATAAAACTGTATGGGATGCCAAGGTCGATTGTGAGCGACCGTGACAGGGTGTTTATAAGCAAATTTTGGACCGAACTCTTCTAACTACGAGGCACCCAATTGAAGATGAGCACAACCTACTATCCACAGACGGATGACCAAACAAAAGTGGTGAACAGATGCCTCGAGACTTACTTACGGTGCTTCACCAGTGACCGACCTAAAGAGTGGACAAGGTGGCTTCCTTGGGCCGAATGGTGGTACAACATAACTTATCATTCATCAACCAAATGTACCCCTTATGAGGCATTGTATGGTCGATCGCTCCCTGTAATACCGAAATATGTAATTGGTATGGCCAAAGTAGATTGGGTCGACTAAAATTTAATTGATAGGGACAAGCTTCTACAGCTGCTGAAGGATAACCTAACTATCGCTCAAGCCCGCATGAAGCAACAAGCAGATACTCATCGGAGCGAGCAAGAATTTTCAGTAGGAGATTGGGTCTACCTTCGCCTACAACTATACAAGCAGTTGTCAATCAACACCAGAGCATCGATGAAGCTATCTCCATGATTCTATGAACCATATCAGATTTTAGCTGTGACATATAAATTAAAGCTTCCAGATGATGCTAAGATCCATCCTGTCTTCCACGTATCCTTGCTAAAGCCAAAATTGGGAGAACGAGAGTTGACACAGACTCAGCTGCCGAACATTACAACTGATGGTGAAATCCAAGCCCAACCTGAAGCTATACTTGATCGAAGAATTATGATGCACCGACGACGCCCTTCAACTGAAGTACTTGTGAAATGAAATAACTTACTGATAGAACCCCAGAAGGAGTTCTATAGAGACCCTTGAGGGAGATCAACCCTTGGAACAATGTAGGGGTTCCTCCCTTTTAGACTCGGCACAAGGCTGAATAAAAGTTGATAATTGCTTGATTAAAGAGAGGGGGTGGCTACATCATTATATAGGATTCTAAATCCTAGCACATGGGGTGCTTGCTTAATTAAGTAAAATTATCCCTTTGCCCCTTCTATAGTCGACCTGCCTAAGTAGGAATAGGTGGCGGCTAGGTTGGCTCTATAGCCAACCTAAGCAAGGGGAAACCTTGATCGACTAGCCCAGTAAAGGGGGCGGCGGCCAGTAAGCCCTAAGGCCCCACTCTAAACCCTAATCACATTTCTTTATAGGATAGAAGTGACTAGGTGGGGTTTTATTACAATCTCACAGGGTTTTATTGACTACTTCTAGGGAGATTAGGACTCAACCCTACTGAAGTCCTATCAAGCCCGCCCTCTTAGAATCAGCCTTGCCCTCAAGGCTGAGGGTCCATAAACTCTAGGAACCGGGTCTTCAGCTCCTCGTGTGACTCCCATGTTATATCCTCATATGGTAAGTTATTCCACTTCACAAGTACTTTAGTTGAAGGGCATCGTCGGCGCATCACAATTCTTCGATCAAGTATAGCTTCAGGTTGGGCTTGGATATCACCATCATTTGTAGTGCTCGGTAGCTAAGTCCGAGCCAATTCATGTTCTCACAACTTCGGCTTTAGCAGGGACACGTGAAAGACGGGATGAATTTTAGCGTTATCTGGAAGCTTTAATCTATAAGCCACAGTCCCAATGCGCTCCAAAATCTGATATGGTCCATAAAATCATAGAGATAGCTTCATCGATGCTCTGGTGTTGATTGATAGCTGCTTGTATGGTTGTAGGCGAATGTAGACTCAATCCCCTACTAAAAATTCTCGCTCACTCCAGTGATTGTCTACTTGTTGCTTCATGTGTGCTTGAGTGGCAGTTAGGTTGTCTTTCAACATGTAGCAGTTTATCCCTGTTAATTAAGTTTTTGCCGACTTGATCCACTTTGGCCGAACCAAGTACATATCTGGGTATTACAGGGGGCGATCGACCTTACAATGCCTCGTAAGGGGTACATTTAGTCAAAGAATGAAAAGTTATATTATACCACCATTCACCCAAGGAAGCCACCTTGTCCACTCTTTGGGCCGGTCACTGGTGAAGCACCATAAGTAGGTCTCGAGACATCTATTCATTACTTATGTTTAGCCATCTGTCTGTGGATGATAGGCTGTGCTCATCTTCAATTGGGTGCCTATAGATGGAAGAGCTCAGTCCAAAATTTACTTGTAAACACCTTGTCACGGTTGCGCACAATCGACCTTGGCATCCCATATAATTTTATAATATTTTCTATAAAAAGCTGAGAAATATTGGCAGCAATATAGGGATATCTCACAGCACAAAAATGAGCATATTTAGTTAGGCAATCTACCACCACAAAGATCGTGCTTTTACCTTGAGATAGTGACAGCCCTTCGATGAAATCCATGGGGATGTCAGTCCAAGTTGAATCTGGTATAGGTAGCGGCTGTAGTTTTCCCGGATTTACCACCTTTTTACCTTTATGCTGCTGACATACATCACATCTGGACACAGTCATAAATCAATTTTTTCATGCCTTTCCAAAAGAAGTTTTGCTTCACCCTTTTGTAAGTCCTCAGAAATCCAGAGTACCTTGCCGAAGGTGAAGAATGCATCTCATGCAAAATAACTTAGATGTAAGGGGAAGAAGGAACGATAATAATTCGATCTTTGTAGCGTAAGTCCTTCGAATCCCACATGTAGTGCCCCATGGAACCCGGATCCTTTTCCAATTTTTCTATGATGCCTTGGGTTTCTAGATCATTCTTTTACTTCTCCCTAATGTTGTTGAGGAAGTCGGTGGAGGGAAGGAAGATGGCTGAAATTTTGGCTTGTCTAGGTAGCATAGATAGAGCATCTGCAACAACATTCTCTTTTCCTCTTCGATAAGTAATTTCATAATCAAAGCTGAGAAGCTTAGTTACCTAATGTTGCTACTCTGGGGAAGATATTTTTTACTTCAAAAAATATTTAAGACTTCAGTGGTCAGTCTTAATCTGGAAGCATCGACCTCAATTACAAAGGTGCGATTGAAATCGGGCAGCACTAGGACCAACGTCGTCGTCATGGTGGCCTTGAGTCGTTCAAAGGCTATATAAGCTTGTTCCAACCACAAGAAGGAGTCTTTCTTTAGTAGGGATGTGAGCGGGGCACTAATCTTACTATAACCCTTCACAAATTTTCGGTAGTAGCCCGTGAGTCCAAGGAAGCTGTGCAGCAATTTTATGTTCATAGGTTTCAGCCATCCTTGCATTGCTTCGATCTTTGTCGGGTCTACCATCACTCCATCCTCTGATATAATGTGCCCAAGATACTCCACTTTACGCTGTAAGAAGCTGCACTTTGACTATTTAACATAGAGGGTATTCTCTCGAAGAATCGTTAGAACAGTTCGTACGTGCTAAAAATGTATATCAAGTGTAGGGCTATAAATGAGGATATCATCAAAAAATGCCAACACGAACTTGCGTAGAAACCTCCGAAAGATATCATTCATCAAGCTTTGGAAAGTAGAAGGAGCATTTGTAAGTCCGAAGGGCATTAACAAAAACTCGTAGTGGCCGTTATGCATGCAGAATACAGTTTTTGGAACATCTTCAGTGCATATTCGAATATGATGATAACCGAAATAGAGATCTAGTTTAGTGAAGACTCGGGCTCCTTTTAATTCATCCAAGAGCTCATCTATGATTGATATAGGATATTTGTCTTTGACGATGATTCAAAGGCCGGTAATCAACGCACATCCATCATGTACCTTCTTACGCACTAGTAACACTAGTGAAAAGTAAGGGCTACAGATTGGTCGAATTACCCCGGTGTCGAGCATCTCCTTGATGATATTCTCAATCTCATCCTTCTGCAAGTGAGGGTAGTGATGCGGTCTCAAATTTGCTGGAGGTTTACCCGGCAAAATAGGAATGCAGTGATCATGCGGTTGGTTAGGGGGCAGCCCGCGCAGCTCCATGAAAATATCCATGAATTTGTCCAGCAAGAGGGCAAGCTTAGGATTTGAATTTTGTATGTTCTCCCCCTTATATGGCTGCTGGATATGTATAAAAAATCCCCTATGTGCTTTATGCAAAACTTTCTCCATCCATTGCGTCAAAACGGTGGAAATATGGCTCCCGCGCTTGTCTCATAATATGACCTGTCTCCCTTTGCAATAAAACTTCATGATTAGTTTAGAAAAATTTCAAGAGATATCACATAGTGTCGTGAGCCATTCGATCCTGAGCACGGCTTCATAATCATCGATGGGTAGGAGGAAGAAATCAGTTACTACTTCTTAGTCTTAGAGGAGCAGTTTCACCGGCGGGCACCGTTGGTCGCAATTGAGGATTTGACCGTCGACGACCTTTACGTCGAACTTGTTGCAACCTTCGATTTGAAGTGCCATACGTGCAATAACATGAGAGTCGCATGAGGAGCTGAAGACCCGGCTCCCAGAGTTTATGGACCCTCAGCCTTAAGGACAAGGCTGATTCTAAGAGGGTGGGCTTGATAGGACTCCAGCAGGGTTGAGTCCTAATATCCCTAGAAGTAGTCAATAAAACCCTGTGAGATTGTAATAAAACCCCACCTAGCCACTTCTATCCTATAAAGAAGTGTGGTTAGGGTTTAGATTGGGGCCTTAGGGTTTAGTAGCCGCCACCCCCTTTACTGGGCTGGTCAGCCAGGGTTTCCCCCTACTTAGGGCGGCTATCAAGCCAACCTAGCCGCCACCTGTTCCTACTTAGGTAGGTCGGCTATAGAAGGGGCAAAGAGATAATTTTACTTAGGTAAGCACTCCATGGGCTAGGGTTTAGAGTCCTATAGAATGATGTAGCTGCCCCCTCGCTTTATCAAGCAATTATCAACTTTTATTCAGCCTTGTGCCGAGTCTAGGAGGGAGGAACCCCTACAGCGTTCCAAGGGTTGATCCCCCTCAACGGTTAAAATCTATAGAGCTCCTTCTGGGGTTCTATCACAAGCTTGATTTGGTTGACTCTAACTTGAATCTAACTCCAACTCCTAACTAGACTCCAATTCAGTCGAATCATAATCCTACTTGGATTTGGGCTGATTTATTATAATAGACTCAAATCTCCTCATAGCCGACCTAATGTCAGGTCTAGGCTGGCCAACAAGGCCCAATCAAAGAACTCGATCCAATCGATTAGGACCTAACTCAACTAGGGTCCTAACAGACCCATCCTCTTTAAATCAGCCTTGTTCTCTAGGCTGAGATACCATGATTCTAGGTATTGATCTGTAACTCTTCATGAGGGTCTCTTGTGGCCCATGTAGTAGGCACATCATGATCCTACAGTCCAGTATTATTTTGTATCTTTTTATCAGCAATAGTGTCTGGACGGTGATGCGTCACGATCCTGCGATCCCATACGATCTCCAGTTGGAATTGGGCCTCTTTATCAACTTGGGTGTTGGGTGGATGGATTTGGTTTGAGTCATCCTCTCTAAACTTCCACTTGAGGTAGGACACATAGAGGATCAGGTGTACTTTTGAATTGGCATGTAGATCCGATCCGTAGGGTATAGCTCTAATGTGTTCTCCAATTTTACAGGGTCCAAAGTAACGAAGAGATCACTTCCTCGAGGCTCGAGTTTTCATATATTCCTACTAGTAGGGCTGAAGATGAAGGAAGACTCAGTCTTTAATAGCAAACGTCCTCCTGCATCGATGTTTGTCAGGCGACTGCTTCTTTCTTGCATGGGCGACCATGTAGTTGTTCTTTAATGTTAGCCAAGCTTTCCTCTAAGATGGTGGCTACCCTCTGATAAGGTCCACGATGATGTTAGCCTGATATGAGTTTGGAGTGAGTAGAAGCTGTAATTTCCCCGGCCTTCTCTTCGTCTCTCCTTTGCACCATTGGCATGTATCATGCCAAGCCTCAATTTTAGCTATGATTAGTATCTCCTCATTATAGATTGAAGGCTTTGGGTGGGGTGGAGAGAGGGCTTTGCTGATGTAGGCTAGGTGTCGATCATCCAGCATGAGGACGATGTCAATTTCAGCTCCTAGTGCATCTGCTTCAATTACAAACACCTTAACAAAATCGAGTAGCGCTAGCACCAGTGTAGATGGAATCGCGGCTATGAGGGTATTAAAGGTTGCTGCCATTTCATTCGACCAAAGGAAGACATCTTTTTTCAGCAACGTCGTGAGGGGAGTGATGATCTTATCGTCGCCCTTCATGAACTTACAGTGGTAGTGCAGCTGGGTAGGAGGTAGACCTTTCGAGTCAGCGAAGACTTCTGAAAATTCAGCAAGCAGCAGAGAAATGTTTGGATCTTCATTCACCACCATTTCCTTCATATGTAGCCTTTGAAGTTGTATTAAGAAATCGATGTGTGATTGGTGCAGCACCTTCATCATGCGTTGCGTAGAAATTATCGTTGCATCGCCCTTGTGTTTTCCTCGCATGATTACCTTTTTCCCTTCATTGAAAAATTTCATGATTAGCTTGGAAAAATTCCAGAAAACATCACCTAACGCGGACAACCATTTGATGCCGAGCCCTGCTTCATAATTTTCAATTGGCAGGAGGAAGAAATCAGCAGTGATCTCTTGGCCTTGCAAAACTAGTTTCACCAACGAGCACTTTTGACTGCAGTTGAGGATTCAACCATCTATGACTTTTACATTGAACCTACTGCAATCTTTAATTTGGAGCATCAGCCAGTCATCAACCTTGTTATCCATAAAGTTGTTAGTGCTCCTAGTGTCAATGAAGATGGTGACAGGCTGGTGCTTGAGGAACTCTTCAATTTTCATCTTCTGTCGGTTCACATAGCCGGCTAAAACATGAACTGTACTAAAGGCTGATTGTGGGTCCTCCTTCATATTCTCCTCCTCGTGCTTGAGGTCCTCCTCTTCTTGTTCAGATTCATCAACAGGTTCAATCAGGAGAATTCATCCCTTCTTGCATCGGTGGTCGCGACTCCACGGCTCGTCGCAATGCCAACACAACTGCTTCGTGGATCTATCATGAAGCTCTTATCTAGTAAATTTCTTCGCCTAAGGGGGTCCACTGAAAGTGGATGCGGTTGGAGGTTTGTATGCTACTAGTCGTGGTGTGGGTCTCGTCCTCCAAACATCTTGATTAAGCCACTCCTCTTAAAGTCGTGCGAAGGATATCACTGCCTTCAATGTATAGGGCTGCTGCACTTTAACTTCTCCTCGTATCTTCGTCTTTAACCATTCGATAAAGGCCCCTAGCAATTATTTTTTAGACCAATCACGGGCTTGGTTAGGTAATCTTTCGAACTTGGTATGGTATTCTTAGATCATCGAGGTTTGTCAGATCTTCACAAGTTGTCCATCGATGTTCTCGTACTTGGACGTTCAAAGCAGATCAATAGATCACTTTTGAATTGCCTCCACATTGAGACTCCTTGAGTGTGTTTGTTAGGATCAATTGGCACTAGGGGGGGGGGGGGGGGGGTTTGAATTAGTGCAAGAGAAATAATACTCATTTAAAAACTTTATTTCGTAAAGTAGAGAGTGAACAACGAAAGATTTTCTTTATATTTCGACAAAATTGATTTAAAGCCGATTTGAAAGAAGTAGAGAGATTGAGGCTCGTATAAAGAGTGATTAAGAGTAATCAAATGTAATAAGTAAAACAATTAAAGCACACTTACATTTATAGTGGTTTGGCCTCAACCGGCCTATATCCACTCCCCGAGTCCTCCTCGAGGCACACAAGCGTCTACTATTGATTTCTTTTGGGTGAAGATCAAACCCTTACAAACATGAGCTTACAAGGGAGACTCTTTACAAGAATTTTTTTCAACTCTAAGCTCACTCCCTTTCCATTTTCTTTTTCTTATAATTCACATAAGTTTTTCACAAAGATTTAATCCCTAAAATTATTATGTAGAATGTAAGAAAACTTGGGATATCTATGGCCCCAAATGGCTTCAGAATTTGGAGCCAAAATTTAAATGTATCTGGAAAATTGGGGTATGGGCGGTTCACCCACCGGCGCTAGCGGTGCAGCCACCGAAAGCACCCAGAAAATAGGGTACGGGTGGTTCAGCCACTGTCAGTCGCCCGAAAACTTGGGTGGTGGTGGTACAACCGCCACTCACTGGCGGTTCAGTCATCAAAATTTCTGAAAAAGTGGTTCCCTTTACTTTTTAAATTCCAACTTGAACCATCAGTTGACCACTTCTCTAGTCAACTAATTGAGCTCGACTTGAGCTAAATCCAACTAATCAACTTCTCTTTGAGTTTATTTGGATTCCTTCCAAATCACACTTAATTCAGACTCAAAATTAACCTACGACTTAAAGATTACAACCATACATGACCACAAAGTTTAATTAACGATCTCACTCCCGCAATCCGATAACTTCCAGCATTCCTTGCGGCGAGTCTCACGGTCTTCCTCTGGCAATCTCCCAGCATGTTCCTAGCGATCTTCCCGATACCTTCGGCGAAGTCCTAGTGAACTCCTACCGAGCTCCCACCACATCATCCAAATCTTGGCCTGATGCCTAAGCTTGATCCTGTGTCCATGTTTGGTCTATAGCTCCTTTTCACCGTCGTGGTTAAACCTGCACGATGCTAACTACAACTTAATTAATTACAATCATGACTAACAAATCCACGTGAAAACCTTCCCAACTCTTAGTAAACCTTTCGGCTACCCCCGACAATCTTCCGGCGAGTCTTAGTCTTCTTCCGGCGAACTCCCTTGCGGCATCCTAGCAAACTCCCGATACCCTCGGTGAACTCCCGACGTACTCCAAGCGAGTTCCTAATTGCATCATCCTCACTTTGACCCGATGCTTGGACTTATCTTTGGCTAAACTTCTGATTATAATCTATCGTAGTTAATCCTGCATCAATAAACTCTAATAATATTATTAAATTAATAACCCATCAATTGATTTCATCATTAAAATCTGACATTCAATAGTGTTCAAACCAATTATACCACTGTATGGTATCTCCTTTAAGGTGGATGGCAACGATATCCACCATGGGAGCCTCTGGGGTCCGGTGATAACGGAAGTAGCACTCCGCGCGTGAAAGCCATCCTGTCGGGTCTCCATCTTTCCATCGAGGGAAGTCCACTGTCATGCGTGCAGATGTTGGATCCATCATGTGTTCTTTCTTTAGAGGGTTCTCTTTGCGATATGGACTCTAGCCTTGCTGCGATCTCGTCGAGCTCAGTAATCGTCCTAATCTGAATTATGCGAAGAGAGCAAATAATTTGTTCTCCATGTGTGTCTCGAAAGCCTCCAACTTAGTATCGATCAAATCCTCTGATGCCATGGCATATGTCTCTAGATCTGAGATATTACGATCCTTCTTCTATTGACAAGTGATGGGCATATGTTAGTGGAGAGATTGGTGGCCACGGAAGATAAGGATCAGTGGTGAAAGGTTGCGGCTGTGGTAGGCTACTGTTTGGGCTACAATTTATGCTACTGTTTGGGCCAACTGTAAAAATTGAAAGTAGGCTACGACAACTGTGTCTTAAGGATAGAAGGGTGCCTTAAGGATGATGTGGGTGGCAGTAATAAATTCGGTAAGGATTGGGTTTGGGTGCAACAAAAGACACTGAAATGTAGTGCTACAAAATTCTGCGTTGATAGGCTCCTATCGGAGATGTAGTTGATGCTGCAGTCTGAGGCTGCTATGGAGGCTGTAAGTGATGGGAATAAAACAAGAATAAACTTTGTATACAAACAAATACTAGCAGACCGTCACACACAACGGAATCAAGCAGAAATCATAATTAGATGAACACCAAGATTTATGTAGAAAACCCCTTCAACTCGAAGGGTAAAAACCACGGGATAAGCCAGAGAAAATCCACTATCAAAATAATGAATATACAGATCTCAAGGCTTCTTGCCCAAGCCCAAAGCAATAGCTATAAGAGAATCACAGGGATACAAGGACTATAATCCTAAGCATAATATCCAAAACCTTCCCAAGAGATCACAGTAAAAACCCACTGCAAACTGATCTAACCTGAGATTTGAATGATTGAGAATAGTCTTTTCCTGCCCTTGTCTTCTTCCGTTTCCTGGATCTCTTATTTTCTGGCCTCTACTGTCAATCTGCAGTTTTCTTTCTCTCACCCATGTTTTCAACCGCCGCTGCTCTCTTAATCTCAACCCTAGCCACATAATCTAGGTTTTAGGTTAATATAAGTGATGTTTTGGGCTGTGGGCTTCACTAAAGTCCATTATGGGCTGAATCTGGGCCATCTGCCCAATAACCTCCCCCTTCAGCCCATAAGGGAGGCTGTCTCATGACTCCTCAATGTGAAGCTATGTCGACCAACTGTCGGCACATCTCCTGTCTCTCTTTCGGTAAAGCCTTTGTCAACATGTCTGCCCCATTATCATCTGTGTGAATTTTCTGAAGCTGTAACCACTTCTCTTCAAGCACATTTCTGATCTAGTGATATCTGACATCTATATGCTTTGACTTTGAATGAAATGTTGGGTTCTTGCATAAATGGATGACACTCTGACTGTCATAATACAACACATAGTTTTCCTGTTTCAGCCCCAATTCTTGTAAGAATCCTTTCATCCATAACATTTCTTTGTAAACCTCTATAGCAGCAATATATTCTGCCTCTATGGTGGAGAGAGCAATACACCTTTGCAATCTGGACTGCCATGACACAGCTCCCCCTGCAAAAGTAAGTACAAAACCTGACGTGGACTTCCTTGTGTCAATATCTCTTGTCATATCTGCATCTGTGTAACTTGTCAATACAGGTGGTCCACTTCCAAAGCTTAAACAAACTTTAGAACTTCCTCTGAGATATCTAAAAATCCACTTCACTGCTACCCGATGCTCTTTACCTGGATTTGCAAGAAATCTACTAGTAACACCCACAACATATGCGATGTCCGACCTCGTACATACCATTGCATATATTAAACTTCAAACTGCTGAAGCATAAGGAACCTTTTGCATTTTCTCCTTCTCCTCATCACTTGACGGACTCTGATCTGAGCACAACTTGAAGTGACCTGCAAGAGGAGAACCAACTGGCTTTGCATTACTCATACTGAACCTATCCAATACTTTCTCAATGTATTTCTCCTGTGACAACCAAATCTTTCTCTTTCTTCTGTCACGAGAAATCTGCATGCCCAGTATTTGCTTTGCTGGCCCCATGTTCTTCATTGCAAAAGACCCACTCAGGTCCTTCAACCTGTCAATCATAGACATCTTTTCCGAGGATAAGCATGTCATCAATATAAAGTAAGAGAATAATAAAATTCTCACCAAACCGTTTGATGTACACACAATGATCTGAAGCTGTTCTTTTATATTCATTTTCAATCATAAATGAATCAAACTTTTTATACCACTGTCTTGGAGCTTGCTTCAGCCCATACAAGTTCTTCTTCAACTTGCAGACAAGATTTTCTTTACCTTTGACTTTGAAGCCTTCTGGTTGTTCCATATAAATTTCCTCCTCCAAATCACCATGAAGGAAAGCTGTTTTCACATCTAACTGTTCAATCTCCAAGTCTAGGTTAGCAGCAATACCAAGAGCAACACGGATAGAAGACATTTTAGTAATAGGAGAAAAAATTTCTTCAAAGTCAATACATTTCTTTTGACCAAAGTCTTTCACAACCAATCTAGCTTTATACTTTGGTTGAGAACAATATTCTTGAGACTTCAACCTGAAAACCCACTTGTTTTTCAAGGCCTTACTTCCCTCTGGTAGTTGCACCAAATCATATGTGTGGTTCTTCTGCAGAGAATCCATCTCTTCCTGTATAGCAATAAACCACTTCTTTTTCTGCTCACTTTCAATTACTTCCTGGTAACTCTCTAGTTCACCTGCATCAGTAAGCATCACATACTCATCTGTAGAGTATCTTCTGGAAGGTTGACATGGTCTACAAGATCTTCTTAACTAAGGTTTTATGGGAACTTGCTCTTTTTTTTTTTTCTGCTCAACATGTCCTGCATGTAGATCAACATTTGGCTCTGCACCATCTTCCTGCACATCTCCCTCATCACCCTGATATGCTGGAGGAATAACTGGGTCACAGTCTATAACTCTGCAGAAGTCTTAGCTGGTGGCTCCTTCTTTAAATCCTCAGTGGTTTGATCCTCAAAGAAGACAACATCTCTGCTTCTGAACTCCTTCTGCTTTTCTGGATCCCAAAGCCTGTAACCAAACTGATCATGTGAGTAACCAAGAAAAATACACTCTTTTGTCTTATCATCCAGCTTGGACCTCTCATTGTTTGGAATATGTGCAAATGCACGACAACCAAACACTCTTAAATGCCTATAGGAGACATCTTTCCCTGACCATACATGCTCTGCAACATCACCATCTAGAGCTATACATGGTGATAAGTTGATTACATCAACTGCAGTCCTCAAAGCCTCATCCCAAAACCTTTTGGGTAGCTTGGCCTGTGAAAGCATACATCTGATCTTTTCCATGATGGTGCGGTTCATCCTCTCTGCAATTGCATTATGCTGAGGCATACCAGGGACTGTCAACTCATGCTGGATGTCATGTGACCTGCAATAATCATTAAACAATCCTGTGTACTCACCACCATTATCTGATCTTATACATTTCAATTGTCTTTCTGTCTCCCTTTCAACTCTGGCATGAAACTCTCTGAAGACATTAATAACCTGATCTTTAGTCTTCAAAGCATAGGCCTAAACTTTTCTGGAAAAGTCATCTATAAAAGTAACAAAATATAGTGCACAACTGATACTAGGAACATTAACAGATCCACCAGGAGTTTTTGTCATCAAAGGACCACACACATCTTTATAGACATAGTCCAAGGCATGCATTTTTCTAGATAAGGCAGGACTAACAAAGGAAACTCTATGTTATTTACCAGCCAAACAATCAATACAAGGGTTCAAATGTGTACCTCTAAGGTATGGCAATACCTCTATCTTAGAAAGTTCTTGCAGCCCTTTCTCGCTCATGTGTCCCAATCGCCTATGCCACAACTCTATACTGGAGTCTTTCTCTGTAGCATTCAACTGCTCACCACAAGCTTTAGCCTGTAATCTGTACAATGCATGACATTTCTTCCCTTAGCTACAATAAGAGAACCCTAACTGAGCTTTCATTGCCCTTTGTGAAATCTGACATCAAAGTCTTCATCGTCCAGCCTTCCAACTAAAATTAAATTCAGTCTTAAGTCAATCACATGCCTCACATCCTTAAGCACCAACTTGCAACCAATGTTGGTCTTTATATGGATATCTCCCATGCCAATGATGTTTGCTGTACCATAGTTGCCTATCTTGACAACACCAAAATTTCCAGACCTGTAAGTAGCAAAGAACTCCCTCCGTGGTGTAGCATAATAAGAAGCACATGTATCAATTATCCACTCGAGATCGTGGCACACACAAGATAAAATATCATTGGAAGTAGACAAAATCTAATAATCACTACCTTGTACTGTAGCTGTGATATTATCTTTTGACTCTGTATGTTCCACTTCTTTCCCCCTTTTCTTGTTCTTCTTAGGTTACTTGCACTGATTCTTGTAATGTCATTTCTCACCACAATTGTAGCAAATAATATCTTTCCTTGATCTTGACTTGCTTCTACCCACGCGTGAACCACTTCTATCCTTTGACTTTGACCTTCCTCTATTCTCTAAGACAAGTGCTTGTGAATTAATCTGAGAAGTTGCTTAATTCTTTCTCCTTAACTCCTCATTCAACAAACTACTTGTTACTTGACTCATGATGACAATACCATATGGTGCTGAATTACTGAGGGAAACCACCAGTATCTCCCAACTTTCTAACAACGAACTGAGAAGTAACAATGCCTGCAACTCATCATCAAGAGATATTTTCATAGAGGATAACTGGTTAGTAATACTTTACATTTCATTCAAATGCTCAGGAATAGAAGTACCCTCTTTATATTTCAAGTTCACAAGTTTTCTGATCAAAAAAGCTTTGTTGCCAGCCGTTTTTCTTTTATAAAGACCTTCTAACTTTTTCCAAAGAGAGTAAGCAGAACATTCAGTAGAAACATGGTGAAAGACACTATCATCTAGCCATTATCGAATAAAGCCAACTGTTTTTCGATCTAACCTCTTCCACTCATCATCTGTTATACATATGGGCTTTCCACTGTCCCCTTGCAAAGGTACATATAAATCTTTGTAATACAAGAGATCTTCCATTCTTGATTTTCATATCATCCAATTGTTTCCATTTAAACTAATCATGGGAGAAATATTACCGGCCTCCATGTTCAAATACAAAAGATTAAATTCCACCAAAACCCTGCTCTGATACCAGTTGATGGAAATAAAACAAGAATAAACTTTGTATACGAACAAATACTAGCAGACCGTCACACAACAGAATCAAGCAGAAATTATAATCAGATGAACACCAAGATTTACGTGGAAAACCCCTTCAACTCGAAGGGTAAAAACCACGGGCAAGCCATAGAAAATCCACTATCAAAATAATGAATATACAGATCTCAAGGCTTCTTGCCCAAGCCCCAAGCAATAGCTACAAGAGAATCACAGGGATACAAGGACTATAATCCTAAGCATAATATCCAAAACCTTCCCAAGAGATCACAGTAAGAATCCACTACAAACTGATCTAACCTGAGATTTGAATGATTGAGAATAGTCTTTTCCTGCCCTTATCTTCTTCCCTTTCCTGGATGTCTTATTTTCTGGCCTCTACTGTCAATCTGCAGTTTTCTTTCTCTCACCCACATTTTCAGCCGCCGCTGCTCTCTTAATCTCAACCCTAGCCACCTAATCTAGGTTTTAGGTTAATATAAGTGAGGGCTGTGGGCATCACTAAAGCCCATTATGGGCTGAATCTGGGCCATCTGCCCAACAACCTCCCCCTTCAGCCCATAAGGGAGGCTGTCTCATGACTCCTCAATGTGAAGCCATGCCGACCAACTGTCGGCATATCTCCTGTCTCTCTTTCGGTAAAGCCTTTGTCAACATGTCTGCCCCATTATCATTTGTGTGAATTTTCTGAAGTTGTAAACGCTTCTCTTCAAGCACATTTCTGATCCAGTGATATCGGACATCTATATGCTTTGACTTTGAATGAAATGTTGGGATCTTGCATAAATGGAAGGCACTCTGACTGTCATAATACACCACATAGTTTTCCTATTTCAGCCCCAATTCTTGTAAGAATCCTTTCATCCATAACATTTCTTTGCAAACCTCTGTAGCAGCAATATATTCTGCCTCTATGATGGAGAGTGCAATACACCTTTGCAATCTGGACTGCCATGACACAGCTCCCCCTGCAAAAGTAAGTACAAAACCTGACGTGGACTTCATTGTGTCAATATCTCTTGCCATATTTACATCTGTGTAACCTGTCAATACAGGTGGTCCACCTCCAAAGCTTAAACAAACTTTCGAACTTCTTCTGAGATATCTAAAAATCCACTTCACTGCTGCCCAATGCTCTTTACCTGGATTTGCAAGAAATCTACTAGTAACACCCACAACATATGCGATATCCGGTCTCGTACATACCATTGCATATATTAAACTTCCAACTGCTGAAGCATAATGAACCTTTTGCATTTTCTCCTTCTCCTCATCACTTGACGGACTCTGATCTGAGCACAACTTGAAGTGACCTGCAAGAGGAGAACCAACTAGCTTTGCATTACTCATACTGAACCTATCCAATGCTTTCTCAATGTATTTCTCCTGTGACAACCAAATCTTTCTCTTTCTTCTGTCACGAAAAATCTGCATGCCCAGTATTTGCTTTGCTGGCCCCATGTTCTTCATTGCAAAAGACTCACTCGGGTCCTTCAACATGTCAATCATAGACATCTTTTTCGAGGATAAGTATGTCATCAACATAAAGTAAGAGAATAATAAAATTCTCACCAAACCGTTTGATGTACACACAATGATCTGAAGCTGTTCTTTTATATTTATTTTCAATCATAAATGAATTAAACTTTTTATACCACTATCTTGGAGCTTGCTTCAGCCCATACAAGCTCTTCTTCAACTTGCAGACAAGATTTTCTTTACCTTTGACTTTGAAGCCTTATGGTTGTTCCATATAAATTTCCTCCTCCAAATCACCATGAAGGAAAACTGTTTTTACATCTAACTGTTCAATCTCCAAGTCTAGGTTAGCAGCAATACCAAGAGCAACACGGATAGAAGACATTTTAACAACAGGAGAAAAAATTTCTTCAAAGTCAATACCCTTCTTTTGACCAAAGCCTTTCACAACCAATCTAGCTTTATACTTTGGTTGAGAACAATATTCTTGAGTCTTCAACCTGAAAACCCACTTATTTTTCAAGGCCTTACTTCCCTCTGGTAGTTGCACCAAATCATATGTGTGGTTCTTCTGCAGAGAATCCATCTCTTCCTGTATAGCAATAAACCACTTCTTTTTCTGCTCACTTTCAACTGCTTCCTGGTAACTCTCTGGTTCACCTGCATCAGTAAGCATCACATACTCATCTGTAGAGTATCTTCTGGAAGGTTGACATGGTCTACAAGATCTTCTTAACTGAGGTTTTATGGAAACTTGCTCTCTTTTTCTTTTTCCTGCTCAACATGTCCTGCAGGTAGATCAACATTTGGCTCTGCACCATCTTCCTGCACATCTCCCCCATCACCCTGATATGCTGAAGGAATAACTGGGTCACAGTCTACAACTCTGCAGAAGTCTTAGCTGGTGGCTCCTTCTTTAAATCCTCAATGGTTTGATCCTCAAAGAATACAACATCTCTGCTTCTGAACACCTTCTGCTTTTCTGGATCCCAAAGCCTGTAACCAAACTGATCATGTGAGTACCCAAGAAAAATAAACTCTTTTATCTTATCATCCAGCTTGGACCTCTCATTGTTTGGAACATGTGCAAATGCACGACAACCAAACACTCTTAAATGCCTATAGGAGACATCTTTCCCTGACCATACATGCTCTGCAACATCACCATCTAGAGCTATACATGGTGATAAGTTGATTACATCAACTGCAGTCCTCAAAGCCTCATCCCAAAACCTTTTGGGTAGCTTGGCCTGTGAAAGCATACATCTGATCTTTTCCATGATGGTGCAGTTCATCCTCTCTACAATTGCATTATGCTGAGGCATACCAGGGACTATCAACTCATGCTGGATGTCATGTGACCTGCAATAATCATTAAACAATCCTGTGTACTCACCACCATTATCTGATCTTATACATTTCAATTGTCTTTCTGTCTCCCTTTCAACTCTGTCATGAAACTCTTTGAAGACATTAATAACCTGATCTTTAGTCTTCAAAGCATAGGCCCAAACTTTCCTGGAAAAGTCATCTATAAAAGTAACAAAATAAAGTGCACAACTGATACTAGGAACATTAACAGATCCACCAGGAGTTTTTGTCATCAAAGGACCACACACATCTGTATAGACATGGTCCAAGACATGCATTTTTCTAGATAAGACAGGACTAACAAAGGAAACTCTATGTTGTTTACCAGCCAAACAATCAATACAAGGGTTCAAACGTGTACCTCTAAGGTATGGCAATACCTCTCTCTTAGAAAGTTCTTGCAGCCCTTTCTCGCTCATGTGTCTATGCCACAACTCTATACTGGAGTCTTTCTCTGTAGCATTCAACTGCTCACCACAAGCTTTAGCCTGTAATCTGTACAATGTATGACATTTCTTCCCATTAGCTACAATAAGAGAACCCTTATTGAGCTTCCATTGCCCTTTGTGAAATCTGACATCAAAGTCTTCATCGTCCAACCTTCCAACTGAAATTAAATTCAGTCTTAAGTCAATCACATGCCTCACATCCTTAAGCACCAACTTGTAACCAATGTTGGTCTTTATATGAATATCTCTCATGCCAATGATGTTTGCTATACCATAGTTGCCCATCTTGACAACACCAAAATTTTCAGACCTGTAAATAGCAAAGAACTCCCTCCGTGGTGTAGCACAATAAGAAGCACCTGTATCAATTATCCACTCGAGATCCTGGCACACACAAGATAAAATATCATCGGAAGTAGACAAAATTAAATAATCACTATCTTGTACTGTAGCTATGATATTATCTTTTGACTTTGTATGCTCCACTTCTTTCCCCCTTTTCTTGTTCTTCTTAGGTTGCTTACACTGATTCTTGTAATGTCCTTTCTCACCACAATTGTAGCAAACAGTTCTTTCCTTGATCTTGACTTGCTTCTACCCACGCGTGAATCACTTCTATCCTTTGACTTTGACCTTCCTCTATTCTCTAAGACAAGTGCTTGTGAATTAATCTGAGAAGTTGCTTAATTCTTTCTCCTTAACTCCTCATTCAACAAACTACTTGTTACTTGACTCATGGTGACAATACCATATGGTGCTGAATTACTGAGGGAAACCACCAGTATCTCCCAACTTTCTGACAAGGAACTGAGAAGTAACAATGCCTGCAACTCATCATCAAGAGACATTTTTCACAGAGGATAACTGGTTAGTAATACTTTACTTTTCATTCAAATGCTCAGGAATAGAAGTACCCTCTTTATATTTCAAGTTCACAAGTTTTCTTATCAAAAAAGCTTTGTTGCAAGCCGTTTTTCTTTCATAAAGACCTTCTAACTTTTTCCAAAGAGAGTAAGCAGAACATTCAGTAGAAACATGGTGAAAGACACTATCATCTAGCCATTGTCGAATAAAGCCAACTGTTTTTCGATCTAACCTCTTCCACTCATCATCTGTTATAAATATGGGCTTTGCACTGTCCCCTTGCAAAGGTCCATACAAATCTTTGCAATACAAGAGATCTTCCATTCTTGGTTTTCATATCATCCAATTGTTTCCATTTAAACTAATCATGAGAGAAATATTATCGGCCTCCATGTTCAAATACAAAAGATTAAATACCACCAAAACCCTGCTCTGATACCAGTTGATGGGAATAAAACAAGAATAAATTTTGTATACGAACAAATACTAGCAGACCGTCACACACAGCAGAATCAAGCAGAAATTATAATCAGATGAACACCAAGATTTACGTGGAAAACCCCTTCAACTCGAAGGGTAAAAACCACGGGACAAGCCATAGAAAATCCACTATCAAAATAATGAATATACAGATCTCAAGGCTTCTTGCCCAAGCCCAAAGCAATAGCTACAAGAGAATCACAGGAATACAAGGACTATAATCCTAAGCACAATATCCAAAACCTTCCCAAGAGATCACAGTAAGAATCCACTGTAAACTGATCTAACCTGAGATTTGAATGATTGAGAATAGTCTTTTCCTACCCTTGTCTTCTTCCCTTTCCTGGATCTCTTGTTTTCTGGCCTCTACTGTCAATCTGCAGTTTTCTTTCTCTCACCCATATTTTCAGCCACCGCTGCTCTCTTAATCTCAACCTTAGCCACCTAATCTAGGTTTTAGGTTAATATAAGTGAGGTTTTGGGCTGTGGGCTTCACTAAAGCCCATTATGGGCTGAATCTGGGCCATCTGCCCAACAGTAAGGGGGGTTTGGTGGCAATGGTTTAAGGAGAAGAAGATGGGTTAGGGTTTCTATGGGTGACCGCAACCGGTTTGGTAGGGATTGGTGGCCGATTCAAGGTTACGATTTAGGGTTGATAGCTTACGGTTTAGGTTACTATTGGTGCTGCGGTTTGAGGGTGTTGTGGAGGCTAGAAAGGGTTTCAATGGTAGTGGTTTGAGGTTGGGAAGGAAGGTTTAGGGTTGCTATTGGGGGCAACAATCGGTTTGGTGTGGCTACGGTAAGAAGTGCCAAAAGATGTTGCTGCAGAATTCTTCGTCGAGAATAGCAGTTTTGTGACAAAAAGATTCCAGTAGTATATGGATGATTTCGACGGTAAGAAACCGATGAGGATGGCAACAAATAGATAGGAATAGTGATAGCAATATGACAGCAATAAATTTGGCAGAGGTCAGTTGTGTATGCAGCAAGAAATGCCGAAAAGTATGGCAATATAATTTTTTGTTAAAAGATAGTAGTTTTATGATGAATGTTCCAACAATATTGTGATAGCATTTTGAGGAATATGGCAGCACAAAATCAACAAGGATCGCAGGAATATAGATGATAGCGATATGGTGGCATATATGGTAGTAAGATCAAATGCGATAGATGCAGCAACAAAATTTTACGTCGAAGAACAATAGATTGACGAAAAGTTTTTAGTGGTTATATCAAAGATTTAAAGAAGAATACAGTGAGAATATGCTGATAAGGGAAGCCAAGCTGACTTAAAATACAAAGATGAATATGGCAGCAAGATATCGACAGAAAGATCAGATATGATAGCAAATATGCGGTTGAAATTTTACAACGCAACTTTCATCATACATATGATAACTTTACGACGTTAAGTTTTTACATCGAGATAGATGTACTATTTTTTTTTGTTTTTGGATAAGTAAATTACAGCAGTAGTAAGGTAGACACCAGAACCTAATGTAATTTTGGTGGAGGCTACAAATGATGTTTCTGCAGCAGTGGTAATGACGGTGGATTCAGCGATGATCATAGCAATTATGGGAATTGCTTGGGAGGTGGTGGATGGCTGGATGAAGGTAACGGCGGCTGTGGAAGGGCAGCGAGGTACCAAGAATGCTGCTCCAATACCAATCCTTAGAATCCCATAGGATTCTAAGCTTGGGTTGACCTCTATAAGGGATCGACCCTCCGTGGAACTCTATAGGGGTTCCTCCCTCCTTGGTAGTCGGTCACAATGGTTGAAAAAGATGTATTGATTATTTAAAAAAGTAGTGGTGGCTACATGCTTTATATATGGTCTCAAAATCCTAATTCATAATTGGACTCCTACTCCAAGTAAACTAAGACTACAACTCCTAATTAAACTCTTACTCCAAGTAAACAAAAATTCCAACTCCTAATCAAACTCCTACTCCAAGTAAACTAAGACTCCAACTCCTAATCAAACTCTTGCTCTAAGTGAAACACTCCAATCTCAAACCCTAGCTGCCTCCTCTCAGCTCTAGCTGACTTCCCCTCATTAAGATGGGCGGCCAATTATGTTGACTCCAACTCGAATCTAACTCCGACTCTTAACTAGACTCCAGTTCAGCTGAATCCCAACCCTACTGGGATCTGGGCTGATTTATTACAATGGACTCAAATATCCTCATAGCAGACCTAATGTCAGGTCTAGGCTGGCCAACAAGGCCCAATATAAGGACTCGACCCAATTGACTAGGACCCGACTCAACTAGGGTCCTAACAGAAGGAGCCGACTCTTTGTCAGGCATGAAGGAGCCTCGTTTGGTCCCGACAGCCTCCCGCGAGTCGTCGTTAGAGGCAATGGATCCACCTTGGTCTAACCATCATGGCAACAATGACTAACCAAAGAAGAAGCACAAGGTCATAGTGAAAAGGACCCCATGCCCTTAAAGGGTTAGCATGCTCAAAGAGCCGACTAGGGAAATGGAGCCTCCCCAACTATAGCACCAACGCCTCCAAGAAGTCGAAGTTCCAAGCCGAGCTTAGGAAAAAGGGGGAATAGGTCAAAGTTGATGCTTGCAGATGGTCGACCTGCTAAACCTGAACCTGGAGACACCCTTGCAACTTTGGTGGGAAGGTCTGAGGGAGATGCAAAAGGTGTGAGGTGAAGGTTCGACTGCAAAGCAATACTGCCATGGTTCCCTATTTTTGGGGATGGTGAAGTAGCTTTATTGCTCTCCCTCGGAGGTCTTGATTAACACTTGCTACCAAAATAAAGTGGTGGCAAGTTAGGTTGCTACCAACTCCCTCAGCTTCACTTTGCTAACTTGTTTATTTTCGATTTACAGTATCACCACTATGTGACGGTTCTCAATTATCATGTTCGAGATGCTGACATTGTCATTCACTAGCAGTCCATTATGGCCGACAACCTCTGTGTTGAGATTGAGGAGCTGAAAAAAGGGGGAGCCTCCTCTACTATTGGTGAGGCGAAGGCTAAAGCAACCGAATTAATGCGTCAATTAAAGGACACCGAGCAATGCTTGGCTGACCTCACCAAGCATTTGAAGGAGGTATGAGGCCACAATCATGCAATGGAGGATGAGCTTCTACAGCTCACCTAAGTGCTGGACATGCTGAAGGCGCATAGCTCGAAGCTTAGTCGGGAGTTGGATGCGGTGGAGATACGCAGCTCGGAGCTTGTCAAGAAGGTTACAATAGCTATTGAGGAGGCTTGCATGTTAAAGAGTGAGTTGGACGACGAGCCGAGCCACATGCTAGAGTATCGAGAGGAAGCCGCCATCGATTATAAGGCGTGTGTCAGATTCTGGAAGGGTTTGGATAGGACATGGCATGTTTTATACCAGTATGAGTATCAGATTATCCTGGTCTACTTTAGGGTTAGGTACCCTAGGCTGGAGGTCAAAGAGGATCCATTCATGGATTACATTAAGGACTAGAACATTCTGATGGCAGCTAAGGTGCACTTTAACGACAACACCAACTCCCCTCCTTGCCTTGTCGCTCGAATTGCTCCTTCTGGTCATCGATCTTTCCCTTTTTATTTTTCGTCGTTAGGGTCGGTTTGCCCCACTCGTTCCTTTTTGTCTACTTCATTGACATTATATTTTGATAGTTTAAGGTTTCATCTCAGATGTAAAAGCTTGGCCAAGTAGGTGTAAGTACTTTTGGGAGTAATAGAATTCTATTTTCTTACTCTATAATTATCTCTTTAATTATGCATCTTTTGACTGATACCCTAGGCTTGATAGACCAATATTCGATACTAGGGGGTAGCCTTTCCCAACCTGCAACATTCGGGGTCAGATCTCAAGTTAACGATGTGCCATGTTCTTGGCAACATCACACCCTCTGTTGTCACGAGACGATATATTTCATATCGGATGACTTCAATGACTTGGTAAGGTCCTTACCAATTTGATGTTAGCTTCCCCTAGGACTTGGTTGGGTCATTGACATCAGTCTTTTGGAGTACTAGGTCCCCTAGTCCTATCCTTTGAGGGTGAACTCCTCGATTGTAGACTTTGGCCATCGCCCTTTTATATCTCAACATTTATATATGTGCTTTAGTTCTAACTTTGCTGATCAAGTCGATGCTAGGAAACCAAGTGGGAGCATCACATGCATAGTGAAAGATAAAAATAAAACTGATTTCCCAAGTAGATCAAAATCATCATACAAAGATTGATGTAATAAAAATCATAAAACCGAAAAACTGTATCATGTGTGAGATTATTTACCTAGGGAGATCATGTTGGTTACAGGTGCCTACAAGCTAATCACGTGAGTGATGGCACGTATGACACGCTGCATGATCTTTTTGCTTATGATTATTATTGGTATATTATCACATTATATTATTTGTTACATATATATATATATATATATATATATATATATATATATATATATATATATATATATATATATATTATGATGTCCTTGGTTTTGGGTAATAAGAATCAGATATTGATGAGATCATGATAATGAGATCATTTCACCTTTAAACACAGATCATAAATAATCCCAATTATATGTTACTCGAGAGGGACATCGAGATAACCAGACAGACCGGTGTACTATATACCCGTCCATATGATGGAGGTGGCTGGTCTGATAGCCACTTATGTGGAGACACTAAGGATATAGTACATGTGCTTATTGGAGAATGAGTTCACTGATTGATCTGCTTATGAAATGCTATATAGTTAATGATATCTAATGTCAGACAATGATTCCATAGTCCCAATTGTGTATCTCGTCCTTAGACTTGAGACATAAAGGATGTCTTGTTTGAGTACTCCTTTCTTTGATGCCAGACTTATAGGTTTGGAAAGTTCCAAATATGGTACAATCAGTTATCAGGATTTGTAGCCAACCTGCTGAAGGCAATTGAGTGTCAACAAAGGATCATCCACTCTCGGTATCGTGAGAGGAATATCCCATGTATGCTCGCTTAGACAAATCCTTGGCTAGGGTCATTTAGATTGAGAGAGAAGGTTCTCCGGGAGAATCCGATTAGAGCGAGACTAAGACAAATTTCATATATAGCATAACAGTACCATGTCCAATATACAATCTCCGGGATATTAGTTGGATGAGGGATTATAGATACACGGTAATTGTAGACAGACAGGTCCGATGGATTTGATCCCCTTATACCATCTGGGAACTATGGCCAGTGGCCTAGTACATCCATAGTTGATGAGTTAAATAAATTATTATAGAGATAATAATTTACTACATCAGAAGGAGTTCTGATGGGAGCGACTCACGACCGGCTCGGTATCGGGTCTAGAGGGTCACACACATATGGTAGATGCTTCAGCAAATAGAGGATTGTATAGAGATCCAATTAGCCCATATTCTCATTAGATGAAATCCTACATTGGTGGGCTCCTTGCATGAGGCCTAATTAGAGGCCAAAGAAGATTATTGGATAGAGATCCAATAATGCAAGGTCAATAGGTAATTGGATAGAGATCCAGTACCCACTAAGGTAGGAACCTTAGGGTTTTTGGTAACTCTCTATAAATAGAAGGGGAGGCTCATAGTTGATAGACTGCATCTTTGGTTGCCCCTCCTATTCTCCTCTCTCCCTCTACACAAGAGTTGCAAGACCTGGTATTATGACTGGAGGAGTATCGCTGCAATGATCCATCGTGTATATATCGTTAGAGAGGAGGATGCTTGATCTCCTTCATCATCTCCATCCAGATCTGGAAAAACATGGATATACGATCTCCCTAGGTGAATAATCTCTCACACGATGTAGTTTTTCGATTTTACGACTTTCTTGCGACCTAATCTTTTACACGATGATTTGATCTGCATGGGAAACCTATTTTGTTTTGATCTTTCATTACACATGTGATGCTCCAATTTATTTTCCCAATAAATCATATATCCCTATTTTTCTAGATCTGAATGGAGAAGATGAAGGAGGTCAAGTGTCCTTCTCTCTAGCGGTATCCACATGATGGATCGTTACATCAATACTCTTTCAATCGCAGCCCCAAGTCTTGCAACTCTTACACAGCTTCTCGCATAAACTTGGAAGAAGATCCTCTATCTTCTTCACTGTCCTCTCATGCTTGAGAAGGCTGGTCGACTAAGAAGATGATGGAGAGGAGGAGAATAGGAGGGAGTGGCCAAGGGTACAACCTATCACCTATGTGTGCCACCCTTCCTATTTATAAAGAGCCACCCATAATGACCCTAAGGGATCATGCCTTAGTGGGTATTGAATCTTCATCTAATTACCCACTAACCTTGAATTATTGAATCTTTATCCAATAACTCGTTTAGCCTCTAATTTGGCCTCATGCAAGGAGCCCATCAATGTAGGGTCTCATCTGATGAGAATAGGGGCTAATTAGATAACTCATATCCAATCATCTATTCACTAAAGCATCCACCATATCTGTGCGACACTCTAAGCCTGATACCGAGCTGGTCGTGAGTCGCTCCCATCAGAACTCCTTCTAATATAGTGAATTATTATCCCCATAATAATTCACTTGACTCATCAATTATGGATGTACTAGGCCACTGCGCCATAGTACCCAGACAGTACAAGGGAGTCGAATCTGTCAGACCTGTCTGTCCATAATTGTCATGTATCTATAGTCCCTCATCCAACTAATATCTCACAAGTCATATATTGGATATGATACTATCAAGCCATATACAAAATCCATCCAAGTCTCGCTCTAATCAGATTCTCCTGGAGAACTCCTCTTTCAATCCGAATGACCCTGGTTAGAGATTTATCTAAGCAAGCACACAAGAGATATTCCTCTCATGATACTTGGATGATTCTTTATTGACACTCAATTGCCTTCGTAAGGTTAGCTACCATTCCCGATAATCGACCATACCAGATTTGGAACTTTCCAAATCTGTAAGTTCAACGTCAAAGAAAGGTTATGATAATCATAAGCAAAAAGATTGCACAACATGTCATACGTGTCATCACTCACGTGATTGGCTTGTAGGGCACCTATAACCAGTAGTCGAGTCTAGCTTAAAGACCCTCCTTGGAGGTTTCTTTGTTAAAGCTCTCAACTTAAGGTGTCAAGAAGACTATCTCGAGTGGCAGAATAGCTTCAGTGCTGAATGCCAGGGTGAATGGCAATTCCCCTGAGCTGGCCTTAGGTGTCATTCGGAAGGCCCATAATATGCTTGACAACTCGTCCACCCAAGTACCCTTCTCTTTGATGACCCTCTTCATCCTTCGAGGATCGCTTAGTTAGTGACCTTAGCGAGACCATTGGTTTAAGAATTAGATACCGAGCTAAACCTCAGTTGAATCTCGTAGAACTGACAAAATTCTTTGAATTTCACATTGTTGAATTGAGTCCTATTATCGGTGATGAGGGCCCTTGGGATCCCGAAGCAGATAATGATGTTCTTTCATTTGAACCCTTCAACTTGCTTTTCGATGATTGAAGCTAGTGGCTTGGCCTCCACCCACTTTATGAAGCAATTTACTCCCATGATGAGGAACCTCTACTAGCCAAAAGTTGGTGAAAAGGGTCCTACAATGTCTATACCCCCTTGGGCAAAGGGTCATGCACAATCGATCAGGCTTAGAGGGACCGTCGGCTGGTGCAGTCTCAAAGTAAACTTTTGACACTAATGGCACCTTGTTTGAACCCCACAAGATTCTAAGCTTGGATTGATATCTGAAATAAATCGGCCTCCTTGGAACTCTATAAGGGTTCCTCCCTCCTTGGTATTCGGTTACAAGAGCTAAAGAAATGATTGATATATTCATGCTAAAAAGTTATGGCTACAAGTGTTTATATAGGGTGTCAAAACTCTAATCCTAATAAGACTCCAACTTCAGCTAAACCAAGACTCCAACTCCTAATATAACTCCTTATCAATCTCAGAGGGAGTCCTAACTAAATGGAACTCTCCCTCTCTAACCCTAGCTGGCCTCCTCTTAGCCCTAGCCGACTTTCCCTCATCAAGGTAGGCGGCTAATTGGGTTGATTACAAGCTTGACTTAGTTGACCCGACCCAAATCCAACTCCGACTCCTAATTAGACCTAGTTCAACCAAATCCTAACCCTACTAAGATTTGAGCTGATTTATTATAGTTGACTCAAATCTCCTCCTAGCCAACCTAATGTCAGGTCTAGGCCGACCAACAAGGCTCAATCTAAGGACTCAACTTAATCAACTAGGACCTGACTCAACTGGGGTTCTAACAGACTCGCCCTCTTCAAATCAGCCTTGTCCTAAAGGCTGAGGCTCCATGAACTTTGGGTCCTAGTCTATAATTCTTCTTGAAGCTTCCTCAGGATATCTACGGTAGGCGCACCATAATTCTGCGATCCAACATTGTCTTGTATCTCTCCATTAGTGGTAGTAGTGTCTGAAAGATGGTGCATCGTGATCCTATGTCCCATGTGATCATCAGCTAAACTTGGACCTCCTCATCAGTCGAGATGTCTGGTGGGAGAGGATCAGTTGTATTTTTGAATTGGTGCACAGATTCGATCCGTAGGGTACAACTGCAACTTGTTCTCCAATTTTGCAAGGTCTAAGGTAATAGGGAGACCACTTCCTTAAGGCTCTAGTTTCCTACTGATAGGGCTAGTGGTGTAGGAGAACTCGATCCTCAAATTTTCTTCTATTATAAAGTTTGTCGGGAGGTTGTTTCTTCCTTGCATAGGCTAGCGTGTGGTTGTTCTTTAATGGTAGCCAGACTTTTCTTTGAGATTGTGGCTACCGTATTATATAATCCATGGTAATGTGAGCCCGATCTAAGTTTGGAGTAAGTAGAAGCTATAAATTTCCAGGGCTTATTTTTGTCTCTCCTTTGTACCGTTGACCTATATCATGCCAAGCCACAAATTCAACAATGGTCAATATTTTCTTATCGTAGATTGATAGCTTCAGGTGATATGGAGAGAAGGCTTTGTTGATGTAGGCTATGGGTCATGAGGACAACATCAATTCCGGCTCCTGATGCATAATATTTGATCACGAACACTTTGTCGGAGTCGGGTAAGGCTAGCACTAGTGTAGATGGAATCGCAACCGTGAGGGCATCAAAGGCTGTTGTAGCTTCATCTGGCCAGAGAAAGACATCTTTTTTCAGCAATGTCATGAGGGGAGCACTGATCTGATCGTCGTCCTCCATGAACTTGTGGTGGTCATGCGGCTGGGTAGGGGGTAGTTTTGTCGATAAGAATGGTGATCGGTTGGTGTTCGAGGAATCCATCGACCTTTTTATGGGTTGGCGTATAGGGCATGTATGGTGCTGATGGTTGACTGCGGTTCTTCCTCCACATCTTCCCTCTCAGGTTTGGGATCTACATTCTCATGTTCTGGATCCTCGATCGGTTTAATCACTAAAAGCTTTCCCTTTTTGCAACAGTGATCTATGCTCTATGGTTCGTCGTAGTGCCAACATAGCCCTTTCGTCATTCTTTCTCGGAGTTCTTTTCGGGTAAGTTCCTTGGGCTGAAGGCTTGATGGTTGCTGGTCAATTCATGATCTTGATCCTTCGGGCATCATTGTTCAGTCATTCCTCATGGATGCAGGCAAAGGAGATGACAACCCTCCATGTATACAGTTGTCATGCCTTGACTTTGCATTTGATCTCCAACTTTAATCCTTTGATGAATGTCCTTAACAATTATTTTTTAGACCAATCTTGAGTTTAATTTGAAAGTTGCTCAAACCTGGTTTGATATTCTTGCATGGTTGAGGTTTGGCGAATCTTCACGAGTTGGCCATTCGTGTTCTCGTACTCAAAAGTGGATCAACAACTCACTCTTAAATTGCCTCTAAGTGGGACTTTATGGGTGTGCTCGTACCAATCATACCACTAAATAGCTTCTCTTCCTAGATGGATGGCACCAATATCGACCATAGAAGCCTCCGGGGTTCTGTGATAGTGGAAGTACCACTCTGCGCATGAAATCCACCTGGTCGGGTCTCTGTCTTCCCATCGAGGGAAGCCCACCCTTATGCATGGATATGATGAGTCTGTCGCTTGTTCCTCTTTCTCTGGTGGGTTCTCCTTGTGATCGGAACTTTCGTCACGCTGTGATCTTCTTGGGCTCGGTGATCAGCCCTCCATACGCGTCTTGAAGGCCTCCAACTTGGCACTGATCAGATCTACCAATGTCATGACGTAAGACTCTAGATATGTAATGTTGAGGTCATTCTCTTACTGTTGGGTCAATGGTGTGAACCGGTTGGGTGGATTGGTAGCTGAAAGAGACGGTGGATTAAGGGTAGATGGCTGCGATTTGGGATTTATAGTTTGCTATTTTTAGTTTCTATTGGGGCTATGGTATGGAGCTGTTGTAGGGGTCATATAGGGGGTATGATGGCCAAGGGTTAAAGTTAGAGGGATGGCTTAGGATTGCTATTGGTGACAACAATGGTTTCGATGGAGATTGGTGGCCGAAAGGGTGATGGATCAAGATTGTGGTTTTGGATTGATAGTTTGCGGTTTAGGTTGCTGTTGGTGCTGCGGTTTGAGAGTGTTGTGGGGGCTAGAAAGGATTTTAGTGGTAGTGGTTTGAGGCTAGGAAGGAAGGTTTAAGGTTGCTGTTGGGGGCAACAACCGGTTTGGTGTGGTTGCGGTAAGAAGTGCCTAGGAACAAGGCTACAGTAGGCTACTATTTGGGCTACAATTTGTGCTGCAATTTGGGCCAACTATAAAGATTAAAAGTAGGATATGATGACTACATCTTAAGGCTAGTGGGGTGACTTAGGATTGATGTGGTTGGTAGCAACAAAATTCAGCAGAGATCAGACATATATGCAGTAAGAAACATTGAAAAATATGGCAACAGGATTTTTCATCGAAAGACAATAGTTTGATGATGAAAATTCTAGGAATATTGTAGAAGTATTTTGAGGAATATGGTAACACAAAATCAACAAAGATAGCAACAATATAGATGATAGTGATATGGTGGCAAATATGGCAGCAAGATCAGATGCAGTAGATGCAACAACAAAATTCTACATCGAAGAACAACAGTTTGACGAAAAGTTTTCAACGATTACATCAAAGATTTAAAGAAGAATTTGGTAAAAATTCACTGGTAAGGAAAGCCAAGTTGACATAAAATACGAAGATAAATATGACAACAAGATATCGGTAGAAAGATCAGAGATATGATAGTAAATAAGCGGTTGGAATTTAATGCAACTTTCATCATAAAGATGATCACTTTGCGATGATAAGCTTTTACAGCAAGATAGATGTGACTTTTTTTTTATTTTTTATATAAATAAATTACAACAACAATAAGGTAGAAACCAGAACCTGATGCAATTTTGTCGGAGGCTGCATATGATGTTTCTGAGGCATTGGTGATGATGACGGAGTCGATCACATCAATTGTGGAAATTGTTTGGGAGGTGGTGGATGGCTGGATGAAGGTAGCGACGGTTGTGGAAGGGCAGCGAGGCACCAAGAATGCTGCTCTGATACCAAGTGTTAGTATCCCATAGGATTCTAAGCTTGGATTGATATCTGAAGCGGACCGGCCTCCTTGGAACTCTATAGGGGTTCCTCCCTCATTGGTATTTGACTACACGAGCTGAAGAAAAGATTGATCTATTCGTGCCAAAAAGTTATGGCTACAAGTGTTTATATAGGCTCTCAAAACCTTAATCCTAATAGGACTCCAACTTCAACTAAACCAAGACTCCACTCCTAATCTAACTCCTAATCAATCTAAAGAGAGTCCAAACTAAATGGAACTCTCCCTCTCTAACCCTAACCGGCCTCCTCTCATCCCTAGCTGACTTCCCTTTATTAAAGTGGGCGGCCAATTGGGTTGATTACAAGCTTGACTTGGTTGACTCGACCTGAATCCAACTCCGACTCCTAACCCAACTCCAGTTCAGCCGAATCGTAATCCTACTATAATTTGGGTTGATTTATTACAATTGACTCAAATATCCTCCTAGTCGACTAATTGAACTTTGTAGAATTCTATCGCTTGATTGATCGCTGAAGGGGATCGGCCTCCTTGGAACTCTATAGGGGTTCCTCCCTCCTTGGTAGTGGACCACAAAGGCTGAAAGAAAGAGATCTGTTGCTTGATAAAAAATGGTCATGGCTATATGCTTTATATAGGACTTCAAAACCCTAACCTTATACAGACTTCCACCTTAAGTAAAATTCCCTTTCATCCCCTAACCCTAGCCGACTTGCCCAATAAGGTGGGCGGCAGCTAGGAGACTCTAGCTCCTCCAAGGCTCCTCTCTCAAACCCTAGCCGACCTGCCCAATAAGGTGGATGGTGGCTAGGAGACTCCAATGCCTCAAAGAATCCTTCCCCAAACGCTAGCTGACATGCTTAATAAAATGGGAGGCGACTAGGTGGGTTTTTATTACATCCCTCAGGATTTTATTAATTATCAAGACTTGGTTGAATAGGATCTGACCCTGCTAGGGTCCTATCAGACTTGCCCTCTTTAGATCATCCTTGTATTCAAGGCTGGGGTTTCATAAACTCCGGGAACCTGGTCTTCAAGTCTTCACAGGATTCTCACGTGGCATCTTCGACATGTAGATTACTTAAGTGCACTAGCATTTCAGTGGAAGGGTGTCGACAGTGCATCACGATCCTACGATCAATATCGCTTGTGTTCGATAATTGGCTTTGGGTTGATTCATTCTCTCCCAGCTTGAGTTTTAGGTAGGACACATGAAAGACAGGGTGGATCTTAGCATCAGCAGGCAAGTCCAACCTGTTCGCCACATCTCTAATGCGCTTTGTGATTTGATACGACTCGTAAAAGTGAGGAGATAACTTCATAGATGCACGTGTGTTGATTGACATATGCTTGTATGGCTGGAGACGAAGAAAGATCCAATCTCCTATAGAGAACACTCTTTCGCTTCAGTGTATGTCTGCTGCTTCATCCTAACTTGGGCAGCTGAGAGGTTCTTTAGTAGTTGTAAGATTTTGTCCCTATCAATTAACTCTCGGTCGACCTAATTTAGTTTGGCTGAGTCTAATACATATTTTGGGATTACAGTGGGCGATTGACCATACACTACTTCATATGGAGTACATTTAGTGGAAGAATGATAGTGTTGAATCTCAGATTTTGATGATAAAATTAATTGATGGGTTATTAATCTAATAAGTGTGTTAGAGATGATTGATGCAAGATTAATTACGATAGAGAGAAAAATACAATCAGAGGTTTGGCTAAGGTTAAGTCCGGACATTGGGCCGGGGTTAGGACGATGTAGTAGGGAGCTCGCTGGGAGTACACCGAGAGCTCACCGATTGGAGGCTTGCCGAGTTCGCTGGAAGCTAGCCGAGAGTATCAGAAGCTTATCAGGAGTTTGCTGGGAGCATGTCGAAGGAGATCGAGAGCTTGCCAGGATGGCATCAGGGAGTTCGCAGGAAGAAGACCGAGAGACTCGCTGGAAGATCATCGGGGGTAACCGAAAAGCTTACCGAGAGTTGGAAAGGTCTAATGGGACTTGTTGGCCATGTTGATTGTAATTAAGTCGTAGTTAGCATCATTTGTGGTTAGAGTCTTACTTGTGTTATATTTGAAAGGAATCTAAACTACCTCAAGTGAGGCAAATGGGTCCACTATCGAGAGTCGTTTGAGCTTAGTTCGAGCTCAATTGGTTGACTTGAGAAGCGATCAACAGAAGGTACAAGTCGGAACTGGAAAAGTGGAGGGCTCACATTTTTGGGATTCCCAGCGATTGTACCACCGATGGGCAGCGGTTGTATTGCCCAGGTTCATAGTTGTACCGCCACCGCCCTATTTTTCGGGCTGCTTTTGGCAACTGCGCCATTGGCACCGACATTAGTACTGCCCATACTCGATTTTTTCAAGTGCGTTTGAAATTTTGGCTCCAAATTCTGAAGCCAATTGGGGCCTATAAACACTCCAAGTTTTCTTGCATTTCATACAATAATTTTGGGCTAGAAATTTTGAGAAGAAAATTGTGTGCTAAACTTGTAAGAAAAAGAAAAGGGGTAGGGGAGTGAGGAAAGTCTTGTAATGTTAGAGGAAGAATTGAATGTCTAACTATAATAGGAGCAATGGAGTTACAACTAGATGATGGGCCAAGATCAAGCTTGGGCATCGGGCCGAGTTCGGACGATATAGTGGGATCTCGCTAGGAGATTCGCCGAAGGGATCGGGAAGCTCGCTGGGAACACGCAGGGAGATCATTGGAAGAAGACCGAAAGACTCGCCACAAGAATGACTGAGGTTGCCAGATTGGCAGGAGTTAGGTCTTGGTTTAGCTTGTTTGTCATTAAGAGTTATAGTTAGGGATTGGTCCAAATTGAGTTGGATTTGGATGAAATCCAAATCAACTCAATAAGGCATCCGAGCCCACTATGGGGTTTGGTTGAGCTCAGGTTGAGCTCAGGTTGAGCTCAATTAGTTGACCAAAGAGTTGGTCAATATCAGGTTCAAGCAGGAATTCGAAAAGTAGAGGGAACCACTTTTCTATATTTTGGTGGGCAAACCGCTGGTGAGCGACGAGTGTACCATCGCCGCCCAGGCTTTTGGATGGTTGGCGATGAGTAAACCGCCCAAGGTCGGTGGGTAAACCGCCCGTACGCTGGAAATAGGGCGGTTGAGCAGCCTAGGACATGCAGGTAAATCGCCCGTACCTGGTTTACGGGCGATTGATGGGGGGTAAATCGCTTACCCGGATTTTTCAAGTATGTTTGATTTTTGGCTCCAAATTCTGAAGCCATTTGAGACCTATAAATATCCCAAGTTTTCTTACATTCTATATAATAATTTTGGGGATTACATTCTATGAAAAAATTGTTTGTGAATTGTAAGAAAAAGAAAAGGGGAAAGGAAGAGAGCTTAGAGTTAGAAAATTCTTGAAGTCTTCCTTGTAAGCAAAGTTGAAGGGTTTGATCTTCACCCAAAGAAGATCGATAGTGGATGTCGGTGTGCCTCAAGAAGGAGGACTCGTGAGTGGATGTAGGCCCATTGGTGCCGAACCACTATAATTGTGTGTTTCTTAATTCTTGCATTTATTACTCACTTGTAATTGTCAAGTTCTTAATCATTTTGAACTGAATAGATGCTTCCGATTTTTACTACTCCTTGAAAGCAAAGTTTCAAGTCAATCACTTCCCTACGACGTTGATTATCTTTTATTGGGATTTGCTTATTTCCTCTTAAGTCATTTCTAAGCAAGTAACTTAGCAATTTTCTTCGAATTATTCACTTGTTACGAAAAGCTTCGATTTGTCTATCTTGCTTAAAACGAACATTTTTCGTTAAAACTAAAATTTACATCACCCCCCCCCCCCCCCCCCATCTCTCAGTGCCAATTGATCCTAACAGTGAAGGCGCCAATATGCCCATAGGCGATTGCTCGTGGGAGTTGTGCCTGTAGGTGTTGCCCTTGCGGGCGGGTGCCGCCTCCACTAGCTGCCACCCTTGCAGGGGCCCTAGCTACAGCTGGCTGCCTCTACAAGGGGCTTGGTCGTGGAGGCCACCCCTGTAGGTAGCCAGCCCGCAGGTGGCCGCCCCTCGCTTACAAGCAGCGTTGCCTTCAGTACCAATCATTGTAACAAACGCTTAGAATAGGTATACATGATTCAATCTCATCACACGTAGTTTAAAAGCCAATCTTTTGCACGAGCAATCTAGTTATGATACCACTGCTGGCAAACTAAGTGGGAACATCACATGCGTAGTGGAAGAACAAAATTAAAATATTTTTTCATGTATATCAAATCATCGTGAAAAGATTGGTGCGTGAAAAACTAGTAAAATAAAAAACTGTGATACATGATATATTAATTACCTAAGGATATCATATATTCTCAAAAATCCAGATCTAGATAGAGAGGATAAAGGATGTCAAACGTCCTCCTTCTAGCGGTATTCACATGATGGATCATTGTAGCGATGCTCTTCTAATCATAACTCAAAAGCGTATAACTTTTGCACAGAGGGAGAGAGGAGAATAGGAGGGGGCGACAAAAGGTGTAGCCTATTACATAAGAGCAGTCCCTACCTCCTATTTATAGAGAGCCACCAAAACCTTAATGCATAATACCTTAGTAGGTATTGGATCTCCATCCAACTACCCACTAACCTTGTATTATTGGATTTCTATATAATAATCTTCTTTGGCCTCTAATTGGGTCTCATGCAAGGAGCGCATCAATGCAAGGTCTCATCTGATGAGAATATGAGCTAATTAGATAACTCATATCCAATCCTTTATTCGCTGAAGCATCCACTATATGTGTGTGACCCTTTAGGCCCAATACACGATTAGATCCAATAATCTCCTTTGGCCTCTAATTGGGCCTCATGCAAGGAGCGCATCAATGCAGAGTCTCATATGATGATAACATAGGCTAATTGGATCACTTATATCCAATCCTCTATTTGCTGAAGCACCCGATACCGAGTTGGTCATGAGTCACTCCCATCAGAACTCCTTCTAATATAGTAATTATTATCCTCATAATAATTCACTTGATCATCGACTATAGATATACTAGGCCACTACGCCATAGTCCCCAGATAGTACAGGGGGATCGAATCCATCAAACATATTTGTCCATAATTATCGTATATTTATAGTCATTCATCCAACTAATATCCTAGAGACCATATATTGGACATGGTACTATCTGCAATATATGGAATCTTTACGAGTCTTGCTCTAATCGGAGTATCCTAGAGAACTCCTTCGCTCGCAATCCGAATGACCTTGGCCAGAGATTTATCCAAGTAAGACCATACGGGATATTCCTCTCATGATACCAAGAGTGGATGATCCTCTATTGACACTCAATTTCCTTCATAAGATTCGTTACTAATCCTGATAACCAGTTGTACTAGACCTAGAATTTTTCAAACCTATAAGTCGAACATCAAAGAAAGGAGTACTTATACAAAGCATCCTTGGTATCTCAAGTATAAAGACCAGATACATAACTAGGACTACAAAACTGTAGTCTGACGTTAGGTACCATTAATTATACAATATTTCATAGGCGGATCAATCAGTGAACTCATTCTCCAATGAGCACCTGTATTGTATCCTTAGTGTCTCCACACAAGTGGCTATAAGACCAGCTGCCTCCATCAAATGGATGAGTATATAGTACACCAGTCTATCCAGTTATCTTGATGTCCGTCTCGAGTAATCTATGATCGGAATTATTTAGGATCTATGTTTAAAGGTGAAGCGATCTCATTATCGTGATCTCATCACGATTCGATTCCCATTGGCTTGCAGGGCACCTATAACCAGCACAGCCTAAGTATTTTCTGCATGAGGTACCAGTAGCACGCTAAGTCAAGAGAAGCTTTGGACTAACTGTTGCACCTCAGCAAGGTACTTTACCATGATCTCATCTCGAGTTCGTAGCGCCCATTAACATGGCTCATGATTATTTATGAGTCACTGAATAACATTTAGTCCTACACCTGGAGCTCTCAGGTGAGTCGGAGCTATTAGGATCAATTGGCACTGAGAGAGGGGCGGGGGTGAATTACTGCAAGTGTTAAAAACTTCGGTTTAAGAAAACTCTCGCTTAAAGTAACATCAAGATTGGAAGCGTTTCGTTATAGTTGACTAAGTGAGCAATTAAACTATTGAACGATGCTAAGTTACGATCTTGCTTAAAGAAAGCTCGAGTAAGAACAAGTAAATTCAAAAAGAAAAGTTAAGAGACGCTCACAATTTATAGTGGTTCAGCCACAACTTGCCTACGTCCACTTTCCAAGTCCTCTTCTCGAGGCCCACCGATGTCCATTACTGATCTTCTTCGGGTGAAGACCAAACACTTATACTTCTCACTCTTTCCTTTTTACAAGTTCAGGAGAGGAACATTTACAAGTTTTTCTCACTTCTCTTAGACTCAATTTACAATTTGAAGCACTCAAGGGAAGCTATAACATTTTACTAACTCTTTAACAAAATTTTAGCCTACTTTTTCATTCACCGCCCTTGTTTCTCCAAGTAAGAAAACTTGGGATATTTATAGACCCCAATTGACTTAAAAAATGAAGCCAAAATTTAAACCTTTCTATAAATTCTGTATAAGGGCAGTACTATCGCCGACACCGATGGTACTACCATCGAAACCACCCTAAAAATAGGGTATGATGGTACTACCACTAACCTGGGTAGTACTACTATCGCCCACTGGCGGTACTACTATCGAAAATCCTACAAAAGCTACTTTTTCTATACTTTTGCATACCCGACTCATACCTCCTGATGACCCCTTTCCAGGTCAATGAAATGGGCTTAACTTGAGCTCAAATCCAACCTAAATAGACCAGGTTGCTTTATATTTAATTAATTTGGATTCCTCCTAAATCTAACTCAATTTGGACTCTAAACCAAACCGATGCTAACTACGACATACTATGACATACAAATATAATCAATTTGATTAACGTATCAAGTGACCTTCCCAACTTCCGGCGATCTTCCCACTAACCTCCAGCGAACTCTCGGCGAGTTTCGATCATCTTCTGCCGAGCCCCTAGTGCATTCCCAGCAAGCTCCCGATCACCTTCGGCGAGCTCCCTACGAACGCCCGACAAGCCCCTGATACCTTCGGCGAGCTTCTAGTAAACTCTCGGTAAGCCCTCGATATCTTCGGCGAGCTTTCGACGATCTCTCAACGAGTTCCTACTACATCTTCTGAACCCCGGCCCGATGCCCGAACTTGACTCTGGCCCAACATCTGATTGTATTACCTTGTCGTAGTTAATCATACATCATTCATCTCTAAAACACATGTTAGATCAACAAACCCATCAATTGATTTCATCATCAAAATTTGAGATTCAACAATCTCTCCCTTTTTATGATGACAACTAATTGATGATGAGAGTTAACCTTAGCTCCCCTTATATAAACTCCATAGGATAAAACAAACTTGAATTTAAAAGAACCCAACACTTTTTGAATTCAAGCATGATACCATTCATAAATATTTCAAATAGAGTAAGCTTAAATTCAAGAGAATTAACCACTCTTGAATTCAAGTATCATGATATAACATTTAAAACACGTTTATTAAAAAATGCAAAATTACATTCATTTATCAACTTCAGAAATGATATAACATCAATATCAAGAATTTTTACCTTAAATCATCAAAGATTTTCAAGTATACAATAATACATTGTGAAACAACATTACTTTCAAATCAATTCCAAATTCTCTCTCTTAAGTCATCAATCATTAATTCTCCCCATTAACCACCAATTATTTCTCCCCCTTTATTATCAACATAAAGGATAAATGCCCATTTTACAATGGTGAAATATTGAACAAATAATTTCAGGGCATATAATCTCATTATGTTTCAAATTTCTCCATATTTGTAAAAAAATAGAAGTTGTATCAGTGCTCCCCCTTAGTAAAATAAGATAAGAGACTTTTCTCATTAAAAAATTTCTCTCATTTTTTAATAAGAAAGAAGAAGAAATGGGAGGGGTCAAAGATCCAAAACTTTAGTATCCAAAAAATATTAAGTAGGGAGTGATACATTAGAAAGTATTCATCAATGATAGAAAAGATCTAAAAAATCAAAATAATTTCTGAGACATGACACATAAGAGAGCTCATCTCAAGCATCATAAAAGTTCATGTCACATATTTTCCTTTTATAATATTCAACAAGATTCATGAATTGAAATAATCTTTGAGAAAGGATAAAAATATCATCACAAAAAGAACATCAAATCTTATTCTTGTAATGTCAATTTTAAGGAGAATCATTTCGGAAGAGAGCTAAGAACCAAGAAATCTAAGAAAAGTTAAGTGTAACTATTTTTAATTTTTATTTATTATCATTAATATTTTTATTAATTATGGTTTAAATATTTTAGTTTTCATTTATTATGAATATAATGGTTATTATTAATTTCTCCATTCATGACAATTAAAATTCTTAATTATGGTCCAAACATTTCATTTCTTCAATTAAATATTGAACATTATGAAATTGGTGGTAATAATATTCTTAATGGGAGAATGTCTATATATATATGTGTTTTAGTCTCTTGGCTCAATCTCAAGTTGAAGGATTTCCTACACCATCTAAAGTGAGAATTCAGAGCTGAGAAGTACCAAAATACTAAGAGAAATCATTACTTAAATCTTCAACAATAGTTGGAGTTACGTAATTTAAGTTTTTGTATTCATTTAATTGTGTTTCTATTAAAGTGATTTAGAAACACAACTTTTGATTTCATATCTTTATTTTATTCATTCATTTGGTATCAGAGCAAAGATTAACCTCTGCCTTGATATGGAGAAGATTTCATTCTTTAAGCCATTAAATATGGTTTGATTTCGATTTCTCTTTTGATTTTTTAGTGCATTAGATATTAAAAATTATGAGAATAATTAGATATTAAATATGGTTTGATTTTTATTTCTCTTTTGATTTTTTAGTGCATTTTTTAATTTTTTATGAACAAAATGACTAGTGATCCATATAATCTTAATTAATTAGGGACTAGCCACAGCATCCTGAGTTAATTAAAATTATATATAAATTAGGATCACATAAGAAATTAGACATAATATTATGATTGATTATATTTAATATAATAATTGTTATCCCACTGGATCTTTTATTATGTTTATATAATTAATCTGGATAAATTATCAAATTATTTTTATAATTTACCTACAGAGATTATGAATTGGTATATAATATGATAGTTTTATCATAAAGACCATTTGAATCTATTTGAATTAAAAATTTAGCCAACATGTAATTTTTATCTTATTAAATTCATTTTAAGTATATTTTACATTGGTAAAACATACAATTTAGACTTTTAACCTCAAATTTTGACATAAGCATTTTGAGTTTTATGTAGTCTCTCAAACTATTAATTTATCTCATATTCGATGTGACATTCCCGAACTTAAGGGTGATAACTATAAGATATGGAAGGAGAGAATTCTACTCCATTTATGGTGGATGTATATTGATTATGCTATTAGGAAGGACGAACCACCTGTAGTCTCTAATACTAACACTTCAACTGATATCACGTTATATGAGCGATGGGAGCAATCCAATTGGCTAAGTATGATGTTTATTAAGACTAAAATAACTACTGGTATACGTGGTTCTGTTGACCATCATAATAATGTCTAAGACTTGCTAAAGGCCATTGACGAGTAGTTTGTCACTTCAAATAAGGCACTAGCAATCACTCTAATAATAAAATTTTCATCCCTTAGACTCACCAATATAAAATATGTGCACGAGCATATAATGCAAATACGGGATATTACGGCTCAACTTAAGAAACTAGAGGTTGATATGTCAGAATTCTTCTTGGTGCACTACATTTTGAACACATTTCCACATCAATATGGACCTTTTAAGATTTTATACAATACACATAAGGATAAATGATCAATTAATAAATTAATGACTATATGTGTTAAAGAAGAATATAGACTATTGATGGAGCTGGGTGAGAGTGAATTGGTGGTAACCACTCGCAATAAGAATAAAACTGATAATATTCAAGCCAATCAGTAAGGAAATGGTAGAATATCATCCCAAGTTGATATCAAGAAAGAAGCAAAGTATTTTTCTGTAAAAAGAAGGGACACATGAAGAAGGAATGCAAGAAATTCTAACAATGACTTGAAAAAGAAAGGTAAACCAACCTCGTTTGTTTGCTATAAATCTAATATGGTTAATATTAATATTAACACCTAGTGAATTGATTCTGGATCAACAATCCATATTACAAACTATTTGCAGGGTATGCAAAACCTAAGGAAACCAGTGGGAAGTGAGCAAAGCATCTTATCAGGCAATAAGATGGGCTCACATATGGAGGCAATTGGAATATACATTTTAACCTTGAGTAGTGGCATTGTTTTAGAATTAGAAAGAACCTTTTATGTGCCAAGTTTCTCAAAAATTTAATTTCTATTTCCAAACTCATACCATTTGAATATTCCTTTCATTTCTAAGATACATCATTTAGTTTATTATATAAATCAGATTGTGTTGGGAATGATATTTTGTCTGATGGTCTTTATCAAATTCTCTCAAAATAAAGGCACTCATAGTTCAATGCATATTCACGTTGGCATTAAAAGGTGTAATATTAATGAAGACTCCTCTATCTTATGGCACCGGAGATTAAGACATATCTCCATAGAGAGAATTAAAAAATTACTTAATGATGGTGTATTTAGTGCTCTTGATTTTTGTGATTTTAAGACTTGTGTGAACTGTATTAAGGGAAAGCAGACCAATAAGTCCAAGAAAGGTGCTAATAGGAGTTCAAACATATTAGAAATTATTTATACTGATATATGTTGTCCAGACATGGACACACATGGTCAGAAATATATATCTCCTTTATAGATGATTACTCACAATATATGTATATCTATTTTCTCCATAACAAAAATGAAGCATTGTATGCCTTCAAAGTCTTTAAGGCTGAAGTTGAGAACCAATGTGGCAAGCAAATTAGAATTGTGAGATCAGATAAAGGTGGAGAATATAATAGTAGATATACTAAGAATGGATAAATATATGGTCCTTTTGCTAAGTTTATTCAAGAACATCGGATTGTTGCCCAATACACTATGCTTGGTTCTCTAAATCAGAATGGTGTTACAGAAAGAAGCAACTCCAGTCTTCCTAAATTCTTGTGGACTGAAGTACTAAAGATGGCTGTGTATATATTAAACTGAGTTCCAACTAAGGTTATCCCAAAGACACCATTTGAATTATAGAAAGGTTAGAAACTGAGTTCGTGACATATGCGCATTTGGGGATGTTCATCTGAGGTTATGATATATAATCCATAAGAGAAGAAACTAGACCTAAGGACTATTAGTGGGTATTTTATTGCATATACTGAAAAGTCCAAAGGTTATAGATTTTATTGTCCATCTCACATAACTAGGATTGTGGAATCAAGAAATACTAAGTTTCTTGAGGAAGACAAGATTAGTGGGAGTGATCAGTTCAGGAACATAGTTTCTACACATGATCATATAAGAACTCAACCTTCCACGTCGAATGACAGATTGGTTATAGTTCATAACACCTCTCAAGTTCAAACTAGTGTTAAACAACCAACCAAACAGATTATACAAGTTGTTGATAGTATTCTAATAGATTAAACAATTCAAGAATTATAGGAGCTCCTGAACCATAAGTTTCCTAGAGAGACATTGGTATAACATTAAGAAGATCTATTAGAAATAAAAGATCAGCAATTCCTAGTGATTATATTGTATATCTATAAGAATCTAACTATAATATTGGAGCCGAAAATGATCTTGAAACCTTTTCACAGGCTATAAGTTGTAAAGAGTCAAACTTGTGATATGATGCCATGAAGGAGGAGATGAATTCCATGAAGAGCAATGGAGTCTGGGATCTTGTAGAGTTACCTAATGGGGTAAAGATAAAAAAAGATTCATTTGGCAACATTGAGAGATACAAGACAAGACTTGTTGCAAAGGGATTCACTCACAAAGAGGGAATCGATTATACAGAGATATTCTCTCCTATATCTAAGAAAAATTCTCTTCATATTATTTTGGCACTAGTTGCTTATTTTGATCTTGAGTTGCAATAAATGGATGTAAAAAATAGCATTTCTTAATGGAGATTTAGAGAAGGATGTTTATATGAAACAACACGAAGGTTTCTCCTCTAGTGTTGATGAAGACTTAGTTTGCAAGCTTAAGAAATCTATATACGATTTAAAACAAGCCTCCCATCAATTGTATTTTAAATTCCATGAAGTGATTTCTTCATTTGGATTTATTGAAAATCTCATGGACCAATGTATATACCAAAAGGTCAGTGGGAGTAAAATATATTTTCATGTTTTATCCGTAGATGATATTTTGTTTGCAACCAATGATAAATGTTTGCTACATGAGGTGAAATAATTCCTTTTTAGAAACTTTGATATGAAGGATATAGGTGAAACATCTTACGTCATTGGCATAAAGATCCATAGAGATAGAACTTGAGATATTTTAGGTCTATCATAAGAAACCTATATTAATAAGCTTTTAGAAAGATTTCGGATGGATGATTGTTCACCAAGTATTGCTCCCATTATGAAAGGTGATAGGTTCAATTTAAACCAATGCTCGAAGAATGATCTTAAGAGGGAATCAATAAAAAACATCCAATATGCTTCTACTGTAGGAAGTCTTATGTATGCTCAGGTCTGTATTAGACCTAATATAGCATTTGTTGTAGGGATGCTCGGATGATATCAGAGTAATCCAGGTATGGACCACTAGAGAGTTGCAAAGAAGATGATGAGATATCTTTAAGGAATCAAAGATTACATGCTTATGTATAAACAAACAGATAAACTCGATGTGATTGGCTACTCAGATTCAGACTTTGCCGGCTATGTTGATTCTTATAAATCAACATCAGGATAGATTTTTATAATAGCTGGTGGAGTTATTTCTTGGTGAAGTGCTAAGCAGACTTTGATTGCTACTTCTACCATGAAAGTTGAGTTTATCTCCTATTTTGAGACTACTTCACATGGTGTATAACTTAAGAGTTTCATTTCTAGGCTTAGAATAATGGAGTCTATTTCTAAGCCATTAGGAATTTTTTGCGATAATTTAGCTATTGTTTGCATGGCTAAGAACAATAAAAGTAGAAGTCGAAGTAAACATATCGATATTAAGTATTTAGCCATAAGAAAATGTGTAAAGGAAAATAAAATGGTCATTGAGCATATAAGAACTGAATTGATGATTGATGATCCTTTGAATAAACGCATGCCACCTCTGAAATTCAAGGATCATGTAGAGAAGATGGAACTTTGGTTTCACTTTGTAATTGTATTGAAACTCTTATATATTGTGATATTTTCTTATATTCATGTGCACAATAATTTGAGAAAATATATTTGTATAGACCAAGAATAAACATAGGGTTTATTCATTAAGTGATGTTACCACATTAAGATTAATTCTTCAGAAAATAAATACATTCTGATACATAGTAGATAATACTCGTTCTAAGAGGACTTATCTCAATAATTCATGTATTTGTTTCTTAATAATATTGTTTGATAAGATTAATTTAAGTCATTAAGTTAAACATATGGACCAAGTGGGAGAATGTAACTATTTTTAATTTTTATTTATTATCATTAATATGTTTATTAATTATGGTTTAAATATTTCAGTTTTCATTTATTATGAATATAATGGTTATTATTAATTTTTTCTATTCATGACAATTAAAATTCTTAATTATGGTCCAAACATTTCATTTCTTGAATTAAATCTTGAACATTATGAAATTGATGGTAATAAATATTCTTGATGGGAGAACGTCTATATATATGTGTGTTTTGGTCCCTTGACTCAATCTCAAGTTGAAGGATTTCCTACACGATCTAAAGTGAGAATTCAGAGCCGAGAAGTGCCAAAATACTAAGAGAAATTATTGCTGAAATCTTCAACAATGGCTGGAGGTACGCAGTTTAAGTTTTCATATTCATTTAATTATGTTTCTATTAAAGTGATTTAAAAACACATCTTTTAGTTTCATATCTTTATTTTATTCTTTCATTAAGAGCTACTCATGCAATGAAATTCATCTTATGTAAATATTTATTCCATCAAAGATTCGATTAGACTAAAAGTTCATGAATCACATGATGTGAAACTATCTCATGCATTCGAAAGATTTAAAATCATCTCATGTAAATTTTGAGAAGAAGCACAATTTGAAAAAATAGGAATATAATATATACATATACATTTGAAGAATTTAAAATCATCTCCTATAAGTTTTAAGAAAAGCTCATTTTACAAAAAGACAATAATATATTGACAACCCATGCATTAAAATCATTTCAAATTTTTTTATAATCAAATTGTTCCTCGTCTAGTGGTTTTGTTGTTAAGATATCAATTTTCTCTCTCTTTATGATTGTTAAAAAGGAATATGATTGTATATATATTTTTTTTACATCCATGTTCTAATTGCACCAAAAAATAGAAGAGGGTCATGTCATTAAAGATGAAAAATTAAATCTTTAAGTACCAAAAGACATGATTTAATAAATTTGCCCCTTCTTTTTTGTTTGTGAATTTTAACATAAGTAATCAAGAAATCTTGTGTATTTAAAATTTTAAGGAAAATAGAAATCAAATAATACAAATCTAATGTATTTAAAATTTTGAATATTCTTTTAAGCAAATCACATCTCATGTATTTAAAATTTCTAATTTTCTTTTAAGCAAATCACACCTCATGCAATGTTAGAAGGTTCTTCATAATCATATTATTTAATTATTGTCAAAGCAAAAGTTAGAATATAATAGTAAAAAATCAATTTTAAGATCAAATAATATGAAAAATCTCAAGGTAATAGAATATATCATTCACGAATATAAGAAAGTCATAAATCATGAAATGAAAGATATCAATTCGTGAATACTAAATGTCATGATTCAATTTGACATCTCTCCTTTTAAATAACAAAAAGAAATTTTAAGATATCAATTTTGTAAGAAAAATCTTAATTCATGAAAATTGTCAAGTTATAAATATCGAGAAATTAAGATCATGATTTTGTAAAATAAAATATGGAAATACAAGATCTCAATTTATATATAAATGATTTCAAATCATCACATTGTTTATAAAAAGATTCATGTTATAGTTCCAAAAAGATAAACTTATGATTCATTTATAAAATTTTCTTTAATAAAAGGAAGGAATCTTAGGAAATGATCTTAGTTTATATAAAGATCTCAAATTATAATTTTCAATATTTCAAGGCCATGATTTAGACAATAACCTTTTTAAATTTAAAACATCAAATTATTTTTGTAGTTTAAGAAATTCAACAATAATGGTATCATTTTATCTCTTGTTGAAGGGTTGATATGATAAAAATATTTTCAAGAAGAATTATCCTCCTTTTTAGTTGTTTCATGTGATTTATTTCCAAAATTCTTTTAAAATTAATGAATTATCGTTTAAGACCGAAAACCAAATTTTATTCTAGAAGAAATTATCAAGGTCATTACTATAACACATCAAAAAAATAAAATGTCTTCAAAACAAAAATTCAACCTATCGCAATTCCAACATTTAAATGAGTCTTACTTACTCTTTACACATAGTGCAAGGACTTGACAAACTCATTTCCAAATTTATATTTATTCTTTGTTCAAATTCAAAAGTAATCTATCATTCAATTATACAACATTATTTAGGTCAACATATAACCCATCCAATATTTCAATCATTCACGCCAATAATTTTTAATCTATCATCAAAAACCATTTTTTCATAAATTTCAACTTAGATAATTTTATATTAAAAATAATTAAGCATGCTCTAGTTATGCATCATCAAGATTAGTTGTATAATCATAAACTATTTTTAATAAAAAGATGTGTTATAATCGAAACAAAGATCATTAAGTTTCAATCATCTTGATTCAAATAATTTTCCTCATTTTTGTCATTTTAGCTAGAGAATTTAATAAGTGAGTTAGATCTCAAGTCATATGGTTTGAGCATCCACTATCAAAATACCATTCATTTTTGCTCCTATCCTTGTTAAGAGAACTCTATAAGATGGGGGTTTTTGGCTTAGGTACCCATTTGAGTTTGGGTCCCTCATGAAAGGTTCTTCCTATTTTCTCTAATGGCTTATGGTTGTTTATGGTTTATTTAGGAACCCAAATTAATTATGTGGACTATATTTTCTAAATGAACACTTATAAGCTATATGTCCTAATCTACCATAAAAGTTGTATCTAATTTTAGATGAAGAGTTTAAAGTGGGTCTTTTAACGAAGATAGTTAGCTTTTGTTGATGATTGCCTGCAAAGCCTATACCTTCTTTCTTATGATCATGAACCTTATTTGCAAGGATCATGTTTAAGGATTTATTTCCTATTTTAAATTTTTTATAAAGTTTGCTTTAATATGATATTTTTCTTTTTAAGTTCTTCTAATATTTCACATTTAGAGCAAGAATCGTGTGTGATGGTGATGCATCATGCATTTCTTTAAATATACTAACTAATGATGCGTGCTCTTTCTTAAGTAGTTTATAGGATTTGCTAATTATTTTAAATTCATCATAAAACTTATGAAAAACATATTGAATCTTGAATTTTGATGATAAAATTAATTGACTGGTTATTGATCTAACATGGGTTGTTAGAAGTTGATTGATGCAGGATTAACTATGACAGAGAGAATATGACAATCATGATTAGCCAAAGTCATGTCCATGCATCGGATTGGGGTTCGGACGATGCGGTTAGGAACTCGCCAGGAGTGCGTCGGGAGCTCACTGAGGGTATCGGGAGTTTGCCAGGATGGCGCAAGGGAATTCACCAGAAGAAGATCGAGACTCGCCGGAAGATTATCGGGGGTAGCCGACAAGCTTGCCGAAAGTTAGGAAGGTATTGAAGTGGATGTGTTTGGAAAATATGATTACAATTAATTAAGTCATAGTTAGTATCGTGTAAGTTTAACCACGATGGGAGAAAGAGTTACAGATCAGACATGGACCCAGGATCAAGCTTAGGCATCAGGCCGGGTTCGGATGATGCAATGGGAGCTCGCTAGTAGTTCGCTAGGAGATTCACCGAAGGGATCGGGAAGCTCGCTAGGAACACTCCAGGAGATCGCTGGAGAAAGACCATGAGACTCGCCGGTGTAGAATCCAGAGGTTACTAGATTGTGGGAGTGGGATCGTAAGCTTGGTGGTCATGTTTGATTGTAATCTTTAAGTCGTAGATTAAGAGTGAGTCTGATTTGAGTGTGATTTGGAAATCAACTCAAAGAGGTAATCGGGTCCACTATTGGGGTTTGATTGAGCTTGGATTGAGCTCAATTAGTTGACCAGAGGATTGGTCAACTGATGGTTCAAGCTGGAATTTGAAAAGTGGAGGGAACCACTTTTTCAAAAATTTCGACGGGTAAACCGCTGGTAAGCGACGGGTAAAGCACCATCGCCCAGGTTTTTGGGCGGCTAACGATGGTTGAACGGCCTAGGGCCAGCGGGTAAACTGCCCGTACCCAAGGTTTCGGGCGGTTGAGCCACCCAGGTTGGCGGGTGAACCGCCCATACCCAGATTTTTCTAGTATGTTTGAATTTTGGCTCCAAAATTATGAAGTCATTTGGGGCTATAAATACCCCAAGTTTTTTTTTCATTATACACAATAATTTTAGGAATTATATTCTGAGAAAATATTATGTGTGAATTGTAAGAAAAATAAAAGGGGTAAGGGAATGGTCTAAGAGTTGTAATCTTGTCTCCCTTGTAAGTGTTATACGGGCTTGATCTTCACCCAAAGGAGATCAATAGTGGACGCCGGTGTGCCTAAAAAAGGAGGACTCGGAAGTGGACGTAGGCCGGTTAGTGCCGAACTACTATAATTGTAAGTATTCTTACTTCTTTAATTTACTGCTTACAATTGTCCGGTTCTTAATTGATTTCAAAACACAAATAGATGCTTCTGATTTTTTATTTATGTTTTGAAATCAAGGCTTCGAAATCAAGCACTTCACTTATGACATTGGCTATCTCGTTATTCGGATTTGCTTTTTCTTTTTGAGCCATTTTTAAGCAAGAAGTTTAGTACTTCTCTATAAGATTCACTTGTTTAACTTAAACGAAAATCTTTGGATTTTCTATCTTGCTTCAAGCGAAAAGTTTTTTGTTTAAAATATTAATTTACTCTTGTACTAATTCACCCCCCTTCCCCCTTCTTAGTGCCAATTAATCCTAACAAAATATTTGATAATTCATCAAAAGTAAATGAGACATTAGAGGAATCACTTACCTCATTGTTGATGGCCATAAGCGCGAGATTCTCCGCTTCTTCTTGATTGTGCTATTTATCTTCGAAGCACCTTAGCTTCTTGAGTTTATAGCAAGAGGTTTTATCAAATTTAAGTTTATTTTTATGATCTTTATTTATTAATTTATTTGATTCATTTGTCAAAGATTTAAAATTCTCATCACTCGAGGTCTTACTCAACGAGTCATCTATTGTTCTTAATTATATTTTCTTCTTGTTCTTTGGAAGGTATAATTCTTATGTTCTTAGTTCACAATCCTTCTTGTTCTTTGGAAGGTTTTGTTCTTATGTTCTCAAAGTACTTTCCTTCCTGTTCTCTGGAAAGTGTTCTTCAAGTTTATTTTTACGGATCATTTTATTTAATAATTTATTTAATTTAGTTATGATTTCATATATGATTTTTAATGTATGTCATATATCAAAAGCCAAATCACAAGAAGAAACTCAATCAAACTCGTTTTTATTTAAAGCACAAAATAAAGTATTCATTATTTTAGCATTTAAATAAAATATTTATTTTTCATAATCATTCCAATCATTTAATAGATTGGATGACTTCTGAAAATCATTTTTGACAATACACCATAAATAAAAAATATCTTGCTTAAATAAAGCTCGATAAGAACATGTAAATTCAAAAAAGAAAGTTAAGAACATGTAAATTCAAAAAATAAAGCTCGATAACCACAATTTATAGTGGTTTAGCAACAATTTGCCTATGTCCACTTCCCGAGTCCTCTTCTCGAGGTCTGCCGGAGTCCATTACTGATCATCTTCGGGTTAAGACTAAACCCTTACACTTATCACTCTCTCCTTTTTACAGGTCCAAGAGAGGAACCTTTACAAGTTTTTCTCACTTACCTTGGACTCAATTTATAATTTGAAGCACTTAAAGGAAGCTCTCAAATTTTACAACTCTTTAACAGAATTTTATCCCACTTTTTCATTCACCACCCTTGCTTCTCCAAGAAAACTTGAGGTATTTATAGACCCCAATTGGCTTAAAAAATGAAGCTAAAATTTAAACCTTTCCGTAAATTCTACTTACATGCGGTACTACCATCGAAAGAACCCTGAAAATAGGGTGGCGACGGTACTACCGCCAATCTGGGTGGTACTATCGTCGCCCACTGGCGGTACTACTATCGAGAATCCCACAAAAGCTACTTTTTTGTACTTTTGCATATCCGACTCGTACCTCCTGTTGATCCCTTTTTAGGTCAATAAAATGAGCTTAACGTGAGATCAAATCCAACCCAAAGTGAACTTGGTTGTCTCACATAGAGTTAATTTGGATTCCTTCTAAATCTAACTCAATTTGGACTCTAAACTAAACTGATGCTAACTACGACATACTAAGGCATACAAATACAATCAATTTGATCAACATGTCAAGTGACCTTCCTAACTCCCGGCGATCTTCCCGGTAACCTCCGGCAAACTCTCGATGAGTCTCAGTCATCTTTTGCGAACCCCCGGCACATTACTGCAAGCTCCCGATCACCTTCAGCGAGCTCTCAGTGAACTCTCGGCAAGCCCCTGATACCTTCAGCAAGCTTCTGGCAAACTCCCAGCAAGCCTCTAATACCTTCAGCGAGCTTTCGGCGATCTCCCAACAAGTTCCCACTACATCGTCCGAACCTCGGACTGATGCTCGAACTTGACTCCGTCTAACACCTGATTGTATTACATTGTCGTAGTTGATCTTGCATCATTCATCTCTAACATATATGTTAGATCAACAAACCCATCAATTGATTTCATCATCAAAATTTAAGATTCAACAGGAGCCATAAGAGAAGTGCTTCATATTCAACCTCATTATTGAATATTTTGAACTCAAAGGGTAGAGCCTATTAGTACACCTACTTATTCAAACATTTGTGAAACCTTGGAGAGCATTACATGCGCAGTGAAAAGTAAAATCAAAAATTGATTTCCCAAAACAATAGTATTGAATCATCATATGAAGATCGAGAGCGTAAAACTCAAAAGACCGAAAACTGCATAGGGGTGTGAGACATTCTCACCTAGGGGAACTTATATATATCCCCTAAGATCGAGATCCAAGTCTCTGAATGAAGGAACTCTCGCAAGCACCTCTCTAGTGGTGATTGACACATGAACTCAATGATGACACACCTCCTCGTAGCACGTTCTTTCCTTGCTTTCATTATGTAGTAATGAAACAAGAAGGAGCGATCCTTCTTGTTATCGTCTTGCACTAAATAGAGGTTAATGACAAAGGATGAAAGGGGGGAGGAGATGAGGAAGTCGACAACTATATGGGTCTAGCCTATGACCCTTTGAGCCCCTCTCTTATTTATAGAGAGTCATCTTTAATTACCCTAATGGATCTTGCCTTAATGGGTATTAGATCTCCATCCAATTATCTATTGCTTAATGGATATTTGATCTTCATCTAATAACCACTCTTAGCCCTTTTAGGTCTCACTCAATGGATCTAATAAAATAAGGGTTTATTGGATATCTCATATCTAATTCTTTATGCATCCTTTATATGTATATGACCCTTTAGGCTTAATATTGAGCTAACTGTGAGTTGCACATATTAAAACTCTTTCTAACTTAGAACTCTATCTGACTCAATGAATTATTATTCTATAATAATTCACTCAACTCATCGAATCTGGACGTACAATGTAATTATGTTATAGTCCCCAAAGAGTATAGGAGGATCTAATCCATTGGATTTGTTTACCCTAAATGACCATGTATCTATAGTATCTCATCCATCTATTATCCCAGAGATCACAAACTAAGCATGGCACTATCACGCTCATACGGAATCTACCTAAGTTTCACTCTAATTAGATTCTCCTGAAGAACTCCTATTTGAATCCGAATGACCCTGACTAGAGATTTGCTAGGGCGAAAACACATGAGATATTCCTCTCATAACATCGAAAGTGGATGATCCTCTATTGACACTAAATTGTCTTTGTATGATTTACTATCATTCCCAATAACTGATTGTACCAAATCTGAAACTTTCAAACCTATAAGTATGGTATCAAGAATGAAGTACTCAAACAAGATATCATGGGTGTCTCAAATCTAAGGACCTGATACACAACTAGGATTATAAAATTATTATTTAATGATAAGATATCATTAACTATCCAGCATTTCATAAGCGGATCAGTCAGTGAACTCATTATCCAATGAGCACTTTCACTATATCTCTAGTATCCCCACACAAGCAGTTATGAGATCAACTATCTTTATCAGATGGATGAATGTATAACACACTAGTCTATCCAATTACCTTAATGTCCCTCTCGAGTAATCTATGATCAGAAATATTTATGATTTATGTTTAAAGTGAAATTGGACTCATTATCATGATCTCATCATGATCTAATTTCTATTGCACAGATCTAAGGACATCATAATATATTTATCATCCAATATAAAGTGAGAAAATATAATAATAATAATAATAATAATAATAATAATAATAATAATAATAATAATAATAAAGATTATACAATGTATCACACGTGTCCTCACTCACGTGATTGGCTTGCAAAACACTTATAACTAACAACCTTACAGGTTAAGTCCATTACTACCCCTTTCCAATGTGGTAAAACCATCTATAAATCGAGTCCATGTTATGGGGTGTATTCATTAACTTCGACCTCGAGTGAGGGGGTCAGCTTTATATAAAATATGTTAATGCTTAAGCCTAAATGACAACCCTTGGTACATATAAGATGTTTAACTCATTCGACTCTACCGACTACCTCAGCATTCGTCTCAAGATGTTAAATCATAAAAAGATATGCTTGAGTAGTTAATTGATAATCACTTGTATGAGATTCACTTGGAATTAAGGATGGAGCCTCCTTGCCACCAATACAAGGGCAAAAGACAACCTCTCAATGGGGGGGTATCACTCCTCGACTCTGCTTAGTACATAGTTGACATAATAAATGGATCTTTGAACTCCCAAGTCATCTCGCATCAATATCGAGTTAACAGTCTATTTGGTAGTAGTGAGATAGAGGTTGAGAGCCGCAACAACTGGGTGAGGTGGTGCTTCAGCTTTTTAAAAGTCTTTTGACACTTCTCGATCTATAAGAAACCTCGTGGATTTTTTAATGCTCAGAAGAAGGCCAACCTCTCGATAGGGGGGTATCACTCCTCAGCTCAACTTAGTACATGACTGACATAATAAGTGGGTCTTTGAACTCCCGAGTCATCCTGGAACAATACTGAGCTAACAACATATTTAGTGGTAGCGAGATAGAGGTTAAGAGCCATAACAAATGAGCGAGGTGGTGCTTCAACTTCTCAAACGACTCCTATCACTTCAAAGTCCACAAGAAATCTTTTAGATTTTTAATGCCTGAAAAGAAGGGCAACCACTTATCATCAAACTATGCTAGGAATCGGCTAAGTGCCACTATTCACCCTATTAACTATTGCACTTCATTCACTGATTTAGGTGGATACATTTCCAATCTGGCACGGACTGTCTCAAAGTTTATGTCTATTCCTCTCTAGTGAATCCCAAGTAAACTTCAAAAGCACACTTGGACAGTTTGAGGTGCATGTTGTATCTTTCCAAAATTTGAAACATCTCGGCCAAGTCCACAAGATGCGAATTAAATGTTTTGCTTTTGATTATCATGTCTCTATAATAATAAATGTCTCGGTCCATTATAAAGGAGGTATGTTCCTAATCCGATGTGTTATCCTTATTTAGTTATAACCTGAAAACACATTTATGAAGGTGAGGAGCTCATGATCCAAGGTAGCATCAACCAATTGATCGATCTGGGGAAGAGAGTAACTATCCTTCAAACATACATTATTGAGATCGGTATAATCAACACACATTCTCTAATTTTCATTAGATTTTTTGGCCAATACAAAGTAAGCCATTATGGGTACTATACTTCAGCAATAAACCTTGCCCTGGGTAGCTTGTTCGCCTTATCACTAATTGTCTACTGGAATTCTAGAGCAAACTTACAAGGCTTTTACTTTACAAGTCGGACCTCGGGGAAAATGTTTAGATAGTGCTATGCCACGTGGGGTTCTATTCTTGGCATGTCTCTTGGTGACCATGCAAACATCTTGATGTTTTCCTTGAGAAAGTCGACGAGCTGCACTCACTTCTCCTCATGGAGTGTCACCCAACCTTGATGACTAGATTAGGATGGGCCTTGCCTTGAGGTTCCTTGACTAGTGGCTCTATTGGCTCTAGATGTGGGAGGAGCTTAGCAAAATCTCGAGGATCCAATTATGATACCTTGATCGGGATATATTCGGTAAGGAGACTACCATCAAATAGCACTAGCAAGACTCCTTCGAATCGCTCCTCAATTCTCCGATGTCAATTCTTATTGGAAACTTCATCACCATGTGATAAAGGTCGACACCATAACCCTTAGCCTGTTGAGTATTGGTCGGCCTATGATCATGTTGTATGTTGAGGGAATGTCAACTACCATAAACTTTGTCATCATCATTTTTTAGTAGGGTTCATCATCGAACATGACGTGCAAGCTCATGGTCTCGAGAGAAGATATGAGGCATCCACAAACCCCATTAGTAAAGAAGTCATATGGGTGAGATCATTAGTTAAGAGCCCAAGTTTTTAAAAAGCGTCAAAGTAAAAGATGTTGACAAAGCTACTTGTGTCAATCATAACCCTCTTTCCTTAGGTGTTAATCATTCTTATGGAGAACACTAGGGTGTTATCATGGTTTGGGTCGAAATACTCTATCTCTTTGTCCTTAAAAGTTATTTTCGAGCCATCTTCTAACCTCTAGCACTTTTTTATGATGGCTCGAGTGTAGGCTTTGTAACCCGAGATACTGTCCACCCGAGATATTGTCCCCTCTTGAGGTGGGTCCCCTGATGATAATGTCAGTCTACCTCTCCACTATGCCTTGAGATTGAGGCAAAGGTTCTCGAGATCTCCGAATGAATCTTTCGAGGTGCCCCAAATGAATGGGCTCCTCGATTTGCTCCTGTAAATCATGACAGTCTTCTATGTCATAGCCATATTTACGATGGAAGCGATAATACTTGAATCTCTTCCTTCTTTCCAATAATGTCTTCCCTTTTCCTCTATCTGTAAGAAGACCTTAGTTTTCATTATGTTAAGAGGGGTCAACTCAGGTCTTGGGTGTGAGGCGGCTCGGATCAGTCTTGTTTTCTTCACCGAGGTGACCTCAAGGTTGGAACCAATGGTGGTCACTCCTGCCATAGCCTTTTGTATGTCTCATCATGCTTACTTGGACCATCACCTCGATGGCTATGAATTGGTTGGTTCTCTCGAGGACCTCGAGTATGGTCACTAGTGGATTTCTCCACCAATAATAAAAAAAGGCGAGAGGACCTGAGCTCTATCATGAAGGCTTAAATCACGAATGATGAATGAGCTTCTTGTATGCCTCATACCTCATTGGTGAACTAAGTGACATTGTGGGAGAGTGTCTCTTTCTCCCCTTGCCTAAGTCCAAACAACATTGTCGCCAATGACTTCGGACATACATTCTCAAAGAAGTAAAGTTCGAACCCCTTTACAAGCTGGCGAATGAGCCAACTGAGAGTGGGCTTTAGACATGTGTGCCACTCCCACGTCGTGCCTCTCAGTGTCATTGGGAACGTGTAACACATCAAAGTGTTTGAGGTGTTGTAGAGAGACATGTTGGTGAGGAAGACGATAGTGCATTCAACCGGGTTAATATTATCATCAAAGGCTTTCAACGATGGGAGGTGGAAGTTGGTCGAGATTGGTTCCTCTTAGATGTTCTAGGTGAATGTGGATCGACCCAAGATGGGATCGACTGGATTCTCCCCCTTGGACTACTGGAAATCCCACCGCATCTTATCTAGGCATTGCTCCATTTGCCTTAGCTGGTCCCTTAGGAAGCCATCTATTGAATTTACCGATTGGGTCTCATATTTAAGCGAAGCAAAGCAGTGGTGTAGCGATGCACTGAATTCCACCATTGGGGAGTGAGGCACTCCTTCGATTAGGAGTTCCGCAAACCTCAGGTAGTCTTGAGATGTTGCCATCATGTAGGTCGGGAGGGATTCCAACATGTTCTGATGTTAATGGCGGTTGAGATGTCGGGAGTCACTAAGATGGTGGCACCGCTTGCTGGGTTAGCTGAGCCAAGAGAGGAGCGATAGCCTACAACATGCTCGTGAGCATCTGCACGTGATGGGTAAGGTTTAAGAACACTTCAGTAGGGACGAGCAGGTGGCTCGAGTTCATCCCTAAGGGTGAAGAGTTTGGGTCATTGAATAGACGTTAATACCTCCTCAATGTTTGTGCCGAGGTAGACATATGAGAAGGATGTAAGTTGCTCCCCTTAAGAAAAAGTGTTATGGGTTAGAGTTAAGGCCTTTTTGCTGGAGCATTGGTTGAGAGAATTAGGGGGTGAACTTTCTTGTGATATTAAACCTTCGTTTTAGTGTCAAAATATTAGAATATTATTAACGTTTTGGTCAACCCAATATGGTTTAGACCCATGTGCATATGATTGATCGAATCTTCCCTAAGATGGATGTGTTATACCCCTGAGGTGCTCCCTGCATGAAGATCGAGGTCGGGAAAGATTTTTTAATTCAATCCCGTTGATGCTCAAGTTAGTGATTAAGGGTTCGGTAGTTCTCCAAAAATAAAAAAATATTCTTATTTAAAATATATTTTTATACCTTAAATAATGAGAAAGAAGCTTGATAATAAGTAGGAATTTTTTTTTATAATTGTCTAAATGAGGAAGAAAGACTTATTTTTCTGTACTTTCAATCTTTGTCCACTACGATGAAGGGTGATGTGAATGTCACGTGCAATCACATATCTAGTCACAGTAGATTTCCTATCACTACGTAATCTTTTTGGTTTAAACTTGGTTTGGTTTAATTTAGTAATATCTTAAACATGTTTCATAAAATGTCACCAAGGACCCACACGTCAGGAAAATATTTGTCATTATTGAGACATATAGGAAATGGATGTAAAAACAACTTTCAAGGGACGTAATTGTTACTGTTTTATAGATATTTGAACTACCGGGCGACGTGGGTTCGAGCAGTAAACAACACCACACAGGACAAGAGATATCTAGGATTTCGCGCACGACGTCATTCGGCATGCTGGACTTCTCGCCAATAAGACCTTTTATTTTTATTGGCCCCACCAATTGAGTTCATTCTTGAGTTGGCCCGAATCTCAATTCCTGTTTTAGAGCAAATAGCTGATATAGGCGGTCAACAAGCGCGACACTTGGAAGCCTCCCAGTGCCTTGATACCCCTGTCCTATGTTCTCCCGCAAAGCACCGTGCGCGGGTCCCACTCGTCGCTGTCGCCTCGTAGTCCGCGACGGGGACACGCTTGCCCCCTCGCGTCCGCTGCTCCGCGGTCTCACGTTTGGGAGCCGGAATCGCGCCTTTTAATCGAGCGAATGCTATCGTTTCGATGACCGCCGCGTGGTCAGCCAACCTGAGCCGCGGCGCACTCGACCGAGGCGCCTAGAAAAATCGCCCCGGCCTGTTTAAAATCCCACGACGAGCGGAGTAACACGACGTGTGAAGTCCCAAAGTTCTATCCGTTCGATCTCCATCAGACGGCTCCACTCGCCTTGCCAGTCGTCATTAATAGATGTGCCCGAATACAAACCCTAATTCGCCCTCTCTCACTCTCTCTCTACCCGGACCGGCGACGACGTGAAGCGCCTTAACCGCCTTCCGTTCAGTCCCCCCTCTTCAGATCTTGATCTCGGAGTGAAGCGGACAAGTGGTGAAATAAAATCGGCGTCAGGGTATTGAGACCTTGAACTGAAATTGAGGTGGGGAGACGGAAGGATTCGGGATCCGATCGACCATGGGCGGGTGATCGGAGTCGATCATGTGGAGGTTCTTGGGGTGCCGAGATGGCGGTGGTGATGAGGCGGCAAGCGAGACGGGAGAGCGCTAGCGCTCTGCGGAGGAAGCTCTACGGGGAGGCTGAGGCGGAGATAGGGTCTCGGGTGTTCCCACTGCCAGCGCCGGCATCACAGCCCATGCCGTCGGTGGGGGCTCGGCGGTCGACGAGGGTGTTCGTCGCCAAGCCTTCCTCCGTCGCTGTGGCCGCGAATGCTTGCGGCGACGATTCCAGGATCCTCCGGTCCGGGAAGCGGCTCGCTTTGTGGAAGCGCAGGGATGAGTGGTTGGATGTCTTTAGCGGTGATACCGCGGATCTGCAGTGGTGGAAGCGGGAGGATGGGGAAAGGCGGGAAAATAGGGACTCGATTGTGTGGAACGACCCGGAGGCTCGTGCTGCTGGGATCGTGAGGGAACTTCCGGAGTCCTATGTTCCCAAGGACTCTCTGGATTGTCCGCAGACTAAGAAGTTTGGGATGGTTTATGGGCGTAAGCGGCAGAGGCAGCTTGCTAGTGACGCAGGGTCACCATCTTCGTCTGTCGGAGATGGGGATTCCGAGATGGAAAAAAGATACGGTTTGGTTTTCATGCGGAGAGGTCGCAGGAAGAGACTAAAGGTAGGGCCTGTACCTGTAGCAATCGAACGAGAGCGGGTGGAGATCTCGAATGAAAGAGGTGTTGTGAAGAGGCAGCCTAGAATCGCAGTATCTTCAGTGAATGGCGAGAAGAAGATCGGTATTAAAGAACGTAGTTTGTGCATTGCCGCAGGTGGTCCTGTGGAGCTCTCACTGATCGTGGATTCCTCTTGCGTCGGTAGTTCACTCTTGTTTCCAAGACTCCTAATTGCTATACTTAGATGGACGAGGAGGGTCACGGTGACTCTTTGGGAGTTTGCTGCCTTCCTACTCTCTGGGTCGTTGGCAAGTGTCTTCTCTCAGCATGGAGTCCATATATTGCCACTCCAATCTCACAGAGATGTAAGGCTTTTTTGTTACAGTGACATATTTTCCTTCTAATTTTGCACTGATTCCCTCAACGCCTAATTGATTGAAATTGAAATAATGAATATTTTTTGTTTTGTTTCAGAATATGATGTTGACAAATGCTTTGCCTTCTTGTGGGTTATGTAAGATTTATGGTTCTATACAGTCGGTTCCTATAATATGGCTTGATATTTCGGCCCTTCCGTCCTACTTTAGGAGCTTGCATGTCAGCTTTCTTCTTGGTTCACTTTATTTACCCCGTGTTCTTGCGAGGACCGTAATATTCTCGCATGTTGATCCCTATGTGGATGTTAATTGTGGAGAAAATGATTCTGATGCTTTTGTGGAGGCAGATTATTTGGGAACTAAACGTTTAAGGCTTCATTCTATGGATGTATGCAAACAAAATGATCTAGTTGATGCTTATAGATCATTTACCCAAAATGCAATTCCTTCGTATGGTTTAAGGCGAAGTAAGCATCGCAGGAGAAGAAGTTCCTCAAGGTTTCTAAGGAGTCAGAATCCGGGTTTGATTAGCTCATGTATAGATAAAGCAAGTCAGAATGGTTCTAGTGTTTTATCAGAAGATAAAGCAAGTAGTTTCCCAGAACCCATGGTAAAGCCAATGTTTGTTGATGTGGCTGATGCCTGTGGTGAGTACTCCAGTTGTAAAGATGAGAGTGATGTCTCAAGTCCACTTAGTTCTCAGGGAAAGCAGAAGAAGTCTGCCAAGAAGAGCCCCGTGGAGCAGAATAAGGAACTAAAGTCTGCTTTGGCAGAGGTGAAGCAAAATATAGACTCTGTACATTGCAAGGCAAATGTTCTGGTTACTGATTCAGATAGGTGTTGGAGAGAGGAAGGTTTTGAAGTCATGTTGGACATGTTGGCCCCGAAGGACTGGTGTATAACTGTGAAGTCACATGGTCAAGTGAGGTACCTGCACAGGCCTCTGGACATGAGGCCTTGTTTTGTCAATCGTTTCACTCATGCCTATATGTGGGCTGGAGAAGATAGATGGAAGCTTGAGTTTTTGGATAGGTGGGACTGGCTTGTTTTCAAAGAATTGCATGCAGAATGCCGAGAGCGTAACCAGCAGGACGCTTCCTTTAGGATGATTCCAGTGCCCATCTTTGAGGAGGTCTCCAGTACCGAGGCATGCTCTGCAGCTACTTTTGTACATCCTGATGAATACATAAGAATGGAGGATGATGAAGTTCAGCGAGCTCTATTTTGCAAAATTGCTAGGTATGATATGGACTCAGGCGATGAGCAGTGGCTTGATGAGTATAATTCTAGCATTCGACATATGGAGCTTGGTGAATTGACTGTTATTACAGCAGACAACTTTGAGAAACTAATTTATGCAATGGAGAAGGATGCTTTCAGCAATGTGGATGATGTATTTGACAAGGAGAAGGCATTAGATCTTTATCAGAATTTTGGAATGAGAGAGATGTTGGGTGCTGTTTATGACTACTGGATAAGAAAGAGGAACAAGAGATGTGCTGCTTTAGTTCGAGAGTTCCAGGTAATTGCAGTTGTTAGTTTATTGTGTTCTTTTATATTGTTTTAAGATTTGAATTAAGTCACAAAACCAAGTTTGATGACCTAGCATACATACATGCTTAACTTACGGTGTTTGCTGTTAGCTGATTGCTGGATGCATCTTTCTGTGGAACAACTTCACTTGCTTTTATATAATTCAGTAGATACTTATTGTCATTTCATTCCATAGGTTTTAGTGTATTACTATAGTTGCATGGTGGTTCTTTTTTGTTCCATGGAGTCATAATGGGCAGTTGAATAAAAGTTGTTGATGACATCACAATTTTTAAGACTATTGACTCTGTTTCGTGAGATCTTGTTCCAAGATTTTGCTGCATCAACTGTACTTTCATTTATTCCACATGGTCAACTTTTTTGTCTTCTATAGAATCTATACTTAATAAAAGCTTCAGATGTGGATCAAATTCTTACTAGCTTCATTTTACACATCTCATATCATGTAATTCTTATGCAACAGTATCATGTTTCACGGGTTCTCTTTGTCCATGTTGGTTCAGTGTTCTTAAGATGTATTTTCTTTTCTTTTGGCATTTTGATTTTTTCCATTTTAATTGTTCCAATTAGTCTGTTATGGATGACAAGCGATGTTTCTTTTATGTCTGTGCTTTTGGCATTTATTGAGCTTCGTGCCCTGACCACTTTAATGATGTTACTGAGATTTTTTAATTAATGGTTCATACATAACTTATTTTTTTGTTTCAACTTAATGTCTCAGTTCCTTTAGTATAATTTTGAACAGGGTCCACCTTTGCGGAGGGCAAAGTTTGTACACAAACCATTTGTGCGCAAGAAGAGATCTTTCAGTAGGCAACGAAGTCAGATAACTAGAACAAAGCTGGTGGTCACCTCTCAAGGTTTGTTTTGCCTTTACCAATGACATTGGTTTGCTCTTATGCAAACAGTTCAATGTTTGAATACCTACAACTTTGGTCTGGTATCCATAGAATTTTAGGTTATCTTTGAGCTTTCATAAAACTTTGATGTATCTGTTAGTGATTCTCTTATGTAGTAAGTTTAATTTGCTTTGATGTTAACTTTTGTGTTCTGTCTGATCGAGCAAGTTTCTCTCATCCATAGAAAGTAGGTTTTTTTTTTTTTTCTCTTTTTATGAAGTCATTAAACAAGTTTTAGAGCATTTATATCTTGAACTCTTTGTCAGATTGATTAGGTTTTGCCACTAGTTCTGGGTTCACTTTTTTTTTTTTTGCTTTTCTGTGACTTGCCATTCTAACTAGAACTGTCAATTATTATAGTTGAACCACACGAGGAGGCCTTGCAGAGGGTTCAGGAAGCCAAGAATGCTGCTAAAAAAGCTGTTGAGCTTGCCATCCATTTACGTGGTAGAGCTCAGATGCTCATGTCAAATGCTGAGCTTTTAGTGTACAAGTCTGTCATGGCTCTCAGAATCGCTGAGTCTATGGAGGCATGTGATACATCGGATCCTGCTCCAATGATTCTGGACTGAATGCAAGGGGCTATCTGATAGCTTAACTTGCAATATCTGTGCCCTGTCATGCCTCTTTGAATTATGGAGTCCATTCTGGAATGACTACCAGCTGTGGAGATTGTACAGGAACACTATTAAAAAAGAAAAAAGAATAACTGTTTGCCTAATGGACTTTTTGTTCTTTTTTTTGTGCTGCCGGATGGTTCTCCGGCAGAGTAATGTGATAGGGCTGTTTTCGAAGCCATTTTTGAGGTCGGTTTGTGGAAATTATGCCGATCAACCATAATCTTTGTATAAAATGAAACGATCCCTATATTTTGTAAATTGTATCATTCTTGCGTTACAGTTGCAGCTCATATCTTGGCTTGTGCTTGTAAACTGAATCAGAATGTCTCTGCAAGTGTTGAGTTATTGCTGGTTGATCAGAGCTTTGAAATTTTTATTCTGTTCTAAATAGTTATCTATCATATCTCTTGAGATCTCCAGATTTATGGTTCTGGGCGAAGAACATGTGCTGCTGTAAATGTCTGTTCTTTCTGTGAAAAATGAGTTACACGAGTGGATTTTTATTATTTGAAATTTAATATTTTCTAATAGCAGTTGAGAAACATCAAATCAAACAGATTGATTAAAATCTGACGGATGAGAATGACGAGTAATTATAGATTATTTTTTATAGTTAAGTATGATTGGATCTTTATAATTTTAAAAGTAGTATTGCCAAATATTTAATCTCAATTTTTCTATGTGGTTAACTTATTGTAAGACCTTACGAATGAAAAGGATAAAAATATAATATTATTATTTTTCAAAATATTAATTTTATATAAACTTCTCAATGATATATTTCCTCTTCACTAGTCACGCACCTACTATTAATCCAGCTCGTGTACATATTCTTCGTCATGCTTGTATGTATATCGTTCTATCATGAATTTAGTTGAATTTATTTAAATCGTGCGATAGTAAAGTTACAGCAAAATACCCTTTGCGCCAATGTCTTGGACTTAATTGAATTGCCTAAGTCATGAAATACCAACACATTATTCGTCCGCTATGGGTCAGCCTAGATGAAAACTTGCACAAGTTCCAAAGGACTCGTAAAAAAGAAGGTTGATTAGTTTGAAAGCAAGCGACAGACATGTCCCAACGCCTCACGAAGAGGGAAGCTTTTACAAGCAATTCAACAAACATATTAAGTGCAAGAGAGAAAAGAGAGAAGATCAACTTGTGAAGAATGTTCAACGCCTGATAATATACTGAAGCCCCATCCAATGTTGTGCCACCTTGGGGGTTCCAAGGGTTTGAGATGGCTGACGTTTTGCATTGCACTATGATTTGCAAATATCTGACCGCGGCACGTGAAAACTAAGTTGTTTTAGGCAATTTTGGCTCGATGTGGTGAGCGATTGCATTGCAGCATTAAAACTATTTTCGCTTATATTTCTCAAGCAAAACACATAATATTAAGGTAAAACATGCTGCTAAACATTTTTACAAGCATGCAAAAGTGATGAATGGTTCTTTGAGCGAAGATGTTGCAAATGCATGATGACCGTTTGTGACATTCTCCCTCACTTAAACTGTTGACGCTCTTATCGACGCTTGTTGGTAGACTTTGACGAGGGTGTCTTCAAGCTCCCAATTGTCTTATGTTCGAAGCTTTCACCACTTCACCAAGTATTTGGTTTGCTTCTCTCCATTAGGTAGATTTATCTTGCAATCCGTTAGAATGGTTTCAACTTGCTTCTCGTAGGAATTTCTGATGGGGGTAGTCGAGTTGAAATACTTCGGGAAGCATCTTGTAAATCTAAGTGGTATGCTTTCAAGTTGTTTGCATAGAAGATATTGTGAATTTTGAGTCATGCCGATTGTTACAACTTGTAAGAGACATCGCCTACCCTACTGATAATTAGGAAGGATCCTTTATACTTGCATACCAATCCTTTGTGCCTAAAGAACTAGAGTGATGCTAGTTGGAGCTTCACCAATACCAAGTCGCCAACTTTAAACTCCTATGGTCACCTTCCCAGGTTTGCCCACTTCTTTACGTTTTGACCACCTTCTCTAAGTAAGCCCACACAATATCTGTATTTCTATTCCATTCCTTTGCAAAGTGATATGTAGACGGACTACTCCCCTTATAACCGATAGCCAAGGTACGAGGAGTCGATATATATATATATAAAGGGGAAGGGTTTAAAAGAGAGCTCATGAATCCAAGAATCCATAAATCAAATTTTAAGAAAGAGGATTCAAAAGAGAGCTCATGAATCACATATCAAGCATCACAAAAATTAGTAACTCACATATTTTCTTTTGTAAATTTCAAGAGAAAAGTATGATACAAAATTATTTTTAAAGATCAAAGATCACATTTTTTACTTGTAAATTTCAAGAAGAAAGAATTATCTGTGCATTCGGAAGATTCATATAAAATTCAAGAAAAGCTCAATTTGAAAAAATCAAGAAATTAGAAAAATTTTATAGCAACTTATGCATTTGGAAGATTAAACATACCAATTCTCTTATAACGAAATAAGTTGTTCCTCGTTCATTGGCTTTGTTACAAGATAGCAAAGCCAAAATACAAAAGAAAATATGTGATATTTGATATTTCAAAATCTTTGATCACATACCTAATTATCTTCTAATTCTCTTTCGAATACCCTTATTTTCAGAGCACTTTCGACGGTAGTACCACTGGTGTTGGCGTTAGTACCGTCTGTACCTTGATTTTACGAAAAGCTTTAAATTTTAGCTCCAATTTGAAACCAATTAGGGTTTATAAATATCCTAAGTTTTTTTGCTTAGAGTAGCAAGAAAAAGAGCAAGAAAGTGGAAACCAAAGTTGGTTAGAAATTATGTAAAATTGAGTTCTTCCCTTAAGTGCTTCAAAGTGTAAAGTGAGTCTAAGGGAAGAGAGAAAATTTTGTAAAGGTTCTTCTCCTGAACTTGTGAAAAAGAGAAAGTGTAAGAGGTTTGGTCTTTACCCATGGAAGAAGATCTTTAGTGGACTCCGGTGGGTCTCGACGAAGGAGAAACCCGAAAAATGAACATAGGTCAAGTTTTGGCCAAACCACTATAAAATCTATAAGCATCTCTACTCTTACCTTTTCTATTATATTTGAATTTAATTGTTCTTAATTAGTTAAAAAAAAGGCACGAGCATTATCTTTTGAATTTGTTTAAATCATTCACTCATTCGCTTTTAAAAAAGTCCAAGAAACGCTTCTGATTTCTTTTTTACTTCAAGCAAGTTTTTTAAATCGAGATTTCAGCACTTGTACTAATTCATCACCCCCATACACCCCCCTCCCCCACCCTCTTGGTGCCAACTTGATTCTAACAATTCCATTTATTCATCAGTTTAACAGATTTTTGAAAACTAAATTTGATGATGTTCCAAAGATCAAAATCCATAGAAAGTAAGAAAATTCGCATTCGTGTTTTCCAATATGTGTAGTCCATCCTATTAAACATAGGAGGACGAGTAATAGAGTAACCCTCTTGATTGTTAGAAAAAGTCATTAAATTTGGGTGTTAATCCAACTTAGAGAACCAGACTTTGATACCAATTGTTAGGATCGTAACAACACTAAGCAGAGGGGGGGGGGGGGGGGGGGTTAGTTATTACTTGCTGGTTACAAGTATCCTATAAGCTAATCACGTGAGTGATGACACTTATGACACGCTGCACAATCTTTATGCATTATAATTATTAACATATTCTCACATTATATTATCTGTTGAATACATATATTGTGATATCCTTGGTTCTGTGCAATGAGAATCAGATCGTGATGAGATCATGATAATGAGACTAATTCACCTTTTAATACAAATCCTAAATAATCCCGATCATAGGTTGCTCGAGAGGGACATTGAGACAATAGAATAAATCGGTGTATTGTATATCCCTCCATTTGATGGAGGCAGTTGGTCTCATAGCCACTTATGTGGAGACACTAAGTATATAGTGCATGTACTCATTGGAGAATGAGTTCACTGATTAATCTGCTTTTGAAATGCTAGATAGTTAATGAGACCTATCATCATATAGTGATTCCATAGTCCCAGTTGTGTGTTTGGTCCTTAGACGTGAGACCCCAAGGATGCATTGTTTGAGTACTCATTTCTTTGATGTCAGACTTACAGGTTTGGAAAGTTTCAGGTTTGGTACAATTGGTTATCAGGATTAGTAGCCAACCTTACGAAGACAATTGAGTATTAATAGAGGATCATCCACTCTTGATATTACGAGAGGAATATCTCATGTATTATCGCTCGGACAAATTCTTGGCTGGGGTCACTCGAATTGAGAGAGGAGTTTTTTGGATGAATTTGATTAGAGCAATACTTGGATGGATTTCGTATATGGCCTAATAGTACCATGCCCAATCAGTCTCCGAGATATTAGATAGATGATGGACTATAGATACACGATAACTAAGGATGGACAAGTCCAATATATAAGATGTCCTATACCATTTGGGGACTATGGCGTAGTGGCCTAGTACATTCGTAGTCGATGAGTTGAGTGAATTGTTATGAGATAATAATTCATAGGGCCAGAAAGAGTTCTAACATGAAGGACTCACGACCAGCTCAATATTGTGCCTAGAGGGTCACACACATATGGTGGATGTTTTAGCAAATAGAGGATTGGATATGAGTTATCCAATTAGCCTATGTTCTCATCAGATGAGACCTTGCATTGATGTGCTCCTTGCATGAGACCCAATTAAAGGCCAAAGGAGATTATTGGATAGAGATTCAATAATGCAAGATCAGTGGGTAGTTGGATGAAGATCTAGTACCTACTAAGGTAGGATGCACAAGGGTTTTGGTGGCTCTCTATAAATAGGAGGTAGGGACGACTCTTATATGATAGGCTACACCTTGACTGCCCCCTCCTATTCTCCTCTCTCCCTCTACGTAAAATACGAGATAGGGGAGATACATAATTGATAGGCTACATCTTTGGCCACCCCCTCATATTCTCCTCCTCTCCCTCACCTTCTCAGCCAACCAACCCCTCTCTGGTGTGAGAGGGCAGTGAAGAAGATAGAGGATCTTCTTCCATGATCGTTGCAAGAAGCTACACAAGAGTTACGAGATTTGTGACTACGATTGGAAAAGTATCGTTGTAGTGATCCATCATGTGAATACCACTAGAGAGAACATTTGACTTCCTTCATCCTCTCTATCTAGATATGGAAATCCAGGGATATATGATCTCTATAGGTAAACAACCTCTCAAATATTATAGTTTTCGGTTTTATGATTTTTCGCACACCAATCTTTACACAATGATTTGATCTACTTGGAAAATCGATTTTGTTTTGATCTTCACTATGCATGTGATGCTATCTCTTGGTTTTCCAATAGTGGTATCAGAGCCAAGGGTTTTCGTGCAAAAGATTAGTTTTAAACTATGTATGATGAGATTAATACGCGTAAATTATTTTCTGCATAACTTGCTATAATTTTTCGTGATTAATCAGATCTGGACAACACCTTTTCTCACTATAAAAAGGTGTTGTAGAGAGGTGTTTTAAGTTTCTTTGATGTCAAATTTGTTAGTACAAAGAAGGGGGAAAAGGGTAGCAACTATTGCTGCCCTGTGGTATGACCAAAGGTTTCTTGCAACATTGGCCGAGAGCAAGGTTGTTGCTCTCTGCTTGATTGAAGGCTGCAAGCCTGAGAACAACAGCCTCTCGACCATGGCAGTAGCCTCCCATGCAGCCAATAGTCCTGACTTCATGGGAAACAATGTTAGGACTCTAGCTAGGGGAGTCCTAATTTAGTTTTATGGAAGAGGACAATCATGTAAAATCTAAGAGGTGTTTATGTAAATCCTATCTAGCTGACCCCTATTAAGGAAATTAAGGAGGTTAGCTAGGTTAGGATTAGTTGAGGAAGATATTTGAGGGGAGAGTAAGATGAAAGTTACTTTAATTAACCACCCCTTATCCTAGTTAAAGAGGGGTTGGCTAAGAAGGGGATTAAGTTAGGAAAGGGTTAGGAAAACAATAAGCAACTAACCACCCCTAGTTAGGCCGGTTGGAAGTTAGAAATAGAGGTGCATTAGGAGTTGCTTAAAGGTAGAAGTCTTGAAGTAGGAGTCCTCTTAGGAATTAGGGATTGAAGGCCTATAAATAGCCTTGGGATCATCCACTTTTTATCATAAATAGATCAATCTTTCTTTAGCCAATGACTTGAGTACCAAGGAGGGAGGAACCCCTATAGAGTTCTAAGAAGGCCGATCCCCTATAGAGATCACCCCAAGCTTAGAATCCGCAATGGTTCTAACACTTAGTATCAGGGAAGCGTTCTTGGCGTCTTGCTGCCCTTCCACAGCCATCCATCAGCCCCCCACAGCCATCCAAAGCAATTCCCACAATTGCTAGAAGATCGTCACCAAACTCTGTCGTCATCTCCACTATCGTAGATCATCCTTCGATCTCCCCGTGAATTGCAATAGGTTCTAGCTTTCTACCTTACTACTGCTGTAATTTAGTTATCCTAAATCAAAAAACCCAAAAAAAATATTCCCATATTGCTGCATAAACTTTTCATCATAAAGTTTCCATCTTTACGATGAAAGTTACGCAGCAGAATTCCAGCTGCACACGTCTTACTGTTTGATTTGCTGTTGTGTTTTTACTGATCAAATTTCTATGAAATTTCTACCACAGCTTTATAACTTCCTTCCTCATATCTCCCTTTAGTTTCATCAAAAAATCATCAAGATAACCTACTCATCTTTTACGTCCAAGCTGCTATAGTTTAGACGTAAAAATCTGCTGCCGCACTTCTTCGTGATCTTTGATTTTGCTGAACCTATTGATGTTATTTCTTTCCATGAAATTTTTATCGACATTATCTCTTACTTACCAGTAGATCTCCCTTGAATTTTACTTGAATCCTTGTTTCGAACTACTGGAAAAAAAATCTCATCTATACTGCTGAAATCTTTTGATGAAAATAATTATGCTATAGTACCTTCTCGTATTCCTTGATCTTGCCAAAACCTTTGCCGATTTCTTTCCTAAATTTTTTGACAGTATTACCTTTCCCTTGCCAATAGACTCCCATTGAGTTTTACTTAATTCCTTGTTACGTACTGCAAAATAATTTTGACTATACTGCTGAAATCTTTTGCTGAAAAAATTCTACAGCAACACCTTCTTGCGATCTTTGATTTTGCCAAAACTTTTGCTGTCATTTCTTTCCATGAAATTTTTGACGACATTACCTTTCCCTTACCAGTAGATTCCCTTTGAGTTTCATCAGAGGAGGCCATCAACGCCAAGTTCGAAGCCTTTGAAAGCCACATGGAGGAGAAAATGCGATCCCTATTCGTCGAATTCAGCATAGGTCGACCATCAAGTCCGAGGAAGTCACAGCATGGAGAGACTTCAGATCGGCAAGATGATCCTCAAGAGCATGGACACATCATCTCTGATCAAAATAACCCATGCATGAAGGTGGACTTCCCAAGATGGGAAGAGGGAGACCCGATCGGATGGATCTTGTGTGTGGAGTGCTATTTTCGGTTCTACCGAACCGTCGACGCTACATGGGTGGAGATTGCTGCCATCCACCTCGAGGGAGATGCTATTTAGTTATTTAATTGGTTTGAGTACATCCATGGAGGTCTCACTTGACAGTGATTCAAGGAAGGACTACTAACCCGCTTCGGACCAACCGATTTTGACAACATCGACGGACAATTGGCAAAGATTCATCAAACCTCTACAATACAAGAATACCAAATAAGGTTTGAACATTTGTCTAATTAAACTATGGATTGGTCTAAGAAACAACTTTTAGGGGCTTTTATCGAGGGCCTAAAGCCGAAGATTCGATGAGAAGTAAAGGCGTGACAACCGTACACTCTTATGGGGTGATTTCCTTCGTGCGTATCCAGGAAGAACGATTGAACCACAAGGTACGAAGGACAATGTTTGCTCCCCGACCAGCCATATGGTTAGTCTTAATAGAAATAAGGGGCGGCTAGGTTGGCTCTATAGCTGACCTAAGCAGGGGGAAACCCTGGCCGACTTGCCCAGTAAGGGGGGCGACGACTACTAAGCCCTAAGGGCTAATCCAAACTCTGGCCATACTCCTTTATAAGATCTAAGAGGCTTTATTATAATTTAGTAGAGTTTTTATTGATTTATACTAAAATGATTAGGACTCAACCCTGCTGGAGTCCTATCAAGTCCGCCCTCTCAGAATCAGCCTTGTCCTCAAGGCTGAGGATCCATAAACTCTGGGAACCGAGTCTTCAGCTCTTTGTGTGACTCCCATGTTGTGTCTTCAGATGGTAAGTTATTCCACTTCATAAGTACTTCGGTGCAGGGGCTTCGTCGGTGCATCACAATTCTTCGATCAAGTATAGTTTCAGGTTGGGCTTGGATTTCACCTTCAATTGTAGTGCTCGACAGCTGAGCTTGAGCCAGTTCATGTTCACCCAATTTCGGCTTCAGTAGGGATATGTGGAAGATGGGATGAATTTTGGCATCATCTGAAAGTTTAAGTCGATATGCCATGGCCCCAATGCGTTCCAAAATATGATATAGTCCATAAAATCATGGAGACAGTTTCATCGATGCTCTGGTGCGCGAATTTGATCTCCAGGTTAGGGCCCCAATGTGATCCTCAATTTTGCAAGGCCCAAAGAAATAGGGCGACCACTTTGTTAAGGCTCGAGTTTCCTGTTGATTGGGCTGGAGGTGTAGAAAAACTCGATCTTCAATTTTTCATCGATTCTGAAGTTTGTCGGGAGGCCGTTTCTTCTTTGGCCATATGGTTAGTCTTTAATGATAGCCAATCTTTCTTCTGGAATGGTGACTGCCCTCTGGTCTGGTTCAAGTTGATGAGAGCCCAATCTGGCGTGAGCATGAATTGCAATTCTTCTAGTTTTACTCCTCTTTCGTGCCATGAACCTGTATCCAACTATATTTTAAATTTGGTAGTAATTAGTATCTCTTGAAAAAACCTCGTATAAAGTGTGGGGGAAGCCTCGGTGTAAATTAGGAGTCGACCATCTTGCATAAGAATAGCCCCAATTCTAACTCTTGACGCATCAGCCTCAAGGACCAAAGTGCGATCGAAATCGAGCAGCGCTAGGACCGACGTCATCGTCATAGCTGCCTTGAGTCATTCGAAGGTTGCGGCGGCTTTATCCAACCATAAGAAGGAGTCTTTCTTTAGTAAGGACCTGAGCGGGGTACTGATCTTGACATAATCTTTCACAAAATTTTGGTAGTGGCCCGTGAGTCCAAGGAAACTGTGTAATGATTGTACGTTTATAGGTCTCGACCATCCTTGCATTGCCTCGATCTTCGTCGAGTCTACCGCTACTCCATCCTCTGATATAATATGCCCAAGATACTCCATTTTACACTGTAAGAAACTGTACTTTGACTATTTCACATAAAGAGTATTCTCCCGAAAAATTGTTAGAACATTTCGTAAGTGCTGAAAATGTATATCAAGCATAGGGCTATAAATGAGGGTATCATCAAAGAACACTAATACGAACTTGCATAGAAAACTCTGGAAGATGTCATTCATCAGGCTTTGGAAAGTAGAAGGAACATTCGTAAGTCTGAAAGGTATTACCATAAACTTGTAGTGGCGGTGATGCGTGCGGAATGCAGTTTTTGGAATATCTTCAATGCATACCCGAATCTGGTGATAATCAGAACTGAGATCCAGTTTAGTGAAGACTCGGGCTCCTTTTAATTCATCCAAGAGCTTATCTATGATGGGTATAGGATATTTGTCCTTGACGATGATAGCGTTCAAGGCCCGATAATCAATGCACATCCGCCATGTACCATCCTTCTTGCGCACTAGCAACACCGGTGAAGAATAAGGGTTGCAACTCGATCGAATTACCCTGATGTCCAACATCTCCTTGACGATGTTCTAGATCTCATCCTTCTGCAAGTGAGGGCAATGATATGGACGCAAATTTACTGGAGGTTTGCCCGACATAATAGGAATACGGTGGTCATGCTGTCGGTTAGGGGCCAGCCCACGCGGCTCCGTGAAAACGTCCGTGAATTCATCCAGCAAGAGGGCAAGCTTAGGATCTGAATTGTATATTCTCCCCCTTAGATGGCTGCTGGATATGCATAAAAAATCCTCCATGCGCTTTGTGCAAAACTTTCTCCATTTGTTACGATGAAACGATGGAAATTTGACTCCCGCGCTTGCCTCCTAACATGACCTGTCTCCCTTTGCAATAAAATTTCATGATTAATTTAGAAAAATTCCAGGAGATATCACCTAGTGTTGTGAGCCATTTGATCCTGAGTATGGCTTTATAATCATCGATGGGTAGGAGGAAGAAATCAGCTACCACTTCTTGGTCTTGGAGGAGTAGTTTCACCCACGGGCACCGTTGGTCGTAATTAAAGATTCGGCCGTCGACGAACTTTACGTCAAACTTGTTGTAACCTTTAATTTGAAGCTCCAAATGTGCAGCAACCTTACTGTTGAGGAAGTTATTGGTGCTTCCCGTGTCGATGAGAACGGTGATGAGTTGTTGGTTTAGAAGTCCTCCCACTTTCATCATCTGCGGGTTGGAATAGTCAGCCAATGCGTGCACTGCGTAGTTGGCAGGTGGGGACTCTTCCTCCATGGCTTCTTCTTTAGGTTCAAGGGATTTTTTAGATATTTCATTGTCCTCATCCTCCACTAGTTCAATCACGAGGAGCCGGCCCTTTTTGCAGTGATGTTCATGGCTCCATGGTTCATTACAATGCCAACACAACTCCTTGGTCGATCGTTTGCGAAGCTCGTCTCTTGTCAACTTTTTCGGTGCAGGGGCTTGGATGGCAGTAGAGGGGGCAGTAGGCCTCACCTGGCTGGTCGGGGAGCGACCCTTGTCCTTCGTACCTCATGGTTCAATTATTCTTCTTAGATACACGAAAAGGAAATTACCGCCATAAGAGTGTACGGTTGCCACGCCTTTACTTCTCCTCGGATCTCCGGCTTTAGGCCCTCGATAAAAGTACCTAAAAGTTATATTTCTCAGACCAATTCTCAGTTTAGTTAGATAAACGCTCAAACCCTGTTTGGTATTCTTGTACTGTAGAGGTTTGACGAATCTTTGCCAATTGTCCATCGATGTTGTTGAAATCGATTGGTCTGAAGCGGTCTAGTAGTCCTTCCTTGAATCGCTGCTAAGAGAGTCCTCCATGGGTGTGCTTAAATCCATTAAACCACTGTATTGCAGCGATCTCCACCCGTGTTGCATCGGTGGTTCGATAGAATCGAAAATAACGCTCCGCGTGCGAGATCCATCTGATCGGGTCTCCTTCTTCCCATCTTGGGAAGTCAACCTTCATGCATGAATTGTTAGGATCAGAGGTGATGTGTCTATGCTCTTGAGGATCATCTCGCTGATCTGATGTCTCTCCATGGTGTGACTTCCTCGGGTTTGATGGTCGGCTTATGCTGAATTCGGCGAATAAGGATCGCATTTTCTCTTCCATGTGGTTTTCAAAGGCTTCAAGCTTTGCATCAATAGCCTCCTCCGATGCCATAGTATACACCTTAAGATCTATAATATTAAGATATTTTTTCTGTTGTTGGGTTAGTGGCATGGAAATTTTGGAGAAAGGGGTGACCGGTTGGAAGGTGGATTGGTTTGGGTAAAAGTAGGCTGTGGTTTAGGGCAGATTTGGGGCTGCGATTTTGTGGGGTTGAGGCTGCAAATTGGTATAGTTTTAGGGCTGTGATAGCAGTAGATGAAGGTTAGAAAAATATATTTTAGATCTGGGATAGATGACAGCAAGGGTAAGTGTCTCGGTAAGGAAGGTTTTCTAAAAACGTAGGTGGATCGATAAGGAAGTAGGCTAATTTGGGTGGCTGATTTGGGGGCTGTTTGGATTTGGTTTAGGGTAATATTTGGAAGGGTTTTGGTGAGGATGGTAGGGTTTGGTGATGAGGAAAGGAGAGTCCAAAATCCCACAAAAAATAGCACTCAAATCTGATAGAATTCGGTGAAAAGAAGTGCTGCGATGTGCTGTCCTACTGAACCGGTTTTTGCATCGGAGAAACGATGATTTCTCAATGTAAATTCCAGGGAAAGGTTTAAGAAAATTATACAGAAACTCTTGGTTTAGATGTTGTAAACACCAGTAGAAATTTTGACAGCATAACGGTAGGGAAATAGGGCAAAAGATGCAAGGCAGATTCCTTTATCGTAAAATTCCAGAACTGCATGATGGTAAAAGATCATACAAGAAAACCGATTCTAGAAGGAGTTTTTTCATGAAATTAAATCCAGATGAAAGCCAACTTGATCTTGAGAATTGTGTAAAAATTTCAGCCAAAAAGGATGAACAAAAGTTTGGTTTTCAAGAGGCCAATCGACGGAAGGCAGATTCTCAGTCATAAAATTTCAGCACTGTGCGATGAAGAAGCGCAGCACTATAAGTCCGGATCCAGAAAGAGTTTTTTTATGAGATTAGTCTTAGATGAAAGCTAAGACAATCTATAAAATTGTATAAAAGTTTCAACCAAAAAGGATGATTAAAAGCTCAGTTCCAAGAAGCAACAATCGGCTGAAAATTTCTGCAGCGTTTCACCTTCGCAACGATGATAATGTTTGTGACGGTAAAATTTTGCAGCAAGGAAACTTTTCAAAAAAAACTTCTTCAATGTGTAAGGTAAAGGATTTTATAGTATTGAAGAGGTATGGGTGATAAAAATATACCAGATCTCTAGATCAAATGCATGGGGCAGTGGCAGATTGATTTGATCTGCTGCTGGGTGGAAGGTGGAGGCGCGTGTCGTAGCAATTGTGAGAATTGCTTGGGAATGTGGAGGCATGGATGATGGCTATAAGGGTAGCAAGATCGCTGCTCTGATACCAGATGATAAGACAATAGAAGGAGCCCTATAGATTTTGATCCTTGAGGGGGATCAACCCTTGGAATGCTATAGGGGTTCCTCCCTCCTAGACTCGGCACAAAGGCTGAATTGAAGATGATAATTACTTAATTTCAAAGAGGGGGGCGGCTACATCTTAAATAGGGATCAAAGTCCTAGCCTAAGGGGGCACATATTTAGGTGAAATTATCCTTTTGCCCCTTCTATAGCCACCCTGCCTTAATAGGAACAAGGGGCGGCTAGGTTGGCTCTATAGCCGACCTAAGCAAGGGGAAACCCTGGCCGACTTGCCCAGTAAAAGGGGCGGCGACTACTAAGCCCTAAGGGCTAATCCAAACTCTGGCCATACTCCTTTATAAGATAAGAGAGGCCTTATTACAATTTAGCAGAGTTTTTATTGACTTATACTAAAATGATTAGGACTCAACCCTGCTGGAGTCCTATCATACCACTACCCTCACTTGCAAAAGGATGAGGTTGAGAATATCGCCAAGGAGATGCTCGACACCGGTGTAATTCGTCCAAGTTGTAGCCCTTACTCTTCACCGGTGTTGCTAGTGCGTAAGAAGGACGGTACATGACGGATGTACATTGATTACCGGGCTTTGAACACCATCACTGTCAAAGACAAAATCCTATACTAGGAGCCTGAGTCTTAACTAAATTGGATCCCCATTCCGGTTATCATCAGATTCGGGTATACACTGAAGATGTTCTGAAAACTATATTCCGCACGTATAACGGCCACTACGAGTTTTTGGCAATGCCCTTCGGACTTACAAATGCTCCTTCTACTTTCCAAAGCTTGATAAATGATATCTTCTAAAGGTTTCTATATAAGTTTGTGTTGATATTTTTTGATGATAACCTCATTTATAGCCCTACGTTTGATATACATTTTCAACATTTACGAAATGTTCTAACGATTCTTTGGGAGAATACCCTCTATGTTAAATAGTCAAAGTGCAGCTTCTTACAGTGTAAAGTGGAGTATCTTGGGCATATTATATCAGAGGATAGAGTGACAGTAGACCCGATGAAGATTAAAGCAATGCAAGGATGGCCGAAACCTACGAACATAAAATCGCTGCGCGGCTTCCTTGGACTCATAGGCCATTACTGGAAATTTGGGAAGGATTATGGCAAGATTAGTGCCCCACTCACGTCCCTACTGAAGAAAGACTCATTCTTGTGGTTAGAACAAGCTTTTACAGCCTTTGAACGATTCAAGATAGCCATGACAATGATGTCGATCCTAGCGCTGCCCGATTTCAGTCGCACATTCATAATTAAGGCTGACGCGTCTAACGTTGGTATTGGAGTTGTTCTAGTACAAGATGGTCGACCTCTCGCTTACACAAGCAAGGCCTTGTCTCCCTGATATCTTAAAATATCAGTGCATGATAAAGAAATGTTTGTCATTATACACGTCATCACGAAGTGGAGACCCTACATGATCGGGCGACGCTTCCAGATTAAGACTGACCACCGAAGTCTTAAATATTTTTTGGAGTAAAAAATATCTTCCCTGGAGCAAAAATGTTGGGTAATTAAACTTCTCGGTTTTGATTATGAAATTACTTATCGAAAATAAAAAGAGAATGTTGTTGCATATGCTCTATCTAGGCTATCGGGATAAGCCAAAATTTCAGCCATCTCCCTTCCTTCCACCGACTTCCACGACAACATCAGGGAGGAGTGAAAGAATGATCCGGAAACCCGAGGCATCATAGAAAAATTGGAGAAGGATATGAGTTCCATAGGGCACTACATGTTGGATTCAAAGGACTTACGCTACAAAGACCAAATTATTGTCGTTCCTTTTTCCCCTTACATCCCAGTTATTTTGCATAAGATGCATTCTTCACTTTCGGCAGGGCACTCTGGATTTTTGAGGACTTATAAAAGGGTGAAGCAAAACTTCTTTTGAAAAGGCTGAAAAAATCGATTTATGACTATGTGTCCAAATGCGATGTATGTCAGCAACATAAAGGTAAAAAGGTGGTAAATCGGGAAAACTACAGCTGCTACCTATACCGGATTCAACTTGGACTGACATCTCCATGGATTTCATCGAAGGGTTGCCACTATCTTAAGATAAAAGTACGATCTTTGTGGTGGTAGATCGCCTAACTAAATATGCTTATTTTTGTGCTATGAGACATCCATATACCGTTGCCAGTATTACTAAACTTTTTATAGAAAATATTATAAAATTACATGGGATGCTAAGGTCGATTGTGAGCTATTGTGATAGGATGTTTACAAGTAAATTTTAGACTGAGCTCTTCCATCTACAGGGCACCCAATTGAATATGAGCATAACCTATCATCTACATATAGACGACCAAATAGAAGTGGTGAATAGATGCCTCGAGACTTACTTATGGTGCTTCACCAATGACCGGCCCGAAAAGTAGACAAGGTGACTTCCTTGAGCCTAATGGTGGTACAACATAACTTATCATTCATCAACCAAATATATCCCATATGACGCATTGTATGACTGACCGCCCCATGTAATACTGAAATATATAATTGGTATAACCAAGGTAGATCGGGTCGACCAAAATTTAATTGATAGGGACAAGCTTATACAACTGCTTAAGGACAACCTAACTGTCGCTCAAGCTTACATGAAGCAACAAGCAGATACTCACTGGAGCAAGCGAGAATTTTCAGTAGGAGAATGGGTCTACCTTCGCCTACAGCCGTGCAAGCAGTTGTCAATCAACACTAGAGCATCGTTGAAGTTATCTCCATGATTCTATGGATCGTATAAGATTTTGGAGCGTATTGGGGCTGTGACATACAAATTAAAGCTTCCAGATAATGCTGAAATCCATCCCGTCTTCCACGTATCCTTGCTAAAGCCGAAATTGGGAGAATAAAAGTTGGCACAGTCTCAATTGTCGAACACTACAATTGATGGTAAAATCCAAGCCCAACCTGAAGCTATACCGAAGAATTGTGATGTACCGACGATGCCCTTCAACTGAAGTACTTGTGAAGTGGAGCAACTTACCATCTGAAGATGCAACATGAGAGTCACATGAGGAGCTGAAGACCCGGTTCCCAGAGTTTATGGACCCTCAGCCTTGAGGACAAGGCTGATTCTAAGAGGGCGGGCTTGATAGGACTCTAGCAGTGTTGAGTCTTAATCTCCCTAGAAGTAGTCAATAAAACCCTATGAGATTATAATAAAACGACACCTAGCCACTTCTATCCTATAAAGAAGTGTGATTAGGGTTTAGATTGGGGCCTTAGGACTTAGTGTCTGTCGCCCCCTTTACTGGGCTGGTCGGCTAGGGTTTCCCCCTGCTTAGGTCGGCTATAGAGCCAACCTAGCCGGCACCTATTCCTACTTGGGCAGGTCGGCTATAGAAGGGGCAAAGGGGTAATTTTACTTAGGCAAGCACCCTATGGGCTAGGGTTTGGAACCCTATATAATGATGTAGCCGCCCCCTCTCTTTAATCAAGTAATTATCACCTTTATTTCAGCCTTCTACCGAGTCTAGGAGGGAGGAACCCCTACAGCGTTCCAAGGGTTGATCCCCCTCAAGGGTCAAAATCTATAGAGCTCCTTCTGGGGTTCTGTCAAATTATCAGTGAATGTAATGAAGTATGAATAACCACCTATAGCTTGAGTCGACATAAGACCGCATACATCACTATGCATTAGTTTTGATAACTCAATGGCTCTCTCTAGTTCCACTAAAATGAGAGTTGGTCATCTTCCCACGAAGGCAAGGTTTGCAAGTTGCATATGACTCATAATCAAATGAATCTAAGTATCCATCTTTCAGCAACTTTTGAATCTTTCCCTCATGTATATGACCTAGCCTACAATGCCATAGGTATGCATTATTTACCTCATCTCTTTTCCTCTTAGACGTATTTATATTTATGATGTGTGAAGAAGTGTCTAATACATATAAGCCATTTATAAGGGTCCCTCTAGTGATGATCTCATCATCCATAATTATCGAATAACTATTCTTCTCAAAAACTAATTTATATCCACTAATTTTCAAACAAGAGATGGAAATAATATTTTTGATAATAGAGGGAACAAAATAGCATGCATCTAATGCAATGATACTCCACCAAACAAATGTAGGGTGACCTCCCCAATGACAACTGTAGCAACTCTTGCTCCATTGCCCATCTTGAGGTCCATCTCGCCTCTAGCCAATCTCCTAGGTCTTGCTAGAAGATTAACATACATGTTATCCTTTAGAACTTGTTCATATTAAAGTTAATAATGAACTGAGAAAAGGAATCTAGTAGGGATTGAAGTATAAGATTAACATACAGGTTATTCTTTAGGACTATCTTTATACTTCACGAAGTGAGCGATCTCATCTTCGCTTATCCTTTCCTCCGGCGTGGGCACAATCGTGTTAAGGACATATATGATTTTCTCTTTCGTGAGAACACTTCTCAAATTACAGAGCCTTTGGACCAATGAGACGATTGACATCAAGTATGCCACATAGGTATTTTGTGAGCGACAAACAAGATATAGCATAAATAAATAATATGTAGACTTTACAGAAAATACTAATTAAGATATGACTTCTATCTTAATGTACTCCCACTATTTTCTTAGCAAATCATCTGACACCCTCGACACGTGAGACGAAAGTCTCTAGTAGACTCCTAGTGGGGATTGGGATCCAATCGACATCTTAGTGCAACCTCGAGGGACTCGACCAATTACATTAAGCCCAAAAGATAGGCAACTCTTACCAATCATAACTCCTTATGATTCCCGTTATGTGTGGCCTCCGAATCATCATGGTCTTGAGGGACTCGACCAACCATGATGTTCAGTTAAGTTATCACCATCGTTACAAGATGACTCTAATTCGATGATATGCCCTCGAGGGACTCAACTATGCATACCATGTCCTCAGGTCACTAGTGACATCTCTATGTCATAGGCAAGATCTCGATCACGTAGATAGGTGAGCCTCGAGGGACTTGACCATCTCAACCTATGTCGTGATTCAATTTTTTTCTATAATGATGGAAGGCCACGGGGGTCTATCTTATTGCCTCACGCTTACCGACTTAGTATTATCATAGGAGGGGTTTTTATTTTATATCGATCTCCTAATATGTCATGTCACACACATACATATTTAATATATATCTACATCGCATGTAATATATATATATATATATATATATATATATATATACATATACGTATATCTAGTAGTTGTATAACACATCATATATGCAAGCCATACCGAATGATCATGAGCTGTCACCTAATATGGTTAAGCCCAAGCCAATGGGCCTAATAACTCACAATAGGATTTATGTATGCATCAGGCGCATCTCCATGCCCTGTGATCATTGATCTCATCATCATCGGTTCCATCGGATCCTCGTTACATCACCATGCGTCGTGATCTCCCGCTATGATATTGTGGGTCCACTGTCACCTCCACGCTTCCGTCGCGCCTCTCCATATACTTACAAATAATCATAGGCACACAGGCCCGATAATAAACGAAAAAAATGGAGGCTCGCAGGCCCCAATAATAATAATAATAATCATAATTACATACATCACATCACATGTAGGATTACTAGATATATAATAATTAATTAAACTATTTAATTAATTATTTTTTTTGGAAATCAGGACATGCTCAGAATTTCTAGAATTATCAAGGGCATTTTCATAATTATAGATAAGAGGATAGTCCTCAGAGTTCTCATAATTATTGAGGGTATTTTTGGTATTCTAGGATACGATAGCCTTTGAAAATTTTTAAATTCCATGGGGCAATATCATCCTTTTCGTAAAAGGGTGTCCTAGCCCTCTTCTCTCACCTCACCACGTCGTCATCGTCGCCCCTACACAGGTGGCGGTTGCCCTTGCTTGCCGACAATCGCCCATGCGCCCGACGTCGCTGCCCCTACTAGCGGCAACCCTGGCTGCTGGGGCCACCCCTTGCGTGCTGGCCATTAGAGGCTGCCCCTTGCAGGCGCCGCCCTACAACCAGCCGCCCCAACGGGCACCGCGCTAGCCGTAGTCGGTCGCCCCCTGTGCAGGGGGCCTTGGCCGCAGTCGGCCGCCCATTTGCATGGGGCTTTGGCCACAGCCGGCCACCCTTTTACAGGTGGCGAGACCGTGGCCAGCCACCCCGACAAATGGCCCGGCCACGGCCGACTGCCCCCTTTCATCGTTGTGTTTGCTGCAAAAACATAGCAAGAATGCGTAGAACGATTCTACGTAATTCAATCTCATCACATGCAGTTCAAAACTAATCTTTCACATGAAAACCTTGGCTCTGATACCAATATTGGGAAACCTCAACAAGAGCATCACATGCGCAGCAGAAATCAAAACAAAAAATGGTTTCCCATGTAGATTAAATCATCGTACAAAAGATTAGGGTTGTGATAAAGCCAGAAAAATCGATAAAACCACATCATGTGATAGATTGATTACCTTGGGAGATCATATATTGATGTATTTCCAGATCCGGATAGAGAGGATGAAGGAGGTCAAGCGTCCTCCTCTTTAGCGGTATTCACATGATGGATCTCTGCAGCGAATCTCCTCTAATCTGATCTTGCAACTGTTACAAAGGGAGGGAGGAGAATAGAAGGGGGAGGCCAAGGCTGTAGCCTATCAACCATGAGTCTCCCCTCCCATTTATAGAGAGCCACCAAAATCCTAAGGGTCCTGCCTTAGTGGGTATTGGATCTCCATCCAATAACCCACCAACCTTGCATTATTGGATCTCCATCCAATAATCTCCTTAGGCCTCTAATTGGGTCTTAAGCAATGAGCCCATCAGCATAGGGTCTCATCTAATGAGAATAGGGGCTAATTGGACCTCCATCCAATCCTCTATTCGCTGAAGCATCCACCATATGTGTGTGACCCTCTAAGCCCAATACCGAGCTGGCTGTGTGGCGTTCCCATCAGAACTCCTTCTGATATAGTGAATTATTATCTCCATAATAATTCACTCAACTCATCGATTATGGACGTATTAGGCCACTATGCTATAGTCCCTATATGGTATAGGGGGATCAAATCCATTGGACCTGTCTATCCACAGTTACCATGTATCTATAATCCCTCATCTAATTAATATCCCAGAAACTGTATATTGGACATGGTACTATCAAGTCATATACGGAATCAGTTTGTCTTGCTCTAATCAGATTATACTAGAGAACTCTTTCTCTCTCAATCCAAATGACCTGAGCAAGCACATACGAGTTCCTCTCGTGATACCGAGAGTGGTTAATCCTTTATTGACACTCAATTACCTTCGTAAGGTTGGTTACCAATCCTGATAACCAATTGTACCAAACCTGGTACTTTCTAAACCTATAAGTCTAGCGTCAAAGAAATGAGTACTCAAACAAGGCATCCTTGGTATCTCAAGTCTAAGGACCAGATACACAACTAGGACTATGGAATTGCTGTCTGACATTAGGTATCATTAACCATACAATATTCCATAAATGGATCAATCAATAAACTCATTCTCTAATGAGCACCTGTACTATATCTTTAGTGTCTTCACACAAGTGGCTATGAGACTAGCCGCCTGTATTATATGGACGGGTATATAATACATCATTATATCTGGTTATCTCAATGTCCCTCTCGAGTAACCTATGACCGGGATTATTCAGGATCTGTGTTAAAGGTGAATCAATCTCATTATCGTGATCTCATCATGATCTGATTCTCATTACACAGAACCAAAGACATCATAATATATATGCTACAAATAATATAATGTGAGAATATGTTAGTAATAATCTTAAGCAAAAAGATCATGCAGCATACCATACGTGCCATCACTTACGTGATTGGCTTGCAACGCACCTGTAACTAGCACAATGCACTATAAAATTTTATGGGATCCGAAGTAGGGAGACAATTTCATTGATAGGTTATGCTTATCTTCAATTATGTGCCTAGTAACTGAAAAAGCTCTGTCCAAAACTTGTTGATGAAAACCTTGTCATGATAACTTATAATAGAGTGAGGTATCCCATGTAATTTAGTTATATTCTCCATAAAATTCTAGGCAATGCTGGCGGTAGTGTAAGGATTTTGGATAGCACAAAAATGAGCGTATTTCGTAAAACGGTCAACAACAACAAAGATGGTACCTTTCCCTTGCGATGATGACAACCCTTTGATGAAGTTCATGTAGATGTCGGTCCAAGCTGAGTCTGGTATGGGTAGGGGCCACAATTTTCCTGGACTTGCTATCATCTCTCCTTTGTGCTGCCGGCATGTGTTGCATCGAGCCACAAATTCTGCAATGATCTTCTTCATGCCCTTCCAATAAAAAAATTGGCGTATTCTTTTATAGGTCTAAAGAAATCTTGAATGTCCAACCGTAGGTGATGAGTGCAACTCCTATAGGATGACGGATTAGTAAGGGGAGTGAGGCACCAACAGAATTCAGCCCTTGTTCCACAGATCTTTCGAGTCCTAGTTGTAGTGCGCAACTAAATCCGGGTTATCCTCCAATTTCTTGATGATCCCCTGGGTCTCTAGATCGCGTTGCCACTCCTTCCTGATGTCTTCCAAGAGGTCACAAACTAGGAGGGAGATGGCTGCCAATTCAGCATACTCCGGGAGGCGAAAAAGCATATCTACAACCACGTTATCCTTCCCCTTTTTATAAGCAATTTCATAGTCAAATCACAACAATTTTGTTACCTATTTTTGTTGCTTAGGGAAGGAAATCTTTTCCACAAAATATTTTGGGCTCTTGAGGTCAATCTTGATTTAGAATCACCAGTCAATCAGGTAAGGTCTCCACTTTATAACCGCATACACGATGGCTAGCATCTCTTTGTCGCATACCGATAATTTAGTGTATGCTAGTGGTTAGCCTTTTGATAGGACCCTAGCAGGGTCGGGTCCTATTCAACCAAGTAGTAATTAAATAAAACCTTGAGTGATTGTAATAAAAACCCACCTAGCCGCCTCTTATCTTATTAAGCAGGTTGACTAGGGTTTAGGGAAGGCAGTCTTAGAGGAGATGGAGTCTCCTAGCTGCCACCCCCTTATTGGGCAAGTCGGCTCGGGTGAGGGGGTGAAAGGAGAATTTTACTTGAGGAAGGAGTCTCTCTAGGGTTATGGTTTAGAGTCCTATATAAAGCATGTAGTCACCCCCCTTTTCATTAAGCAATAGATCTTTTCTTTTAGCCTTTGTGGTCGACTACCTATGAGGGAGGAACCCCTATAGCATTCTAAGGAGGTCGATACCCTTTAGCGATCATCCAAGCGATAGAATTTTGTGAAGTTCTATCATTGGTATAAGAGCAGTGATCTTGGTGCCTCACTACCCTTCCAACCGCCCATCATCATCCAAGTAACTCCCACAATTGCTATCTTCATCGTCAACTCTACCATCATCACCTTTTGCCGTAGATCCATCATCTACTGCCGTTACTCCAAATTGCATTAGGATCTGGTATTGGTTCTATCGCAAGAACCTTACTACTGCTATAATTTTATATCCAAAAACCCAAAAAATAGTTTCATCTATTTCTTCGCTACAAAATACTCATCATCGTAAAGTTGTCATCTTTACGAATGAAAGTACACTTCAAAGTTTTTAGCCACATACTCGCTGCCAATTATTGATCTTGCTGCCAAAAACTTCTACATATTTTTATATCGACTTGGCTTTCATTTACATTAGTTCCTTACTGGAATTATCTCTAACGTCTATATACTACTGTAACTTTTTGTCGCAAAACTACTGATTTTGTTGATGAGAATTCTGCTACTAAAACATTCATCGGTGTTTATCACTGCATTAATACTGAATTCCTATATATAATTTCATCAACTTTGCTATCATCAGCACTGAATTCTTGCTATGAATTCTCTCCATAAAGCATTGGTTTACTACTGAAACTTTCATCAAGAAACTACTGTCTCTTCAACGAAAAATTTTGCCACTATATTTCTATATCTATTCGCTGCATACCCAACCAATCCTTATCAAACTTATCGCTGTCATCACCATCAACTCTAAACCATCTCTTAAGCCTTAAGCTGCTACCATCATAGCCTCCAAAACACCTCCAAACAGTAGCACAAACTGCACTTCAAACAACAGCCTATTAAACCCAAACCACAGCCTTTAACCTTCAGTCCACTAATCTTTTCGGCCACCAAATCACTCAACCAATACATGCCTTTAACCCTATAGAAATAGAAGAATCTTAACATTATAGATTTGGAGTCATACGTCGTGGCATCTGAAGAATTAATCGATGTCAAGTTGGAGGCTTTTGAGACGTGTATGGAGGACAAACTATGCACTCTCTTCGCTAAATTCAATTTGGGTCGACCATCGAGTCTCATAAGATCTCAACAAGGCAAAAGTTTAGATCGTATAGAGGACTCCCAAGAGAAAGGAGGACCTATGACAGACCCTCTTTATCCACGCATGAGGGTGGATTTCCCTAGATGGGAAAAAGGAGACCCGACCTGGTGGATTTCGCATGCGGAGCATTATTTTCGCTACCACAAGGCCCCGGATGTATTTATGGTAGACATTGTTGCTATACACATTGAAGGAGATGCGATCCAATGGAATGATTAGTTTGAACACACCCACGGAGTACCTACTTGGAGGCAATTTAAAGGCGGACTACTAATCCGCTTCGGACCAACCGAGTACGAGAACATCGACAGCCAACTTACAAAGATCCGTCAAACTTCCACCATTCAAGAATATCATACCAAGTTTGAAAGATTATCTAACTAAATAAGAGATTGTCTCTAAAAAATAATTTCTAGGAACTTTCATTGAAAGATTAAAACCAGAGATTCGGGGAGAAATCAAGGCACGACAACCTTACACACTAATGACGGCTATCTCCTTCGCGTGACTCCAAGAAGAGCGATTGAACCAAGTCGTCTGGAGGATTGGGGTCATCATTCGACCAACAACACCTAGGCCTTCAGCCCCCCTACTGCCAGTTGGCCTTCTCAGCCAAAACAATTAATGAGAGAATAACTTAATGATAGATCTACGAAAGGTTTATGTTAGCACTGCGACAAGCCTTGGAGTTGGGATCATCGTTGCAAAAAAGGGAGGCTCTATATAATCAAACCCATTGAAGAGGATCTTGAGCATGAAGAGGAGGACCTTGAGCATAAAGAGGAGGACACGAAGGAGGAGTCACAACCAGCCAATTGCATGATGCATGCTCTTGTCGGCTACACAAACCCGCAGACGATGAAAGTGGGAGGATTACTTAAACAACAGCCAATCACTATCCTCATCAATACCGAGAGCACCAATAACTTCATGAATAGTAAGGTTGGTGCTTGGATGGTGCTCCATATTGAAGATTATAGGAAGTTTGATGTTAAGGACCTGACGACAGAATTTTGAAGTGCGATCAAAGATGCCCGCATGTAAAGTTGATGTTATAGAACCAAGAAATAGTTGTTGATTTCTTCCTCCTCCTACTAGATGATTACGAGGCAGTGCTCAATATAGAATGGGTAACTACGTTAGGTGATGTTTCTTGGAATTTTTCAAAATTAATTATGAATTTTTCAAAATTAATTATGAATTTTTTAGCAAAGGGAAATAGGTGATCCTACGTGGGAAACACGGGAGCAATGTGACGATGATTTTAATGCAATGAATGAAGAAAGTTTTAAAAAAAGTGAACAGTGGCTTTCTGATGCAACTCCAGTAGCAACATATGAGGGAGCCGATAAAAATTGAAGACCTAAACCTTCTCCAAATACTTACTGAATTTTCAGACATCTTCGCCGAACTACATAGCCTACCTCCTAAGCTACTGCACGACCACAGGATTCCAATCCTACCGGGCAAACCACTAGCAAAAACTCGACTATAACACTATCCTCACCTTTAAAAAACTAAAATAGAGAAGATTGTATAGGAGATGCTTGAAACAGGGATCGTTCAACCAAGTTGCTACCCCTATTCTTCACTGGTGCTCCTTGTACGCAAGAAAGATGGAACGTGACGAATATGCATAGACTATCGAGACCTCAACGGTGTAACAGTCAAGGACAAGTACCCAATCCTCATGGTGGATGAATTACTTGATAAATTAAAAGGGGCACAAATATTCACAAAGCTAGATATGTGGTTCAAATATCACCAAATCCAAGTGCACAAAGAAGACATACCAAAGACTGCCTTCCGGACACACGATAGCCACTATGAATTTTTGGTAATGCCTTTCGATCTCACTAATGCTCCCTCTACCTTTCAGAGCCTCATAAACGATATTTTCTGGAGTTATCTTAGTAAGTTTGTGCTGGTTTTCTTCGATGACATCCTTATTTACAGCCCTTCACTTGAAAGTCACCTCCGCCACTTACGACTTGTTTTGATGATTCTTCGAGAGCATACTCTTTTTGTCAAATAATCAAAATACAACTTTCTTCAGCGAAAGGTAGAATATCTTGGACACATCATCTTGGAGGAAGGCATAGCGGTAGACCCCTCAAAGATTAAGGCAATGTAAAGCTGGCCAACACCTAAGAATATAAAGGTATTGTGCAGCTTTCTCGGATTGACAGGCTACTACTGTAAGTTTGTCAAGGATTATGGAAAGATCAGTGCTCCTCTTACATCCTTGCTGAAAAAGGATGTCTTTCAGTGGTCGGATAAAGCCTCCGCTGCCTTCGACGCTCTCAAGAGAGTCATGATGTCTACACCTGTGCTAGCACTACCCGACTTTGACAAAATGTTTATCATCGAAAGCCAACCCCTAGCCTACACCATCAAGGCACTATCTCCTTCCTACCTAAAAGTGTTCATCTATGACAACGACATGCTCAGATTGTCCATATGGTGACAAAGTGGAGAGCTTACCTAATTGGCCACCGCTTCCTAATAAAGACTGATCACAAGTACCTCAAATATTTTTTGGAGCAAAAGATATCCTTGTTAGAACCCTTGCGGATTCTAAACTTTGGGTGAGCTCCATAGGGGACCGACCTTCTTGGAACTCTATAGGGGTTCCTTGCTCCTAGGTTTTCAGCACAAAGGCTAAAAGATAATTGATCTATTGCTTAACAAAAGAGGTGGTAACTACATAAACTTTATATAAGGTCTTCAAACCCCAATTCCTAATATGACTCCTACTTCATCTAAACTAAGGCTCCTACTAAAAATTAAACTATGCCTCCTACTAAACCAAGACTCCAACTCCTAATCTAACTCTTAACCAACCCTAGAGAGAGTCACATCTAAGTGAAACTCCTCCTCTCTAACCCTAGCTGACTTCCCCTCAGTAAGGTGGGTGGCCCATTGGGTTGATTACAAGCTTGACTTGGTTGACTCCGACCCAAATCTGACTCTGACTCTAATCTCCTTCTAGCCGATCTAATGTCAGGTCTAGACTGGCCAACAAGGCCCAATCTAAGAACTCGACTCAGCTGGGGTCGTAACAGACATACCCTCTTCAAATCAGCCTTATCGTTGAGGCTGAGGCTCCATGATCTCTGGGTCCAAGTTTGTAGCTTGTCATAAGGCTTCCTTGTTGTGTTTGAGGTAAATGCATCACGATCTCATGGTTCAGCTTTGTCTTGTATCAATTCATCGGTGGTCATATTTGGATGGTGACGCATCGTGATCCTGCGATGCCATGCAATCTCCAATTAGAACTAGGCCTTCTCATCAACTTGGGTGTCAGGTAGATAGATCTGGGCTAAGTCATCCTCTCTAAACTTCCATTTGTAGTGAGATTCTTGGAAGATCGATTGTAATTTTAAATTAGTGCGCAAATTTGATTCACAAGTTATGGTTCCAATGTGATCTTCAATTTTGTAGGGTTCAAAGAAACTAGGAGACCACTTCCGTGAGGCTCGAGTCTTCATAGATTCTTACTTGTAGGGCTGAGATAAAGGAAGACTCGATCTTCAGTATCAAACTTCCTTCTACTCCAACATTTGTCGGGGGACTGTTTCTTTCTTGCGTGGGCTAGCATGTTATTATTCTTTAATGGTAGTAAGGCTTTCCTCTAAGATGGTGGCTGCCTTCTTGTGGAGTCTATAATAATGTGAGCTTGATCTACATTTGGAGGGAGTAGAAGCTATAATTTTTTAGGACTTATTTTCATCTCCCTTTTGTGTCGTTGATGTGTATCATGTCAAGCCATTCAGCAAAGGTTAGCATTTTCTCATCGTAGATTAATAGCTTTAGGTGATATGGAGAGAGGGTTTTGCTGATGTAGGCTAGGGGTCAGCTATCTTGCATATGGACAACACAAATTCTAGCCCCTGATGCATTAGACATAAACACTTTGTTGGAGTCGAGTAAAGCTAGCACCGACGAAGAGTAAGGGCTGCAACTTAGTCGAATGACCCTTGTTTCAAGCATCTTATTTTCAATCCTCTCTATTTTAGCTTTATGGAGGTGAGAATAATGATATTGCCAAATGTTTACTGCTGGTTTGCCCGGAAGAATCGGTATTCGGTGGTCATATTGTCGGGTAGGAGGTATGCTGTGTGGTTCGGTGAAGATGTTTGAAAATTCAGCAAGCAATTGGAGAAAGTTTGTGTCTTCAATTTTTGTCAGCTCTCTTATATGTTACTGTTGGAGTTGCATTAGGAAGTCGTTGTTCACTTTGTGCAGGACATTCTCTATTCGTTGGTTGAAACTGTCATCATGTTGCTCCCGCGTTTCCCACTTAGGATATCATGTTTCTCATGGCTGAAAAATTTCATGATAAATTTAAAAAATTTCAGGGAACATCACCTAACATAGGAAGCCATATGTGAATGTCTATAAAGATTTCTAATACTATCAAGAAAATATAAAAGATTTCTTATGACAAAAAGGAGATAACACTAGGGATATTACTGTAATAGATGGGATACTATTTTTATATTTAAATAAAAAAGAGATGTTAGTAATTTACTTTAGAGTTTCATAAGATATTTTTTTATTCATGAGAAGGTGAGAAGTCATAGTGTTAATGATTGAATTAATTATAATTAAAAGAAAATGTGAGAAGATATAGAGTAAATTCTTTAAAACATCTAGTATATTTTTAGAATTTTATTTTATATTTTTTTATTCATGACAAGGTGAGAAGGCATAAAATTAATGACCTAGTTAATCATATTCCTCTTGGCTTAGACGAGAGTGCCTTTGAACCAATCTTTAATTTATGAGTTTTGTCAATAAGATTAAATTGATAAATGTCAACGAAGTGTATTTTAGTAACACTTATAAATGAGGTTTAGATCCTCACATATTTTTTGTTTTACCAAAGCTTGATGGTGGGAATTAAATAGATTTTAAATTTAGCCTTGTTAATGCTTAGGTTGATAATGGAAGCGTAATATTTTAGAGTATTAATTAGAGTTTTGCATGATTTACAATTACCTCTTCTGGCAAAAAGGATAGCAAACATATAATGAAAATTTTGAATTTTATGGATTTTGAATGGAGTTAATCGCTTCAGTATGCATTGATCATTGAGAAGTATAGTAAGAAATTGTTACACAAAAATAAGTAGATATGGAGATAAAAGGTCTTCTTATCTAATATCACAATTGCTAAGAAACCAATTAGACAGACCCACAAACAACATAGAAAAATATTGACAAATTGATGCATGTTGAGATTCAATTTATAAATTTGGTAGCTAAGTCAAGTTCATAATGCAGGTAAGAATCCCATGTTTTCACTAAAGGCTTTATCATCAACATTTAGATAAGTCAAGTTCAAATAAAAAAAAGATGAATTTTTACATTTTTATTTTGTCATACAATGAAAAAGTTGAAACGTTGTTTGCTCTTAATTATCAACTTATTTAATAAAAAAATTATCTTGTTAGCTAAAGTCTTAAGCAAAAGATTGGATAGGATATTACTGAGAAATGGGACCCAAGAGCTATTGCTTTTCTTAGGAATGAACTCAGGATTGAGTTACCTTAATTTGATATAAGCATACAATCTTTATGAAATCCACTGATTGTGTTAGAAATATTTTGAGTTTATTAAAGAGTTATATATATAAGCAAACAATTGAGTTCATCGGTTGGATCATTAGTAAAATGTTTTACAATCTTAATTTTTTGATGGGAGATTAGTCCTCAAATATAAAATCCTTTTTGTGCACTAACAAGTATGATGTTTTTGTTCTCTAAAATAGTATAAATATCTCTCCATTTTTCAAAAAAAAAAACATTGGACACTTATTTCATTATTAAATTGAATGACAACTATGATATAAGATTTTCTACTATTACCTTGATGATAAAAAAATAATTTATGGTATAAATTAAAATTTTTTTTTTTCATAATAAATCTTGAACCATTCTTAAGATTATATTATCATAATTCAACTTTTCATTCTTCATTTTGCAAGAGTAAAAGGTATCTTTTAATAGTGCTACATCTGATATGTTACTGAACATACATACTACATAAAACAAACATCATATAGCTTGGAGATGAAGAAAAAATGTGTAAGATGATGCTTTTATTCAAACAACAACATCGGGGGATAACAATTTTGTTATAAGACTCCCATGCTGGAATACACTTACGATCATATTGACCATCATCTTATGAGAATTTCAAGCATATAATTATTACTATTTTGTTTCCCTCATCTATATTTTTCGATATCATCAACTTCTTCTTTGCAGTTCCTACGGGACCTTAAGAGGTTGTAAGAGGACTAACCCTGTGCGGACAGATAACGCTTTGGGTGTTTCATGACTTAGGCAATCTCAGCTAAGTCTAGAACAGTGGGCAAGGTTGCTTCACGACTTAGGCAATTTCAACTAAGTCTTCGGGAGGGCCGCAAGGGTGCCGCACTGCTTAGGCAAATTTAGCTAAGCCCGTGACAGTGTTAAGGCCATGCTGGAACACACTTACGATCATATTGACAACAATAGCATTCAACACCATCATCTTATGAGAATTTCAAGCATATAATTATTACTATTTTGTTTCCCACATCCATATTTTTCGATATCTCAATCTTTAATTTTAAGTTAAAAAGAAACAAAACCAAATTAGTAAATAAAAAATATATTTTTTTCGTTAAGAAGCGGTTAGCAAGCTATGCCATTAATCTACTTGTAAATTATATTTATTTCGTTTGATATAAGGAACATGTTAAGGCCACTTAACCACATGTTTATTTTGAATATGATCAAAATAAAAATGCTAGAGAGTTCAACATAAACTAATATAGTAATGCTTACCATGACGAAGAGGATAAAGACATCCAAGTATAACTATCTTGATAACCAAGCGTGTGGTTGCCATCTTGAATGGATGATGTTTCAATATTTCTATTTTAGTCTTTTTATTTAGAAATTCTAAATATTTAAATATAGTATGAAATAAACATGATTTATTAAATAAATATTGGAAGGAAAATCACAACTACTTCATCCACCTTTTTATTACAAATCTATAATATAGGATTACTGTGTTATGCCATACATTGTACCACATATCATAATAAGATTGATCTACAAATATATTGTGTGGTATAGGTAGAGCCTAACCAAAGTCATGTTGTAACATCCTTATTCTATTGAAGTTATAAGCCTGTTTCATTCTGGTTACACCCACAACACAACACGAGCTAGAACGAATACACTAGTAATTGGGGGTAATATTTATAGTGCTCTCAAATTTCTCGATGGTTCTAAGCTTTCTCATATAAGTAAAATAAGTTCGACTAACTTTTGTCCTATTCACTTGTCGTATCCGCTATCTAAATATTATATAAATAATATCTAAAAAGATTATTAATACTATTAAGAAAAATGAGAAGGATTTTCTTATGGTAAAAAGTATATAAGACATACGATACAATACTCATATATTGGGGTACTATTATCATATTTAAATCAAAAGGTGACATTAATAATTTGCTTCATTTTTTTTTATATATTTTATAATGTGAGAGGGGTTAGTGTTGATGATTGGATTAACTATAATTCATTAGATTGTAAAAAAATATAGAGTTAATTCTCTAGAGCATCTAGTATTCTTTTTAGAGTTTTGTTAGATATTTATGGTTCATGCATGTCAAGGTGGTGATATTGATTGAGTTAAACACGATATCCTTCCCTACTTAAGTGAGAGTGACTTTGAACTAATCTTAAATCCTATTAAGAGCTTGGTTAATATGATTGATTTAACAATTGTCAACAAGTTTCACAATGGAAATTAAAAAAGATCTATGATTTAACCTAGTTAATGTGTAGAAAGTATTGTACTTTAAAGTATCTATTAGAGTTTTATATAATTTGGAATTGCCTCTTCAAGCGAAAAATAATTGTTGGTGAGAGATACTCACTTGTCTGTATTGGTCTATCTATTTGAAGTTTAGTAAAGTATTATTGTTACATAATAAAAAACATATAATGGAGATAATAGATGTCCTTATGTAATCTCACAAAGGAAACCACCTAGGCACAAACCAACTAAAAGGATATAAAAATGTTGGTGAGAGATCCAATTTACAAATTTGATACCTAAGTCAAGTTTATCATACAGGTAAGAACCCTAATAATGGCTCCAATACAGACTTTATCATAAATATTATTAGAATAAGAAGATTTTGTATTTTGATTTAGTCATATAGTGAAAAAGTTTATTAGCTTTAAGAAAATTATCATGTATAGATGTACTAGGGACAAAAATAATTTGTCTTTTATTATTAATTTATTTAGTAAATGGTTTATTCTTTGAGCTGAAGTCTTAGCCAAAAGTTTGTATTGGGTATGAGAGAGAGGAATGGGATGAAATTAGTTATTCCAAGAGCTAATCAATTTTCTAAAACAATAAAAAACATTCCTCTCTATCATCAAGGTTGATTAAATGTATCTTTAAGAAATAATTAGCTATCATCTACTTGAAAGTTTGAATTCCATGGACTTCGATTAGTGTTAATTACTTTAAATATGCATTGGAATATGAGAAGTTTACTAATGATATGAAGATAGTAGGTGTTGTTGTGTAATATCACAAAGGAAACAGTCCAAGCACAAACTAAATAAAAAATAGATAAATATTGGTGAATTATTGTAAGTTGAGATCATATTTTCAATTTTTACCTGAGTATATCATGCAAGTGACAATTCCTACCTTTGCTAAGTTAAGTTTTTTTTAGAATAAGAAGAATTTTATATTTTGGTTTTACCATATAGTGAAAACGTCTATTAACTTAAAGAATATTGTCGTGTATATTCATAGATTGGATAAAGGAAGTTTGTTCTTATTTATCAACTTATTTAATAAAATTTTATTCTTTAAGCTCGAGTTTTAGCTAGGAGTTTGTATAGGATGAAATTGATCGTATCAAGAGCTAATTATGTTTTTGAATGAACAAAAATAAGAACAACTTAATCTCATTTGATATAAGCTACTATCTTTATGAAATCCATTAAATGCATCAAGGATGTTTATATCGATATTTTCTCCACAACTATGAAAGAATTTAATAGTGAATACATCGAGTCTAGGTTTTTCTATTTTCTATTTTTTTCAAGCCATTAAAATTCCATAGATAGAGGATGGTGAATGTGTATCTACCCATATTTAATTAATTCAAAAATTATTTTGAGTCGATTATTTATAATTTTACACAAGCAAAGGATTTAATCTTTTCAATTCATCAATTGAGTTATTATTCATCGTGAAGAGTTAGGATTCAATATCAATTCTGATGTTTTATTGTATTAGCATTTGATTATGACATCTTAGATCACGGGATATTTTTGACATTGGACAACTTTCTACTAGAGGGAAAAAAAAATTTATTAATGAATCAATTTTATCCTATTCACTATCTAAATATTATGATATCCTTCTCAGTTTAAATGAGGTTGTCTTTGAACTAATCTTGAATCTTTTTAAAAGCTTTGTCAATAAAATTGACTTGATTTTTTGTCGACAATATGACTTTTAATAAAAGAACCTATCTACCTATATAAATGGCTGAGATCCTCATACATTTTTTTATTTTACCGGAAGCTCACAATGATAATTAAAAAGATCTCTGATTTAACCTAGTTAACGGTCAAATTAAAAATCAAAATATTATATTTTAATGTATCCATTAGGGTTTTGCATAATTTGGAATTGCATCTTCAAGCTACAAGAAAATAATTAGCTAACATCAAGTGGAAAGTTTGAATTATTTGGACTTTGATTGGTGTTAATCACTTCATTGATCTATGAGAAGTTTACTAAGGTATTATTACCTAATAATATATAGATATGGATATAGTGGGTGTCCTTGTGTAATATCACTAAGAAACCCACCTAGACACAAACCAATTAAAAAGATAGTTAAATGTTGGTGAATTGATGTAAGTAGAGATCCTATTTTAAAATTTTATCTAAGTCAAGTATATCATGTAGGTAAGAATCCATATAAATATAATGACTCCCTTGGAGATTTTATCATAAACCTTTGCTACCTCAAGTTTTTTTTTTTTTTTTTGTAGAATAAGGAAGTTTTCCATTTGATTTATCATATAGAGAAAATGCTTTAATTCATACTTGGGACAAAAGAAGTTTGTTCTTATTTAATAAAGATTTTATTCTCTGAGCTTGAATAGGGTATGATAGAGTGTAATGGAACTAAATTCATCATCCCAAGAGCTAATCATTTTTTGAAAGAATGAAAATAAGCACAATTTTACCTTGTTTTGATATAAGCTTATCATCTTTATAAAATCCATTAAATGCATCGAGGATGTTCATATGATATTTTTCCTTCTAAAAGAATTCAATAGTGAAACCATAGGGTCTAAGTTTTTCTATTTTTCTTATTTGTTTAAAAGCCACTAAATTTTCATAGATACATAATGGTGAATATGTATCAATCCATATCTAATTAATTCAAAATTTATTTTAACTTGATTATCTATAATTTTACTCAAATAAAAGATTAGTTATTTCAACTCATCGGTTGAGTTATTATTCATTATGAAGATTTAGGATTTAACAATATTAAGAATCTTTCGTAATAGCATGAAGAAAGCATGGAAACTTTTCACAGTAATTTTATGAAAGATTTAGGATTTAACAATATATAGTGTTACGATTTTGTGACTTTCTCGTGACCTAATCTTATGCACGATAATTTTAATCTGCATAAGATACTTGTTTTCGTTTTGATCTTTTGTTACATATAGATGCTTCTGCTAAGGTTTCCAATAGTAGCATCAGAGCTAAGGTTGTTCGTACGAAAGATTGTTTAAAATTGCATGTGTGAAATTGAATCATATAGAATTATTATACATATTTTTGCTGTATTTTTGCAACAAAGGCAGCGAGGAAAGGGGGCAGTCGTTCACGGCCAGGCCCTCTATAGGGGCAGCCAGCCGCGACCAGCCCGCAAGGGGTCGGCGCCCACAGAGGCGCCTCTTGTGGGAATAGGTAGCCCCTGCCGGCAAGGGAGGCACCTGCAGGCTCTACGGCCGTAGGAGCCATCGCTTGAGGTCAGTGGTGCCCGTTTGTCCACCGAGGGCAACGACGCCCGTCGCAGGGGCAACCGCCAGTGGCGCGCAGCGCTGCCGCTGCATAAGGGCGGTGATGGTGATGACGGCCAACTGGAAGGGGGCAAGAGGGGTTAGGGTTTCCTTTTAGGAAAAGGATTATTTTGCCCCTTTGAATTTGAGAAATTCTGAGGATTATTCTCGTGTACAGAATTTTCAAAATACCCTCAACAATTCTGAAGATTCTAAGGATCGTACTTTTGTCCAAAATTTTGAAAATGCCCATGACAATTCTAAAATTTCCAAGCATATCCTAATTTCTAGAAAATAATTAATTAAATAATTTAATTAATTATTATATATCTAGTAATCCTATATCTGATGTGATGTACCTATGATGTATGAAGTGGATGGATGATCATGAGCCATGTGTTGTGATGTGTGTAATTATGATTATTATTATTATTATTATTATTATTATTAGGTCCTGCGAGCCTCAGTTTTTCTCGTTGATTATCGAGCCTGCATGCCTTTGATTATTTTATAATTACATGAGGAGAGGTGTAACAGGAGCATGGAGATGATAGCGGGACCCATGAGGCCATGGTGGGAGATCACGATACATGATGATGCGACAAGGATCCAACAGAACCGATGATGACGAGATCAACGATCATAGGGCATGGAGATGCATCGATGCACACATAGATCCTATTGTGAGTGATTAGGCCTATTGGCTTGGGCTTAATCATATTATGTGATGGTATACACCTACTATATATATATATATATATATATATATATATATATATATATATATATATATATATATATATATATATATATATATTTATATATTTATTTATATATATATATATATATATATATATATATATATATATTTATATATTTATTTATATATATATATATATATATATATATATATATATATATATATATATATATTTGTATGAGTGTAGATATATATTAAATATATATATGTATGATAGGACATATTAGGAGACCGATGCGAAACAAAAACCCATCTTACGATAATATTAAGTCGGTAAGCATGAGGCAATAAGATTGACCCACGTGGTCTTCCATTGTTATAGGAAGAAATTGAATCGACATAGGTTGAGTTGGTCGAGTCCCTCGAGGCTCACCTATCTACGTGATCGAGTTCTTGCTTACGACATAAAGATGTCACCAGTGACCTAAGGACATAGTATGACTTGGTTGAGTAGTCGAGAGCATATCCATCGAATCAGACTCATCTTGTAATGATGCTAATGACTTAATTGAACTTCATAGTTGGTTGAGCAGTCGAGACCATGATAATTTGGAGGTCGAACATGACGGGAATCACAAGGAATTGTGATTGATAAGAGTTGTCTACCTTCGGGCTTAGTGTAATTGGTCGAGTCACTCGAGGTTGCACTAAGATACTGATTAGATCCCGATCCCCATTAGGAGTCCGCCGGAGACTTTCATCTCATGTGTCGAGGGTGTCACATGATTCACTAGGAAAATAGTGAGAGTACACTAAGATAGAAGTCTATATCTTAATTAGTATTTATGTAAAATCTGTATGTTATTTAATTGTGCTATATTTTAAACATGTTGCTCGTAAATCCCCTGCCTGACATACTTGATATCAACCGCCTCACTGGACCAAAGGCTCCGTAATTTGATAATTGTTCTCACGGAGGAGAAAACTATATATGTCCTTAACATGATTATGCCCATGCCAGAGGAAAGGACTAGTGAGGATAAGATCGCTCGCTATATGAAGTATATAGATGATTCCACATTGGTAAAATATTATATGTTGGTCTCCATAACTCCTGAATTACAGAGGCAACATGAGAGCATGGATGCAGATTTTATCATTCTTCATCTCCGACAGTCATTTGAGAAACAGAGAAGAACTCAAGGATATGAGATATCCAAGAGACTCTTCCAAGCCAGGATGACAGAAGGGACATCAGTTGAGAACCATGTCCTAAAGATGATAGAGTGGATCGAGAAACTCACATGTCTAGGAATAGTCCTAGAGGATAATATGTGTGTTGATCTTATACTTAAATCTCTACCAAGTTCCTTTTCTTACTTTATCATGAATTTTAACATGAGCAAGTTTGATGTGACTCTCCCTAAGCTACTCAATATGTAGAGGAAAGCTGAGAGTGCCACCAAGAAAGAGAAGCCAGTTCTCTATATTGGTGAGACCAAGAAGAAAAGGAACGCTAGTAAGACCCTTAAGAAGTGGAAGGGCAAAGAACGACCGAGTAGGGCAAAGGATGCCAAGAAAAACCCTACAAAGGATAAAGTACAATGCTTCCACTGCGACCAAGATGGGTATTGGAAGAAAAAATGTAAGGACTACCTTACAGATAAGGCGAAACAGAAGCTTAGATAAGCTTCAGGTATATTCATGATCAGTCTCCACTTGTTAGAATTTTATGATAACACATGAGTATTGGATACCGGGAATGTTTATCATATCTGTAATTTATTACAGTTTCTAGCAAGTTCTAGGAGATTTGCCAGAGGCAAGATGAACCTAAAGATGAGCAATGGAGCAAGAGTTGCTGCAGTTGCCATTGAGGAGGTCATCCTACATCTGCTTGGTAGAGCTATCATTGCATTGGATACATGATATTTTGTTCTCTCTATTATCAAAAATATTATATCCATATCTTGTTTGACAATTAGTGGATATAAATTAGTTTTTTTATAATGATAGTTGTTCAATAATTATAGATGATGAGATCATCACTAGAAGACACTGATAAATGACTTATATATGTTAGACACTTCTCCACATATCATGAATATAAATATGTCTAAGAGGAAAAGAAATAAGGTGAACAATATATACCTATGACATTATAGACTATGTCATATACATGAGGGAAGGATTCAAAAGTTGCTGAAAGATTGATACTTAGATCCATTTGACTACAAGACATATGCAACTTACGAACCTTGCCTTCGTGGGTAGATGACCAACTCTTCTTTTAGTGGAACTGGAGAAAGAGCCACTAAGTTATTAGAACTCATATATAGTGATGTATGTGGTCCCATATCGACTAATGCTATAGATGATTACTCATACCTCATTACATTCGCTAATGATTTCTCCAGGTATAGACATGTGTACTTGATGAAGTACAAATCCAAGGCCTTTGAGAAATTTAGGGAATATAAGAATAAAGTAGAGAATCAGATTGGAAAGAGTATTACATCTCTTCAATCAAATCGAGGAAGAGAGTACTTGAGTACAGAGTTCACTCACAATGGACATTTTCTTATACACCTCAGCTCAATGGTGTATCATAAAGGAGGAATCACACGCTGTTAGACATGGTGCGGTCCATGATAAGTTTCACTGACCTATCCATCTCATTTTGAGGACACACCCTAGAGACTGCAATTACCTTTTGAATAGAGTTCAATAAAAGTCGGTAGTATCTACACCATATGAAATATGAAAAGGAAAGAAGCTCGATCTTAAGATGGTTAAGATTTGGGGTTGTCATGCCTAATTAAAAGACACAATCTCGATAAGTTGGAATCAAGGATAGAACGATGCAAGTTCGTGGGATACCCCAAAGAAACTTGTGGGTATTATTTCTATTATCCCGAGGATCGAAAGACCTTTGTTACTAAGAGAGTTATCTTCCTTGAGAAGGAACATATTGTTGATAGAAATAGTGGGAGTGAGATAGAATTGAGCAAGGTTGGAGAACCTAGCTCAGGCACTATTCTAGAATCCGAGTCTGTTCGGGTACCTAGCCCACAAGTACCAACTTGGCATAGGTCTACCAGATTATCTCACCCTCCTGAAAGATATATAAGACATCAGTGGAGAGAATTCTCAGGATGTTGATCCTCAGACCTACAAGAAGGTTATTATGAGTATAAACTTCGGGAAGTGGCAAGAAGCCATGAATTCTAAGATGGATTCAATATACTCTAACAAGGTTTGAAACCTTATGGATGCACATGAGGGTATTATACCCATCGGGTGCAAGTAGATCTTCGAGAAGAAGATCGGAGTGGATAGAAAGGTTGCGACCTATAAGGCATGGTTGGTAGCTAAAGGATATCATCAAAGATAATGACTATGATAAAATCTTTTGACCTGCAGTTATGCTTAAATCCATTAGAATTTTTTTGGCTGTTGTAGCACACTATGACTATGAGATCTAGCAGATAGATATAAAAATGATATTCCTCAATGGCAATCTCGAGGAGAAGGTATATATGATATATCCAGAGAGATTCATATCTAGAGAGAGTCCATATGAAGTGTGCAGGTTGCTTAGATCCATTTATGGATTGAAGCAAGCTTCCTGAAGTTGGAACATAAGATTTGATGAGGCAATCAGATCTTATGACTTTGTTAAGAACGAAGATAAGCCTTGTGTGTATAGGAAGGTAAGTGGGAGCGCTATCACCTTCTTAGTGCTATATGTGGATGACATCCCAATTATTGGGAATGTTATAGGAATGCTCTCCACAATCAAGTTAGAGATTGTTGATTACAGGTGTCTTGCAAGTCAATCACGTGAGTAATGACACGTGTGATACGCTATGTAATCTTTCTGCTTATGATTATTATTAGTATATTCTTATATTATATTATTTATTACATATATATACTGTGATATCCTTGGTTCTGTGGAATGGGAATCGAATCATGATGAGATCATGATAATGAAATTGATTCACCTTTAAATACAGATCCTGAATAATCCCAGTCATAAGTTACTCGAGAGGGACATCGAGATAACCGGACAGACCAGTGTACTATATACTCGTCCATATGATGGAGGTAGTTGGCCTTATAGCTACTTACGTGGAGATACTAAGGATATAATACAAGTGCTCATTGGAGAATAAGTTCACTAATTGATCCGCTTATGGAATGTTATATGGTTAATGATACCTAATGTGAGATAACGATTCCATGGTCTCAATTGTGTATCTAGTCCTTAGACTTGAGATACTAAGGATGCATTATTTAAGTACTCATTTCTTTGATGCCAAACTTACAAGTTTGGAAAGTTTCAAATCTAGTACAATTGGTTATCGATTGATAGCCAACCTTACGAAGAAAATTGAGTGTCAATAAAGGATCATACACTCTCGATATCACGAGAGGAATATCTCACATGTGCTTGCTCAAACAAATCTCTGGCTAGGGTCATTCAGATTGAAAGCAAAGGAGTTCTCCGGAAGAATCCGATTAGAGCGAGATAAACGAATTTTATATATGACCTGACAACACCATGTCCAATAAATGGTCTCTAGGATATTAGTTGGATGAGGGATTATAAATACACGGTAACTGTAGATAAACAGGTCCGATGGATTTGATCCCCCTATACAATTTGGGAACTATGACGTAGTGGCCTAGTACGTCCATACTCAATGAGTTGAGTGAATTATTATTGAGATAATAATTCACTATATCAAAAGGAGTTCTGATTGTGACTCAAAACCAGCTTTGTATCGAGTCTAGAAGGTCACACATATATGGTAGATACTTCAACGAATAGAGAATTGGATGAAGATCCAATTAGCCCTTATTCTCATTAGATGAGATCCTGCACTGATGGGCTCCTTGCATGAGGCCCAATTAGAGGCCAAGGATATTATTTGATAGAGATCTAATAATGCAAGGTTAGTGGATAATTAGATGGAGATCCAATACCCGCTAAGGTAGAACCCCTAGGGTTTTTGGTGGCTCTCTTTAAATAAGAGGGAGGTTTATGGTTGATAAGCGATAACTTTGGCACCCTCTCTTATTCTCCTCCCTCCCTCTGTGCAAGAGTTGCAAGATCATATTAGAAGAGTTTTGTTGCAGAGATCCATCGCCTAGAGAGAAGACGCTTGACTCCCTTTATCTTCGCTATTCGGATCTGGAATACAGGGATATACGATCTCCCTAGGTAAAATAATCTCTCATATGATGCGATTTTTCAGTTTTGCGACTTTCTCGCGACTCAATCTTTTGCACGACAGTTTGATCTATGTGGGAAACCTATTTTTGTTTTGATGTTTCATTACATATGTGATGCTCCCGGTGAGGTTTCCCAATATGAGATAGCTTCTAGGTTGAGGGTTACATATACTCGACTTTCTAGTCCGATAATGATAATAGCAAGTCAAACTTATAATATTTTTTTACCTTGAATAAAGGAGCAGTACGCTAGAAGCGTTTCAAGCAGGATACTACTGTAACTCAACCACAAATGTAGAATATAATGCTACAGCAAGGGCAGCAAAGAAAGGGGTGTGGATAAAGATGTTCATTATGGATTTAGGAGTCATACCGAGTAACGTAGAATTGATTTCCATATATAGCAACACCAATTGGGTGATAGATCTAGCAAGAGAACCCATGTTTTATTAAAATTGTTCTGAGGAGGTTCCACTTAATTAGAGAGATTATAGTCCGAAAAGATATAGCAATGGAAAGAGTTACATCCAAATATAACATTGCAGATACATTGATAAAGTCGTTGGCTCATATTATCTTTAAGTGTCAAGGGGTCTGATTGAGATCACATGAGTGATGACACGTATAATACGCTAGATAATATTTTTACATTATTATTATTGACATATTCTCATATTATATTATATATTGAATATATATATTATGATATCTTTAGTTCTGTGCAATAGGAATTAGATAATGATGAGATCATGATAATGAGATCGATTCACCTTTAAATATAGATCCTAAATAATCTTGGTCATAGATTGCTCGAGAGAGACATCGAGACAACCGGATAGATCGGTATGTATACTCATCCATATAATTGAGGCGGTTGGTCTCGTAACCACTTATATTGAGACAATAAGGATACAGTACAAGTGCTTATTAGAGAATGAGTTCATTGATTGATTCGCTTATGAAATACTCTATGGTTAATGATACCTGACGTCAAATAACGATTTCATAGTCGCAGTTGTGTATCTGGTCCTTAGACTTGTTTGAGTACTCCTTTCTTTGATGTCGGGCTTACAAGTTTGAAAAGTTTCTGATCTAGTATACCTGATTATCGAGATTAGCAACCAACCTTACGAAGGCTATTGAAAGGAATATTTCATATGCTCTCGCTCAGATAAATCTCTGATCAGGTTGGTCAGATTGAGAGAGGAGTTCTTTGAGAGAATCTAATTAGAGTGATACTTAAACGAATTTCGTTTATGGCATGATAGTACTATGCCTGATATATGATCTCTGAGATATTAGGTGGATGAGGGACTATAGATACATGATAACTGAGGATAGACAAGTCCAATGAATAAGATCCCCTATACCATCCGGGGACTATGGTGTAGTGGCCTAGTACATCCATAGTCGATGGGTCGAGTGAATTATTATGATATAATAATTCAATGAGTTAGAAAGAATTCTAATAGGTACGACTCATGGCCAACTCGGTATTAGGCCTAGAGGATCACACCCATATTGTGGATGCTTCAACGAATAGAAGATTGAATATGAGTTATCCAATTAGCTCTTGTTTTAATTAGATGAGACCTTACATTGATGTGCTCCTTGCATGAGACCTAATTAGAGGCCAAGAAGATTATTGAATAGAGATCCAATAATATAATGTTAGTGGATAATTTGATGAAGAACCAGTACCCACTAAGGTAGGATTTATTAGGATTATATGGGTGACACTCAATAAATAGGAGGGGAGGTACTTAGATGATAAGATGCATCTTTGGCCGCCCCCTTCCCCAACCTCACAAGTTACCCTTCTCCAACCTCTGATGTCCTTCAGAAACCAAACAATATGCAGTCCCTTCATCTCTTTCACCTACTTTAGTTTCTAGTCCCCATGGAAACCCAGTGGTAGATAACAAGCGGTGTTCGGATAAGCTAAAAGTTAGCTCAGCAGTTCCTTTCCAGCTCAGAAAAGTGGTGTTTGGTACTCCCCAGTATGATTAATAGGTTTCAACCTCATGGCTGTGTCCTAAACCAAGTCTTATTTAATGTCCCAAAATCCTCTCTTGTTCTGCGCCCATGGCTGCTGCCGTTGATGTTTCAGATACAGTAGGATGTCGGCAGGTGGCTCATTTTGCACCTAAGCAAGCATGGTGGTGCTGGAAATCTGGCTCAAGATACTGTGAATGAAGGTTTAGTAATCATAGAAGCTGATGAAATGAACTGATAAGCCAGCACAGATAGACTTTTTCTTCCAGTGAGAAATGAAGATGGCAGTAGGTCAAGTTGGGTTAAGGAATTTGATCCAGAACAGTACTGGTGTGCAGGTCAAGCTGTGTTTCACAACATGATCATATTTAGAGCTTCAGCTATTAACTAACTAACATCCGTTTTAATCAGCATGATGTGTTGGTGATTTAGAAGGAGGTTCAAACTTTAAATATATTGAAACATGCTCATCATCTTGATCAAAATTGACTAGTATAGGTACAGAAGTTGCTCTTATCCTCAGTCTTTTCACTTTCCAGAATATAGGATTGCAGGTGGACATTATGTAACCTCAGAGCTTCTATCATTGTCAGCCTCCAAATGAGGATTGACAATTGTTTCTCATATACAGTACAGTGCTGATTTAAGAATTCTATTTCTGAACAAAGCATAATTTTTTCCTTTAAGAATTTTTGTGCCTGAATTATTAGCCTTAGCTTCTTATGATTCATGATTCACAAAAATTAAACACCATAAAAGACCGAATAAGTATAACATTTAAACTCATCACCACTCTGGTATCATCTTGAGATTGAATTGGATGACCACAAATCAAATCTTAGTAGGTTAAACTTTTGGAAAAAAGATAAAAAAAAGGGATAATAGATACTTTAACAGTCCTTTCTAATGCAGCCTAACAAAAAAATGTTAAAAAATAAATAAATAAATAAACAAAAACTGGGAGAGAAGGTATAGGATTCTTGTGAATGCAAATGCATAGTTTTCCTGTTTCTTGTTTGACTTCCTACCAACCAAAGCAGGTGATTGGAGAAGCAAATAGGAATATGTTTCTGATGGCAGACAACCAAGCAGCAGCTGTTAATGTAGATGATAACAGTGCAGCAGAGCATGTGTAAGCAATAGGCCATGGCCTAATGACAACTTGGATGCCGGCCACTTGTTGGCTAAGCTTCTTCTCACACCATGGCATCCGTCAAGAACAACACGAGAAGTCGACCTGCACTTCACTGCTGGTTAGAAAATGAGCAGCAAAAAAGAGTCCACCAAACCTTTCACCCAAACTCCGGATTAGCAGATGTGAGTGAGAAGATGAATAGAAAAGAGAAAACTCGGCTTTGACCCAACCAGGTTTCTTCCATGTCAGAATCATATTTCTCAAGGCAAATGGACAACCAAGTTTAGGTGTGAGCTTGGAAGTCAGCAGCAGCATCAAGTGAGATGTGGGAAGAAGGTGGAAAGATATATTACACCCAACACAACACCGACACTGTGTGTGGTGAGTGGGCAGTCACTTTTGCGAGCGAGCTCCAATCTGCTGTGGGTCCAAAGAAGCCAACCTGTGTCTACAAAAAGATAACATCATCATATGTCAAGGGAAAGGGAAAGAGGTCTCCTCATTCATTTCTCCCACTACACAATGAGGCATGCAGCTATCTTCCTTGTTATGTTGTAGCTATCGCCACATGAACACTCCCTAAATCATCACCAATTTGTGGAGAGAATATATACCCATCTTCAACTCCATGTAAGTAAGAGACATCACAGATGCAGCTTTCAAAAGCTGGCCAATTTAACTTTTACTGTAGAAGACTTCAGAACCAAAAACAACAATCATCAAATTTAAATCTAAAAACCCAGTGAATCAACACAATCAGAAGCAATAGAATTTAACGTGGTTCGATACTCTTTGCACATAGGAGAACTAAAATAATAAATTTTCTCGAGTTAATCGATACTCAAAGCTTGAAATCCTTTTGGAAGATGGAAAGATGATTGAGTTGGTGGTGGAGATGGCAATTTGATCTCAGGTGAAGATGCCAGGAAGCATCCTTTGCTTCTTCCTCAAGATCAAAAAAGATAAAAATGGTTGGTGCTGCAATCATTGACAGAGTGGCTTTTGCATCTATGCTTTTGCTGCTTTCACTCCACATAATTGAGGTGCCATGAGAAGTGAGGAGGCTCTTGTCCTTTGTCATTTCCTGCACCTACGAGCTGGAGATTGATGTGTGTTTGGGCTTATTTATCATTACCACTGCCAATGAAGCCAACATGTAAATTTTCTATGATCTCTCAGGGAAGAAGAAAAAAGAAAGGTTGGAATGCATGCTATGCCATTTAATACATTCACAATCATTCATTCTGAATGATCCATCCATGCATCGACACATTTAGGCTTATTCTACACTCAGCAGTTTCTTCTTTTTCTTTACTCTCCAGAGGATGAAAATTATTCTTAATATGAAAAATACGATTGCATAAAAGTAACCCCTCGATAGAGTTAAATCAACCAAGGAAATTGTAATTGCAATATAAGATAAAATTAGATAATAATTATTTATTATACTACAAAGGCCAGCATGTCAAGGTTTTCTTGGAATTTGGAAGATTTTTGTGAAAGCAAAGCAAAAAATGTTAAACTTGATTTTTTAAGAGTAAGCAAAGTGAGTGAGAGAGAGAGAGAGAGAGAGAGAGAGGCCGGTTTGGTACTCAAAACAAGCGAGTGAAAGAACCTCTGCATCCAAAATGTACTGCTGCTCCCTGGGACCCATCTTCTCTCTCTCTCTCTCTCTCTCATATTCCACAATTGTTTTGGATAAAAAAAACTCTGCTTTTTATTCTCTTCCACCCATTCTCCAGTTGTCCTGTTAGAATCCAAAGCCTCTCTCTCTCTCTCTCTCTCTCTCTCTCTGCTTATTTCATCTTCAAAAAAATTTAATTCATTGTTGGTCTGCAAAGCTTCTCTGTGTCTGTATTTTCTTTTTGTTGCTTGCATAGATGCCATGCTCTGCTACAGTTGTTCGGAAGCTCTTTTCTTGTGACTCCTGAGGCCTCTTTTTCCCCAGTTTGCCTCCTCTTCCTCTTCTCTCTCTCTCTCTCTCTCTCTCTCTCTCTATCTCTCTTATTTATACTGTTTGTTTACTTGTAATTACACTCGCCATTGAAGATCCATTTGCTACTTTAATATTTTAGAGAGTTTCAGCATTAAGGCAGCTGTTTCGAGCCATTACTCCGCCACTTTGCGCTCCTAAAATTGTTCTTTTCTACGCCATTGATCGCTCTTCCTTGACTTTGCTCTTTCGTCTAGGTTCTCTGAATGTGGCGCTTTCGGTGCCAGAACCTCGCTGCGAGTAAGATCTGATAGAGGGCAGAGGGTGGAAAGAGGAGAGAGGGAGAGGGAGGAGTGGGATCAAAGACCTAGTCTTTCTTCAAAGATCTCATCTTTCTTCCGAGATCTTTGCTTCCGCGTGCAATGAGGTCGGAGGCTCGGCTAGAATCCTTGGTGTTTCAGCTCACGCCTACTCGAACCAGGTAAAATGTCAGATCCTTCTATATGTAATTATTTCTTGTTCGAGGGTTGGATCAAAATGAGCGGCTGGGACTGTATCAGATGTTTCCATATAGAAAAAGTTCAGATCTTGGGAGATTTTATGGTAATTTTGTTTGAGATGTGGGAAAAGTCTTCTTGACTAATTGATAAGATCTATCAGGGCTTCTCAATCGAGCTCCAAACGAAAGAAAAGAAAATTCTGCATGCTATTATAATGGGGACTTTGGGAGAATGAGTGGAATCCTTCTTTTTTATAGGAAATGGTCAAAGTTGTTAGATTACACAAAGGAATTTGCATTGAGATGCTTCGGATGTGATTACTTCCCGCTCGTTCAGATAAGAATTAAACTGACAATTTTGGTTCAGGTAGTAGTTAGTATTATTTTTGCTATTTCTGTATACCAGGCTTCATAATGAGTATGATATCATTTGGATTGATATCTATCCCTGTAGACCATTGCCTGACCAAAGAGTATAGTACTCGACAAAATTCATCCCTCGTTTTTTATTTATTTTAGCCATATGTATTGGCAGACTTAGGCTTGTGTGAATCATTATAAGATTAAGATGGTTTTGGTATCATTCGTGGAGGATGCTTGTTCATTACAGAGTCTTGCTTTTCTTTCTTAACAGGTGTGATTTGATCATCATAGCAAATGGTAAACCACAGAAGATTGCATCTGGCTTGTTGACTCCTTTTCTTGCCCATTTGAAGTTCGCCCAGGATCAGATTGCCAAGGGTGGCTATTCCATCATTCTTGAACCAGACCCAGAAATTGAGGCAGCATGGTTCACCAAGGGCACTGTGGAGAGGTAAGCAAATGATCTTTCAAGTGAACAACACAACATGGAATTGTCATATTAGCTGTTGCTCTTGAAACATGTCATTTCTCACTTCTTGACGAGCTAGTTGCATTTTATCTTTTTGGAGGAACTTTGGGTACATGCTCAAATTTTAATACCCAAATTCAGCATCTAATTCTGATATTGACAGGTTTGTTCGTTTTGTGAGCACACCTGAGGTTTTGGAGCGTGTGACAACCATAGAGTCTGAGATCTTGCAGATTGAAAATGCAATTGCTGTTCAGGGGAATGATAATGTTGTCTCAAGCATTGTATATATCCCAATTATTCATATGTTGTTTGTAAAACTCAAATGACATCCCTTTTTATGCCATTTGGCAGGTAGAAGATCATCAATCAAAGCCAGCAGAAACAGTAGAAGGTATGTAATTTCATCTAGTTCTATAGTAGTCCTAAATAAAAAAGCATAATTGATTTTCAAGCATTTTAACATTTGGTTTCTCCTTTCCTAGGTATGTTAATGTAGTCCCATGGACCAAAGAAGTTGTGGTTTATGTCCAATTTTCGAACTAACATCTTGTTAGTAGGAGCAGGTTTCTATATGTTCAAGCATCAGAACTTTGTCAACCATAGTGTACAAGAACAGCATTAAGAACAACATTTTTTTTTTTGTTATGAACAACATTAAGACACTTTTTTTTTTCTTCAAAAGTAATGAAGTCTGCTATACTGGCTTTTCATTAGGGCTGATGATCTCCTGACCTACATATCAAAGATACTTAAGGAATCTTATGTCATCCACCATACATGCTAGTTGCAATTTTCATTTAACTTTCTGAAAGTTAGTTATCTTAATATTTCTAATCGGCCTTAATTATCCATATGTATGTCATGGACACATCAATTTCAATATTGATTTTAGTTTCTGTTCCACTACTTACACCCTTTGCTATTCTGACCTTTGTATCGTCACTTGCTCACGGGTAGGTACGAAGATCTCAGTTGATACTGATGCTGCGAAGGCAATAGTTCTGTATAAGGTATTGATTTTATGCATGCATCATACAAACAGACATGTATATTTGTAAAAGTTGACATTTGCACACAAAAACCTCTCGAACACTGATATGGAGAGCTGATATGATGTGTTACTTGCATGTCAACATGACAAATATTGAAAAGATATAATAGGATTTTGGTTCAAACATAATAATAAAGTAAATTAAAATGTATACCATATTATACGGTAAAATTTTCCATTTATTTGAATTGCTAAAATATGTAGTTAACAATCATGATAAATAAAAAATATTAGCTAGCTTCCTTCATCTATTCGACATGGAAGTACACAACAAAAACTTATGATAAGTGAAGTAACAAAAAAAAGTTATTATAGACTTATAGTATTGTTAATTGTAATATGATGTTAAATACAAATAAAACCATATGATATGTCTAGAGTTCAATATTCATATTGACTATTATCACAAGATTGGCATTTGCAAAATGTGTTTGGCTATATATCTCTTTTTTCAATGAAATTCCTATACATCCTAAAAGTATCCTATTTCTGGATAAATAATTATTTGACAAAAAAATTGATACATCAAAAAGATATGTTACTTGTTTAAGAAGTATCCTTCAAGTACTAGTATTTGGTATGTATTCGATGTTGGTACATTGAGAGATTCAAAGTAATTTTATTCTGTGTACACAACATGCATATACCTACCTACACATGCACATTTGTATGTATTTAATACTTGTCTCACAGAGATGTTACTAAATGTGTTTTTTGCTTGATCTGTGGCAGCCTGATTCACAACCAAATCCACCAGATTCTAATGGATCCACCACACAAGAGAATTCAAAGTATGAGCAACCTAACATATCCTTAGCTTTTTCTTTCCTAGAATTGGTTCTTTTGAAGCATGCAAGAATAGTAGTATGAATGTCCCCCATATATGCAAGAATAATTTATATTGTCTTTTCCATTTAATATGTTGAAGCATCAGATAATCAATAAATAATGGATAAGTAAGGTGACGTCCATGTTCCTTTTAGATATTCGCAGTGACAGCATCCTAATTGCATGATTGGAATAACAATGAAAAAATAAGTCTTTTCTTTGGTGGATGCATATAATATCTTCCATTAGTACTTTTTTCATTACATGGTATAGTAAGAATGAATTCCTTTTTGCAGAGTTCAACTTCTAAAAGTGCTTGAGACTCGCAAAATGGTGTTGCGGAAGGAACAGGGGATGGCCTTTGCGCGTGCTGCAGCAGCTGGTTTTGACATGGATAATTTACTGGATTTGATATCATTTTCTGAAAGCTTCGGTGCCTCACGTTTAAAGTAAATTTTGCCTTTGTCCAACTAATACATTACCGAATACTGCTAGTTTTCATCATTTTAAATTCCTAGTTAACATGTTGAGATATAGAATGACTCAGCAACCGTAGGGAATATATGAACTGGGAGTATATTTGCTGTCAAAATCTGAAAACTTCAGGTGCATAAAGTGACAAAGTAAAGAGTAAATATGAATGCATGAAAGGTCTTTTGAAAACAAAAGTAAGGAACACTTTGAAATCTTGATATAGTGACAAGTCTATGACTTATTTATCTCCAATGATGGTATGAGAAAGGTTTGAGATAATTCCTGTGATCATCTGACCATTGTGATATGTTTTCTTCATCTTATGTTCATTTGTTATAGTTCTCATTTCTTCCACCTTATAAAACAGGGATGCCTGCTTGCAATTTATGGAGCTATGGAAGAAAAAGCATGAGACTGGACAATGGCTTGAAGTTGAAGTTGCAGAAGCCATGTCAACTCGGTCTGAATTTTCTGCTTTGAATGCCTCCGGGATTATATTTGCTACAGATCCTATGATGCAGAATGATCATGGAGATGCACAATCTGTCACTGGCGGCGATATGCTTACAGAGACCGATGGAAGAGCTGGTATATGCTCTGAACATGAAAGCTGAGACCACTTTGCATCTGCTAATATTCATGTTAAAGTTGGTAGCTAAAGAAAAAGTCCTTTAATTCTCATAATACATATCACAATTCTAGTACAAGATTTTAACTGCTTCTAATTTTTGGCCTAAATAATCTAAATTAGTTGATGCACCAAACCTTCTCTAATTCTACATTTCCATGCATTGTCAAAGGCACTCTCCGCATCTGTAAACTTATGACAAGTTCTTTTTGGTTTCAGCATTGCAACTTATTATTTCTTATTGATAATATAGTCAACTCATTCTATTTGGTTGACATATCATCTTAGTTGGAAGTTTCCCATGAGAAAACCTCTCATAGTCTTTATTCTTGTAATGCTATTCAAATGGCAAGGTAGATCAGTTATGTAACAAGTTCCAAACCAAATGCATGCATGAAGATAAGCACAATGTATTTATGTGAATTCTTGCATAATGCCTCAATTCGAAATTTCCATATATTAGTATTTTGGGTTGATAAACCAGTGTATCTTAATTCATTTGTTTCTTCTGTTCAGATAAACAGATTCCTTCAGGTTCAAAGGTGCCACCGGGACACCAGGAGTATCTTCAAGGTCAATTCCAGCATCCTGCTTACTCACAGTGGCCTATGCATCCTCCACCAGGTCCTCCTATGTTTCAACCTTATCCAATGCAGGGAATGCCTTATTATCAAAACTATCCAGGGAGCGTTCCATATTTTCATCCCCCATATCCTCCAATGGAGGATCCTAGATTCAACAGTTCTCACAGAAAGGGGTCAAAAAGGCAGTCAGCAGATAATAAAGACATTGAATCAGAGACTTGGGAAAGAAGTACGAGGTCACAAGATGATTCAGATCAAAATACTTCAGATATTGAGAAAGAAGGTTCTCATGGTCATAAATCTCACAGAAGAGTTGGTCGGAAAGGAAAGAAAAAGCCTGGTGTTGTTGTCATTCGCAACATAAATTACATCAAATCAAAGAAGCATGGTTCAGGGGAATCTGAAAGTGGTTCACAGTCTGTCTCTGAATCTGAAGCTGAAGAAGATAGTGAAGATGTGCGTGCTGACATGCGAGAAAGAAAGCACAAGCACTCTGTTAGGCGTTCCAAGAAAGAAGATCATCCAACAAAACCTGTAGAAAATTCAGATGCCTATGGCAATGAGAAAGCTGCATATCGAGAGGAGGCTGATTCTGGAAATTGGCAAGCATTTCAGACTTTCTTACTAAATGCTGAAGAAAAGTCAAGAACAGTTGGTGAAGACATGTTCATGGGAGAAAAAGAGCCTCAGTCGAAGAGAAAACAGAGCAAAGGCGAAGCTGATCCTATCGTTCCTCCTGAGCGAGATTATGGCGATTATCATAATCGGGGGACGGCAGAATTTGATTCTGTTAGTGGGAAGACAATCCGAATGAAGCAGGTAGCTTCTGATGATCAATTTTTAGTTTCAAGTAATGGAAGAGACTTGACAGATAACCAGTTCAAGGAAATAGAAAGTGGTGGAAGAGGATACCGGCAGATGAGCAGTGATGAATTTATGATTTATGAGCAAGAAAAGCAATTCAGTATTAAGAATTCTTCTGATCCATTTGTTGATCATGTGGATGAGCATCCTGTTAAAGCAGTTGAGAGTTTGTCATACAACATAACAGATGAGACCTTCATGCTTCCTTATAGGACAGATTCACAGGATCTCGGATCAGACAGCATAATTCCTATTGACATGGATTCTGAGTTCTCCTCAGCCCTTCAGAATTGTTCGAATATATATGATAAAGCCAATCAGCTTAGCTACGAACCAGATGACTTGTCCTTGGTTCCTGAACGTGAAACAGAAACTGTCTCTGTAGGATATGATCCAGCAATGGACTATGATTTTCAGATTCCTGTTGCAAATGCTGTCAACCTGGAAGCAACTAACCAAGAGGATCTCTCAGAAAGCACTAAAGAAGAATCAAAGAAATTAGACAAGGAGAATTCAAGGGCCTCAAATGATACCACGGAGAAAAGGAGGAAGGATGCACTTGTTAAGAAAGGGATATCCTCGAGGCTTAACCTATTGACTGAAGCCCAAAAACGTGCAGAGAAGCTGCGTTCTCACAAAGTTGATCTTCAGAAAATGAAGAAAGAAAGGGTACTTCTTATGATTGATCCTATGTTGGCTGTCTGAAATATGTCATGAATATTTCTCTGGTTGCTAATCATAGAGGAAGTGAGAAAGGGATGTCAGACAGGAAAGCACATTCCAAGAAACCTGATGAGCTTATACTTCATATTATCTTTCATTGATCCAAACAAGCATAAACCTGATTGCATATTTCCTTTATTCATTGAGCCATCCTTTTATTGATTAGTTCTTTCATTCACCCTATCCTTTTCTCTTCTTTGATTAGCATGTTAACCATCTTTTTGCGGAAAACCTTGGTATAGGTAAACTAAAGATAGAGCACTGACAATCTCATAATATGTTGTTTGTACAAGTGTTTTAAGTAACTCTTTTCCTCTGATAGTCCATTTGGCTTTGGATTGTGTCTCACAGTTCTGAACAAGTATACTTGACATTGTTAGAAGGTACTAAAGATTGTAGTTCAGAAGTTTTAATTCTTTGGTATGTTGTTGTTGTTGTTTTTAAGTCTTGTAAGTTGTTGAGTGTAGCTGTATAAAGAAGTTTTCTCTGCTAGTCTGTTGTGGTTTAGTCTTGATGTTTTGCTTCTCTGCTTGGCTGAACATGTCACTATTTATTTACTTTTAGGAAGATGAAGAGCTAAAGCGTTTGGAAGCTTTGAAAAGAGAGAGGCAAAAGAGAATAGCTGCAAGAGGTGGTTTGACAGTCACTCAGTCGCCATCAACTCCGCAGCAGACAAAGGCCCGTTTAGCCATAAAGCCTTCACCAGGTCCTCACAAAGGATTAAAGCTTAGCAACGCAGAGCCTGTTTCTTCTTCACCTTTGCGAAAATTGCCTATCAGAACCTCTTCAGATGGATCCAATGATCCCCAGAAACCTATTAAATCCAGCAAATTAAATGGCGGTAACCATGGGTTAACTCGATCAACATCTTCATTACCTGAGGTTAAAAAAGAGAGTAATGGGTTCATGCCGGAAGCAAAAACAGATTCTCTTCAGATGAAAAGACACTCTGATCCCAAAAGCAATTATACTCAATCTGGTTCCTCGGTGAAGTCTATAACCGCAGATCAATATTCAAAGAGAGTACCTGATGTGTCTCAGAAAAAGATTACTGTAATCATGCAACAGGGGGAAAGTAAGTCAGCAACTCTACCAGAGGTTAGGATTAAAACACCACCAACTTCAACTGAAGTAGTTGAAGGTGAAACAGCTAGCAAGGACCCATTGCAGGAGACTGCAAGAGAAGCTTCTCAGGCATCTGATACCAACAATGGAAAATCAGCCAATGACGAGCCACCTAGCAACAATGACGAGAATCCAGTGATCGAGAAGACTGTTGTGATGCTTGAAAATAATTTGGTCACTGCCCCTGCGGTCCAGCAGTCCGATGAGATGATAGACACAAAGGAGAGATCACATGGAGATGGGATGATTACAGGATATGCGGCTATTCATGCTCCAGCTTCACCAATTGTTATAACTCAGGTTGAGGATTCTGGTGAAGGCAAGTTGAACGAACAGCTGAATTCCTACAAGGTATATTTTATCTAAGTTGCACATCTTTAAAGGACTTTATTCGTTTAGCTGATTCTCTCATCACTTCTTTCTCTGAGTACCATTTTCTTTCTTGCAAATATTTTAATTCTCAACATCTTTAGCATTTGAGTTCTTAGAAAAGAAAATATCTATTGTATTTAGTTTGTTTCATATTTCAATGCTTTGTCCAATAATGCTAATGGTTCTGTTTGGTGCTTTTCTTTTGCCCATTGTTCACGAGCAAGCTGCTTGTGGGATCAATAAGGCTCAAATCAAATCACACTATTTAAGGGCCTTACTAGCTACATATGCAATTACATAAATATTATCTAGACTACTGCTTTCATTTAGAGCACTCCTTTTTTATTTGTATATCTTCTTTCCTCAACAAATGCTACTTAGGCTGATGATGGATGCATGTTGCTTCTGCTGATCAGGTGGTCATTCCTTGCTCAGGGAGTGAGCCTCAGAAGTTCTCAAACTCGACTGTAACAGAAAAGAGTTATCAAGCCCCTTATGCCAGAGTTACATCCTTGGAAGATCCTGCTGGTCCTAATTTGGGATATGGAGGCCTACCTGCATCAGAATCTGAGATGGCTGCAGAACATGCTGAGAATGGGAGTATTACGGTACATGTATCCGGTTTCAAGAATTCTAGTTTAACTGATCTAACTCATGAAATACATGAAAAGCCTCGAAGCAAGGAATCAAAAGGTTTCAGAAAGTTGTTAAAATTTGGACGTAAGAGCCACAGCTCAGCTTCAGGTGAAGGCAACCTTGACTCAGATGCTTCATCAGTCGATGATCCAACAGTGACTGCTGCTTCGTCCAACGATGGTAAGATCTCAGCTTCTGCAGATTATTCCATTTTTTTCATCTTACGTAACGGATTATTGCGTAAAAAACTGAATTCATCTAATAAAGAAAAAAAAAATATGCTCACCTTGGTTAGCTGATTCAATCAATAATTCATGCTATATCAAGTTAGTCAGCTGTTACCTGAAATTTCGATGAGTTTGCTACTTCTAGTTGTTAAGCAGAATTGAAACTAGAGGCTTTTAGACCAGTCATCAACAACAACATAGAAAAAAAATTGAAACAGCAAAGTTGTCTTTGTGGTTCTAAGAAAATATTTATCATAGAAGCTTAGGTTTTGACACAGCATTGTGGAACCCTTCTTGCCAAATGATGTGTGCATGTTGCAGGTCTTCACTTTCTTTTCAATTCATATACCGAAAAATCACATTTCTTGCAATGATTCTCATGCTCAGACATCTCTTTTACAACTTCCAAGCTCATCTACATATAGCTGTGTGCTGTTGCTACAACAATCCAAAATTGGTAGCATGATGATCTCACTAAAACATTCTTTTCTGCCTTTTCACCTTCGAGGAGTAGCTGTTGCTTGTATAAATTTACCCATGTGGATTTTACTTCAACCCAATAGTCGTCGCTCAAAATATCAATTCTTTGATGCAGTTACTCATTCGTTCTCCCTCCTTTCACCCTTCCGAAGCAAGAACAGCGAGAAGAAACAAGCGGCATAATGAGCACTGCAATGAAAGTTTTATCAAGTTGAGGAAGATACATCAAGAGGGGGATCTGCTTCTGTTGAGTACATAAACATATATGGGATGTGATATATCCGTTTTCGAGTTGGCCATATACCATTCGATTCATAGTCCTAGTGTAAAATTGGTGTGTTATTTATTCCTTATTGTTCATATCAATATTTCCCGATTGTTTGTGCAAGAATTGTTCTTGAGGTTGGATGATCGATGCAAACTTGTATCTTGAAGCATTCCATTTTTGTTGTTCATGGGTTTCTTTCCATGTGAATTGTGGTGCATGAAAATTAGCTCTAGATCTTCTTTTTATTGTGTACATATCAAACCACATAGTTTTCAACGTCATATCCATATACAATATGTTGAACTACCCACATAATATTAATGAATTTTTAAGTTATAGTTTATTTAATTTTACTTTTTCATCATAAATTCCTAATTCTATAACGCAGCACTAAATCATGTTGGACTTCTCTCTGGTATATGATTTCTTAGATCCATGTGTGAGACCCACGTGCATCGCACGTGCACTAACTAGTAGAAGAAGGGACAAGCCCTCAATAGGCCCATTTAAGTATGCGTACGTCGGCCCATTGGGTCCTTAACATTCTTCTGCGTCGGGGTTAGGGTTCCGTTATATTCGTGGAGCCGCCGCCGCGTCTCGGGGCAACTGCCTCCCCCTTCGCTCCCTCCCTCCTATTGCAGTGTGGAAGTCGGAGATCGCGACGAATCTTTTGCAGCCATGGTGCAATCTAGTGTTCTCTTTTCTTCGATTCGTTTCTTTTGGTTCTAATCCGTTACTAATCTGATGTTTGTTTTTCCCTGTTTTGGATCAGGTGAAGTACTCAAGAGAGCCTTCCAATCCTACCAAGTGTAAGTTTCTTTCGAGTTGAATTTTTGGGTTTCCTTTGCCCTCGGATATACTCATCTTGAAGCCTGGGACTTGGTTTTGATCGATCGCCTCCGATGCTTGTCTTGGTTACTTAGTCCTTCCTCGGGAATGTAGAATCTTGCGGTCGTTATTATCTGATGGTTTTTGGGTTTCCTTGAACCCTGATTTCGAGCATTTTGTGCTCAGTGTATCGTTTTTGTCTGTTCTTCGGATATAAGGCTTTATGTCTGTTGTTTCTGTTGGTCGTGGCGAAGTCTCTTCTTGAACTGATATGCCCAGTTACTTTTTATTATATGATGTTCTCTTCAGATTTTTGTCATTCTTTTTCTTTGAGCTTAAACGTTTTTGGTCTTTGCAGCCGCCAAAGCCATGGGTCGGGACATGAGGGTTCACTTCAAGGTGCGAGATTTTTCACTATTTTGAGTACAAGTTCTATGCTGTCCCATTGTTAGTTCAGATTTTCTTTTTATGCAAATTCTAGTAAAATAGTGTGAAACCCAAGCTAGTATATGGATCTCTTGAGTTGTGGAAAAAGGGAGAAAATGATATCTAGACATCCATCCGGAAGGCTAGAATTCAGTAAAAACATTATTTTTATATCTGAAAGCAAACTTTTCTTTTATTGAGGGTCTATAATTATATTTATTTCTAGTGCTAGTATCTTCGGCAATATTTTGGTTGATTTGGTTTTTTATTGTATCTATGTGAGATTTTCTATCTTCATCATCCATATTCTTTGCAACTTGGTAACCGGGATGGTGCATATTATCTTGTACTTGATTTTGATACTTAATAAGTAGGTTTTCATGAAAGATGTTAGCATAAGAAGTTGCCATTTCAGTGGTAGAGCTCGAAATTCAGTGAACCAGATTTACCAAAATATAGAGCAAAGGGGAAACTGAAGGAAGTTTTATCAGCATTGTTTTATGTATTACTAGGATCAATATCTCATGTTTTATAAGTAGTTGCAAACAATACTCTCTTCTTGGTCTTCTACTTCATGAGTCTTTCATTTATGCCAAATTCTCATGCTTTAGGTTCAACATTGTCTTTCATTTTTAATTCGAGGTGATTAAGATTCAACTTTCCATTGACCATTACTAACTCTGATGTCACATTAGGTTTTAATAGAAATCTGATCCTGTGCTTTAAGCCATTTTCAGATGTATTAGTAGTGACCCCATGTGGTCTATATTATGTGCACATATCTATGAAAAAGATTTTACGTTTATAATGAACTTTGAAAGCAAATTTTTTTGGTGCATTTAGATAGGATTTGAAAATAATAGTCCAATTTGTTTTTTCTGATTGTTGTGACTGCTCCACACATGACCAAGTATATATGTACACTAAATTTATTAATTGATGGTGCTCTTATATACAGTTAAAAACAACATCACCGTCTCTGAGTTTCAAATCTTTTTTAACCTATGTTAAAATGGATACAGATGCCACTTTCTAGACTTCAGGTTTATGGGCTAAAGGAGAGATACTAAATGCTCTTGATTTTTTTCGTTCAAATTCGTTTTGTATCTTGGAATAAACTGAACTAATGTATTTTTTATTAAATTTATACCGTGGATCATCAATCATTGGCTTAATGAAATTAAGAAACTATCTAGTGTTCAATATTTTGTTGTTGGCATGGGGACAGGAATGGATTTAGGAATTCTTGTTGGCAACTTCATATTGTGGTTCTTCGTTATAAAAGAGATTTGTTTGGGATCTCCTTTTTTGTCACATTTTATTTATGTTTGTTAGGGTTGAAAAATCATGAACTTTATTTTCGTGAAGTAGATTGAGAATGTCATTTAATCAGACCATTGAACACATTGAAATTTTACAAATTTTAACTCCTTTTAGTTGCTTGTGTATCAGCAGATGAGTAGGTGCTTGTACATGGTTTTTGATATATATTAAAATCCTATATTTCTATATTGTCTTAGTGGCATATGCAAGTTTTATTAACTGCCTGTACATTCTCAAATGATGTAATTATATAACAGAATACCCGTGAGACAGCTCATGCCATTAGAAAGCTGCCTTTGTCAAAGGCCAAAAGGTACCTTGAAGATGTAATTGCTCACAAGCAGGCTATTCCTTTCCGAAGGTTTTGTGGTGGTGTAGGACGCACAGCTCAAGCGAAGGCCCGGCACCCAAATGGGCAGGGCCGGTGGCCTTTGAAATCAGCCAGATTCATATTGGATCTGCTTAAGAATGCTGAAAGCAATGCTGAAGTATGAACATACTTGACCAATTATTTTCCATCTTTGGTGCTTTGCTTCTATCGTTAAATTGCTGTCTATTTCTCTTATTTAGGTGAAAGGTTTGGATGTTGATGCACTCTTCATATCACACATCCAAGTGAACCAAGCGCAAAGGCAGAGGCGCAGGACTTACCGTGCTCATGGACGAATCAACCGTAAGATCACTTATTGAGCTAATTTTTCAGGTTCGTTTTGGTTCAGAAATGATTTGTTGTGTTACACAATGGCAGCTTATATGTCCTCCCCATGTCATCTTGAACTGATTTTGTCAGAAAAGGAAGAGCCCGTCAAGAAAGAGGTAATTTGTTGGGCTATCTTGTTAACTTCAAAAATGGAACATCTGTTTTGTTACTTTTGTTTGCTGCTTTTCTACATTCATTAGAATGGCTTAGGCTTTGTTTAGAGTTGCCACACTAGTTTGGATTTTTAGGACTTTTCATCTCATCATACTTATTTTTTACTCGTCTCAGTCTCTCTCTCTCTCTCTCTCTCTTCTCCCCCAGACAACCCTTTCACCCCCTCCCCTCCTCCCCCCACCCCCCCCCCTCCTCCTTCCCACCCTCTCTTTGCCCTGGTTTCTCTGTTGCTGATGCCGTTCTTTTGTCACAACTACCTTCTTTGTTGATATGCTGCTGTTTGGATTCTTGCTATGCTATTAATGTCATTGCTGAGAGCGACAGATTGCACCATTGTGGCCATTGTGTGGTGATTCTGATTTACTCTCATTCTCTTCTTCTTGCTCTGCATTCTTCTTCTAGCTTTAGTGTTGCCATCTGGGTGCCTGCTTCTCCCCTTGTTTCTAGACCGACACGCTCTGCATTATTCTTGTAGCTCTGGTGTTGCCACCTTGGTGCCTGCTTCTATCCCTTGTTTCTTGACTAACTTGAATTGTTTCTTGCTTTGTCATGGCTTGTTCTTGCTGTTGCCACCTCTTACTCCTTTTTAAGTTTCATGCATGGCCAGATATGGCTCCTCTCTCATGCCCAAGGTTGAACATGGTGGTCACCTCCTTGCACATCGTGGCCTAGCTTGCAGCTTTCATTATGCTTGTTTGTCATCTGTGATCTTGGCATGCATATGACATTTTGCTTGCTTTCTGATTGTATGTTATTACATTGCAGCCGGAGACCCAGATTGCTCCCAGTAAGCCCAAGAAAGCTCAAGCAATTAGAAGTGGGGCTTCTTCTTAGGCGGCAGCGGTGGTTGCATTTTTCAAGAAGATACCCACCCGTTTATTGTTTCTAATTAGCAGGCTTCATAAACATATCTTCATGAGCTTTTATGCACTCTATATTACAGTTGCTTTATTTAATGGAGTTGTGAAGGATTTGATGGACCTAACACAACTGAGCACCAAGTTACAGGTGAAGAATACCTCTTTACATACTGGATCGACAAGGTATTTGTGACACTCCTAGATTAAAATACAGAAAGATTTTATCATTAGTTCTAGTAGTTGGACCTGAGGATGACTTGCCCACCCTAAAAGAGGCCATAGAAACCACAATTTGTTAGCAATCTGAATATAGCAAGACTGGTTGGGGATTGTAGCAAATTGATCACCCACGTTTCATTCCACAAGCCAAGAAATACTTACTATATAGCATAGCAATCTTTCCCAACTACCTGATCGCATCTGAGGATGTATCATGGAATTAGATTGGAGGATGGAGATGAATCCTATGTCTAAAGCAAGTCATCCTTCACCGTAGGCTTTGATATTGAAATGAGTGCAAGGTTGAACTGCCAAAGATTTCTTGTTCTTAAGTTCTCCAGTTACATATGGTTAGATGCAAAGAAATCAATATGGCTATAAATAAGGAAGTTGTGCCCATAGTGATTGTGATCTTTTTGCAATGTGTTGCAATCAAAGGGGTTAAAATACCTTGGATTAGTATGTCAATGTCGTGTCTTATGTGAATGGTATTTTACCTTCTTGTTTGGGAGAGTGCTGACATGAATAGCATTTTCTGTTAGGTCTCAAATCCCACTCCCTTAATTTAGAAATTGATTTAAGATTTGACTCTCTTTTACCCTATCCCTCCGTGACAGCTCCAATTCGTCGTGTGTTGGATAATTGCAAGCTACGATGTGGAGGAGATGCTAAGTTTTGTTGATGTGAAGTTATATTATCTCTGGGAAGCATCTTGCTGGAGGACTGATGGGGGTCATAAAGCTACAAAATCTAATCTCTTAAAGATCTGCCCCTTACTATTTGGATAAGGGGATGTGCGCAGATTCCGAAGCGGATCAAAAGGACAGGGGAACAAAGAAAGGCTCTTTCATTCATATATCCTTCATCTGAACAGGGTTTGATCTCAATTGATTTTTTTTTTATTTTTTACGGTCCACGTGTGACGCTCCAGTTTAATCTCATATAGGAAGTTTGGGGCTTCAGTTATTCTATAAGAGATTCTTAGATCTATTAAATTAAGAAGTCAATTATGATCGGATCACAATATAAAATGTTACTATTGAGCATGAGAAACATAGGGTAAAAAGAAAAACAATCATTTGATTGGGTTTCATTGTGTATTAGGTTCCTCGATATCATGGTTTAATGTAGAGTTAATGGATGGGGATGCAGACGTCACTCTCATCGTGAGCAGGAGCATGCTAAACAACGTCGAATAATGGAGATCATACATACAAGCCATTCGAAGCATCAAATTCTTGTAGGGTGTCAAGAGACCCCATTTGCTTGCCCCCCGTGCCTACCGTCTTCTTCAAGCTTCACCTTTTCTCCAGTTCTACTGTGCATCCCCATCGACGTCAACCCCCACTGTTGCTTGTTGTGACATGACCTCCTCCTCCTCCTCCTCCTCCTCCCATCCACAACCGGGGAGAGGTAGGTCGGTCCTGTGACCTCCACAGCTGCAGAAGCGGCAGTAGGAACCTCGTCATCGTCAGCGAGGCATGCACAAGCTCGATGCGCTTCTCATCATATTACCGAACCCTAACTCCTCCAAAAGATGCGTTCCACCTTCGCTTTCAGCCCCTATCAGCATGAGCGATGCTTGCAGACAACGGTTTGCCATTTCCCCAAGCCACCAACGCAATCTTTTGCTGAACTCCAGCCCTCACTGGCTAACTCAAGCAAATATTCTAGTCTTGCAACAGTGGCCTGTCCCTCTCGTGAGAATGATTGGTGACAGCCACTGGAGACCTCGTTGGCGTGGATGATCGCCCATCATACGTGCTGGGCTAAAGATCAAAAAGGTTCTCAGGGTAATTGCGGATTCCATCGTGTTATCATCCAAGATCTCCGCAGTATTTTAGTGGCTGTGGACAAGAATGATGATGCCACCTCTCCGATAGCTTCTCCATTTTTTGTTCAGATCCCCCCAAGTTCTTTGTCCTAGCATCTCCCAAGATCATTCATAACCTAAAACAAGCAAACCATGGTGGAAATGCACGATCTTCCATTAGGATCATTTTTATGTGAACCCTCGACCTGGATCAACTTCTCTATCAGATGGATAAGGGAGCATCCTTGGCAGCTCACCTACCGACTCCAAGCTTTTCAGGAATTGACATCCATCCATTGCTTAGTGAATAAAATGTTGTCATTGTAGATTCCATCGAGAGTAAAGGATCTATATATATATATATATATATATATATATATTTGAGCAGGATGAGATGGGTGCAGTCTTTAGGGGCGAGAAACCCAACCATACTTGGGAGCTTGTCACCATCTTCCGGCCGTGATCTAAATATCTGCTTTTGGATCTCCCCTCATAAAGAGGAAGTAGATCCCAATTAGTACAGTCTAGTGTTGTGGATCTTTCTTACGCTGATAGGAAAACCTGTGTTCTTTCTTTCGACGTGAACGAGGGGACCCCGATGAGAATTAAAATGCTTCTTTTTTGTCCCACAGTAAATATGCTGCTGGCATTAATCAATGCAAATGATTTGCTCTGCTGATGGAGACACAGACACTGACGAGCCTGTCGTCTACTTGTGATGGAGCAGAGCAAATGGCAGAAGCGGAGTGGTCCATCAGGAATCCCATCACCCGCAAGCGTACCACCACCCTCCCCAGCACTGTTCATGCAGATGATGATGATGATGATGATTGAGCTGATTATGATTGGGGGGGGGGGGGGGGGGGGGAGCCGGCGACGACGTGGCGGAGGGAGAGAGAGAGAGAGAGAGAGAGAGAGAGGGTTGGGGCCGAAAGGGACCCACGGGGGCGCATACGTTCCATGCATGCAGTGTGTGTTCCACCACCATCATCTGCGATTGCTGGAAGAAAGGGAGTATGGAGCCGTCACTCCATGGACAAGCGTAAGCTTCATGAGCTACCTGTCTCAATGGAGAAAAGCCTCAAGTACCCAATCATGGAGCTTAATAATTGCAGCTGGTTTCCTTTTCCAGATATGCTTCCCCAACACTGTGTTGTTCTCCCCCCATCCACACCCAAACTTGTGGCGAGCTGCGCTTGCAACTCCATCAACGGAGGAGGCTTGTCAGGAACGAAGCTGCTGATTCTAATGCTCCGCATTACCCAATCATAAATCATATATTTCAGATTTAATGTCATCTTACACCTCTTCAATAATGAATTGGCCTTGGAGCTGAAATCTCAACGAAATTGGCGTTCCATCTTCTTGTCTCCATCTTCTGTAATTACGCGTCGACTAACTCGCAAATCGAACTTATAATTATTGGTTGATGCAATGTCACAATGGCAGATGATCGATCACATGACAACTCTGTGTGTGTTTTTGCAAGCGACAAATCCTAACAAGCATACCCTAATTTGGATGCTTCTGGCGGAGAATTATGACCACCTACAACCTGGACCAGCCTAAGATATATGGCTATTCTAGCTTGGATTATATGTGCAGACCCATTATTCTTCTTCAGTTTGGTCCCAAAAGAGACATGTTTTTCTGCGATCAAACAGTAAATGTGGGGGTGATGGGCATACGAGTAATCAAATCCCATTCAGTGTACTTCCTTTTCATAACAAGGTGGAGATCCTTTGCCAAGCTCACTACTTACTATCTGCAGAAATCAATGCCTCCCAATTAGCTCAGGAAGTACCTAAGAGGACTTTATTTTTTTTATTTTTTACGGCATTGAAGAACTTTGAAATCCGAGACACTTAAACAATTGGTCAAGTGTCTGCAACTTCGTTTTCTCGTATTCTATATTTAATTTCCCCTCCTTTTAGGACTCTTCTGCTGCTGTTCTACAGTTCCCATGTACTGTTGGAGAGGGAGAGAACCAATATTCTCAAATTTAACAAATAAAATATATTATAAAGCTGATGTAAAATTTAATATAGCTCGATATTTTTATTCTATATTCTCGCCCTCTCCCTGAGGGACAAACGATGGCTGGAACAAGCGTGACTCAAAAATATTTTCTTTTCAACAGACAATATATATATATATATATAATACTTATCAATGGGGATATTATTATTAGGATTGATAATTATTTTTGGAGCTAGAATATCCCACGAGGATAAAGAATTCTAGTACGAGAATTAGTTCTAGTGAAATTAAGAAATTTTGGTAGTTTGGGCTTAAATATCTCATAAATCTCTAGGTTTTGATGGGAAAGAACAAGATATGATGAATACTAGAAATTATTTATATGAGATATTATACTAGATGATTGTGCCGATAACTCAGGGGGGAGGGGGTCTCACATAGTATTAAAAAAAAATATTTTATGTTTTATAAATATAAATGAGAGTTGCATCAACTTTGTGATATATTTATTGTATATGTTAATCTTTCATGTAAGGTCGAAGAGAGCAAATGAATCGACCCCAACGCACGCGTCGCCATGCATAATTATGCTTGACGATGCCCTTTTGGCCAATTGCCACACCTCATGCCAACATGTCATCGTCATCCGAATTATTTCTCGTACGTTACAACCTTAATGCATTAAAATCGTTGTGCGCTGAAGCGTGGGGTAGATGGAGATTACTTGTTACTGCGGTCTTCTCTAGTTCAGCAGCACAAGCATCGGTGCCCTGACATCTTGTCAGCGATGGCGATGGCGACGGCGGTACACGCTTCTCCTGCAGATGAAAGACTCACGATCCAACTTTAATGCGCCATCTTCGGTATATAAAGCCCTCAGCCTTGCTCCTCTCAAGAATTCAAACTCTCGCAACAGATCTAGAGAGAGAGAGAGAGAGAGAAAGAAAGTCGAAGACCCGTTCATCCAATCAAGGAAGCAGATCTAAGGCGTATGGATAGAATGGGGCTGAGAGAAATAGAATCCACACTGCCACCCGGGTTCAGGTTCTACCCAAGTGACGAGGAGCTGGTGTGCCACTATCTCTACAAGAAGGTGACCAGCGACAGGTGCTCGGATGGGACGATGGTAGAGGTGGATCTGCACACTAGTGAGCCGTGGGAGCTTCCAGGTGAGTTCTTAGTTTTTATGTTCCATTTAGTGGGGGACTGACTTAGCCGATAAAAACCTTAACAGATCATCCTGAGCTCGATTCCCCTTTTTACCACTTAATCCTTTGGAATAAAACATAAAAAAAAAAAAAACCATTAATTCATCCCATTTTTTGACTCTTTTGTGTCTTATGAAGCTTACGATTCGATCCTGAGCTGCTCTACTGTTTCTTGTCTTTCTATGAAAGACACTTTCTTTCACTTAGTGCTCACTTTTCTCGCCGTGCTACTGATTAATTTAACAAACACAGCTTGTTGAACTCTTTTTGATGTGAAACTTTGAGTCTATTACTCTTTTCCCAGATTACAATCATAAAAGAATCTAATTAATCTAAAAGCCACAACAAATATGCGGCTGAAGTAGTGATCAGATGAAACCCTTTGCGAATACATGACATGTTATGCAACCGTAGGAATTCGCATAACTTGTACGGTTGTATTGCGCTAAACAATCTTCTTGGATGGATGATAGATGTGGCTAAACTGAGCGCCAACGAGTGGTACTTCTTCAGCTTCCGCGACCGCAAATACGCCACCGGGTCGCGCACCAACCGAGCAACCAAATCGGGCTACTGGAAAGCTACTGGGAAGGATAGAATAATCTGTGATCCAAGGACACAAGAAAGGGTTGGGATGAGGAAGACATTGGTGTTCTACGGAGGTAGAGCTCCGAATGGAGCAAAGACTGGCTGGGTGATGCATGAGTTCCGACTGGAGACACCCCACTCGCCTCCCAGGGTATTGTGCCTAGTTACTATCTGATCGTAGGATCATGCAATCTTTGCTTTGGTTGTCTTCTCTCTTCCACATCCTTGTTGCCACACTACTTGACAATAACTTCAATCACAGGCACAATCTTTTTCTGTTTCTATTGCTTGATGAGATTGCTGGCTGGCTCTAGAGTTTTTAAGTGTTACTACTACTACTATTACTACTACTACTACTACTATACGGTGAAGTGAATGCAATTGTCGACTGGAAAGTCAAATGATAAGAATCTAACATAGTGATAAATAGTAGTAAGATAATGAGAAGATCACATCGTAGAGATTAGAGATGCTGCAAAAAGACATGCCTATCTATCTATATTCACAAACTGAATGGCCTGTTTGGACTATTCAGGTGAAAACATGTTGATGCCAAAATGTACTATTAACTCCAAGAATTCATAGCCTACCTATGGACATATGTGTGTGATCGATCATCTTATGATGCATGGCATTGTTTTGCTGTGTTAACATCTCATCATTTTGTGATGTGCAGGAGGACTGGGTTCTCTGCAGAGTATTTCACAAGAGGAAAGGGGAGTCGGATCATGACAAGACTGGTTCTTCTTCTCCCGCTATGATGTCATCTACTTGTGTCGTGGACCAGCCCATGCCGGATGTGTGCCATGAACAGCTTGGCTCATCCTTCCCTGCTCTCCTGCAGCAGGAAGACAGCAGCTCAAACCCTTTCCTGATGAACGTGGCACTGCTGCAGCGCAACCTTCTTGACTTCCCACAGGAGATGGGAAGCACACCCGCTGGTATGGGGGGGATGAGTTCGAGGTGCGAGGATGAGCTTGGATTCCTGTTGGACTTGGGGTTTGAGCACAGCTTTGGGGAGGCAGGAATGGTGAGGTACGAGCTACCAAGGTGGCAAGGATAGTTACACTCTACCTGTGGGTGACAAGTGGGGATTGATGTGGGAGTTGCATGCTTCCAATAGTAGACATGAATGTTGATTTCGACTGGAAGAGAGCGATCGAAATAGATCTGTACAGATGATGTTTTAAGTACTTGGAATACATGTTTGTAGTTCTTAATTATGTTCACAAAAGCGAGAAGAAGATAGACATTTCTATAGGGGATAGAAGGAGCTTTACAGCTCCTTTAAGCTAACATCAACTGATCTCTTGGGTTTTGGTGACAGACACGACACCTGTGGAAGTGAATTCGAGATGAAGATAAGGATATGGCTTGCATGCTCGTCGGTGTGTGCAGGGAGGAGGGTTTGCACGTTCAATCCATGCATGCATGAAACGTGAAATGTGCTTCTTTACCTTCATTACAATTGATGTTGGACTTCGCTATTGCTCTCTCTCTCTCTCTCTCTCTCTCTCTCTCTCTCTCTCTCTCTCTTGTGAGCGACCTTCAATCCTTGGCAGCCTCCGTTCTTGAAAGGACCAGCCTCTCCCTCAACAGAATCTCATGCTTCCTCAATCGAAGATAAATAAATGTGCAGAATGAGTCGAACAAGTAGAAACCCATGCAAGTCAAAAATTACTGATAATAACATGACAGAGATTGCTGATATAGGAGTCGTCCTAAAAATCAATGTTGTTCATCTTGTAAAGATTGGACATGCATAAATCATTTATCATTCAAAATTTCTTCACCTCCGATAGGATATGCTTTGTTTCCTCCCTCAATTATCTCTCTTTTTGATCCACAGCGAATCCCTCTATTTTCTTCTTATTTTATATGGTTCGACGCTCTATCAAAATATAAAAAAAAATAGATATGGAATAAGTAGTATAGAAAAATATGCAGAGATTATAGTTTCTCAATATAATCGAACTACATGAAGAGGAAGAATTCTATCGGGAATTTGACTTCAAGTAATTTAAGATTATCTACTCATTTCTCTTTGACCTTTCTCTCTCGATCGATCGAATTCAAGGCACAATTGAGCTGCTATTTTTCTGTTTCTCTTTCCTTGTCAGAGATGGTGTTGTGTGAAGCAATAAGAATTTATTGTGTTGACAACGAGACAATAGTTTGTGGCTGACTTTGGACGATGCAAGCTTGAAATGGTCAAAAACATTTACTTGGATTTGACATCTTCACGTACGACTCTTGTCGCGGCAGGATGGCGTCATCATGCGGTTGTTCGTGTGCTGCACGTGGCATGTGCACGTGCGGAGCAGCTGGTGTCTGGCGACATTTTATCTATTTGTTTTGTTTTCTCGATTATTCGATTTTCTAATTCGACCTAACATGAGATTAATATATTTTTGGCTGACATAAAATAAATATTGGTTTGATTGTGATGTAACAGATTCACTGATAAGTTTGACGGTATGAAATTTCATCTTTTATATATATATATATATATATATATATATATATATATATATATATATATATATATATATAGAAGGTACTGATAGGATATTCAAATCGAACCGAGCCAAAATTGAGGACCGATTCATCAATAATCTAATTTTAACGATCGTAAATAATATATATATATATATATATATATATATATATATATATATATATATATATATATATATATATATATATATATATATATATATATATATATATATATATATATATATATATATATATATATATATATTATTTAAAATATAAATCGATTAATCAATTTTGAACCGAACCGAATCAAAAATCAATTCAGCTCGATTCAACCCTTAATGATTCAGTTCGAATCATTAAGATCTTGAACTCGAATCCCACTTTCACTCATATTTTGTCCATCGATAGTTTGTTTTTTTTCTTTCTTAAAAGATAAAAAACACAAAACCTAATTTTATTAATCTTCATCTTTAGATCTAATAAGATGTGCGTTGGTTGATCATCGCAAGTAACTATGGCTCGAATTCCAATCGTAAACATAACAACGGAGCGAACGAGGAAATCGTGGGGTTGGACACGTGTGTGTATCGACGTCACATCAATTTCCAACACCTTTTTGGCCACGTAAGGAAGGGACTATCCCTTCTTTTTAGGATTAGGCTGAAGAAAACACCTTCTTACTTTCGAACAGCATCTGATCTCGGCGCTGCTTCTTCTCTTTTGTCACTTTTGATTCTCGAGTTTACTTTCAGCCTACCACTCAAAAGATTTTAGTAATCAGGCTCAAAAGCCTGTTCTCTCACGATGAAATATCGAGTGAAAATTATTATTATTTTTATACCAAATCAATATTGGGTGAACAGAACACAACATCAAGATTGTACCAAATATTGTACATCAAGATTGCACCTAATATTGTTACCAGATGAAGATGAAGACGAAAGCAAAGGCATAAGACACTTAATGTCGTCGTCCACCTACTGTCATCTCCAAGACAGGAAGCAGAACACAACATCAAGACTGCAACCATGCATGCACACAAGCATGTGAAACACACTTTTTTTTTTTTTTTTTGGCTCCTTGGATCCATTTCCCCATCTCCGTCGTTGTCGTCATCGTCATCATCCTCATCATGTTTCTTGATCACGAGAAGAGCTTCATACTCCATCCATGAAAGCCATGGACGAGAAGAGCTTCGTCCATCTTCCCAAAGGAATGGCGTCTTTAACTTTGCTGCTTTTCTTGTCATGCAAAAGAAGCCATTAGTCAAACAGTAGAGAGAACATCATTCTATCTAATATATATACACACACACACACAAACAGCTAAAATGAGACAGAAAGCAAAGCATTTATGTTGCCAGCAAAATGCCGGCAAATAAAGAACAAAGCCTGAGAGATCGTACCTTATTTGCCGCATGAAACACAACCAGTCCTTGCAACATCATGGTCATATTTTGTGGCCTGTCCAAAGCAGAAGTCTCCATTTGCTGCATGGCTGCTGCAGATGTTAGATCAGGGTGATTGTTCTGAAGTCTAAGCAATCTTGCCAAACCACAACAAAGAAGAGACAAAAGAAGATACAAGGAATTGTAAGTTAGTAGGTAAACAAGTGTTAGGACTTGATGACAATGGATTATGCAACTATTCAGAATTAAGATTCTGGACATCAATATTTTCCAGATGATCTATGCCACAACATACTGCTAGCCTGAAAAATCTCAGATTTACAAAATCCACATACAAATCCTAATATCATGACTCATCCTCAGCCTATCAAGATTCTCACTATCCTTCTTGGATTTCAATCACAAATCTGAAAATCAACAAAACTAAAAAACCCTTAAATCCAACTTATGTCAAAGTTTTATTAGATTTAACTCCTAAATTGCAGTGTAACATGGGTTGTAAACTGCAACAATGCATTATTGACTTAAAATCAGCTTGTGAGCCTCTCTAGACAAAGTGAAACTATAAATTTCGTGAATTGGCACAATTAATGTTAAGTTCTACTCCGGTCAGCTACATGGATCTTTTGAGCTCCATGTAATGTGATATCTCTAGTTAAATCAAAAGTATTTGAAACTTCTTTTTTTATTTTTGCAGTAAATTCTTCTTAGACTCTACCTACCTCTTCACATGCCATTCATCTCATCAACTCACATAAACGTCACTTTTAAACATGCACATATAGTATATTGATTTTGTATCAATTTATCCTCCATCAAGCTAAAGATTTCATTGTTCCTGAATTGAAACATTGCTTATTTTACTATTCTAATAGCTCTACACCAAGGTTCGACGTTTCAAATCATACCACCCATACTAGTCCACCAGTTGACCGGTACGCGAACCGCCCGCTATCGGGCGGGTAGCGCAGTTTTAGACCCATACCACCCGATACGAGTTTGTATTGCGCAGTTACAATCGAATTTCTACAACGAAGATCCGTAACATACTCTCGTATAGACAGTTAGAGAAACTGGTATATGTTTAACATGCGGCTAAGGTTGCAGTGTGTCGAGCTGGATAAGGAGCCAGAGGAACCAAAGATTGATCCCATCGACCTCGAATTCTACAACGAATATTCATAGTTGATATCAGAGTGGATCGAAGCGACAGAGAACCAAGAGGATCCACTACTTGATGGGGCAGGAGATCCTCAACATCTTTCGCGTTTTATCACCGAGGCAAGAAAAAAAGAGGATGCACATCCCCAACAGGTGAAAAATCCCCCTCGGTCAGAATGTGGATGAAGAAGTCAAACATCATTAGATACCCAACGTGCAAAGGCAAAGAAAAAGAGGAAGGCAATAGGATCAACCACAGCGTTACAAAGAATCGAGTCAGGAGATGAAACACCTTCACAATCGAATTTAGCAACTCGCTCGGTCCAGCGACATGATACTAATGCGAATAGCAGTTTCTCAACCGATAATGGCAGCGACATCGAGCGGTCGTACGTCTCATCTACATAAGTTGAGGGTGGTGTGTGGATCGAGGAGTAGTATTTTACACATACCACTCAAGACTCAGATCACGGAGCTCAACATGGTACTGGTCAAGTTTATGCACAGAAGGGGAAAGGAAAGAGGAAGGCAGTGGATGAATTTGAGCAGATGCGACATAGCCTATATGATAACAATACAGAATGAAGCTCATCGTATCCACAGCCATTATATCATGGAGAATCTTATGACCAATAACAATACGGTGATAGTTGGTCATTCTTCTACGATTAACAATATGATACAGAGCAACACATCAATAGCAAAAGTAGAAGCTCTGACATTCACCAATACATGCCTCAGGAGCTGCCTCGGACACATATGATTCATGACGATCAACTTACAATCACCACTACATTGATACACCAATGACATACGGTGTATCAATACACTATGTCATGGGATCAATTTCAGGATTGGGCTCGACAAACATATTATATTCATATGCAGATTCATAGGATCTAGAATCCTGATCCACCACCCGTGGAGGCTCGTCGTTCGTTCTAGTGGTAGAAACAATTCAGGTAGAATCAATAATCACATGTCCACATATGTGATTATTTAATTCATTTAAATCTTAAAGTTTATGTTGTAACGAAATAATCTATCAATTCAAATAATTTTTTTGTAGATAATTCAATATTAACAGATTGACGATCTGTACTGGATTGAAATTACGAATCTTACACAAGACTATTCCTCAAAGCTCGATAAAGATATATGACACTATTCTAGCCTAATCTACATTGGTTTTGCTAAACCTATCCCAAACATATATCTATTTCTATCTTAAGAACTTTATCCTAATATTTTTTCTATTTTTCAGGTATGTTTGGAGGCTTAAAATATTAATTTAGGCATACCGCTCGATACCCTCATACTATACCGTACCGAGCTAAGCTCGGTATGTTGGTACAGTACGGTTTGCTGGACCTTCGCATCAGCACTCAAAAAACCAGCAAGAGGATCTGGCCAGTGGCCTCTCCACAAATAAGAGTTTTTAGTTGACCGAGCCTAGCCAACAAACCAATCAGCACATCTATTTCCTTCCCAATACACATAGAGCAACAACAATGCTCTGGAAGGAAACCAGGACATAGCTATATTTTACACCAACAGCGAAAGCCTTGTTGGCAATGATTTCATTCCCATAAGTAGTAGCTCAGTTCATATTCCTTGCTCAGGATTTTGACGGCCTCCATAAAGTCAGATTCACTGATAATCCATTGCATACCATCAGCAGCAGTCAATCGAAGTCCTTGAAGCACCACGAACATCTCCATATATAGAATGCCCTTGTCTATCAAAAAGTTACGACCTACAAACAAACAAGAACCCGCATCATTCCTTAACAAAAGGCCAGTGCCCCCTGGACCCAGTGATTTAAATAGGTGCTCGGGCGCTCGCCTAAGCGCTCGGGAGAGGCGAGGCGAGGCCCAAACGCCTCGCTCGATCTCCAGGTGGCGTGCTTCAAAGAGGCACCGTTTGGGCGCTCGCCCTGAGCCCAAGCGCCGAGCGCTTCGGGCGAGCGCCCGAGTAAAACAAAGCGACCACCGAACCGGGGTAAAGTTCGGGTTAGTTGGTTCAAACGAACCAACTAATGCAACAACATATACTGCAACCCTAATCTTCTCGTCTGGGATTATGCCACCGACATCTTGCTGTTGTCGCTGCCGCTATCTTCGCTGCCATCGTTGCTCTTCACCACCTTGCTGTTGTTGCTTCTCTTTGCCGCCATCACTGCAGTCGCTAGTCTTCACCACAGTCGCTGCTCTTTGTCGCCGTCGCTGCTGCCATCACTATGCTACCGCTCCTCTCGCTCTCGGTCAGGTTAGCTCGTCGCCTCGTTTCTACTACTCTCCGCTGCCAGCTTTTGCTCTCGGTCAACGTCTCGCCTCGTCTCTACTCATCTCTGCTGTTAACTTATTGTTAACAGTAAAGAATACTAAAAAATTCTAGTATAACTCTATTGTCTTCCCAAGCAGACATCTCGGGTAGTGAACACTCAAAAATATATAGTACATTATTAACTTATTGTTAACAGTATACTAAATATTTTTTATATATTTTTAAGTATATTATATATATTTTTTATTTTAGCGCCTCGCTTTGCTCAGGCGAGTGCCTAGCGCCTCAGACATTTTAGGACCTAGCACCTTTTGGCGCCTACCGCTTTTTAAATCGCTACCTGAACCAGAATCTGCACAAAAAGCACCACCCCCAGAATCTGCACAAAAAGCACCACCCACATTCAACTTAAATCATCCCACCTCTGGGCTCTAACAAGGCTTCTACAACCTCCAGACCAAGGGGGGGGGGGGGGGGGAGGGGGGTGGGGGTGTTTGGGTGAGAGAGGGGGATGGTGGTGTGGGGTGGGTGGGGGGATGGTGGTGTGGCTAGGATCAACAACAATACAATACACCACCTGACAGAAAATACTATAAGAGATTGTTGTTTTACCATTGAAAACAACATCATTCCGGGCCTTCCAGATCATCCAGAAGGCATATATAATAATCGCTTTAAGGGTTAAACAAGATTGTTTACCCAACTCATCACCTTCCCTTAACCATGCACCAGTATGCCACAGATCATAAAATTTAAAGAAGATATCTAGCTTCTGTTTAATGATATAGAAGACAGCGTGTGAAAAGGCGCAACCAAAAAAACAAGTGGAATAAATTGTCTTTGTGAAAACTGCACATAAAGCAGGAATTAGCTCCCATTATACCAAAATTCGCTACGTAATTTTGGTATAATGATCCGCAGCACACTGAGATGATAGAAAGCGATATGTAGCCTTAGTTGATGGTTGCCCTTTTGAGTCAGGGGTACAAATCCAAGAATCATCATCGGGGACACACGATAAATCCACTTTTAAAACCATATCGACAAGCAGGGGTCCAAAACACATCCAGGTTAGGAACATCCCAATTCTGATCAGAAATCGAAGTAGAAATGGTAGAAGCCTCATGCACAAAGTCCATATTTACATACGTAGTTTTGTAAAAAATCGGCATATCAAAAAGCCAATTGTGGTCAAAAGTGTGAATCAAACAACCATTACCAATTAAACATGAAAATGCCGAGTGCAAATCCCACATAGAATGCATAAACAAAAGCCAAGACCAGCTAGCATTAATAAAAGAGCCTTTCTGCCTAGGATAAACCTCTCCATATTTAGCATAAACAACTTCGCACCAAATACTGTCAGTTTTGTTTAGATAATTATAGTCTCTTAGCTTGCAATGCAGTAGAAGTAAAAGCCAAATTTTTAATTCCAAGACCACTCTTGTCCTTGGGGGCAGTGACGGTATCCCAAGAGAGGAGGTGAAGACCCCTGGTAGAGGAGTTCTTCTGCCATAAGAAGTTCCGAACCATTCTATTGATATTTTTCAGAAAATGAACCGGCATTCAAGAAACAGACAACATATGGACAGGGGAGGCCATCAAAACATATTTAATATAATTAAAAAAAAAAATTGCTGGCCAAGAGCTTAACTTCTGTTGAATTGCAAGCAAATGGTTATCAAAAGCAGAAACTGGCAAAAAACACGGAGAAATCATCGTACCAAGGTATTTAAATGGAAAACTCCATTCTTCAATATTAAAAAAGTTACAAATAGAGGCTTTAGTAGATCGGTTGGTATCACAAGGGAATAAAATTTCAGATTTAACCAGATTCATTAGTTGGTTGGTGAGAATCTCATACATACAAAAGATATCACAATAGTTTTGCAAAGACTTCTTGTTAGCTCTAAAACATAAAAAAATATCATTTGCATACATCATATGAGTGAGCTTATATTTGTGTCTAAAATGAAAGGGGGTGAGAGCCACCCTTCCCGAGTAACACTATTTAACAGATGGGACAATAATCGAGCCACAAGTATATACAGATACAGTGAAAGTGGATCACCTTACCTAATACCTCGGACCCCCTTGAAAGACCGTAAAGGGACCCCATTGATAAGAATAGCATACTCAGGCGAGGACACAACTATAAATCCAAGAAATGAAAGTTTCAAGAAAATTAAAAGCCTTTAAAGCTTGAACAATGCCATCCCAAGACAATCTCTTGTATGCCTTTTCAAGATCAACCTTAAAAATGATTAAATGATTCTCTCCTTTAGATTTAAACAAAGAATGTGCCACTTCCTAGGCTACTAGGATATTATCTTGAATGCTTCGCCAATGAGAAAAGCAGACTGCTCCATAGCAGTAAGATTCAGCAAGAAAACTTTAAACCCATGTGCAAGTACCATAGCCAAAATATGGTACATAACATTACAAAGAGAAATTGACTGAAAATCTTCGACTGAAACAGGATTCACCTATTTAGGAATAAATGTAATGTCTTTTTGAACCCAAAAAGAATGCAAGACAGAAGTATCATGAAAACGATTAAAGGAAATCCATAATGCATCAAGAATAGTATCCCAACAACCCCTATAAAATTTAACTGTAAGACCATCAGGACGAGGACTCTACCCATAGCCTATCGATCTAATGGCCTACCAAATCTCGTTTCTATTAAACGCTTTAGTAAGAAAATGGTGATGTGAACTATCAATTCCCTACAAGACAAGCCAAGAAATATCGATTCTAGGGATATTAGAGGGAGCATGCCAAAGATCTTAGTAGTTCACAAAACTAGCCATAATATACTTGGGCTAGTCAAACACAGAGTCATTAACCTTAACGGGTTGGATGCGGTTACTATGGTCACGAGCAGTGACCAAAGAGTGATAATATGTAGTATTACAATCGCCATCCAATACCCATTTGGTTTTGATAAGAATCCACCATTTAAGGTTTAACAGACGAATTATAGCTTGAAAGTGGTTATGTAAGGAGATCAAATATCTGGCCTCCTCACCAAACAGTCGATCAGCTGAGGCATTAGGTTCTCCAAACCCTTTCCAGTTCCACCTAGATAAGTACTCCGAAACTTCCTAAGGTTATAAGAAAAGGAGGCAGCAGGCATAGTAGCGAATATAGAAGGACCAGCTATTCCTAACAACCTCATGGAAAACCTTACTTTCAATCCAAAAGTTCTGAAAACGAAACAAATGTCTAGGACTCCTGCGGGAATCTTTAACATGCAAAAGAATTAGATAGTGGTCCGAACAGACCTGAGCCATATGAGAAATTGAGAAATCACCAAACTTCTAAAGCCAACAAGAATGGAAAAAATGCTATCAAGTCTAACCAAAACTTTGGCCAGCCCTGCCTATTATTGGACCAGGTAAACCTCCGTCCAGAAAAGCCAAGATCCATCAAACCTGAATTATGAATAAAGTCATGAAAACACCTAATACATAATTAACCCAGAAAACCAAACCCCCCTTGCTTGTCGTGAGCATCAAGTAAGCAGTTGAAATCACTAATCAGAAACCATGGGACATTGGATAAATCCACAGAAGCCAGAAAATTCCAAAACACATTATGTAAAATTGAAATAACACTAGCATAGATGATCGAAATCAACCAAGGTCAATTATTTTTAAACTGAATCGCAGCATACATACATTAAGCATGAGACGGTATCACCTAGACTTGTATTGTAGCAGTGTGCCATGCTGAAATGATACCCCTAGATGCCTTGGCCGCTGACTGCGAAAACCTTCTTAGCACTGCCCTAGGGAGCGAATGACCGCCTTTGACCGCACCTCATAAGCATGAGTTTCCTGCACTAATATTAAATCAGGTGAGTCTGAAACCAGCAAAATTTCCAAAAAAATCACAAACTAGGCAACACTTGGCTCCCCTACAATTCCAACTAAAAACTTCCACTAAGAAGAAGAAGAGGGGTGAGAGCCAGAATTACTACCCTGAACAGGGTGCACAAACTCCACTAGCTTAGTCGGCACATTATGTCGACGACGGACAGGGGTGCTATTAGATTTGAAATTAGCAGCCACCGCCTTAGCTCTGAGAATCACTACAGTCTTGGGACGCTTCAGCACAGTAACTTCCTGCAGAAGAGTGTCATCCGGTGAGTCTTCAGGTTTCTCTAAAGGACCGATGCCCTCCTCCATCCTCGACTCCGAAAGGCCCTGGAGGATGGGGAAAACCTTATTTACCAAGGGCAAGAGAGGGGAGGCTTCAGAAGCAGGGGTCCCCATCAGATCCGTTGCATTGGTCACCAGGGAAGGATGAGGGACAACCTTAGAAGGAGCAAGAAAGGAGACCTTGGGTGATGTCACTTCAATCTGCTCTCCCCCAACCATCAACACAAGAGAAGAGGCAGGAGGACAAGCCTTGAAAAGTGGTCATTGTAGGACGAGCCACCATGATTGAGGCAACTGGGCTAAGATCTTGACCATTGATAGGAAGACCAGCTAACACCATCTTAGGCCTGTCAAAATTGCATGCCTCCCTAGAAAGGTTTGAGACAACGGGAGCAGAGATATCAATTAATATGGCATCTCCTGAGGAGCCCTTGGCAGTAACCGATGTTAGGATCAAAGCGGCACTAAGAGGGAAGGGGTGGTGGAGGGGGTTGAGTTAGTGCTTATGAAAAAATTTACGTCGATTTAAATATTTGCTCAATAAAACCATATCGGAAATACGTTTAAGCGTAGAGATGTTTGTAATAGTGCAAGCAAAGATAGTAGACAGTTCAAGGTTTGCAATTTCGACCTGTACCGCCCGGTACATACCGGTACGCGGACCGCCCGCTACCAGGCGGTTCCGTCAAAAATCGGCCGTCGATTTCGGCCATCGACGGTCGATTTAGGAAGAAAAAGGGAAGAAGAAGAGGAAAAGGAAAAAAAAAAGCAGAGGGGAAGAAAGAATACCTTGCCAGCGCTGTCATCGTTTGCCTGCCGTCGCCGCCCGCGGTCGCGACCGCAGCCGCTTTTTCTCCCGCGCGAGGAGACGGATCGAGGCGACGTCACCCCCTTCTATTTTTCTCTTTCTTAATTTTTAATATTTTTAATATTATATTATAAAAATATTATATTATATTTAAATACCGGGCGGTATGCACTGTGCATACTGCCCGGTACGGACCGGTAAGTAAAACCTTGAGACAGTTAAATAACAAAGCAATGAAGATAAAGAGCAAAGAAGAGGAAGCAAACCGATTTTATAGTGGTTTAGTCTCGTGACCTACATCCACTCCCGATTCCTCCTCCGTTGAGGTCATCGGCTTCCACTATTGATCTTCCTTTAATGGGTGAAGATCAACTACCCTCTTACAACTTTATTCTCCTTTTACAGGTTTAGGAGATAACATTTACAAGTCTCTAAGCTCTCCCTTAAACAAAAACTACACAAAGCGAAATGAGGAGAAGCTCTCAATTACAATAGCATTTTCACAAGATTTTTGCTCTTAATTGCTTGCATGCTCCAGCAAGAATGGGTGGGGTATTTATAGGCCCCAAATGATTTCAAAAGTGAAGCCAAAAATCAAATTTTAAGTGTTCCCGATGTGCTAGTCTCGAAGACTGTATTCTGGGCGGTATTCAGTCGCCTGACACAGGCCCCACTATGTTTGGGTGGTTCAGGCGCCTGACACAGTCTAGGACTGTGTCTGGGCGAGTCAACCGCCTGACACGTCTTTGAAGACTGTCTCTTCTTGGAGACCATATCTTCGAAGACTGTCTTATCTGACCTTGGGCTACTGAAATGACTTTTATAATAAGTCTAAATCAGCCCCAATTAAGGTATCATAACCTCTTAATTGAGTTAGTAAAACTAACTCTCATTATGATGCTAACTATCACTCTTAACACACAATCTTCGCTGTACGATTGTCTCTCGATGAACTCCCGACATCCTTCCGATGAACCCCTGGCGAGCTCCCGATTTCTTCGGTGAACTCTCAACGAACTTCCAGCATTCTTCTAGTGAGTTCTCGGCGAGCTCCCGACAACATCGTCCGAACCTCGGCCGACCTCCGACAAACTCTCGACGAGCTCCTATCGAATCGTCCGAACCTCGACCCGATGTTCGAACTTGACTCCGACGCAACATTTGATTGTACTGCTCTTTACCGTCGCAGTTAATCCTGCGTCACTTTCTTAACACACAAGTTAGATTATAAAACCTATCAATTGATTTCATCATCAAAATTCGAGATTCAACAATCTCCCCCTTTTTTATTATGACTGCCAATTGATGACGGGAGTTAACCTTAACTCCCCGTTTGTATATGCCATAGGATAAATACAACAAACTTGAATTCAAAAGAACCCATCACTTTGAATCCAAGTATAGTATTTTCATAATTTAACCATTAATGATACTATACATAATAAATTTTTCAAAGCAATCATATTCTAGGTATCACATAAACATTTCAAAGATTTTAAAATACACATTTCTCTTACATCATCAAGTATGTCATTTCTCCCCCTTTGTCATCAACAAAAAGGAGAAATGTATAATTCATATTTGAATATTTATCACAAATATCCATCATTTGAACATTTATCATTTTTGAATATTTATAATAAATATTCAAACATACCATTTATCATTTGTCATCAATATACTATTTCTCCCCCTTTTGTCATAAAAAAGGATATCAACATACCTTTCTAAACAATTGTTCAAAATAGATGTTCATTATATGATAAAATTTCAAACACAACATTTATCATACGTCATCAATCATGTCGTTTCTCCCTCTTTGTTATCAAAAATGAGAAATATTCATCACATATTTGACTACTAAGTGTTCAATACATATGTCAACACATTTATCATAAATATTCATTACAGAAAGAAAGAAATCTAATCCATTTCTCCCCCTTAGTAAAATAAGAAGAAAAATTAGAGTAGAGTTTAATCCATTTCATATCAAATTGTTTTATTCCCCTTTGTAAATAAAATAGAAGAAGAAGAAGGGGAGAGAGTGTCAAAGATCCAAAAATCAAGTATCCCAAAACAAAATAAATTATTAAGAGGGAGGATACATATTCATGAATCCAAGAATCAAAGTATGGAAAGGGAGCTCAAAAATCAAGAGAAGTCCAAGAAAAATACAAGAGTTACTCATGTAAGCAAAGGCTCACGAAATCTACCAAATCATGCATTTGGATGGTTTAACATTCCTAACTCTCTTCGAATAAAGCCAAATTGTTCTTCGTTTAGTGGCTTGGTGAAGATATCAGCCAATTGATTATTAGTATAAATAAATTCCAAAGATATATCATGATTATTTACATGGTCTCTGATAAAGTGATGTATAATGTCAATATGTTCAGTTCTTGAGTGTTCAATGAGATTTTTAGTTAAACATATTGCACTAGTGTTATCGTATTTGATAGGAATAATTTTTAAGTGAATTTCATAATCTTCTAAAATGTTTTTCATCTAAATGACTTGTGCACAACATGCACCAGCTGCTATGTACTCAGTTTCGGTTGTACTCTTTCTATCTATTCTACAACCTCCAAAATTGGCATCAGCATAGGCAAGCAAATCAAAGTTTTTAGACTTAGGATACCATAATCCTAAAGTATAAGTTCCTTTTATATATCTAAATATTCGTTTAACTGCCTTAAAATGAGAATATTTAGGATTGGATTGAAACCTTGCACACAATTCAACACTAAACATTATGTCTGATCTAGTAACAATTAAATACAATAAACTACCTATAATTCCTCTATATGATTTTTTATCAAAGTTTTCACCTTCATTATCCAACTCTAATTTTGTAGAAGTGCTCATGGGTGTGTTTATGGCCTTAGTATTATCCATACTAAAGCGTTTTAACAAATCTAAGGTATACTTAGTTTGACTTATAAAGATACCATCATTTAATTATTTTATTTGTAATCCTAAGAAAAAAGTTAATTCACCCATTAGGCTCATTTCAAATTATTGGCTCATATTTTTTGCAAAAGATTCACATAAAGATTCATTTGTTGAACCAAAGATAATATCATCAACATAAATTTGAATAACTATAAAATCATTTTCAAAATGCTTGATATTGTCTTTCAAAAAATTATTTGAAATAAAGAAAGAGCTAAGTCTTTCATACCAAGCCCTAGGGGCTTGTTTCAATCCATAAAGAGCCTTAAATAATTTGAAAACATGATTCGAAAAAAGATCATTTTCAAAATCGGGGGGTTGTTCAACATAAACTCTTCGGAAATGAAACTATTAATAAAAACACTTTTGACATCCATTTGAAATAACTTAAAATTCTTAAAAAAGGCAAAGGCAAAGAACATCCTTATGACTTCAAGTCTAGCCATAAGAGCGAAGGTCTCTTCATAATCGATCTCTTCTTCTTAGTTGAAACTCTTGGCCACTAATCTAACCTTGTTTCTATCACGATACTATTTTCATCTTGCTTGTTTCTAAAGACTCATTTAGTACCAATCACTAAATGGTCATTAGGTCGAGGAACAAGCTCCCACACCTCATTTCTCTCAAATTGGTTTAACTCTTCATACATTGAACTAACCCAACAATCATCTTTTAGGGCTTCCTCAATGCATTTTGGTTCAATTTGAGAAAAAATATGGCGTTAGCACAAAAATTCTTAAATGATGAACGAGTTTGAACACCTTTTGATGTATTTCCTATTATTAACTCCTTAGGATGAGCATCTACAAACTTCCATTCCTTAGATAAGGATTCGTAAAAGTAGATGCGTCCAAGTTATTTTGGAGAGGAGGTTTATCATTCAAATTTAGTATCAAAATCAAAATCAATTTTCTTTAATTTGGGAACCTCATTAAAAATAATATGGATGGATTCCTCAATTACTTGAGTTCTTTTATTAAAGACACAATAAACTTTAGAAATTGAGGAATAACCAAGAAATATGCCTTCATCGGATTTTGCATCGGATTTTGCATCGAATTTTCCTAAGGCATCTTTTTCATTCAAAATAAAACATTTACAACCAAATACTTTGAAATATGAAATATTGAGTTTTTTATTATTCCACAATTCATAAGGAATTTTGGAGAGTAGTGGTCTTACGAGAACCCTATTCATGACATAGCATGTCGTGTCAACGGCTTCGGCCCAAAAATATTTGGGTAGGCTATGTTCGTTTAATATGGTTCTAGCCATTTCTTGTAAGCTCCTTTTTTTTTCTACTACATTTTGTTGTGGATTTCTATGAGTAGAGAAATTATGATTATATCTATTTAAGTCACAAAAGTTTTGAAAATTATGATTTTGAAACACACCACGATGATCACACGTATTGATGAAATCATAAAACCCTTTTCGTTTTGAACAAGTTTGTAAAATTTTGAAAAACATTTAAAAGAATCACTTTTGTGTGCCAAGAAATAGGTCCAAGTATATCTACTAATCGTCTACAATAACAAATGTATATTTGCTACCTCCTAAACTTGTAGTATCAATTGGTCCAAATAAATCCATATGGATCAATTATAGTGGCCTAGAGGTTCTTATTTGATTTTTTGATTTGAAACTAATTTTTATTTGTTTTCCTAGTTGACATGCATCACAAACTTTATCTTTTACGAACTTGATGCTAGGCACTCCTCTCACTAGATTTTTAGTTGAGATTTGGTTTAATAGTTTCATACTAGCATGTCCTAGTCTCCTATGCCAAATCCACGAATCAACATTTAAGGCCGAAAAACACATTTCATTACAAAAATTATCAATGTCAATAGTATACACATTATTGCTTCTTAAGACAATCATAGAACTATTTTTGTGTGGTATTTTAATTATACAAGCATTAGATTCAAATTTGATAATGTATCACATAATTGGCTAATGCTTAGTAGATTATGTTTCAAACCATCAACTAATAATACATCTTAAATCAAGAGGTTTGATTTGTTACCTATGGTTCATTTCTCAATGATTTTTCCCTTGTTGTTACCTCCAAAGGTGACAAATCTCTTATTTAGGCTAGTAAGCTTAGAGAAATAAGTTGAATCTCCGGTCATGTGCCTTGAGCATCCACTATCAAAATACCATTTTGTGCTTCTAGCCTTTGTTTGGAGACATACCTACAAGAAAGGGGTTTGTGGTTTAGGTACCCATTTTCCTTTGGGTTCTTCATGAAAAATTGTACCTAATTTTACTAATGACATCAAGTTGTTTGTGGTTCCTTTAGGAACCCAAATTAATTTGTGTGGACTATGTCTTTTAAATGAACATTTATAAGCATAGTGTCCAATTTTTTCATAAAAATTACATTTATTTCTAGGTGAAACATATAATGTAGGTCCTTTAATGAAGATGGTTGGGTTTTGTTGAGTGTTACTCACAAAGCCAATTCCTTTCTTTCTATGAACATGATCCTTATTAGCAAGGATCATGTTTAAGGATTTGTTACCTATTTCAAAATTTTCTAATGTTTCTTGTAATGAAACATCTTTCTTAGGTATATCTAATTCTTCACACTTAGTGTAAGGAGTAATTCTATCTTCACCATACTCCTTTTTTAAATTTTCAAACTCACTAGCAAGTAAAGCATGATCTTTCTTTAGCAATTTATACTTTTTACTAACTAATTTAAGATCATCAAACAAGTCATTAAATGCATTAAATAATTCATCATAAGATAAAGAAGACTCGTTTAGGTTACTTACCTAGATGCCAAATATCATTAAAGCGTAATTTGCAACTTCTTCCTTGTTGGTTGACTCCTCGTCTTCGGATGAACTTGAGTCGTCCCAAGTAGCTTTGAGCGTCTTCTTCTTCTTTGGTTGCTTCTTCTTCACTCAAGGACATTCATTTTTGAAGTGTCCCGGCTTTTTACATTCGTAACATATTATTGAGTCCTTTTTTAGTTCACTTTTGTTCTTAGCATCTTGTTTTGTTCTAGTTGTTTTTAAGAATTTCTTAAATTTTTTTGTAAGAAGAACGAAGTCCTCATCATCATCATCGTCACTTGAGTTCTATCCTAAGTGGTCTTCCTTGGTTCTAAGTGCTATATCCTTCCTGTTCTTTGGAAGGTTGTTCTCGAGTTCATCATGTGTTATACATGTCATTTTGTAAGTCATCAAAGACCCGATTAGTTCTTCAAGCGAAATTATTTAGGTCCTTTGCTTCTTGTATTGTCGTTACTTTGAGATCCCAACTTTTATGAAGGGATCTTAATATTTTGTTAACAAGTTCAAAATTAAAAAAAACGTTTACAAAGCGCTTTTAGACCATTAATGACATCCGTAAAACGGGTGTACATGTCTCCTATGGTCTCATTTGGTTTTATATGAAACAACTTATAGCTATACACCAAAAGATTAATTTTTGACTCTTTGACTCGACTAGTGCCTTCGTGTGTGACTTTGAGTGTGCGCCAAATCTCGTACGCAGTTTCGCATTTAGAAACCCGATTAAATTCGTTTTTATTAAGAGCACAAAATAAAACGTTCATAGCTTTAGCATTCAAAGAGAAAATCTCATTTTCCGCATCATTCCATTCGTTCATCGGTTTGGAAGACTTTTCAAAACCACTTTTAACAATATGCTATAATTCAAAATCCATAGAAAGTAAGAAAATTCTCATTCGAGTTTTCCAATACGTGTAATCCGTCCCATTGAACATGGGAGGACGAGTGATAGATTTTAAGCCAAATAGAGAGAAACGTGTCTATGATACCAATTGTTAGGATCAAAGCAAGGAGAATAAAAGAAATAAACAAAAACTATACAAAGAGAAATGAGGAAAATCTCTCAATTACAATAGTGTTTTTACAAGGTTTTTGCTCTTAATTGCTTGCATGCTTCAGCAAGAATGGGTGGGGTATTTATAGGCCCAAAATGGCTTCAAAAGTGAAGCCAAAAATCAAATTTGAAGTGTTCCTGAGGTGCTAGTCTCGAAGACTGTGTTCTGGGCGGTTCAGCCGCCTGACACAGGCTGGGAGACTGTGTTTGGGCGAGTCAACCGCCTGACACGTCTTTGAAGACTGCCTCGTCTTGGAGACCATGTCTTCAAAGACCATGTCTTATTAGACCTTGGGCTACTGAAATGACTTTTATAATAAATCCAAATCAGCCTCAATTAAGGTCTAATAGTCTCTTAATTGAGTTAGTAAAACTAACTCTCATTATGATGCTAACTACGACTCTCAACACACAATCTTCATTGTCCGATCGTCTCTCGGCGAACTCCCGGCATCCTTCCGATGAACCCTCGGCGAGCTCCCGATTTCCTTCGATGAACTCCCAAGAACTTCCAGCATTCTTCCGACTAACTTTTGGTGAGTTCTCGGCAAGCTCCCGACAATATCGTCCAAACCTCAGCCGACCTCCGGCGAACTCTCGATGAGCTCCCATTGAGTCGTCCGAACCTCGGTCCGATGTTCGAACTTGACTCCGGCCCAACATCCGATTGTAATGCCCTTTTATCGTCGCAGTTAATCCTACATTACTTTCTTTAACACACAAGTTAGATTATAAAACTCATCAATTAATTTAATAAAAAAAAATCGAGATTAAACAACCGATGGATCGAAAAGCATGTGTGGATCATGTGAAATCCAATCCGGAGGGAAATGAGGACCCAACAGCGTCGAGCGCCTCTCGGATTCCCTCCCTTGTTCCGGCTTGGTTCAACCACTACGCCATAGGCGTTTTTGACGGATGACCAACACTTCTCAACATGAATCCAAGGGCCAACAGATCGGTATCCGAGTGCGAGGGCAAGTCATCCTTCGGGGTGGTAGATCATCCAACCCAGAAGGGGGTTGCTCCACCTCTCTCTGAAGATCAACCCCTTGGGAGGAAACCGACAAAACAGGGGAGGAACTCCAAGAGGGAAACTAGAGGGCAAGCTTCAACTTTATGCCCAGCACAACCACATTTAAAGCATGTTGCCGAAAGATTCTCATAGAGATAGCTTGAAAGATGCCTTCCTTAGTTAGGTCTTCCGAACAAGACCACACCCCCCCCCCCCCCCTCTTCCCCTTTCCCTTTCTTCCTTTGAGGGGTTTTGGTGAGCGATATCGATACAAACCCTCACTTAATGCCCTCTCTCCATCAACAAGAACGTTCATCAATCCTTAGGGGAGCCAGGTTTCCCTACAAGGGAGCCAGAAGTCACAATCGAAGAAGGGGGAGGCAAGAGACCAGAGAGGCCGAAAAGAGGGGTGGATTTGAGGACCTTCACGACCACACCACACAAAACCTGCGCACGCCCCCACCCTCCACCCCACACCCCCCCCCCCCTCCCTCCCCCCATCACCCTGGAAAACCAGAGCATCTCTCTCTACTAGGAAGGAAGAGAGCATCATTCTACACTCCACCTTAATATTCTCATCTCAGTAGCACTAATTTTTGTACATGTTTTCTATTTATCTAATGCTCTGACTCGTAAAATGTGACAAAAATCTTACTATTATCTTACTAAAACTTCTTTTTAATCTAAATGAAATATGATGATAGTACAAAATTCCCAAGTGAAGCCAATTTCTTATTAAAACAAATGTTTTTAATTATGCAATAGGTATAAAGGAGAGTTAAACGTGAAGCAAGTACAATTTCAATCTTCCTGTTTTTGTTAGTGATGCCACATAAGTAAATCACCAAGCTTTGCAACTGATAAGATTCACCAAGCTTGTGACATTCTGGTAACAGAAGCAGAAATGCAAATGAGATATTACATACAAGGTAATTAAAACAATAGCTTGTGAATTGGATGTAACAAGAATAACTATATAGGGAAGATGTAGCAATGTATAACATCATCAGAAGATAAATAGAAATAACAGATGTTATTTCCTATCACATCTAATTTGTCCACAATGCAAATTTTGTTCTTATAATTAAACAGTGTATTATCACATCCCCACTCCAGCTAAGATAATTATTGCATCCTTTTAAATGCATAAGTACATCCACCTTACCTCAATGGAACACCTTGCAGCAATAGTGTCTAGAACAACTAGGCATGTTGATCTGGGATATCGTGTAGCTGGTCCTGCTCAGTCTGACTGTTTCATCCATTGCCAACAATGTCAGATGGCTATTTTCTGATGCAGAGACTTCAAACTTTGCAACTTACATCTATATTAAGTTGACATCTGACCATGACTGTTGCATCAATTGAAAGGATGTCTATAAATGTAAGTTTCTTGCAGATACATCCAGTTTGAAGCATACCATATCTAACCACATAAATCCTGCATGATCAGTGAGCCCTTAGCTCATCATTTATTATGGATGTTAGATCTTAGGTGAACCATCACCTAGATAAACAATACACCAATTGAAGTTTGTTTCTAGTGTTGTTCAATCACCATTTGTCCCCGCAGCTGCAAGTTCCATCTTTAAAATGGTGATAGAAGCACCCATCTGTTATAAAGATATCTCGGTCCTCGATTTTGCTTATAAATTTAATTGATAAGTGGCAGTCTTTGCACATCCGGACATTCTTGGAGACACGTATAGGGATGTTAGCACGCAAAGAGATAATGCCTAGACATACTGCAAGCTTTTCAGTGTGGTAACAAGTGAAGGGATCAACTTCTCCTTGATCACAGAACACAATATTCTGAGGAACATACCCACCCTTCGACATTCTGTCAGCTAACTTGTTCCACATGGCCAGAATTGTCCCCATTTCAGGATGGGAGCTATCTCCAGATTTAAAGGAGTGGATGACAGTGCATATTTCTATCCAGCTACATATGTCAACCACTTTTAACCCCTGATCCCTCAGTGCATTCATCATGGTACTAGCAGATTCCCACAACCCAGACATGGCAAAGATGTTATACAGCACAATGTGATTTGAAGCATTTTGAGGTTCTAACTCAAAAAGTGCCCTTGCTGCCCTTTCTCCTATCTCATAATTTGAGTGTAGTCTACATGCTTTAAGAAGAGTGGCCCACAGGCAAGCATCAGGTCTGAATGGAATTCTTCTGATGAGATCCAGAGACTCCTCCAGTAAACCTGCAGTACCCAACATATCAACCATACAGGTAAAGTGCTCCAAGGTAGGAGAAACTCCATAAAAATCCTCCATCATTTTAAAAAGCTTCCAGCCTTCATCTACAACACCTTCTTGGTTGCATGCCGAAAGGATTGCAGTAAAAGTAATATGGTCCGGCTTGATACCAGATTGTTGCATTTGTTTAAACAAGCTTAGGGCATCCATAGTCATTCTGTGGAGTGAATAACCAGTCATCATCGCGTTCCATATTACCAAGTCCTTTTCAATTACACAGTCGAACACTAATTTAGCATCTCTAATATTACCACATTTTGCATACATATTTATCAGGGTGCTTGCTAAAGTAAGAGGGCAGCCATCAGGTCTGCCCTTTTCAATGTGGTTATGCAATTCTCTGCCCAACCTCAGAGCCATTATATTGCTGCAAGACAACAGAAGGATCATCATTGTAATAGAACTAGGAACAAAGTTCTGCTCTAACATTTCCAAATATAGCTTCAAAGCAGCTTCTGGATGCTCATTATGATTGTGACCTGCCATGAGTACATTCCAAGACACTACATTTTTGTCTTTCATTCCATGAAAAACCTTGGTAGCAGAAGACATGTCATAACATTTTGCATACATGTCAACCAATGCGCTTGAAACAAAGACATTAGACTCAAAACTATTTCGCAAAATGTAGCCATGAATTTCCTTTCCAAAATGAAGTAACTTAAGGTCTGCACAGACTGAGAGAGTAGAATTAATGGTTACAGCATTAGGTTGGATTATCACATCCAACATGCCAATCAGAAAGCTAGAACATCTTGTGCTGAACGATTTTGGCAATAGCATCTCTCGAAACAAATCCAATGCCTCATCATTAAGACCAGAATGATGGAAGCCAGATGTTAGTGCATTCATAGAAACAACATTGGGCTTCAAACACTTCCGAATAATTTCAAACAAAAACTTAAAGGCCTCATCTTTTTGGCCCCTTCTTGCATAAGCAGCAATAAATGTATTGTAGGTGATCACATTAGGCACAAATCCATCTTTCTGCATCAAATCAAGAAGATCCAGGGCCTCACTCATCCTATCCTCATCAGCATATGCTGCAATCAGTGCATTCCACACAGGCACATTCCTATTCTCCAGATCAGCAAACACCCTCTCTGCAAAACCACTCTTTCCACACTTGAGATACATATCAATCAAAGACCCGCCCACGAAAACGTTCATCTTCATTCCATTCGTTATCGCATATGAATGCAATTCCTGCCCGAGATTCAAAGCCGTCAGGCCCGAGCAAGCAGGAAGAATGCTTGCTATCGTGACAGCGTTTGGTTTCTCATGCAAGCACATTTGTCTGAAAACTTCCAATGCATCATCAAAGCACCCATTCTGAACAAGACCAGACACAACTCCATTCCAAGAATTGGTGCCTGGCTGAAGCCCATTTTCTTGCAACTCGTCCAAGAGGAGAAGGGCCATGCTGGTCTCCCCGTTCCGAGCAAACCCAGAAATCAACGCGTTCCACGATATCAAATCCGGTCGAACCCCATTTTCCCTCATCGACTGAAACATTGCTTGCGCCTCATCCAGCAACCCAGCGTCAGCATAGGCATTGACGAGTGCGGTCCACGAGACGACATCCCTTGCGGGCATCCGATCAAAGACCGCGCGCGCTGAGGTGATATCTCCGCACTTGGAATACATGTCAACAAGAGAATTGCCGACGAATACGTCGTCCTCCAGGGAAGCAGTAATCACATACCCATGGACGGTTGCGGCAGCTCCCCAATCCCGCAGCTCGGAGCAGGCCTTGAGGATCTTCGGCAGGAGGAACCTATCAGGCGTGGCACCGTCCGCGATCATTGAGGCGAGCACGGAGATCACGTCGCTCCACTGCTGCGACCGGCAATGGGAGCTGATGAGCTTGGCGTAGAAGCGGGCTTTGCTGTGGGGCGTTTCGTCGAACGGGTCGGCGACTTTGGGGAGATATCGAGAATTGACAGGACACGTGGCTTGCGCAGTGCATTGTAGACTCGTCTGGGTCGTCGGGATTCTTGAGGGGACGCGCTGAAGAGATGAGAGGGATTTGGCTCGGAGGAGAGAGGGAAGGATGGGGAGAGAGGAGTTGGAGGTGAAAGCAGAAGGAATGGCGCAGCAGCAGCAAGATGACATTTTCTTGGCCCTTCTTTTACCCCCAAAGACCGATAGCCGCTACTGGTTTAGGAGAATCCGCCTATAACCCAAAGTAGATCTTTGTCTGAGAGACCAAATACAGCAGCGAGGCCGAGCAACGATGTAAAAGATCCCAGATTCTGTGGACCCCGAGGCTGTAGACATATGAAGGGCTTACTATCCTGTTTGGTAGCTTGACTAAACACAGGATCCGGTTTCCATGTTCCCCTGAAGGTTTAAATGGGTGATATAGGGGGGCGCGGGGCCTAGGTCCCGAACGATAAATATAAGCACACGTGTCGTCATAAGCAACAATCACAGATAGATTACGGAAGCCACGGACGGCTCAGATCATCCCACGTCTCCCACAAATATATAGCCCATTAAAGAAAGGGATCGAGGCCAAGAAACGGCGGAGACGAGGTGAAGCAGATCGAGGCCAAGAAAAGAGGAACCCTAACCCTCGAATCAAGTGGAGGAGACCTCGAGCGTCTTCTATCAGCACCTCGATGCCTCTGCCTGTGCCCTCGCCGATCGGTTGTTCCTAGAACTCTAGCTTCTCCAAGATAGAGGAGACTGGTAAGCAATTGAGCACATTAACATGAGGATGGACGTATGATCGACCGCTGCTACCATTAACATTGCATTTCCATGATTGTTTCGATCAATTGACTTGACTACTATAAAGGCCTTACATGTGTATAATTGAAGGCAGTGAAGATACTTGTAGAAGTTGTTAAATCACAGCTAAAGAAGATGAATTTATATTAGTGGAATAGCCACAGATAGAAGGGGTGCATATGATTATATAATTGTTCTAGCATCAATGTGAGAAAGCATTATGAAGATGCGATTGAAAATAGCAAGTAAAGGTGACTCTTTGAAGCATCTAATTGCATTGAAATAATATTATAATGGCAGAGATTGGTTGCTTGGTTGGCTTGCATTTCCTATCAAGAGTAGAGGAGCAGGAATTTTATCATTATTTTTAGGGTATGTAGATGTAAAGAAGCACGAATATGGTCATGAGATGGGACTATCCATGCATTTAGGTTTATGGAATATATTATGTTTGAAAGATTGATCTTGGCAGGTGAAAAAATTATATGCCATAGTGCTAATACCAACTATATTTTACAGTGTAAACTGGTGATTAAGACATGCCTAATGTACATGTAGTTTTTTTATCAGCTTTACATTGATGAAGCAACAGGAGTGCCGATTTGATGTAACCGAAGAAGATAGTATGTTATTGTATTTATGAAATTATTATTCAAAGATCTGCAATTCTGGATGCTATTTGTAAGAGGATGATAAGGTGGTCCCTCTTGCACATATTAGATGGCCATCTTAAGCCATTTATTATGATGTCTTACATGATTGCTTCTTATGGACATCATGGATGCCATGACGCTTGCTTACACGGTTGTTTCCTTCTTGACAAACATTCCATCTCAAATACTATTGCAGAAAACCTAGAAACCTGCTACATGGCTTTTCTAGTACGTTGCAGATTGGTTTATTTGAGCTAACAACTTAGAGATTGTTGATATTGAGAGGATTCAAGTTATACATCGTTGGCTATATGGTTGGATGGACGATGCTATAATCAAATTTTTGTAGTCTATATTGTGCTATAGAGTCATGGTATGAAGCTCATCTTGTAAGCTCTTGGGAAAAGCAAATATAGTGAGTTTGTTCCATTGTTTACCTAATGATGTTCCATGCTAGATCTTTGAGTGTGTTACATTCTAAACAATCATTGGCATATTGTTAACAAAAAACACCGATTGGGCATTTGAACCTTCCGAGGACTCTGTACAAGGATTATATAATATATTGTTTATACTTTCAAATTAGCATCATGTGAACCTGGTCATCCATTCTAATCATATGTTTCAAGTCATTCTGAAGGATATCTTATGATTGTAGCTTTACACATGGATTTTATTGTCCTTGAAATGGCTGATGCGGTCATCGCTTGAGAACTTAGGTAACTTTAAGGACATTTATGACCTTGATTCTTGTCTCATCTTTAACCACCATGAATTTATGGTAACTTTGTCTCATCCATTATGGTTTTTGCATTGTCACTGCTGCTTTTGCTGTTGTGTATTTGTAGAAGAACAGGGAGGTATTTTGATTTGGTTAAGCAATGAGATGACATTTCGTCCTGAATATATCAGAATTTGTTTGAAGCTCTTGACTGTCTTTTGCTCCAGTTATTAAGTTAAAAATTACGATCTCTTCCAAATTGCACTAGGACCTTCTTCGTAAGTACGGAAAATAAAAGTAACAAAATGGTTCTTTCAGAAGCTATGCTGTTCTGAGACAAAACCTCTTAGCACGAGTACCTTCTGTGAATATGCTGCCACGGGTATTCCACTAGCAATGTGCCTTTTCTTTTTGTGCACCACAGCCTGATGGAACTTATCCTCGGAATTGGAATTAATGGTAGTTGTAAATTGGCACTTTATGAACTTTTACATAGATACTTCGAAATTCACTGAAACACTATTCGGGCAGTTGGGTGCAAACACAAAACTTGACACACTGTCTTACTTGATTATACTAACTTACTATATTCCTTTGCTTTGTTTTCTACAGAGATGCTTGCAACGCTCTGCTGAAATCTTAATATCGTGTCTTTGATCTTGCAAACTCCTTGGCCAGAGAAGAGTAAGAATCCATAATAAATGGTATAATAATTCCTCATGGTGCTACTTTTACCTGGGTTAAAGGAGCACTATTATCTTCTTGATTACATGAGGTAGCTATGGTTCTTTTGGTTGGGAATTTTCAGGACAATTTTTTAGAAGATGCCATCCTTCCACGCCAAAGTGACATGAATGCTTATCGTCTCTAACTGGGACATCTGTTGTGAAGGTTTTGTGTGGGCAAGGGAGACTTATGTCACTTAAAAGGTATACAGCTCTGACAAAGTCTGAATGTTCAAGCTTGCTTAAAGATGTTTCAGATGCTGCATGGTATCAGATAGCTCCGTGCTCACAGATACCACCTGAAGAGCTTTCAATTCATGATTTAATTCAGGGATCTCTAAGACCTATGGGGTTGAACTTTTTTACGGCTGGTTTTACACCCTTGGAAAAGAGAAGGCTATAGGGAAGCCCGAGTATATTTATTGACTGAGAAGCTTGGTTTCATGTAATATTGCTAATAGATCTTTTGACTTGGTTGTGGAAGTATAAATAAGTATGATCTATGGTACATCAAATTGATGTCACAAACAGTGTCATCTCTGGTTGTAGAAGTGTTTGCCATCCCTGTATGTGTCTATTTCTGATCATATTGGCTCTTGCATAACTTTTCTGTAAACAGGTTATTTATTTTACCATTCACTCTTAAAAAAAATTCTTTTTTATATGTGAATGCTTGCTCTAACCCTAATAACTTTCCATCGTTCTTCTGTGAATCAATTAGGCTATTGGTCTCATCAGGATGTCCCAAGACTGTGACCCAGATTGGTATCATCTGCAGTTAAAACTTCAGTGTGTTCTAAGACAATGTTTCAGAACTGAACCACATATCATTCTGGATCAAATAAAATTACATTTTTTTTTTTAGTCAATAGGAGGAGAAGAGTAGAATCATTATAGGTTGGTTATGCTTGTAATTTCTGAAGCTAGCATTTAAGAGTCACATTGTTCCTTACATTACCTTCCTATTCTGCTCTTCCCTTGTCACTCTGGTACTGTCCTTTGTAACAAGTACCCCGAGCCACAGCTGTCTTCGTTGTTCATGGAATCAATGATGCCAAAGCAGCTCTCTCTCTCTCTCTCTCAGCTTGCAGGCCAAGTTGATGCACGATACCATGAGCGTTGCAGCACTGTTATTCTACCCATCAAACATGAGAAATGGGACGGTGGTGAAGAAGGTTGACCGTACGGACGGGGGTCAAACCCAGCATGGAGGACACGACTCCCATCCATGGTTTGGAACACAAGTCCTCGTTTGAGATATCATAGGAACACCTTTCTGTAGCACGCAAATGCACCGTGATGCATCAGCAGCAGGCCTTCCATCACCAGCAGAGCTCGAGCTTGTCGTCTCTGCTTGGGTGGATACGAGGAGGATCGCACGGCCACCGTGCATCGTCGCTGTCTCTGACGTGACGCCGTTGCAGGAGACGCAGACATGCGCGCGTGGGGACGCATGCCATTGCCACGTACGGCGTTGTGTGTCGTCACCGCGCCGGTGATGGGTAGCGCCTCGTGGCCCGTGACTGGGCACGACATCGGGTACAAAGCCCCTCGTGGTTGGCTGGGGCTGGCGGGACCCGCTCCCTATCGCCGAGGCATCGCGGTGCGGTTACTCTCGTGCATCAATTCGCACGGACGAGCGCACACGTGTGTCGCCCTGCCTTTCGTCTCCTGTCACACCCCCTCTCCCTCTCTCCCCAACTGTAACTCCTCCTTACGGACATATATATATATATATAATATATATATATATATATATAATATATATATATATATATATAATATATATATATATATATAATTAATTAAGGATACAACACTATAATTTCCATAAGATTATTCTTTTTCTCTCAGGAAGGAATCCGAGGCCTTTATACTGCTTTATGATAGATATGCTTCCAAATGTCTTTGTGAATCAAACTGCACAACTCCTTCCATAAGATTATATAATATATAATTAATTAAGGATACAACACTATAATTTCCATAAGATTATTCTTTTTCTCTCAGGAAGGAATCCGAGGCCTTTATACTGCTTTATGATAGATATGCTTCCAAATGTCTTTGTGAATCAAACTGCACAACTCCTTCCAAAAATTATTCACAATCAGCATCATTACACTAAATAACTATAGCACAACTTTGTACAAACAATAGTGATGGAGACTGAAGCCAAAAGCAAAAGTCATAATTATTCCCTGTCTTAGCTTATCTAACTAAAGAATCAATCATCATCATCCATATCTACACACACACATATATATGTATATATATATTCTTAGAATCTATTTCCTGTTAATGTTTTGGATATCATCTCATCGAACATTCATTGTTGATGATCTGTGTTTGACTATCTGAAAACTGTTGATCATGTAATAGATGACCTAACTACGTGCAATTTCCATACAATTGGAGTCATATATGGTCAATAGATTTCAAGATCTGTGTATCGGTAGCTAACTTCAGTTTGACAATAGAAGAGCTCAAAGGAAGGAAGGAAGGAAGGAAGGAATACTTGTACTGTCATTGCATCAATATATGAAACATTTGGAAAGAAATAAAACAAGTTTATGCATAAGCTTGTGGTTAGATAGTGTGCCTGCAATAACAATTTCCAAAGTGCTTTGAATCACACAAGCAGCTAAAACATGCAAAACAAGTCTTTAATCATTGATTGGACTGTTTGATACTCTCTGAGACTGCAACAAATGGATTGATTACATGTGGAGATGCAACTAAAGAAGAGATCTGTGGTTGATGACATCTATTAAACACAATCACTGACTCGGGTGATAGTTATAGAAAAGAAAGAGTATAGATCTTGCTGTGAAATCATGCCATGATATGTTTAAGGTAGCAAATTTGGTTCTTGAATTCATGCTATTATCAAATCCTGATATCAGCAAAAACAGCATTCCTTGGCACAATCACCAGAAACAATTCCACAGCAAATAAATATACTCTTTCTGCTTAAACCACTGCTGATGCATCACTACCACAGAGCACACTGAATTCATTCAAGAACTAGTGATTACAAGATCCCAATCATCCAATGACTTGAAATGACAAACACCAAGTATGTTTTCGGAAACCAAAATAAGTTATTGACTTAGTTCATGCTTATGTATATTGACAGATGGGATGTCAAATAAGCCTTAAAACTCATTAGTTGTAGCTACTGCCATTTGTGCTCACTGAGATGATGCTATGAACTTGAAAATCTTGATAATGCCTACTTCTTTTAGCTAATTTTTTTTTTTTGTAGCATTTTTGATCCATTACTTCACCTCTACCTTAATAGAAATGTTTTGCTATTAATAGGTTTCTTTCTCTTCCAAGTTGATCAATTTCACATTCATCAGTTTTCGTAGAACAAAAGCACAAACAATATCTCATTAGACTTCGATTTCCATCTTACTTGAAGAAATTGCTGAGATAACAGTAAAAACAGAAACAAAAAATTAAGATGATAATGTTTGACGAGAATAACAGCATCGCATCAACAATAATGAAACCAATAAAAAGGAACTAAAACAAGATTCATCCTATTCTTACAGCAGTAAGCTGCATCATGTACAAGAAGCAAAAGAGGTGTAGGCTCAGATATAGTCTGAGGTGTAGGATATGAATGCCAAACAAATCATCACTTTCCTTTGTGAATCTACTCTTGACTGGGGAACAATTTTTGTTACTAACTATATAAGAAATTTCAATGAGAATCATATTCAAGCAATTAACTTTATTGACATACATATTTTTTATTGTCCCATCAGTCTATGAGCAACTTGATCATACAGTCATTATGTTTAGTCAAAGAATATGTGAGACATGTTGCAACATAATTTGCTCTCATCCATTTTACTCAGATGCTATGATCTATATATATATATACATATATATATACATATGTATATATATGTATGTATATATATACATATATATACATATACATATATATAGACACACACACACACACACACACACACACACACACACACACACACATATATATATATATATATATATATATAACTTCACTTACCTTGATTCAATGAATAGTGCATCTTTTGTCTTGTATAGTTGTTATACATAATTAGATATATGTGTGCACCATCTCTCAATGATTTCTCATATTTGCATGCTATGAAACATAATTTTTTACACCAACAACAAAAATCTATCATCAAATCAGATGTCTACAGACTTTTTTTCTATCCTGTCAGAAGAAATAAAAAAAAACATAATTCAGTAGTTTCAGAAGAAATTTTTTTGTTTCCCTATATGTAACCCTAAAATCCATAAAACTAGCAAGCAAAGTCTACATGTCCCTTGTTACATTCGCAAGACAGCAAGGTGGATCATGAGATCCACTATGGTGATAAAATTTGCTCGTGAGTGCATCCAAGGCAAATTAATGAGAAGCAAAATGCTGCTTTGCATGAAAACATTATCTAACTAAGTTAATCAACTTCATATTCGATATCTGCAAAGAAAAGAAATAGAGAGAAGAGGGAGAGGGGAGAGAGAGAGAGAGAGAGAGTGTGTGTGTGTGTGAGATTGACAGATCAGGAAGACCAGTAGCTTCTGATCTGCAACAAGAATCTAAGTCTCAGCTCATAGCTCTCATCACTCAGCTCCAGACCAGAGCAAGTCGTACTGACGTCCTTTTCCTTGTTGCTTACTGTTAGTAGATAAATGGATCTTGGTTGTGCAGGCCAAGAGAAGAGAGCAGAGATCTCGAGTACAGTACCGAAGCAACGAGCGAGCTCCAAACTCCAAGTACAGTACTCGCCTCCTTGCCTTCGCATTCTTAGCCACACTAATGATAACACCGCGGTTCTTTCCACAAAACTGAGGAAGGTAATGGCAAGGGGATGTCTCATGGAATAGTGACATAAATATAGCAATATGATGTTCCAAGGTTCAATCAGAACAGGGAAAGAGAAAGCAACATGAACTGATGATACTGATACTAATGGCTTGAAGAGAACAAAAGGCTAACACACGGACATAGCTAATACTCTCATCATATATGGATTGGGAGCTCATCTGTAGATTGGAAGAGAGAAAGGCTTGGAGGCGTATCTGCTAACTCCTGGTCGGTGTTATGCTGCAGCAGGTGGAGGCGGAGGGTGTTGCTGGTGCTGCGGGGGCTTCTTGCGCTTCTTCTTCTCGTAGCTGACGCCGCGGGCTTTGGACTGAGTATCGCGGACTTCACGGAGGTAGAGACGGACAGCGCGAGCGCCGAACGGGTTGGACTCGGGCTTGCCTCCATTCTCTTCGTAGGCGGCGCGAAGGCGGCCGATGAGGGCGTCGAGGCTGCCCCAGGCTTGGCGGAGGGGGCAGGGGCAAGGAGCCGGGGGGTTGGGGTGGCCGAAGAAGGGACACATCTGGGTATGCACTTTGGTCTTGCCGAATTGGTCGAGGTAGCGGAGGAACTCGAGCACATGGGCGCCGCTGCATCGCGCGAGCGACAGCGGGGGTCGGTGATTCTTGAGGTACTGCCCGAAGGTGTTCCAGTCGCGGCGCTTCTGTGACTCGTAGCGGCTCAACGACGGTGATGATGAGGAGGAGGGCGCTCCTGTGGAGGTAGCAGTGGAGGAGGACGCAACCTGCTGGGGGCTGCTGTTAAGGCCGCCGCTGTTGTCGGAGTGGGGGCTATCTGGGTTAGGTATGAAGTCCATCAAAGACCGATCAAACGACCTCTCTCTCCTTGATTTGCTTGCTGCTGTTACCTTGTCTACTATTCTTGTGCCTACACAGAAGGTTAGAAGAAGAAGAAGAAGATGATGATAGTGATGTCAAAGTGATAAAGAAGCATGCATCTGTAAGGAAGATAAAGCAGTCGCTTTGAATGGTCTTATGGTCACGCTGTTTACTTCCGATGGAGCGGAGAACGTTTCTACAAAGCCATGACAAAGCTTGAAGGAGAGAGAGAAAGAGCAAGGCAGATGGATATATATACAGAGAGAGAGAGAGAGCGAGAGAGATGGAGTTCAGTTTAAGTATGGAATGGTTACCTTTAGGGCTGCAGCTGATCTGTTGTCAGAAGCGAGGAAGGGTTGGAACACTCAACAAGCAGAGGTCCTGACAGATTCAAGTAGATCACAGGTTAGTAGAAAAGAGAAGGTGAGGGAGATCAAAAGAAGAAGAGAGAACGGTGGAAGGCTCACTGGTTTGATTCCTCACACCCCCCTGGTGGTAGGTGAAAAGATTCTGAGGGAGAGAAAGAGAAAGAAGTTAGAGGGATTACATGCTTCTGAGTGTAGAGAGAAAACTCTCAAGATGTGGAGATGTTTTTTGGTCTAAAAGGGGAGGATGATCCTGGTTTTCTGGTGCTGCACAAGTGAAACAAGAGTGAGAGAGTGAGAGAGAGAGAGAGAGAAAAGGGTTTTTATCTTGTGTGAAGGGAGACAAGGAGACAGTGGGATGAAATGTGATGTGACATGATAAAAAAAAAAAATCTAAGTTGGGTGAGGAAGTGACTATTTATACCAGCAAAATTAAATTAAAAGGAATAAGGTTTTCTTATTATTAATCATGTTTTTATACTCAATATAAAATTAATTACAAATCTACAATTCTTATTTTTAATGAGGGAAGGATAAATAAAGCTGATGCCTATCTCATGAGAACAACCATTTCCTATTTGATGTTGGGTATATTCATTGGACTCTGATAAAAAAAATAATGTTATTAATTATAATTGACCAACCACTGTGTGTTTACTGTTAACTCTTTTCCATTGATGTGCCAAACTCCAAAACAAAGATGACTGTGTCAGGTAGTTGATGATCAGTATAGAACTTTCTCCATCATCAATATATTTAAAGTCTAAAAAATATGTATATATATAAAAATGAAATCATGAAGGCACTTGTCACATATAAAATTAATTAGTGCACAAATTTTGCAATGTACATCCAACAAGATAGTTCCAAGAACAGTGCAGAAGGTGAATGAGCTTATAAGAACTGTCTTAGAGGCCAATTGTGGTTTCAGCAATATTTTTCTGTGACTTATTATTTCCTCTGCATATGCATGCATATAAAAACTCAGGTAAATATATATATTTTTTTCCGAATATAAATAAATAGGATTTAGGTCATTATGTGTAATGCCAATTGCAGTGTATTGATTAGACCTTGATATTAATTTAATAAATCATAGTAAAGATACAAATGTTGTTTTTGCAACTAATGGAATCGATGGTATACCAAGTTGTGTACTGCCCGATATCATAAATAAAAAAAATAAAAAAAATAATTAAATATGGCCTGTTACCTAATCGGTCATTTATTGATTTTATCATCAGTATTTTAGAACTTGAGTTGATGATAGAGTTGAGAATTAAGTTTATTAATTTTGCTGAAGGATGTGTTGACATTGATCATAATAATGTCTAGGAAATAATGGAACACCATAATGACCAAACAAATGAGTGTGTGTTGTAAAATGGTTAACATGAGAGCTGATCAAGTTCCCATAAAGCAAGTTTTGGAAGAATGAACCATTTGTTTTTGTCTTTTGGATTGCTTTAGTGTTACTTTATTTTACTCCATTCCAAGGGTGAATTATGACTTGTATGAAATGTATTTTCATTGTTTATTTCCATTGTGTTATTGAAGCATTCATTTAATGATGTGGCAGTGCCAAATAACTTGTCATGATTTGATTATTTACATATAATTAATCCTCTTAGGATGGGATGGTATTAAATCCACTAAGCTTTATTAGGTTTGGGTATGAATCTTCAACCTATACTCCAAATAACATATCAAACTCGAATGTAGAGAAGACCATAATGAATTGGCTTGAGAACTGCCACCACCTAAAACACTTGCCTTTAAATTCATGGCATCATATTATTTCTATTACTACTTTTATGATGAAAACTTGGTAGTTTAACATACTGACAGCCAGCATGAATTCAAAAATCTTGAAAGAGAGTTGCAGGTGCTGATTGCATTAATAAAAGCCGATAGTAAATCCAAGGTATATAATTAGTGAACTCAGTACTAGGAAAGCAATGCAAAACAATGATTATTTAGTCTCTTTACCCTGCAGAGGGTGGCCCTTCTACAACCCTTATCTTGCTTTCTCATGGACTTCCACATAGATTTCAGAATATTTCAGAATGTAATCCTTTAAGAAAGATCTTGCATCAATCTAGATTAATTAGCAAACTCAGGGGACTAGGAAAGCAATGCAAACAAATATTATTTAGTCTCTCCACCCTGCAAAAGGTGGCCCTTCTACAACCCTTGTCTTGCTTTCTCATGGGTTTCCACATACAACTCAGAATATTTCAGAATGCAACTCTTAAGGAAGATCTTACATCAATCTTTATTAATTAGCAACCAACAAAGAACATGAGACTTCTGATAGGTAGGAGGCATAGATAAGTTCAAGAAAGTACAAGAAATGCACCTAGATTAAGGATTCAAATGATGAAAAGACAAGCTCTTTATGCTTTTTGAAAGAGCACCGAAGGAACATACTGTAAACTCTCTTCCCATAAAAAAAATGGTAGGCAGTGAGCCATCAGAGGTAAACAAGCCCGGTTTTCCTTGTTGAACATCTTTTCCCAGACAAAAGCAGGGTTTAGGACACCTTCATGCCTCAAAGTTCTCAAAAATGTTGAGGTTATGATACCAAGGAACACATAAAGAGGGAATTTATCCTGGCAATTCCAGAGTCCTGAACAAGGGTCTTGCTCAGAAAGTAGTAACGCTGCCATGGGAACTGTGACAATGGACCATTGAAACAGGCAAATGAGATAAATATTCATAACCAAAAAGAATCTGTAAAACAATATCATGACAAGTTCAGTGTAAATAATTATATTTAACAATTGTTGAAGTACTGCAATACACTAAACAATAACCTTAAACTGCATTGCACGTGCCAAGTACTAGATAATAAAGCTAGAGAATGAGAAGCATGTTGATTTTTGAATAAAGTGTACAACTGAGAATGGCCCCAAGTCCGAAATCAAAGTCTGCTAAGCGCTACAGCAGCTGTTCGGTAGCCATCCATTAATAACTCAGACTTCAAAATTTATTCTTTCCTATTCTTTAATATCTTTTTTTTTTTTTTTTTGCAAAATTGCAGAAGGTTTGGCCAAGTTTTACATAAAGCATTGATATGATCAAAAGATACAGAATGCTACAAAGCCAGGGCACTACAATGTAGAGATATAGAATGCTCACCCTTATTCAATGTCTAATGTCACCTCAGCAAGCAAGGAAATTAAGCTATGATGCTTTTAAAGAGGTTCTCACCAAACAAACTTCATAATATAAATGCTTCAATAAAATGGATTTCATGTATTTTTTTTTTGGTGAGTACAAGTTTGACTTCATGGACAGCCAAGCAGTGTAAATCTTGGGGGTTGTACTCTACTTGAACCTCACTAGTGCTGTTCTATGACAAGTTTGCAGCTGTGCTTATGCAAAACTTCTTGTTCAAATCCTTCTTGCAATGCTGATTTACAATGTAAATGTAATGTCAAAATTATATGGTGTTGAGAATGGAATGACAGGCTATCCAAAATAGCAACAAATTAATGTTTAAATCAATGACAGATTACAAAACAAGGGATGACCAACAAAGAAACATGAAGAAATCTTGGACAAGGTGTATTGATGTGAAATCTGGCTTGTGGTCAAATTGTTCATAGATGTGGCGGTATTCATCAATTCATATTACTTTCGAAATGAAATGATTTTTTCTTTAAATCATCATCATCATGTACATCATGATATGCAGAAGCTACTTTCCAAACTATTGTTCTGTATTTGGAATTTTGGTGATAGTCAATAAATTATCAGAAATTAGCAAAATACATGTAATACTTATCAAGTTAATGATCGAACACAAATTCGAAGTGCGGGAAAATAGTAGTAGAAGAAATCTCCCATAGTCACATCATTGGTCAACTATTCCTAAACATTAACCATGGTTTTCATCAATAAAATGTACAAGAAATATATATCGTCTGAGTTCTTATATATGTATCAATCATGTACTGAACAAATTTTCATTAAAAAATGAAAAATTTTACCATCTTCATCACCAAATTTACGTTCCTGCACTAATAAGGACAAATATAATATATATGTATTTTGTCCATCTTTCTCCAGAGCATCCAGAAATAGCAACCAAACGAGGAGTCACCAGACTGATTAAACATTACATGATTATAGAACTCTTGACAAAGAAGCCTTGTCATCCTGGACATCAGTCTCATATCAATCTTCTAAGTTAGCCTGACTTCCGAGATAAAACAAATTTAGGCAAGAAAGAAATAATTACCTAGAGCTAGTCCGTTGGTGGATAGGAAAACCAACCATTTCAGTTTTAAATAAAATCTCATGCATCCAAAAAAACTACCTTAGACACGAGAATTCATAAGAAAAAAAAAATGCAGAAAGACGAGGTTTCCTATGGCGGCAATATTCATCTAGTAGACAAATAAGACAAAAAGTTCCTACCATTAAACAGCCTGCCATAGTTCTTGGAATTACAGCTGATCAGACAGTCATTTGTTTTCAATTAAGTCACATGTAAAATATTGAGGTTGACTACTTGCTAACATATCAAGAAGTAAAAGTTCTGAACTGCATTATGAATATTGAAGTTTGTTTAAATCAGAGTCATGATTGCATATCGTCATGGAAGTGTCACATATCAACCAACACCATCAGTCCAATCAGCATAACCTACACAGTTAAGTATAGATGCCGATTTTGGCTTTCATCCTTGCAAACTGAAGAAGTTAATGATCATTTATAAGTGTTTATCTAGTGATGTCAAATTTCAAGGTATCATATATCATGCAACAGATCATGTTTATTAAATAATACTGATGGTGAGTGAAAAACCCGTAAGAACAGATTTCAGTGGAAGAACAAAAAATACTGAAAGTTTCTTAAACCAGAAGATCTACATGTATGCAAAATCAAATGTTACCTGAAATTCTTTTTACACAGAAGACTGTGTTTATGAGTTCACATTGGTAAAATAGTTTCCAATGTTAACAATTATAAAAGTTCATAAGCCCATGAAATCATAGATTAATTTCCGCAAGCTATGAAGTTTCTTTTCTTTCAAAAATGCAACCAAGTGCAGAAAATCTTAGAACAAAAAAGAAAGTACTGTTTGTTTTATATGTACCAGAGATTTCTTTCTTTCCCATATTACTACAAGGACACCTGAATCCTAAAAAGTATGAAATAGGAACATTTAATTTGGCACAAACATGGAGAAAATTTTGGTAAAAATCTGAATGTTGAGAGTTTTGAGAGAAAATTGTGGTTAAACAAGACCATGAACAAAATAGAGAAAATGGAAAGGACAGAAAATTTACTAAATTGTCAGCATAGTAAAAATTAATAACTTTGAAGAGAACCAAGAACTAATAAACACTATAATTACTAGAAATATTATCAGATCAAATTAGATGTCAAAAGAAAAAATCTGCATATTATCATAAATTAAGCGATGATATTCATAAGAGATAGCATTTTCGAGTAGTCAAAAAAATCATCAAGATTCACAAGTACTAGGATAATATAATACACATGACAATTGCTCCAAAATTCATGCTGGATCGAATCAAGTAATACCATTTAAACATGACAACCTTGTACTTCAGATGCTAAAACATGACCTAGGAATGAATGTGGAACACAACAACAAAGATATAACTTTAAAAAGTGGATTGGAGATTCAAAAAGATGTACATTGTTTGTTGTATTTGATGGCGACACTATACAAAATGATATCTGCATAATGACTCGCAAATAAATGCTCCTCTCAAATCTCACTTACTAGTAGGTCTGCAACTTGGAAATTAGTGTCAGACAATGAGGAAAAACTAAAAAAGACCAGAACTCCAAGCTCATTGAGAGAAACATTCAATAGAAAAGAAGAAAGGATCCATCTTCCAGAACCAACAAAGTCCCTGGACCTATCAACTTTAAATAATAAAGAGTTTGTACAAGAGTACATAACCAGATTAAAATCATATCTGAATAGGCTTACGTAATGCTGATCAAGAAAGCTGCAACATCATCAGTTCATTTGAGCATATATTTAGGAAGGAAATACCACAAGTGTTTGCTATGAGAATGCATATATCGCATGACAGAAAATGTAAATCTGTCAACATATTCGAAGATGTTTATATTGAAAATCAAGATAATTGTCAATATCTAAGGATGTTCCATGTTCATCATATGCTCCAAGCTAGATAATATGTCTAGCGCATGAGATCCTTGCGATGCAGACTTTGGAAAGAATCAATATGTGAAACCTTATACTATAAGAAGAGGAAGTTGTTTTCATTTATTGAACTCTGGCCACCCAGGTGGAGAGCAGAAAATATGGGAGATATAAAATTTTCTTTATCCATAAAAATCAAAATATTATATACATCCCTCAATAAAGGATGAAATTCAACATCATGGTAAGTCCGCCTGCCCACTTGTAAGGATAAGACATTAACCTTCCCTAGATGGCTCTTGCACATCCAGATTTTTTCTGTATCCCGAAAAAGATAATAATCTGTGTTCTATTTGAATAAAGTTAAGGAATTTTGCCATTTCTTCCATTTTCAGTTATATGAAGTGCAAAACTTTTCCCATTTACATCCTTGAATGATATGTATAGAAAAATGTAGTTGCCTTGTGCACTGGGCTTGCCCTATATCCCCCCATTCACAAAAAGATTTCCATTTACACCCTGAAAATATGGCACAATATAACTGTATTTCAATTTTGTAGGAATCTATATTTATGAAGCAAGGAACATTTGCAGTTCAGCAAAAAATAAAAATTAGCCAGTACAAGAATCCTTTATTTTATCAAAGAAACTTGGGACAAAGTGAGAATAGATTAAACTGAAATTCTTTGAACATTAGGCTAATACAAAACTGAGTCACATTGTTTCTGTTTCCTAGATCCTATAAGGACACACACATGAAACCCATATCTTGGACCAAAACTAAAACGTAAGGCACAGATAACTATGCCAACGTGAATCAAATGGTGTATCATATGCAAAATGTAAGAAGAGAATGGGAAGGTAGTAGATGATAGAAGAAATAATATAATAGGATTAGTGGCATATCAACAGCTTTTATGGCAGACATGAACAGCACAAACACCCACTATCCCTAGGAATGCTTGAAAGACTAGATCTCACAAGACAAAATATGTAACTAAAAACCAAGTGGTGCTTGGTTATGATTCAATAAACCGCAGAGAATGTCAGGATTGCAGAATAGGAAAATGGAAAAGAGAGAAAGGATCTAGCTGTGTTATACCTAGCAGATTTATTTAAAGAAATAGAATAGGGGCAAGTTGGAAGTCCTAAAACCATAGAATAGGGTCAAATGGCACAGAATTGAACTGTCATTACAATTAAGAGTCACATGTCCTAAAGAGAACTTGTGAAGAAGCTACCAACTTGGCATACACATGGTATAGTTGGGAATTAGAGTGGCACTACTTGCTGCATTTATCTGACCAACTTCCATGGTGCCACTAAAATAGTGTTCTCTGGTGTACAATTCCCGTGATCAAGATGACACATTTTTCTACATGCGTACTCAGAGAGTGTGCCTAAGGATGATCCTTGCTGCTCACCTGACAATGCACAAGCATTGCTGTAAGTTCCTTTTTTGTTCTCTTTTTCCCTCTTCTTTTTCCTTGGCATGCGTGATATGAGGCTGCCCATAGTGGCCGAAGAACAGAGGTTCCCATCGATCCTCGTCACCTCAGTTTCGTATCGGCTTATGTGGACTTGAAATCGGATATATCGTCGCCCATGTCTGCACTGACGATGGTAGACCGCATAGCCTCGGTTGGATTTCATGACCGTCCGTATCACAATTGCCTTAGAATGCTGTCTCTATTTTTCTCCTGGGCTCCAATAACATAGCTCTGACTGCTCCAGGCTTCTCTATAGAGGAAGCAAATCAAGGAATAAATGATGGATTAATAGAAAAGAACAAGAATAAGAGAATCAAAGGAAAAAAAAGTCTCAAAAAATGAGAGGATGAGATAACATTCATCATCCTAGGGTATTCTGAGACCTACAACAGAACACACCAAAATGAAGAAGGAAAATAGGGAATTTTAGCTGCAGAAAAGAAAATTAAAAAAAAAAAATTGAAGGTAGATCAGAATGGAATAAAAAGAAACGTAAATTGTCAGAACATTGACGAAGATCTCACCTGTCAGTCACCAAGGGCTCAAGAAGGTGCCATGGTTGCGCTTTGTCCGTTCGTTTCATCGTAGAAGAACAGGCTTCTGTTCTCGAGTATTCTTCTCGAGAATCGAAACGAACACCACAAATCCGCCTTCGAAACCCCAGAATTAACAAACCGGCCTCCCAAAATCCCACCTTTCGCCCAAAGTTCTTTGCTTTCCGATAATTCTTTTTCTCTACTTCACCTTAACCTACACCGACGACGAGATCCGCCGCAATACCATGCAATCTTTGCTTGATTCGATGGAGATCAATTTACTTACCCAATTTGACTATAAGTGTCACTTGAACAACCATTGCGCCATACTTTTAAAACATATTAAATAATTTAAATTTTTATATATAATAAAATTCTAAAATGTTAAATTAATTAAAAATATAAAATAATAATATCAACCAACATTATAAATATAAATATTGATGATAGTTACACTAAATCGAATCATTTTTAATACATTTCTCATGTCAATCATAATTTCATGATTAAGATAGATACCTTGTTAAACAACTAATAAAAATGGAAACTAAAGATATATAAGCAACCTTTTGTTATATTATAAAGTCGTATTAATTTTATATAAGCTGATGGATTCATACAATTCATTCTAATTTTTCAACACATTCGATCCAATAATTAAATTAACATCCATCCAATTCGTATCTGATAACTCTCCTCACCTACTGAAAGAATAATACATATTGAATATATTTATTATGCCTCCAAAGACTTCCTACTTCGCACTACAATTGAGATGGTCGGTGGGTCCATATATGCATGCAATTTAATGGATAGGATAATTACCACATAGCTGACAACTCTCTTAAGACTTTGTCCTCCATCCAAATTTAAATGAATTTACAAATGATATAGGCATGATTAGAGATCGCAGCTGATAGTATCATTACAAAACCCACATCCTAAATTTGAGGGGAAGCTAAGTCACCTACACGTGGGGCCCGAAGATAGATTTTTAGATTGGGTTGCAATAGTGATTTCGAGATCATTTGAAAAAGTTACTACAATTTCAGTCCGACGAGATCGAATCGATCGCATAAGATCTATGCACGGGGCCCCACCCATCCCCGGCTGCAACATGCGCCTAGACGTTGAACGACCCACGTGATCCGGGTGCGATCATGCTAGTACCAAAGCAATAGATCCCATCATAACTCCGAAGTTAAGCGTGTTTGGGTGAGAGTACCACTAGGATGGCTAACCCCCTAGGAAGTCCTTGTGTTGCACCCCTTTTTGGGGCTCCAGTGATAGAGACCGATGCTACAGACTCCCGACGGAGGGGGCATCGTTTTCGGGGTGATCGCTTCACCATCATCCGTGTGTGAGCCGCAATAGTGAATCTGAGATCGTTCGAGGAATTCACAATGATGGGATTGCATCGGCCACGTGTGATCTATGCACGGGCGCTCCGGTCGCGACGTGCGCCCCGATGCCGGACAACCGACGCAACTTGGCTGCGGTCGCACCGGCACTGAAGCGCTGGATCACGTCGGAACTTCGAAGCTAAGCACGCTTTGCGCGAGAGTGAGGCCCGGATGGGCGACCCCCTGGGAAGACTGATGAATCTAAGATTTTGATGATAAAATCAATTGATGAGTTATTGATTTAATATATATTATTAGAGTTAATTGATGTAGGATTGATTACAATAAAAATATTATTACAATCAGGATTGGCCAAGGTCAAGTCTATGCATCGGGCCGAGGTTTGGACGATGCAGATGGGATCTCGCTAGGAGTGCGTCGGGAGTTCGCCAAGGGTATCGGGAGCTTGCCAGGATGGCGCAAGGGAGTTCGCTAGAAGAAGATCGAGACTCACCGAAAGATTATCTATCGGGGGTAGCTGAAAAGCTTATCGGGAGTTGGGATGATCTTGTAATGGATGTATTGGCCATTATGATTATATTTAATTAAGTCGTATTTAGCATCATGCAGGTTTAACCATGACGGGATGAGTAACAGATCAGACATGAACCCAGGATCAAGCTTAGACATCGGGCCAAGGATTGGACAATGCGGTGCGAGCTCGTCGGGCGTTCGCTAGGACTTCGCCAAAGGTATTGGGAAGATCGCTAGCAACACACCGGGAGATCGTCGGAGGAAGACCATGAGACTCACCGCTGGAGAAGCCAAAAGTTGCTAGTTTGTGGGAGTAAGGTCATTAAGCTTGGTGGTCATGTTTTGATTATAATTTTAAGTCATAGGTTAAGATTGAGTCTCAAATGAGTGTGGTTTGGATCCAATTCAACTTAAAGATGCAATCGGGTCCACTATGGGGTTTGATTGCTCAGGTTAAGCTCAATTGGTTGACCAAAGAGTTGGTCAACATCAAGTTCAAGCCAGAATTCGAAAAGTGGAGGGAACCACTTTTGTGGAGTTTCCGGCGATTAAACCGCCGGTGAGCGACGGTTGGACCGCCCATACCCTGGAAATAGGGCGGTGACCAGCAATTATCGACGGTTAAACCACCCAGGGCCAACGGGTAAACCGCTTATACCCTAGAAATTGGGCGGCTGAATCGCCTACCTAGGACATGCGGGTAAACTGCCCGTACTTGGTTTTCGAGTGGCTGACGATGGGTAAACCGCCTGTACCCAGATTTTTTGGGTAAGTTTAAATTTTGGCTCCAAAAATCTGAAGCCACTTGGGGTCTATAAATACCCCAAATTTTCTTGCATTCTATACAACAATTTAAGAGAAAATTTCTGTGAAAAACTTATGTGGATTGTAAGAAAAAAGAAAGGAGTAAGGGAGTGATCAAAGAGTTGTAAATCTTGTCTCCCTTGTAAGCTCAAGTGTAAGAGTTTGGTCTTCACGTAAAGAAGATAGGTAATAGACACAGGTGTGCCTCAAGAAGAAGGACTCGGGAGTGAACGTAGGTCGGTTGAGACCGAACCACTATAAATTGTGAGTGCTCTTTTCTTACCTTGTTTATTTTTTTCTATTGCTCTTAATTAGTTCAAGAAAGTTATAAGCATCATTCTCACAATTTCTCTCAAATCAGTTTTAAATTGATTTTATCGAAATATCAAAAGAAGCTTTTGTTGTTAACTCTTTACTTTACGAAATAAAGTTTTTAAACAAGCATTATTACACTTGCACTAATTCAACCCCCCTCTCTTAGTGTCAATTGATCCTAACAATTAGTATCAGAGCCATGTTTTTCTTATTTGGTTTAATACCCAAGAGAATGACTCTTTTTTGCTTTCAAGAGGGTTTTTATATTGTTCGTCCTCTCATATTCAATGGGATGGATGACACTTATTGAAAAACTCGGATGAGAGATTTTTTGTTTTCTTTAGACCTTGATTTATGGACTATTATTGAAAACGGATTCGAAAAGTCTTCACTTCCAATGAACGATTGGAATGATTTAGAGGAGAAGACTTTATTTTTAAATGTCAAGGCTATGAATGTCTTATTTTGTGCATTAGATAAAAATAAATTTGATCGGGTTTCTCATTATGATTCGGCTTTTGATATATGACATGCATTAGAAATGATACATGAAATCACAACTAAATCAAGTAAATCATTAAATGGAATAATCTATAAAAATGAACTTGAAGAACACCTTCCAAAGAATCGGAAGGATTGTGAACTAAGAATGACATAGGACTCATCGAGTAAAATCTCGAGTGATGAGAACCTTAGATATGAACTTTTGACAAATGAACTAGAAAAATTAATGAACTTGAACCTTAAAAATAATCTAAAGATAGACAAACCTCTTGATCTAAATGCAAGAAGCCGATGAGCTCCAAAGATCAAATGCTCAACCAAGAATTGGAGACCTTGCTCTTATGGCCATCGACGATGAGGTTAGTAATTCATAAGCAATTCCTTTTCCAAATTATTAAATATACTTCATGATTTGTTTGATGAATTTAAAAAACTTAGTAAATCTTTTAATTTGCTTAAACATGAACATGATTTGTTAGTTGGTAAAGTTGATGAAATGCATGAGTTATTAGCATCACATAATCCTAGTTCTAAATGTGAAATGCTAGACAACATTAAAGAAGAAAATATCATGCTTAAGGCAATGTTAGAAAATTTTGAAATTAGAAATAAATCCTTAAATATGATCCTTGCCAATAAGGGTCATATTAATAGAAAAAATGATATAGGTTTGTTGGTAACATTCAGCAAAAGTCAACCATGTTTGTGAAAGGACCTACATTAAATTTGCCATCGAAAAATAAATATAATTTTTGTGATAGATTAGGACATAAAGCCTATAAATGTTTATTTAAAAATTATAGTCCACATAAATTAATTTGAGTTCCTAAAGGAACCATAAATAACTTTTAAGCCATTAGAGAAAATGAAAAGAACATATCATGAAGGACCCAAACTCAAATGGGTACCTAAATCAAAACCTCCAATAATATAAAGTTGCCTCCTAAGCTAGAAATACTAAGTTATGTTTTGAAAGTAGATGCTTAAGGCACATGACTTGAGATCTAATATTCTTTAAAAGCTCACTAGCCTAAGTAATAATAAGATAATTATAAAAATTAAAATTATTGACAATGAATCTTTTGATGGTTCATCATTATACAATTAATATTGATGATGCATAGCTAGAATATACAAGTATAAAAATGAACTAGAATCAAATAATATTATTTATAAAAAAATATGTTGAAATTTACATGAATAAGATTTTGATGATGATTGAATAAAATAATAGGTTCAAAATCATTAGCTTGAATATTGGTTTAAATGTAAAGACTATTGTTAAATGGTAAAAATATTGACAAAGTCTATGCAATCATTGATTTAAATATTACATTGATTGAAATGCTATGATTGAATGATTGTGTTGAATTATAAAATTTAGGATAGAATAATATAGAAAAGGGAGAGAAAAATCATGCTTCATTGTCTAATATTTTTATAAATTAAAAATATATTTAATAAGAATGAAATAAATATGGTAACTCACTACACTAAGTCTAAAAATTATTAGAATTAAAATAAATCAAAGTTTTTGTTTGAAAATATTTTATTGCAATGATCTTGATAAAATTTCATTTTTGACTATAAAATGACATTGCATTCTTGAAATAAATTTCAAAAGAAGGACAATTATTCTTGAAAGAACTTTTATTTTATTAATTTTTTAACAAAAGATAAAATAATATTATTATTGTTAAATATCTTAAACTACAAAAATGGATTAGAGAACTTTAGCTATTGAAAAACAGTCGATGATGCCTTCATTGAATTTTTTGAAAAGTGATTTTAATGATGATTTTGGATAAATTTTCAAATAATTTTGTTTTAAAAAAAGATTGATGAATCTATCCAACGTTATTGATATTTTTGATGATTTTATCATGATCTTGATAAGTTAAAAAAATTACAATCTTTACATAAATCAAGTTTGTTTGGAGAAGTTTATAAATGAATCATAAGTTTATTTTTTTGAAACAATAACATGAATCTAAACAATGATCTTGATGATTTAAAATCACATATATAAGTTGAGATCCAATATTTCCATATCTTATTTTGTAAAATCATACTTGTAACTTGACAATTTTCATGTATTAAGATTTTGCTTACAAAATTGATCTCCTAAGATTTTTATTATCTAAGAGGAGATTTATTAAATTAAATCATATCTTTTGATATTAATATTTTTTTGACATGATTTATTTTAAAACTCATGAATGATATAACTTATCACCAAAATTAGTATTTCTTAAATTTATGATAAGTTAAAAATTGAAAGAGATTTATATTATCATGAATATTTCCTTAATTTCTTGACTTGACTTTTACGTTATGGGAATCACGTTATTGATCTCTATGATTTTCTCTTTTTAATAAAAAGGAGATTTATGATCTTAACAATTATAATTATTTTTTTATCAAGATCATTCTTTTTTTTATTAAAAAGATTTATCTTGGATTGAGATTATCCCCTAAGACTCATTTTTATTATTTACAAAAAATGAGAAAAAAACTTATTAAACGAAATAATATCTTTTGATATTCAAAATTTTGATTTTATCTTTAATGACATGATCTTCTTGTACTTTTTGGTGTAAATTTGAACATAGATGAAAAGAAATGATGCCATCATATTTCGTGACAATGACCAAAAAGAAAAAATAAAATTACTAATATGATTAGAAGAAAATTGGATATAATAACTTTGAATGAGGAACAAGTGCTTAGAAGAAAATTAGAACATTCTAAATACATGCAAAATATTGGATTTACAATTTGAGCTTAGTCTACTATCATGTTTTTTTTTTAATTCATGATGATTATTATTAAAATCTACATGAGATATGATTTGCTACCTTGCTTGAAATTTGCATAAGATAAATTAAATTACATGGGTAGCTCCTGATTTTTTTTCTTGGATTTTGGAATCTACATATATAAAATTTACATCTATAAAATTGAGTATTTTTGTGATGTTTTTTACTTCTCTACCTGGATTCTATCATCTTATTCACAAAAAGTAGATAAAGGAAATCACTAGCATTTCAAGAGATCAATAAGATTATTAATATCATTTTGAATCTCTTGAAGTGATTTTAATTATTTTAAAATTAAATGAGTTCTTTACCTATATCGTGATTTTAATTTCTTGGAATTATAACTTAAAATATTTTATGAATCAAAATATTTTGTTATGTGTTCTCGTATTATTTAAATGGAGATTTTTATACAAATCATGAACTTGACAACTTGATATTTCTTATGAATGAATCAAGAGATTTTATTTGTTTCTCTTATGATTTGTCTCTTGATAGTCACAATTTGTCTTCATGAATCATACATCTCATCACTATGTTAATTTTTCTTGATATATTTCATATAATAATTTGAAAAATGATGTAATGAAAAAAGTTTTGCACTATTGTAACCGTCCATTATTTTTAACAATGACAAAGGGGGAGCAAAACTTGTTAGCTTGCATGATGTAAAATTGCTAGCTTGAACATTGCAAAGGAATTAAAAATTTGTTAGCTTTCACTTTTCAAAAGATAAGAAAGAACTCACAAGCTTGCATATTCTAAAGTGATGAAAAATTACTAAATTGCTAAGCTTTCATATATAAAAAACTTACTAATTACACTTTTCTTTTTTGTTGATGACAAAGAGGGAGAAGGTATGATGATGTGAAATCATGTATGATGATCATGCATGTAATGATGATTTTGAAAATCTACATGAAGATAATGATTTGTTATTGTTCGGATTTATTTGTTACATTATTTTTAAATTTACATGAGAAAAATTTTTGAGCTCATATTCGAAATTTTATATATACAAGATTAAGGTTGAGACCTAGAAATGCTAAATCATGAAAATATATAAATTGCTAATATATATTTCAAATGAAGTCTTTTGTGATAACATTTTTAAAAACTTTCTTCATGATTTTATCTTATTATTTTTTTAAAAAAGAAAAAAATTGCTTGAAGATGTGCCACATTTAAAATTTACAAGAGATAATTTTTTATATCAAGAGATGACTTTTACTACATTTGAAATACATAAGTAGTCTTTAAATCTCTTAAACTTTTGAGCTCATCCTAGTATTGCTTTTAAAATTTATTAAGAGATCTTCTTTACGATGAAATGATTTAACAACACCTCCCTTATTTCTCTCTTTATTAGTCATAAAGGGAAAAAAATTTTATAATGCATATACTAAGGGAGTAATGTCATCATATGCTTTGAAATTATTAGTTATATATTTCACATTTTCGTTGATGACAAAGGGGGAGAAATATACATTGATGATATATGATATTAATTGATGAATACATTAATGACATATGATATTGTTGAAATATATGGATATCTTGATATGGATATGAGTGCATAATTCATTTTACTCATGATTTGATGACTTGATGTAAATTTATGTTAAAATTTATGTTGAATGTTGATTGCTTAAATTTAAAAGTGTGTTTCTCTTAAATTTAAGTGGCATGGATATAGAGGGAGTTAGGATTAACTCCTGTCATCAATTGATTATCATCATCAAAAAGGGGAAGATTGTTGAATCTCGAATTTTGATGATAAAGTCAATTGATGGGTTATTGATCTAACATATGTTGTTAGAGTTGATTGATGCAGGATTAATTACGATAGAAAGATTATAACAACCAGGATTGGCCAAGGTCAAGTCCATACATCGGGCTGGGGTTCAGACGATGCATTGGGAACTCGCCAAAAGTGCGTTGGGAGCTCACCGAGGGTATCAGGAGCTTACCAGGATGGCACAAGAGAGTTCGCTAAAAGATGACTGAGACTCGCCGGAAGATTATCGGGGGTAGCCGAAAAGCTTGCCGGAGGTTGGGATGATCTTGTAATAGATGAATTGGCCATTATGATTATATTTAATTAAGTCATATTTAGCACCATGCAGGTTTAACCATGACGGGATGAGTTACAGATCAGACATGAACCCAGGATCAAGCTTAGGGATCGGGCCAAGGATTAGACGATGCAGTGAGAGCTCGCCGGGCGTTCGCTAGGACTTCGCCGAAGGTATCGGGAAGATCGCAAGGAACACGCCAAGAGATCGTTGGAGGAAGACCGTGAGACTCGCCGCTAGAGAAGCCGAAGGTTGCCGGTTTATGGGAGTAAGGTCATTAAGCTTTATGATTATGTTTTGATTGTAATTTAAGTCATAGGTTAAAATTGAGTTTTAAATTAGTATGATTTAAATGGAATACAAATCAACTCAAATATACAACCGGGTCCACTATGGGGTTTGATTGAGCTCAGGTTGAGCTCAATTGGTTGACTAAATAGTTGGTCAATATCAGGTTCAAGCCGAAATTCAAAAAGTGGAGGGAACCACTTTTACAGAGTTTCCGATAGGTAAACCGTCGGTGAGTGACAGTTGGACTGCCCGTACCCTGGAAATAGGGCGGCGGCCAGCAGCTACCGATGGGTAAACCGCTCGTACCCTGGAAACTAGGCGACTGAACCACCTAGGATAGGCGAGTAAACCGCCCGTACCTAGTTTTTGGGCGGCTGACAGTGGGTAAATCACTCAGGTCGACGGGTAAACTGCCTGTACCCAGATTTTTCTGGTGAATTTAATTTTTGGCTCCAAAAATCTGAAGCCACTTGGGGTCTATAAATGCCCCAAGTTTTATTGCATTCTATACAATAATTTGGGAAAAAATTCTATGAAAAACTTATGTGGATTGTAAGAAAAAAGAAAAAGGTAAAGGAGTGATCAAAGAGTTATAAATTTTGTCTCCCTTGTAAGCTCAAGTGTAACGGTTTAGTCTTCACGCAAAGAAGATCGATAGTGGATACCGGTGTGCCTCAAGAAGGAGGACTCGGGAGTGGACGTAGGCCGGTTGAAGCCGAACCACTATAAATTGTGAGTGCTATTTTCTTGCCTTGTTTACTTCTTTCTATTACTCTTAATTAGTTCAAGAAAGTTACAAGCATCATTCTCTCAATTTCTCTCAAATCGATTTTATCGAAATATCAAAAGAAGCTTCTTTTGTTAACTCTTTACTTTATGAAAGAAAGTTTTTAAATGAGCACTATTACACTTGCACTAATTCACCCTACCCCCCCCCTCCCTCCCTCTTAGTGCCAATTGATCATAACAAAGACCATGTTGTTGCACCCCTTTACGTGCCCGAGCGATTAAAATCGATGTCGCAGACATTCGAGAGGATTGTTTTCGGTCTCAAAACTTACGGTGATCGTTTCTCAGTCACCTGCGTGTGGGGCCCGAAGAGAACTTTTCAGATTGGGGTTAATAACGATTTCGAGATCGTTTGAGAAAGTTACGATGATTTTAGCGAGATGAGATCGAATTGGCCTCATGTGACCCACGCATAGGGGCCCTGCCCATCCTCGGTCGCGACGTGCAATTAGGCGCCATATGACCCACGTGACCCGGTGCAATCATGCCAGCACCAAAGCACTGATTCCCATCGGAACTCTGAAGTTAAGCGTGCTTGGGCGAGAGTAGTACTAGGATGGTTGACCCCCTAGGAAGTCCTCGTGTTGCACCCCTTTATGGGGCCCAAGCGATGGAAACTGATGTCGTAGACTCCCGACAAGGAGAGGGGCACCGTTTTCGGGGTGATCGCTTCGCCATCACCCACATGTGGACCGCAATAGTGAATCTGAGATCATTCGAGGAAGTCATGGTGATGGGATTGCATCGGCCGCATGCGACCCATGCACGGGCGCTCCGGTAGCGACGTGTGCCCCGACGCCGGACAACCGACGTAGCCTGGCTGCAGTCGCACCGACACTAAAGCGCTGGATTGTGTCGGACCTCCGAAGCTAAGCACGCTTTGTGCGAGAGTAGGGCTCAGATGGGCGACCACCTAGGAAGACTGATAGAACCCCAAGAGGAGCTATATAGAATTCAATCTTTGAGGAGGACCAACCCTTGAAACACTATAGGGGTTCCTCCCTCCTAGAACTCGGCACAAAGACTAAAATAAGATTATTCTTGATTGATTAAAAAGAGGTGGAAGCTACAGCTTAGATAAGGCTCAAAACCCTAGCCCTAAGAGGGTGCTTTCCTAAGTAAATTTACCCCCTTGCCCCTCTTATAGCCGATTTGCCTTAATAGGGTAGGCAGCAGCTTGGTTGGCTGCATAGCCAACTCTAGCAGGTGGAAACCCTAGTTGACTAGCCCAGTAAAGGGGGCGACGGCTACAAGCCTTAAGGTCCGAAGTAAACCCTAGCTACAATTCTTTATATGATAGAATTGACTATGTGGGAGTTTTATTATATTTCATAAAGTTTTATTAACTTTACTAAGGTGAATAGGACCCAACCATGTTAGGGTCCTATCAAGCCCTCTCTCTTTGAATCAGCCTTATTCTCAAGGCTGAGGGTCTATAAACTCTAGGAACTAGGTCTTCAACTCCTCGTAAGACTCCTATATGATATCTTCTGAAGGTAAGTTGCTCCATTGCACTAGTACTTCGATTGAAGGGCATCGTCAGCGCATCACAATTCTCCGGTTGAGGATGGCTTGTGTTTGGGCTTTAATAATCACTTGTGGTGCTCGGCAGTTAGGTCTGGGCCGAGTCATGTTCTCCCAATTTGGGCTTGAAGCAGGACACATGGAAGACGGGATGGATCTTGGCGTCTTTTGGTAGATTTAGTCTATATGCCACAACTCCAATGCACTTCGTGATTTGATATGGTCCATAGAATCGAGGATATAGTTTCATCGAGGCTCTTGTGCTGATGGACAACTGCTTGTATGGTTGTCCGCGAAGGTAGACCCAATCTCCTATCGAAAATTCTTGCTCGCTTCGATGAGTGTCGACTTGTTGCTTCATACGGGCTTAGGCGGTCGCTAAGTTATCCTTCAGCAGTTATAGGAGCTTATCTCTGTCCATTAGATTTTGGTCAACTAGTTCTACTTTGGCCGCACCGATTACATATTTTGGTATTACGGGGGGGTGGGGGCGGCCATATAACGCCTCATAGGGAATACATTTGGTGGAGGAATGATGGGTCATGTTATACCACCATTCAGCCCAGTGGAGCCACTTTATCCACTCTTTTGGTTGATCATTGGAGAAGCATCGTAGATAAGTCTCTAGGCATCTGTTCACCGCTTTTATCTGACCATCTATCTGTGGATGATAGGTTGTGCTCATTTTAAGCTGGGTGCCCTGCAGTTGAAACAACTTGGTCCAAATTTACTTGTAAATACTTTGTCACGGTCGCTCATAATTAACCTTGGCATCCCATGTAGTTTAATAATATTTTTCACAAAGAGTTGGGCGATACTAACTGCAGTATAAGGATGTCTCACAACACAAAAATGAGCATACTTATTAAGCGATCTACCATCACAAAGATCATACTTTTACCTTGTGATGGTGGTAGCCATTCGATGAAGTCCATAGAAATGTCGGTCCATGTCGAGTCCGGTATAGGTAGTTACTGTAGTTTTCCCGAACTGGCCACTGTTTCTCCCTTATGCTGTTGGCACACATCGCATTTGGCCACATAGTCACAAATAGATTTCCTCATGCCTTTCTAATAGAAGTTTTTCTTCACCCTCTTGTATGTTCTCAATAAGCCGGAGTGCCCTACTGATGGTGAAGAGTGCAATACATGCATAATTTTGATGTAAGGAGAAGAGGGAACAAGCACAATTCGGCCCTTGTAGCATAGGTCCCTTGAATCCCAAGTGTAGTGGCTAATGGCACCTGGATCGTTCTCCAATTTCTCTATGATGTCTTAGGTCTCTTGGCTCTTCTTCCATTCCTCCCCAGTGTCTTCAAGAAAGTCGGTGAAAGGAAGGGAGACAGCTGAAAGTTCAGCTTGCTCTGGTAGTCGTGATAGCACATCTACAATCATATTTTATTTCCCTTTTCGATAGATAATTTCATAATTGAAACCAAGGAGTTTAGTTACCCATCTTTGTTGATCTGGGAAAGATAATTTCTGCTCCAAGAAGTATTTGAGACTCTGGTGGTCCATCTTTATTTGAATCGTTGGTCGATCAGGTATGGTCTCCATTTCGTGACGGTGTGTACGATTGCAAGCATTTCTTTATCATACACAGACATTTTTTGATAAGAGGGAGACAAGGCCTTGCTGGTATAGGCGAGAGGTCGACCATCTTGCATTAGGATAGCTCTAATTCCAAATTCGGATGCGTCAACATCGACAATAAAGGGTTAGTTGAAATCGAGCAGTGCTAGAACCGGTGTCGTCGTCATGGTTGTCTTGAGCTGTTCGAAAGTTGTGGATGCCTTGTCTGACTACTGGAAGGAGTCTTTCTTCAATAAGGAAGTGAGTGGGCACTGATCTTGCCATAGTCTTTCATGAACTTTCGATAGTAGCCCGTAAGTCCAAGGAAGCCACGTAGCGATTTTACATTCATAGGCCTCGGCCATCCTTGCATTACTTTGATTTTTGCCGAGTCTACTGCCACTCCATCTTCTGATATAAAGTACCCAAGATACCCCACTTTCTACTATAAGAAGTTGCACTTTGATTGTTTAACATAGAGGATATTCTCTCGAAGAGTCGTTAGAATAATTCATAAGTGCTGAAAATGTATGTCAAGCGTAGGACTGTAAATGAGAATGTTATCGAAGAAGACCAACAAAAATTTAAGTAAAAACCTTCAAAAATGTTGTTCATTAGGCTTTGGAAGGTAGAAGGAGCATTTGTAAGTCCGAAAGGCATTACCAAAAATTCATAGTGGTTGTTATGTGTACGAAATACCATTTTTGAAATATCTTCAGTGCATACTAATAGAACCCTAGGGTTCTATCATGGAGGAAGAAGGTGAAAAGGGGGATAATCGATCTCTTCGAGGGGATTGGGCCTCCTAGATCACTTCGAGGGGATCTGCCTCCTAGGGTTTTGCCTGTGGCTAAAACTAATACTTCATTCCTTGATTGATTTCCATAAAAGAGTTTATAATCTTATTTATAGGGCTCTACCAAGAGTCCTATTAATCTTTGACTCTTAACTAACTTGATAAACTCTTGACTGAAAATAATAATTGACTTAATCTCAACTGAAGATAAAAACCACTCAATCCACTCATAACTGACTTGATGAGATTCACCCGATCCATAACTAACTCTGGCTAACATGACTCAACCTGAATAGATGGACTTGACTTAGCTAGGGTCCTAACAGACCCGCCATCTTTAAATCAGTCTTGTCCTCAAGGCTGAGCAGTATCAAACTTCGGGGGTACTTTGATCCAGGATATTTATCACGCGTCATAATATTTTGATTAATTAAATAAGGTCTCCACTTTGTGTAAGCAATAGGTCGGCCTTCTGGTGCAGCCGTCATTAAAGTCTTATGAGTAAGTCTCTCCATTCGATAGTTACTTATAGTTATGATCTTGCTTCCACATCTTCCTTTGAGTAGTACCTATTTTTCATTAATAAAAAACTTCATAATTAGTTTAGAAAGATTCCAGGTGATATCACCCAGGGTTGACAGCCATTCAATTCGAAGCATTATTTCGATGTCCTCTAGTGGTATCAGAAAGAAATCCACCCGTAGTTTTTGACCCTGTACCATTAGTTTGATTCTTGAGCACTTACTATTACAAGTTAGAATTCAACCATCAGCAACCTTGACTTCAGATCTATCACAATCTTCAATTTGATAGGTCAATCAATCAGCAAGCCTTCTGTCCATGAAATTGTTAGTGCTACCAGTATCGATTAAAATAGTAACAGGCTGTTGTTTCAAAATTTTCTCGATTTTCATGGTTTGCGGGTTAGAGTGGCCTACTATTGCATGTACCGTATGTACGAAAGGTCAAATAGTGTTGTTAGAATTTGTACCTTCTCGATCAGAGTCCATGTCATCATTCTCTGGTTCCTCTTTAATTAGTTCTATCATAAGAAGATGGTCCTGTTTGCATCGATTTCCTCTACTCCATTTTTCATCACAATGCCAACATAACCCTTTTGCTGATCTTTTTTGGAGCTCTTCTCTGGTAATTCTTCGAGGGTTTGGAGTGGAGGGAGATGGGACTGTCAGCTTGCTTACTACTAGTTTATTTATACTTTTATTTCTATGATTGTCCTTATTGAGCTTTTCTTCGTGTATGTGAGCGAATGATATGACAGCCATCACTGTACGAGGTTATCGAGCCTTAACTTCACACCGAATCTCTGGATTGAGCCCTTCAATAAATGTTCCCAATAGTTGTTTTTTGGACCAGTCTTGGGTTTGGTTTGAGAGGCGCTCAAATCTGCTCTGGTACTCTTGTACGGTAGAGGTCTGACAGATTTTGGTGAGTTGAACATCCATGTTTTCGTACTCCTATGGTCTGAAGCTAATCAAAAGTTTGCTTTCGAATTGCTCCCACGAGGGTTCTCCATAAGTATGCTCATACCAATCGTACCACTGGATCATGTCTCCTTCAAGATGAATAGAGGCAATCTCCACCTTGGATTCCTCCGGAGTCCTGTGAAAATGAAAAAATCTTTCAGTACGTGAAATCCAACCAATCGGGTTTCCATCTTCCCATCTGGGAAACACCACCTCATGCGTGTGTATCCTATGTCCTGCCCATGATCATATTTTTCAGATCGACTCCCTTTGGAACTTTCACCATGTCGAGTTTTGTTGGGACTCTCTGATCGGCTTCTTCTAATTTCGCGGAGGAGCTCTTGAAATCTGTCTTCCATGCTGTCATGGGCTTAGCTGAATTTGCCTAAGTCGTGCGGCACCATTTCGGCCCTCCCGAAGACTTAGCTGAAATTACCTAAGTCGTGAAGCAACCTTGCTCACTGTTCTAGACTTAGCTGGGATTGCCTAAGTCATGAAACGCCCAAAGCGTTATCTGTCCGCACAGGGTCAGCCCTCTTACAACCTCTTAAGGTCCCGTAGGACCTACAAAGAAGAAGTTGATTAGCTTGGAAGCGAGCGACCCGACGTCTCGCAAAGCGAAAAGCTATACAAGCAATTTATCGAACACCTTGAGTGCAACTGAGAAAAGAGAGAAAGAGAGCGAAATAGGACTTTGGAGGGTTGTAGGAATGGTCGCAAGTCCGCAAACGACGGTTCCCAAGGTATCGGACGTAAGATAAGTTCAATTGCTGATGAACGCCTACGCCGACATATACCCGGAGCCCCATCCAGCCCGGTGCCACCCGGGGGGTTCCAAGGTGCTGAAATGGCTGATATTTCACACCACTCAGGAAGGTTGTCGTGGCACACGAAAAAGACCCAAAATAGGGCTATTTTGGGTTGTTTTGGCTCTGTGCAGCGAACAACCGTTCTACAGCCTTCTACACTACTTTCGCTCACATTTCATAGGTAAAAACACATAAACTCAAGCAAAATAAGCTGCCAAACATATGTACAAGCAAGAAAAAGTAACGAACGGTTCACGAAGCGAAGATGTTACGGTTGAGCGACGTCCGTTCGTGACATTCTCCCCCACTTAAACTATCGATGCCCTCGTCGACGCTTGTTGGTAGGCTTTGACGCGAGCTTCTTCATGTCGTAGGGCATCTTCTGGCTCCCAACTGGCTTCTGTTTGAGGAAGCTTTTGCCACTTCACCAAATACTCAATTTGCTGTGCTCCATTGGGTAGCTTTATCTTGCGATCCGCCAGAATAGTTTCAACTCGCTTCTCGTAAGAGGCTCTGGTGGGGGTAGTTGAGTTGGAACATTTTGAGAATCATCTTGCGGATCTGAGTGGTAGGCTTTCAAGTTGCTCGCATGGAAGACGTTATGAATTCTAAACCATGTTGGCAGTTGCAACTTGTATGAGACATTGCGTACTCTGCTAATGATTGGGAAAGGCCCTTCATATTTGCGCACCAATCCTTTGTGCACTCTGTGCCTAAAGAACTGGAGTGATGCTGGTTGGAGCTTCACCAACACCATGTCGCCCACTTTAAACTCTTGTGGTCGCCTCCTCAAGTTTGCCCACTTTTTCATCTTCTTGGCCGCCTTCTCCAAGTAAGCCCGCACAATATCTATATTGCGATGCCATTCCTTTGCAAAGTGATAGGCTGATGGGCTACTCCCTGTATAACCAATAACCAGGGTGTGAGGAGTTGATGGTTGTTGTCCCGTAATAATCTCAAATGGGCTCTTGTTGGATGCAAAGCTCCGCTGCAAGTTATAGGAGAATTGGGCTATGTCCAACAGCTTCACCCAATCTCGTTGGTTGACACTTACATAGTGCCGAAGATATCGCTCCAAGAGCGAGTTAATTCTTTCTGTTTGGCCATCCGTTTGGGGGTGGAGGCTTGTGGAGAAGTATAATTTAGATCCCAACAACTTAAACAACTCGGTCCAGAATCGTCCCAAGAACCGAGAATCTCGATCACTAATGATGTTGTGTGGGACTCCCCAAAACTTCACCACATTCTTCATCATCAACTTAGCCGCCTCCTCCGCTGAGCAATGTAGGGGTGCAGCAATGAATGTTGCATACTTCAAAAATCGATCAACTACCACGAGTATCGATCCAAGTCCTCCTACTACGGGCAAGCTTGATATGAAGTCCAAGGAAATGCTCTCCCAAGGCCTTTCTGGTACGGGCAGCGGCTCCAAAAGTCCCACTGGCTTCTGCTACTCTACCTTGTCCTGTTGACAAGTAAGGCATGTTCGAACATATTCCTCCACATCTGTCCCCATTTTCGACCAATAGAAGGCCCTCTCCACGAGAGCCATTGTTCGGTGGATACCCGGATGTCCAGCCCAAAGGGAATTGTGACACTCTTTCAGGAGTTCACGCCTTAAGTTATCCGCTCACGGAATATAAACTCTGTTCCCCTTGGTATAGATGAGTCCTTCCTGGACCCAAAATCATCGTGTCTTGCCCTCTTTGATGAGTTACATCAGAGTTACTGCCTGAGGATCTCGGTACAGTCCATCCCTGATCCTAGAAAGGAAGTTAGAGCGCAATTGACTTGCTTGGCCTCCGCCCTCCAACTGTATAGCATTCACTAGCTCCACTTTCCGACTCAATGCATCGGCCACGATATTTGCTTTTCCGGGCTTGTACTCCATTACCATGTCGAACTCAGCCAAGAAGTCCTGCCATCGTGCTTGCTTTGGGGAGAGTTTCTTTTGAGTTTGGAAGTAACTCAATGCGATATTGTCTGTCCTTAGCACAAATGGTGCTCCCAGAAGGTAGTGTCGCCACACTCATAGACAGTGGACCACCGCTGTCATCTCCTTCTCATGCACAGGATATCGCCACTCGGTCTCGTTGAGCTTGCGACTCTCGTAGGCCACCGGATGACCCTCCTACATAAGAACTCCTCCAATAGCAAAATCAAAAGCATCTGTATGGACTTCAAAAGACTTTCCATAGTTCGATAATCTGAGTACAGGTTCCTCGAACACAGCAGTCTTTAGGTCTTGAAATGCCACATCACATTTGTCCGACCATCTCCAGGACTGCTCCTTCTTTAGCAACTCCGTCAACGGAGCTGCGCGCTTCGAATACCCAGCTATGAAGCGCCGATAATAGTTGACGAACCCAAGGAAGGATCTCAACTCTGGCACCTTCTTTATTGTTCGCCAGTCCACCACATCTTGCACCTTAGACTGGTCCATTCGGATGGAACCATTGCCGACTTGATGCCCCAAGAATACAATCTCCGTTTGGGCGAAATAACACTTTTCCCTCTTCACGAACAAGGTGTTCTCCCTGAGAACTTTGAAAATTGTTCGGAGGTGTCTAACATGCTCCTCAAGTGTTTAGCAATAGATGACGATATCGTCTAAGTAGACGACCACAAACTTATCCAGATACTCCTTGAATAGCTCGTTCATTAGAGTGCAGAATGTGGCCGGAGCATTGGTTAAGCCGAAAGGCATCACCAAGAACTCGAATGCTCCATACCTGGTCATACATGTAGTCTTTGCCTCATCACCTTCTGCAATGCGCACTTGCCAATACCCCGACCGAAGGTCGAGTTTGGAGAAGTACTTTGTCTTGCCCAATTGATCGAACAAGTCCACGATGAGCGGGATAGGGTACTTGTTCTTTATGGTCATCTTGTTAAGGGCTCGATAATCGATGCATAATCGGAGACTCCCAACTTGTTTCTTCTGAAAGAGGACTGGAGCTCCGAAAGATGCTTTGAAACTACGGATGAGACCACCGCTTAGCAGTTCATCTAACTGCTTCCTCAATTCCGCCAACTCTGGAGGGGCCATGCGGTATGGTGGTCTCGCTGGAGGCTTAATCCCCGGCTCTAGCTCAATCTGATGATCCACGCCTCTGTGTGGTGGTAGAGTTCTCGGCAACTCTGTTGGCATCACATCTGAGAACTCCTTCAAGATGTTCGCCACAACAGCAGGTTCCTGAATGGCTTCCCCACCATGTGTCTCTAGCTTCATAGCCGCTGCAAAGGTTGATTCACCTTTTCGGACCCCTTTCTTCAATTGTAAAGCCGATATTTGTTGTAGGTCCTTGGTTCCTCCCCGAGAAACTAGAACCATGCAGGGATCATCACCTCCCATTAGACACAAGAAGTTTAGGAATGGTACTGGAACCAACTTCGCTGCGTGCATAAACTCCATTCCGAGAATCACTTGGAAGTCATCTAGTGGCACTGCCATCAAGTTTGTGCTCCCGCTCCATGTCCCGATCTTGATGGGGATCCCTTTTGTTTATCCGGAGATCCGCTTGGCCTCCGAATTCACCACCTTCATACGACTTGGGCTCTTCTCCAAGAGTAATCCCAATCGCTTAGCTTCGCGATCGGCAATAAAATTGTGGGTCGCGCCCGTGTCCACCATTGCACGGGTTGTTCGGCCATTAAGCTTGATGTCCACATACATCAACTCGATGTTTCCTGCCTTTAGTGGCTTTGCCTTTGTGTTCTCCCCCACTTGACCCCACAACACATTCAACAGACGCATTGCTCCCATCCTGGGTCCTTGTGACGCCTCACTATCGCTACTAGAGTCAGAACGGCTCGAACTAAGGGCGATAGCTTTGCCCTTGTCTGACTTACGGGATAGAACCGATGTCGTTAGAGCATTAAGTGCCTGTTTATTTGGGCACTCCCTCACTTTGTGTGGTCCTCCACACAAGAAGCATCCACTAGACTTTGGGACTCTAACTCTTAAGCCCGGTCCCTTGTGAAAATTCTTCTTCTTTTGCTCGCCCCCAGACTCCTTCACTCGAGAGTATTTAGATGGGTGATTTCCCGAAGAGTGTTTCTTCTTTCTCGAATCCTCCGAAGAAACAAAGTCAGTCAGCCTTTCCGCAGCTGCAATTACCCTGACTACGTCGGTGACATTCCTCTGATGTAGTTCTTGTTGTGCCCATAGCTTCAAGCCATCGAGGAAGCTGAATAGCTTATCTTTCTCAGACATGTCCCGTATATCCAGCATCAGTGCTGAAAATTGTTTCACACAGTCTTTGATTGTTGTACTCTGGCAGAGTTGTCTCAGTTTCCTTCTTGCAACAAACTCTGTGTTCTCGGGCAAGAACTGAGTTCTCAACTCTCGCTTCAAGTCTTCCCATGTATCCACTCGATATCGGCCTTGTTGGATCTCTTCCCAACGGGTTCGCCACCAAAGTTCTGCATCCCCATTCAGATACATTGTTGCTATCACAACTTTGGTTTCTTCAGAATCGAGCCTTGTAGCACGAAAATATTGTTCCATGTCGAACAAAAAATTTTCAAGCTCTTTGGCATCCCTAACACCTCCGTAGCACTGTGACTCCGATGCTCTGAAGTGTTGTGGTGGCACAACGCGGGTGTTGTTCCCTCCCGCATCAAGAGTCCTTGTTAACACCATCACCTTAGCCGTGAGTTCCGCCACAACTTCATGTAGATGTCGTACTGAATCTTTGGTGTCCTCTGTCTGTTGATCAATCATGGATTCGACATTCTCGATCTGAGTTTCAGCTTCTTCTTGCGAGCTCTCTACCCCAAGTAGTCTTCCTTGACCTTGGTAGAGTTCCTCCACGCTCGCTTCAAGAACATCGAGGCGGGTTTCCGCCATTGTAAGTCTCTCTCTGTGGCCCTTCTTCTTGGTTGGCGCTCAAGATGGCGCCTCCTCCCCTTGTGGAGAATACCCAACTTCATGCTCATCTTGTTCACTGCCACGCTCCTCATAAGCGGCTCCAGCAGTTTGCGAGCGAGTTTGCACTTACAGCCCACCTGCGACTGCTTGGAGTAAGGGTCCCGCTTGCCCCATCTTGCTCGATTCACCACGATGTCTCACCATAGTGAGATTACGAATCTTCTTCGCTGTTCGTTTGAATTGCTTGTCTGCTCTGATACCACACTGTCACAGGCTTAGCTGAATTTGCCTAAGCCGTGCGGTACCCTTGCGGCCCTCCCGAAGACTTAGTTAAAATTGCATAAGTCGTGAAGCAACCTTGCCCACTGTTCTGAACTTAGCTGGGATTGCCTAAGTCATGAAACGCCCAAAGCGTTATCTGTCCGCACAGGGTCAGCCCTCTTACAACCTCTTAAGGTCCCGTAGGACCTGCAAAGAAGAAGTTGATTAGCTTGGAAGCGAGCGACCCGGCGTCTCGCAAAGCGGAAAGCTATACAAGCAATTTATCGAACACCTTGAGTGCAGCTGAGAAAAGAGAGAAAGAGAGCGAAATAGGACTTTGGAGGGTTGTAGGAACGGTCGCAAGTCCACAAACGACGGTACCCAAGGTATCGAAAGCAAGACAAGTTCAATTGCTGATGAACGCCTACGCCCGACATATACCCGGAGCCCCATCCAGTCCGGTGCCACCCCGGGGGTTCCAAGGTGCTGAAATGGTTGACATTTTGCACTGCTCAGGAAGGTTACCGTGGCACATGAAAAAGACCCAAAATAGGACTGTTTTGGGTTGTTTTGGCTCTGTGCAGCGAACGACCGTTCTGCAGCCTTATACACTACTTTCGCTCACATTTCTTAGGTAAAAACACATAAACTCAAGGTAAAACAAGCTGCCAAACATATGTACAAGCAAGAAAAAGCAACGAACGGTTCACGAAGCGAAGATGTTGTGGTTGAGCGACGTTCGTTCGTGACAATACGAGCCTCGAAGGCGTTAAACCTCCCATCAAGTGCATTATCTGTAGTCATCGTGTAGGATTATAGATCAGTGATGTTTAGTTCTTTTTTTTATGTTGAGTCAGGGGCATGAGTTTGTGTCATCGATGTGGTAGGACTTGGTCGCAACAAGATTGTCGGTGTAGACAAGTAATAGGGAGGAGAGAAAGATGGATGTGACTGCTGGAACTTGGCTAGGTGGCAGTAACAGGATGAGGGTTGTTGCGGTAGATGCGGTTGTGGTAGAGGGAAGAAGATGACGGGGGGTGGTTGGAGGCGATTGCAGCAGCAAGGGAGGATGGCTTCAGACTTTGGTCACATGACAGGGAGGAAGAATGGGCGATGGTGACGCAGCTGAGGGCTGGAAGGCAACAGCGGCAAAGGAGGAGGCAGCGATTATGGTCGGTGATGGCTGCGACTGCGGGGAAGAGGTTGGGTAGCACTGGATCCGACAGTTACAGTGGCGGTGAGGTTGTTGTGCGGGAGTGGGCTACGGTCGCAGATCTCAGAAGGAGTCGAGGAAGATGAAGCAGCAACGATAGTGACGGTTTGCATGGGTCACAGGGGAAGATGGGATGAGAAGTAGTGGAGATGCAAGGATGGTCGGCGGCGGTGGCAGGGAGGAGAGGAACAAAGATGGCCGGCGGAGGAAGAGGCGACCGAGGGAAGAAAAGACAGAGCGGTTGGGAAGAGGAGGCAGTGGGGTCCGGCAAGGGCTGCGGTAGCGGGAGAGCAGCGGGGTCCAACGAGGAAGCGAGGGAGGAAGGTGAGGAGGGTGCGGCTGGAGTAGCAACCGAGGAGGGGTATGGCCGACTAGAAGCGACTGTGGTTGTGGTTGAGGAGGAGAGGAGATGGTGGCTGGGAAGAGAAGGAGGCAGCTGGGTCCGGCGAGGGCTGCGACAGCGAGAGAGCAGCAGGGTCCGGTGAGGAAGCGAGGGAGGAAGGTGAGGAGGGCGCAGCTGGAGTAGCGACCGAGGAGGTTATGGCTGACGGTCAATGAGGAGAGGAAGAAGATGAGGGCAGCAACTGGGGTCCGGTGATGGATGCGAGCAGTAGGGGCATCGGCGATGGGCTCGGTTGATGTCACTATCGGTGGAGAAGAGTGGCTGGCGACAGCGATTGAGGAGGAGAGCAAGGCAGCGACCAGCGGATGAGGTGGCTAGCGACAATGATTGAGGAGAGCAAGGCAGCGACCAGCGGATGAGGTGGCTAGCGACAATGATTGAGGAGAGCAAGGCAGCGACCGACGAAATGGGCAACGACGATGTGGTGGCTGGCAGCAGGTAGGTGGGGAATAAAGGGGAAGGTGTGGGGCCCCTTCTTCTTCTTTCTTCTCTCTCTCTCTCTCTCTCTCTCTCTCTCTCTCTCTCTCTCTCTTTTTCTCTTTTTTTTTGCCAAATGAGGAGAAAGGAGGGGTGGCTGCAGCTTCTTTTTCTTCTTCTCTCTCTCTCTCTCTTTTTACAGCAAGATGGTAGATATGACGACGATGGCGACGATGATGACGTTGACAACGATGGCGGCGGCGACAATGATGACGAGAGAAGCGACCACGAAATCATAATAGGAACGCCAAAGATCACTGCTTTGATACCAATTGATAGAATCCTAAGGTTCTATCATGGAGGAAGAAGGTGAAAAGGGGGATAATCGATCTCTTCGAGGGGATCGAGCCCCCTAGATCACTTCGAGGGGATCTGACTCCTAGGGTTTTGCCTGTGGCTAAAACTAATACTTCATTCCTTGATTAATTTTCATAAAAGAATTTATAACCTTATTTATAGGGCTCTATCAAGAGTCTCACTGATCTTTGACTCTTAACTAACTTGATAAACTCTTAACTTAAAATAATAACTAACTCAATCCCAACTGAAGATAAAAACCACTGAATCCACTCATAACTGACTTGATGAGATTCATCTAACCCATAACTAACTCTGACTAACTTGACTCAACCTGAATAAATGGATCTGACTTAGCTAGGGTCCTAATACATACCTGAATCTGATGGTACCCGGAGCAGAGGTCCAATTTGGTGAAGACTCAAGCTCCTTTCAATTCATCTAATAGCTCATCCACTACTGGTATTAGATATTTATCCTTGACGGTAATAACATTCAAAGCCTGATAGCCAATGCACATCTATCATGTACCATCCTTCTTACGTACTAGTAACACTAGCGAAGAGTAGGGACTACAGCTTGGCCGAATTACTCCAGTGTCGAGCATCTCCTTAACTATGTTCTTAATCTCATCCTTCTACAAGTGAGGATAGCGGTACGGCCTTGAGTTTGCTGGAGGTTGGCTCAGGAGTATAGACATGTGATGATCATGCTGCCGGGTAGGAGGAAGTCCATGCGGCTCGGCAAAAATATCAATGAATTCCTCCAGTAGTTGGGCAAGCTTAGGATATATAACTTGCACATTATTCTCCTATGATGGCTATTGGATATGCATAAAAAAGGCTCCATGTGTCTTGTGCAAAACTTCTCCATCCGTTGCGTTGAAATGGTGGAGGTATGGCTCTCGCGCTTGCCTGATAAGGTGACATGTCTGCCTTTACAAATAAAACTTCATGATTAACTTAGAGAAATTACAGGAAATGTCACCTAATGTTGTGAGTCATTCAATCCCGAGCACAGCTTCATAGTCATCGATGGGTAGGAGGAAGAAGTCGACTACCACTTCTTGGTCTTGTAAGAGCAATTTCACCCGTGGGTACCATTGGTCGCACTTAAGAATTCGGTCGTTAGTGACCTTTACATTGAATTTGTTGCAACTTTCAATTTGAAGCGTCATACGTATAGCAACCTTACTGTTGAGGAAGTTATTTGTGCTGCCCGTATCTTTGAGAACGGTGATGGATTGATGCTTGAGAAATCCCCCCACTTTCATTATCTACGGGTTGGAGTACCCGGCCAGAGCATGCACCGTAAAGTCGGCTGGTTGGGACTCTTCCTCCATGACTTCTTCTTCAGATTCGAGGCTTTCTTCAGGTAGTTCAATATCTTCATCCTCTACTAGTTCTATCACAAGAGGTCATCCTTTCCTGTAGCGATGTTCGCAGCTCCACGGCTCGTTGCAGTGCCAACATAGTCCCTTCGCGGATCACTCCCGAAGTTCATCTCTCATCAATTTTTTTGGTGCAGGGGCTCGGATGGCAGTAGAGGGGGTTGAAGGCTTCGACGATGCTGATCAGGGAGCGACCCTAATCCTTTGGGCTTCGTGGTTCAAGTGTTCTTCTTGTAGTCGTGTGAAGTAGATAACCACAATCGTAGTGTATGATTGTCGCGCCTTCACTTCTCCTTGTATCTTCGGCTTTAAGCCCTCAACAAAAGTTCCTAGAAGTTGCTTTTCAGATCAGTCTCGGGTTTGGTTAGATAATCATTCTAACCTCGTTTGGTACTCTTGTATAGTGGTGGTTTATCGGATCTTTGCTAAGTGCCCGTCGATGTTCTCGTAGTATGTTGATCCGAAGCGATTCAATAGTCATTCCTTGAATTGTCACCAGGTTTAGCCTCCATGGGTGTGCTCGAACCAATCAAACCATTGAATTGCGTCTCCTTCAAGATTGATGGCCGTAATTTCCACCATGGCAGCGTCGGCGGTTCGATGAAACCGAAAGTAGCGCTTCGCTCGCGAGATCCAACTAATCGAGTCTCCTTCTTCCCATCTAGGGAAGTCCACCCTCATGCATGGATTGTATAGATCGGCTATAGTACCTCCTCATTCTTGGAGTTCTTCTCTCTGATCTAAAGTTTTCCCTTGCTCCCCTTGCTGTGATTTCCTTAGGCTCGGTGGTCGGCCCATGCTGAGTTCGGCGAAGATAGCACAAATGTTTTTCTTCATGTGGGTCTCAAAGGCTTCAAAGTTAACATCGATAGCCTCCTCTGTTGCCATGGTATAAGCCTCTATATCTGTAACATTGAGACTTTTCTTTTACTGTCAGGTTAAGGGCATGAGAGGTTTCGGTGCAAGGGTGGCTAAAATGGTAGGTGGATCGGTAAGGAAGTAGGTTGCAATTATGGCTATTTTTGGGGCTGATTGGGATTGGTTTTTGGAGCAAAGGTGGCTCAAAAGGTAGGTGGATCAATAAGCAAGGTTGGTTGAAAAGGTAGGTGGATCGGTAAGGAAGGATGGCTGAAAAGGTAGGTGGATCTGTACATAAGTAGGCTACAGTTAGGGCTATTTTTTGGGCTGATTGGGATTGGTTTTTGGCTACGATTTGATAAGCTTTCTAGGTGGTGATGGTAGGGTTTGAGGATGAGAGAAAAAGAGTCAAAAAAAAAAAAATTTGAAAGAGACAACACTCAAATTTGATGGAATTCGATGAAGAAAGTGTTGTGTATGTGCTGTCCTATCAAACAGAATTTGTGTCGAAGAAACAATGGATTCTCGACATAAATTCCAGAGAAAAACCCAAGAAAAATATATAATAATTTGTCAACAAGTCCTCGGTTCAGATGTGAATAGTAGCAGCAATTTAGATTGACAAAATTTTGGCAACGTAATGGTAGAAAAATCGATGCAAGGAAAGAAGACAGATTCTTTATTATAAATTTCAGCAATACGCAGCAAAGAATTACAGCAATATAGAATTAGTTTCTGAGATAATTTTCTCGATAGATAAATCTTAGATGGAGCCTAAGTTGATCTATAAGAATATGTAGAAATTTCATTCACAAAGGATACTCAAAAGATCGGTTTTAATAAGCCTCTTTGTGGCTAAAATTTTATGCAGCAATTCCCCTTCGCAATGATGATCACATTTGCGACGGAAAGAATTCACAGCGAAGCAAGGATATAAAAATTTTCTTTGGAATGCAAGGATAAAGGTTTGTAGTAGTAACAAGGTATGGGTGATGAAATTTTTACCAGATCTTCAAAGCAAACACAGAGGGGACAGCAACAGATTGATGGATCTGTGGTTTGGGGAGGACGGTGGAGGCGACGTCTTGAAGCAATTATGGGAATTGCTATGATGGGCTGAGGCGGCAGAGATGGCAATAGGGGCAGCAGGAACGCTACTCTGATACCAAATTATAAAACCTCAAGAGGAGCTCTATAGAATTCGATATTTGAGGGGAATCAACCCTTGTAACACTATACTTGTTCCTCCCTCCTAGAACTCAGCACAAAGGGTGAAATACGATGATTCTTCCTTGATTGAAAAGAGGTGGAGGCTACAGCTTATATAAAGGGCTCAAAACCCTAGCCCTAGAGGGTGCTTTCCTAAGTAAATTTACCCCCTTGCCCCTCCTATAGTCGATCTGCCTTAATAGGGTAGACGGTGGCTTGGTTGAGTGTATAGCCGACTCTAGCAGGTGGAAACCCTAACCGACCAGCCCAGTAAAAAGGGTGACGGCTACTAAGCCCTAAGGCCCCAAGTAAACCCTAGCCACACTTCTTTATAGGGTAGAAGTGACTAGGTGGAGGTTTTATTATATTTCACAGAGTTTTATTGACTCTACTAAGGTGAATAGGACCCAACCCTGCTAGAGTCCTATCAAAGATCACGTTGTTGCGTCCCTTTTCGTGTCTGAGCGATCAAAACTGATGCCAAAGGTATTCAAAGAAATTGTTTTCGAGTCCAAAATTTGCATGGAGATCCAACAAAAGTGATGATCATTCACATCAAAGTGGTGATCCAATGAACATTGCAAAGTGATGATCATTCACATCAAAGTGGAGAGCCAATAAAACTAAACCGACAAAGATATATAAAAAAAAGGTCCGTTGATACCTCTCGGTCCAAAATTAGCCAAACCATATATAGAGACACTCAAAATAGGAATATCAATATAATAATAAATAAATATTTTTTTCTTAAGTGAATGAAACACTTATGGAGCATACATCAATAATTAGAAAACACAGGCCCATTTCAATGGATAATTCAAACAAGTATCTTTGGCTGCTTATCAGCATACTTGATATCCTTTGACACCTGAGTTATCCATAACCTACTTTGGCAGCATACAACCGCAGCACAAGTTAAACTGGTTATCCATAACCTACTTTGGCAACAGATACTTCATCTCCCCTTCGATCTGCAACCTTACGCTTTCTTGTATATGCAGTCTTCATCATATCAAACCCTTCTATTGAACTAACACCAATAACCTACTACAGAACACAAACCAATGCCAAGAAACCATTACAGACAGTCGCGCAGCTTGGAATGATAAATTTGGAGAACATATGTGCTAATCATCACCACTCTCATATGGGTTCCCTGCAGCAGACGACGCCATACATACTATCCGGAATTGACTCATTGATCTTCTAAAGAACCTGCCGGAGATCAAGTAACACTATAAATCACACCCAAAAGAGCGTCACAACAAGCCAACAACAAGTTTTGCCGGTATACCTCATGAAAGACTGGGGCCACCGGAATCACTGTGAGGCTCCTCTGGCCGATTGAGTGAAGCAATGGACACCTGGATACGGTCATCGTCGCCACCGCCATGTCTCAGAGAAGGATTAGACAGTTGAGGTTCTGAGGGGGGGGGAAGGGTGGCTATCGACTCTCGAAAACCTGCGAAACTGGACCGATGTGAAGAATAATAAAGATTGATGAATTTAAAGGTACACTTGACTACATGTTTTCACAACTATTTGTACACGTTTTGAGAGAGATATGTTAACGTCTAAACAAGATCCTTAGGGATCAGATTTGAGAGAGAGAACTTCGGGATCGGATCTGAACATAATCTTTAAGGATTTGATCTGGACGAGATATTAGAGATTTGATCTATTAATATGCCTCTGCAAGAGTAACCCCCTGTCATGGACGTCGATCTTGGATCGATGCAAAGAAAGGTTTTTGCGAGCAAGAGGTTTCGTAAGTGAGTCTGCTAGTTGATTAGCTATATGCACATGGGAAACCTGAAGCTGTTGGCGGACAACTTGATCTCGCACAAAATGAAAGTCGATAGCAACATGCTTCATGCAGGAGTGAAAGACCGGATTGACACTGAGGTAGGTAGCACCGATATTATCACAATAAATGGTAGGCGTAAGAGCGGAGGTTATGTGAAGCTCTTTGAGAAGATTCGTAATCCAATTGAGTTCAACATCAATAATGGCAATGACACGATATTCAGCTTCAGTTGTAGACCGAGCAACTATCTTTTGCTTCTTGTAACTCCGAATTAGCACAAAAAAAAATAAGATACCCTGATGTTGAAGTTCGATCATCAACATTTCCTACCTAATCAGCATCAGCAAGAGCATGAAGATGAATGTGAGAGTTTTTGCAAAGGAAGGTTCCATGATCGATGGTCCCTTTGAGATATCGCAAAATGCGTTTGGCTGCAGTCCAATACAAGGCAGACGGCTAATGCATGAACTGTGATAACTTATTGACTGCAAAAGAGACATCTGGACGGGTAAGAGATAGATACTGTAAGGAGCCAACTACCTGTCGGTACTAAGTAGAATTTGTAGCAATACTATCATCACATAACTTTAGTAAGTCACTTGTAGATAAGGGAGTAGTAACTGTTTTAGCGTCTTACATATTGGATAACAAATCTTGGATATACTTTCTTTGTGAGAGAAAAAGTCCAGAAGATATAAATGTAGCTTCGATACCAAGAAAGTAGCTCAAGTTGTCAAGATCTTTGATTAAGAATCGATCTGCCAACTGCTTGATAAATATTTGGACCGTCATGAGATTGTTACCAGTGATAATAATGTCATCTACATGGACTAAAAGATATATTGTGTCTCCATGTTGTTGACGTAGAAAAAGTGAGAAATCAAACTTAGAGTTGATGAAACCAATGAAGGACAAGAATATACCAAGTTCAGTATGTCAGGATCGTGGAGCTTGATGGAGGCCATAAATGGCTTTGTTTTATAGACATGTCATTGATACTGAGGATGTATAAAGCCAGGTGGTTGCTCCATAAAGACATCTTCACTGAGAGTCCCCTGTAGAAAGACATTATTAATATCTAACTGACGTAAACACCATCTTTTGGAGATCGCCAGACTCAAGATAAGTCAGATTGTGGTAGGCTTAACCACATGACTAAACATCTCGGTGAAGTCAACGGGTCTTTGATGAAATCCCTTAGCCACCAGACGTGCTTTATACCGAGTAATTGAACCATCAGGATTTCGCTTAATTCGAAACACCCACTTATACCCAATGATGTTTTGTGTGGAATAGGGAGGAGTAAGTGTCCAGGTAGAATTTTGAATAAGAGCATCATATTCCTCACACATAGCTTTACGCCAATGTGGATATTTTTGGGCTTGACTGAATAAGGTTGGTTCAGTAGACTCAGGCAAAGGTGTAGTGCTAACATGTAAGTCAAGGACATGTCGTGGTTTACAAATACCACTCTTGGAACGGGTGTTCATGGGATGTCTGGGGGGGATTAGGTGGTAAGGACGGTGGATCATCACGGGTTGAGTCAGGCTGAGGGATTACAGAGGTTCCTTGTGGAGGTGAAGATTATGGTATTAGGGGCAATGGTTCAAGGATGGAGGGAACTTGTGAAGAAGAGGGAAGAAGAAGTTGCAAGACAGGAGTAACAGGAGATTATGAATCCGAATGAGATAAATCAAAGGGTTTGGTTGATAGAGACGAAGTTGTATTATAAGAATCCATGGTTATGACAGGAGGCTTGTGATTATGAAAGGGAAAGATAGACTCCAGAAATTTGACATGTCGAGAAATAAAGACTTTATTAGTATAAGGATCATAGCAACGAAAAGTATTATATTCAAGTGAATACCCAATAAAAACACAAGGCCAAGATTTAGGTTATATCTTATTTGAGGCATAGGGACGTAACCACGGATAACATAAATAACTAAATACTTTAAGTGTTTGCAGGTTAGGACAGTTATGAAATAGCTTTTCAAATGATGATTGATACTGTAAGATAGGAGTTGGCATATGATTAATAAGGTAGAATGCAATTTGAAAAGCTACTGACCAAAAGGTGGGTGGCATGAAATCTTAATGGAGGAGTGTTAAGTCAGTTTCAACAATGTGTCTATGTTTGCGTTTGATAGAACCAACCAGCTGCGGAGTATATGGAGGTGACTTGAGATGTTGAATGTCGCAAGTAAACAAATAGGGTGCAAGAGCTTGATATTCATCTATGCCATCAGAGTAGATAGTTTCGATTATAGTCTTAAAGTAGTTCTCAACTAATTTTTGAAAGTTAGTGAAAACTGTAAAAACTTCAGACTTAAGACGGAGAGGATATAACCATGTGTACTTGGTAAAATAATCTACAAAGATAACATAAAATCGAAACTTGTCGAAAGAAATTGTTGAGGCAGGGCCCCAAACATTGGTATAAATAACTTCAAATGGTTTAGTATACGACATAGTAGATTGTCCAAAAGGTAATTGATGACTCCTATTGATAAGATAGGCATCACAGTGAGTAATAACGTCACATGATTTAGGAGTAAAAAGAGAATAACATAAAAGTAACTTTTGTTGGATGGAAGGCGAGGGATGACCAAGACGTCGATGTCACATATCAACTGAAGCAGCAATTGTAGAGTTGGCGGTAGGCTTAGAGAGATACAAGGCTGACGGTCATTTGTAAATATTATCTTTATTCAGACCTTGGACCAAGGATGCCCCTGTGCTCAGGTCTTGAACAAGAAAATAATCAGGAAAAAAAAAATCAATGGAAGTATGATTTTGTTTACAAAATTGAGAGATGGAAATAAGGTTGTGTTTGGTGTCGGGTGCGCACAGAATATTATCAAGTGTAAAAGTAGTGATGCATGTTTAAGCATAGTAGAACCAGTGTGAGTGATATGAATGTCTTTACCATCATCGATGACAACATCTTCAAGTCCTTCATAGTTGTCGTGGACTAACAAATTCTGGAGATCATAAGTGATATGATGAGAGGCATAGAAGTCCATGATCTAATTTGATTGACTATCAGTCAGAGTAATCATAACATTTGCTTAAGGCCACCTTGATGAAGCAGGCAGTCGAGGTTAAGACCGACAGAATTTTATAGTATGACTGATTTTGTCACACAGCTGATAGACGACTTGTTGGGGCACATGAGCAAGAAGCCGGGACTACCACCTTGATGTTTGTTAAAGTATGGAGGAGGAGGCAAGGATTGACTATTGCTCACAGGATCAGGAGGAAATGTGGCCACACCTTTTTTAGCATTCTTGCTATATTTGTCGCTTTTTTGGATTTATGATGGAATTGAGCTGTGATGGGAGGTCATATCAATCTGTCATCATGCTTCAGATATGCCTCGTAATCGATCAACTTGTTATAGAGTTTTTCAAATGAGATTGGGGAGTCACGAGCTCGAAGTGCTATTACCAATTCCTTAAACTCGTCGCTCAGTCCATTAAGCATGTGGATGAGGACTTCCTCATCATTGAGAAAATGACATATCAAAGCCAGGTCATCGATAATAATTTTTATATGTTGTAGATAGCTAGCAACAGTATTTCCCTCTTGTTTTAATTTCATAAGTCTAGAGAGGAGCTCGAGCATGTAAGTGCACCAGCGATTTGCTAAGGTAGTTTATAGTTTGTTCCAAGCTTTTGCAGTAATAGTACATGAGGAGATGAGCGGGGCCACAGATCCAACAACAGAGGCTTGAATGGTTTGAAGAATAAGACGATCTTGGCGTAACCAAAGTGTGTGAGCCAAATTTTGCAAAGGACTCGGGTCACCTGGAATGTGAATCATCGTTGGTGGGCAACTGAAATAGCCATCAACATAACCTAATAATCCATAACCAAACAGAAGGTTAGAAAACTATGCACGCTAAGGTGCGTAGTTGCTGCATTTAGATAATTTGAAGGGAATAAGAGAAGCAGCATTGATGGAGATAATGGCCTCATGGAAAGAGGCACTAGCATTCATAGAGGTTGACGAGGAAGACATTAGAGATGTTGAGTGGAGCAGATGATTGCAGCTAATTCAGAGGCGGCCCCACTACAGAAAAAGGCACCAGGGGAGACGATGGTGGGAGGAGATGGTAGTGCAAGAGGCAAAGGAGGGGGGGAGGGAGGAACAACGATGCAGCGGTCGAATCCGAGGCTTGGAAGGCAAGTTGAGGGAGGACTTGAGCCACGGTTGGATTCGAGGGAATAGACGAGGACGAGGATAACACTGCCAAGGCTGGCGAGAAGGTGTTGTGGTGAGATCAGGTAGAGCTAAGTGGGGGAAGCAGGTAGTGGAATCTGGAGAGGGGCAAAATGCAGGGACTGGAGACTATAGTGATGAGGGGAAGAAGCGGTAGATGCTGCTGTTTGGGACAGTGGCACGAGTGGCAGGTGCTTTGCCTTGAGGATTAGAAGAGGGTGGCTGCCATGGTGGACACTAAGGAAGCCTCTGCAATGCCGGTAAGGAATCGAGTGGGACCAATTGGATGATCTTGTTGGCATAGAGGAGGAGGAGGAGCTGACCACCATGGAAGAGGGCATCGATGCTGCCGCCTGGAGAGGGGAGTGCAGACAACGAGGGTCCTCAGGATCTTTGTGTCACTACGGAGGCGACAGCGGTGTCGACGAGGAGGGAGAGGGAGGCAGTCACAAAGGAAGAGGCCGAGGGAGGCAGTGGAAAAACAGGGAGGCCCAGCGCTGGGGAGGAGGCTGGGGCGATCAACAACGGCGGCTGTGGCAAAAGTGCAACTGCGGCAGTAGGGAACTGGTGGTTGCATCGCCTAAGGCACCGAATTAAGAGGGGGGAGGCTATGGTGCTTCCCTCTACAACTGATACGGAGGGGGAGAGTAGTGGAGGGCGGCAACTATCTGTCGCAGCGGAGGAGGAGAAAGATTGCTCTAAGGCAATCGCTTTGATACCATGAAGAATAATAAAGATTAATGAATTTGAAGGTACACCTGACTATATGTTTTTACGGTATTTATACAAGTTTTGAGAGAGATCTGTTAACGTCTGAATATGATCCTTAAGAATCTGATTTGAGAGAGATCTTTGGGATCGGATTTGAACATAATCTTTGAGGATTTGATCTGGACGAGATATTAGGGATTTGATCTATTAATATGCACCCGCAAGAGTAAGCTCCTGTCAAGGACGCCGATCTTGGACCGATGTAAAGAAAAGCTTTTGCGAGTAAGAGGCTTCGTAAGTGAGTCTACAAGTTGATCAGCTGTATGCACATGGGAAACCTGTAGCTGCTGGCGGACAATTTGATCTCACATAAAATGAAAGTCGATAGCAACATGCTTTATGCGGGAGTGAAAGACCTGATTGACATTGAGGTAGGTAGCACCGATATTATCACAATAAATGGTAAGCATAAGAGCAAAGGTTATATGAAGCTCTTTGAGAAGATTCGTAATCGAATTGAGTTTGACGTTAGTAGTGGCAATGGCACGATATTCAGCTTCAGTTATAGACCAAGCAACTATCTTTTGCTTCTTATAACTCTGGATTAGCACCAAGGAAAACAAGATACCCTAACGTTAAAGTTCGATCATCAACATTTCCTACCCAATCAGCATCAGCAAAAGCATAAAGATGAATATGAGAGTTTTTGCAAAAGAAGATTCCATAATCGATGGTCCTTTTTAGATATCGCAAAATGCACTTGGCTGCAGTCCAATACAAGGTAGACGGCTAATGCATGAATTATGATAACTTATTGACTGCAAAAGAGACATCTAGATGGGTAAGAGATAGATACTGTAAGGAGCCAACTACCTGTCGGTACTGAGTAGAATCTATAGCAAGACTACCAACACATAACTTTAGTGGGTCACTTATAGATAAGGGAGTTGTAATTGTTTTAGCGTCTTTCATGTTTATTTTGGATAACAAATCTTGGATATACTTTCTCTGTTAGAGAAAAAGTCCATAAGATGTAAATGTAGCTTTGACAACAATAAAGTAGCTTAAGTTGCCAAGATCTTTGAGAGAGAATTGATTTGCCAACTACTTGACAAATATTTGGACCGTCATGGGATTGTTATCGGTGACAATAATGTCATCTACATTGACTAAAAGGTAGATTGTGCCTCTATGTTATTGACATAGAAAAAGTATAAAATCAGACTTAGAGTTGATAAAATCAATGGAAGACAAGAATAGGTCAAGTATACCATGCTCGTGGAGCTTGATGGAGGCCATAAATGGCTTTGTTTTGCAGACATGTCGTTGATAATGAGGATGTATAAAGCTAGGTGGTTGCTCCATAAAAATATTTTCATTGAGAATCCCATATAGAAAGACATTGTTAACATCTAACTAGTGTAAACACCATCGTTTGAAGATCGTCAGACTCAAGATAAGTCGGATTGTGGTAGGCTTAACCACAGGACTAAATGTCTCGGTGAAGTCAACACCGGTCTTTAATGAAATCCCTTAGCCACTAGACGTGCTTTATACCGAGCAATTGAACAATCAAGATTTCGCTTAATTCGAAACACCCACTTATACCCAATGATGTTTTGTGTAGAATTGGGAGGAGTAAGTGTCTAGGTAGAATTTTGAAAAAGAGCATCATATTCCTCACAGTTTTACGCCAATATTGATATTTTTGGGCTTGACTAAATGAGGTTTATTTAGTAGACTTAGGCAAAGGTGTAGTGCTAACATGTAAGTCAAGGACAAGTTATGGTTTAGAAATACCACTCTTACGGCGCGTGTTCATGGGATGCTTGGGGGTAGTAATAGGATTAGGCGATAAGGATGGTGGATCATCATGGGTTGAGTCAAGTTGAGGGATTGCAAAGGTCCCTTGTGGAGGTGAAGATTATTAGGGGCAATGGTTCATGAATGGAGGGAACATATGAAGAAGAGGGAAGAAGAAGTTGCAAGGTAGGAGTAATAGGATATTATGAATCCAGAGGAGATAAATCAGAGGGTTCGATTGATGGAGATGAAGCTGTATTATAGGAATCCCTGGTTATGACAGGAGGCTTGTGATTATGAAAGGGAAAGGTAGACTCCAAAAATTTGACATGTCGGGAAACAAAGACTTTATTAGTATAATGATCATAGCAATAAAAAATACTATGTTCAAGTGAGTACCTAATAAAAACACAAGGTCGAGATCTAAGTTGCATCTTATTTGAGGCATAAAGACGTAACCACAGATAACATAAACAACCAAATACTTTAAGTGTTTGTAGGTTAGGACATTTATAAAATAGCTTTTCAAATAGTGATTGATACTGTAAGACAGGAATTGGCATACAATTAACAAGATAGAATACAGTTTGAAAAGCTACTGACCAAAAGGTAGGTGACATGGAGGCTTGATAGAGGAGTGTTAAGCTAGTTTCAATAATATGTTTATGTTTACGTTCGATATAATTAACCAGTTGAGGAGTATATGGAGGTGACTTGAGATGTTGAATGTCGCAAGCAGACTAATAGGGTGCGAGAGCTTGATATTCACCTCCGTCATCATAATAGATAATTTTAATTATAATATGAAAGTAGTTCTCAACTAATTTTTGAAAGTTAGTGAAGACCGCAAAAACTTTAGACTTATGATGAAGAGGATATAACCATGTGTACTTGATAAAATAATCTACAAGATAACATAAAATCGAAACTTGTCGAAAGAAACTATTGAGGCAGGGCCCCAAACATCGGTATAAATAACTTCAAATGGTTTAGAACATAAAATAGTAGATTGTCCAAAAGGTAGTTGATGACTCTTATTACTAAGATAGACATCACAGTGAGTAATAACATCATGTGATTTATGAGTAAAAAGTGAATAACAAGAAAGCAACTTTTTTTGGATGGAAGACAAGGGATGACCAAGACGTCAATACCACACATCAACCAAAGCAACAATCGTAGAGTTGGCAGTAGGCTTAGACAGATACAAGGCTGACGGTCATTTGTAAATATTGTCTTTATTCAGGCCTTGGAACAAGGATGCCCCCGTGCTTAGGTCCTAAATAAGAAAATAATTAAGAAAAAATTCAATGAAAGTATGATTTTGTTTGCAGAATTGAGAGACGAAAATAAGGTTGTGTTTGATGTGGGGTGTACACAAAACATCATCAAGTGTAAAAGTAGTGGTGCATGTTTTAAGCATAGTAGAACCAGTGTGAACGATAGGAATGCCTTTATCAACACTGATGACAACATCTTCAAATCTTTCATAGTTGTTGTGGATTGACAGATTCTGGAGATCAGAAGTGATATGATGAGAGGCACCGGAGTCTATAATCTAATTTGATTGACTATCAGTCAGAGTAATCTGATAGAATCCTAGGGTTCTATCGTGGAGGAAGAGGGTAGAAAAGGGAGATAATTGATCTCTTCGAGGGGATCGAACCTCCTAGATCACTTCGAGTGGATCTACCTCCTAAGATTTTATCTTTTGACTAAAACTAATACTTCATTTATTAATTGATCTACACAAAAGAGTTTACAACCTTATTTATAGAGCTCTGCCAAGAGTCCTACTAATCTTGACTCTTAACTAACTTGATAAACTCCTAACTGACAATAATAACTGACTTCATCTCAACTGAAGATAAAAACTAACTCTAACCATTTATAACTGACTTGATAAGGTTCACCCAACCCATAACTGACTTTGATTAACATGACTCAACCTGAATAGATGGACCCGACTTAGCTAGGGTCCTATCATAGTCATAACATTTGCTTGAGGCCACCTTAATGGAGCAAGCAGTCAGGTTGAGACCAACAGGCTTTTGCAGTATGATCAATTTTGTCACACAACTGATAGACAACTTATTGTGGCACATGAGCAAGATGGCGGAGCTGCCACCTTGATGTTTGTTAAGGTATGGAGGAAGATGCAAGGATTGACTATTGCTCACAGGATCAGAAGGAAATGTGGCCACATGTTTTTTAGCATTCTTGCTTATTTTGTCACTTTTTTTGGATTTGTGATGGAATTGAGCTATGATGGGAGGTCATATCAATCTGTCATCATGCTTCAGATATGCCTCGTAGTCGATCAACTTGTTATAGAGTTCTTCAAATGAGGTTGGGGAGTCACGAGCTCGAATTGTTGTTGTCAATTCCTTATACTCATCGCTCAATCCATTAAGCGTGTGGATGAAGACTTCTCGCTTGCAGCTTCCTTTACCGCTGAATACAAGAATAATGGAGGTTAAGGGGCAAGGGCATAGAGAGAGGTGGGCAAGAGAAGTAGTTAAGTATCTCGGTGTTGTCGGTTCGGAAAGTATAGTTTGGAAAGCCTAATAACGTTATAGCTAAGCTAAGTGCTTGGTTGAGTTGACCTGACACCCTGGACCGCAATAGGTTTAGAATTCACATTCCAAAGTCTTGGCTGGGTGGACATAGATATGCAAGATCGTCTTACCTTACAAGGCCTGGGTTATAAGCGGGTCTGGGGCTTGAGATGCAGGACGGACGAAGCTGGGGTTCCATACGCGAATGGAAGGAACTCGGTGTTGATGCTACAAAGAAGACTTGGTGGGAACCAGGTAGGCAGGGAAGGGCCTCTAAGAAATTCTCGGCTCTCTGCCCAAGGCCGCGGCCCGGTTATTGAATAGACTGTCTCAGCAAGTATATAACATCTGTGAAGAAGTTTTTGAATGTTTGAGTTGACTCGGGCTAAAAAAGACTAAGTTCAGCGCTAACATGAGCTGCTTTATAACATTCCTTTGCTAGTATATAGGCAGTCGGGTATAGTTTGGAAAGTCAGGTCATCGATAATAATTTTTATATGTTGTAGATAGCCAGCAACAGTACTTTCCTCTTATTTTAATTGCAGCTGATTCAGAGGCGGCCCCACTACAGAAAAAGGAACCAGGGGAGATGACAGTGGGAGGAGATGGTAGTGTAAGAGGCAGAGGAGGGGGGGGAGGGAGGAACAACGACGCAGCGATCGGATCCAAGGCTTGGAAGGCAAGTTGAGGGAGGATTTGAGCCACGGTCGGATTTGGGGGAATAGGTGAGGACGAGGATAGCACTGCCAAGGCCGGTGAGAACGGTGCCGTGGCGAGACTAGGTAGAGCTGAGTGGGGGAAGCATGCAGGGGAATCTGGAGAGGGGCAAATTGAAGGGACTTGAGACTATAGTGGTGAGGGGAAGAAGAGGTAGATGGTGCTACTTGGGACAGCGGCAGGAGTGGCAGGTGCTCCGCCTCGAGGATAAGAAGAGGGTGGCTACCATGGTGGACGTCGAGGAAGCCTCTACAATGCCGGTGAGGAATCGAGTGGGACCGATTGGATGATCCTGCTGACACAGAGGAGGAGGAGGATCTGACCGTCGTGGAAGAGGGCATCGGTGCTGCCGCCTAGAGAGGGGAGTGCAGACAACGAGGGTCCTTAGGATTTTGCATCGACGGGGAGGTGATAGCGGTGTCGACGAGGAGGGAGAGGGAGGCGGTCACAGAGGAAGAGGCCAAGGGAGGTGGTGGGAAAACAGGGAGGAGGTTGGGGCGATCAGCAGCGGCGGCTGCGACAGTAGGGAACTGGTGGTTGCATTGCCCAAGGCCCCAGAATAGGAGGGGGGAGGCTACGATGCTTCCCCTCGACAACTGATATGGAGGGGGAGAGCAATAGAGGAGGGCGGCTGTTGTGTGTCGCAACGGAGGAGGAGGAAGATTGCTCTAAGGCAATCGCTTTGATACCATAAAGAATAATAAAGATTGATGAATTTGAAGGTACACCTGACTACATGTTTTCGTAGCTATTTATACAAATTTTGAGAGAGATCTGTTAACGTCTGAACAGGATCCTTAGAGATCTGATTTGAGAGAGATCTTAAGGATCGGATCTGAACATATGAGAATTTTATCTGGACTAGATATTAGGGATTTGATTTGTTAATATGATAGAAGTCCATATAACGATTTACCTCTAGACGTTAGAACGATTATAACGTTGTTCGCATGTGCCGGTTGCTAGTGGTTTGAATTATATAACTTTAAGATTATATCACCCGTTACATGATATTAAGTAATGCGGCAAAATTACATAAATAGCCCGTTACAAACTAAAGGCACTATAGAATTAATATTTACAGTGCCAAAAATATGGTCTGTTTCATTTTTTTCTGTTTATTTTAATTATTTTTTTATTTTTATGGGTTATATGTTACTGTTCTGTCTTCCTTTACTACTAACTCTCATCCCTCAGGAAATGGACGTCTTTATTTTTTTTGTTTTATTTATTTTAATTATTTTCTCGTTACCCTCTTATATTGTTCACTTCTTTTGTCTTTACTCTCAATCCTAAAGGAAACCGAACCAAAAGTCGAAAAGATTTTATGGAAGAAAAAGATGATCATGAAAAGCTTCATTTTGTTAGAAGAAGAGGAAGAATAAGAAGAAGAAATGACACAGCGATTATTGCAAACTGCATCATTTGGAGAACAGAACACTGGGCTTCCGGTGTTCCTTTCGTCGACTAGGATGTTAGATTACTTGATTTAAATCTATGTGGAAATCTTAAAGGAAGCTTCAGATTGTAGATAGTATAAACGATCTGAGGAAAATCTCGATTCCAGGAACACTGATTAGATCACGGATGTACACGAAAGATTTCTCAGGCTAAAAAAGATGTTTTGTGCTTGAGTAGCTTGAAATCTCGATGTGCAGCCGACCATTTCCTGTGCTCGTTGATCGATTATATAACATAATGAACATAGATTTGTGGCAATAAGATGGTAACTGTCAGTTCTGATAACATTTTACAGTGTCTTATTCCTATTTCGAATCCTTCGGTTCAACATCAAGTCGAATCTTCAATGGCTATTTTCACTACACACGTTTGGCAATCGAGCAATCTGCAACACCGGAAGGCAAACATTTCCATTGGAAGAATCGATGTTAGTTCAGATGGACATTCGCGGGGTTCATCTGCGACGAGTCCTCTAAATGATCAGCTTCCATGAACACCTTGAGCCAGAACTCCATGTCGTCGCTGAAGGCCTCACTGTCTGCAACTGCAGCAGGAGGGAGTTGCAATGGACCATCGACGGCCAACGCGTCCAGCCAAAAGCTCTCGTCGATCTCTTTGAATTCCTTGGAGGTGAAGCTCTCGTCCTTGGCGTCCACGGTAGCGTCTCCCGACATCACGGACGAGTCGGTGGCGGCGGACGAGAAGCCGCTGTAGGACTGTTCCAGTGACACCTCGACGAACCCTGCGTCATCGCATCTCTGACTACGATGAGCTGCGTCTGCGTCCGGCTGCTGGTTTGCTTGCTCCGCTTCCAGCTTGTTCTTGGCGTCACGTTTCCTCTTCTTCTTCTTCTCCCTCTTGGGCGCACGCGTCGCTTCCTTCGGATCCATGAGCTTCTTCAAGTGGGTGTGCCACACGTTCTTGATCTCGTTGTCCGTTCGGCCCGGCAAGCTTCCTGCAATCGCAGACCATCTGCGGACAGCGAGGCAGAAGACTGCGTAAGAAACTCTATCGAATCCTAATCACAAGATTCGATTCCTTGTCTGACAGCAGATCTGCCGTAGAGGGAACATGGAATATCCAGTGCTCATGTGATCCTCGTGGCAATGATCTTTACGTGTCAGGGAGGGATGTAGCAAGAACATGAACAATGCTAGAGACCGGATGATGATCGACTTACTTGTTCCCAAGCTTCCCATGCAGGCTAATGATGGTTTCTTCTTCCTCCTTGGTGAAGTTTCCCCGCTTGATGTCCGGCCTGAGATAGTTGGTCCATCTCAGTCTGCAGCTCTTCCCACATCGCAACAGCCCTGAAAACAGTTGGCCCGTCCGTCTCAGTCCGCAATAGCATGCATGACGAAGCTAATCGCGTACTCAGCTCAAGACTTACCGGCTTTCTTCGGCATCACTCGCCAGTTTCCATGGCCATGTTCCTGGATGTAGTCGACCAGAATCTTGTCCTCTTCCGCGCTCCATGCTCCCTTCTTCAAGCCCACCTTGTCACAGCAAGGAGCTCTGCCCATCGTCTCTCTCTCTCTCTCTCTCTCTCCTTCACGGTTTCACCACCCTAACTCTGCTCTCCTCCTCCTCTTCCACTTCCTTCGCCCCTCTCTCCTCCTCTCCTTCATCCTATAAGCTTCGCAAAGCCACATGAGGCGTCGGCTATATATCAAAGCGTCCGAGGGCCAACGTGCGATAACGAGTCCAAGGTGATGTCACTGCTTTGTAGCTTCCTGGAAACAGGGGTCGATACCCGGTGCTGTGTGTTGATGTCACGGTGACACTCCACTGTTACTCGCCGCATGCACCCATCCATCTCAAGTTTCTGACGCCACAAGGCACCTCTCTTCTCTCTTCCCCGTCATACTTTTCCGTGCAAAAGACCAAGTCAGGTTAATTTACCTGATCAAACCGATAAATGTATTCAAAGTGGCTCGCTTCAGAAAGGTACTGCTGAGTACATTTGTTTTTTTTTTTTTTTTTTTTTTTTCTGTTTTCGGCTACTGATGAGTCCATGGTCAAATGGTCAGCCGCACATGGATCCATTTTGGAGGCCAATTTACCACCCCCCTCCCCAAACAAAAATAATAAAAATTATTTTTTATATTATATTTATCTGTTAGATAAAATAAGGCGTTTAAGAAATCATATCTTGGAATAAGAATTCAATCATATTTCATAATATATATTTTATCTAATATATTAGATAGAACCATACAATAGCGGACTAATTTGAGATGCATCCCCGTTGTGGCATTACTTCCCCTCCAAGCGGGAGGGACGACTGATGACTGCCTCATCTCTTTAGAAAGCTTGTGAGATCGAGAGTTGGTGACACCAACCCACCCAAAGGGAATAAGGATTCACCAAAAGCCTTCCCCAGTCAACGTGAAAAGCTTCGTTTTCTGGCATTGACTTGCAGAGATGAGTCTTCTGGGCGCCGGGTTGAACAGACGCCGATCGATCACATATCTTCTACCTGACAAATACTTCGTAGATTAGCATGAGCATCACTTGGTACGAGCAGCAGAAGTGGCAGTCTTCTACGGCCTCACCGTAGGGAGAGACCCGAGCTATGGATACAGGTGGTTTTGTCATGTTCTTCCATGGAAGTCTTTGCAAGGTGCTGTGACGGGGTGAAGCGAAGAAGAGCAAGTTGCATCATGTGTCGTCTTTCCCGGTGCCACGAAAGCACCATGAGAGGGTGTGGATGCACGGATTGCAGTGTCTTCAATTGTAACCTGACAGAAAAATAAATACTCCTCCCAGGTGTCGTCTACATCTAAGAAACAGTTGAAGCTCCAAGAAGAGTTCTATGTCAAAAAATATTTTAGAGGACAAGAAAATTTAATATGGAAAAATCTTTCATTGTCAAGAAATTTTATTACATAAATACCTCATGTATCTCTAGATTGTGAAGAAATAAATACTTTATAAGATTCTTTTATATAAATCTATAGCTGATGATAAACAGGTGAGTTTATGCTCGAGTTGTGCATTTATAATTAATCTTATATAGTAAAAAAAATTTAGTTCTCTATAGGTAAAGAACGTTTAATCAATCATTTGGTCTTTATTTTTATATTACAAATATTTCTTTTAGTTTTGAAGTCTTTTCTTTTTCTAATAAAATTTACATAGTTTGATGATTCAACCTAAAAGATCTCCTGAATTAACTCAAACTCAAGCTCAGTTCGTCATTCTCACACAAATTTTAAAATTTTTATTTATCCAAAAAAAAATCAAGAGAGTGTTTTTCCACATCTCGGATCGAAACATAGAGACAAATAGAGTATTTATAAAAATAATCAAGCTCTAGTTTTTAGAGTATCTTTTCGGGATATAGAAGTGTCCTCCGTACACAAAATTTTTATCCTTCATGCAATCTGACTCTAAAAACCTCAAAATATTTGCCAACCTAAAAAAGAAACATATAAACCACTCAGAACAAGAAGCACCGCTTTACATAATATTAAAAGATCATCATATATAGATAGATAGATAGATAGGTCTCAGTATAAGCATGGCATAATTCTTTTCAAGGAAATTTACTTGTTTCCTTCCCCATTCTATGCACACAAGATAGATAATCTGTCTATTTCCTTTTCATTCTTTTGCTTACTGCAATCAGTTGTTTGTGATCTAATTGGTAGTTTTCAGATCATCCGAAAAGACTTGTCAATAGCATATCATCTTAGCAAATACAAAGCTCCATTTCTCTCTAAATACTGATAGCTACTTCAGTACATGTCAAGCATGAGTATGGCCATAATTCTTCTCCAGGAAAATTACGTGTTTCCTGCATCATTCCACAAACGCAAGATGAAGAACTTGTTTCTCTTGCTTCCAAAATAAGTTGTTTGTGTTTTGATTGACAGCTCTCTGATCATATAGCATATTCTTTCCTCCCTTCTCCCTCCAAACCTATTTATACATGCAACCCTAATACCTGCTGTCTGCCACCACAACTTGCTGATCTCCATGCTGAGGCTTAAACCAAGCAGTAGGAAACTCCGAGTGGGAATCAACTTTCTTCAGGTTGAACTGTCAAACTCCGTGAAGTCAGCCTCCTTTGTTTAATGGGAAGTACCTCTTCCATTCAAGAAAGGCAGAAGCCGTAGTCCTCAAGGCAGTAACGAGCGGTGTCATGTTCCCCAGGCATACGTATGCGTACGACTTCCGCACTTCACCGAGCACTTGTCCTCCTCTCGCCACATCGATCATTTCAAGTCATTCTTCGTAGCATAAAAGAAGTGCGAGTCAATGACGGGCGGCTTTGGCCGTTGACAACGTTACGGTGTGCGGTGTCACTGTGTTGTTCCTGATGTGATGCAAGTATGAGATGGAGTGTCATTCGTTCCACTTCGATTCAAAGCATTCGGGGAGCTCAAGTCATGGACGCTATTTTACGTACTTGACAATGCACCTTAAATACAGAAAGAGAGAGAGAGAGAGATGAATCAACACTTGCCGGCTGAAGAGTCCGTGCGGAGAAAGAAGTAGTAAACAGCTTCAGTTGGATGTCTTTGGATGACATCTGCGTGGACGTAGATATCGGAAAACTGAGTGCATCTGACAGTGACAAGCGATTGGGAGTTCTCTTCTAATGTTTAATCTCAGATACTTATACACAGTTCAAATCTTTATCCATACACGAAATATATAAGCACATCATATCAAGCTAGAAAATGCTACATGATCTCTGAGGACTATATAATTGTCTATGTTGTATAATACATGCAAATGGTGTGTTCTTTAGCCTACTTATTATTGTTTGTATTTTCCGAAAGAGATTGAGATCAATGCCATTGCAGATATGTGATGGTGTTGATGTCACATCCATCGTACGTACCAAAGAATCGATATATATATATATATATATATATATATATATATGCATACGCTTTGTGTTATATTATAAAAGAAAAAAATTTATTGACCTAATGCATGTCTGAGCACGCTAATGAGAGACTCGTTTTTAATTGATCCAATAAAACTTAGTAATAGTCATAGTTTAATAGATGAATTTGCACCTACCACTTTAGCTTTGTGTGCAAAGTCTTCGGGCTCACATGTGGTTTCTTGATGTTTGATGGACAATATAAGGCATGAAATTGAATATTTAGACATCAAATATCACAAACTTGGATTGGTCTTGATCCATCGCCATGATTGAAAACAAATACAATTGATTGATTGAAAAGTCTAGACCATGATCTTGTCATCAAATTCACCTTATCATCATCATATAAAATACTAATATTTTAGATATTTTTAGAAGGTATATCATCTTTTGCTTATTTTCAAATAGTATCATTTTATTTTAAAAAACCTAAAATACTACCCAAAAGTACTTCCGCTAAATTTTTTCACATGTTTTTTTTTTTGTTAGTTTTCAATTGTTATCGTGTTTTCATTTGACTTGTTTATAGTATTTTTCAATGATATTGACAGTGTTTTATATATTAAAAATACTATGAGTGATATTATATTGTATTTACTCATAAACTATTGCAATACCATATTTTTTAGGTTTGCAGTTAGTTTAATTGAGGTTAGGAGTTCATTTAGATCATTTGTAGTATTTTATTTTTATTTTTTTGTAATTGTTAGAACATTGTAATGAATCAATTTTTTATTTATATTTAGGTGATATTATTCATGAATTATTATAAGTATTCTTTTGAATCAAAGTATGATATACCAAATGATTTCTAGTGTGTTTTGATTCCATTTAACTAGTCTATATTGTTTTCAATTATGCACTGTAGTGTTTTTATTGTAGTGGTTAAAATATTATAATATATCAACATACTATAATAGGCAAAAAAAATTATCTGACTGTTTGGGTTTTTTTTTTCAAATTAGAAGTATTGTTTGAAAAACATATAAAATGAGAGCATCGATTGAGAAATACCCAAAGAATGGATATTTTAAAAAAAAAATTAATAATAATAATAATAATAATAATAATTATTATTATTATTATTATTATTATTATTATTATTATTATTATTATTATTATTATTATTATTATTATTATTATTATTATCGTTGTTGTTGTTGTTGTTGTTGTAGTAGTATATTTATATATAGATATATGTGCACAAACAGACAAACATACAGCCATATAGAAACATAGATAAACGAATAAAAAACACTTATGTGTCTTTATATATATTTGTGCATATGCACAAACGGACAAACATTCAAACAGAGAGAAAAATAGATAGACAAGTAAAAAAAACGATAGACTTTAAACTTATGTGCTAAAATATGTGGGTATTTTTATTTCCCTAAATACAAGAATCGTAGTAAGGATTAATGTATAAAATATGTATACAAAGTATTAAGCCCTCGATCCTATATCACTCTCTCAAAATATGGCGATATAAATAAATAAATAATATAAAAAATACTTTTCTTTGTCATAACTTACAAATATAGACAAACAGATAGATGAAAGAAAATTGGAGGATGGACTGCATGTAGCAATTAGTATTGGGCCTTTCAATAGGCCCATCAAGAATAATACATTTAGTTTAAATTGATGTTCATGGGCCATTTTTCATTAAAAACAACAATAACAATAATTATAGTGATTAATAATATCATAATGATTATAAGGAAAGTTGATTAATGTGTAGTGGATAGTAAAAATTTATGGATTTGGTTTTAATAAGATCATGACAATCAAACAATAAGGTGATGTTATGATGTATTTATATCATCCCTAGCAAGATCTTGTCTTAGGATGGACTAATTACATATTAGCTAGTTTGTTAGCTATCTTTAGCATATTAGTCTATAATTTTAAAAATTATAGTGATAAGGATAAATATCTAAGTTTATTTATTCTAAGATTGTCAATTTTATTAATGAAAGCATAAAAATAAAATAAAAAAAGATATTTTTAATATTTTAGATGGTGGTGTCACGGATGGTTGTTATGGATGAGGAGAGTGATGACGAGATGTGAGGGTCACTCTGCATCTCTGTCAATGCCAATATAGTTACCTAAAATCCTTCTCATCGCTCTACATTTGCATCGATATCGACGTAGTTGTTGACAAGTGAAAGAGCCATCGACACAGATGAAGAGTGGTACTCACATCTCGTTGTCGCTCTCCTCATACATAACAGTCACTCATGATCTCAAACGATGTTGTCGTCTGCCACCATTGATGTTATCTATTGATAGGGCTGATAATGGGTCGACCCAGTAATCCAGTGACATATCAGCCCTAGGGCCCCATCACCCTGACATGTCAGAATCAGGCGATGCGTAGGAGCCGACCTAGCGCAATAGTAACCAACATAGCACAATGGCAGTCGACCTAGCACCATGGCAACCGACCTAGAGCAGTGGCAGCTGACCTAGCACTCCAAGCCTAAGTTTGATAATGACAGGAAGGAGGTGCGATGACCGGCGACGTCCAGGACAAATCCAATGCCCGAGGATCTCGGAACCACGCAAAGTCGTACACCAGCTCAGTAAAGGACACCGACAACATTAAGGAACTCAATACGACTGTCCCCGAGCCCACTGGTATAAAAGTCACCCTTGATAATGGCTAAATGGGCTCGGACTCTCGGTCTCTCTCTACAATGAATTCTTAAGAGTATCTCGGTCGGGGCACTAACTTGATCGTCACAAGGGCCACATCGGGTGCCCCCACCCCTACGAGGCCTTTGTGCAGGATTCCTCGACAGACCCCAAGAAGGAGGAGCCCGAGGCACGCTCCCAAGTAGACCTAGCCGATGCACATTTTCACGCTTCCAAGGCTTCTTACCCAAGCCCAAAGCAACAGTCACAAGAGAATCACAGGGATACAAGGACTATAATACTAAGCACAATATCCAAAACATTCTCAAGAGATCACAGTAAGAATCCAATGCAAACTGATCTAACCTTAGATATGAATGATTGAGAATAGTCTTTTCTTGTCCTTGTCTTCTTCCCTTTCCTGGATCTCTTATTTTCTAGCCTCTACTGTCAATCTGCAGTGTTCTTTCTCTCACCAACGTTTTCAGCTGTCGTTGCTCTTTTAATCTCAACCCTTAGCCACCTAATATAGGTTTTAGGTTAATATAAGTGAGGTTCTGGGCTGTGGGCTTCAGTAAAGCCCATTATGGGTTGAACCTGGGCCATCTGCCCAACAATCTCCCCCTTCAGCCCATAAGGGAGGTTGTCTCATGACTCCTTAATGTGAAGTCATGTCGACCAATTGTTGACACATCTTCTGTCTCTCTTTCGGTAAAGTCTTTGTCAACATGTCTGCCCCATTATCATCTGTGTGAATTTTTTGAAGCTGTAACTGCTTCTCTTCAAGCACATTTCTGATCCAGTGATATCTGACATCTATATGTTTTGACTTGGAATGAAATGTTGGGATTTTGCACAAATAGATGGCACTCTGGCTGTCACAATACACCACATAGTTTTTCTGTTTCAGCCCTAATTCTTGTAAGAATCCTTTCATCCATAATATTTCTTTACAAACCTCTGTAGCAGCAATATATTCTACCTCTGTGGTGGTGAGCGTAATACACATTTGCAATATGGACTATCATGACACAGCTTCCCCTGCAAAAGCAAGCACAAAACTTGATGTTGACTTCCTTGTGTCAATATCTCTTACCATATCTGCATCTGTGTAACCTGTCAACACAGGTGGTCCACCTCCAAAGCTTAGACAAACTTTAGAACTTTCTCTGAGATATCTAAAAATCCACTTCACTGCTGCCCAATGCTCTTTACATGGATTTGCAAGAAATCTAATAGCAACACCCACTGCATATGCGATGTCTGACCTCGTACATACCATCGCGTACATTAAACTTTCAATTACTGAAGCATAAGAAACCTTTTGCATTTTCTCCTTCTCCTTATCACTTGACGGACTCTGATCTGAGCACAACTTGAAGTGACCTGCAAGAGGAGAACCATTTGGCTTTGTATTGCTAATACTGAATCTATCCAATACATTCTTAATGTATTTCTCCTGTGACAACCAAATCTTCCCCTTTCTTTTGTTACAAGAAATCTGCATGCCCAGTATTTGCTTTGTTGGCCTCATGTCCTTCATTGCAAAAGACTCACTCTGGTCCTTCTTCAACCTATCAATCATAGACATATCTTTCCCGAGGATAAGCATGTCATCAACATAAAGTAAGAGAATAATAAAATTCTCATCAAACCGTTTGATGTATACACAATGATCTGAAGCTGTTCTTTTATATTCATTTTCAATCATAAATGAATCAAACTTTTTATACCATTGTCTTGGAGCTTGCTTCAGCCCATATAAGCTCTTCTTCAACTTGCAGACAATATTTTCTTTACCTTTGACTTTGAAGCCTTCTGATTGCTCCATATAAATTTTCTCTTCCAAATCACTATGAAGGAAAGCTATTTTCACATCTAACTGCTCAATCTCCAAGTCTAGGTTAGCAGCAATACCAAGAGCAACATGGATAGAAGACATTTTAACAATAGGAGAAAAAATATCTTCAAAGTCAATACTTTGTTTTTGACCAAAGCCTTTCACAACCAATCTAGCTTTATACTTTGGTTGAGAACAATATTCTTGAGTCTTTAACCTGAAAACTCACTTGTTCTTCAAGGCCTTACTTCCCTCTAGTAGTTGCACCAAATCATATGTGTAGTTTTTCTGCAGAGAATCCATCTCTTCCTGCATAGCAATAAAGCACTTCTTTTTCTGCTCACTTTTAACTACTTTCTGGTAACTCTCTGGTTCACCTGCATCAGTAAGCATCACATACTCATCTGTAGAGTATCTCCTGGAAGGTTGACGTGGTCTAGAAGATCTTCTTAACTGAGGTTCTGTGGGAACTTGCTATCTTTTTTCTTCCTGCTCAATATGTCATGTAGGTAGATCAACATCTGGCTCTGCACCATCTTCCTACACATCTCCCCCATCACCCTAATATATTGGAGGAATAACTGGGTCACAGTCTACAAATCCCTCTGCAGAAGTCTTAGCTGGTGCCTCCTTCAAATCCTCAATGGTTTGATCCTCAAAGAAGACAACATCTCTGCTTCTGAACACCTTCTGCTTTTCTGGATCCCAAAGCCTGTAACCAAAATGATCATGTGAGTAACCAAGAAAAATATACTCTTTTGTCTTACCATCCAACTTGGACCTCTCATGTTTGGAACATGTGCAAATGCATGACAACCAAACACTCTTAAATGCCTATAAGATACATCTTTCCCTAACCATACATGCTCTGCAACATCACCATCTAGAGTTGTACATGGTGATAAGTTGATTACATCAACTGCAGTCCTCAAAGCCTCATCCCAAAACCTTTTGGGTAGCTTGGCTTGTGAAAGCATACATCTGATCTTTTCCATGATGGTGCAGTTCATCCTCTCTGCAATTGCATTATGCTGAGGTGTACCAGGGACTGCCAACTCATGTTGGATGTCATATGACCTGCAATAATCATTAGACAATCATGTATACTCACCACCATTATCTGATCTTATGCATTTCAATTGTCTTTCTATCTCCCTTTCAACTCTAGCATGAAACTCGTTGAAGACATTAATAACATGATCTTTAGTCTTCAAAGCATAGGCCCAAACTTTCCTAGAAAAGTCATCTATAAAAGTAACAAAATAAAGTGCACCACTGATACTAGGAACATTAACAGATCCACCATGAGTTTTTATCCTCAAAGGATCACACACATCTGTATAGACACGATCCAAGGCATGTATTTTTCTAGATAAGGCAGGACTAACAATGGAAACTCTATGTTGTTTACCAGCCAAACAATCAATACAAGGGTTCAAACGTGTACCTATGAGGTCTGGCAATATCTCTCTCTTGGAAAGTTCTTGCAGCTCCTTCTCGCTCATGTGTCCTAGTCGCCTATGCCACAACTCCATGCTGAAGTCTTTCTCTGTAGCATTCAACTACTCATCACAAGCTTTAGCCTGCAATCTGTATAATGTATGACATTTCTTCCCATTAGCTACAATAAGAGAACCCTTACTGAGCTTTCACAGCCCTATATGAAATCTGATATCAAAGTCTTCATCATCTAGCCTTTCAACTGAAATTAAATTCAGTCTTAAGTCAACTACATGCCTCACATCTTTAAGCACCAACTTGCAGCTAAGGTTGATCTTTATATGGATATCTCTCATGCCAATGATATTTGTTGTGTCATAGTTGCCCATCTTGACAACACCAAAATTTTCAGACCTGTAAGTAGCAAAGAACTCCCTACATGGTGTAGTATGATAAGAAGCACCTATGTCAATTATCCACTCGAGATCCTAACACACACAAGAAAAAATATCAACAGAAGTAGACAAAATCAAATAATCACTACCTTGCATCGTAGCTGTGATATTCCCTTTTGACTTCGTATGCTCCACTTCTTTCCCCTTTTTCTTGTTCTTCTTTGGTTGCTTGCACTGATTCTTGTAATGTCCTTTCTCATCACAATTGTAGCAAATAATATCTTTCCTTGATCTTGACTTGCTTCTACCTATGCGTGAACCACTTCTATCCTTTGACTTTGACCTTCCTTTGTTCTCTGAGACAAGTGCCTGTGAATCAATCTGAGAAGTTGCTGAATTCTTTCTCCTTAACTCCTCATTCAACAAACTGCTTGTTACTTGACTCATGGTGACAATATCATCTGGTGCAGAATTATTGAGGGAAACCACCAATATCTCCCAACTTTCTGGCAAAGAACTGAGAAGTAACAATGCTTGCAACTCATTATCAAAAGACATTTTCATAGAGGATAACTGGTTAGTAATACTTTGCATTTCATTCAAATGCTCAGAAATAGAAGTACCCTCTTTATATTTCAAGTTCACAAGTTTTCTAATCAGAAAAACTTTATTGCCAGCCGCTTTTCTTTCATAAAGACATTCTAACTTTTTCCAAAGAGAGTAAGCAGAACATTCAGTAGAAATATGGTGAAAGACACTATCATCAAGCCATTGACGAATAAAGCCAATAGTTTTTCGATCTAACCTCTTTCACTCATTATCTGTTATAGTTATGGGCTTTGCACTATCTCATTGCAAAGGTCCATATAAATCTTTACAATACAAGATATCTTTCATTCTTGGTTTTCATATCATCCAATTGTTTCAGTTTAAACTAATCATGCGAGAAACATTACCGGCCTCCATGTTCAGATAGAAAAGATTAAATACCACCAAAACTCTGCTCTGATACCAGTTGATGGGAATAAAATAGGAATAAACTTTGTATATGAAAAAATGCTAGCAGACCGTCACACACAGCGGAATCAAACAGAAATCATAATCAGATGAACACCAAGATTTACGTGGAAAACCCCTTCAACTCGAAGGGTAAAAATCACGGGACAAGCCAGAGAAAATCCATTATCAAAATAATGAATATACAGATCTCAAGGCTTCTTGCCCAAGCCCAAAGCAACAGCCACAAGAGAATCACAGGGATACAAGGACTATAATGCTAAGCACAATATCCAAAACCTTCTCAAGAGATCACAGCAAGAATCCACTGCAAACTGATCTAACCTGAGATATGAATGATTGAGAATAGTCTTTTCTTGTCCTTATCTTCTTCCCTTTACTGGATCTCTTATTTTCTGGCCTCTACTGTCAATCTGCAGTCTTCTTTCTCTCACACATGTTTTCAGCCACCATTGCTCTCTTAATCTCAACCCTTAGCCACCTAATCTAGATTTTAGGTTAATATAAGTGGGGTTCTGGGCTGTGGACTTCACTAAAGCATATTATGGGCTGAATCTGGGACATCTACCCAACAAAGTTCCCTTACATTTTTGGTGCTAGAAGGAGTGCCCGATGTCGTAAGAGAACCCGTAGAATAATACGAACGGAGAATGTCCCGACGAGGAACTTCCTATGGTAGAGGAGGGGACCTGCCCACAGTCACCCCAAACTGCTATTGGAGACTATTCAATGACCCGGGGTTCTCATCGCCGACATCGAATCTCAAGCTATCCGCTGTCATTACTGAAGTCTTTCTTAGCCTCACCCATCAAGTGCAAGTGTTGGTTGGGATGATGCAAGCCATCATACGGTACATTCCGTAGCTTGCACAGACGCTAGTGCCCCCATAGCTGGCTCCCCAGTTAGGACCTTAGCAGGCACAACCAGATCAATCGCTCTCCCGGGAAGACCAGCTTGTTCCCCGACCTAACCTCGATGGATTGCGCTTTCCGCCCGAGGACAGGTCGAGAACCCCGGGCACGACTATCGAAGGATCGATCAATGATCTGACCTAGAGGCTCCACCCTCATGCTCCTCGAGCCAAACACTCTCTCTGACTCAACGGACTCTCTGAGGGTGCAACTGCGCTAAGTTAATCGAAGACTAGATGAGGTTCAGAAAGTGATCATTAAGTCTAAGGAAGAACTTGGGAAAAGCTCAAAGGGCGGCTGCCTATTCATCCATGAGATACAAGATAAACCCATCCCATCTAATTTTTAACTACCCAAGCTCGAGTCTTATGATGGCGGCTTAAACCCTACAAAGCATGTCGTTGCCTTCAGGGCATAGATGACTTTATACAACACCTCAGATGCTAGCGAGGGAATTCAAGTTGAATTTCCTTGCGAGCTCTTGACTTAAGCCCAGGGCCACATTGCTCCTTAGAATAAACCAAGGAAACGAAGACCCCCTAGCTCAATTTATCACATGCTTTGTGGCAGAGTTCTAAGGAGTGCCTGATACGCACCCCTCCTTAGCGATCCAAGCATTTTTGATGGGGCTTCGTCCCTCTAGTTTCTTTTGGTTGCTGGTCGAGCGTCTGCTGATAATAGTACCCGAGATGATGCAGCAGACGAACCAGTTTATCGTTATTGAGGACCTAGTGGCCAGTAAGCGAGAAGATCAAAAGCAACCCCACACAGAGCAATCCCAAGGATAGCCCTCAGGACCTCCAAGAAGGAAAGACCAACAGGCCCGAATCGTCAAGACTATTGTCGATCCCCGTCAATTCTACCCGAATAGAGATTTTTCTCTAAATCCGAGAGAAAGAGCTCCTCAGACCCCCCAACTCGAGCAAGACATGCCTCGAAGGGCGAGAAAAAAAGAAGATATTATCGTTTCCATTGGGATTATAGGTATGACACTGAGGAGTGTCACAACCTCAGGAACTAAATTGAAGACCTTATTCGATAGGGGCACCTCAGAAGCTACATCTGGGACCAGTGACCAACCTCAAAGGGCCAACTAACCAGGGATCCCTTGCCTCGCCTGAAGGGATCTGTAGAGAAGCAAATTAACATCATTGTCGATGGCCTTGCTTTTGGGGGTGATAACTCTTTGGCCTGCAAGGTCTATGCTCGTGCTGTGGTGGAAAAGCGATCGAGGCGTGATCGCGATCTGGAGATTTTTTTCAAGTCAAGGAACGAGGAATATCTCGACCACGAGAATGCCCTAGTGATCTTGGCATGGATCGCAAATGCCCAAGTCAAGAGGATTATGGTCGACATAAGAAGTTCAGTTGACATATTGTACTTCAATGCCTTTCAAAAATTGGGCTTAACTGACAGGGAACTTGTCCCATGACATTGACGTTGACAGGATTCATCAGAGACTCGATCTCTCCCCTCGGCACCACGACCACAATAGGAGAAGTACCGAGGTCAAAAACGATGATGATCTCGTTTATGGTGGTTGGGCTATCATCTGCATACAATGCCATCATTGGCCGACCAACCCTCAATAAGCTGATGGTAGTTGTTTCGACGTACCACCGTGCCATGAAGTTCCCGACCAACGAGAGAGTCGGTGAAGCAAGGAGCGATCCTCGGGAATCCAGGCAATGCTACCTGATGACAACAACATTGCCCAAGAAGCTTAAGCCTCTACTGCTAGTCACCGACCCCCGAGACCTGGTTAAGGGCGCATTGCGTCCCGAGTCGATGGAACGGGTGGTAGAGGCCCGGAGCATCCAAACAAGATGGTGAAAGTTGGCTCGACACTCCCTAAGGGTCAACAAGTTCAATTGGTGGGATTCCTTATCGAGAATGTCGATGTTTTCGCTTGGTCTCTGATGGATATGCCTGGCATTAGCCTAGACATGATGTAGCACCACCTCAACATATCGCCCGACGCTAGGCTGGTAAAGCAAGGGTCTCAAAAGTTTGCTCTAGATTGACAAAAGGCCATCGAGGATGAGGTTCCTTGGCTATTGAATGAAGGATTTGATACGGAGGTCAAGTACTCAACCTGGCTATCCAATGTTGTCCTTATTAAAAAGGTTAATGGAAGTTGGCGTATGTGCATTGACTATACTGACCTTAATTGGGCCTGCCCGAAGGATTGTTACCCCCTCCCGAGGATTGACCAATTGGTGAATGCCACCTCGATGTTAGGGATCAATTGGCACTAAGAGAGGGGGGGGGGGGGGGGGGGGGGGGGGTTGTGAACTAGTGCAAATGTAAATTTTAGATTTAGATGAAAATTTTTCGATTAAACCAAGATAAGAAATTCAAAAGTTTTCGTTCTTAGTGAAATGAGTGAGTGATTAAAAGAAAGTTGCTAAGTTAATGAGCAAACCGAAAAGATAAACAACGTTTGAAGGAAAGAACTAATCGTGAAAACTTTGCTTTCAAGAAATTAAGTTAAATCAGAAGCATTAATACAAAAATATGTAAGCACTTGAAAGCAAAGAAGCACTCACAATTTTTATAGGGGTTCGGTGTTAAAGGCCTACGTCTACTCCCAAGTCTTCCTTCTTGAGGCACACTGGCGTCCACTACCAATCTTCTTTCGGTGAAGATCAAACCCTTACACTTTGCTTACAAGGGAGACTTTGAGAAAAAATCTAACTCTAAGCTCTCGCCCTTACCCCTTTTCTTTTTCTTACAATTCTCACACAATATTTTCTCAGAATATAATCTTCAAAAATTATTATATTGAATGTAATAAAACTTAGGATATTTATAGGCCCAAAATTAGCTTCAAAATCAGAGCCAAAATTTAACCATATCCGTAAAAATCGGGTACGGGCGGTTCACCCGTCGACCTGGGCGGCTCAGCCGCCCAAACACCTGAGTACGGGGATTTACCCGCTGGCCCTGGGTGGGTCAACCGTTCAAAGTACCCAGATTCCTAGGTACGGGCGGTTCAACCGCCCAGCCTAGGCGGGTCAGGCGCCCGAAAGCTTGGGCGGCGGCGGTACACACATCGCTCACTGACGATTTACCCGTCAAAATTTTTGCAAAAGTGGTTCCCTCCACTTTTCGAATTCCTGCTTGTACCTGATATTGGTCGACCCTTTGGTTAACTAATTGAGCTCAACTTGAGCTCAATTAAACCCTAATAGTGGACTCGATTACCTTATTGAGTTGATTTAGATTCCTTCCAAATCCAACTCAATTTGGACTCAAACCCTAACTATGACTCAATGATTATAACACTTAATGACTAACAAAGCTAAACAAGACCTAACTCCCACCAATCCGGTAGCCTCCGATATTCTTGCAGCAAGTCTTCTGGTCTTCTTCCGACGATCTCCCGACTTGCCCAGCAAGCTTCCCGATCCCTTCGACGAATCTCTTAGTGAACTTCAGTGAGATCCCACTACATCATCCGAATCCCGGCCCGATACTCAAGTTTGATCTTGGCCCATCATCTAGTTATAACTTCATTGCTCCTGTCATAGTTAGTCCTGCATGATGCTAATTATGACTTAATTAAATATAGTCATAATTGCCAAACATTCATTACAAGACTATCCTAACTCCCGACAAGCTTTTCGGCTACATTCGATAATCTTCCGGCGAGTCTCAATCTTCTTCTGGCGAACTCCCTTGTGTCATCCTAACAAACTTCCTTGTATTATCCTAGCAAACTCCTTATGCCCTCGACAAGTTCTCGACGCACTCCTGGCGAGTTCCCAACCGCATCGACTCAATGTATGGACTTGACTTTGGCCAATCCTGATTGTAATAATCCTTCTGTCGTAATTAATCATACATCAATCAACTCTAACAATCCTGTTAGATCATTAACCCATCAATTGATTTCATCATCAAAATATGAGATTCAACAATCTCTCCCTTTTTTATGATGACAATTAATTGATGACATGAGTTACTCCTAACTCCCCCTAAATCCATGCCACTTAAATTTAAGAGAAGCACACACTCTTAAATTTAAGCAATCAACATTCTATACAAATTTTAACATAAATTTACATCAAGTTATCAACTCATGAATCAAGTCATCAAATCATAAGTAAAATAGAATTAAACATCTATATTCAAGATATCCAATCTTTATCCAGAATATTCATGTATTTCAATAAGATCATGTGTCATCAATGTATTCATCATGTGTCATCAATATATATTTCTCCCCCTTTGTCATCAGCAAAAAGGTGAAATATAGCTAATAATTTTAAGACACAAGATGACATCACTCCCCCTTAGTATATGCATTATAAAATTTTCTTCCCTTTTAATAAGGAAGGTGATGTTGAATCATTTCATCATAGTGAAGAGCTCTTAATAAATTTTAAAAGCAATACTAAGATGACATCAAAAGTTCAATAGATTTAAAGATTACTTATATATTTCAAATATAGCAAAAGTCATCTTTTGATATAAAAATTATCTCCAGTAAATTTTAAATGTGGTACATCTTCATGCAATTCTTTTTCTTCCTTTTTTGAAAATAATAAGATAAAATCATGGAGAAAATTTTCAAACAAAAATATTATCATAAAAAGACTTCATTTCCTGAAATCTATATTAACAATTTATATTTTCATGATTTAACATTTGTAGGTCTCAACCTCAATCTTGTATATATAAAATTTCGAATATGAGCTCAACAAATTTTTCTCATGTAAATTTTAAAAAAATATAGCAAAATAAATTCGAACAATAATAAATCATTATCTTTATATAGATTTTTAAAATTATTATTACATGTGTGATCATCATATATGATTTCACATAATTATACCTTCTCCCTCTTTGTCATCAACAAAAGGAGAAGTGCAATTAGCAAGTTTTTGATATATATGAAAGCTTAGTAATTTAATAATTTTTTTATTATTTTAGAATATGCAAGCTAGTGAATTCATTCTTCTCTTTTGAGAAGTGCAAGCTAGCAAATATATGCTTTCTTTACATTGTTCAAGCTAGCAATTTTATAAGCTAACAAATTTTGCTCCTCCTTGATAATTTTCATATGAAATAATTTTTTTCCCTTTCTTTGAATAATAAATAAGAAACAAGGGAGTTGGGTGAGAGACATTGTAACACAAAAATAGGGCTCAATCTTTTAGATGTAAATTTCAAAATCCAAGAATTGATATCTACCGATGCAATTTAATTCATTTAAATCAAGAGTAGCACATCAAGTGATTCATCAAAGATTTAATATCAAAGACTTATTTTAAACATCATAGAAGTTTATATTATATATATTTCCCTTTGTAAACATTCATCAAGATTCATGAAATAAGAATAATCTTTTAAAAAAAATCTTATCATAAAAATTTAAATCATCTTCTTATGTTCATTTTAACTAGAGTGATTTCGAAAGTGAGCTAAAAAATCTAAGAAATCCAAGAAGAATTAAGAGCCACTCATGCATTTAAATTGTGTGATTTTCTAACATAAATAGCAAATCATATATTTTTGTAGATCACTTTTCATTTATAATGTGATAATAAGCATCAAAAATTCTAAAAGAAAACATGATAGCTTAAATTGTTAATCAAGAATTTTGCATGCATATCTTGATAAGAAGTGTAATTTATAAAATCCAGTAAATCCAAAGAAAAATATGATAATACATCAAGCTCAAATTATGAAATATGCATTTCGCATAAATTTAGAAAATTCTAAATTTTATTCTAAGCACATTGGTTCTCATTCAAGGTTATCATATACAATTTACTTCCTATCATATTAATAATTTTATCTCCCCCTTTGTTAATGTCAAAAAAAAAAATATGATTGCATAATTTCTTCTTAACATCTATATTCAAATTACGTCAAAAAGTAGAATAAAGACATGATTTCATTTAATAAGTTTCTTTTCCCTTTTTTTGTGAATATAAAATGAGTCTTAGGGAATAATCTCAATTTATCCAAAATAAATCTTTTTTAATAAAGAAGAATGATCTTGATAATAATTTCAATTAATATTGTTAAGATAATAAATCATATTTTTATTTAAAAGGGAAAATTATAGAGATCAATAACGTGATTCCCATAACATATAAGTCAAATCTAGAAATTAAAGGAACATTCATGATAATATAAATCTATTTGAATTTTTAACTTATCACAAATTTAAGAAATACTAATTTTAGTGATAAATTATGTCATTCATGAGTTTTGAAATAAATCATGTCAAGATAAATATTGATATCAAAAGATATTCATGAATATTAAAGACATGATTTAATTTAATAAATCTCTTCTTAGATGATAAAATAGAAGATTTTCAAGTTTTATTTTCTAAATTTATCAAAATCATGATAATAATTTATTCAAATTCAAATCATCAAATTGTCAAAATCACTTTCATAGTTCAAGAGAGTCATAAAAATAACATAATCAATTCATTAATCTCTTTTTAAAATAAAGTCATTTGAAAACTTATCCAAAATTATTATCAAAAACCACTTTTCGAAAAATTTCAATAAAGTCATTATAGATTGTTTTTCAAAATAAAACAGCTAAAGTTTTTTATTTATTTTTATAGTTAAAGAGATTCAACAATAAATGTATCATTTTGTCTTTGTTGAATGATTCATTGGATAAATATTCTTTCAAGAAGAATTATCCTTCATTTGAAATTTATTTCAAGAATGTATTGACATTTAAATTCAAAAATGAAATTTCATTATGATCATTGCAAAAATATTTTCAAATAAAAGCTTTGATTCATCTTAAATCCAATGATTTTTGCATGTTGGAAGATTCTATTATGTTATCAAGAAGTTTTTATTTAAAAAAAGATGATTTTATATATGATTTTTAGGTTAAAAAATAACATAAATCATCAACACAAGTTAATACACATCAATACAATAATCATCATCAAAATCTTTCTTTCATACATATGACTTTTATTTAAGTTAACTATACTTTCTTATTTCTAATTCTAGCATGCTCTAGTTATGCATCATCAATATTAATTATATAATGATAAACTATTTTAAATAATTTTTTCTTGTTATTTGCTTAGTGCAAATGTAAATTTTAGGTTTAGATGAAAAATTTACATTTTAGTGCAAATGTAAATTTTAGGTTTAGATGAAAAATTTTCGAATAAACCAAGATCGGAAATCCGAAGCTTTTCATTCTTAGTGAAACGAGTGAGTGATTAAAAGAAAGTTACTAAATTAATGAGTAAACCGGAAAGATAAGCAACGTTTGAAGGAAAGAACTTATCGTGAAAACTTTGTTTTCAAGGAGTTGAGATAAATCTAAAGCATTAATACAAGAATATGTAAGCAATTGAAAGCAAAGAAACACTCACAATTTTTATAGTGTTTCGGCGTCAAAGGCCTACGTCCATTCCCGAGTCCTCCTTCTTGAGGCACACCGGTGTCCACTACCAATTTTCTTTGGGTGAAGATCAAACCCTTACACTTTGCTTACAAATGAGATTTTGAGAAAATTTCTAACTCTAAGCTCTCTCCTTTGCCCCTTTTCTTTTTCTTACAATTCTCACACAATATTTTCTAAGAATATAATCCTCAAAAATTATTGTATTGAATGTAAAAAAACTTGGGGTATTTATAGGCCCTAAATTAGTTTCAAAACCGAAGCCAAAATCCAATCATATCGAAAAATCCAGGTACTGACGGTTCACCCGCCGACCTAGGTGGCTCAGCCACTCGAACACCTGGGTACGGGTGGATTAGCTGCCGTCAACTGCCTGAAAGCCTGGGCGGTGGCGGTACACTCGTCGCTCACTAGCGGTTTACCAACCAAATTTTCCGCAAAAGTGGTTCCCTCCACTTTTTGAATTCTGGCTTGAACCTGATGTTGACGAACCCTTTTGTTAACCAATTGAGCTCAACTTAAGTTCAATCAAACCTCAATAGTGGACTCAATTGTCTTATTGAGTTAATTTGGATTCCTTCCAAATCTAACTCAATTTGGACTCAAACCCTAACTATGATTCAATGATTACAACACTTAATGACCAACAAGCTAAACAAGACCTAACTCCCGCCAATCCGGTAGCCTCCGACATTCTTGCGGCAAGTCTTCCGGACTTCTTCCGGCAATCTCCCGGCGTGTTCTCAGCGAGCTTCCTGTTCCCTTCGGTGAATCTCCTAATGAACTTCGGCGAGATCCCACTACCTCGTCTAAACCTCGGTCCGATGCTCAAGCTTGATTTTGGCCCATCATTTGGTTGTAACTCCATTGCTCCTGTCATAGTTAGTCTGCAAGATGCTAATTATGACTTAATTAAATACAATCATAATTGCCAAACATCTATTATAAGACCATCCTAACTCCCGGCAAGCTTCTCGGTTACCCCCGACAATCTTCCGATGAGCCTCAGTCTTCTTCTGGCGAACTCCCTTGCGCTATCATGGAAAACTCTCGATACCCTCGGTGAGCTCCCAAGCACTCCTGGCGAATTCTCAACCGCATCAACTCGATACATGGACTTGACTTTGGCCAAGAAGGATTATAATAATCTTTCTATCGTAATTAATCCTACATCAATCAACTCTAACAATCCTGTCAAATCAATAACCCATCAATTGATTTCATCATTAAAATATGAGATTCAACATTCAAGATATGAACTGCTCTCGTTCATGGATGTATTTTCGGGATATAATTAGATTCAAATGGCTCCAATAGATCGGGAGAGCACAACCTTCATCACACACTATGACACCTACTGCTATAAGGCAATGTCATTTAGGCTGAAGAACGCCGAAGCCACCTACCAATGGATGGTCAACCGATTGTTCAAGGAACAGATTGAGAGGAACATGAAAGTGTATGTTGACGACATGATCGTTAAGAGCCGAAGGGCTTATACCTTTCTTTCAGAGCTGACCAAGATGTTTCAGACCCTCAAGAGATATAGGATGAGGCTCAAGCCAGCCAAATGTGTGTTCGGCATCACCTCGGGCAAGTTCCTCGATTTTGTCATACATCAACGCAGGATCGATGCAAACCCCGAGAAGGTTGAGGCCATTCTACAAATGCAGTCTCCTCAGACTGTTAAGGAGGTCCAGAGGCTCATGGGTAGATTAGCGGTATTAAGCCGGTTCACCTCCCAAGTGGGAGACAAAAACCTACCTTTCTTCCAAGCAATAAAGCATGCCAAAAACTTTGACTGGACCCCCCAGTGTAAAGAGGCCTTTCAATAGCTAAAGATGTACCTCACTCACCTACCACGGCTCACTTCGATCACCCCCAGGAAGCCACTCGTGCTATACCTTGCTACATCAGAATTGGTCGTCAGTTTGGTTTTGGTCAAGCTCGACAAAAAAGGGCAGTAGCCAGTGTATTACTCCAGTCACATCCTTAATGGTCCTGAGAAGTGCTATCTCCCGATAGAGAGGTTAGCGCTAGCCTTGATCCTGGCAGCAAGGAAATTAAGACCATATTTCCAAGCACATCCTATCAAGTAATCATCGATCAACCTCTTCATTAAATTCTTTCAAATTTTGATTTAGTAGGTCGGATGCGTGAATTGTTGATCAAGCTCGATAAATTCAACATTGAATATGTCCCAAGGACGACAATAAAGGCTTAAGCGATAGCCGACTTCATCTTGGAGCTTGCAACCCCTGAGAACTCACCATAGCGGAGCCCAGCATGGACACTGCATATTGATGGGTTAGCAAATGCTGAAAGGGGAGGAGCTGGACTCGTCCTCAAATGCCCTCCCGACCAAGTGTATGAGCATGCACTTTGGCTCGAGTTCAAGGACACAAATAATGAAGCTGAGTATGAAGCGTTGTTGTTTAAGTTGAAGCTGGCCACCAAAATCTATGTGGAAGAAATCAAGGGTTTTACCGATTCCCAGCATGTTGCCGAACAAATCAATGGGGAATTCAAAGCCCAGGAGGAGTCTATGATCAAATACTTAGTAGAGGCATGACATCTCATTGATGCCTTTCACCATTTCTCCATCACCAAAGTACCTCCGACCGATAATTCACAAGCCGATGTGCTGGCAAGATGAGCCTCCATGCGTGGATCATATGAGCACCCACCGTGGATGGTCAAGATTCTCAGACCGACTATCAACCCGATCAAGGTGGCCACAATTGAGATTGAACGAAGTTGGATTGATGAAATACTCCTCTTCAAAAAGGACGACATGCTACCTGAGGACAAAGCCGTTGCTCAACGGTTATGGAGGAAATCGTGGTATTGCATGGTCAACATGCCACTCTACTAAAGGGGCTTCAGTTGACCAAGGTGCATGAGGGGATATGCAGAAAACACATTGGCGCCCGGACGTTGGCATACAAGATCCTCAAACCAGTCTACTACTGATCGAGCATGTACTGAGACACTCAGGTCTATGTCCAGAAGTGTAAGCTATGCTAGAGACACGCCTGAATCCAGCACCAGCCAACGATACCCCTTACAACCTCCAACTGCACATGGTTGTTTGCCCAATGCGGAATGGACCTCCTTGGTTTGTTCGCCCCAACCTCAGGACAGCGTAGATTCTTGATAGTATGGGTGAACTACTTCACTAAATGGGTTGAAGCTAAGCCCTTGACATCTATTACCGAAAGGCAAGTTGAAGGGTTCATTTGGAAAAACATTATCTTCATCAGGTTCGATATCTCAAAGACTATCATCACCGATAATAGAACCCAATTCAACAACCCTAAGTTCAAAGTATTTTGCCAAAGTTACAAGATTCAATTGAGGTTCAGTCCAGTTGTGCAACCCCAAGCAAACGGACTTACTAAGGTCACCAACCAAGCCGTATTGGAAGGGCTAAAAGGAAGGGTCACCGAGGTACTGGGGACCTGGGTGGACGAACTCCTGAGCATCTTATGGGCATTATGGATGACCCCGAAGACCCCGATCGGGGAGTCACCCTTCAGCCTTGCTTTTGGTGCCGAGGCAGTCCTCCCTTCAGAGGTGGTATATCTGACCCTCTAGGTCGAACTCTATAAGAAAGGAGCCTCAGATGAGCAGTTGCGGGAAAACCTGGACCTGTTAGAAGAAAGGGCCCAAACAATTGGGATACAAAATGTGGCAAAGCTTTACCACCACAAAGTCGGGTTACAAAATACGTCAAAAGGGCCCAAACAATTGGGATACAAAATGTCACTCGAAGAAAAAAAAGAGAGAGAAGTACAAGTTATGCTTCAGGAGGCAACGAGTTACTGTAAGGTTGCTAGTCCTCCATCATCATCGATTCATCTTTGGGTCGAATGGTGAATGGGTCCTCCTCGAACTTCAAGTCCGGGTGATAGGCTCGGAATCGAGCCAGGGCCATGCGATACCCATATTCGTACGACACTTGCCCGATCGTTGGAGTCCCAATTTGAACTCGGGCTTCTCTTTGTAATCAACAATCACCTTCTGCGGTGACTCGGCCCACAAAGCCTCAATCTCCCAAGCCGACTTCAGTAGCTCGTCCTCCATCTTCCGACCTCTAGCCCAGAGGTCCTTCAGCTGCTTCTAAGCATCGGTCAACAGGCACCAGGTGTCATTAATCTCCTTGTTCAAGGCATCTAGCTGCCACACAACCTCATCCAGATTAGCCTTGAGTTTTTCATTCATCCCTTACAGTCGATCGCTAGCTACTTGACTATTGCTATCGCTTCTACGTTGGCCCCAGTCTTTAGTTCCTTAATTTCTTTTCAAAGGCTAGCCATCCGGTTATCCATGATAGTGATTAGGCGGCCCACGTCGTGAACGTGGTTGATCAATGCCATCATATAATTATGGTTCTGCAAGGAAAAAGAAAAAATCATCAGAACAGATTGGACTTACCCAAGGAACGAGAGTAACCAGATTACCTACCCAAACCAATGCCTTTGATGCTTTGTCGATTAAAACCTCGGACGGCGAGGTGCAGAGCTGGAAGGCCAGTTGGAAATGCAAAATCCCCCTCCCGAACTCGACTATGGCAGGCCCGTCCTACCGGACGCAAGTAGAGCTCTTCTGGGAATCCCATCACACTTGCATATGGGCATCTATGTCCCGAGGCGGTAGGTCGGTCATCCTCATCGCTTGATACCCGGCGCCATCCTTTATAACGGTCATCCCGCATAGTTCCTTCATGGATTGAGGATAGTGGATCTCAGGCTACGCTGACTCACCGCCCGATCTAACTGGCCCCTTCTCCTTTGACCGTTGTCTAGAGCCGCTCTCGTCGCGCTGGGACTTGTGTCTTCCAGATGTCATCTTCACCCACTTGTGCTGGCAGGCGGGGTCTTCAGGATGGGACGCAGAACCCTCCATCGGTCACTTCGATATCGACTCAACTGTGACCCTTGTTGTAGCTTCTGTCGGGACCTCCTGGACCTCGGGTGAAGATGGAGCCGCCCGAGCTATCGGTCCAAGTCGGCTGGCGGACACTTTCGGCATCCCACGCAGTTTTCTCAAAGTAACCATATATGCATCCCGATAGACGGGTTAGTAAACTTGATATCCAACAACCACCTAAAAAAAACTTGACAGAGAAGCAATATGCTTACCCGAGGGGCTGGGCTGAGGCCCGCCTTCGGCTAGCAAGAGCTCGATCATATCCCAGATTGCCTGTGAAGAGGATAAGATCTCCTTCAGCCGCACGATTAAAGCGGACTCCTCCTCGGATAAATATGGGGGGACATTGCTGACCGTGCGGGCCGACCACTCAAGTTGGAAGCCCCACCTCGGCCCACTAACAAACAAGTAGCGGGTCTTCCAACCTTTGTTGTTGGAAGGAGCCCTACTGACCCAAAACCCAGTCCGGGAGGTTAGGTAATACTCGCCCTGACTCTTACACAAGCAAAAGCACACCATGAATACGTCCCAAGATGGGATGATGCCTGCCCCCTAACATTTCCTGAGGAAAAGGATTAGGTAGTGCCATGAGATGGGCGCCACCTGGCTAGGTGATATCGTCCACCACCCGAGGCACTCCCTGATGGAGTGGAGGGGAAAGCATAGGCCTCGCCTCCAAGGCATCGACCAACACACTAAACCCTTGCAAGCACAAAGAATATGACCGTTGCCCGGGTAGCAGAGCATGCAAAGCATACTCCTCTGGGATACTATAATGCACCCGGATAGCAGCTAGTGACCCCTCACTCACGATCGAGTCAAAGTCATGACACGATTTCATGACTTCAAGAGCCTACAAGTGTTGGGAAACCACAGCGGGTGCATCACATGCGTAGCGAAAATCAAAATAAAAAATTAGTTTCCAACACAGATCAAATCATCGTGCAAAAGATTGGGGTCACGAGAAAAACCGTAAAAACCAAAAAAATCGTGATGTGTGATAGATTGATTTTACCTAGGGAGATCGTATATCCCTGTATTCCAGATCCGGATGGAGAAGATGAAGGAGGTCAAGCGTCCTCCTCTCTAGTGGTATCCACACGATAGATCTTTGCAGTGAAACTCCTTCAATCTGATCTTGCAACTCTTGTTCAGAGGAAGGGAGGAGAATAAGAGGTGGTGGCTAAAGCTGCAGCCTATCAACCATGAGTCTCCCCTCCTATTTATAGAGAGTCACCAAAAAAACTTTAGGGCTCTTGCCTTAGTGGGTATTGGATCTCCATCCAATTACCCACTAACCTTGCATTATTGGATCTCTATCCAATAAGGCCTTAATCAAGGAGCCCATCAATATAGGGTCTCATCTAATGAGGATAGGGGCTAATTGGATCTTCATCCAATCCTCTATTCGCTGAAGCATCCACCATATATGTGTGACCCTCTAGGCTCGATACTGAGCTGGCCATGAATCACTCCCATCAGAACTCCTTATGATATAGTGAATTATTATTCCCATAATAATTCGCTCGACTCATCGACTATGGACGTACTAGGCCACTACGTCATAGACCCCAAACGGTACAGGGGGGATCAAATCCATCGGACATGTCTGTCCACAATTACCATGTATCAATAATCTCTCATCCAAATAATATCCCAAAGACCGTATATTGGATATGGTACTGTCAGGTCATATACGGAATCAGTTTGTCTTGCTCTATTCGGATTCTGCTAGAGAACTCCTTCTCTCTCAATCCGAATGACCATGGCCAAAGATTTGTTTGAGCAAGCACATATGGGATATTCCTCTCATGATACCAAGAGTGGATGATCCTCTACCGACACTCAATTACCTTCGTAAGGTTGGCTACCAATCCCGATAACCAATCGTACCAGATCTGAAACTTTCCAAACCTGTAAGTCTGGCGTCAAAGAAAGGAGTACTCATACAAGACATCCTTAGTGTCTCAAGTCTAAGAACCAGATACACAACTGAGACTATGGAATCGTTGTCTGACATTATGTATCATTAACTATACAACATTCTATAAGTGGATCAATCAGTGAACTCATTCTCTAATGAGCACTTGTACTATATCCTTAGTGTCTCCACACAAGTGACTATGAGATCAACCGCCTCCATCATATGAACGAGTATATAGTATACCGATCTATCCGGTTATCTCAATATCCTTAGTGTCTCAAGAAAGGAGTACTCATACAAGACATCCTTAGTGTCTCAAGTCTAAGGACCAGATACACAACTGAGACTATGGAATCGTTGTCTGACATTATGTATCATTAACTATATAACATTCTATAAGCGGATCAATCAGTGAACTCATTCTTTAATGAGCACTTGTACTATATCCTTAGTGTCTCCACACAAGTGACTATGAGATCAGCCGCCTCCATCATATGAACGGGTATATAGTATACCGATCTATCCGGTTATCTCAATATCCCTCTTGAGAAACCTATGATCGGGATTATTTAGGATTTGTGTTTAAAAGTGAATCGATCTCATTATCATGATCTCATCACGATCTGATTCTCATTACACAGAACCAATGATATCATAATATATATGTAACAAATAATATAATGTGAGAATATGTAAATATTAATCATAAGCAAAAAGATCACACAGTGTATCACACGTGCCATCACTCACGTGATTTGCTTGCAGAGCACCTGTAACCAATAATCTCTCACTTGACCAAAAACCAATCACCTATGTGTCTGATCCCCATCAGACCCTTGTGACGCTCAAATATAATTTGAGCTAGTGGCTTCGTCAGTGGATCTGCAATGTTATCTTCGGATGGAACTATTTCCATTGCTATATCTTTTTAGGTCATAATCCCTATAATCAGATGAAACATCCTCAAAACAATTCTGATGAGACCTGGGTTCCCTTGCTAGAGTTATCACTCTGTCGTTATCACAAAATATGGGAGTCAACTTCACGCTGCTTGGTATGACTCTCAAATCCTTGATGAACTTCTTCATTCATATCCCTTTGTCTTGTTGCTTCTACTACAGTAATGTATTCCATCTTTGTGGTCGAATCAGCAGTAGTATCTTGCTTGGAACTCTTCCAGCTTACTACTCCTCTATTCAGGGTGAAAACATATCCTAAATTTGACTTGCTATCATCAATGTTAGACTGAAAACTCGAGTCTGTGTAGCCCTCAACCTCGAGGCTACCTCCTCCATATACCAGTAAAAGATCCTTAAGTCATTTTTAAGTACTTAAGGATACACTGTACTGCCTTCCAGTGTTCTAAACCTGGATCTGCCTGATACATGCTCGTGACACTCAGAGCATGTGCCATATCAGGCCTAGTACATAGCATCACATACATGATAGACCCTATCGCTAAGGCATAAGGTATCTTATTCATGTATGCTCTTTCTTCAGGAGTCCTTGGGGACATACTCCTAGAAAGTGATATTCCATGTCTCATCGGTATAAGACCTCTCTTGGAATTTTTCATGCCAAACCTTTTGACAATGGAGTTTATGTACCTAGACTAGGACAAGCCAAGCATCTTTTTGGATCTATCTCTATAGATCCGGTTCCCCAAAATATAGGAGGCTTCCCCTAAGTCTTTCATGGAAAAGTTTCTAGATAGCCAAGCCTTTATTATGGAGAGCATTCCTACATCATTCCTAATTATTATGATGTCATCCACATATAGCACAAATAATGTGATAGTGCTTCCACTTACCTTCCTGTACACACAATGCTCATCTTCATTCTTAACGAAGTCATAAGATCTGATCACCTCATCAAATCTTATGTTCCAACTTTGGGAAGCTTGCTTCAATCCATAAATGGATCTAAGCAACATGCACACTTTGGACTCTATTTGGATACGAATCTCTCAGGTTGTATCATATACACCTCTTCCTCGAGGTTGCCATTGGGGAATACCATTTTGACATCCATCTGTCAGATCTCATAGTCATAGTATACTGCAATAGCCAAAATAATTATAATGGACTTAAGCATAGCTACAGGTGAAAAGGTTTCATCATATTCAACTCCTTGTCTTTGACGATATCTTTTAGCTACCAGCCTTGCTTTATAGGTCTACCTTTCCATCCACTCTGATCTTCTTCTTGAAGATCCATTTACAGTCGATTGGTACAGTACCCTCAGGTGCATCCACAATGTTCCAAACCTTGTTAGAGTACATGGAATCCATCTCAGAATTCATGGCTTCTTGTCACTTCCCATAGTCTATACTCATAATAGCCTCCTTGTAGGGCTGAGGATCAACATCCTAAGAGTCATCTCCACTGATGTGTCCCACATATCTTTCAGGAGGGTGAGATACTCTATTATACCTATGTAAAGTTAGAACTTGTATGTTAGGTACCTGAACAGACTCGGGCTCTGGAATGGTGCTTGAGCTAGGTTCTCCAACTTCGCTCAATTATATCTCATTCCCACTATTTCCGCCAAGAATGTGTTCCTTCTCAAGGAACACAGCTCTCTTGGTAACAAAGACCTTTTGATCCTCGGAATGATAGAAATAATACCCGCAAGTTTTCTTTGGGTATCCCACGAATGTGCACCATTCTGTCATTGATTCTAACTTATCGGGGTTGTGTCTTCTAACATGGGCATGATAGCCCCAAATCTTAATAATCTTAAGATCGGACTTCCTTCCTTTCTATATCTCATATGGTATAGACACTACTGACTTTGATGAAACTATGTTCAGAAGGTAAGCTGTAGTCTCTAGGGCGTACCCCCAGAATGAAACGAGTAGGTCAGCGAAACTCATCATGGACCGCACCATGTCTAACAGCGCGTGATTCCTCCTTTCTGATACACCATTGAGTTGAGGTGTATAAGGAGGTGTCCACTGGGATAGAATCTCATTGTCCCTGAGGAAATGGGTGAACTCCGTACTCAAGTACTCTCCTCCTCGATCTGATCGAAGAGTCTTAATATTCTTTCCAATTTGGTTCTCTACCTCATTCTTATATTCCCTGAATTTCTCGAAGGCCTCAGATTTGTACTTCATTAAGTACACGTGTCCATTCCTAGAGAAATCATCAGTGAATGTAACGAAGTATGAGCAACCACCTATAGCTTGAGTCGACATGGGACCACATACATCACTATGTATGAGTAAAAGGAGAGTTGGTCATTTTCCCACGAAGGCAAGGTTCGCAAGTTGCATACGATTCATAGTCAAATAGATCTAAGTATCCATCTTTCAACAGCTTTTGAATCCTTTCTTCATGTATATGACCTAGCCTATAATGCCATAGGTATGCATTATTCATCTCATCTCTTTTCCTCTTAGATATATTTATATTCAAGATATGTGGAGAAGTGTCTAACATATATAAGCCGTTTATAAGGGTCTCTCTAGTGATGATCTCATCATCTATAATTATTGAACAACTATTATTCTTAAAAATTAATTTATATCCACGAACTGTCAAACAAGAGATAGAAATAATATTTTTGATAATAGAGGGAACAAAATAGTATATATCTAATGTAATAATAGCTCCACCAGGCAGATGTAGGGTGACCTCTCCAACAACAACTGCAGCAACTCTTGCTCTATGCCCATCTTGAGGTTCATCTCGCCTCTATATTATAAACACTCCCAATATCCAATACCCATGTGTTATCATGAAAATCTGATAAGTGGAGACTGATCATGAATATACCTGAAGCTTCTCCAAGATTTTGTCTCACCTTCTCTACAAGGTAGTCCTTACAGTTCCTTTTCCAATGTCCGTCTTGGCCATAGTGGAAGCATTATCCTTTGTCCTTTTCCGGATATTTCTTGGCAACCTTTGCCTCACCTAGCCTTTCTTTGCCCTTGCCCTTCTTAAAGGTCTTGCTGGCCTTCCATTTCTTTTTTGTCTCACCAATATAGAGAATTGGCTTCTTCTTCTTAATGGCACTCTCAGCTTCTCTCAACATATTAAGGAGCTCAGGGAGAGTCACCTCAAACTTGCTCATGTTAAAATTCATGATGAAGTGAGAAAAGAAATTTGGTAGGGACTGAAGTATAAGATCAACACACAGGTTATCATCTAGGACTATTCCTAGACCTGTGAGTTTCTCGATCCACTCTATCATCTTTAGGACATGGTTCTCAACTGATGTCCCTTCTGTCATCCTGGCTTGGAAGAGTTTCTTAGATATCTCATATCTTTGAGTTCTTCCTTATTTCTCAAACAGCTGGCGAAGATGAAGAATGATAGAATCTGCATCCATGCTCTCATGTTGCCTTTGTAACTCAGGAGTCATTGAGGCCAACATGTAACATTTTATCAATGTGAAATCATCTATATACTTCACATAGCGAGCGATCTCATCCTCGCTTGCCCCTTCTTCCGGCGTGGACCGAATTGTATCAAGGACATGCGATTTTCTCCGTCATAAGAATTCTCAAATTACGAAGCTAATCTGTATAGTTTAGACCAGTGAGGTGATTGGCATCAAGTATGCCACGTAGAGGGTTTGTGAGTGACATGTTTCTGACAAAACAAGATATAGCAAAATTAAATAACATATAGATTTTACAAAAAATACTAATTAAGATATGAACTTTTATCTTAATGTACTCCTACTATTTTCTTAGCGAATCACGCGACACTCTCGACACGTGAGACAGAACTCTATGGCAGACTTCTAGTGGGGATCGGGATCCAATTGGCATCTTAGTGCAACCTCAAGGGACTCGACCAATTACACTAAGCCCAAAAGATAGGCAACTCTTGCCAATCACAACTTCTTGTGATTCCCGTCACGTTCAGCCTCTGAATCATCATGGTCTCGAGGGACTCGACCAACCATGATATTCAGTTAAGTCATCACCATCGTTACAAGATGAGTTTGATTTGATAATATGTCCACGAGGGACTCGACCAAGCATACAATGCTCTTAGGTCACCGGTGACATCTCTATGTCGTAGGCAAGAACTCGATCACATAGATATGTGAGCCTCGAGGGACTCGACCAACTCAATCTATGTCGTGATTCAATTTCTTCCTATAACGATGGAAGGCCACGTGGGTCAATCTTATTGTCTCACACTTACCAACTTAATATTATCATAGGAGGGGTTTTTGTTTCATATCGGTCTCCTAATATGCCATGTCACACACATACATATTTAATATATATCTTCATTGTATGTAAATATATATATACATATATCTAGTAGGTGTATAACATATCACATATGCAAGCCACATCAGATGATCATGAGCCGTCACCTAATATGATTAAGCCCAAACCAATGGGCCTAATCACTCATAACAGGATCTATGTGTGCATTGGCGCATCTCGATGCCCTGTGATTGTTGATCTCGTCATCATCGATTCCATCGGATCATTGCCTCACCATGCGTTATGATCTCCCGCCATGGCATCGTGGGTCCCGCTGTAACTTCCACGCTCCCGCTGCGCCTCTCCATGTAATTATAAATAATCACAGGCAGGCCCAACAATAAAATGAGAAAAAACACAGGCTCGCAAACCCCAATAATAATAATAATTATACACATCACAACACATGGCTCATGATCATCCATCGACATCACAAGTACATCACATCATATGTAGGATTACTAGATATATATAATAATTAATTAAACTATTTAATTAATTTTTTTGGAAATCAGAATATGCTCAAAATTTCCATAATTATCAAGGGTTTTTTCATAATTTTGGATGAGAGGACAATCCTCAGAATTTTTAGAATTGTCAAAAGTATTTTCGGTATTCTGGATAAGAGGACAGTCCTCAAAATTTTCAGAAATATTGAGGGTGTTTTCGGTATTCTGGATGAGAAGACAATCCTCAGAATTTCCAAAAATATTGAGGGCATTTAAGGAATTATGTATAAAGGGGATAGAGCTGGAATTTCTCAAATTCTGAGGAGCATAATCATCTTTTTCTCAAAAAGATGCCCTAGCCCTCCTTCACCCTCACTGCGCCGTCGCCGCTACCCTTGTGCAGGCGACAGTTGCCCTTTGCGGTCGGCAACCGCCCTACCAAGAGGCAGCCACCGCTGCGGTCGGCGTCGTCGCCCCTGCTGGCAGCAGGGCTGGTCGCGGGCGGCAACCCCTTGCAGGCTGGCCACTGCCGGCTGGCCCTTGCGGGTTGGCCGTAGCCGGCCATACCCACGGTTGGCCGCCCCTTACAGGGGGCTGACCACAACCGGGCGCCCCTTGCAGGTAGTCAGGCCATGGCCGGCCACCCCTTGCAGGTAGCCAAGCCATGGCCGACCACCCCTACAGGGGGCCTAGCCATGGCCAGCCACCTTTGCATGCAGACAACATGTATGTGGCCGCCCCTCCCCCGCAGGCAGTGCCTACATTCACTGCCAATCGCTACAATAAGCGTGTAGAATAGTTCTACACGATTCAATCTCATCACATGCAGTTTAAAACCAATTTTTCGTACGAAAACCATGGCTCTGATACCACTGTTGAGAAACATTAGCAGGTGCATCACATGCGCAGCGAAAATCAAAACAAAAAATTGGTTTTCTATGCAGATCAAATCGTCGTGCAAAAAATTGATGTCGCGAGAAAAACCGTAAAAACCGTGATGTGTGAGAGATTGATTTTACCTAGGGAGATCGTATATCCTTGTATTCCAAATCCGGATGGAGAAGATGAATGAGGTCAAGCATCCTCCTCTCTAGTGGTATCCATACGATGGATCTCTACAGCGAAACTCCTCCAATATGATATTGCAACTCTTGCTCAGAGGGAGAGAGGAGAATAGGCTAGAGTTGTAGCCTATCAACCATGAGTCTCCCCTCCTATTTATAGAGAGCCACCAAAAAAACCTTAGGGCTCCTGCCTTAGTAGGTATTAGATCTCCATCCAATTACCCACTAACCTTGCATTATTGGATCTCTATCCAATAATCTCCTTAGGCCTTAATCAAGGAACCCATCAACATAGGGTCTCATCTAATGAGAATAGGGGCTAATTGGATCTTCATTCAATCCTCTATTCGCTGAAGCATCCACCATATATATGTGACCCTCTAGGCTCGATACCGAGCTGGCCGTGAGTCACTCCCATCAGAACTCCTTTTCATATAGTGAATTATTATCCTCATAATAATTCACTCGACTTATCGACTATGGATGTACTAGGCCACTATGCCATAGTCCCCAAATGGTACAAAGGGGATCAAATCTATCAGACATATCTGTCCATAATTACCATGTATCTATAATCCCTCATCCAAATAATATCCCAAAGATCGTATATTGGACATAGTACTATCAGGTCACATACGGAATCAGTTTGTGTTGCTCTATTCGGATTCTACTAGAGAACTCTTTCTCTCTCAATCCGAATGACCCTGGCCAGGGATTTGTCTGAGCAAGCACATATGAGATATTCCTCTTATAATACTGAGAGTGGATGATCCTCTACTGACACTCAATTGCTTTCGTAAGGTTAGCTACCAATCCCAATACCAGCTGTACCAGATCTGAAACTTTCCAATCCTGTAAGTTTGGCGTCAAAGAAAGGAGTACTCATACAAGTCATTCTTGGTGTCTCAAGTCTAAGGACCAGATACACATCTGGGACTATAGAATCACTATCTGACATTAAGTATCATTAACCATACAACATTACATAAGCAGATCAATCAGTAAACTCATTCTCTAATGAGCACCTGTACTATATCCTTAGTGTCTCCACACAAGTGGCTATGAGACCAGCTGCCTCCATCATATGGACGGGTATATAGTACACTGATCTATCCGGTTATCTCAATATCCCTCTTGAGTAACCTATAATCGGGATTATTTATGATATATGTTTAAAGGTGAATCGATCTCATTATCGTGATCTCATCACGATCTGGTTCTTATTGCACAGAACCAAGGACATCACAATATATATGTAACAAATAATATAATGTGAGAATATGTCAATATTAATCATAAGCAAAAAGATCACACAGCGTGTCACACGTGTAATCAATCACTTGATTGGCTTGCAGGGCACCTGTAACCAACAGCAAGGACTTCACGTCTATCGGGGATAGAGCACCCGAGGACGACCCCAAAGTACTAGCTTCGGGATTCTGGAAGCGGTCCTCCCTCGATCTAACAGAGGAAGTTGAGGGACTAGAGGAGGAGATCATTCCGATCTAATAAGGAGAAAACAATGGAAAGGTCAGAAAACCGAGAGGAAAGGGGGACCAAGGGGGCTGAGAGTCGAGATGGAAGTTGGATGTGGTAAGAGTGAAGTCTCCAGCTGTTGAAAGAGAGCTTATAAGGTGATGAAAGGGATGACTCACCTTCTTAAGGCAACGCCATAACTTCGCTTGGGGAACTCGTGAACCACATTAAGTGCGAATAATGAGCAAGGTAGCAGAATGTCCACATCAGTCCTAAACGCACACGTGGTCACCGCTTACAGAGCTGGTACCCTGAGATGCCACATCACCCTATGTATCAGCGACTGTCGCACACGAGCGTTGACCACGCGTAAACCACATGGTCGGCCTCGGCCCAACACCCCTAGACTTGTGCCTGAGTTAAGTATCTCAGCCACTTCAGTCAGACTTGTGCTCGAGTTGAGTATCTCGGCCCCTTGAGGCAGACTTATGCCCGAGTTGAGTATCTCAAATATTGAATCTCAAATTTTGATGATGAAATCAATTGATGAGTTTTATGCTCTAACTTGTGTGTTAAAGAAAATGATATAGGATTAATTGTGACAGTAAAAGGCAGTACAATCAGAAGTTGGGCCAGAGTCAAGTTCAAGCATCGGGCCGAGGTTCGGACGACACAATGGGAGCTCACCGAGAGTCCGCCGGAAGTCGACCGAGGTTCGGATGATGTTGTCGGGAGCTCATCGAGAACTCACCAGAAGTTTGTCGGGAAGTTCGTCGGGAGTTCACCGACGATTGTCAGGAGCTCGCCGGGAGTTCGTTGGAAGAATGCTGGAAGTTCGTTGGGAGTTCACCGAAGGAAATTGGGAGCTCGCCGGGGTTCATCAGAAATATGTCGGGAGTTCACCAAAGAGATGATCGAACAACAAAGATTGTATGTTGAGTATCGTAGTTAGCATCATGATAAGAGTTAGTTTTACTAACTCAATTAAGAGGCCATTAGACTTTAATTAGGATTGATTTGGACTTATTATAAAAGTCATCTCAGTAACCCAATGTCATATGAGACAGTCTTTGAAGACACGGTCTCCAAGATGACATAGTCTTCGAAGATGTGTCAGGTGATTGACCCGTCATACTGGGCGATTGACCCTCCCAGACACAGTCTAACAAACAGTGTCAGGTGGCTAAACTGCCCAAAACACAGTCTTCGAGACTAGCACATTGGGGTCACTTAGAATTTGAATTTTGGCTCGACTTTTGAAGCCATTTGGGACCTATAAATATCCCACTTATTCTTGCTGAAAGGATGCAAGCAATTAAGAGCAAAAACCTTATGAAAACACTGTTGTAATTGAGAGCTTCTCCATATTTTTGTCTTATATAGAATTTTTGTTTAAGGGAGAGCTTAGAGACTTGTAAATGTTATCTCCTAAATCTGTAAAATAAAAATAGAGTTGTAAGAGAGTAGTTGATCTTCACCCATTGAAGGAAGTTCAATAGTGGAAGCCGGTGACCTCAACGGAGGAGGAATCAGGAGTAGAGTAGGTCACGAGACCGAACCACTATAAAATCAGTTTGCTTCCTCTTCTTTGCACTCTTACAAATATCTCTACGCTTACACGCATCTTTAAGCTTAAACGCATTTCTGAGACGATTTTTATTGAGAAAGTATTTAAATCGATGTAAATTTTTTATAAGCACTAATTCAAAACACCCCACCCCCAAGTTGAGTATCTTGGCCACTTCAGGCATACTTGTGCCCGAGTTGAGTATCTCGGCCACTTCAAGCATACTTGTGCTCGAGTTGAGTATCTCGGCCACTTCAGGCAGACTTGTGTCCAAGTTGAGTTTCTTAGCCACTCCATGCAGACTTGTGCTCAAGTTGAGTTTCTCGGCCACTTCAGGCAGACTTGCGCCCAAGTTGAGACTTAAGGCAGACTTGTGCCCGAGTTGAGTATCTCGGGCAGTCTAAAGCCCGAGACCAATAACTCGACCAATCGAGTAGTTCTTGCCTGAGCAATAGTGCTCGACCAATCCAAAGCAGGAGACTAATAACTCAACCAATCAAGCAATCCAGCCAGTCGAGCAGTTCTTGCCCGAGCAACAGTGCTCAACCACTCCAAAGCTCGAGACCAATAACTCGGCTAGTCAAGCAGTTCTTGCTCGAGCTGTAGTGCTCGACCAGTCCAAAGCTCGAGACTAGTAACTCGGTCAGTCAAGCAGTTCTTGCCTGAGTAGTGGTGCTCGGCCAATCCAAAGCCCGAGACTAGTAACTCGGCCAGTCAAGCAGTTCTTGCCCAAGCAACAGTGCTCGTCCAATCCAAAGCCTGAGACCAGTAACTCGGCCAGTTGAGTAGTTCTTGCCCGAGCACTAGTGACTCGACCAATCAATCCCCGCTTGAGATCAGTAGCCCAACCAACCCATCAGTTCAGCTACGACTAGGAACAACAACCCAACCAACTCGGCGACTAATGCCCTTCTCAAATTCCTCTTTGAGGGATCCCGAGAGAGGCTTAAGGGGCTGGACCTAGTCATCCAGCGAAACGTCAGCCCCAGGGCCCCATCACCCTGACATGCCAGAATCAGGCGACACATAAGCAACTGACCTGACACAATGGCAATCAACCTGGCACAGTGGCAGCTGATCTGGTAGCATGACAATCGACCTAGCGTAGTGGCAGCCGACCTGGAACTTCAAAGCCCGAGTTTGATGATGACAGGAAGGAGTTGCGACGAGCGATGCCGTCCTTGACATATCCAATGCCCGAGGACCTTAAAACCACAAAAATTCGTACGCTAGCTCAACAAAGGACACCGATAGCACTAAGGAACTCCATACGGCTATCCCCTGGCCCACAGGTATAAAATTCACCCTTGAGAATAGCTCAAGGGGCTCAGACTCTCAGCCTCTCTTTACATTGAACTATTAAGACTATCTTAGTTAGTGCACTGATTTGATCATCGAAGGGGTCACATCGGGTGCCCCACCCCGATGAGGCCTTCGTGTAGGATTCCTTGACAAACCTTGAGAAGGAGGAGCCCGAGGCGTGCTCCCGAGCAAACCCATCTAAGGCGTGTTCTCGAGCAGGCCCAACCTACCTCTCCTGAGCTTCCCAATCTCTCCCCGACTGACGAGGACGAGCTTGTGAACATAGGCGGAACCAAGTCGTGCTAACTCCTCGGCCATGCCATAAAGTTCCTTAACATCTATCATCACAAGTTGAAATATTAAAATTATCTTTTTAATTTTTAATTATATATTTTTTATTAATAAAACCAATGATGTTAGAATAAATGAATCTATATGTATTTTATTTTTATAATTACATATATACCAATATATTTTTTAGAAAAATAAAAATTAAAATATTTAGGGTAAATAATTAAATCTCTTAGGATCTTATTTTTCTTTATGGAGTTGAACGTGCATGAATCAAATGGGCACATGCATTTGCACATGGAAGACGGGTCATAGTACACATGCAACTTCTAGCATATCAAATGAAATGTAAGCCGTCATAACCTAATCCACGTATTATAATGTAATAAAGTGAATATAATTTAATATGAAAATTATCCATCTAAAATTCGGCTTGGTATGCTATCATGATGGGAAAAATGCTAAAGAATATGATACATTTTTTTGGGATTGAAATGAGACTTGTAAAGAATATGATAATTTAATATGCTAAAGAATATGATACATTTTTTTTCGGTCACAAGAGGTGGGAATATGCTATTAGTGGTACCAAGACAAGTAAAATGAGATATAAAAAGATGATGGTATAAATATAAAATAGACGGAGTCAAGATAAAGGGTTATATGACCATTAAAATGATCCAAAAATAAGCTAATCGTGATTAGCAATTAACGACGATATTTGAGATTATAGTCCTGTATTAACCCGAAGACTTCAAAATACTAAAACGATCGGTATCTGATGCAATCAAAGGAGCATAATCCTTATAATATTTTACTATTTTAGAATCTTATAAAATTAATTAAAATATTACTATTGATAATCGTGATTAATAATGATTATTTTCATTTTCTTATAAATGTTATTTCAATATAAATATGCTGATTTCATATTAATTATATTATTGTCATTTAACGAATTACGATATTATTATGACTCATCCTCAAAGTCAAGAAGGGGCGGCCTTCGGACTGTCTCCTCCTCTCTTTAATTGAGAGACGGGGAAAGGAAGAAGCAGGCAAAAGAGAACTCCACAAACTTGGTTTTCTTCTCGATCGATCGAAACCACCGCCTCTTCCCCGTCAACAGAGGCGGCCGCCGCCCCCCCTCGCCTCGTCTTCGGTGCCTGGAAGGTTCCCTACTTCACTCCCTTAACGATCTCGAGACGTGTTCTTGAACCGGGGCTTCGGATTCGGTTCGTCTCTTATTCTTGATCTGGATTCTTCTCGTCGGATCCTAGGATGGGGTCGCCTGTGGCAAGATTAGGGTTCTTGGCGATGGTTTTGGTGGTTCTTGGAGCTGCGGGTTGCGGGAGGGCCAAAACCGAGGACGCCTACGTCACCCTGCTCTACGGCGACGAGTTCCTCCTCGGCGTTCGTGTTCTTGGGAAGTCGATTCGTGACACCGGGTCCACCAAGGACATGGTCGTCCTCGTTTCAGATGGCGTCTCCGACTACGCCAAGAAGCTTCTTGATGTAGGTTTCCTCCCCCTATTGTTTTCTGTTTTGGTTCTCTGCTCTTTTCTGAAAATAAATCAGGTCAAACTTCGATTCTTGTCAATTCAAAGAATTGGGGTTCTTTAGTGTCGCAAGGAACACTTAACCTTTGGGGCGTGTGGTTGTTTCTAGGCTAATAATTGTATAAACAAGCATGTCGGCCTGCTAGCTTGAACGTTGTGGCTGGATAGCTGAGCCATAATTTACATTCCTTCCAAGCTATGAGAGCAGCAGAGCACAAGACCATGGTATAATCGAAGGCCACATAACACATAATAAGAGACACAAGGTGTTGGCTGTATCACATGAAAAGCTGTATTTAGTTTGTCGATGAGAAAGATTCCGTTCTTTTTCATTGTGAGGTAAAAATTCTCTTGAGTCAATATTTAAGACAGCTCAACTTGAAAGTAGACTGGTGTAGGCCTGGTCCTCGCGCACATCGGTCAAAAGTTAAACAAAAGAGAAGAGACTTCAATCATTGGGAGTTGTGAAATTCTGTTATACTGCTCCCTGGTCGCAGCCAAATAAGGTTAATGATTGCTATGCCTGACATGTAAGTAAACATGAAACTGTATGTATGTACATACTAGCATTAGGCATGTACTGCACATGATCAAATTTGAAGTCATTATGTGTACAATTTGACCTAATAACTGCATAATTAGATGATACTGGGGAAAGGAGAAAGGGGAACAAAATTTGAAAAAAAAAGAGAAAATCGATAGTCGAGTTGTAGAAAAGAAACAAACTAAGGATATGACTTACATAAAATCGATAAATAGTTCACCACCAAGTTTAAAATCACAAAGGGATACAAAAAATTTACCACCCCAATGATATTAAACAATGATACAGAACTGTAACAAAAGACTCACCACTTAAGGAAGCATCTAAGAGATACATAGTTTTAAGAGCGAAATCAAAGAGCTTATGCCAATATCGTCATATTCTAAATTTTTTTTCTAAGTACTAGTTCATGAAACAACCCTTTATGTATAGGGAACTATGAAATTAAGTGTTTTACATATGCTAACTAACCCCTTTAATGCATTCCTTAGTCATGAAGAAAAACATCTTGAAATAGCTTTAACTTTCTACCTTCCAAACCACCTATTAATGAGGCAGCTTTAACTTTCTCTAGTGAGAATGCTCATGAGTTGTCATATTTGAGAGGTTTGGATAAAAGGCTATGAGACAAGCATTGTGAGTTGTAGAGAATACCATGTGATCAACAATATTTACTCGACTTGACTGTAGCAAAGTAGACATTCCCGTGTCTATCTCCCCTGGTTAAAAAAGACTTGTCCTCAAGTCCTCATTTGTTTCAATCACATGATAAGGACTAAAATAAACGATATTGAATGTTGAGAATACCCATAATCTTCAGGTAACTTGATCTCACAACCATTCTTATTAATTCTCTTAAGCATATTGTTGGACCATCAACCTTTGGTTTTAAATTTCCAAAATTGTCTGGTGGTAACCTCTTTTTCCTTAGATAAATCCAAATTAAATCACCTGTATTACACTCCTGATGCTTTCTGTGTTTGTTGGCAGTTTGCATGTATCTCTCATTTTGATTTTCAATGATTGTTTTAACTTTCTCATGCAACTTCTTTATCTGCTTAGCCCTCTCATCAACAATTTTACTTAATTGCTTAATTGTAGAATGAGGAACCAAATCCAAAGGATCTATAGGATTGGCCATCGGAATAAGATTAATGTAATGCTGGTTGCAAGGTTATGTGAGATTTCTTCTGGTACAACATCTTTGAACTCCTCCAAGGTTGGTTTCATGATTGCTGGTGGCACCTTGTGTTGTTTATTCTCAACTAAATCCAAAGGATTTATAGGATTGCCCTCGAAATAAGATCAACGTGGTGCTGGTTGTCTATCAAAGGTGGAAGGTTATGTGGGATATTTCCGATACAACATCTTGGAACTCCTTCAGGATTGGTTTCATGATTGCTGGTGGCTCCTTGTGTTGTTCATTCTCCTCCACTACTACTAGAGTCAAAACATGACCACCCCTTTCTAATTCACCCTTGCATTCACCGTAGGACATAAAAGACAAACCATGATCAACTATAAGTAATCTCTTCCTCATCATCATTATATTTTGGTTTGTCATTGGTTTCATTTCCTTCTCCATCACTATGTTCTTTAATAAATGTAATAATCCTTCTATTTGGACAATCTGAAGCAATATGCCTAAAACCATGACATTCGAAGCATTTTTGGCCACTCGGTGTAGACGATGGTGTTTGTTGCCAGCTGATCTTTCATCCTTGTCTTGCACCTTCGACACCACTTTGTTTTGGAGAGTAGGCTTGGAATTTTCTCCTTTCGTATAATCATCTTTATGACTCGTATTAAGAACCCTTTTCATAGGTTTTGAGAAAAATCTCTTGCCTATAGTTGTCAGGTAAATATTTTTTTTTCAACTTCCTTTTCATTTTCTCCTATGTCATGATCTTACTCTGCCCCTCACGTTCTTTTTGCTTCTTTAGGTTTTCCCACCAAAAAGATACATTCCTTTTGAGTTTGAGTGCCACAATCTTTACTTTCTTTTGTTCTGCTAGTGCATGAAAATCGAATATTCTTTCCATCATATTAAGCCATTCAATAAAATAATCAACATTGATTTTATCTTTAAACCCCGGAATATCTAACTTTTGGTTGTACTTGTTCTGCCACGCGTCTTGGTCTGTACACCTTGCTTGAAATCTTTCAAACTCCCTTGCGTAAGGAGGTGTATAATCATCAGAATTAAACTTTTGGGCATTATTTTCATGCTGATTGTTTCTACTCCAAAGTTCTTCAATAATTTCATTTTTTTCTTGTAGACAATGTAGCAATTTTTGTAGCTACAATCTCAAGGATTCAACATCATCTTTATGGCCACTATCTTCATCAACTACATCGTTTCCATTCCGCCTTGCCATGATCTCTAGCCTTTAGCTCTGGTACCAAACTGATATCAGGAAAAGGAGAAAGAGGAATGAAATTGAAAAAAAAAAATGAAAACTGATAGTCGAGTTGTAGAAAAGAAACAAACTAAGGATAGAACTTGCATAAAATCGATAAATAGTTCACCACCAAGTTTAAAATCATAAAGGGATACAGAAAATTCACCACCGATATTAAACAAGGATACAAAATTGTAGCAAAAGATTTACCACTCAAGGAAGCATTCAAGAGATACAGAGTTTTAAGAGAGAATTCAAAGAGCTTCTGTCAATATCATCATATTTTAAACTTTATTTCTAATCCTAAAACACTAAAATAAGTACTAGTGCATGAAATAACCCTTCATGCATAGGGAACTACGAAATTAAGTGCTTTACATCTACTAGCTAACCTTTTTAATGTATTCCTTGGGCACGAAGAAAAACATCTTGAAATAACTTTAACTTTCTACCTTCCAAACCACTTATTAATGAAGCAGCTTTAACTTTCTCTAGTGAAAATACTCATGAGCTGTCATATTTGAGAGGTTTGGATAAAAGGCTATGAGACAAACATTATGAGTTGTAGAGAATATCATGGGATCAACAATATTTACTCGACCTGACCCTAGCAAAGTAGGGACTCCCGTGTCATTAGATAAACATGCTAAACATTAGAGAAAGACAGGGGGTGTTTCTTTCTTTGTTCCTGTTTACCTATATGCTATTGGGGATAGATACCAAAATATCTAAATAAAAGATAGAAGTTAGGATTTGTTTTAAACATGTTTACTGTAGTTGTGAAGAAAAGATTGTATTCACAAATGAGATGCCACTGCTTTATAATTTGTTTTCTCATGACAAGCTAGTCTTTATTTGCAATTGGAGCATATAGTAGTAGATACACACATTGCACATATGTGTATATATTTGTGCTTATGTAAGTTCATATTTTTGTATGCATGTGAGCACACATGTATATGTACATTAGTCTATGAAATCAAATTTTGGTCATCTTGCTAATGTGGCTTTTATTGAGGTACCATCTGAGCTTGAATTGAGCAATAGTCACTTGAAAACAAGGTGCCGAGGTTAATCAAACTGAGGTATCCTCTTGAATCAGGGTGATTCAAACTGTTGTACATGATGGAGGATGGGAAGCAAGAATTATGCAAAGCAGATAGATGTAGAAAATGTAATCTGCAAGGCCTTCCTAATGCTCAAGTCATAATTAACTTTAAGGCAGACAATAATTTGAAGTAAGCATTGTGAGGGTACAAATCTCAAGAAAGAGAGAGAGAGAGAGAGAGAGAGAGAGAGAGAGATTTTGTCTTTTAGCTTTAGAGGAGGCCCCCTTTATAGGATTGAACTCTTGTTGCTTTTCTATTACAGGTGGTTACCCATACATCAATTAAGTGATGGTTGATATAGCACCATGTCAGTTGGGGCATATTTTAGCTTCATAAATGATGTATAAAGTCATAAAAATGTTGTCCACATTGTCACAGACTTAGCTTAATTTGCCTAAGCCATGCGGCACCCTAGTGGCACTCTCGAACACTTACCTGAAATTGCTTAAGTCGTGAAACAACCTTACCCACTGTTCCGGACTTAGCTGAGATTGCCTAAGTCATGAAACGCCCAAAGCGTTATCTGTCTGTAGTCAGCCCTCTTACAACCTCTTGCGGTCCCGTAGGACCTGCAAAGGAGAAGTTGATTAGCTTAGAAACGAGCGACGGACAAGTCCCGACGTCTCGCAAAGCGGGAAGCTATACAAGCAATTCGTCGAACACCTTGAGTGCAGTAAAGAAAAGAGAGAAAAAAAGCGAAACAAGACTTTAGAGGGTTGTAAGAACGGTCGTAAGTCCACAAACGACGGTTCCCAAGGTATCATACGCAAGACAAGTTCAATTGTTGATGAAAGCCTATGCCCGACATATACCCGCAACCCCATCCAGCTCGGTGCCACCCGGGGGGGTTCCAAGGTGCTGAAATGGCTGACATTTCGTAACGCTCCGAATGGTTGCCGCAGCACACGAAAAAGACCCAAAAATAGGGTTGTTTTGGCTCCGCGCAGTGAGCGATCGTTCTGCAGCCTTCTACACTACTTTCGCTCACATTTCTTAGGTAAAAACATATAAACTCAAGGCAAAACAAGCTGCCAAACCTATGTACAAACAAGAAAAAGTGACGAACGGTTTACGGGGCGAAGATGTTATGGTTGAGCGACGACCATTCATGACATTCTCCCCCACTTAAACTATCGACGCCCTCGTCGACGCTTGTTGGTAGGCTTTGACGCGGGCTTCTTCATGTCGTAGGGCGTCTTTTGGCTCCCAACTGGCTTCGGTTCGAGGAAGTTTTTGCCACTTCACCAAGTACTCAATTTGCTGCGCTCCATTGGGTAGCTTTATCTTGCGATCCGCCATAATAGTTTTAACTCGCTTCTCGTAAGAGGCTCTAGTGGGGGGTAGTCGAGTTGGAACATTTCGAGAATCATCTTATGGATCTGAGTGGTAGGCTTTCAAGTTGCTCGTATTGTCACGGACAACAATGTAAACAAGGTGTTTGATGAAATGCTCATGTTTGTCCGTGTCCTTCGGTTTGTGTACATACCTTGTACAGCAAGTAGCGGGTTTGCAGTAGGCTTAACAACCCTAGTTTGGTTTGCTTTGTGGCCAATTTTGGCTTGTCAATACAAGTGTGTCTTGTAAGCACTTGTGGGGGCTTCGGTCTGTAATGGATCATTATCCTTTGTGTGCAACCTCTCTGAGTTTGTAATGTCCATAGGTGTAATTTGTATCTGGCTTTATAAAGTGTTTGCTTGAGCAATTGCTTGTGGATTCCGTTGGAATTGCTTCCTCTGGCCCGTTTTCTCTTTTGTAAGTCTAAGGGACTTTAGGAGATCTCGGGGAAGGCTGACCTTTGCGGACGGATACGTATTGGTGCCGCATGGCTTAGGCAAAATCAGCTAAGCCCGTGACAATGTGGTATCAGAGCGGGACAAACATACGTAGAAACACTCACCATACAAACGTGGGGGACCTAACTGGGTTGTGTGAAGGACAGGCAGCACGCATAACCGTTTGGAGGAAACGAGCATTGAGATGTAGGGAAAGGAGTCGCTCAGAGGAGCGGGCTTCTAGGCTTGACATTCAGAGGAATGACCAACCCTTTGTGCGAGAGGCACAACGAGGACAAGCAAGCGAAGAAGAATGCGTAGTACACAAAGATTAGGATGGTTGAGTTCGAGCTATAGCTCGACGTTGGCAATCAAACTTGATGGTGCTCAAGGCAAGCGGGGTGCTTGGTGAGAGATGAGATCGTGCAAAGTGGGAAGTGTTGCGTAACGACTGAAAGAGTTGTGCAAAGCTCACATAGGTGAGGGGAATTGCTAACTCGAAGGATTCGGTACTCATGCAAGGGCTTGTACACGGACAACGGAGTGTTCGTGGCCAACCCAAGGCGCAATCCGAACTTGGCGCTATGGAGCATCAGAACTTTCTCTTCAACATGGAAAGGATACATCCGTAGGCGACTGAAATGTGCAACAAGTTCAGCAAGTTGCTAGACCTTGAAGGGTACAGTAGGGACCGTATTGGCGAAGGGTCGCAATCTAGCAAGTGCATTTGCGGGGGTAGAACAAGGCACAAGTTGTTTAGCAAGACGGAGTAATCCAAAGGGGATGGTGGTCTCCGAAACTTCCAGTGGGAAGTATGTTAAGAGGAAAGTTGCTCCAACAGGACAGATATCCAGGAGGGATAAGTGCTAGTTCTCTAGAGGGGGAATCATGTGCAACATACCACACATATTGAGGAAGAGTTTCTCAAGGTAATATCTCCATAAAGCTCAACGGACCGAGCGAGCGACAAAGAGTCGTCGCATGATCTCAAATGAGGTAATGCATTGGTGGATGCATTTCGAGATCAAGTGGGGGAGTAATCTAAGCCAACATCATATAAAGGCACACTTAGAGTCGATGCAGAAATCGAACTCAACGGAGGGCTGACCCGTGGAATGGTGGATGCGAGGGCCATTATCAACTCAAAGCAAATCGAGGAGAGGAGCGACTTGGGTGGAACTTGGTGAAGTATCCAAGCCGTATGAAGCGAGTCGACATAGAAGACGGAACATGGAGCGGAGACATGGAGCTTTCCTTGGACAGAGGTCAAGGGCATGAACTCTTGTAGAGGCAAGAGTGGGATCATGTCGTTCCATGGGTTCTTTATTCTGATGGGGCGAACTTATCTTGTATGGTGCCAAAGACAAAGGGAGCTTCGAGGTACATGCAAGTTACCTCAGAGATGCATTTGACGGAGTAACTAAGATGATTCAACTTGCAGAGGCAAAGTTGAGATCAGGATACCTTAGCACGGGGCAAGAGGACGCAGAGGTGGGTACTCTTGAAGAATATGTCATAGTGTTGCCATTCGAGTTGTCAGGAACAAGTGGTGCTTAACAAAGATTGTGCTGGTAGGGGATAAAGGCCCAGTATCCAGACAATGGTGCACCAATTCTAGCGAAGTCAGGGGGACTTCAGGAGCTACTAGGCGACGGACTGTCCTAGAGCTATGCTTTGTCCAGGTGTGACCCAAGGGTAGGTGGACGAAGGTGAATTACCAAGGGAGCGAACAAAAAAAATCGGAGATGGCGACTGCCCTACGAGGTGTTGGCAAAGGCCACATATGGAGAAGTTGTAGTCCGAGTTCATCACACGAGAATCTGTATGCAATGGAGATGTCACCAGGAGGCGACATGGTGTAGCGGATCGTGGTGGAATAGTTCATGGCAATACAACACATGCGGTCGTGTCACGTGAGGGACAAGATCATGTGGAGGTATGATCCAGAGTTACTAGGAGCTCCGCTTTGGTATATGACACAACAAGAAGAAGGGCTATGGATTCAAGAAGTGAATGCCGTAGTATCGCAGAGGCGGGTCTTCGTGTGTGCATCGGAGCTTGCATTGGATGAAAGCCTTAGTCATCAGCATATGGGGGCTGTATACCATCGAGGAAGAAGTCCAAGTGCAAGTACCAGTGAGTCCTATAGAGGGGGACGTGATCATGTGAATGATCAGGAGTTGCTGGGAGCTCCACTTCGGTGAACAATGCAACGATAGGAAGGGCTGTGGATTCAAGGGGTGAATGCCATGGTACCGCAGAGGCGGGTCTTCTGTGTGTATGCATCGAAGCTTGCATCAGATGGAAGCCTTGGTCGTCAGCATATGGGGGTTGTGTACCACCAAGGGAGAAGTTAGATTGTAAGTACCAGGGAGTCCCATGGAGGGGACTTGATTATCAAAAAGTATAATCGAAGCAGCTGGAGAGTTGGACTGCTTCAGCGTTCACATTCGCTTAAGGGAGCCCGACAAGTCAGAGGACAAAGCCGAGTAAGCGAACGTTGCTACCAAGGAAGCTAAGGAGAACAGAATTGGCATGAGCCCTGCAACAAGATGACGGAGGCCATGCATGAGAGTTGCAGTCTGTCTTTCCATCGACCAAGGAGAACTGCTAGGAGGACACAGTGGTGTTGAAGTAGGTGGTCGAAAGGGGCTAGGAAGCGACGACGAGTCCAGTGGGGCTCAGCTACCCAAAAAGCAAAGCGTCGATTAGAAGGAAGGGATGCAGATGCAAGGCAACGGATAGTAGAGCCATGGGCTTGGCAGCACCATGGTACGTAAAGGCGGGACTTCCGTGGAGTCATCGATCCCTTGCTCTCATGGAGGGAGAGCATTGGTCGTAAAAGGGGCCGAGGAGGTGGAGAATGCAAAGGCAAACTCCAGATACCAAGACAGGGCGGAAGGGTAGAGACCAAGGAACTTCATAAGACTGGTGTCGATGAGTTTCTCATCAAGATAGCCGAAAGTGAGTGACTTCGGGTTGATGCAAAAGTGCTCGACCAATGAACAAAGTAGGCAGTACGCGGTACTGTACCTTTTTTACTTAGTAGGCAGTAGGCGGCAAAGGTAATGGAGAAGACGATACAATCCCAGAGGCGACCGAAACTATTAAAGACTTACTCCAAGTCGGGGGACTCCAAGTTGGAGTAAACTTTTTGCTCTTTTCGAGCGAAACTTCTTGCATTCCAAAAGTTCAATGGCAGTGGGAAGGCGAATCACAGTAGCTAACTCAACGCAAGGAGTGCAAACACTTCAAGTGCTTTAAAAGTGTGAGTAAAGAGTGGGCGAATGTTAGTAACCAGCTCAATGCATGAAGTACAAACTCGAGGAGATAGACGAAATCGAGTAACCTTTGCCTTCTCAACTCAAGAGAATGGGCGAAACTGAGTACCCCAATTCTCTTAACTCGAGGAGGTGAGCGAAGCCAAGTGACTTTGCCTTCTCAACTACTAAGAGAATGGGTGAAGTCGAGTATCCCAGTTCTCTTACTTATCCAGCAGAGGAGCTCTGCATAAGTTCAGTGACCCTTCAAAAAAAGCTTATGAAAGACAATAGTTGTCAAATCCTCACCATTGGTGATCAGTACTACTGAGAGTAGATTGTCCGTTTCATTTCCCAATTGAATGCCAATCGAAAGTGGGAATGATGCGAACCTATTTTGAAGTGACAACTAAACGTGGAAGAAGGATCAATGGGCAAACATTGTGGAGGAAGGACCTCAAAAACCTTAAAGTCTGCGAGGCGATGCTCGTCAAAGTTCCAACAAGCATCCATCCAGTTTAAGCAACATGAGTATACTGCGATACTGGCGCATAATAAGGCAGGTCTTTTCCTTCATCAGAAGGATCCGCGAGAACCAACAAGGATTAGCACAACTCAGCCAACCCCACACCAGATTCAGTCATTGGTGAGTCGAAGCAGCATGGCGGATCAGAGTTCGACTACTCAACAACAGCAGCAGAGAGCGGCTGGGAGCCAATGGGGCGTGTTGCAGCCAAAGTAGAAGATTGAAGATTCAACAAAATGCGAGATGTAGCATCTACAGTGGCTTCGACGAGGACGTCGAAGGAATAAGTGGGGGAGAATGTCACGGACAACAATGTAAACAAGGTATTCGATGAAATGCTCATGTTTGTCCGTATCCTTTGGTTTGTGTACATACCTTGTACAACAAGTAGCGGGTTTGCAGTAGGCTTAGCAGCCCTAGTTTGGTTTGCTTTGTGACCAATTTTGGCTTGTAAATACAAGTGTGTCTTGTAAGCACTTGTGGGGGTTTCGGTCTGTAATAGACCATTATCCTTTGTGTGCAACCTCTCTGAGTTTGTAATGTCCATAGGTGTAATTTGTATCTGGCTTTATAAAGTGTTTGTTTGAGCAGTTGCTTGTGGATCCCGTTGGAATTGCTTCATCTGGCCCGTTTTCTCTTTTGTAAGTCTAAGGGATTCTAGGAGATCTCGGGGAAGGTTGACCTTTGCGGACGGACACGCATGGTTGCCCCACGACTTAGGCAAAATCAGCTAAGCTCGTGATAGCATGGAAGACATTATGAATTCTGAACCATGCTGGCAGTTGTAACTTGTATGAAACATTGCCTACCCTTTTGATGCTTGGGAAAGACCCTTCATACTTGCGTATCAATCATTTATGCACTTTGTGCCTAAAGAACTGAAGTGATGCTGGTTAGAGCTTCATTAACACCATGTCATCAACTTTGAACTCTTATGGTCGCCTTCCTAAGTCTGCCCACTTCTTCATCTTTTTGGCCACCTTCTCTAAGTAAGCCCATGCAATATCTGCATTGCGATGCCATTCCCTTGCGAAGTGATAGGCTGATGGGCTGCTCCCTGTATAACCAATAACCAGGGTGTGAGGAGTTGATGACTGTTGTCTCGTAATAATCTCAAAGGGGCTCTTGTTGGATGCAGAGCTCCGCTGCAAGTTGTAGGAGAATTGGGCTATGTCCAACAGCTTCACCCAATCTCGCTGGTTGACACTCACGTAGTGCCGGAGATATTGCTCCAAGAGCGAGTTGATTCTTTATGTTTGGCCATCCGTTTGAGGGTGGAGGCTTGTGGAGTATAATTTAGATCCCAACAACTTGAACAACTCGGTCTAGAATTGTCCTAAGAATCGAGAATCTCGATCACTAATGATGTTGTGTAGGACTCCTCAATACTTCACCACATTTTTCATCATCAACTTAGCCGCCTCCTCCGCTGGGCAATGTAGGGGTGCAGCAACGGATGTTGCATACTTAAAAAATCGATCAACTACCACGAGTATCGATCCAAGTCTCCCTACTGCGGGCAAGCTTGATATGAAGTCCAAGAAAATGCTCTCCCATGGCCTTTTAGATACGGGCAGCGGCTCCAGAAGTCCCACTGGCTTTTGCTGCTCTACCTTGTCATGTTGACAAGTAAGGCATGTTCGAACATATTCCTCCACATTTGTCCCCATTTTCGGCCAATAGAAGGCCCTCTCCACGAGAGCATTGTTCGGTGGATACCCAGATGTCCGGCCTAAAGGGAATCGTGACACTCTTTCAAGAGTTCACGCCTCAAGTTATCCGCTCGTGGAACATAAACTCTGTTCCCCTTAGTGTAGATGAGTCCCTCTTGGACCCAAAATCGACGTGCCTTGCCCTCTTTGATGAGTTGCATCAGAGTTACTGCCTGAGGATCTCGGTACAGTCCATCTCTGATCCTGGAAAGGAAGTTGGAGTGCAATTGACTTGCTTGGCCTCCGCCCTCGAACTGTATAGCATTCACTAGCTCCACTTTCCGACTCAATGCATCAGCCACGACGTTTGCTTTTCCGGGTTTATACTTCATTACCATGTTGAACTCAACCAAGAAGTCCTGCCATCGTGCTTGCTTTGGGGAGAGTTTCTTTTGAGTTTGGAAGTAACTCAATGCGACATTGTCTGTCCTTAGCACAAATGGTGCTCCCAGAAGGTAGTGTCGCCACACCCGTAGACAGTGGATCACCGCTGTCATCTCCTTCTCATGCACAGGATATTGCCGCTCGGTCTCGTTGAGCTTGCGACTCTCGTAGGCCACTGGATGACCCTCCTGCATAAGAACTCCCCCAATAGCAAAATCAGAAGCATCGGTATGGACTTCGAAAGACTTTCTATAGTCTGGTAATTTGAGTACAGGTTCCTCCAGCACAACAGCCTTTATGTCTTGAAATGCCGCCTTACATTTGTCCGACCATCTCCAGAACTGCTCCTTCAGCAACTCTGTCAATGGAGCTGCGCGCTTCAAATATCCAGCTATGAAGCGCTGATAATAGTTGACGAACTCAAGGAAGGATCTTAACTCTGGCACCTTCTTTGGTGTTCGCCAGTCCGCCACAGCTTGCACCTTAGACTTGTCTATTCGAATGGAACCATTGCCGATTCGATGCCCCAAGAATAAAATGTTTGTTTGGGCGAAGTAGCACTTTTCCCTCTTCACGAACAAAGGTGTTCTCCCTGAGAACGTTGAAAATTGTTCGGAGGTGTCTAACATGCTCCTCGAGTGTTTGGCTATAGACGACGATATCGTCTAAGTAGACGACCACAAACTTATCCAAATACTCCTTGAACAGCTGGTTCATTAGGGTGCACAATGTGGCCGGAGCATTGGTTAAGCCGAAAGGCATCACCAAGAACTCGAATGCTCCATACCTGGTCACACAGATAGTCTTTGCCTCATCACCTTCTGCAATGCGCACCTGCCAATACCCCGATCGAAGGTCGAGTTTGGAGAAGTACTTTACCTTGCCCAATTGATCAAACAAGTCTGTGATGAGCGGGATAGGGTACTTGTTCTTCATCGTCATCTTGTTGAGGGCTCGATAATCAATGCATAATCGGAGGCTCCCATCTTGTTTCTTCTGGAAGATGACTGGAGCTCCGAAAGGTACTTTTGAACTGCAGATGAGACCACCGCTTAACAGTTCATCTAATTGCTTCCTCAGTTCCGCCAACTCTGGAGTGGCCATGTGGTATGGTGGTCTCGCTGGAGGCTTAACTCCTAGCTCCAGCTCAATCCGATGATCCACGCCTCTGCGTGGTGGTAGAGTTCTCGGCAACTCCGTTGGCATCATATCTGAGAACTCCTTTAGGATGTTCTCCACAACAGCAGGTTCTTGAATGGCCTCCCCGTAAAGTGTCTCTAGCTTCATAGCAGCTACAAAGGTTGATTCATCTTTTCGTACCCCTTTCTTCAATTGTAAAGCCGATATTTGTTGTAGGTCCTTGGTTCCTCCTCGAGAAACTGGAACCACGCAGGGATCATCGTCTCCCATTAGACATAGGAAGTTCAGGAACGACATTGGCACCAACTTCGCTGCGTGCATAAACTCCATTCCGATAATCACTTGGAAGTCGTCCAATGGCACCGCCATCAAGTTTGTGCTCCCGCTCCATGTCCTGCTCTTGATGGGGACCCCCTTTGCTCGTCCGGAGATCCGCTTGGCCTTTGAGTTCACCGCCTTCATACGACTTGGGCTCTTCTCCAAGATTAATCCAAGTCGCTTAGCTTCACGATTGGCAATAAAATTGTGGGTAGCGCCCGTGTCCACCATTGCACGGGGTGTTCGGCCATTAAGCTTGATGTCCACATACATCAACTCGTTGCTTCCTGCCTTCGGTGGCTTTGCCTTTGTGTTCTCCCCTACTTGACCCCGCAACGCATTCAACAAACGCATTGCTCCCATCCTGGGTCCTTGCGACGCCTCACTGTCGCTACTGGATTTAGAACTGCTTGAAATAAGGGAGATAGCTTTGCCCTTGTCTGACTTACGGGGCTGAATCGATGTAGTTAGAGCATTGAGTGCCTGCTTTTGTGGGCACTCCCTCACCATGTGCGGTCCTTCGCACAAGAAGCATCCATCAGACTTTGGGACTTTACCTTTTGAGCACGGTCCCTTGTGGGAATTCTTCTTCTTATGTTTGCCCCCAGACTCCTTCGCTCGAGAGTATTTAGCTGGGTGATTTCCCGAAGATTGTTTCTTCTTTCTCGAATCCTCTGAAGAAACAAAGTCAGTTAGCCTTTTCGCGGCTGCAATTGCCCCGACTACGTCGGTGACATTCCTCCGATGTAGTTCTTGTTGTGCTCATGGCTTCAAGCCATCGAGGAAGCTGAATAATTTTTCTTTTTCAGACATGTCCTGTATATCTGGTATTAGTGCTGAAAATTGTTTCACATAGTCTCAGATTGTTGTACTTTGGCGGAGTTGTCTCAGTTTCCTTCTTGCGACAAACTCTGTGTTCTCGGGCAAGAACTGAGTTCTCAACTCTCGCTTCAAGTCTCCCCATGTATCCACTCGACATCGGCCTTGCTGGATCTCTTCCCAACGGGTTCGCCACCAAAGTTTTGCATCCTCATTCAGATACATTGTTGCTATAGCAACTTTGGTCTCTTCAGAATCGAGCTTTGTAGCGCCAAATACTGTTCCATGTCGAACAAGAAATTTTCAAGCTCTTTGGCATCCCTAGCACCCTCGTAGCAATGTGGCTCCACTGCCCTGAAGTTTTATGGCGGTGCAGCGCTGGTATTGTTCCCTTCCGCATCAAGAGTCCTTGTTAACACTATCACCTTAGCTGTGAGTTCCGCCACAACTTCGTGTAGATGTCGTACGGAATCTTTGGTGTCCTCTGTCAGTTGATCAATCAGGGATTCAACTTTCTCGATCCGAGATTCAGCTTCTTCTAGCGAGCTCTCTACCCCAAGGAGCCTTCATTGGCCTTGGTAGAGTTCCTCCAAGCTCGCTTCAAGAACATCAAGACGGGTTTCCGTCGTTGTAAGTCTCTCCTTGTGGCTCTTTTTCCCAGTTGGCGCACCAGATGGCGCCTCCTCCCCTTATGGAGAATACTCAACTTCACGCTCGCCTTGTTCACTGCAGCGCTCCTCATGAGCGGCTCCAACAGTTTGCGAGCGAGTTTGCACTTACAGCCCACCTGCGGCTGCTTGGAGCAAGGGTCTTGCTTGCCCCATCTTGCTCGATTCATCACGATGTTTCACAATGGCGAGTTTGCGAATCTTCTTTGCTGTTCGTTTGAATTGCTTGTCGGCTCTGATACCACACTGTCACGGACTTAGCTTAATTTGCCTAAGCTGTGCGGCACCCTAGCGGCACTCTCGAAAACTTAGCTGAAATTGCCTAAGTCGTGAAGCAACCTTGCCTACTGTTCCGGACTTAGCTGGGATTGCCTAAGTCATGAAATGCCCAAAGCGTTATCTGTCCGCAAAGGGTCAGCCCTCTTACAACCTCTTGCGGTCCCGTAGGACCTGCAAAGGAGAAGTTGATTAGCTTAGAAATGAGCGACGGACAAGTCCCGACGTCTCGCAAAGCGGGAAGCTATACAAGCAATTCGTCGAACACCTTGAGTGCAGCAAAGAAAAGAGAGAAAGAGAGCGAAACAAGACTTTAGAGGGTTGTAAGAACGGTCGCAAGTTCACAAACGACGGTTCCCAAGGTATCGGATGCAATACAAGTTCAATTATTGATGAAAGCCTACGCTCGACATATACCCGGAACCCTATCCAGCCCGGTGCCACCCGAGGGGGTTCCAAGGTGCTGAAATGGCTGACATTTCACACCGCTCAGAATGGTTGCCGCAGCACACGAAAAAGACCCAAAACAGGGCTGTTTTGGCTCCGCGCAGCGAGTGATCGTTCTGCAGCCTTCTACACTACTTTCGCTCACATTTCTTAGGTAAAAACACATAAACTCAAGGCAAAACAAGCTGCCAAACATATGTACAAATAAGAAAAAGTGACGAATGGTTTGCGGGGCGAAAATATTGCGGTTGAGCGACGACCGTTCATGACAACATGTCACCCTTTCGTTGGCTCATTCCTTGGAGCCTGTTTGGACATCCTCTATGTTCATGTGAATTTGTGTATATACGTGTACCTATATGTTTACATATGTATATAAATGCACATGTGGGAATGATCAAGGATATATATGATTTAGTAGTAGTTACTGCGATGGCTATATGATTAAACATGGAGCACCTGATATCACAGCCAGTTCTCAGCATGATAAAGATACATAATTCCTTCAATACAAAGCTGTCAAATGCTCATGTGAAAATTTATCCGTAGCTGTTGATATTCTTTATCTGCATGTGGTTTAATCGTGCGTAAAATCTTTCTGACATTGTCTTGTTGAGTTTATATCAGACAGGTAGAACATTCTTGATCACTTTTGTATCTTTGGAAATATTGGAAAATTAATTAGTGTGATTTAGATGTCTATATATTTTTTTTATCCTACTCTATGTAATAACATATACTTTTTAGATCAAATGTAGGCTGATGGTTGGATTGTCGAGCATATAAGTTTATTGGCTAATCCAAATCAGGTGCGGCCAACAAGGTTCTGGGGAGTGTACACGAAACTGAAGATATTCAATATGACAAACTATAGAAAAGGTAATTTAATTTTTGAAATTAATCCTGTATTTTAATGGTTTTAAATGCATGATCTTCCTTCTTTTTCTTGCTTTTCTAATTGCTCCGTTTAGTGATGTTCTGCTTTTCTTGTCAATTATCAGTTGTATATCTTGATGCTGATACAATTGTCATAAAGAGTATTGAGGATCTATTCAAGTGTGGAAAGTTCTGTGCAAACTTGAAACACTCTGAAAGATTGAACTCTGGGGTGATGGTTGTGGAGCCTTCTGAATCCACTTTCAAAGATATGATGAGCCAAGTGAACTCTTTATATTCTTACACTGGAGGTTAATCTCTCCCCTTAATCCTTTTACTGCTTTAGAACCTTAGACTGTTTGAGATGGTTTGTTGAATTTTTTCCTTCTTTTTAGTGGATAGTTTATCTTGTTTGATGCTTCCATGTTGTGAAGTTTGAACTACAACATTTCTGTATCAGTAAGAGTCTGGCATCTGAATAACAATCTTTAGAAGGCTGAGATGCTTGCGTCGAAAGAAATTGTCTCAGATTTGATACCATAATATAGAAATAAAAAGGTCATCTTGTTGAATGTTCTGATAGTTGGTGTCTCATCATGACTCTTGGTCAACAATATGTCGTGTGATAGCACTTAAAGTCGTGGCATACTATCTAAATATGAAGTAGCTATCACACTACTAGTACCTTGTTATCACTCTTATCCTCTTTGCTTATTCTTCTCATTTCTCTTTTAATTTCTGCAGGAGATCAAGGATTTCTGAATTCATATTATTCTGACTTCCCCAATGCCCATGTTTTCGAGCCGGATTTGTCTTCAGATGCTATGAACTCTATTCCTGTGCCTGAAATGCAACGACTTTCTACTCTATATAATGCGGATGTTGGTCTTTACATGCTAGCCAATAAGGTAATTAGCTGGTGGCAATTGGAACTAAATGATACATTTTGTATAACTACATTTGCATGTCTCAACCATCATTACTGCTTCATATGGTATCAATTGAGAATTATTTAGTTGTTTTCTAATATCCTCATATGGAACGAATCAAAGAACAGTTCTTTCCTTTTTTGCAGGTTATTCATTTGAAATGCTGCTTTGTTGTCTCATTTAATTTATCATCTTATCTCCTATGGGTTCACGAGGGTGTTCTCTTTCTTGTACTTTCCATCTTTGCTTACATGATTTTACAAGTGCATTTTAGAAAATTAGTAATAGATTATGCTCATACTGATGGTCTGCATGCCTTGTCCAGCTGTCACGTCATTCTATAACATGTACCCAAATTTTGTTTATCTTCTTTTTAACATACTTGACCACAATCTATTTCAATTTTGGAATAAATTCTAGGTCCATTTTAGGTATTTCATGAATTCTAAATATTGGCTGAAAGCAATTGCTGAAGGGGAAATGGATGAACTAGAAATACCTTGATATGGAGGAACCAATATCTTTCTTCTCTGCCACATTTGGTAGCTATATGTAATTCTTTGTGTCCGGATTGGAAAGGCCATATTGGATTCATGTCTTTGATATCTGCACCTTGCCTTCTTGATTCGTTCTCTTCAAGGAATAGAGCATCTTCTTGCTCTTTATTTTTTTACATGGTACTTCTAAGCAAGGTTCTCCTTATTGAGTGGTAAGGCTTCGTATCGAGCGGTACGTACCGGTCTGCTAGTTGATCGGTACGTGGACTGCTTGCTACCTGGCGGTACCGCCGAAATCAGTCGTCGGCGGTCGATTTCGACCATCGGCGGTCGATTTCGGCCATTGATTGAGGGAGAAATAAGAAAAAGGAGAAGAAGAAGAAAGAGAAGAAGAGGAGAACATGCCTTCACCAGTTCCCCGCGCCTCGGCAACGTCCCCAGCTTTTTATTTGTTTAATATATAATATAATATAATATTATAATATACCGAGCAGTATGCACTATGCATACCTCTCGGTATCGGGTATCGTATCGTTCCGAGATAATCTCGATATGCCGGTACGGACCGGTATGACAAACCTTGCTTCTAAGGCATACTCAGTGTCACTCAATGATTGAACCCCATCTTGGATCATGATCTGGAGTGATTACCAGACATATAGGTGTTATTTAAAATTTCAGTTTGATATCACTCGACATCTTCGATGACACTAAAAAGAAATAGTATCAAGCTATGTATCGCATGATAGTATTGCAAAAAGAAAATAATAAAAAAATAAGAAACCACTAATACCAAGATATATAGTGTGGTCTGATTCTTGATCAGGCCGTTAGATACTAGTCAGTAGATATCTAATATATTTGAAACCTCAATTAAATGGATAACGTAATACACTTATTTTTCTCAGATTTAAATTTTATGATAACTTCAATCTCCTTCCTTTACATAATTCTACAAATTCTGCATATTTGAAGTTAAGGTCATAGTGTCAATATGTGATCTGATAGACCACTATTATTTTTCTAGATGGTAATTACTAAACCAGTTGTTTGAATTAAAACAAAGAATCTGCTATTTTAATTTTAGTTAGCTAAAATTTTCAAAAGATTTAGACAATGCATACTCGTTATAAATTCAGATATCAATTAGATTCAATACCTATGTATTTTTGAATTTTTTGTTCTTGTATATGAAAAAGTGAGATTTATTCTTTAAAGCCTATCCAAATTGTACAATGCCAGTCCTATTGTGTTCTTGTCTTCATAAACTGCTAAATCTAATAACTTGTGAAATTAAAAGAAAAAAAAAGTCATCTTGATTATTTACGTGTACAAAGAGACACCTTCTATTGGTTATATGGGCAAGGGAATGTTAGAAGTTGGTGACACCTCACAGGAAAGGCTGGATTCACTCAAGAAAGAGTTCAACTAGTTGGACTATGACAATCTGTTGTCGAAGACCTCATTGGACTAGTCCTCATTGCTGAAGCAACTAATTGATACCAAAATTTGGATCCTGCACTAGCTGCAGGAGTAGAGAATTTGAGGCTTGGGAACACTTGAAGAAAGAGATAATAGATAGAGAATCACATAGGAAAACAAGAAAAGGAAAAAAAAGGAATTCTATCAGCATGTTGCGAAATTGCTGTTAGGACTCTCTCATTTTGTCAAGGATAAAGTTGTAAACAAGGTGTTCAATTCAATGTTCGTGTATATTCGTGTCTTTTGATTTTGTTCATGCTTTGCACAACATGTAGAGGGCGTGCAGTAGGTTTGACAGCCCCATTTTGTTGGCTTTTGTGGCCATCCCAGGTTTGTAAACTCATGTTGTGTATAGTCGTCGTGCAGAGGCAAACTGCTCATCACAACACTTAGGAGCTACCCAGGTGACACAAGGTCGGATGGCTCTTTGGGGTAGTGTCTAGGGTTGGTGCGCAGCCTTATTCCGCAATAGTGTCATGTGGGCACTTGTGGAAAATTTTGGCCATGACGGACCATATTGGACCCTTTGTTGTGTCTATTAAGTGTTTACTGAAATGGCTACTTATGGATCTCGAGTTACTACTTTCTCTAACCTATTTTCTCTTTTATAGGTCTTTAACGGACCATAAGAGGTTTCGAGGCGCTTTGTGGACAAACACGTAATGGTGCCGCATGACTTAGGCAAAATAAGTTAAGTTTATGACAGATGGTGTTAGAGCGGGACAAACACACCTAGAAATATTTTGCATGCAAACGTGGGAGACCTAGCTGGGCCATGTTGAGGGCAGCCAACATGCATGGCCGTTTTGGGGGAGACGAGCTTTGAGATGTAGGGAAAGGAGTTACTCAGAGGAGTGGGGCATTCGAGATTGACAATCATGGCCAACCCTTCGCGCGAGAAGCACCACGAGAACAAGCGAGCTGGGAATAATATGTAGCGCACAAAGGTTGGATGGTTGAGTTCGAGCTATGGCTTAATGTTGGCAATCAAATTTGACGGTGCTCAAGGCAAGCGAGGTGCTTGGCAAAGGATGAGACCGTGCAAGGTGGGATGAGTTGCTCAACAACCAAAAGAGTTGTGCAAAGCTCACACAGGTGAGGGGAATTGCTAACTCGAAGAATTCAGTACTCATACAAGGGCTTGTTTGCAGATGATGGACTGTCCATAGCTATCCCAAGGCGATCAGAACTCGGTGTCGTGGAACATTGGAACTTTCTCTTCAGCATAGGAAGGGTATGCTTGTAGGAGATTGAAGTGTGTAACAAGTTTAGCCTTGAGAGGTGCAGCAGGGGTTGTATTCGTAAAGAGTCACAATTTGGCAAGTGCGTTGGCGGCGAAATAGTGCACAGTTTTTTCAGCAAGGCTGAGTAGTCCAGGGGATAGTGGTCTTCAAAACTTTAAGAGGAAATGATACAAAGAGAAAAGCTGCTCCAACGGGACAAATATCTAGGAGGAATAAGTCTCGCTTCTCCAAAAGGAGAATAATGTGCAACGGATCGCAAATGTTGAAGAGGGGTACCTCAAGACAACAACTCCATAAATCTCAATGGACTGAGCGACTGATGAGGAGTCATCGCATGATCTCATATGAGGTAATGCGTTGGTGGATACGTTGTGAGATTGAGTGGGGGAGAGACCCAAGATAACAAAACGAAGGCACACTTAGAGTCAATGTGGAGATCGGACTCAACGGAGGGCTAACCTGTGGAATTGTGGGCGCGAGGGCCACCAACAACTCACGCAAACCGAGGAACGAAACAACTTGGGTGAAACTTAGTGAAGTGCCCAAGCCGTGTGAAGGTAGTCGACATAGAAGATAGAACATAGAACGGAGGCACAAAGCTTTCCTTGAATAGAGGTCAAGGACATGAACTCTTGCAGAGGTAAGAGTGAGATCATGTCGTTCCACGGGTCCCTCATTTTGATGGAGCGAACTCAACTTGCATGGTGCCAAAGTTAAAGAGAGCTTCGAGGCACATGCAGCTTATCTCCGCGTAGCATTTGACGGATGAACTAAGACGACTCAACTTGCAGAGGCGAAGTTGGAGTCAAAAGGCCTTGGCACAGGGAAAAGAACGTGGAGGCAGATACTCTTGAAGAATATGCAACAGTGCGTCGTAGAGATTGTGCTAGGGGGCAGAGGCCTAGGATCCAAACAATGATGCACCAACGTGGAGGCAGATACTCTTGAAGAATATGCAACAATGCGTTGTAGAGATTGTGCTAGGGGGCAGAGGCCTAGGATCCAAACAATGATGCACCGATTTCGGGAGCTACCAGGCGACGTACTGTCCTAGAGTTGTGCTTCGTCCGGGTGTGACCCGAGAGCGAGTGGACGAAGGTCGATTGCTAAAGGAGCAAACATAATCAGAGGTGGCGAAGGCCTTGTGACGTGCTGACAAAGACCACACATGGAGAGATCATAGTTTGAGTTTATTCCACAAAGATCAAAATGCAATAGAGATGCCACTTAGAGGAGATATGGTGCAGCAGATCGTGGTGGAATAGTTCGAGGCAATACGACACACATGGGAGAAGTCCCGCGAGAGACTTGATCATACGAAGGTACGATCAGGAGCTACTGGGAGCTCCACTTTGGTGGACAATATGACGACAAGAAGGGCTATGGATTCAGGGAGTGAATGCCATGGTATTGCTGAGGTGGGCTTTCGTGTGTGTATGAAATTTTGCATTAGATGAAAATTGTGGTCAACAACATAGGGGGGTTGTATACCACCGAGGGAGAATTCCAAGTGCAAGTACCAATAAGTCCCATGGGGGGCTTAATCATACAGAGGTATGATTGAAGCGGATGAAGAGTTAGACTGCTCTTGAGCTTATATTCGCTTAAGGAGCTCGACAAGTCAGAGGACAAAGCCGAGTAAGCGAACGTTGCTACCAAAGAAGCAATAGAGAATAGAATCGACACGAGCCCTACAACATGATCGCGAAGGCTATGCATGAGAATTGTAGTTGTCTTTCCATTGACCAAGGCGAACTGTTCGAAGAACACAGAGGTGTTGAAGCAAGTGGTCGAAAGTGGCGAGGAAGCAACAACGAGAACAGAGGGACTTATCTACCCAAAACCAAGCGTTGGTTTGAATAGAGATGGATTTGGAAGATTGTCACAGGCGGATCTACCGATTGTGAAGAAAGGAATGCAGATACGAGACGACAGATAGTAGGGCCATGGGCATGGCAGTACCATGGTACCGCAGATGTGAGACTTCCATGGAGTCATCGATCCCTTGCTCTCATAGAGGGAGAGCGCTTGGTCATGAAAGGAATCGAGGAAGTAAAGAATGCAGAGGCGAACTCCAAGCATCGAGACAAGGCTGAAGGGCAGAGGCCAGGGAACTTCGTAAGACTGGTGTCAACGGATTTCTCATCAAATAATTGAAAATAGAGGACTTCGGGTCGATGTAGGAGTGCTCGACCAAGGAACGAAGTAGATAGTATGTGGTATTGTACCATTTCTACTTAGATAAGTAGGCGACAATAATAATGGAGAAAATAGTACGATTCCAGAGGCGACCAAAACTATTGGAGACTTGCTCCAAGTTAGGGCGAAAATTTACTCTTTTCGAGCAAACATCTTGTATTCCAGAAGTTTGAGTAGCTAACTCAACTCAAAGAGTATGACACTTCGAGTGCTTCGGAAGTGCGAGTAAAGAGCAGGTGAAGGCTAATAACCAACTCGATGCATAGAGTATAACCCTCGAGGAGGCGGGCGATGTCGAGTAACCTTTGCCTTATCAACTCTTAAGAGAATGAGGAAACTAAGTATCCTAGTTCTCTTATTTATCCAGCAGAGGATCTCTGCATAGGTTCAATACCCTTCGAAGAAACTTAGTGGAATATAACAGTTGTCAGTCCTCACCAATGGTGATCAGTGTTATCAAGAGTAGACTGTCCGTTTCATTTCCTAATAGAATCCCAATTGAAAGCGGAAGTGATGCGAACCTATCTGGAGGCGACAACTAAGTAGAAGAGGAATCAATGGACAAATTTTGCAGAGGAAAGATCCTATAAACTTCAAAGTCTGTGAGGTGATGTTCGTTAAAACAACAATAAGCATCCACCTAATTCAAGCGACATGAGACATTCGAGAGATTGATGCATATTAAGGAAGGTCTTTTCTTTTATCTGAAGGATTTGTAGGAATCGACAAGGATCAACACAACTCATTCGGCCCCACACCAATGTCAGAGTCATTGGCGAGTTGAAGTAGCATGACAAATCAAAGTTCAACTACTCAACAACAGTGGTGGAGTGTAGCTAGGAGCCAAGAGGCGTGTTGCAACTGGAGTAGATGATTGAAGATTCAAGAATGGATAAGAGATGCAACGTCCACAAGGCTTCAACGAGGGCGTCGATGGAACAAGTGAGGGACAATGTCACGGACAAAGTTGCAAATAGGGTGTTCGATGTAATGCTAATGTATGTCCGTGTCTTTCAGTTTTGTTCACGCTTTGCATAGTAGGTAGAGAGCTTGCAGTAGGTTTGTCAGCCCTATTTTGGTTGGCTTTTGTAGCTATTTCAGGCTTGTAAACGCAGGTTGTTTGTAATCGTCGCGTAGAGGCAAAACTACCTAGAAACAGGCCATCTAGGTAGCCATTTTAGGGGTTTTCTAGCTCTGTAGAGTGGAGCAGAGTGGCAGGCAGCACAACACCCAGGAGCTACCCGAGTGGCATAAGGCTGGATGGGCCTTTGGCGTAGTGTCTAGGGTTGGTTCGTTACCTTGTTTCACAACAGTGTCATGTGGGCACTTGTGGGGACTTTTGGTCGCGGGGGATCATCTTAGACTCTTTGTCGTGCAACGTTCAGAGCTTACGAAGTCTATGTTTGTAATTTGCATTGCCTATCATGTGTTTACTGAAATGGTTACTTGTGGATCCCAAGTTAAGCACTTTCTCTAATCTGTCTTCTCCTTTGTAGGTCCTTAAGGGACCATAACAGGTTTCAGGGAGGCTGACCCTTTGTGGACGGACACACAAGGGTGTCGCACGATCAGGCAAAACCAACTAAGTCCGTGGCAATTCGGCGAGCTGATAAGATTGTGAAATGATATGGATATTTAGTATGCATGACATGGATACTACTTGTGTGGTACCAACTTTCCTTTGTAAGATCCATCACTAGGATTTTATGGCCTTTTTGAAGTTCAACCGGAAAGCCACTTGGATTTTGTATGTTAATGCTAGTTTTGGATTAGTTGGTTATAGACAGTCTTGTTTTAAGATTCATGGATATGCTTTTAAGTAGAGGTAGCCACTTGTAGGTATTTTCCAAAAAAAGAACGGAAGTCATTTTATATTGTGTAGCGGATGACAAAAAATGATAGTGAGTTTTGCATGAGGATACACATATTATGATGAGTTTGGAATGCTTGTCATGCATGATTAATTGATTCCAAGTTTTGTTATTTTGTGGCATTACATGATCTATTACTTCGATGATGTTAGAACCCTTGCGGATTGTAAGCTATAGGGTGATCTCTATAGGGGATTGGCCTCCTTGGAACTCTATAGGGGTTCCCTCCACCAAATTGCTACTCAAGGGCTACAGAAAATATTCATCTATTCATGATGAAAAGTGGATGATTACAAGGCTATTTATAGGCCTTCTAAACCCTAATTCCTAATATGACTCTCACTCTAAGACTCCTACTCCTAACAACTCCTAATACAACTCTAAGTAGCAACCTCCAACTGACCCATCTAGGGGTGGCTTGTTGCTTATTTGTTTCCTAATCCTATTCTAACTTAATCCCTCCTCAACCAACCCCTCTTTAACTAGGATAATGGGTGGTTAATTAGGGTGACATGTATCTTATTCTTCCCTTAAAATATCTTCCTCCAAACTAATCCTAACCTAGCCGGCCTCCTCACCTCTTTAATAGGGGTCGACTAGATAGGATTTGCATGAATGCCCTTAGGATTTACATGTTTGCTCTCTTCAATGAAACTAAATTAGGACTCCCTTAGCTAGTCCTAACAGACCCGCGCTCTTCAAATCAGCCTTGTCCTCGAGGTTGATGCTCTATAAATTCTGGGAATTTAATCTTCAAGTCATCATAGTTCTCCCAAGTGGCATCTTTTGTTGGTAGGTTCACCCACTGTATTAGCACTTCAACAGTGGGTCATCGTTGTCGGGTCACGATACATCGATTAATAATGACACTTGGCTGGGTCTGGAGCTCTCCTTGGGTAGTCATATTTGGTCGGTGCCTTTAGGCTGTCTCATTTTGTCTCAACTTGAGCTTCAAACACGACACATGGAAGACTGGGTGGATTTGGGAGCTGGCGGGTAGGGTCCATAGAACCGAGGTGAAAGCTTCATGGATGCTCTGGTCTGGATCGATGTTTGCTTGTATGGTTGGAGCCATAGAAAGACCCAATCTCCCACTGAAAATTCTCTTTCGCCTTGCTGTTGATCATATTGTTGTTTCATCCTAGCTTGTGCTTTTCCTTGTGATGAGGGCAGCCCTTCGATGAAGTCCATTGATATATCAGTCCATATTGAGTCCAGGATGGGTAGGGGTTGTGGCGTTTCGGGGCTTGCGACTATTTCGCCTTTATGTCGTTGACATACATCACATTGTGCTACAAATTCAGCAATAATATTTTTCATCCCTACCCAATAAAAAATTTGTTTAACTCTCTTATAGGTTCTAAGGAACCCGGAGTGTCTGGGCGCAGGTGTGGAATGCATCTCTTGAAGGATAGTCTTTATGCAAGTAGAATTTGGCGTAAACACAATGCATCCTTTATAGCGTAAGTCTTTTGAGTCCCAACTGTAATGAGCCACGAAACTTGGTTCTTCCTTCAATTTCTTTATGATCTTTTTGGTTCTTGGATCTTCTTGTCATTCCCTCCTAATATCCTCAAGGAAGTCGCTGGTCGGAAGTGAAATGACTGAAAATTCAGCTTGCTCGGGTAGCCACGAGAGCGCATCTGCAACAATATTCTCTTTTCCCTTTTGGTAAGTTATTTTACAATCATATCCAAGAAGAAACTTTGTTACCCATTGTTGCTGTTCAGGGGAGGATATCTTCTGCTCCAAAAAATATTTTAGACTCTTGTGGTCGATGTACATTCGTCATGTTCCGTTCTCCTTTCGTACGAGAAGCACCGGTGAAGAGTAGGGGTTGCAACTTGGCCGAATGACTCCTGTTTCGAGCATCTCCTTTACAATCCTTTCTATTTCATCTTTCTGGACATGAGGATACCGATATGGCCAAGTGTTTGCTGGAGGTTTGCCCGGAAGAATTGGGATACGATGATCATGCCGGTGGGTAGGAGGTAGGCTGTGCGGTTTGTCAAATATATCTGAAAATTCAGCAAGTAAGGGAAGTAGTTTTGGGTCTTTAAATTCGATTGGCTCCCCTTAGATTGCTTCTCAAGTTGTAACAAAAAGCCGTTGCATGCTTTGTGCAAAGCTTTCTCCATTCGTTGCGTGCAAATCGTCGTTACGTCGCTCCCACATTTCCCGCACAGTATCACCTGTTTCCCTTTACTGTAAAATTTCATAATTAGTTTTGAAAAATTCTAGGAAACATCACCTAATGTCGTCAGCCATTCGATGCCAAGCACGGCCTCACGATCATCAAGAGGGAGGAGGAAAAAATATGCAATTATCTCTTGATCCCGCAGCACCAGTTTCACCTGCGGGCACCTGCGGTCACACTTCAAAATTTGTCTGTCGAACTTATCAAACCTGCTGCAATCCTCCATAGGTAAGGCCATCCGGACAGCAACCTTGTTGTTCATAAAATTATTAGTGCCTCCGGTGTCAATAAGGACGGTGATTGGTTATTTCTCCAGAAGTCCTCCCACTTTGATTGTTTGCGGGTTTGCGTAACCAACAAGAGCATGCATGGTAATATCAATCGGTTGCCATTCTTCATTCGTGACCTCTTCCTCATGCTCTCGGACCTCCTCCACATCTTCAAGAGGTTCAATCATTAGGAGGCAGCCCTTTTTGCAGCGATGATCGCGGCTTCACGGTTCATCGCAATACCAACAAAGACCCTTTGCCGATTGGTTGTGTAGTTCTTCTTTCATCAATTTTTTTTGGCAGCGAATGATGGTTGGGAGCAGGAGGAAGTTTATATGCCATGGGCCTAGGAGTGGTTCTCATCCTCTGAGCATCTTGGTTGAGCCGTCCTTATATTCGGGCGAAAGAAATTGCAGCCGTTACAGTACGGGGCTGCCACGCTTTAACCTCCCCTTTTATCTTTGGCTTGAGTCCTTCAATGAATGTTCCTAACAATTGTCGGTCAGTCCAATCACGAGCAAGGTAGGATAGCTTTTCAAACCTGGTTTGGTACTTTTGAATCGTAGAGGTTTGTCGAATCTTTATGAGTTGCCCATCGATATTTTCATACTCTGTAGGTCCGAAGCGGTTCGGCAGTGCGTTCTTAAATTGATTCCACGTCGGAGACCCATGATAATATTTCAGCCAATTGTACCATTGAATTGCATCTCCTTCAAGGTGGATGACAACGATTTCCACCATAGCATCATCCGATGTTCGGTAGTAGCGGAAGTAACGTTCGGCACGCGAAATCCACCCCGCCGGGTCTCCTTCTTCCCATCGTGGGAAGTCCACCCTCATGCGTGGCTGAAGCATGTCCGAGGGCTGTCCCTCATTCTCTGGAGGCCACTCTGAACTCTCTCCTTGCTAAAATTTGGTTGGACTCGGCGGTTATCCAATTTTGAACTCCGCGAACAAAGCTTGCAGTTTGTCCAAGTGCGATTCAAGCCGTGATTCGAGCCGAGATTCCAACGCCTCAAATTTGTCATCAATTGGATCTTGAGAAGCCATGGCGTATGCCTGTAGATCAATGATGTTCTTGTCTTTTTTCTATTGACAGGTTAATGGCATGGGGTGGTGGAAGGTTCGGACAATAGATCGGTGATTGAAGGGTTCGGCTGTAATGGTTTACTGTTTTGGGCTGCGGTTTTTTGACGCTGTTAGGGTTATGAAAATAGGATATGATGGTTGCGTCTTAAGGCTAGAGGGATGCCCTAAAGACGTCTGGGTTGGCAGCAGCAAGGTGGCTAGGGTTTGGTAGGTTAAGGAGAAGAAAAAAGACAAAGGTGCAGCAGCAGATTTTTCGTCGAAAAAATTCCAGCAGCTAGACGTAATTTTTTCCAGCAATTCACAGCAAAGATTTGAGTAAAACTTAAGGGAAATCTACTGGTAAGGGAGAGGTAATGCTGTCAAAAATTTCGTGGAAGGAAACGACAGCAAAAGGTTTGGCAAAAATCAAAGATCACGAGAAGGTGCTGCGGCAGAATTTTTTCGTCGAAAGAATTCAACAGTATAGACAAAAAATTTTCCAGCAGTTTGAAACAAGGATTCGGGTAAAACTCAAGGGGAATCCACTAGTAAAGAGAAGATACTACCGACAGGAAATTCGTGGAAGAAAATGGCAGCAAAAGGTTCGGCAAAATCAAGGATCACGAAAAGGTACTGCAACAGATTTTTACATCTAAAGTGCAACAGTTTGGACATAAAAGATCAGCAGGTTATATTGATAATTTTTCGACGAAACCAAAGGGAAATATGAAGTTAGAAAGTGCTAAAGCCATCGTAAAAATTTCGTAGAGATTTGGTCAGTAGAAATGCCGCAGCAAGATCAATTAGGCAAGGTTATGCGGTTGAAATTCTGCAGTGTAACTTTCATCGTAAAGATGGAAACTTTGCGACGAAAAGTTTGTGCAACAAATAGGAATGATTTTCTTTGGATTTTTTGAATAGGGATAACTAAATTGCAGCAACATTAAGGTAAAAAACCAAAACCTGTTGCAATTCACGGGGAGATCAAAGGATGATCTGCGGTAGTGGAGATGACGGTGGAATTTGGTGATGTTCTTCTAGCAATTGTGGGAATTGCTTTGGACGGCAATGGGGGGCTGATGGATGGCTGTGAGAGGGCAGTGAGATGCCAAGAACGCTGCTCTGATACCAAGTGTTAGAACCCTTGCGGATTCTAAGCTTGGGATAATATCTATAGGGGATCGGCCTCCTTGGAACTCTATAGGGCTTCCCTCTTCCAAATTGCTGCTCAAGTGCTGCAGAAAATATTCATCTATTCATGATGAAAAGTGGATGATTACAAGACTCCTACTCCTAACAACTCCTAATACAACTCTAAGTAGCAACCTCCAACCGGCCCATCTAGGGTGGCCGGTTGCTTATTTGTTTCCTAATCCTATTCTAACTTAACCCCTCCTCAACCAACCCCTCTTTAACTAGGATAAGGGGTGGTTAATCAGGGTGACATGTATCTTATTCTTCCCTCAAAATATCTTCCTCCAAACTAATCCTAACCTAGCCGGCCTCCTCACATCTTTGATAGGGGTCGGCTAGATAGGATTTACATGAATGTCCTTAGGATTTACATGTTTGCTCTCTTCAATGAAACTAAATTAGGACTCTGTTAGCTAGAGTCCTAACAGATGATTCTTTTTCCACTGTGTTATATAGCTAACAAGACCTGGCAAAATCCATTATTTTGTGCCACTTGGTGTAGTAAAATATCATACTGATTTCTATTCTGGCATCTTAGTTCTTGTCTGATCACATGTATCTCCTTTCCATTCAAAGCAAAAAATGATGAGCAAGTTGACCACTGAAAAACCACACAAACTGAATGATCCTGAATTATGCTCGAGTTTCTAAGAAGTGAAAACTTTGATCTAACAACGTGATTAGGCTGCCAATATGTGCTTTACAAAAGAAGGATTTTATGTTGAGTGCTGTGGATTTGTTTCACTTTATCCATTGCGTGTATTTCACCAGATGTGACCTATGCCATATTTAGATCAACACATAACTCATAATCTTTATATAGCTTTCACATTTAAGCATCTCTAGTTTGTTGCTAATTTAATAGTCTCTTTTGTAAAATTATACTTTATGATAACTTGCAGTGCCGATGTTTGCAACAGTTTGACTTTTTTTTTAAGTGCTCTCTTTTTTGCATTTTTTGCTGAACTTTTTACATTTACACTTCCTGATCAGTGGATGGTTGATGAGAAAGAACTCAGAGTTATTCATTACACGTTGGGCCCCCTTAAACCTTGGGATTGGTGGACAGCTTGGCTTCTAAAACCAGTAGACGTATGGCAGGTGATTGGCCATCAGATTTATTTCGTGTTGTATGAATTGTTTTTACAACTTCTTCCTCCAAGTTTTCGAGTTAATCAAAAACTTGCTTGAAGAGAATTCTGTAATCAATGGTCGGAAAACTTTTATTAACACCACTTCAACAAATACTGCAGAATGTTCGGAAACAACTTGGAGATTCTCTTCCTGGAACTGGTGGAGGAAGAAACCCTAATGACCAGCTGTTGGTTAAATTTTTATTTGCTTTTCCTGTTTTCTTGCTGATTTTCTGTTACTATCGATCCTTTCTTCAGGTTAGTGATTCATTCAAGGCTGTTATTATGACGTTGACTGAAAAAATGGCTTGTATAACACTAACTTAAATTGTTTCTGACTTGCAGATAAACAAGGATTTAACCACCATATTTTCTCGAAGTTCTGTATGTGATTATGCAAGGCGTATCTACTACAGATACAGATCTGGAGGCGTTCCTGCATATTCTGGTGTTGGAGTTGCTTCATCTTCTTTTGTCAATTCGAGTCAACAGGTTGCATTTCTGAAGGCAAAGTTATTAGGAAGTTCATTTATATTTGTTATATCCTTTCCATTGAGGAATTATTGTATTATCTAGAAAAGTAATTAGTTCAATGGACTATGATAATTTACATTGACTTCCTCATCATTTGTTGGCTTATCTTCTCGTTGTGAATCAGAAAAATAATCAAATTATGAGTATGCACACTGGAGTTTAGGGTGTTAACAACTAATTCAATAATGAGGAATGAATATAAGAATTCTCAGATAAAAAAGGGATGGTCCCATAAGTAGTATCTGCCAGAACATTGATATATGATCATTGGCATGGAAATTATTTTTGCATCTCATGCTTCTCGACAACTGTAGGTAGAGTGATACATTCTGATCATGATTATATTGGGGCAACACAAAGTCATTAACCATCTTGGGTGGCTTCATAGTTATTTACCTAGTCGATGCCAAGATAGTGGATTCGGATGTAACGCTGATGAGTTTTCATGAAGATTATTATTTTTGCATGGATACAGTCTAAACACAGAAGAGTATACACTTCATCCCCATATAATTGAAATTTGTGATCCCCCATTGAATAACTTATGGAAACTCCTATTATGCATATTGGAGATCAGCATTAAATTTTTATGTTGTTGCTGATATTAAAAAAGAGCTTGTTTAATTCATGTAGGATCTTGGCCTGTATGGTTAACTGTATGTGTATCCTTGTGGAGTTCTCACAATTTGTTTCATGTGGATGCTATGCAGTGCAATAGATGTAAATTTGCATTTGTATATTTCTCATATGTCCTTTGGTGAAGTTTGTTATTTCGTGACAGTTTTCAACTGGCGCACATTCCAAGCTGCCTGCTCATTTGGGTGCAATCTCTGTTTCTATCTGCTTTGTGGCTGCTGTGCTATCTCTTGTTCTTTCATTTATATTGGTTCCTCGTCAAGTAATGCCATGGACAGGCTTACTGCTGATGTACGAGTGGACTTTTGTGACTTTTTTCATAATATTTGGGAGTTATCTAAATTTTATATATCAATGGGGAAAGTCAACAGGGAATCAAACTAATCATAATCGCTTTGATTCTTCTGATTATGACTCTGGAAAAGGTTTGTCGAGTTAAATGCACAGTTTCATTTGGTGATTCCTTTGTTGCACCAATCTAACTGCAGATATTTTATGCAGGCTTTCAACGCAGTTCATCTAGCTGTGACATAGTGGCATGGTTCTATTGGCTAGGGATGGCATTTCTAGCTGTCATTGTTCCTTCACTGCCATGCCTTTTGGGGATTACTGCTCTTTTTGCAAGGTAGATTGATCTGGATTTATGGTTAACTAGTACTAGATCTGGAAGGAATTATTGAATTGCTGCAGATATGGTTATATCATAATTTCTAATTTTCTGGCTGTATCTTTGTATTATCCCTTTCTTACAACTTCTCTGCTATGAAATTTGAATTTCCTAGCGTGGAACACTGTTATATTTGCTTTACCTTCTGATATATTTTTTGATTAATTTAATTTTTTGAGGACAGTATATATATGTGTGTGTGTATATATATATATATATATATATTTGTGTGTGTGTGTGTAAAAGATTATGTTTGGTTGCTTATGGTGTTTGTTGTGTATACCAATTCAATTATATTATTCAATTTCTTTATGTGCTCTTACATAAGATTTTTAATGACCAACTATTGTTGTAAAGAAACAAGAGTTAGATCAGTGTCCTTTAATAGTGTGGACAATTATGGTAATAGGAGCAAACTATTGGTTTCCTGACGGCATTGTCTTTTTTGAGAGGACTTACTTTTTCTGACTCAGTAAGGAATGCATGTGTTTTATCAGTATTTATACTGGTCGGCAAGTTTGAGATCACATCTTATCTGAACATCTTGCAGTAAATCAGATATACTTGATGAATGCAACATAGTGAAAAGTAATAAAGAATGTGTATAGAAAGCTGTTTATGCAAATATATTATTTTGAAATAACTTTAGTAAACCTGACATCTAGGTCATGTGATGTGGGTGAAAGTATGAGGGAAGTTTTGCTTTTCTATTGTCTTTCTGTATTGTGTTAGAGCCATAAACTAGGTTCTATGCACATGGGAATCAGGACGTGGAGCATGATCCATTAACATTCGGGCTTCTTAATGCATGATGGTATATGTTATGTAGAAACTAGATTGTATTATTAAATACTCATGTCGAATTTTATTTTGCTTTTCCTTGTTCTCATTTCTTTATTCCCATTGGCAGGTTGGGTTTGATGGTCGGCGGTGGTCTCATATTGGCTGCGTTCGTGACATTTTCCGCGGAGCATCTCGCTATTAGAGCCTTTACAAAAGGCTGCGAAGATCGTCATCAGCCAAGAGCTAGAAACATATGCTTATTGTGTTAATGAGCACAACGAGTAGGTTGGTTAAAAGTAATGCTTTGTTGTAGTATCGATGTATCATAATTCAATTTGAAGTTCTGGAAGGTCCTCAATCATGCATCGCTGTAGGCCGTAGCATCCGATGTGTTTGTTGCTTGCGTGGGGACTTTGTGTACTATGCACCGAGAACAAACATCCAAACGAGTTTTTGGAAGTATCAGAGCAGTAAGGACGGGTGATGTCCAAGCTTCACGAAGAGACTGTGTTGTACTAATCCACAACAACATTATGTGAGCTTATTCTCGCCCAGTCATGTTTAACATATTCAAAGATAGAAAAAGAAGAAAAGAAAGGAAGATGTATAGCAACTTCCAACAATTGAGTGCAATTTTTGGCTGGGATATCGATATAGGAGTGAGATCAGTTAGGTCCGCCAGTGCTGCTGTCTCATCGCCGCTTGGTCTGTTCCGAGAAGCGTGCACGAAGAAGGGGGATATGTGCTTGTTATCCTGTTCGCGGAGCAGAAAAAGATGGATATGTGCTTCGTATCCGATCAATGTATTCGTCTCGGTTGAACCAAACGGGTCGGATGGCTGGACTCCTCCGAACCCCCCCCCCCCCCCCCCCCCCACCCCAGTCAAGTGGGAGGTTCTGGACTTCCATCGGCCCCCAGACCCCGGGGGGGAGGGTTGGGGGCGGGTGGGGGCCGTCTTCCCAGCATGGGCACGGGAGAAGCGGGAGAAAGGAACTCCCGAGCCACCGCTCTCTCTCTCTCTCTCTCATTCTCACGCAGCTGTCCACATGTGCCGCTCACTTTCGGGATAACAAGCGGCAGGAGCAGGTGGAGGTGGCAGGGATATCAGGGAATACAGGTGCATGAATGCGACCAAGGACAGCTTCCTCGGATGAGCGCTGTGAAACCAGTGTCTTTCGGTACGTGTGGATGTTGGCTTCGTGGCGGGGTGATGGGATGGGTGAGCAGTTAATAATTAAGTAGCTGCTGCTGCTGGTGGTGGTTGCAGTTAAACAACAAAACTTTTTTATTGAGCACCAACGTATCTGGTTGGGTGGTCGATCTTCCTCCCCATGTGTTTATTAGTTGTCTAGTGTTCCCGAAGCTTCAGATTTCTCCTTCTTCCTCCCCTGGTTTCCTGCTGCTCTGCATACATATAATATAGTGAAGTGGGGGAGGGGAGGATCTGCGGTTAAAGATCGAGGAGGATCTGCTTGCGCGCGTCTGCTTTTGATTGGTCTCATCTTGCTGCTGCGGTCTTCTTGCTTGGTGGGGGCCAGCGTAGGACTCCGCCGGTCCTTCCATCTTCCTTGCTCTGGGTCACCGTCTCGGACCAGGGTGCCCAAGGTGGAGGAGAGCTGCTGCCTGCTTCTCGATTGTCCTTCTGGCGGGGAATCTGGAGGATCGACGATTTCGGGTTATTGAAAGATCTAGATCAGAGTTTGTTTGCCGTGTCCAGACACATCTTTGCTGCAATCACGGGCATCTTCCTTCTCCTGTTCCTCAAACAATAATTTTTTTTTTTTTTTTTTTGGCATCTTCCTTTCTCGAACGGCTACTTGGGGTATAGGCACCTCCCGAAGGTTGTTGCAGATTGTCTTCTCTGCGGTGGAGTTCTTGGGGGCTGATCATGCGAGTCTGAGATTCTCGTCATCATGGGAAGCCAAGCCAAGACTGTTGTTTGGTTTAGGAGGGACTTGAGGATTGAGGACAATCCGGCGTTGTCTGCCGCTGCCAAGGACGGCTGTGTCCTCCCGGTTTTCATATGGTGTCCAAGCGAAGAGGGCCAGTTTTACCCAGGTCGAGTCTCCCGGTGGTGGCTGAAGCACTCCCTCGCCCACCTCGATCGGTCGTTGAGGTCCCTCGGCGCTCCTCTCACGTTCATCAGATCTGAAAGCACTCTAGCAGCCCTTTTGCAGTGCATTGGTGCAATTAGGGCTACTAGGTTGGTCTATAATCATCTTTATGGTAAGTTTTTTTTTTTTTTTTTTTTTGTCTGTCTTGTTTTTGGAGGTTTCCTGCGGTCCGTGTTGGGTTCTTGGCTTATGTCCTTTATCTGAGCTATTCTTTTCTCAATAACCATTTAGTGCAACACAGAAATTCCATTTCTCTTCATTGACGCACCAATGCTTCGTTCTTGGTTTCCTTATTGTTCTGTTCCACTTCATTCAATTGTTAACTCTTGTCTGATTCCGTGTTAGAAAATGATGTTTTTGGTTTGGCGATTAGATAAGATAGATTTGTAATAAGATCTTGCAGCTTGGTTCCCAAGAAAACTGTGATGGTTATTGGCCTAAAAATCATTCTGTCTGTGATCTGTTTTGACAACGGCATACATGAGGAGTCCAAGTTGGGTAAAATCTGGGTATGAACATGAGTAGGCCATTGCAGAAAGATCATTTCTTCTGATGATGACCAATTATCAGGTTGATTTTTTGGTTCTTATCGATTTTGCAGATATCTCTCCATAGATCTGCTCGATCAGGGTTTGGAAGTGTATTTCCTCGAAAAGGGGTTTCTAAGTGTTCAAACATTTTGGTTTCTTACACAAATTAGGAATTTTAAATTCTATAGTACTTTATTACTCGTCCATCCAATACACATCTTGTCCAAACTCAATATAGACTTTTTTGACACTAAATAACAATTGTAAAATCGGTAAATAGCTGGAAATACAAAATATTGGCATATGCTGATTGGGACATAGGGGCCAAAATAACCGTGGCTCAAGTAAACCTTTAAGCTGAACTAGAGTGCATCAGTTCATGAAACACTATCGAGTTAAAATGGGTTACTAACCCAACCAAAGTAGTTTAAACTGGATGACCAGAGATAAAAGTGAGAGAATATTGAATAAATTAGATAAAGATTTATCTCTTATTGGTCATGAATATTGTAAGAATGACAATGTGCACAACAAATCATGCTTTGATGTTTTGAGTTATTCTAGTTCCATTTTTAGAGTCTATTGGAATGCGGTTTGTTTTCGGTCTGATAAGGCTAATGAAATTTCTTATCATGTTAAGTTTATTGCAGCAGTACGCATCCTTCTTTGAGCTGCACGTGGAGATTTAGGATCTTCATTTACCTTTTCTCCTCTGAGACGATTGTTCCCCTTCTTTTCAGCTGATATCAGACTGCAATTTGACTACGACTTTTCTATTGTTTGTATAAAATATTAGCACAAGGTATCGTGAACACAATATGCCAAATATTATGGACTAATGGTGGAAATGCAATGATGTGGATTTTTAACTTAATGGATACATCGAAAACTTTGCTTTCTAACTTTCCAACAATATATAGTTCAAAAGTGGAAGTAGGCATGGAATATTACTAAAGAAATTTGTTACCTTAAAGGTCTTGGTAGCCTTCTGCATTCACATCATCATATTAGTCTGTTTACTTTCAGGACTTCTATCATCCTGCAAGCATTACATTGAAGAACTTGTACCCCACTATGCAGATTTTCTCAACAATGGATCTTCAGTTGCTCACACTTGATAGGATTTGAATGGAAATATGATTTTTTGTATACCTCTGATCACATGTATATTCAGAGGGCTATTGGGTCTGTCTACATTAGTCAACTTCTGCACATGGTGATATTGTGTCCTATCTGAAGATATCTATCTTTATTGATCTTATTGTTTTCCTTTTCAATTTATTTTACCTTATTGTTCAGATCCTGTTTCACTTGTCCGTGATCATAAAATAAAAAGTCAGCTAGTGAGCCTTGGAATCAGCGTGCAAAGTTTTAACGGTGATCTCTTATATGAACCGTGGGAAGTTTATGATGAAAGTGGACTTGCTTTTACAACCTTTGATGCATACTGGGGCAAGTGCACGAGCATGCCAAACGAGCTGACATTGCTTCTTCCTCCCTGGAAGTTGGTTCCTCCTACAGGTAATATCGCTCATGTAATTATGATATTCAGTGTCAAAAGCCAACTACATTATGATGGCTATAACACATTCACTTAAGACCACCATGTTTTCTGCCAACTTATACTGTAATATGGAGCCTTGCTTTAGAAGGTTGTTGGTAGGTCATGGCTGGCTCTGAAATGATCTTGAAACTCTTGAGGATCTTAGCCAAAATGCAACCCTGGCTCTGGGATAAGGCAAATTAGTTTATACTGTAATGTTTTCTACCTTTTGGACATACCGCCATGTTTTCTGCCAAACTTGTACTGTAATGGAGCCTTGATTTAGAAGGTTGTTGGTAGATCATGGCTGGCTCTGAAATGATCTTGAAACTCTTAAGGATCTTAGCCAAAATGCAACCCCGGCTCTGGGATAAGACAAATTAGTTTACTTAAGCTAATAATCTTATGATTTTGCTATTTGTTCCTGCAAGCCAAACATTAAAAAAATTCACTGCTATACTGGGCCTCTTGGATCTCCATTACTTTCTTCATGCAGCTTGTTACGCAAAGGTCCTCTAAAAAAATCTTGGACTCTTGAGCGTCTTATAGATTAGGAGAAGTATGTACACGTTTCCAGCAATTGTGCAGTCATCTGTCCTCCTAAAAATTGCCCTTTGAGTTGGAGTCAATCAATATAGATCTGTTTTTTTATCAAAAGATACTAATGGTTTTTCTGTAATATTGTGGGTACGGAGGTTATGGGTTATCATCACTGGAAGCTTGTTTAGTCTAATCTCTATAACAGCTTTAGCTTGTCATCTGATCTGGTTTTGGCATTTATACCTACACCAATGAAATTTATCCTTCATTTTAACATGATAACATAAGATATAATGGAGCAAATTTTGGATATGTACTGCTGCAAGTTTCATTTACCATTTCAAATCATGTCACTTCTCACAAGAAGATTGCTAACGGGAACTTTTCAATTTAGAAGCTGATATATGTTTTGCATGCTACACTAATGTATGTTTCATCTCATTTGTTCTGATGTGACAGGTACAGAAAGTGTCCAAAGTTGTTCGATTGAAGAGTTTGGGCTTGAAAATGAAATAGAAAAATCGAGTAATGCATTATTAAGCAGGGCCTGGTCCCCAGGTTGGAGCAGTGCAGACAAGGTGTTGAGTGAATTTATTGATGAGCATCTTCTGGAATATTCCAGTAATAGAATGAAGGTAGAAGGCACTACCACCTCACTGCTGTCGCCATATCTACATTTTGGTGAACTCAGTGTTAGAAAAATATATCAAAGTGTCAGAACAAAGCAAATACAGTGGGCAAAGGAAGGCAACTGTAAAGCAGAAGAAAGTGTGAACTTTTTCCTGCGATCAATTGGTCTTAGAGAATACTCGCGTTATCTTTGTTTTAACTTCCCATTCACATATGAACGATCACTATTGGGTAATCTAAAACACTACCCTTGGCGTGCTGATGAAGGTCAGTTCAAGTCTTGGAGGCAGGGGAGGACTGGGTATCCTTTGGTGGATGCAGGAATGAGAGAACTTTGGGCAACTGGCTGGATACACAATAGAACTAGAGTGATTGTAGCAAGTTTTTTTGTGAAGATTTTGCTACTTCCATGGACCTGGGGAATGAAATACTTCTGGGACACATTGCTGGATGCTGATCTCGAAAATGACATCCTTGGTTGGCAGTATGTGTCTGGAAGCTTACCTGATGGTCATGAGCTCAAACGTCTTGACAATCCTGAGGTATGCTTTCTGTAACATCTACAGAGAGGTCTTATGGCCACACCGAAACAATATGATTGGTTATTGACTAGCATTTCTATATAACTACAAATTTTGACCAGTTTTTTGGCGTGACATAATTAGCATATATAGACCAATAGAATATAATCTTTAATCAGATTGAATATTAGAGAGATTTTAGATAGTTTATACTTTATACATATAGTGTAACAATCAGAAACTTTATCAACATGTAAAGAATCAAGGAGTGGTGGGGCCTCTTAATATCCCCAGAATCAGCAAGAAGACTGCTTTGTTGGTTAGTAATTAAAGGAACTGTTGTTTCTGGCTTGTTCTGTTAGGTGAAAGTCTTTTCTTTTTTTCTGTTCCGAGACTAACTCGCTGTATCGTTTTGTGCTCTCATTACTATTAGTTGTCCATTTTCCATCATTTCATTTCAGCTGATGTCTGGTAAGTCTTGTGCTGGTCATTTGGTTAAAAACTAAAAAGCTTCCTTCATTGTAAGCATGATTTGTTGCAGGCTTCTCTTTTTGGACAATACGAACTTCACACATATTCTCTCATCTGGACGTCTGTCTAGGCATTTCATTGGTAAACATTGTGTTCTTAATAGATACCATCATTTTGACTTGGAGTCAGGTACTAGGTCAGAAGTATGATCCAGATGGTGAATATATAAGAAATTGGATTCCAGAGCTTGCGAGACTGCCAACTGAATGGATTCACCATCCGTGGGATGCTCCGAGTGCAGTGCTAAAATCAGCTGGTGTTGAGCTAGGAATGAACTACCCAAGGCCAATCGTAGAAATTCTTACGGCTAGGGAGCGACTTGATGATGCGGTGGACATGATGTGGGAACTTGATAGGGCTGCAAAAGTTGCAAAATTAAGCAGTTCAGATGAAGTTGTAGCTGATAATTTGATTAGTTTGAATAATTTGGACATCCCAAAAGTTGTTGTGAAGAAAGAGGTATCTTTCACTAGTTCCTCTCTTGATCAAAGAGTGCCCTCTATTCGCAATATGAAGGATATCTCAGTCAACAAGAAACCAAGGGATCCAAATGCAGAAAATCCCTGTGCAGTTATCTTAAGTTCACACTCTAATACTGTGGAGAAGTCAAAGATGGATGTTGATTTACTTTCAACAGCTGAATCATCATCTGCCAGGAAAAGGAGCATCAGTGAAAGTCATGGTGCTGTTCCAACTCATTTTTCTTCTTCGCCAGATATAAATCCTCTGCAAGAGGATGGTTCAATGGGCCAATATCATTTAAACAGGTCTGGTTCTGACTATCCATGGCAAGGAGCAGATGAAATTGGAGAAGGAAAGGTTGTTTCAAATTAGATTTTTTCCAGTTTAAAAGACATGTTGTCCAATTATTATTTGATTGCAAATGTCCTTCTCACTGCTTTATGCTGAAGTACTCAATATCTTTCTGATAAGTTATCTATCAACTGATTGTCCTAGCATAGAACCAAATTTATCCCCCATTTTATGGTCTAGATGTTTTCGTCAAGGTGGGGGTAGTTATCGAGGGAGGGTGTATGTGATGTAGCTCTTTGCAAATAACATCACATGTATGTTAGCTATTGCAGTAATTCATGGTTTTCTATTTTCTAAAGCCTTTTTTGTACAAGTAATCGATACATATAATCCATCAAAAAGTCGTAATATTTAGCTTGGGTACAAGTAGCCTTAAACTTGATATACTATGAATTCCCCCTTAAAACTAGAGTTATAATCTGGTTATTTTATGTCATCTATATCTTTGAACTCTTTTTTTTTTTCTAACCTATGAAATCTGTTGTTGATGCAGGAGGAAGAGGATTTTGATGCTCAAAGCAGCTTCAAGGGCTTCAGACCATGCAAGAAACCTGCCTGTCCCTAACAGATAATATGGAGGTCATCGATCTGGTGTACATTAAAATCTTTTCCCCTCTGTCTTCTACTTGTACTATGTTAACCCCGAAACAAATAGCTTATTTTACACTCATCTCCTTTGTATGTATCACTTCTCCTTTGGTTGAAATAAATGTTTACAACTTTGTCACTTAATGCTCTGTTGAGTGTCGACCGAGGGATAACCTGAACACATATATCATATGACACATCAATTGTGACACTTATTATTTCTGCTTGCCGATGAAATCATTATTTCGTACTGCATCATGGTATTCTGAGTTAATGAGGCATGATAGATCCTTGTTCCTGCACTTTGCATCATTAATCATGAATTTGATGATCTCAAAATCATATCTGCAACTAAAAAGAGAAGTGAATGTTCCTGTTAAACTGTATTACTTCTCTTTTGGTTTAAGTAAATGTTCAAACAAATGATACTGTTGGTCATTAACACACACATCTTGTGTATCACTTGTTATTTCTGATTACCAATGAAACATCATTTCTTACTGCATGGTATTCTGAGTTAATGAAGCATGATAGTTTCTTGTTCCTGCATTATGCTTCATTTATTTGATGATCTAAAAGGAGAAGTGAATGTTTCTGTTGAACTGTATGTATCTGGGATAACCCAGGATTTAGTTGATCATACAAGGCTACAAATACCCATCACAAACATTCACAAGCAAACAAAACAAGCTTAATTTGGTTTGAGAAAGCTAATCTGAAGCATCTTTCTCTTTGATCTGATCTGATTGAACATATAGAAAAATCTACTCTTTGCTTACCTCTGCAATAAATTGCATTTTTTTTTTTTTCCTTTTGAATTTGAGACCAGAAAGTTGCCCATGAAAAAAAAAATGAAAAAAAAAGAAGTGAACATTCTTCAAATTAATAACCATGTATAAACTTGGATACTAGCATTTACCAGATGAAGAATTCATTAGTTAAAAGAATGAATGTAGCAGCATCATCTTTAGTGGTAAACTATGATACGTATTGATTGTTGGTTTTCCATATCTCAGTAACTGTTCAAAGTACTCTAATAATTACTTCATCTGTAGCTTGAGAATCCATATTATAATTGTTTCCTGATGTATGCAGAAGCTTCTAAGCTTAACAAGGTGAGTTTATGCTTCCATTTCCTTTGCATTACAAAAGTACACATAAACTAGATGAAAGGGAAAACAAATAACAAATCGTTGCAGCATTTATATCGTACACATTGCATCATTGGATTTGACAGCGCATATCGACTCCAAAGCAGTAGTACTCCGCTTCTTTAGCAGATGGGAAGTGGAGCTCCGTTCCATTCCTTCAAGCATTCGAGGAGCGGATCGATCAACAACCCTTCGTTGACAGCCACGAACACCTTGTCGAACTCCTCTCCCGGGGATCGCACCTTCTCGCCGGTGAGGTATGCAGCGCCGAGCTCCTCCCTGACGAGCCGATACAACGGGTACGACCTGCACTCCCTGATCCTGTTGGCGATGGCAGCGTTGCCGCCCTCGACCGCGGCCCTCGCCGCCTCCACTTCCTTGGGGAGGACGGCCTTCAGCTCCTCCTCGAAGGCGGTGATCTTTTGGAAGACGGACGTGGTCGCGTCCTTCTCCTTCTCGCCATTGCTCAGAGCGTGCTCCACCAGGACCATCCTCAGCTTGGGCATCAGAGCGTACGTCGAGCTGCAGGGGTCGTCGATGTAGCTGAAGACGTGCTCCCTGTCGACGACCATGATCAGGTCCTTCTCGCAGAAGCGCGAGGGGTGGAGCTCGCCGTTGGCGCCCGTGGTCAGGACCCTCTTGGCGACTTGGCCCACCGTGTCCTTGACCGCATGCTTGAGGTTCTCCTCCAGGTGCCTCAGATCGATGGCTTGGCAGAGAGCAACCAGGTAGGTGGCGGACATGAGCTTTAGAATGTCGACCGCCTCCCCCGTCTTCCTCGAGGAGATGAGTCCCAAGGAGTTGACGTCTTGGTTGTGCTGCTCGGCGCTCTGGACGTGGTTGGTCACCGGGTTGGCGAGGAACTGGAGCTCAGAGCAGTAGGCCGCCATGGCGATCTCGGCGCCCTTGAAGCCGTAGTCCAAGCTGGGGTTGCGCCCACCGGAGAGGTTCGAGGGCAGGCCGTTGTTGTAGAAGTCGTTGACGAGCTCGGAGAACTGCGCGAACATGAGTTTCCCGATGGCGGCGACGGCCAGGCGGGCGTTGTCCATCGACACACCGATGGGGGTGCCCTGGAAGTTGCCGCCGTGGAGGGCCTTGTTCCTGGACACGTCGATGAGGGGGTTGTCGTTGACGGAGTTGATCTCCCTCTCGATGGACTTGGTGGAGGCGCGGATGACCTCGATCTGGGGGCCGAGCCACTGCGGGGAGGTGCGGAGGGCGTAGCGGTCCTGCTTCGGCTTCTGCAGTGGGTCTTGCTCGTGGAGCTTCTTGGCCATCTTCATGTAGGAGCTGCCGTCGAGGATGTGCTCCATAATAGCGGCGGCCTCGATCTGGCCCGGGTGGTGCTTCAGCTTGTGGGTGAGGTGGTCGGTGAACTCCGGCTTCCCCTGCATCACCTCGCAAAAGACCGCCGACAGCACCTCGGCGAGGATGGCGAGCACGTTGGTCTCGTAGAGGACGACGGAGGCGAGGCCGGAGCCGACGGCGGTGCCGTTGACCAGCGCGAGACCCTCCTTGGGCTGCAGCTCGAAGAACCCGTGCGGGATGCCAGCTCGGCGGAAGGCCTCCGCGGCGTCGACTTCCTCGCCCCCGGGTGCGAGGGCCTTCGCGTTGGGCCGGCCGGTGAGCAGGCCGGCGATGTAGGACAAGGGGACGAGGTCACCCGAGGCAGTGATAGTGCCACGGAGGGGAAGGCAGGGGGTGACGCCAGAGTTGAGGAGGCTGGCCATGGCCTCCAGGATTTCGAACCGGATGCCGGAGTAGCCCTGGAGAAGGGTGTTGATGCGGACGAGCATGGCGGCTCTGGCCGCCGGGGTCGGCAGCGTGTGCCCGGACTCCGCCCCCGAGCCGAATATTCCGGCATTAAGGAATCTGCAGCAAGAAGAAACAAATCTTAAAAGGCGGACGATCCAAACAGCGATTTGCGGCCGTCATCTCCGACACATGCGTGCACGGATCTTATCGATGACAAGAATCTAAAGGTCACCTCCAGTTCCAGTCCATCAGGGAAAGCTTGACAAGGACAGTGGTCTCGACACCTTCCTCCTCCATTGATTGGATCGCTAGGCTGTCCTCGTTGGTGCACGATGGTCTCGTGCTGGGAGAAGTGTCGGTGGACAACACGGTAGCATCCATTTGTGTGAATCCCATGGCATTGTTCTCTCGTCTCGTCTCGTCCTCTCCTTTCCTCTCCTCGTAGATATGTATCCCGTCAGGTCCCAAAGACTTTTCTTCGTGCAGCAGTTAACACCCCACCCACCCACCCACCCCCCGTAACCCATCGGTGACCTACCCGCCATGGCACCCACCGCACAGCTGGTTTGCTCTATCATCGAAACCTCATGGCGGCATGCAACACCAAAGTCGCAAGCAACCAGGAACATGCGTGTCCCGTTGCTGGTGACCATGACAACTTGCAACAACATTCCTATTGCAGCTTGTTCCCGGAACAAGTACAGGATGTAAGAGAGAACATTGTGGACATGGATCGTATACCAACAATTTCCTCAAGGTTTTTGAGTTGTATGATGGTTAGTATGAATCGAGATCTTGGTAAGAGTCATTAACCTACCGTATGATTTATGGTTTTGACATCTAAGAGGCTACTAAGCTCAGGTGTACGTCTCCGAGAGAGAGAGAGAGAGAGAGAGAGAGAGAGCAGGCACCTGATTAGCTCCTGCTGCAGAGCGCCGCCTTGCTTGGTGCGCCTGTGAGAGGTTGCGCCGAAGCCGGTGGTGACACCGTAGCTGTCGGTGCCGTTGGTCATGCTGTCCATCACCCACTGGCTGCTGGCGCGGACGCCCTCCCGCGCCGACTCCGACAGCTCCACCCTAACCGCCGAGTGGGGCGCCGAGGCGACCGCGGCCACCTGAGAGATTTTGAGCGTCGCGCCCTCGAGTCGCACCAGGGGCTGCCGGAACTCCCCCAGCATCCTCTTCACCTCCTCGAGGTGGCTCCCCGTCACGGCCTCCGCCGCGGCGCCCCAGTTCAGCGGGTCAGTCCTGATGCACAGGCTGCCGTTCGCATGGACGCCGCCGTTCTCCACCTCCATCGATCACGGAACAAGATCCGACGAAAGACGGGAAGGGAGGAGGTGGAAGAAGAAGGTAAGGAAGAGGAGACAACCCTGAGGAAGAGAGGAGAAGAAGGAAGGGTTAAATAGAGCAGCTTGTGGTGGCATAGAGAGAGAGTTAGGTGGGCATAAGACTTCAACCACTGCATCGCTCTCGTCAAAGATGGAGGGGGAGGAGAGGGGTGGGTGGGTGGAGATTGAGGCATGCATGCCATCGTTTTCCTCACCAATACTTCCTTCGTCACTCTCGTCTCTCTTTCTCTTTCCTGGACGATCCCGCGGATACGACGGCCTTTGCTTCTACCGAGATGAAGGTGGTTTCCACGTTCATGTCAAACTCGAGTCATATTAAGTATCACTCTTTCTTTTGAATTTTTTTTTCTAGACAACAAGTTTCTTATTTTTCTTTACCTTACGAGGACTGTGTGGATTCAAGGAAAAAAATTACAAACAAAAAAAAAACTCTTAATTTTATTAGCTTTAAAAGGTTAAGAATTCTTTTTAAAGTTGCAAAGAATCAACGATCTTTTCTAGTGTATACAAGAATTTATTTTTGAACCATCAACTAAGATAAGCAAGATAAGTATATTACTACCATACTAATATTTTAGGTATAAAATTTTTAAATTAAAATATGAAGTTTTGTCAATTTAGAGGACAGCAAAAATAATAAATTCGACTCGAAGATAAGTTTACTTGTAACATAAGTTCTATTCCGAGACCATATATAGTTTTGTCCCCCCACCTTTTTTGTGTGTGTGTGTGTGTGTGGTTTCTGATCCCACACTTTTTTTTATTATAATGAACTATTTTAGTTTATGTAAATCACATAAAATAATAATTTTAATTAAATTTAACCCATTCAAGATTTTTTTTTTCTCACGTCATTGGGTATTGGAGAAGAAACCCAAGTGAATTGTTGTACTGCCACACAGGTCATTATCCTCACCAACCTCTCTCCTCTAATGAAGTAGGTATGAAGTAGCTGCCAAATTGTCATGGAAATTGTCCTCACCAACCTCCCTCCTCCTCCTATTATAGAACCAAGTAAGAAAAATAGCTGTCAAATTGCCAGGGAAATGGAGAGGACTTGCAAGGAGGAGGATGTAATCCAATTCCTCTGCAAGATGAAAGGAGTATGGCTTGTTGATGAACATACTATATACTATCCGAGAAATGAAAAGAGAGAAGATTAGTTGTGGATGACACATCCTTAGCATGCAGCTTGCTCTTTCTTTTTGACAGTCAAATTCCACTTAAACAATCTTGTACATGATTACCACTTAATTCAGATGGTATGGATGAATGGTTAGCATTAAGAATTATAACATCATAAACTCTTTTGACCTCTATCGTGACATCAAACAGCACTCCTTCCTTGGTTCAATCATTAGATGCTTGTTTTTTTTTTTTTTTTTACAAAGAGTAAGTTACAAAGATAGATAAAATTTGAGTTCAGAATCTTACGATAAACTATCAAAATCTTTATCAACTAGACTAGCTATAGTCAACTGGAAACACCTACCAGTTTACAGTTTATTTATTGATGAGACAATGCTCCAAACTTCCTGTCAATTTTAACCTTGTGATCAACATTTCTTCTGAAGGAAATTTCCACCAACCAAGCCTGGAAATTCTGGTCAAGGGTGAGAAAATTGAATGCAAGACTTTGTTTATGAGATTGGGAGTTTAGTGTGGAATGAATGCTCTTCGCCAACCATGACACCCATATCACATGAGCTTTGGCACAAGGATCTCTCTAACTAGCAAAAACAAAAGAAGCCAAAAAGTTTATTTATGCTAGTGGCTGGTTCACTTCCTCCTGCAGATTCAAATGTGGGCTACCAACTAGTTGGTGTAATAAAAAATATTAAGAACAGGAGTAGATATCACATGAACTTTGGCACAAGGATCTCTCTAACTAGCAAAAACAAAAGAAGCAAAAAAAAAAAAAAAAAAAGTCTATTTATGCTAGTGGCTGGTTCACTTCCTCCTGCAGGTTCAATTGTGGGCTACCAACTAGTTGGTGTACTAAAATCTTAAGAACAGGAGTAGTTGGCAACTTGTTGATGCTTGATAAAAATAATGCTTCCACTTAAACCAACAATGAATAAATATATATATATATATATATATATCCTTTCATTGGGAGTGAGATATGTATCCTCCCCACTTATGATGATGATCAGCAAAACTTTCAGAGTATCCTATTGAGCCACTGATGGATGGATGGATGTGCATTGCGCTTACATGCTATGTAGATATATGGATGTAGAATGATTGCTATCATGCCATTCTCAACCTTTCCTACTATCTATTGAATATACTGTAGTAGGATCAATCTTATGGCTTGGTTTTAGATAGCCTTCTGTGGTTTTAGGTACAAAAAACTGGGGAGTGTGACAGGAGGTGAGAGGCCATGGGGGAGTGGGAATGGGAGATGACAATGTGGCAAGAACTGGTTCATATCTTCAGCAAACCTAAAAGTTTAGGAGCCACTCTCAATTGAAGGTTGGTGGGCAATCTATGATGAAGAGAAGATTGGGTAGCTCCACTCCTTGTTGTTGTTGGTGATGGACAATGGAATGGAGCTCCAGAAAACAAAAGATACAAAAACAGTAGAGGAAACACTTCCTATTGAGTTTTGTTATCCTTTTCATCTGCCACTGAACATTCTTCTTTTCCTCGAGTGATCTCAATTTTGTTAAGTTTTGCTTTTGGACACATCTGAAGTGGATAATGCAGCACATAAGCACACAGATGCCCTATCATAGTACATGAGACCACTCTTAGTTGTTTCAGCAGAGATTTCGGAGAGTTCTTCACAAGCCTATAGTAGCAAAAATAATAAAATAAAAAAAAAAAAACATAAAAGAAACATCAAGAGGGGCTTTATTTTGATTTATATAATGATGCCCTTTATTTTTCTTAGTCTCTGCAGTTAAATCTAACATAAAATGCTCCATCTTCTTAACAAATTTGCTGTTCTTTTGTCTTTTTTTCTCGAACAGTCTTGTGACTGGCTGTTTACACTTATATTTCTTGCATCCAACAACACTCTTTGACTGTTAACCTGAGAGCAGTAGTTTGTGGGGTGGTGGTTGGTGGGAGAGAGACTAAAGACTCGTATCTGAGGTGCATGGTGGCATCAACTACCCCCTTCGCCTTCATTTTGCCTGCTTCAAGTGAGGTTTCCACTCCCACCTGCAGCAGCAGCAGCACCACCACCAAACTTTCACATGTTCAAGACATACACATAAACATGACAATATAATAAAATTTTCACTGATCATGCAAAAATATGTTATGGCTCAGAAATTTGATACCTGACCATATCAGTTGCGAGCTGGAATGGTAGGTACACTAATACATCCCCAAAGAAGAATAGGAACAAACTGGAGCAAAGGAGAAGTATCAAACCGACCATCAACTATAGACAGCAGCAATTGAACACCAGTGAAGAATTGCCCCTTACCATTCATTCATTGCGTTCAATGTATGAAACGATGACGACTCTTCATCATGATAAGTCACCTACTTTATTGGAAAAATTATAAATTGGTCCTTTTCTATCCATCCATCGTGTTCAAGAGTACATTAGCAAAAATCAGCATGATAAAAACTGTATTGTCATGTAGTCTTAAAAAACATGTTCATGGATCATGTTTTCACATCAATTACGAAGTTAATAGAATTAAGAATTAAATGATGATCTAACCTCAAAATAAGCTACTGGTTCATGACATCATATTCCCTAAGAAACCATGAAGCATGCAATCCACACAAGCCATCCCAAGATTCCAACTCTGGTTCTTACTTGGGATTTCTGAGAACAATGATGACAGAGTACTCTCGAAGAAACATTTTACTGATGAATCTATCCTTGTTGACAGGAAGAGCTTTCTTCTTTCCCTTGCCTGTCTTATGTATCTGCAACAACAACAAAAGAGTTCATTAGAAATTAGAGAAAGGGATGACTGCAGGAAGTATGTAGTTACATTAACTCGGTCCACATTTCCCAAACATTTTCAAGGACCATATTTTACAGTGGCGATCGAAAACTTGAGGTAAGAAAACTTACATTCGTGTTCTCCTCTATTGACTACTGCAAAATGAAACGGGAAGAGTAAGAAGTGATAGAGAAAGATTAATACGCTGTATGATTATAACAAAACTGAAAAAGCATATACAACTGCTGATTACGGAACTTCAGCAGTAGCATGAAAAATACTAATTACAATAGAAGCACACGGAAGTATGCTCCCAGAAAACTAGAGAAATGTTTTTGTGGAGGACAGTTTAACATCAACAGAAACTGAGCATAGAAAACAACTATCATCAATACAGTTTACAAAGTGTTATTACTTCATAACCACTTAAGGTTCCTTTGACAAATGGCCGACTTACGATTAATGTCAGTGAAATGCTGAAGCATAACACTGTGGCTGATTTGACTAATGCTACTCACTGGGACATTAAGGTCTTGCTCCGTTGTATTCATCTCCCTAGAGCCCTCTCTGATGAATCTCGGAACTGGAGCTCAGCTTCTCAAAAAAAAAAAAAAAAACTTCTGCTAGCAGTGGTTACTCTTATATAAAACAGATTGTTTATGAGGAGAAAGTTTGGTCGGGCTGGAAGGCAATTCGGTGTCTCAATATGACTTCTGAAGTGAAATTTTCTTGTGGGAATTTAGCTGGAATAGACTGCTTACTTCTAGCTGGCTGTCTCATGTCCAGTATAGTCAAGTTGAGGTTTGTCCTATTTGTGATGTTCACATTGATTCTATTAAATACATCATCTTTGAGTGTTCCCAAGCACTCTGTTCTTGCCATCTCCTTGAACTTAATATGGGCCTCAAATTTAAGTTTTTTAATAGTTGGCACAAAGGTGATTGACTAGATCAAGGAAAAGAGCATGACCAGTGTTTTTTAAGTGAATGCACTGTCTCATAGCTACTTCATCCCGGTTTCTTTGGAACCATAAGAATGAAGCTAGATTTCATAACTGTTGAATCGATAATAGCCACGACAAGCTTGAGGGAATTGCAGAAAGGTATGTATGACCTTAGTGTATCAAGTAGTGTGGCTAATCTTGATTATATATTAGAGTGTGATGGCTCATTCAGCTTGTCTAATGTTTAAAAACCTTCACAGACTAATGACTTGAATTCTGTCTTTGTCAAAAAGCAAAAAGACGATATCTTCCTAACTAAAACTGGATAATTCGATCCTGTTACCTCCAACAAATAAAGCCTAGTCCAAGTGCGACTCTCAGCAGCCTGAACTCGCAGAGTCAGCAAAACCATACAGCCAAGTAGTCCACAATACGAACAACAAATTTTAATCGATATCATAAGAACCCTAAACCCTCCATTCCCAAGCAGAAGCAAAACCAAACCATATGCATCCTAAACCTTAACCCAGAACGGGTTAAAAGGCAACGACTTTTCCACAAGAAAAGCATCAATCACACAGTGGAAACAAATACCGGTGCATAAAGAAAAGGAGGAAAGAGTAGAAAAAACCGAAAGAGATCGCAAGTGCCCGTCGAGTTCTTCCTCCGGTCGCTGGCCCTTCCCCCATGAAACCCTAGTGAAAGCAGCAAGTGTGCGAACGCGGGGGGGTGAGCCGAAACGAGTTCCGCCGGTTTTATAGCGGCCGGCCCCGACACGGCTTTGTAACAGTGGGGCACACGCCGTTTTGAAACCCGCAAATTAGTGGGCTTTTACGACCGTCTGATTTATCCAATCATCAGCTATATGTATTGTATAGATATTATGATTCATTAGTAACAACAAAACTATATTTAAGAGATTAATTTATATCCATGATAGTGATGGGCCTTATGGGGCCTCTAATAGGTTTAATGTGACCTCTTTCAATTTAGAGCATTTAATGTTTTTAATAATAAAAAAACAAATATATTTTCTTTTGATTTAAACAAACCATTGAAACAAATAGGGGGAGATAAGAACTACGTAGGAGTGCTCCAAATAAGGTGGATAATAAAGATATCCTTTCGATGAGTGATGAGTGGTGTAGACAAAGGGTGGATATTTATAAAAATTAAAAATCACATCTTTATCCTCTCACCTTTAAAATTTCCTCATTTGTCCTTTGTCTTTAATGACAAGACTCTTGCCCCTTGGTGATAATTTTTATTTCCTTTCTTGTTAATACAAATTTTAATTATTGATTTGATATATCAAAACTGAGTTGACCAAGCTCACTTTTCAAGCAAGATATGTCAAAATAAACTTATGAATATTTATCTGCCCGAGATGGTTCGATTTTGACTTGTAGACCTTCTCTTGACTTAGTTAGTGGAGGGAGACTCTCTCTCTCTCTCTCTCAACGTGGATCTCCTAAGTTGATCTTTTTAGATAAAGACTTATATCGAGAATAAATGTTGAAAAATATGAATAAACTTTTAAATACCTTCTCTTTTAAAGAAGTTATATCCAAACAAGTATTAATCACTATTTTTTTTTGGTTCGGTGTTACGGATCCAACATGTAATCAATCACCAATAGGAAAAATATACTCTATTCCACCACTCAAATATCCTAAGTATAGATTTAATAATAATTTAACACTCTTGTGACTCCAACGAGGAGAAATGTTTTTTTTTTTTTTTTTGTAACTTGTAATATGAAGAATAATTGTAACTCTTGCATTACTTGAAGGGTGTAATTCTAATTAAGAAGTTATTTGGTGAGGAGTTATTCTTTCCAACTATTTAGGATTCAATCATTACTTATGATCGATCGAATTGACCTAATCTATCCTCTTTGCACATGCACATGAAGAAATCTAACCTCATCGGTGGTAATTTAAAAATTGATAAGTTGTGTGACCTACAAACACACTTGCACTTGGGAGCTTTGCTATTTAGCTTACTAAGGATCACATAATAACTCAATCTTTTGGTTTTTTTTTTTTTTTTTTTTGTTTCTTTGTGTCCTAGACAGGCTTTCTCATTATGATTCACTATTATTATTTTTTTGTACTATTATATCTCTATCAAAATTATACATAATACTAAGAGTGTATAAGTAGTGTTGACCAGTGAGTCAGCACTAGTCGACATCACCAGTTCACTATCAAATCATCCTCATATCTCCTCGGTGCTCATATGGGAGTACTGATGTGGCGAACTAACAAAAAAGAGGTCCGTGAAGGAGGTGATTTGTCAAGATCGATCTGACCTTAGAGCGGTGAGGCCGGGTAGAAAAATTGAGATATGCTCGACTGCAAAGTCCTCATTTGGTTGTTAGGTCATCTTTGGGCAGCGGTGTTGTCTCCTGGCCACTGGTGGTCTTGCATAATAGGTATGGGTTGAAAGTCTTCCTAACTCGATCCTTTTGATGCTTAAGTTGACGTTGTTGGTTACAGATGCCCTACAAGCCAATCACGTGAGTGATGACACGTGTAATACACTGTAAAAAAAATTTTATATTATGATTATTATCATTATATATATATATATATATATATATATATATATATATATATATATATATATATATATATATATATATATATATATTTTCTGCTGTATATATATTGTGATGTTCTTGGACCGGTGCAATGAGAATCAGATCGTGATGAGATCATGATAATGAGACTGATTCACTTTTAAATACAGACCCTAGATAATCTCAGTCATAGGTTACTTGAGATGGATATCCAAATAACCGGATAGACTGATATACTATATACCCCTCCATATGATGGAGGTAAATAGTCTCATAACCACTCATGCAAGGACACTAAGGGTATAATATATGTGTTCATTAGAAAATGAGTTCATTGATTGATCCGCTTACAGAATGCTGGATGGTTGATGATACCTAATGTTAGACAATAATTATGTAGTCTTAATTGTATGTTTGATCCTTAGATTTGAGACACCAAAGATGCTTTGTTTGAGTACTCATTTCTTTGATGCTGGACTTACTGGCTTGGAAAGTTTTAGATCTGGTACAATCGGTTAACGAAATTAGTAGCCAACTTTATGAAGATAATTGAGTGTCAATAGAGGATCATCAACTTTCGGTATCACGAGAGGAATATCCTGTGTGCCCTCGCTCAAGCAAATCTCTGGCTAGGGTTGTTTGGATTGAGAGAGAATGAGTTCTCTAGGAGTATCTGATTAGAGCGAGACTCGAAAGGATTCCGTATGTGACATAACAACACTATGCCCAATATATGGTCTTTGGGATATTAGATAGATAAGGGACTATATATATATAGTAACTGAGAACAAACATATCCAATAGATGAGATCCCCTTTACCGTTTGGGGACTATGGCATAGTGGTCTAGTACGTCCATAGTTGATGAGTTAAGTGAATTGTTATGAGATCACAATTCATTGAGTCAGAAGGAGTTTTGATAGTTGCAACTCACGACCAGCTCGATATTGGGCCTAAAGGGTCACACATATTTGGTGGATGATTGCAACGAGTAGATGAATATACATGAGTTATCCAATAAGCCCATGTTGTCATTGGATAAGACCCAGCATTAATGTATTCTTTGCATGAGGCCCATTAGAGGTAAATTGAGATTATTAGATAAAGATCAAATAATTCAATAGGTGTAGGTTATTAGATAGAGATCCAATACCCACAAAGGCAAGATCCATTAGAGTTTTTGGAGGCTCTTTGTAAATAGGAGGTAGGGGCTGCTAACACAAGTGATGGGCTGCATCTTTAGCCACCCCCTCCTATTCTCCTCCTTCCCATCTCTTCTCAGCTGACCACCATTTCCCTACTGCGAGAGGACATCGAAGAAGATAAGAGACATTCTTCCACGTTCGCTGCAAGAAGGTGTGTTGAATATCATATTTTGATGATAAAATCAATTGATGAGTTATTGATCTAACAAATATTGTTAAAGTTGATTGATGTAGGATTAATTACGATAGAAAGATTATTACAATCAGGATTGGCCAAGGTCAAGTCCATGCATCGGGCCGGGTTTGGACGATGCGGTTGGGAACTCACCAAGAGTGCGTTGGGAGCTCACCGAGGGTATCGAGAGCTTGTCAGGATGGCGCAAGAGAGTTCACCAGAAGAAGACCGAGACTCATCAGAAGATTGTCGGGGGTAGCCGAAAAGCTTGTCGGGAGTTGGGATGGTCTTGTAATAGATGTATTGGCCATTATTATTATATTTAATTAATTCATATTTAGCATCGTGCAGGTTTAACCATGACGGGATGAGTTCTAGATCAGACATAAACCCAGGATCAAGCTTAGGCATCGGACCAAGGATTGGATGATGCAGTAGGAGCTCACCGGGCGTTCGCTAGGACTTCGCCGAAGGTATCGGGAAGATCACTAGGAACATGACGGGAGATCGTCGGAGGAAGACCGTGAGACTCGTCGCTGGAGAAGCCAAAGGTTGCTGGTTTGCGGGAGTAAGGTCATTAAGCTTGGTGGTCATGTCTTGATTATAATTTTAAGTCATCGTTAAGATTGAGTCTTAAATGAGTGTGATTTGGATGGAATCCAAATCAAATCAAAGATATAACTGAGTCCATTATGGGGTTTGATTAAGCTCAGGTTGAGCTCAATTGGTTGACCAAAGAGTTGGTCACATTAGGTTCAAGCCTGAATTCAAAAAGTGGAGGGAACCACTTTTGCGGAGTTTCCGACGGGTAACCGTCGGTAAGCGACGAGTAAATCGTCGATAAGCAGCGGGGTAAACCGTCATCGTCCAGGTTTCCGGGTGGCTGACGACGGGTAAACCGCCCAGGGTCGACAGGTAAACTGCCCGTACCCTAGTATTTGGGCGACTGAGCCGCCCAGGTCGGTGGGTAAACTGCCCGTACCCAGATTTTTCGGGTGAGTTTGATTTTTAGCTCCAAAAATCTGAAGCCACTTGGGGTCTATAAATACCCAAGTTTTCTTGTATTCCAAACAAAAATTTGAGAGATAAAATTCTGAGAAAAACTTATGTGGATTGTAAGAAAAAAGAAAAACGGTAAGGGAGAGAGCTTAGAGTTAGAAAATTCTCAAGTCTCCCTTGTAATCTCAAGTGTAAGGGTTTGGTCTACAACCAAAGAAGATCGTTAGTGGACGCCGGTGTGCCTCAAGAAGGAGGACTCGGGAGTGGACGTAGGCGGTTGGTGCCAAACCACTATAAAACTTGTGAGTTCTTTCCTTGCTTTCATTGCTTACGAATTTTGTATTGAGGCTTCTGATTGAATTCACTTTTTGAAAGTAAAATTTTCACATCAAGCACTTCCCTTCAACGTTCTAATCTTTCGGGTTTGCTTATTAACTTAGCAATTTTCTCACTTGTCTTACTTGAACAAAAAGCTACAAATTTTCTATCTTGCTTTAAGCAAAAAAACCTTTGTTTAAAATGAAAAACTTACACTTACACTAATTCACCATTTTAGTGCCAATTGATCCTAACAATTGGATCTTTAAAATGAAAAAGATCCTAACCATTTTAGTCATTAACACCCACTTGAGTAAATGACTTGTTTTGACATAAATAAGGGATATTTCATCTCACGTCCTCCCATGTTCAATGGGACAGATTATACATATTGGAAGATACAGATGCGTATTTTCTTCTCTCTGGATCTTGATTTATAAAATATTATTAAGAATAAATTAAAAAAATCTTCCAAACCAATGAATGAGCTAAATGATTTGGGGAGGAAGAATTTTTCTTTAAATGTAAAGGCTATGAATACTTTATTTTGTGCTCTTGACATGAATGAGTTTAATCGAGTTTTCATTTATAATTCAGCTCTTGAGATTTAGCATACATTAGAATTAACACATGAAAGCTCAGTAAATCTAAATGAATCATTAAATGAAAAGATTTACAAAAATAAAATTAAAAAATACCTTCCAAAGAACAAGAAGGAATTTAAACTGAGCTTAACATATGACTCCTTAAGTGAAACCTCGAGTGATGAGGACCTTGAATTTGAACTATTGACAAATAAACCAAATAAATTAACGAACATGAACCTTAAAAATAATCTTAAAATCATAGACAAGAACTCTTGCTATGAATGCAAGAAGCGATGGTGCATCAAAGATGAAAAGCACAATCAAGAAGAGGTGAAAGATCTCATGCTCGTGGCCAACCATGGTGAGGTAAGTAACCCACCCGAAAGCTTTTTTACTTTTGATGAGTTATTAATTCTTTTTATGAGCTTTATGATGAATTTAGAAAGATTAGCAAATCCTATGAATTACTTAATAAAGAGCATGCATCACTAGTTAGTAAACTTGTTGAAATATATGAAGTAGCACCATAAATACATGCACCAAACATGAAAACTTGCATGATACTTTACCATTATACAATGCTCGTTCTAAATAAAGAAATGCTAGAAACATTAAAGAAGAAAATATCATGCTTCAGACGATGTTAGAAAAATTTTAAATAGGGAATAAATCCCTTAATATGATCCTTGCTAATAAGGGTCATGATAATACAAGAAAGGGTATAAGCTTTGTTGGTAACACTGGATAAAAGCCAATCATTTTTGTTAAAGGACCTACCTTAAATTTGTCATCAAAAATTAAATATAATTTTTGTGGTAGATTAAGACATATGGCTTATAAATATTCATTCAAAAACTGTAGTCCTCACAAATTAGTTTGGGTTCATAAGGGAACAACAAATAACCAAAAATCATTAGATAAGAAAGACAAATTTATTCATACAGGTCCCAATGTAAAATGGGTACCTAAATCTTTCTTGTAGGTTTGTCACCAAACTACGGCTAGAAGTAAAATGCAATGATATCTTGTGGATGCTCAAGCCATTTGACTTGAGATCTCACTTATTAAGCTTTCTAGCCAAAATATCAAAAATAAGGAAAATTATTTGAATCAAACATGTTTGAAGCTTAATAATCTTTGTTTCTATTATAATAAATTTTTTTATTAAAAATAGTTTATCATTATACAATTAATCTTGATAATACATAATTAGAACATATAAGTATGAAAATGAACTAGAATCAAATAACTTTAGTTATTAAAAATATATTGAAATTTACATAAATGAGATTTTTATTATGATTAAATGATAGGTTCAAAATCATTGGCTTTGATATTTGTTGATTTAAATACAAAGGTGATTGTTAAATGACTTAAATATTATAATATTTTTGGCTAAGTAAAATATCATTGTTGAATGATTGATTTAAATGTTCAATGATTTAAATGTTATGATAGTGTATGGATTGTATGATAAATAATTATTGTTAAATGGTATAATTTGAGCATAGAACAATATAGAAAAGGAGAGAAAAATCATGCTTCATTTTTTTAATAATTTTAAAAAAAAATATTGATAATGAAAATTATATATCTTATGATAAAGGAACAAAATGTTATACTTAAATGCTTAAGATAAATCCTGATTGATTTTAAGAAACAATGTAATTTATATCTTGATGATTTTCATATTGTTTTTTTATTTTGATTGAAGATGCTTTATGTTTAATGAAATCATGCTTGATAATGTAATGATACATAGTAAATTTATATATCAAAATTATGCATGATGATTGTTGTGATTTATTACTTATTGATCTTTGCCATAATGAAAGCTTTTTTTTTGTTTTAAATTAAAATACATGTTTTTATTTGGCTTAAAAGATAAAGACATGCTTGTATTAAATAAAAAGGGAATACATTTTTCTTGAAAATTTCTCTATCTTATAAATTTTTTAAAAAGATATTAATAAATCAATTATGTCATTTTAATGAATCTCTTGAACTATTAAAGTGATTTTGACGATTTGATGATTTGAACTTGAATAAGTTATTATCATAATTTTGGCAAGTTTAGAAAATAAAACTTGAAAATCTTCTTATGAACCATATTCTTGAAAACTTGAAGTTTCATATATATAAATCAAGATCTTCTAATTTTTTTTTCCTTAAAATTAACTCATGATCTTGATATCTATAATATGATATCTTTATGAATGAAGGCTCTTCTTTGATCTCTTAAGATTCTATTTTATCATATAAGAGGAGATTTATTTAATTAAATCATATCTTTTAGTATTCATGAATGTCTTTGGATATTAATATATTTCTTGACATGAATTATTTCAAGACTCATGAATGACATAACTTATCACCAAAATATTATTTTTTAAATTTGTGATAAGTTGAAAATTGAAAGAGATTTATATTATCATGAATATTTCCTTAATTTCTTGATTGGACTTACACATTATGGGAATCACGTTATTGATCTCTATGATTTTCTCTTTTTAATAAAAAGGAGATTTATGATCTTGACAATTATAAGTTAGAAATTTTTATCGAGATCATTCTTCTATTTTATTAAAAAAAAGAATCTATCTAAATGAATTATATGTCTTAGAATTTATGAATTATATATCTCATCACCATATTAATTTTTCTTGATATATTTCATGTGATGATTTGAAAAATTATGTAATGAAAAAGTTTTAAACTATTGTAACCATTCCCTCTTTTTGGCAATAACAAAGGGGAAGCAAAACTTGTTATCTTGCATGATGTAAAATTGCTAGTTTAAACATTATAAAGGAAGCAAAAATTGCTAGCTTACAATTCTCAAAAAGAAGAAAGAACTCACTAGCTTTATTTGCTATGTTTTCTTGAGATTTACATTAAAAAGATTTGTTGAGCTTATACTCAAAATTTTATATATACAAGATTGAGGTTTAGACCTCGGTATATAAATTGTTAATCTAAATTTCATGAGATAAAGCCTTTTTGTGATAATATTTTTGAAAACTTTCTCTATGTTTTTATTATTTACAGAAAGGGGGAGAAAAATTATATGAAAAATGATGAATTGCTACATTTGAAATTTACAAGTGATAATTTTTAGTATCTAGAGATAATTTTTTTACTACATTTGAAATATATAAGTAGTCTTTAAATCTCTTGGACTTTAGAGCTCATTTTAATATTGATTTTAAAATTTATTAAGAGCTATTCTTAACGATGAAATGATTTAACAATACCTCCCTTGTTTCTCTCCTTATTAATCATAAAGGGGAAGAAAATTTTATAATGCATATACTAAGAGGGAGTAATGTCATCATGTGCTTTGAAATTATTAGTTATACATTTCACTTTTTTTGTTGATGACAAAGAGGGAGAAATGGACATTGATGACATATGATATTGTTGAAATACATGGATATCTTGGGTATGGATATGAATTAGATATCTTGGATATGAGTGCACAATTCTTTTTACTCATGATTTGATGACTTGATGCAACCGGGTCCACTATGGGGTTTGATTAAATTCAGGTTAAGCTTAATTGGTTGACCAAAGAGTTGGTCAACATCAGATTTAAGCCGAAATTTGAAAAGTGGAGGGAACCACTTTTGCGGAGTTTTCGATGGGTAAACCTCCGGTAAGCGACAGGTAAACCGCATCGCCCAGGTTTCCGGATGGCTGACGATGGGTAAATCGCTCGTACCCTAGTATTTAGGCGGTTGAGCCACCCAGGTCGGCGAGTAAACTGCCCATGCCTGGATTTTTCGGGTGAGTTTGATTTTTGGCTCCAAAAATCTGAAGCCACTTAGGGTCTATAAATACCCCAAATTTTTTTACATTCCAAATAAAAATTTGGGAAATAAAATTCTTAGAAAAACTTATGTGGATTGTAAGAAAAAGAAAAGGGGTAAGGGAGAGAGCTTAGAGTTAGAAAATTCTCAAGTCTCCCTTGTAAGCTCAAGTGTAAGGGTTTGGTCTTTACCTAAAGAAGATTGGTAATCTTTGTTTGGTCGGGTGTGCCTCAAGAAGGAGAACTCAGGAGTGGACGTAGGTCGTTGGTGCTGAATCACTATAAAACTTGTGAGTTCTTTCCTTACTTTCATTGCTTATGAATTTTGTATTGACGCTTTTGATTGAATTCACTCTTTGAAAGTAAAGTTTTCATATCAATCACTTCCCTTCAACGTTGCTAATCTTTTGGGTTTGATTATTAACTTAGCAATTTTCTTACTTGTTTTACTTGAACAAAAAAGCTTCGGATTTCCTATCTTGCTTTAAGCGAAAAGCTTTTGTTTAAAATGAAAAACTTACACTTGCACTAATGCACAACCCCCCCCCCCCCCTCTTAGTGTCAATTGATTCTAACAAGGTACGCAAGAGTTGCGGGCTTTTGGTTGTAATTAGAGGGGCATCGCTGTATTGATCCATCGTGTGGATATCGCTAGAGAGGAGGGCATCTGACCTCCTTAATTCTCTTCCATAGGATTTGAAAGTTTTAGGGATATACGATCTCCCTAGGTAATAAATCTCACAAGACTCATATTTTTTATTTTTACAATTTTTCATGCACCAATCCTTGCACGAAGATGTGATAAACATGAGAAACCTGTTTTATTTTATTTTTTTTTCATTGCACATATGATGCTCTTATGATTTCCCAATAGTGGTATCAGAGGTAGGTCGCTCATGCAATGATTGACTTTTAAATTGTGTGTGATAATATTGAAATACATAGATCATTTTCTGCGTAACTTACTACGATCTTGTCGTAGTTTTCAGATCTAGACATCATCTTTTCTCACTGTTGAGATCTTTTCTCACCCTTTGATGTCAAAATTATTTACATAAAAAAGGGAAAAGAGGGCAGCAACTGTTGATGCCCTACAGATTGGCTGAAGGTTGATTTCAGCCTTGGTCAAGAGCAAGGTTTGTTGCTCTCGGCCTAGCCAAGGACTGCATGGCCGAGAGAAGCAAGCTCTCATCCATGGGAGAGAGTCCCCATGCGACCAAGAGTCCTGGCCGCATAGGGAACTCTGACGGCTAGGATTTCGTGCCCGCTAGAGGTAACCCTACGGCTAGAGACTCATGGCCACAAGGGGTAGTTAGGCGACAGGGTTTTCTGGCTGCATATGGAAAGTTACAACCAAGTGTGGTGGCTATGGGAAACACCTTAGGGACCAGGGTTTCCTAGCCGCCCAAGGTTGCCCTGTGGCTAGGGACTCCTAGCTATAGGGGTGCCCCTAGCGGTAAGGGTTTCCTAGCTACATAAGGGGTCTCTTTCCTGCCATATGGGGCACCCTATGGTAGGGTATCCCAAAATTTTTAGAAATAATTAATTAAATAGTTTAATTAATTATTATTTATCTAGTAGTCCTACATGATGAAGTGTACATGCGATGTTTAAAATGGACGGATGATAATGGACCATGTGTTGTGATATGTGTATATGTGATTATTATTATTATTAGAGTATGCGAACCTATATTTTTCTCATTTATTGTCAAGCATGCATACCTATGATTATGATGTAATTACATGAAGAGGCGCAACGGGAGCGTAGAGGTGTCAGTGGGACCAACGATGCCAAGACGGATGATTGCGATGTATAGTGATGTGTCGAGAATCTGATGATGACGAGATGGATGATCACAGGGCATAGAGATTGTCGATACATACATAGATTCTATTGTGAGTGATTGGGCCCACTAGCTTGGGCTTAATAACATTAAGTGATGGTTCATGATTATCCAGTAATGGTATGCATATATGATATATGATTATACACATACTATATATATATATATATATATATATATATATATATATATATATATATATATATATATATATATATATATATATATATATATATATACGTTATAGATATATATTAAATATATATGTGTGTGATATGACATATTAAGAGACCAAAATAAAACCTCATCCTATGATAATATTAAGTCGGTAAGCGTGAGGCAATGAGATTGACCCACGTGGTCTTCCATCGTTATAGGAAGAAATTAAATCTCGACATAGGTTGAGTTGGTTGAGTCTCCCGAGGCTCACCTATCTTCATAATTTGAGATCTTGCCTACGATATAGAGATGTCACCGGTGACCTAAAGACATAGTATGCTTGGTTAGTCCTTCGAGGGCATATTATCAAATCAAACTCATCTTATAATAATAGTGACGACTTAACTGAACATCATAGTCGGTGAGAGATGGAGACCATGATGGTTCGGAGGCTGAATAAGATGAGAATCATAAGGAGTTATGATTAGCAAGAGTTGCCTTCCTTTTTGGGCTTTGTTTAAGTCCCTCGAGGTTACATTAAGATGTCAATTAGATTTTAATCCCCACTAGAAGTATGTCGGAGACTTTCACTTCACGTGTCAAGGGTGTCGCATGATTTGCCGAAAAAATAATGGGAGTTGATTAAGATAGAAGTTCGTATCTTAATTAGTTTTTCTATAAAATATGTATGTTATTCATTTATGCTACATCTTGTTTGTTAGAAATAAGTCGCTTGCAAACCTCCTATGTGGCATAGTTGATGCCAACCGCCTCACCAGTCCAAACTATACAGATTGGCTCCATAATTTGAAAATTATTCTTATGATGGAAAAATCGCGTATGTCCTTGACACGATACTGCCCATACTAGAGGAAGGGGCAAGCGAGGATGAGATCACTCGCTACGTGAAGTATATAGAAGATTCCACTTTGGCAAAATGCTATATAACTTCTATGACTCCTGAGTTACAAAGGCAACATAAGAATATGGATGCCAATTTCATCCTTCTTTATCTTCGCCAACTGTTTGAGGAACAACGAAGAACTCAAAGATATAAGATATCCAAGAGTCTCTTCCGTGCTAGGATGACAGTCCTAAGGATGATAGAGTGGATAGAGAAATTCACAAGTCTAGGAATGGTCTTAGAGGATAACATGTGTGTTGATCTTATACTTTAGTCCTTACCAAATTTCTTTTCTCAGTTCATAATGAACTTTAATATGAACAAGTTTAAAGTGACTCTCCTTGAGCTCTTCATTATGTTAAGGGAAGCTAAGTGCACCATCAAGAAAGAAAAGCTAGTTCTCTATATTTGTGAAACCAAGAAGAAAAGGAAGGTTGATAAGTCCCTTAAGAAGGGCAAGGGCAAGGGCAAACCGGGTGAGGCAAATGTTACAAAGAAAGACCCCGCCAAGGACAAAGGCTAGTGCTTCCACTATGGCAAAGACAGGCACTGGAAGAGGAAATGCAAATAGTACCTTATAATGAAGGTAAACTAGAAGCTTGGAGAAGCTTCAAGTATATTGATGATTAGTTTGTTGGTTACAGGTGCCTTGTAAGTCAATCACGTGAGTGATGACATGTGTGACATGCTACATAGTCTTTTTACATTATTATCTATTGACATATTCTCATATTATATTATTTGTTGAATATATATATATTATGATGTCTTTGGTTCTGTGTTATGAGAATCAGATCATGATGAGATTATGACAATGAGATCGATTCGTCTTTAAAAATAGATCTTAGAGAATCCTGGTGATAGGTTACTCGAAAGGAACATCGAGACAATCAGATAGACCGGTGTGTTGTATACCCGTTCATATGATGGAAGCGGCTGATCTCACAGCCACTTGTGTGGAGACACTAATGATACAGTACATGTGCTCATTGGAGAATGAGTTTGTTGATTGATCCACTTATAGAATGCTATATGGTTGACGATATCTGATGTCAAAAAATGATTTCATAGTCCTAGTTGTGTATCTAGTCCTTAAACTTGAGACACCAAAGATGTCTTGTTTGAGTACTCCTTTTTTGACGTCGGACTTACAAGTTTAGAAAGTTCCAGATCTGGTATAACCAATTATCGGGATTGGTAGTCATTCGTATGAAGGCTATTAAGTGTCAATAGAGTATTATCCACTCTCGGTATTATAAGAGAAATATCTCGTATGATCTCGCTCAGGTAAATCCCTGATCAGGTTGGTCGGATTGAGAGAGGAGTTCTCCGAAAGAATCAGATTAGAGCGAGACTTGGACGGATTCCGTATATGGCCTAATAGTACCATATCTGGTATATGGGCTTTGGGATATTAGATGGATGATGAATTATATATACATGATAATTAAGGACAGACATGTCCAATAGATAAGATCCCTTATACCGTCTAGGGACTATGGCATAGTGGTCTAGTACGTCCATAGTCGATGAGTCGAGTGAACTATTATGAGATAATAATTCACTAAGTCAGAAGGGTTTCTGACAGGTGGGGCTTTACGGTCAGCTCGATATTAGGCCTAGAGGGTCACACACATATAGTGGATATTTCAACGAATAGAGGATTGAACATGAGTTATCCAATTAGCCCCTATTCCCATTAGATGAGACCCTACATTGATGGGCTCCTTGCATGATGCCCAATTAGAGGCCAAAGGAGATCATTGAATAAAGATCCAATAATCCAAGGTCAGTGGGTAATTGGATGGAGATCCAATACCTACTAAGATAGGATCCCTAGAGTTTTTTTGTGGCTCTCTATAAATAGGAGGCTGGGGCGGCACATAGATGATAGGCTATGTTGAATCTCAGATTTTGATGATTAAATTAATTGATGAGTGTTTAATCTAACATGTGTTGTTAGAGGAAGTGATATAGGTTTAACCATGATGGTGAAAAGGAGTTACAGACCAGACATAGACCCAGGATCAAGCTTAGGCATCTGACCAAGGTTTGGATGATGCGGTGGGAGCTCGCCGAGAGTTCGCAAGGACTTCGCCAAAGGTATCGGGAAGATCGCCAGGAACACACCAGGAGATCACCAGAGAAAGACCGTGAGACTCGCCACAGGGAATGTCGGAGGTTGTCGGATTGCGGGAGTGAGGTCGTTAATTAAGCTTGGTGATCATGTATGGTTGTAATCCTTAAGTCGTATATTAAGTTTGAGTTTAAATTGAGTATGATTTGGAAGGATTCTAAATCAACACAAAAAAGCAACTAGGTCCACTATGAGGTTAGATTGAGTTCTGGTCGAGCTCACTTAGTTGACAAGGGAAGTGGTCAACTGATGGTTCAAGTCGGGATTGGAAAAGTGAAGAAAATCACTTTTTTGAGATTCTCGACGGCTGAATCGCTGATGAGCGTCGGTTGTACCGCCACTGCCCAGGTTTTCGGGCGGCTGACAGTGGCTAAATCGCCCATGTCGATGACTAAACCGCCCGTACCCTGTTTTCAGGATGCTTTCGATGGCTACACCATCGGTGCCATGGGGTAAACTGCCCGTACCCAGATTTTTCGGATAGGTTTGAATTTTAGCTCCAAATTATGAAGCCATTAAGGGTCAATAAATACCCCAAGTTTTCTTGCATTCTATACAATAATTTTTATGATTAAAATTATGTGAAAAACTTGTGTAAATTATAAGAAAAAGAAAAGGGGTAGGGAGTGAGCTAAGAGTTGTAAAATTCTTATAAATAGTGTCTCCCTTGTAAGCTTAAGTTGTAAGGGTTTGCTCTTCACTCAATGGAGATAGATAGTAAACACCGGTGTGCCTCAAGGAAGATGACTCGAGAAGTAGACGTAGGCCAAGGTTAAGGCCGAACCACTATAAATTGTGAGTTTTCTGTGCTTATCTTGTTTACTTCTTCATATTGCTTCTAATTAGTTCATAGAAAAATATAATCTTCGTCCTCACGATTTCTTAATCGAGTTCTCAATTATTTTCAACATAATACCAAAAGATACTTATGATATTATTTACTTTTTGAAAGCAAGGCTTCAAAATCAAGCATTTCCCTTACAACGTTGCTTATCTTTTTATTCGGGTTTGATTGTTCTTTCTTGAGTCGTCTTTAAGCAAGAAGCTTAGCATTTCTCTATAAGATTGAAATTCTCACTTGAATGAAAAGCTTTCGATTTTCTTATCTTACTTTAAATAAAAAAGTTTTCATTAAAACATCAATTTACACTTACACTAATTCAACCGCCCTCTCACCCCCCCACCCCCCCCCCCCCCCCCCCCCCTTCCTCCCTTAGTGCCAGTTGATCATAACAGGCTGCACCTTTGACTACCCTCTTCTATTCTTCTCCCTTTCTCTGCTCAAGAGTTACGAGATTTGTAGCTGTGATTAGAGGAGTATCGCTGCAACGATCCATCGTGTGGGTACTGCTAGAGGAGAGTACGTTTGACCTCCTTCATCCTCTCCATCCAGATCAAAAAAAATAGAGATATATGATCCCCTAGGTAAACAATCTCTCTCACAATGTGGTTTTCAGTTTTGTGACTTTTTCTCGTACTAATCTTTGCATGACGATTTTGGTCTACATAAGAAACTAGTTTTGTTTTTATCTTCCATTATGCATGTGATGCTCCCGCTGAGGTTTCCCAATACAATCTCTATTTATTAAATTTTTATGATAACACATGGGTATTAGATACCAAGAGTGCTTATTATATCTCTAATTCTTTATAGGTTCTGGCAAGGCCTAAAAGACTGGCAAAAGGCGAGACAGACCTCAAGATAGGTAATAGAATAAGAACTATTATTGCTGATATTAGATAAATCACCATACATCTACTTGGAGAAGCTACCATTACATTAGATGCATGCCACTACATTCCCTCTATTATCAAAAATATTATTTTTATTTCTTATTTGATAATTAATGGATATAAATTAGTTTTTGTGAATAATAGTTGTGCTAGACATTTCTCCACACATCATGAATATAAGTATGTCCAAGAGAAAATAAGATGAGGTGAACAATGAATATCTATGACCTTATAGGCTAGGTCATATCCATGAGGGAATGATTCAAAGGTCATTAAAATATAGATACTTAGATCTATTCGACTATGGGTCATATGCAACTTATGAACCTTGCCTTCGTGAAAAGTTTACCAACTCTCCTATTAGTAGAACTAGAGAGAGTCACTCAGTTGTTGGAACTCATACATAGTAATGTGTAAGGTCCTATGTCAACTCAGGTCATAGGTGGTTACTCCTACTTTATTACTTTCACTAATGATTTCTATAGGTATAGACACGTGTATTTGATTAAGTATAAGTCTGTGGCCTTCGAAAAATTCAAGGAGTACAATAATGAAGTGGAGAACCATATTGGAAAGAGTATTAAGACTCTTCGATCGAATAAAGGAGGAGAGTACTTGAGTACAAAGTTTACTCATTTCCTCAAAGACCATGAAATTCTATCACAATGGATACCTCCTTATACATCTTGGCTGAATGGTGTATCATAAAGGAGGAATTACATATTGTTAGACATGGTTTAATCCATAATGAATTTCACCAACCTGCTTGTCTCATTCTGGGGATATGCCCTAGAGACCACAGCTTATCTTTTGAATAAATTTTCATCTAGATTAGTAGTGTCTACACCATATGAGATATGGAAAGAAAAGGATAGTGTCTATATCTTAAGGTTGTTAAGATTTGGGGCTACCCTGCCCACGTTAGAAGACAACCCCTATAAGTTGGAATCAATGATGGAATGGTGTAAGTTCGTGGGATATCCCAAGGAAACTTGAGGGTATTATTTCTATCATCTCGAAGACCAAAAGGTCTTTATTGTCGAGAGGGCTATGTTCCTTGAGGAAGAACACATTCTTGGTGGAAATAATATGAGTGTGATAGAGTTAAGTGAGGTTGGAGAGCCTAACTCAAGCACTATTCCAGATATCACAGCTTACCTTTTGAACAAAGTTTCATCTAGATTGGTAGTGTCTACACCATATGAGATATGGAAAGGAAAGGATAGTGTCTATATATTAAGATTGTTAAGATTTGGGGCTATCCTGCCCACGTTAGAAGACACAACCCCTACAATTTGGAATCAAGGATGGAATGGTATAAGTTTGTGGGATATCCCAAGAAAACTTGAGGGTATTATTTCTATCATCTCGAAGACCAAAAGGTCTTTATTGTCGAGAGAGCTATGTTCCTTGAGGAAGAACACATTCTTGGTGGAAATAATAGGAGTGTGATAGAGTTGAGCGAGGTTGGAGAGCCTACCTCAAGCACTATTCCTGAGATCGAGTCTATTCAGGTACCTAGCACATAATTTTCAACTTTGTATAAGTTTGGTAGAGTATCTCACCCTCTTAAAAGATATGAGGGACATATCAATGGAGAGGACACTTAGGATATAGATCCTTAGGCCTACAAGGAGTCTATTATGAGTATAGACTCTGTAAAGTGGCAAGAAGCCATGAATTTTAAGATAGATTCTATATACTCCAATAAGGTTTGGAACTTTATGGATGCACTTGAGAGTGTCATACCCATCGGCTGTAAGTAGATCTTCAAGAAGAATATCGTGCTACGATTAAGTTGACACTAAGAGAGGGGAGGGGGGGATGTTGTGGTGGGGGATTTGTGGGTGGTGAATTAGTGCAAGTGTTGAAATCTCATTTTAAAATAAATTTTGTTTGCAGTAAAACCAAAATCAGAAGCGTTTATTGAATTTCGTTGAAAGCGAATAAGTAAGCGATTTAACAAAGCCAAAAAATGATGCTTGTGCCTTTCTTCAAACTAATTTATAACAATTAAATTCAAATGTAAATAGAAAGACAAGAGTAGAGGTGCTCACAGATTTTATAGTGGTTCGGCCAAAACTTGACCTACATCCACTTTTCGGAGTCCTCCTTCATCGAGGCCCACCAGAGTCCTATTAAAAACCAAGCGAGAGTATCACATGCACAGTAAAAAATTAAAATAAAATAAGTTTCCCATGTAGATCAAATCATCGTGCAAAAGATTGGGTCACGAGAAAATCGTAAAATCAAAAAACTTCATCGTGTGAAAGATTGTTAACCTAGGGAGATAGTATGTCCCTATTTTCCAGATCCTGATGGAGATAATGAAAGAGGCAAGCGTCCTCCTCTCTAGCGGTATCAACACGATGGATCTCTGTAGCGATTCTCCTCCTATTGTAGTATCAGGTCTCGTAACTCTTGCACAAAGAGGAGGAGAATAAGAGGGGGTGGCCAAAGCTGTAGCCTATCAACCATAAGCCTCCCCTCTTATTTGTAGAGAGCTATCAAAAACCTTAGGGGTCCCGCCTTAGTGGGTATTTGATCTTCATCCAATTACCCACTAACCTTGTATTATTGTCTTTATCCAATAATCTCATTTGGCCTCTAATTGGGCCTCATGCAAGGAGCTCATCAATGCAGGTTCTCATATAATGAGATAGGGGCTAATTAGATCTTTATCTAATCCTCTATTCGCTGAAGCATCCATCATATATGTGTGACCCTTTAGGCTTAATACCGAGCTGACCGTGAGTCGCTCTCATCAAAACTCCTTCTGATATAGTGAATTATTATCTCCATAATAATTTACTCGACTCATTGACTTGTCTATCTATAGTTACCGTGTATCTATAATCTCTCATCCAACTAATATCTCAGAGACTATATATTGGACATTGTACTGTTAGGCCATATACGGAATTCATCTTAGTCTCGTTCTAATCGGATTCTTCCTCAGAACTCATTCTCTTTTAATCTGAATGACCCTAGCTAGGGATTGGTTTGAGCAAGCACATATGAGATATTCCTATCATGATACCGAGAGAGGATGATCCTTTATTGACACTCAATTGCCATCGTAAGATTGGCTACCAATCCCGATAACCGATTGTACCATATTTAAAACTTTTCAAACCTGTAAGTCCGGCATCAAATAAAAGAGTACTCAAATAAGGCATCCTTGGTGTCTTAAGTCTAAGGACCAGACACATAATCGAGACTATGAAATCGTTGTCTGACATTATGTATCATTAACCATATAATATTTCATAAGCGGATCAATCAGTGAACTCATTCTCTAATGGGCACCTATACAATATCCTTAGTGTCTCCACATAAGTGGCTATGAGATCAGCCACCTCCATCATATGGATGAGTATATAATACACCAATTTATCCGGTTATCTTGATGTCCTTCTTGAGTAACCTATGACTGAGATTATTTAGGATCTATGTTTCAAGGTGAATTGATCTCATTATGATTTTCTTTCTATTGCAAAGAACCAAGGACATCACTATATATATATATATATATATATATATATATATATATATAATGTGAGAATATGTCAATAATAATCATATGCAAAAAGATCGCACACGTGTCATCACTCGTATGATTGACTTGCAGGGCACCTATAACCAGCAATCTCCCACTTGACCTAAAGCCAATCACCTATGTGTCTGATCTCCATCAGACCTCTGTGATACTTAAATACAATCTAAGCCAGCGGCTTTGTCAGTGGATCTGCAGTGTTATCTTTAGATAGAACTCTTTTCATTGTTATATCTTTACGGGCTATAATCTCTCTAATTAAGTAAAACCTCCTCAGAATAATTCTGATGAGACATGGGTTCCCTTGCTAGAGTTATCGCTTTGTCGCTGTTACAGTATATAGGAATCAGCTTCATATTGCTTGGTACAACTCCCAAATCCCTGATGAACTTCTTCATCCACACCCCTTCTTTTGCTGCTTCTACTACAACAATGTATTCCGCCTCTGTGGTCGAGTCACCAGTAGTATTTTGCTTAGAACTCTTCCAGCTTACTACTTCATTCATGGTGAAAACATACCCTGAGTATGACTTGCTATCATCAATGTCGGACTAGAAACTTGAGTCTGTGTAGCCCTCAACTTTGAGGCTACCTTTTCCATATACCAGTAAAAGATCCTTAGCCCTTCTCAAGTACTTAAGGATATACTTTACTGCCTTCTAGTGTTGTAAACCTAGATCTGCCTGATACATTCTCGTACACTCAAAGTATGCGTTATATCAGGTCTGGTATATAGCATAACATATATGATAGACCCTATCGAGGGTATCATATTCATGTCTGCCCTTTCTTCAAGAGTCTTTAAAGATATACTCCTAAAAAGTGATATTTCATGTCTCATCGGTATGAGACTTCTCTTGAAATTCTTTATGCCAAACCTTTTGACAATGGAGTCTATGTACCTAGACTGAGACAAGCCAAGCATCCTCTTGGATCTATCTCTATATATCTGAATCCCCAAAATATAAGATGCTTCCCCTAAGTCCTTCATGGAGAAGTTTCTGGATAGCCAAGCCTTAACTTTGGAGAGTATTCCTACATCATTCTCAATTATTAGGATATCATCCACATACAATACCAAGAAAGTGATAGTGCTCTCACTTACGTTCCTTTACACACAAGGCTCATATTCGTTCTTAACGAAGTCATAAGATCTAATCGCTTTATTAAATCTTCTATTCTAACTTCTTGAAGCTTACTTCAATCCATAAATGGACAAGAGCAATGTGCACACTTTATTTGGACTCTCTCTAAATACGAATCCATCTGATTGTATCATATACACCTCATCCTCGAGGTTGCCATTGTGTGCTACAATTGCCAAAAGAATTCTGATGGATTTAAGTATAACTACATGTGAATAGGTTTTGTCATAGTCAACTCCTTGCCTTTGACGATATCCTTTAGCTACCAACTTTGCTTTATAGGTCCCTACCTTTCCATCTACTTCGATCTTTTTCTCGAAGATCCATTTGCCTCTGATGGGTACGATACCCTCAGGTACATCCACAAGATTTCAAACTTTGTTAGAGTATATAGAATCCACATATCTTTCAAGAGAGTGAGATATTCTGCTATGTTATGATCAATTAGCACTAAGAGGGGGGCGGGAGGAATTAGTACAAGCTAAGATTTTTCTTTCTAAAGAAAAAGATTTTCGAATAAGATAGAATAGAAAATCTGAAGCTTTTCATTTTTAATAAAATAAGTGAGTGATTAAAAGTAAGAAGTCGGAAAGATAATCACATTTGAGGAAAAGAATTTATCATCTTGCTTTCAACGAGTTTAGTTAAGTTGGAAGTATCAATTCAACAACATTCAAACAATGCAAGTATGAAACACTTACAATTTTATAGTGGTTCGGCGCCAATGGCCTACGTCCACTTCTGAGTCCTCCTTCTTGAGGCACACCGACATCCACTACCAATCTTCTTTGGGTGAAGATCAAACCCTTACACTTGAGCTTACAAGGGAGACTAGATTTACAACTCTAAGCTCTCTCCCTTGCCTCTTTTCTTTTTCTTACAATTATCACATAATATTTTCTCAGAATATAATCCCCCAAAAGTGTTATGCTGAATGTAAGAAAACTTGGAGTATTTATAGGCCCCAAATTAGCTTCAAAATCGGAGCCAAAATCCAACCGTATCTGGAAAATTCAGGTACGGGCGTGCCCGCCATTAGCAGTTGGATCCGCCCAAATTCTGTGGTACGGGCGATTCACCTGCCACCTGGGTGGTTTACTTGTCGAAAGTTGCTGCCCGTCGTCCGGATTCTGTTGGAAAACCTCAGTAGGTGCATCACATACGTAACACAAATCAAAATAAAAAGCGATTTCCCATGCAGATCAAATCGCCGTGCAAAAGATTGGGGTAGCGAGAAAAATACAAAATCGAACAACTGCATCATGTGTGAGAGATTGGTTACTTAGAGAGATCATATATCCCTGTATTCTAGATCCGGATGGAGAAGATGAAAGAGGTCAAACGTCCTCCTCTCTAGCAGTATCCACACAATGGATCTCTGCAGCGAAACTCCTCCAATATGATCTCATAACTCTTGCACAGAGGGAGGGAGGAGAATAGGAGGTGGTGGCTAAAGCTGCAGCCTATCTACCATGAGTCTCCCCTCCTATTTATAGAGAGCCACTAAAACCCTAGGACTCTTGGCTTAGTGGGTATTGAATCTCCATCCAATAACCTACTAACCTTGCATTATTGGATCTCTATCTAATAATCTCCTTAGGCCTTTAACTGGGCCTTAATCAAGAAGCTCATCAGCTTAAGATCTCATCTAATGAGAATAGAAGCTAATTGGATCTTCATCAAATCCTCTATTCGCTGAAGCATCCACCATATGTGTGTGACCCTCTAGGCCCAATACTGAGCTGGCTGTGAGTCACTTACATCAGAACTCCTTCTGATATAGTGAATTATTATCCCCATAATAATTCACTCGACTCATCGACTATGGACGTACTAGGTCACTACGCCATAGTCCCCAGATGGTATTGGGGGGATCAAATCTATTGGACATGTTTGTTCATAGTTACCATGTATCTATAATCCCTCATCCAACTAATATCCCAGAGATCGTATATTGGATATGGTACTGTAAGGTCACATACGAAATCCGTCATAGTCTCGCTCTAATCGGATTCTCCCGGAGAACTCTTTCTTTCTCAATCTGAATGACTCTGGCTAGGGATTTGTCTGAGCAAGCACATATGAAATATTCCTCTCGTGATACCGAGAGTGGATGATCCTCTATTGACACTCAATTACCTTCGTAAGGTTGGCTACCAATCCTGATAATCAACTATATCATATTTAGAACTTTCCAAACCTGTAAGTCTGACGTCAAGGAAATGAGTACTCATATAAGGCATCCTTGGTGTCTCAAGTCTAAGGACCAAATACACAACTGGGACTATGGAATTGCTGTATGACATTAGGTATCATTAACTACACAACATTCCATAAGCGGATCAATCAGTGAACTCATTCTCCAATGAGCACATGTACTATATCCTTAGTGTCTCCATACAAGTGACTATGAGACCAGCCGTCTCTATCATATGGATGGGTATATAGTACACCGATCTGTCCGGTTATCTCAATGTCCCTCTTGAGTAACATATGATCGGGATTCTGTGTTTAAAGGTGAATCCATCTCATTATCGTGATCTCATCACGATCTGACTCTCATTGCACAGAACCAAGGATATCACAATATATATGTAACAGATAATGTGAGAATGTGCTAATATTAATCATAAGCAAAAAGATCACACAATGTATCACACGTGCTATCACTCACGTGATTGGCTTACAAGGCACCTGTAACCAGCAGATTCTATGATACAGGTGGTCTAACCGCCGCTCACCGATGGTTTACCTGTCGAAATTTTCATAAAAGTGGTTCCCTCCACTTTTCAAATTCTGGCTTGACTTTTACGTTGACCAGCTCTTTGGTCAACTGATTGAGCTTAACCTGAGCTCAACCAAACCCAGTAGTAGATCCGATTGCCTCATTGAGTTGATTTGGATTCCTTCCAAATCTAACTCAATTAGGACTCTAACTTCTAACTATGACTCAATGATTACAACACTTAATGACCAATTAAGCCTAATTAAGTACTAACTCTCATATATTCCGGCAACCTCCGGCAATCTTGTGGTAAGTCCTCCGGTCTTCTTTCTGGCGATCTCCCTTCACGTTCCCGGTGAGCTTTCTGATTCCTTCAGTGAATCTCTTAGCAAACTTTCGGCAAGATCCCACCGCATCATTCGAACTCGGCCCAATGCCTAGGCTTTATCTTGGCCCATCATCTGGTTGTAACTTCATTGATCCTGACATAGTTAAACATGTACAATGCTAATTATGACTTAATTAAATATAATTATAATTACCAAAATATCCATTACAAGACCATCCCGACTCTCGGCAAGCTTTTCGGCTACCCCCGATAATCTTCCGGCGAGTCCCGATCTTCTTTTGGCGAACTCCCTTACGCCAACCTGGCAAACTCCCGATACCCTCGATGAGCTTCCGACACACTCCTAGCGAGTTTCCAAACGCATCGACTCGATGCATGGACTTAACCTTGGCCAACCCTGATTGTAATAATCATTCTGTCGTAATTAATCCTGCATTAATCAACTCTAACAATCCTGTTAGATCAATAATCTATCAATTGATTTTATCATCAAAATCTCAGATTCAACATGCTAGACCTGTGCAAAGTTGGAACTTGTGTACTAGGTACCTGAACTGACTCGGACTCTGGAATGGTGCTTGAGCTAGGTTCTTCAATCTCGCTCAACTCTATCTCACTCCCATTGTTTCCACCAAGAATGTGTTCCTTCTCAAGAAACACAGTCCTCTTGGCGATAAAGACCTTCTAGTCCTCAGTTTAATAGAAATAGTACCCACAAGTTACCTTGGGGTATCCATGAACTTGCACCATTCCATCCTTTGTTCCAACTTGTTGGGATTGTGTCCTTTAACGTAGGCAGGACAACCCCAAATATTAACTATCTTAAGATCATACTTCTTTTCTTTTCATATCTCATATGGTATAGATACTACCGACTTTGATGAAACTCTGTTCAAAAGGTAGGTTGCAGTCTCTAGGACATATCCCCAGAATGAGATTAGTAGGTCAGCAAAACTCATCATGGACCGTACTGTTGGAAAACCTCAGCGGGAGCATCACATGCGCAGTGAAAATAAAATATAAAATAGGTTTTCCACGTAAATCAAATCGTCGTTCAAAGATTGGGTCATGAGAAAGCCGTAAAAATTGAAAAAACGCATTATGTGAGATATTATTTTACCTAGGGAGATCGTATATCCCTGTATTCCAAATCCAGATGGAGAGGATGAAGGAAGTCAAGCATCTTCCTCTATAGCGGTATCCATACGATGGATCTCTGCAATGAATCTCCTCTAATCTGATCTTACAACTCTTATAGAGAGAGGGAGAAGAATAGGAGGGGGAGGCCAAGGCTGTAGCCCATCAACCATGACTCTCCCCTCCTATTTATATAGAGCCACCAAACACCCTAGGGCTCCTGTCTTAGTGGGTATTGGATCTTCATCCAATTATCCACTAATCTTGTATTATTGGATCTATATCCAAGAATCTTCTTAAGCCTCTAATTGGGTATTAAGCAAGGAGCCCATTAGCATAGGGTCTCATCTAATGAGAATAGGGGCTAATTTGATCTCAATCAAATCCTCTATTCATTGAAGCATCCACCATATGTGTATGACCCTCTAGGCCCGATATTGAGTTGGCCGTGAGTCACTCCCATCATAACTCCTTCTGATATAGGGAATTATTATCTTCATAATAATTCACTTGACTCATCGACTATGGATGTATTAGGCCACTATGTCATAGTCCCCACAGAGTACAGGGGGATCAAATACATCAGACCTATTTGTCCACAGTTACCGTGTATCTATAATTCCTCATCCAACTAATATCCCAGAGACCGTATATTGGACATGTGTCAGGTCACAAACGGAATCAGTTTATCTTGCTCTAATCGAATTCTACCAAAGAACTATTTCTCTCTCAATCCAATGACCCTAGCTAGGGATTTATCTAAGTAAGCACATATGAGATATTCCTCTTGTGATACCGAGAGTGGATGATCCTCTATTGATACTCAATTGCCTTCGTAAGGTTGGCTACCAATCCCGATAACTAGCTGTACCAGATCTGAAACTTTCTAAACTTATAAGTCTAGTGTGAAAGAAAGGAGTACTCATACAAGGCATCCTTAATGTCTCAAGTCAAAGGACCAGATACACAACTGGGACTATAAAATCGTTATCTGACATTATGTATCATCAACCATACAGCATTCCATAAGCGGATCAATCGGTGAACTCATTCTCTAATGAGCACCTGTATTATATCTTTAGTGTCTCCACATAAGTGGCTATAAGGTCAGACGCCTCCATCATATGGACGGGTATATAATACACTGGTCTATCCTGTTATCTCGATGTCCCTCTCGAGTAACCTATGATCGGGATTATTTAGGATCTGTATTTAAAGGTGAATCGATCTCATTATCGTGATCTCATCATGATTTGATTTTCATTACACAGAACCAAGGATATCATAATATATATGCTACATATAACATAATGTAAGAATATGTCAATATTAATCATAAGCAAAAAGATCGCGCAGTGTGTCACACGTGCCATCACTCATGTGATTGGCTTGCAGGGCACCTGTAACTAGCAATCTCTCACTTGACCTAAAGCCAATCACCTACGTGTCTGATCCCCATCAGACCCCTGTGATGCTCAAATACAATATAAGCCAACGGCTTCGCTAGTGGATCTGCAATGTTATCTTCAGATGGAACTCTTTCCATTGCTATATCTTTACGGGCTGTGATCTCTCTAATCAAATAGAACCTCCTCAGAACACTTCTGATGAGACCTAGATTCCCTAGCTAGAGTTATCATCCTGTCGTTGTCGTAGTATAAAGAAATTAGCTCTACGCTGCTCGGAATGATTTCCAAAACTATGATGAATTTTTTCATCCACACCCCTTCTTTTGCTGCTTCTGTTGTAATAATGTATTCCACCTCTATGATCGAGTCAACAGAAGTATCTTGCTTGGAAATCTTTCAGCTTACTGCTCATCCATTCATGGTGAAAATATACCTTGAGTTTGACTTGCTCTCATCAATGTCGGACTGAAAACTCAAGTTCGTGTAACCCTCAGCCTGGAGGCTACCTCCTCCATATACCAGTAAAAGCTTCTTAGTTCTTCTCAAGTACTTAATGATATACTTTACTACCTTCTAGTGTTCTAAGCCTGGATCTGCTTGATACCTGCTCGTGACACTCAGAGCATGTGCTATATCAGGCCTAGTATATAACATAGCATACATGATAGACCCTATCATTAAGGCATAATATATTTTATCCATGTCTACCCTTTCTTCAGGAGTCTTCGGGGACATACTCCTAGAAAGTGATATTCCATGTCTTATCGGTATGAGACCTCTCTTGAAATTCTTCATGTCAAATCTTTTAAAAATAGAGTCTATGTACCTAGATTGGGACAAACCAAGCATCCTCTTGGATCTATCTCTATAGATCTGAATCCCCAAAATATAGGATATTTCTCCTAAGTCTTTCATAGAGAAGTTTCCAGATAGCCAAGCCTTTACTGTGGAGAGCATTCCTACATAATTCTCAATGATTATGATTTCATCCACATATAGCACAAAGAAGGTGATAGCACTACCACTTACCTTCCTGTACACACAAGGCTCATATTCGTTCTTAACGAAGTCATAATATCTGATCGTCTCATCAAATCTTATGTTTCAAATTTAGGAAGCTTGCTTTAGCCCATAAATAGACTTGAGCAACCTGTACACTTTATCTGGACCCTCTCTGGTTATGAATCCCTCTAGTTGTATCATATACACCTCCTCCTTGAGGTTGTCATTGAGGAATATTATTTTGACATCCATCTATCAGATCTCATAGTCATAGAGTGTTTCAATGGCCAAAATAATTCTAATTGACTTAAGTATGGCTACAAGTGAAAAGGTTTCATCATAATCAACTTATTGTCTTTGACAATATCCTTTAGCTACTAGTTTTGCCTTATAAGTCTCCACCTTTCCATCTACTCTGATCTTCTTTTTGAAGATCCACTTACATTCGATGGGTACGATACCCTCAAGTGCATCTACAAGGTTCTAAACCTTGTTAGAGTACATAGAATCCATCTTAGAATTCATGACTTCTTGCCACTTCTTGCCACTTCTTGGAATCTATACTCATAATAGCCTCTTTGTAGGTATAAGGATCAATATCCTAAGAGTCCTCTCCACTAATATGTCTCACATATCTTTCAAGAGAGTGAGATACTCTGCTAGACCTGCGCAAAGTTGTAACTTTTGTGCTAGGTACCTGAACAAACTTAGGCTCTGGAATGGTGCTTGGTCTAGGTTCTCCAACCTCGCTCAACTTTATCTCACTTTCACTATTTCTACCAAGAATGTGTTCCTTCTCAAGGAATACAGCTCTCTTGGCAATAAAGACATTTCAGTCCTCGGGATGATAGAACTAATACCCCAAAGTCTCCTTAGGGTATCCCACGAACGTGCACCATTCCATCCTTGATTCCAACTTGTCGGGGTTGTGTCTTCAAACGTGGGCAGGACAGCCTCAAATCTTAACCACCTTAAGATCGAGTTTTTTTTCTTTCCGTATCTCATATGGTGTAGATATTACTGACTTTGATGGAACTCTGTTTAGAAGGTAAGTTGTGGTCTCTAGGGCGTACCCCCAGAATGAGACGGGTAGGTCAACGAAACTTATCATAGACCGTACCATGTCTAACAACGTGTTATTCCTCCTTTCTGATACACCATTGAGCTAAGGTGTATAAGGAAGTGTCAACTGGGATAGAATCTCATTATCCTTGAGGAAATTGGTGAACTTCATACTCAAGTATTCTCATCCTCGATCTGATTCAAAGAGTTAATACTCTTTCCAATGTGGTTCTACACCTCATTCTTATATTCCCTGAATTTCTCAAAGGTCTCAGATTTGTACTTAATCAAGTACATGTGTCCATACCTAGAGAAATAATCAGTGAATATAATGAAGTATGAGTAACCACCTATAGCCCGAGTCAACAAGAGACCACATACATCACTATGTATGAGTTCCAATAACTCAGTGGCTCTCTCTCCAGTTCCACTAAAAGAAAAGTTGGTCATCTTCCCAAGAAGGTAAGCTTCGCAAGTTGTATATGACTCATAGACAAATAGATCTAAGTATCCATCTTTCAGTAACTTTTGAATCCTTCCCTCATGTATATGACCTAGCCTACAATGTCATAGGTATGCATTTGTTCACCTCATCTCTTTTCCTCTTAGACATATTTATGATAAGCCATTTATCAGGGTCCCTCTAGTGATGATCTCATCATCCATAATTATTGAACAATTGTTATTCTCAAAAACTAATTTATATCCACTAATTGTCAAACAAGAGATAGAAAAAATATTTTTGATAATAAAGGGAACAAAATAGCATGCATCTAATGCAATGATACTCCATCAAGCAGATGTCGGGTGACCTCCCAATAGCAACTACAACAACTCTTGCTTCATTGCCCATCTTTATGTCCATCTCGCCTCTGGCCGATCTCCTAGGTCTTGCCAGAACCTGCAAAGAATTGCATATATGATAAGCACTTCTAGTATCCAATACCCATGTGTTGTCATGAAAATTTGACAAGTGGAGACTGATTATGAATATATCTAAAGCTTCTTCAAGCTTTTGTTTCACCTTATCTGCAAGGTAGTCCTTACAGTTCCTCTTCCAATGCTCGTCTTGGCCATAGTGGAAGCAATGTCCCGGTCTTTCTTTGCCCTTGCCCTTCTTAAGGGTCCTACTGGCCTTTCTTTTCTTCTTGGTCTCACCAATATAGAGAACTGACTTCTCCTTCTTGATGGTACTCTCAGCTTCCCTCAACATATTGAAGAGCTCAGGTAGAGTCACCTCAAATTTGTTCATATTAAAGTGAATATGGTAGAGACTGAAGTATAAGATCAACACACAGGTTATCCTATAGGACTATCTTTATACTTCATAAAGCGAGCGATCTCATCCTTGCTTGCCCCTTCTTCTGGTGTGGGCAAAATTGTGTTAAGGACATATATGATTTTCTCTTTCATAAGAATAATTCTCAAATTGCAGAGCCTTTGGACCAATGAGGTGGTTGGCATCAAGTATGTCACATAGGGTTTTATAAGCGACAAACAAGATATAGCGTAAATAAATAACATGCAGACTTTATAGAAAATACTAATTAAGATATAGACTTCTATCTTAATGTACTCCCATTATTTTCCTAGCGAATCACGGACACCCTCAACACATGAGATGGAAGTCTCCGGCAGACTCCTAGTGGGGATCGGGATCTAATTGACATCTTAGTGCAATCTTGAGGGACTCCACCAATTACACTAAGCCCAAAAGGTAGGCAACTCTTGCCAATCATAACTCCTTTTGATTCTCATCATGTTCGGCCTTCGAATCATTATGGTCTCGACTGCTCGACCAACCATAAAGTTCAGTTAAGTCATCACCATCGTTACAAGATGAGTCTGATTCGATAGATATGCTCTCGACTGCTCGACCAAGTCATATCATATCCTGAGGTCACCGGTGACATGTATATGTCGTAGGCAAGAACTTGATTACATAGATAGGTGAGCCTCGAGTGACTCGACCAACTCAACCTATGTCATGATTCAATTTCTTCCTATAACGATGGAAGGCCACGTGGGTCAATCTTATTGTCTCACGCTTATTGACTTAATATTAACGTAGGAGGGATTTTTTGTTTTATATCATCTCCTAATATGTTGTGTAACACACACACACACACATATATATATATATATATATATATATATATACATCGTATGAATATATATATACATATATCTAAAAGGTGTATAACACATCACATTTGCAAGCCACACCGGATGATCATGAGCCATCACCTAATATGATTAAGCCCGAGTCAATAGATCTAATCACTCACAATAGACCTAATCACTCACAATAGGACTTATGTGTGCATTGGTGCATCTTCATGCCTTGTGATTGTTGATCTCATCATCATCGGTTCCGTTGGATCCTCGTCGCATCACCATGCATCGTGATCTCCCGCTATGGCATCGTGGGTCCCACTATCACCTCCACGCTCCCATCGCGCCTCTCCATGTAATTACAAATAATCACAGGCACGTAGGCTCGACAATAAACGAAAAAAACAAAGGCTCACAAACCCCAATAAAAATAATAATAATAATAATAATAATAATAATAATCACAATTACACACATCCCTACACATGGCTCATGATCATTCATCCACATCATACATCACATAATATGTAGGATTACTAGATATATATAATAATTAATTAAACTATTTAATTAATTATTTTTCTAGAAATCAAGATATGCTCAAAATTTCTAGAATTATCAAGGGCATTTTCATAATTCTGGATATGAGGATAGTTCTCGAAATTTCTAGAATTATTGAGGGTGTTTTTCGTATTTTGGGCATAGGACAAACCCTGGAATTTCTTAAATTTCGGTATTCTGGGCATAGGACAAACGTGATTCGGCGCTCTAGTGCCAGTGCGACAGCAGCCAGGCTATGTCGGTTGTCCGGTGCCGGGGCGCACGTGCATGGGTGGCATGCGGCCGATGCAACCCCATCATCGTGACTTCCTCAAACGATCTCATATTCGCGGGAGTATGCCCCATCCGGGAAGCTCCCTTTCGGGCCCCATGCACGGGTGATTGTGAAGCGACCACCTGAAAACGATGCCCTCCGGGAGTCTCTGGCGTCACTCGGGCGCAAAAAGGGGTGCAACACGAGAACTTCCCAGGGGGTCACCCATCTTAGTACTACTCTCGCCCAAGCATGCTTAATTTCAAAGTTCTAATGGGATCCAATGCTTTAGTGCTGGTATGATCGCACTCGAGCCACATAGGTTGTCCGGTGCCTAGGTGCACGCCACGACCGAGGATGGGCGGGGCCCCTGCGCATGGATCGCATGCGGCCGACTCGACCTCGTCGCGCTAAAATCACCGTAACTTTCTCAAACGATCTCAGAATCACTATTGCGACCCCAATCCGGAAAGCTCTCTTCGGGCCCCCACATGCAGGTGATTGTGAAGCAGTCACCGTAAGTTTCAAGCCCAAAAACAATCCCCTCAAATGTCTATGGTATCAATTTTCATTGCTCGGGCACAAAAAGGGGCGCGTCTTCTTAGGGGATCACCCATCCGGGCCCCGCTCTCGCACAAAGCATGCTTAGCTTCGAAGCTCTGACGCGATCCGACACTCTAGTGCCGGTGCGACCGCAGCTAGGCTATGTCGGTTGTCCGGCGTCGGGGTGCACGTCGCGACCGGAGAGCTCGTGCATGGGTCACACACGGCCGATGCAACCCCGTCGTCGTGACTTCCTCGAATGATCTCGGATTCACGGGAGTCTGCCCTTGTCCGGGAAGCTCTCTTTTGGGCCCCACACATGGGTTATTGTGAAGCAGCCACCCTGAAAATGGTGCCCCCTGGAGTCTGCGGCGTCAACGTGGTCTTCCCAGGGGGTCGCCCATCCGGGCCCCGCTCTCGTGCAAAGCATGCTTAGCTTCAGAGCTCCGACGTGATTTGGTGCTCTAGTGTCGCAGGCTGCGTCGGTTGTCCGGTGCCAGGGCGCACGTTGCGACCGGAGCGCCCGTGCATGGGTCGCACATGGCCGATGCAACCCCATCATCGTGACTTCCTCGAACGATCTCAGATTCGCTATTGTGGCCCCCATACGAGAAGCTCTCTTTCAGGCCCCACGTGCGGTGATTGTGAAACGACCACCCCGAAAACGTTGCCCCTGGGAGCTTGCAGTGTCGCTCGGGCACAAAAAGGGGTGCAACACGAGGACTTCCTGGGGGGGGTCACTCATCCTAGTACTATTCTCGCCTAAGCATACTTAACTTTGGAGTTCTGATGGGATCCAGTGCTTTAGTGCTGGTATAATCACACCCGGGTATGTAGGTCGTCCGGTGCTTAGGTGCATGTCAAAAGTTCCTTGTGGAGGTGAAGAGTATGGTGTTAGGGGCAATGCTTCAGGAATGGAGGGAACTTGTGAAGAAGAGGGAGGTAAAAGTTACACTATAGGAGTAACAGAAGGTTGTGGATCTAGAGGAGATAGCTAAGAGGGTTCGGGAGACGAAACTGCATTACAGGAATCTATGGTTACAGTAGGAGGCTTGTGATTATGAAAGGGAAATGTAGACTCCAGAAAGTCGACATATCGGGAAACAAAAGCTTTATTAGTATGAGGATCATAACAATGAAAGGTATTGTGCTCAAGTGAGTACCCAATAAAAACACAAGGTCGAGATCTAGGTTGCATCTTATTCGAGGCATAGGGACGTAACCATGGATAACATAAACATGTTAGGACATTAATAAAATAACTTTTCAAATGGTGATTGATACTGTAAGATAGGAGTTGGTATACGGTTAATAAGGTAGACTGTAGTTTGAAAAGCTACTGACCAGAAGGTGGGTGGCATGGCGGCTTGGTGGAGGAGTGTTAAACTAGTTTCAACAATGTGTCTATGTTTACGTTCAGTAGAACCAACCAGTTGAGGGGTATATGGAGATGACTTGAGATGTTGAATGCCACAAGCAGACAAATGGGGTATGAGGGCTTGATATTCACCTTCGCCATAAGAGTAAACAATTTTAATTGTAGTTTGAAAGTAGTTCTCAACTAATTTTTGAAAGTTAATGAAGATTGTAGAAACTTCAGACTTATGACAGAGAGGATATAACCATGTGCACTTGGTAAAATAATCTACAAAGATAACATAAAATCGAAACTTATCGAAAGAAACTATTGATGCAGGGCCCCAAACATCGGTATAAATAACTTCAAATGGTTTAGAACATGATATAGTAGATGAACCAAAATGTAGTTGATGACTCTTATTGCTAAGACATGCATCACATTGAGTAATAGAGTCACGTGACTTATAATAGAGTCACGTGACTTAGAGGTAAAAAAAGAATAGTGGAAAATTAGCTTTTGTTGAATGAAAGGTGAAAGATGACCAAGACATCGATGCGACACATCAGCCGAGCAACAATTGTAGAGTTGGCAGTAGGCTTAGAGAGATGCAAGACTAACGATCATTTGTAAATATTATCTTTATTCGGTCCTTGGACTAAGGATGCCCCCGTGCTCAGGTCCTTAACAAGAAAATAGTCAAGAAAGAATTTAATAGATGTATGATTTTATTTGTAAAATTGAAAAACATAAATAAGGTTGTGTTTGATGTGAGGTGCACACAAAACATCATCAAGTGTAAAAGTAGTGGTGTACGTGTTAAGCATAGTAGAACCAATGTGAGTGATAGGAATGCTTTTACCATCACCGATAACAACGTCTTCAGGTCCTTCATAGTTGTTGTGAATTGACAGATTCTGGAGATCAGAAGTGATATGGTGAGAGGCACCAGAGTCCATAATCCAATTTGATTGACTATCAGTTAGAGTAGTCATGACATTTGCTTGAGGCCACCTTGATGGAGTAGGCAGCCGATGTTGGGAAACCTCAGCAGGTGCATCACATGCGCAGTGAAAATCAAAACAAAAACCAGTTTCCCATGCAGATCAAATCATCGTGCAAAAGATTGGGGTCGCGAGAAAAACCACAAAAATAAAAAAAATACGATGTGTGAGAGATTGATTTTACCTAGGGAGAACGTATATCCCTGTATTCTAGATCCGGATGGAGAAGATGAAGGAGGTCAATCATCCTCCTCTCTAGCGGTATCCACACGATGGATCTCTACAGCGAAACTCCTCCAATCTGATCTCGCAACTCTTGCGCGGAGGGAGGGAGGAGAATAGGAGGTGGTGGCTAAAGCTGCATGCAGCCTATCAACCATGAGTATCCCCTCCTATTTATAGAGAGCCACCAAAACCCTAAGGCTCCTTCCTTAGTGGGTATTAGATCTTCATCCAATAACCCACAAACCTTGCATTATTGGATCTTTATCCAATAATCTCCTTAGGCCTATAATTGGACCTTAATCAAGGAGCCCATCAACATAGGGTCTCATCTAATGACAATAGGGGCTAATTGGATCTTCATCCAATCCTCTATTTGCTGAAGCATCCATCATATGTGTGTGACCCTCTAGACCCGATACCAAGCTGACCGTGAGTCACTCCCATCAGAACTCCTTCTGATATAGTGAATTACTATCCCCATAATAATTCACTCGACTTATCGACTGTAGACGTACTAGGCCACTACGCCATAGTCCCCAGATGATACAGGGGGGATCAAATCCATCGGACATGTCTGTCCATAGTTACCATGTATCTATAATCCCTCATCCAAATAATATCCCAGAGATCGTATATTGGATATGGTACTATCAGGTCACATACGGAATCAGTTTGTCTTGCTCTATTCGGATTCTACCGGAGAACTTCTTCTCTCTCAATCCGAATGACCCTGGCTAGGGATTTATCTGAGCAAGGACATATGGGATATTCCTCTCGTGATACCGAGAGTGGATGATCCTCTATTGACACTCAATTGCCTTCGTAAGGTTGGCTACCAATCCCGATAACCAGTTGTACCAGATCTGAAACTTTCCAAACCTATAAGTTTGGCGTCAAAGAAAGGAGTACTCATATAAGGCATCCTTGGTGTCTTAAGTCTAAGGACCAGATACACAATTGGGACTATGGAATCGCTGTCTGACATTATGTATCATTAACCATACAGCATTCCATAAGCGGATCAATCAGTGAACTCATTCTCTAATGAGCACCTGTACTATATCCTTCGTGTCTCCATACAAGTGGCTATGAGACCAGTCGCCTCCATCATATGGACGGGTATATAATACACTGATCTATCCGGTTATCTCAATGTCCCTCTTGAGTAACCTATGATCGAGATTATTTATGATCTATGTTTAAAAGTGAATCAATCTCATTATCGTGATCTCATCACTATCTGACTCTCATTGCACAAAACCAAGAACATCACAATATATATGTAACAAATAATATAATGTGAGAATATATCAATATTAATCATAAGCAAAAAGATCACACAGCGTGTCACACGTGCCATCACTCACATGATTTGCTTGCAGGGCACTTGTAACCAGCAATCTCTCACTTGACCAAAAGCCAATCACCTATGTGTCTGATCCCCATCAGACCCTTGTGACGCTCAAATATAATCTGAGCTAGTGGCTTCGTTAATGGATCTATAATGTTATCTTCGGATGGAACTATTTTCATTGCTATATCTTTTTGGGTCATGATCGCTCTAATCAGATGAAACCTCCTCAGAACAATTCTGTTGAAACCTGAGTTTCTTTGTTATGGTTATCGCTCTATCACTGTCACAATATATGAGAGTCAGCTCCACGCTGCTTGGTATGACTCCCAAATCCTTGATGAACTTCTTCATCCACACCCCTTCATTTTGCTGCTTCTACTACAGCAATGTATTCCGCCTTTGTAGTCAAGTCAGCAGTAGTATCTTGCTTGGAACTCTTCCAGCTTACTACTCTATTCAGGGTGAAAACATACCTTGAATTTCACTTGCTATTATCAATGTTGGACTGAAAACTTGAGTCCGTGTAGTCCTCAACCTGGAGGTTACCTCCTCCATATACCAGTAAAAAATCCTTAGTCATTCTCAAGTACTTAAGGATACACTTTACTACCTTCCAGTGTTCTAAACCTGGATCTGCCTAATACCTGCTCGTGACACTCAGAGCATGTGCTTTATCAGGCCTAGTACATAGCATCGCATACATGATAGACCCTATCATTGAGGCATAAGGTATCTTATTCATGTATGCTCTTTCTTCATGAGTATTTGGGGATATACTCCTAGAAAGTGATATTTCATGTCTCATCGGTATGAGACCTCTCTTGGAATTTTTCATGCCAAATCTTTTGACAATTGAGTCTATGTACCTAGATTGGGACAAGCCAAACATCTTTTTGGATCTATCTCTATAAATCTGAATCCCTAAAATATAGGATGCTTCCCCTAAGCCTTTCATGGAGAAGTTTTTAGATAGCCAAGCCTTTATTATGGAGAGCATTCCTACATCATTCCCAATGATTAGGATGTCATCCTCATATAGCACCAAGAATGTGATAGTGCTTCTACTTACCTTCCTATACATACAAGGCTCATCTTCGTTCTTAACGAAGTCATAAGATCTGATCACCTCATCAAATCTTATATTCCAACTTCGGGAAGCTTGCTTCAATCCATAAATGGATCTAAGTAACCTGCACATTTTATCTGGACTCTCTTTGGATATGAATCCCTCTGGTTGTATCATATACACCTCTTCCTCAAGGTTGTCATTAAGGAATGTCGTTTTGACATCCATCTGTTAGATCTTATAGTCATAATGTGCTGCAATGGCCAAAATAATTCTAATGGACTTAAGCATGGCTACAGGTTAAAAGGTTTCATCATAGTTAACTACTTGTCTTTGACGATATCCTTTAGCTACCAGCCTTGCCTTATAGGTCTCGACCTTTCCATCCACTCTGGTCTTCTTCTTGAAGATTCATTTGCAGCCGATGGGTAAAATACCCTCAGGTGCATCCATAATGTTTCAAACCTTGTTAGAGTACATGGAATCCATCTCAGATTCATGGCTTCTTGCCACTTCCTAGAGTCTATACTCATAATAGCCTCCTCGTAGGTCTGAGGATCAATATCCTGAGAGTCATCACCACTGATATATCTCACATATCTTTCAAGAGGGTGAGATACTATATTAGACCTACGTAAAGTTGAAACTTGTGTGTTAGGTACTTGAACATACTCTGGCTCTGGAATGGTGCTTGAGTTAGGTTATCCAACCTTGCTCAATTCTATCTCACTCTCACTATTTCCACCAAGAATGTGTTCCTTCTCAAGGAACACAGCTCTCTTGGCAACAAAGACCTTTCGGTCCTCGAGATGATAGAAATAATACCCACAAGTTTCCTTTGGGTATTCCACGAATGTGCATCATTCTGTCCTTGATTCTAACTTATCGGGGTTATGTCTTTTAACGCGGGCAGGATAGCCCCAAATATTAACAATCTTAAGATTGGGCTTCTTTCCTTTCTATATCTCATATAGTGTAGAAGACACTACCGACTTTGATGGAACTCTATTCAGAAGGTAAGTTACAGTCTCTAGGGCGTACCCCCAGAATGAAACGGGTAGGTCAGCGGAACTCATCATGGACCGCACCATGTCTAACAACCCGCGATTCCTCCTTTCTTATACACTATTGAGCTGAGGTGTATAAGGAGGTGTCCACTGGGATAGAATCCCATTGTCCCTCAGGAAATGGGTGAACTTCTTACTCAAGTACTCTCCTCCTCGATCTAATCGAAGAGTCTTAATACTCTTTCCAATTTGATTCTCTACCTTATTCTTATATTCCCTGAATTTCTCGAAGGCCTCATATTTATACTTCATTAAGTACACGTGTCCATACCTAGAGAAATTATCAGTGAATGTAATGAAGTATGAGTAACCACCTATAGCCTGAGTCGACATGGGACCACATACATCACTATATATGAGTTCTAATAACTCGGTGGTTCTCTCTCCAGTTCCACTAAAAGGAGAGTTGGTCGTCTTCCCACGAAGACAAGGTTCGCAAGTTGCATATGTCTCATAGTCAAATGGATTTAAGTATCCATCTTTTAGTAACTTTTGAATCCTTCCCTCATGTATATGACCTAGCATATAATGTCATAAGTATGCATTATTCACATCATCTCTTTTTCTTTTAGACATATTTATATTCATAATATGTGAAGAAGTGTCTAACACATATAAGTCATTTATAAGGATCCCTCTAGTGATGATTATTGTTCTCAAAAATTAATTTATATACACTAATTATCAAACAAGAGATAAAAATAATATTTTTGATAATAGAGGGAATAAAATAGCATGCATCTAATGCAATAATAGCTCCACCAGGTAGATGTAGGATGACCTCTCCAACTGCAACTGCAACAACTCTTGCTCCATTACCCATCTTGAGATCCATCTCGCCTCGAGCCAATCTCCTAGGTCTTGCTAGAACCTGCAATGAATTACAGATATGATAAACACTCCCATCAGAACTCCTTCTGATATAGTGAATTATTATCTCCATAATAATTCACTCGACTCATCGACTATGGACGTACTAGGCCACTACGCCATAGTCCCCAAACGGTACAGGAGGGATCAAATTCATCAGACCTGTCTGTCCACAGTTACCATGTATCTATAATCCCTCATCCAAATAATATCCTAGAGACCGTATATTGGACATGGTACTGTCAGGTCACATACGGAATCAGTTTGCCTTGCTCTATTTGGATTCTACCGAAGAACTCCTTCTCTCTCAATCCGAATGATCCTGACCAGGGATTTGTCTGAACAAGCACATATGAGATATTTCTCTCATGATACCAAGAGTGGATGATCCTCTACTGACACTCAATTGCCTTCGTAAGGTTGGCTACCAATCCCGATAACCAGTTGTACTATATCTGGAACTTTTCAAACCTGTAAGTCTGGCATCAAAGAAAGAAGTACTCATACAAGGCATCCTTGGTGTCTCAAGTCTAAGGACCAGATACACAACTGGGACTATGGAATCGCTATTTTATATTAGGTGTCATTAACCATACAGTATTTCATAAGTGGATCAATTAGTGAACTCATTCTCTTGAGCACCTGTACTATATCCTTAGTGTCTCCACACAAGTGGCTATGAGACCAGCCACCTCCATCATATGGACGGGTATACCGATCTATTCGGTTATCTCAATGCTCCTCTTGAGTAACATATGACCGGAATTATTTAGGATCTATATTTAAAGGTGAATCAATCTCATTATCGTGACCTCATCACGATCTGATTCCCATTGCACAGAACCAAGGATATCACAATATATATGTAACAAATAATATAATATGAGAATATATCAATATTAATCATAAGCAAAAAGATCACACAACGTGTCACACGTGTCATCACTCACGTGATTTGCTTGCAGGGCACTTGTAACCAGCAGTTGAGGTCGAGCCCAGCAGACTTTTGTGGTGTGACTGATTTTGTCACACAATTGACAAACGACTTGTTAAGGCACATGAATAGGGTGGCGGGGTTGGAAGGGGCCACCTTGATGTTTGTTGAAGTATGGAGGTAAAGGCAAGGATTGACTATTGCTCACTGGATCAGGAGAAAATATGGCCATACCTTTTTTAGCATTTTTGCTATATTTATTGCTTTTCTTAGATTTGTGGTGGAATTGAGCTGTGATGGGAGGTCCTGCCAATCTATCATCATGCTTCAGGTATGCCTCACAACTTATCATAGAGTTCTTTAAATGAGGTTGGGGAGTCACGAGCTCGAAGTGTCGTTGCCAATTCCTTAAACTCATCGCTCAATCCATTAAGCGTGTGGATGAGGACTTCCTCATCACTGAGAAAATGATCTATCAAAGCCATGTCATCGATAATAATTTTTATGTTTTGTAGATAGTCAGCAATAGTACTTCCCTTTTGTTTTAATTTCATAAGTCTGGAAAGGAGCCCGAGTATGCGAGTGTGTGAGCGATTTGCTAAGGTAGTCTATAGTTTGTTCTAAGCTTCTGTAGTAGTGGCACAGGAGGAGATGAGCAGGGCCATAGATACAGCAACAGAGGCTTGAATGGCTTGAAGAATAAGATGATCTTAGCGCAACCAAAGTGTGTGAGCCGAGTTTTGCACAAGACTCGGGTCACCTGGAAGGTGAATCATCGTTGGTGGGCAACCGAAAGAGCCATCAACATAGCCTAATAATCCATAGCCAAATAAGAGGTTAGAAAACTATGCACGTTAAGGTGCGTAATTGCCGCCTTTGGATAATTTGAAGGGAATGAGAGAAGTAGTGTTGATGGAGAGGCCCTCATGAGAAGAGGCATTAGCATTCCCTAAAGGGAAGAGAGTTGGTGAAGTAGAGGTTGACGAGGAAGACATCGGAGATGTTGAATCAAAGGAGAAGATGTGAGACTACTATGTTGGGGTGATCGGTAGTGGCGGTTGCGGCAGAAACACTGCCTCGACAGAGGGAAGAAAGTGAAAAGGGGCACTAGCAGCGAGGATAGAAGACATCAGCGTCGTGAGGAGCACCCGCTGTTGGTGGTTCACAGGGAGAGGGCCGGCAGCAACGGAGGAAGAAGGGTTGACCGACAACAGTAGTAGGTGTGAAAAAGGTGGTCGATGACAGCGGCAATGGTCGGCAAGGGCTTTGGCTGCGACTACGATTGTTGGAGCAGGGGAGGTGGGCTATGGCATCGAGGGGAGGAAGGTGAGGATGCGGCTGCGGCTAGGGAGATGGTGGCCGACGGCTGGGAAGAGAAGTTGCGGCCACGATTGTTGGAGTAGGGGAGGTGGGCTGCGGCTGTGAGGGGAGGAAGGTGAGGATGTGGTTGCGGCTAGGGAGATGGTGGCAGACGGTTGGGAAGAGAAGCGACAACGGAAAGAATGGGGCACGGCTACCATTGTAATGTTTGGAGCACGGGAGGCAGAGGAGACCGAAGGAGAGGGCAGCGGTTGTGGTCGGCGAGGGCTGCGACTGTAATTGTTGGAGCAGGAGGTGATGGCAGCGGGTGCTGTGACTGGCTGCAACCTTCAGTCACGTGGCGGGGAAGAAGAGGGCAGCAAGGTCCAGCGAGAGCTGTTGTAGGGGAGACAGGCTGCTGGCGGCTGCTGGGGGTGTCGTTGACGCGGCTGGGCAGTGGTTAGCAGCGGCGGCAGGGAAGGAAGAGGAGAAAGGGAGATCAACAGCGTCGGCTGCTGTATGTCACAGTAGAGAAGGAGTAAGATTGCTCTAAGGCAATCACTCTGATACCATGTTGAATTGTGAGATTGATGATTTCTGAAGTTACAATTGACACCTATTTATATATGTTTTGAGAGATCTGAACATGATCATTATGGATCTAATTTGACAGAGATTTTGGGGATTGAATCATTTAAACAAGATCCTTAGGATCTGATTTGGGAGAGATATTGGGGATCATGATTTTTTAGGATTTGATATGCTAATAGTGGCCGGGGATGGGCGAGGACCCTATGCATGGGTCGCATACAGCCGATTCGACCTCGTCGCACTGAAATCGTCGTAAATTTCTCAAACGATCTCGGAATTTGCTCGGGATGGTGCCGCACGATGATGTTCCGAGCTTTCCGCAAAGGCTATGTTGTGGCACATCGTTGTCGCATACGGTTTTGATTAATTCAAGTAGCAGAAGGTTGTCTTTCTGAATCTGTGATGTGACGTTGATAAAACATATAACGTCAATCCTAAGACTCTTATTGCCACATCGATACCACCAAAATATGCGATATCAATTCCTTTGGGTATTTGGGTGCTGGTGACTTCTTCTTACATGAATCATCACCTTCTTCATCATCATTGGGAGAACTTAATTGCAAAGGCATGTCACTTCATGGTGTTTTGGCAGATACCCACTTATCTTCAACTGATTGAAACCAGGTTTAGGTATGACAGAAGAAAGTAGCTGCCTCAAGATGAGCATCGGGCACACCTAATCTCCTTGCTCATGTTCTTTGACATCAACAAGGAATGTCAAGATAAGGTAATCTAGATTCCTGTCGATTGAATAAATGCGGGATAATACCAGCAAGACAAGCATAATCCTGCGTGAATGAGATGATTAGGTTGAAGACAAAATATGTTGCTGAAACATCATCCCTTAAAACTCTGATTCCTCCATCATCGGAGCAGAAAGCTGTAAGCTTGAGGCTGTAAGCGAATGCTTAATTTGAGTGTAATCTTAGAACACTTAGGAAGGATAATCTATTTATTTCTTTCTTTCTGATTCTTCTTCTTCTATCTAAAGAAAGAATAATCTAATTCTTTCCTCAGATTTCCAACATCTACCTTGGCCGGACACGGAAGAGCTTTGTTCGTCGTCTTCCCCAGCGGATAGGCTTTGAACTCATTTTACATCATTCTCGTCACCGAATCTACCGAGGAAGGGAGGAGGGAGGGCGGGGCCAGCTGACCAGTTACCGACCTGTCTTTTGTCGCGCCCGCGTGGCGCATAGGAAGGCGACAAAATGTCCATAACCGTGCGGGTCCCGAGGCTTTTCCATTGGCTGGTCGACGCGTGGCGTTTGGTACGCGTCTCATTGTCGGAGACTTGACTCACCGTAGCAGGCGCCTTTGTCGCGTAGCTGTCAAAAGCAGCCAACGAAGGGAACATTAAATACAGAGAAGAAGATAGCACTTCCCGGCGCACGTTAGCGGACGGTCGTCGCCGCCCGCGCTCGCAGTCCCGACCTCCAAGCAGTCGCCGATTTCCTCCTCCTCCATTAATCGCCACCGGACGGCTGCAAATTATTCTCCTCTACGTATGTAATACGTATGTATGTGGCTCTGCGAAAGATCTCCAGTTGTCGAATTGGACTGGTTCTGAGATATTAGGCTTCTGCGGAAGCTAGCTTGGCGTGGGGACAGAAAGGAGCAGCTCGTAAATGGATGGATGAATGGATAGATACTATACGTCTCTCGATCTAATCAAACACGTCATTATCTGCTTAGCGTTACACGGCAAGCTGTCGTTAGCTGCCCCCCATGACACAGCTCATAGTGTATATAAAACTTGAACTCTAAGCTAGACAACAAGTGCTTTCATGTCAAATCCGGTGCTTTGGCTTGCTATCTCCATCATGCCATGCCATAAAGCTGGGGTTCTTTGAATAAAGCCATGAAACAAGTGAACAGTTAGTATCAGAAGCAGCATCCAACTTTGCCAAAGCACCAAACTCCAACCATCAAAGAAATAACCAAGAGCGCGCGCGCGGACACGCCATGGCCAGTACAGGCTGTCGATGAGTCTTCACTCTCACCAAGAGGGACACTATGACTGGGTCCAGCTGACCTTACCATGCTTCTTACAAGCCTGTAATGGAGGGAGAATGTGCCAAGACCTGTCACTGCCGAGGGAGGAGGCTTTAGCTTGTGGGTTGCAGGTGTGACCAGGGAGAATGGTGCAGCAGTGACCAGGAACTGTATACGATTGGCATGCGATACGTCCTCATTGATTTGTCTGTCTCCCCATGGTAATGTATAAAGATCTGCTTAGTATTCAGGAATGATAATTTTGTAGTTAGTGATCCACAGAGGCCTGTGAATCTTAGATCTTACAACGCTTATTATGGTGAAGTTTAAGATCTGGAATCAACAACCCAGTGCATCCAAGAACATCTTGACGACCGAGCGAGCTGTTTGTTATATGTCACCACTTGATTCATCGTCGAGTCTCTTCACTGTCAATTTAATATATACATACTTCATGTCTTCTATGTGTTGAAAGTGAATTGGGAAAACAAAAGAACTCACTTGTTTATTGAGGTTTCAACATCTATTTATACAGTGCTAGGAGATGAATTTTCCTCAACTGATGAACGAGATAATCTCGTTCGGTTGGGAAAATTTGTTACAGTTAATAGGATTTTCCTCAACTGATGAACGAGAGAATCTCGTTCGGTTAAGAATATTTGTTACAGCTAACATGCCCCCGCAAGATCGAGCTCCTTTCAAGGACGCCGATCTTGGATCGATGGAAGAAAAACAGTTTACGTGCTAGAGACTTCGTGAGGGAGTCGGCTAGTTGGTAAGCTGTGTGGACATGAGAGACACGGAGCTGCTTGCGGGCTACTTGATCCCGAACAAAGTGAAAGTCAATAGCAACGTGCTTCATGCGGGAGTGAAAGACTGAATTTGCACAAAGATAAGTGGTCCCGATGTTATCACAGTAAATAACAGGTATAGAAGCAAAATGGATTTGAAGTTCCTGAAGCAAGTGGCTAATCCAATTGAGTTCAGCAGCAGCGACGGCAACAGCCCGATATTCAGCCTCGGTAGTAGATCTGGCAACCGTCTTTTGCTTTTTAGAGCTCCAGCTTATCGGATTAGCACCAAGGAATACAATATACCCGGATGTAGAAGTTCTATCATCAACGTTACCGGCCCAATCCGCATACGCAAATGCATGAAGTTGAGAGGGAGAATTCTTGCGAAGAAAAATGCCATGATCAATAGTCCCTTTCAGATAACGCAAAATGCGTTTGACAGCAGTCCAGTGCAAAGTAGATGGTTGATGCATAAATTGAGATAATTTATTAACCAGAAAGGAGACATCGGGACGAGTGAGTGCTAGATATTGTAAGGAGCCAACTACCTGTCGATATAGAGTAGGATCTGTGACAGGACTACCATCATAGAAATGCAGCGATGTACTTGGAGATAGAGGAGTGGAGACTGCTTTAGCATCTTGCATGTTTGTCTTCAACAGTAAATCATGAATATACTTTCGTTGTGAAAGAAAGAGACCAGAAGATGTAAATGTAGCCTCAACACCGAGAAAGTAATGCAAGGTACCAAGATCTTTGAGGGAGAAGCGGTCTGCCAATTGCGTAATAAATGTCTGAACCTCCGTTGAGTTATCACCTGTGATAATAATATCAATCACATAGACGAGGAGATATATGGTGCTCCCACGATGTTGGCGTAGAAATAAGGAAACATCAGACTTAGTGTTGATGAAGCCAATAGAAGATAAGTAGAGACCAAGTTCAGTATACCACGCTCGTGGAGCCTGACGAAGTCCATATATGGCCTTTTTTAGTTTACAAACATGTCCCGGATATTGAGGATGTATAAAGCCTGGAGGTTGTTCCATAAAAACATCTTCAGTGAGGGTTCCTTGTAAAAAGGCATTGTTAACATCTAACTGACGTAAGCACCAGCCTTTCGATATTGCCAGACTTAGAAGAAGCCGAATGGTAGTAGGTTTGACAACAGGACTAAATGTCTCAGTGAAGTCAATGCCAGGTCGTTGATGAAATCCTTTGGCCACAAGACGTGCCTTATAGCGAGCAATAGAACCATCAGGATTTCACTTAATTCGAAAAACCCATTTGCACTCGATAATATTTTGTGTGGAGAGAGGAGGAGTGAGAGTCCAAGTAGCATTGTGAAGAAGGGCATCATACTCCTCACACATGGCTTTACGCCAATGAGGATATTTCTGAGCCTGAGAGAAGGAAGTACGTTCAACAGAGTCGAAAGAGGGTTCGGTGCTAACATGCAAATCTAGAACTCGACGTGGTTTAAAGATACCACACTTGGAACGAGTTTGCATAGGATGCCGAGAAGTGACAGTAGAGCTAGGAGGTAAGGGTTGTGGGTCAGTACTAGTGGAGGCAGACGAAGGGACAATAGAAGTACCTTGGCGTGGTGAAGACAAAGACACTGGGGGGGGACGAGCCGGAGGATAGGGAAAAGAGGGAAACTGCGGAACAGAAGTAACTAGAGAGTTTGGATCTAAGAAAGACAAAATGGAGGAGGAAGATTGTTCATAGCGATCTAATGGAACTACCGATTGTCGATGATCTCGAAAAGGAAAGACAGTCTCCACAAAAGTAACATGTCTGGAGACAAAGACTTTAGCAGAGTGAGGGTCATAACATCGATAGGTGTTATGTTCAAGAGAGTACCCTATGAAAACACAAGGTCGAGATCGAGGTTGCATTTTATTAGAATTGTAGGGACGTAACCATGGATAACATAGACAACCAAAAACCTTTAAGGTTTGGATGTTAGGGTGTTTTTGAAATAGTTTTTCAAATGGTGAATGATATTGTAGGAGAGGAGTAGGCAAGCGATTAATAAGATAAACAGCAGTTTGAAAAGCGACGGACCAAAAGATAGAAGGCATGGAAGCCTGATGGAGCAATGTAAGACCAGTCTCAACAATATGACGATGCTTACGCTCAGCAGAGCCAACCAGTTGAGGGGTATATGGTGGGGACTTAAGATGTTGAATACCAGAGGTAGCTAGATAAGACGCAAGAGCTTGATATTCACCGTCACCATCAGAATAGACAGTTTTAATAGTAGTTTGAAAATAATTCGCGACCAAGTTCTTGAATTTAGAGAAGACAACAACAACCTCAGATTTTTGACAAAGAGGATATAACCATGTGTACTTTGTAAAATAGTCTACAAAGACAACATAGAATCTGAACTTGTCAAAAGAGACAACTGACGCAGGGCCCCAGACATCAGTATAAATAACCTCAAACGGTTTAGAGCAGGAAATAGAAGATGTACCAAATGGTAACTGATGACTCTTATTACTAAGACAAGCATCACAGTAAGTAATAGTAGAACCAGATTTAGAAACAGGGATAGAGTAGCGAGAAAGTAACTTTTGTTGAACAGGGATTGCGGGATGACCAAGACGTTGATGCCACATATCGATTGGAGCAGCGGTGGAGGCGTTAGCAGTAGGCTGAGTGAGATATAAGGTAGATGGCCATTCATAGATGTTGTCTTAATTCAGACCGCGAACCAACGATGCTCCCGTGCTTAAGTCCTTGACAAGAAAATAATCAGGAAAGAATTCAATAGAAACATTGTTTTGTTGGCAGAACTGAGAGACAGAGATGAGATTTCTTTTAATGTGGGGTGCACACAAAACATTATCGAGTGTAAAAGAAGTGGCATTGGAAGTAAGCTTTGTTGTACCGAAATGAGTAATAGGAATTATATTACCATCACCGATGATAATATCTTCAGTTCCGCCATAGTTGTTGCGGAGCGACAGGTTCTGGAGATCAGAAGTAATATGGTGGGAAGCACCAGAGTCCACAATCCAATTAGATTGATTATCAGAGGGAGTCGTCATGACATTTGCCCGAGGCCAAGCCGACGGAGGTGAAAGACGAGGTCGAGACCGACAAACCTTTGTCGAGTGGCCGACTTTATCACATAATTGGCATACAACTTGTTGCTGAAGCATGGAAGGAGGCCAACGCGGTTGAACAGCAGTGTTGAAGTGCGGAGAATGGAGAGGCGACGGTGATGGAGAGGGACCCGTAGAAGTGGGAGAAAAATTGGTCACACCTTTTTGAAGCATTCTTACGGTATTTATGATTTTGCCGGTTGGACTTCTGATTGAACTGAGCCGTGATAGGAGGTCCTGGCAAGGAATCTGACAGTCTATTAGCACGCTTTAGGTAAGCTTCATAGTCGGTGAGCTTGTCATAGAGTTCTTCAAAGCAAACCGGAGAGTCACGTGCTCGAAGTGCAGCTGCCAGTTCTTTGAACTCGGGACTCAATCCATTAAGCGTGTGGACAAGAACTTCTTCATCAGTCAGGGAATGACCTATCAAAGCTAGGTCACCAATAATCATTTTGATATGTTGTAAGTAATCGGCAATAGTACTTCCCTCCTGCTTAAGGCTCATAAGGCTGGATAGGAGTCCAAGCATGCGAGTCCAGGAGCGATTCGCGAAGGTAGTTTGTAACTTGGTCCAAGCTTCCGCAGCAGTGACACAAGAGGACACAAGCGGAGCAATGGATCCTGCAACAGAAGCTTGAATTGCTTGGAGTATTAGCCGATCTTGGCGCAACCAAAGTTTGTGTGCAGAATTCGATACTAGGTTGGGTTCTCCTGGAACATGTATCATCGCTGGTGGACAACTAAGAGAGCCATCAATGTAACCCAATAAATCATAACCAAATAAAAGGTTTGAGAATTGGGCCCGCTAGGACGCATAATTACCACCCTTGGATAATTTAAATGGAATCAAGGAGGCGACATTAATGGAGGTGAGTCCTGAATGCGGAGAAAGATTGCCAACAAGAAAAAGTGTTGGAGTATCGGAGGTAGAGAACGAAGACATTGAGGAACCAATACCAGGTCAAAGGGAAACCAAGAGAGAAAGGTAAGTAATCTCGCCGAGAAAACAGTTGTAAAAATCGTTAGAAGATAGAGTAAGAAAGAGGGTAGGAAGTCGATTTTTGAATAATACGACGAAAGCGTCCAAGAAATTGATGGTAAAAGAAATAAGGAATGAAAGGTAAGGATACTCTACCGTTGTCCTGATACGATGAATAGCAATGTTCGGGTGCAGCAATCATACTCGAACCAACCCATCCGAATATGACATATTGAGTGCAGCCACTGTTAAAATAGATCACCCGGCACTCCCCTCAAATCTAACAGGATACACCGGGAGGAAGAAGGCTTCTTGAATGACTTCTTAGGGACTCTGAGGCTCCTCTTCAATCATCATATTGGTCTGGCGTTCATAGCTGACCAACTCACCGTAAGCAGAGTGAGGGAGGGGGAGCGGGCAGGAGAGGCAGCGATTAGTCCTGGGAGACGCGCCTGTGGTGTCCGCGTTTGGATGGCTCTTTAGAGCTGCTATGGAGCATTCGCGAGCGCTGCGTTTGCAGGAGTGTTTGCAGGGTCGGAGATCGCTGGTGCCAATGTGCCGAAGCGTTGGCGAGGCTGGAGACTGGGGAGGCGGTCGAGATTTCGCTGCTCTGGCGAAAGAAAGGATGTCAAGGTTGCGTCAACAGTATCAGCGCTCGTTGGGAGATCGGTGCTGATCTCGTTGGTTCCGTCGGTAGATGAGGCAGATGTCGCAATAGTAGATGGACTGGAGTCGACGATAAAATCTGCATGCGACCGGAAGCGATGGAAACTTGCTGTCGTTTGACAGCAATAAGAGAGTTTGCTTTAAGCAAACTGCTCCGATACCATGTTGAAAGTAAATTGGGAAAACAAAAGAACTCACTTGTTTATTGAGGTTTCAACATCTATTTATACAGTGCTAGGAGATGGATTTTCCTCAACTGATGAACGAGATAATCTCGTTCGATTGAAAAAATTTGTTACAGTTAATTTGATGAACGAGAGTTCGATTAAAGATATTTGTTACAGCTAACACTATGAGCCTCATGGATCGACAACTGAAGGCTATTTTTCTTCGACGTCAAGGTCACAAATCAGCATCCGATGAATCCTCGAAGTCATTCCACAGTCTGACCGAAGCAAGTCGTCCCACGCTCCAGTAAGCATCCGCTGGCCATCCCATTATGGTGTTAGGCGACGACAAAAGACTAAATAATTCTGCACCATTAGATTTATCGGCATATAGATGCAAATCCAAATCAAGATCCTGAGCACGGGACTCAATCAGGCACAGACCACTCGACGACCCGAATTCAATAATTAAAAATTAATAGTAATGATATATAAATGAATGCATATTTATAGTAATAAATGACAAATTAATGGTTTGTATGTAGAAGGTGGTTAGTGGCATTGCTGTAAATGCAGTGAAACGACGAGGGCGATCCCAGAAGGAAGCACGGCTTCTGCGAGTCATTCGGATCGGCGAGGAATAGACGCGACGTGAGAATTCCGTTATCCGACCGGATGATCGGTAATGGAGTCCACGACACGCGTCGATCAGAAACTTCCTCTTGTAAGATATAGCGTCAAATGTTACAAACACCTAATCCTCGTCCCCTCGCTTCCACTCACTCCTACTACGATATTAACATCAGAAATAAACTAATAATTGTCGAAATTGGTTTTCTTTTCTCTCTCTTCGCGTCTCCACCGAAGAGAAGAAAGCTTAGCTCTTATTATAATATACGAGATCCGAGGCAGAGGAGAGAAATCGACAGTGCGGATAGGCTTTCTCCTTCGGTCGCCTAAGAATACGGGCGTGGGGAGTCCAAGTTTGGCCGAGGGACAGGAAGCGGAAGCGGAAAGATTGCATTTTGGGTTGGTATCTCTGTCGTTCTGGTGATTTTTGTTTGTTTAAGTTATTGGTGTGAAATTTTGTGTTTTCTTTTGGCAAGTTGGGGTTCGGGAGAGGAGACTTCGTGAAAATTGTACTAGTTTTGGTGGAAAAGACGGACCTTTGGATACCATGAACTTGGTTCTCTAGGGTTCCGTAGCAGTAGGGTTTTTAGTTGAGGAAATTGTGTTGACATCGGACGGAGTTATCTTTTTATTTTCGTTTACCTTTCTCTGGTTGGATTTTCTTAGATACTTCGGTTAATGTATATAGGTCGGACTTTTGAGGGTTTTGCGGCTGCTTTTGATCGACTTTGAGAGGAGAAGAAATTTCCTAGTGCTCTATCCTGTGCCGGCAGTTTCTTCGTTCTCCAATCGCATCAGTTGTACTCGGAAGGATGGTGAGCGTCTGACTCCAGGTTTCTTCACGGTGTAGAGTTTTAGGTTTTCTGTTTCGTTTCCGTATCAAAATCCCGCCTTGTGTGAAGTGGTCTAAATCTTTTAGGTTCATAGTGCTTTCGTCTCCTTTTCGATACCTTATACTGATTGCTCCTTGTCTTGCCTCAGGAACGAAACTTATGGAGGATATGAAGAATTGCCTTGTGTGAAAGGTGAGAGGTTTCATAAAAATTTCTGCTTTTCTTGGGAATAATTTTTAGGTGATGAAGACAATTTTCTTTCCCAATTTTATTTACCAGAAAATTGTCTCTTTTCGCAGCAATCTTGGAAGGCTAACTAGAATTGCTCTTGCCCATGCTCGTGTTCGACGAATCCATGAAAGGATCATCGACGAAGGACAATGACAAGTGCCTGGACTCCCAGCTTTGGCATGCTTGTGCCGGCGGGATGGTTCAGATGCCGGCCATGAAATCCAGGGTCTACTATTTCCCCCAGGGTCATGCAGAACATGCCCAAGGGGTTGTGGACTTTGGGAATCCGCAGCAGATTCCACCTTTCATACTCTGCCAAGTTACCACAGTCAAGTTCATGGCTGATCTGGAGACAGATGAGGTCTTTGCCAAGATCCGGATGGCCCCTATCAGGAGTGCCAAACCGGACTACATCGAAGATGAAGGATTGATTCTGGAGATGAACGAAGTCGATGTGCATGAGAAGCCCACTTCTTTTGCCAAGACATTGACCCAATCGGATGCAAACAATGGTGGTGGATTTTCTGTTCCTCGCTACTGTGCGGAGACCATCTTCCCCAGGTTGGACTACTCGGCAGACCCTCCTGTGCAAAGTGTGATCGCAAAGGATGTACATGGCAAGGTGTGGAAGTTTAGACATATATACAGGGGAACACCTCGCCGACACCTGCTCACCACTGGATGGAGTAACTTTGTAAACCAGAAGAAACTTGTGGCTGGGGATTCCATCGTGTTCCTTAGAGCAGAGAATGGGGACCTCTGTGTCGGCATACGGCGTGCCAAAAGAGGTGGGGTTGGCGATAGCCCAGAGACACAATCAGCATGGAGTCCCCAGGGCAGAAATGGTGCGTCCAGCTATGGTGGCTTATCTGCCATCCTGACGGAGGAAGAGAGCAAATTTATGAGATGTAATGACAGTCATTCTGTAGTCAGCCGAGGTATAAGGGGAAGGGGCCAAGTGAGGGCAGGCTCTGTCGTTGAGGCAGCAACACTTGCAGCAAATGGGCAGCCTTTTGAGGTTGTGTACCACCCTAGGGCCAGTACGCCGGAGTTTTGTGTAAAGGCCGCAGCTGTAAAAGCAGCACTGAGGATCCAGTGGTATCCAGGGATGAGATTTAAGATGGCTTTTGAAACTGAGGATTCATCAAGGATTAGTTGGTTCATGGGAACTATATCTTCAGTTCAGGTTGCAGATCCCATAAGATGGCCTAATTCGCCATGGAGACTTCTTCAGGTATCATCTTTATTCAGCATGCATTTCTTCTGTGAACAAATTTGAGCCTTTTAGGTTTTATGTTGTTTATTTGTTTACTTTTTCTTCTTGTTTTCTACTTCAATTATCAAATGTGTGCTTTAGCACTTTCTGATTGAGATCATTCGTGTTGATACATCAGAACCCAACCCAAAATACAGTTGGCATGCCATTTTTTTTTCTCTTTAATTTCACTATCATTTCACTTTTGTATGCTTTATTGTGCCTTTTTTATTTGTTATGAAGTTGTGAAGAAATACTGGAGGAACATCTCAGGATGAGCTTTTATTGTAACATCCCTAATTTTGTCCCACATCGGACATGTGGAAAGATTTTCTTTTTTTTTAAGGGCAAGTGGCGAAAGCAGGATTCAAGCCTAGGATCTTGTGATAAACTATTAAGGTCTTTACTATCTAAGCTAACACCTTCACATGTGGGAAGACTTGACTTGGCTTATAAGAGCAAGATGAATATACTACTATTAACTTGGCTTAAGTATTTTGGGTCAGCGGGTAAAGAATGAGTGAGTTATGTCATTGGACTGTGTTGTGACAAATGGAACCATATCAGATCTCGTATTGGATACTACGATGAAGGGTCCTAGTAGGAAAAGACTTTCTATAATCTTTGATTAGGACATTATTAACTTAGGCTTTGATATTTTGGACCAATGGTTCAACTCATAAAGTTGATGGGTCAATTGTCCCATTGGATAGAATAAGTTGACATTAGTGATGCAGTTGATTGTAAATCTTGATGTATATAATTGCAGGGACTAGTATAAGCTTTTGGCAATTATTTTGTCCTATAATATCATTACTCTTACTATTTTTATTATATGATGATGCTATATTATTGATGTTAACAGCAATACAAAAATGACCTCCTTTATTTCATTTTTTACTATGGTTTTGTTAGAGTCAAAGAGTGAGGCTTGTCTCTTTGGAAAACATTGTGCTTATAATTTGAAGTGTTTGTCTCTTGTCGGTAGGCTATGCTGCTTATATGACTGCCAACACTGAAGCAGACCTGGATGGTTTTTAGAATAAGCATGCAGGATTCTTATCTAAGCAGTCCCTAGTTCATACTCCTGAAAGTTGTATTAGTCAAGGTTTGACTTATCGGTCCATACCGGTGTACCGAGTTCATCTCGGTACCGGTATGGTACTGGTACCGGGTGGTTCGCACAGTGTATACTGCTCGATATATTAAAATATAATATAAATATTTTATAATATAATATTAAATATATTAAAATATTAGGGAAAAAAAGAGAAAAAGGGGCAACGTAATCTTGATCTTTCTCACCGCTCGCGGCGACGGCGTGCGAGCGGTGACGGCGCACTGGCGGTCGCGAAAGGTATTCTTTTTCTCCTCTTTTTTTTTATTTCTTCTTTTTCGTCTTCTTCTTCTTCCCTTCTTCTCGCTCAATCGACTGCCGACGGTCGATTTCTCCCCCAATCGACCATCGGCGGTCGATTTCTCCCTTCAATCGACCGCCGACGGCCGAAATCACCCGCCGACGGTCGATTTTTGGCAGAACCGCCCGATAGTGGGCGGTTCACGTACCGGCAACCTGGCGGACCGGTATGTACCGCCCATACCAGGCGGTAAATGTCGAAATTGCAAACCTTGGTATTAGTTACACTATCAGCAATATATTGGTATTAGGAAAATGCATTTTTTCACAACAACCTAGAATTACATCACGTCAAGAAGCAATACTTTTAAATGTTGACTATGAAAGAACTGATCTCAAATTAGAAGTTTCTTTCTGGTGAAGTGCAAATTTCTTTTTGGCAGAGCAAATTGTAAACTCTCACTAATAAATGTGTTTGAAATTTGCTGAATTATTAACATCTCTGCTCGTTTAACAAAGGGAAAATAGAATTTCTTTATGGTTGTCTTTATGCTGACTATGCAAATAGAATCCCTTGCTGACTGTGCAAGGGAAAATATGAGTCCCAGTCGTGACATGAACAACTTTGATTCCCTCGTCTATCAGAAGTATGGCTTCCTTAAACCCTGAAGTTGTGCTTTCAAGTTCTGTCAAATAATTGATGCTCATTGAATCTGCATGCCAAAAGTGACTCTATTGCATGATAGTTTAACGACTCTTTGTTTTTTTTTCTTTAATGCCTTTCTACCCAAGTTTCCTTCTTTTTTTTAAATTTGAGAATGCTGATTATCCATTGAAATGGTTTTACAGGTGACCTGGGATGAACCAGACCTCTTACAGAATGTCAAGTGTGTGAACCCATGGCTAGTTGAACTGGTTTCGAACATGCCAGCTATAAATCTTGGACATCTCCCACCGCCTATAAAAAAGCCACGTGTTCTCCAGCAACCTCCATTTGAAGGTCAATTTCCAGTACGAATGGTATCTGGAACCCCCTCCGACCCAAGGGACAGCCAGTATTGCTGCTTCTCTGACAGCGCTCCTGCAGGCATACAGGGAGCCAGGCATGCACAATTTGATATATCTTTATCAGATCTCCACCTTAATAAACTGCAGACGGGTTTGTTCCATGCTGGGTTTCACCGGCTTGATCATGTCATTCCACCCTCGAGGATTTCCACGGGTGTTATTGTTGGCAATCCCACTATTCATGACAAGGTGTCTTGTTTGCTAACAAGCGGTCATCCTTCTCAGGGCCTGAATAAATCGTGTAACGGAAAACTGCCACAGTTGGTGCTATTTGGCCAGCCAATACTGACTGAACAACAGATTTTGTTGTGCAAGTCTGAGACTATGATCTTCGATGATGATACTGGACCCAGCTCATCAGATGGGAATCTTGAGAAGACAGCAAATGTGTCTGATGGTTCTGGATTTGCAATAAATCAGAAGGGCCCTCTTGAAGCATTTCCGCATCACAGGTATCATCGAGCTTTGGAGCTTATTATTGAGGCTGATCACTGTAAGGTATTTATGGAATCAGAGGATGTTGGTCATAGCCTTGACCTCTCTGTCTTCGGCTCATATGAAGAACTATATGAGAGGCTTGGTGATATGTTTGGAATTGAAAAATCAGAGATGATAACCCATGTGTTTTACAAGGATGCAGCTGGTGCACTTAAACACGCTGGAGATGAACCTTTCAGGTGAGCTTCTTGATTGCAGTCTTCACCATTTGCAGAAAGACAATTGCTTTCCTCAGGTCACTGCAAGATGCCACTTACTCATGTCTGCAATCCTTTAGATGAAATTTGGAATTCCCTAAACATTTTTGACTCATTTTCTTCCTGACTGACTCCAGCCATTTTACATCATATTTTCTCGTGTTGCAGTAACTTCATGAAGACAGCCAGAAGACTGACTATATTAACCAATTCAGGGAGCACAAATCAGCAGAGTAGTGAAAGTCTCTTGCCGATTGTATAGTTGAATAGACCTCTTCTCGAAGTACCAACATCACAGGCACGCCATTCTTGGATGCTGGTTTTTCAATGATTCCAAACCCATTTTTCTGTATAAAGTCAGTTCCTAGTACGAACTTTTGAGACAAATTATTATCAACTTTAGCAAAATGGTTTGTCAATTCTCTGACTGAGAGAGTTGAAGATCAGTTCTTATAGTTCTAGCTGGCCTATGATTTTTTTTTTCTTTTATTTGTTGTGCAGAGAGATTAAAGCATGGAGTTTTATACTTAGTTAGTGTAAATTTAGTCAACTCAAAATAGTTGGAGTTGAGCTGGAATGCTAGTTGGTGATAATGTTGCTGAAAAGAATGCAGATTCTGCATATTTCAATAGCTCATTATAACTATCCTAGTTTCGTGTCAGTATCGCATGGATCATTTTTTGAAACTTTGAAACACTGAAGACTGGAATCCAGGTTCTACTGCTGCTCACTGCCCAGGGTGTTACTAATTCAGATGATTGATGACTAGTTGGCATATTTCTCATTGCCTTAGTTTTTAGCAGAGCCATCGCCACTGAATCAACTGAAGAGAGGCTTGGAAGCTGCAATATAAGATTTTGATTGCTAAAGAAGCTGCCATTCATCCAAGTTAAGTTGAAGCTTCAATAACCATCATACTTTTTCATCAAGAAGGGCTGCAAATCCTTGTCCCACCACACTTGCATTCTGTGAGAGCGAAGTGGAGTATTGAATACACAGGCAGTATGTTCCAAATATGAACTGTTTCATTGGTACAAGTCTCAACAACAGAGTTCTCAACTCCTGGATAAGTGAGATTTGTTGAAAGAAATGTTCCAGCAAACTATGTAAGAACGAGGGCTTTTTCTTTTTTGGCTTGCAGGATGCAATCTGGTTCAACTAGATATGCTCAATCTCACCTTTTCCTTCTTTGTTTGTGGTCTTCCATACCCATCTTTTATCTTCACTAGCACAATTGCTGACTCTGCTATTGTATTAGTGTGGTTATAAGTCACAGATCTATTAAATGATAGTGTGCATCACTCCAAATTGTTCCTATGTGGATCCTTCTAGTCTTTTAACTGTGACCAGTCTATTTTTTCATTCTCTCTATTCCTCTACATCGTAAACAGAGAAGGATTGAATCTTTGATGACATGCCACCATGGATGAGATTAAGTCTGTGCTGCAAATGAAATGACAAAAGCTATTTTGTTATTATCAAGTCACATCAGGATTTGTCATCTTTACATGATTGGACCAATCATGCTAAATAGACCACAACTCGAACTAATATTCAAGCAATGAAGAATTAGATGTACTTCTTTTAAGTGTGACTTCTTATTTTACAGTCAGTTTTGATCAAAGCTTATGTCGTGAGATGCCACCATCTGTTCTTCTTCTTCTTACTGGTTCACTTGAAGAATCACAAGCAAAGCATTCAGTTGCCAAGTAACATAAAGATCTATACCAACTGAAGAGATTGAGATGCCACCATCTGGTCTTCTTCTTCTTCTTACTGGTTCACTTGAAGAATCACAAGCAAAGCTTCCAGTAGCCAAGTGACATAAAGATCTATACCAACTGAAGACCTTGAGATGCCACCATCTGTTCTTCTTCTTCTTCTTACTGGTTCACTTGAAGAATCACAAACAAAGCTTCCAGTAGCCAAGTGACATAAAGATCTACACCAACTGAAGAGCTTGAGATGCCACCATCTGTTCTTCTTCTTCTTACTGGTTCACTCTTGAAGAATCACAAGCAAAGCTTCCAGTTGCCAAGTAACATAAAGATCTACACCAACTGAAGAGATTGAGATGCCACCATCTGTTCTTCTTCTTACTGGTTCACTCTTGAAGAATCACAAGCAAAGCTTCCAGTTGCCAAGTAACATAAAGATCTATACCAACTGAAGACCTTGAGATGCCACCACCTGTTCTTCTTCTTACTGGTTCACTTGTCCTAAAGGCTCTGGTATGAAACTGACTGTGGAAAAGAACGAACCATTTGATTGGACGACCATATCAGAAAGTGTGGAAAGTAACGTCCGACTGTAGGGAAGAAGGTCGAGTGTGATCACAGGCCAAGAAGAGATGAGGGAAAAGGTGAACTGAAAGAGAGAATTCTCCCCTACAGGCCATTGATGGAGACTTGATCTAACATGTGACTGTTGTGCCAACAATGTGTGCAGAAAAAAGTTGGTCATGTTGACTTTTGAGACTCTGGCATGAAGAATATTTCAAGTAAAATGACAGCCATAACAAGTGATGCATTGGATTCACAGTAGACTCCAGCTTTGTTTACTGTAACCTTCAACAGAGCAAGATACATGCATGCATCCATGTCCATAACTTCCATCTCTTTCATCTTCCACCACAATCACGAGCACTGCATTCACTGTGGCAGGAGAATACAAAACTAGATGTAGGAAGACTGCCTTCGGGATCTAAGGAAGTCATTTGTTTTGACGCAAGTTTGAGAAGGGAGAGGAAGGCACAGTTACTAACAACCTCCTCCCTTGTCATGCAAGAATCTGCTTTACCTTTCCCTATAAATCCACCACTTTGGCAGCTGCCAACATCATAACAGTCAATGGAGGATGACAGAAGGCAACACCGGTGTGTAAAAAAGTATGAAGTTGTTCTTAAACAGGTGCTTTCCTTGGAATGTCACAGCTTCTTTCTCCTCTCCCTAACAATCTTCTTTTGCTTTTCTCTTTTATCTTCATGGACTTGTCTTAGTTAGTTCGATAAGACAGTGAGTTGTTACCATCTTTATCATCTGCTCAGTTTTTAGATTCAACATGTTACTTTTAGATTCAACATGTTACTTTGCATCAGAGGCAACAACCACGGCAGTTGTTAGCTTTAGAGATTCTTGATTTGCTGCTTCATCGAAGGCCAAATCATTGCTTTTGTTCATGATGTTTCACAGCAGCCAAAAAGAAAAAGACAGAAAGAACACAAGTCTATTGATTGAGTCTTCATCTTAAGCTGAGATGTAATTTCAAACAATACAGTGTTGTGATTTATTTCTGACTAACAATCATGATGCCAAGGCTGATGTTGCTTAAATTCCATGTGAGCTTTCAGTTTGATAAGCTAGTCGACATGGTGGGTGGAACCACAAAGCCACACAAGAAACGCAAACAATCCATGGTGGGTGATTTAGATGTCATTATTTCATGCATGAACTGCCTATTTGATCGAGCAAAGCAAGCAGCATTCTGATGATATTACTATGCAGATGTTTTCCTCGTTTGATACCAACATATCAAATGCTTACTTTCTTTAGATTACATTCATTCTGCTTGAATACCAAAAAAAAAAAAAAAAGGAATTCATAGTTTCATTATTATAGATTCAAAACTCTTGGAAAAGATTGGAGTGTATGCATGGCATCATCAAGTGAAAGAAAACAAACAAAATTTCTGCTAAGCAGAAACTACCGACCAAAAACAAGTTTCACGAATCTCTTTTCTTTCTTATTCCTCAGAAATCACTAAGGCTTTCATTCTTTGTAGGTCTCTGAAGGGGAGAAAGCAACTACAGCGCGGCAAACACAGCTCAACCAAGTGCTTGCGGAAACCATAACAAGATTCCTACACGACTTGGACAGAGACTCTTAAACCAAGACTCGAAAAAAGAGATTATTATTATTATTATTATTTGTGACTCCAACCTTGAACACCGACAAGAAATCGATGAAGCAAAGAGGTTATATTTGGGTGACAAGAAACCGATGAAGAAATGGATGTCATGCAATCGTAATCCTTATCCAATCCACCACCATTTTTTAGGTAGGATGTTCAACTCAGGTTGTTGGATCAGGACAGAATCCAGCAGAGCACTTCATGGAGATAGATGCCTGCTGTGATTCTGCTGTCAGTGAGTCTCAAATGGCTGCTTAGGTGAGTGGCAACAAACACCACCAACTACTAGTAGTAGTAGTAGTAGTAGTAGTAGTAGTAGTACTACACTCCCCACCATGCCCTATCCTAAAAGCATCTGTCCCCCACACTCCATGGCCTATCTTAGAGATCGCTTTCTTGTCATGAACATGAGCTGCAGGAAGAGATGTTGCTTGTTGGGGATACCCGGTCATGGAGGGATAGAGAGATAAGAGACTGAGAGAGAGAGAGAGAGAGAGAGAGAGAAGGATCTAAAGGAGAATTACTTGCTTGATACTTTTTTTTGCCTTTGCAGCTACCATTTCAAGTTCATCTTAAGGTGTGTTCGTTTAAAGGTCAAAATCGATCAAGGAGTTAGTTGATGCTTTTTAAAGCAGTGGCACAGGTTTTTCTTGGATTCCATTGAGCCATGCACACAGGACACGAGGCTTTCAGCTCAAACATGCCCTCAAATATTAATCACTTCCCCCCCCTGCATCATTAAAATGAAGATTACACAAGTCTATTTCTTCATAAGGTAATGCCAATACACAATATAAGAATGAGTTTGGTGTCATCATCAAAAACATTGTTGAAGAGGAAGAGTAAGTATAATAGAAACACCAAACGATCAACAGTCAATAAACATACTAGAAAAATTAACCCAAAGAAAATTATATTATTTAAATATATAAGATCAATTATAATAATATTGAGTTTAATCTTCTTGTATATTCTCTCACCTAGACTTTTTAATTTACTAAGTCGGTTTAATTTAATTTAATTTACTAAGGAGTCTCCTGACTAGTTTGCATCTTCTAAAATACTTAATCAATACTAACAACTATAACTTAAAAGTGTATTGTCTCTTCCTCTCACCAAGTTCTTGAGACTCAGATTTATTTATAAGATCAAATTTTAGTTTATTAAGTAGCTTCGATTCAAATTAGGACTCTCTCCTGACTAGTTTGAATCTTCTAAAATACTTATCAAATACTAACAAGTATAACTCAAAATCAAACTCACAAATACTTTATAATGTACCAAATTATCATTATTTTATCATATATGATATGCTTTATAATTACTTTATTAAATATCATATCAAAATCAGATATGATATCCTATCATTATTTTATTCAATTGAATAACTAGACTCGTCAACTTGTTAGATTTGAAAAATGTTATGTAAATGTTATTAGTGTATCTATCTATCAAGTCCTTATAAATTTATGTAAGTTTTCTTCCACTTTCAACATGGGACTACAATCTTCTAAAGATTTTAGCTTTAATATATAAAAAATTTATTTTAAATGATTTTTTTCCTTGAATATTTTCATGAGGTTTTGAAGTTGAACCATCAATTTTCTTTCATATAACTATAGCACTCAATTTAAGAAGGATTTCATGATGCATCAAGGAGCAAAATTAGTATAGAAATATATGTTTAGTCTCTACAAAATTAATATATAATAAATATTATATTTGATTAGAATAATATGATGTAAGAAAGATAGGTTGTCTTTTTCTATAATAGATAAATATAAAGATAATAATAAAAATATAATTTATTAAGAAAATTATAACTAGCAATCTTGTTCTGACTCGTGAGAAAACATTCGGGATAAATTTTTTATATCTATCTTTACATATATTACACGTGGACGATAAATTTATACCATCTAAAAAATATATGCAGCCTTACACCATTCACACATAATTTGAAAAAAAAAAAAAAAAAAAACTTCAATTCAGGTAATTGATGCTTCCTACAATCCTTTTTCCCATTTTCTAGATCCCAAGTAGAAGAAAAAATAAATAAATAAATAAATATCAATTTTAAAATATTATGATTATATTAAATCAACTATATAATCCTCACTCTTTCCTTCTTCAAATTAGATTAATTTCCATAAAAAAAAAAAAGTGATGGTTAATCTTCTTTCTTGACTGAGTGGCTTCCATATTTATAGATGTAAACCTTCCTTATATGGGTAAAATATACAATCAAGTGATCAAAATATGATTTATTTTCTTTATTTCCTTGAGTAATTTAGGAAACTTAACTAATTTTAAAAAAAAAAAAAATTCTTAGGTGACAACACATGACGATTGCAAAGAAATAATTCAAATGGTCCCCCGCGACAAGTCGAGAGGAATTATATATTTATATGTATATATGTATGCATATTTGTATTGTTTTGTTTGATTGAAGCATAATTTTTTCTGTGATTTTTGCAACTTTTTGCTGTTCTAGCTTGCAGCCTTTGGGCTTGTTCTACAGCACCACCAGTTGCTAATGCTGCTGCTGCTGCTGCTCCTCCTCCTACTACTACTACTACTACTATTATTGTGGAATTGTCCCTTCTCGCTTGGCTTTCCGCTGCATCTATTATGTGACAGTCCTGCTCTTTTGTCACTTAGAGCATAAGTCACTAGTGACAGTACCGAGATGCTTTCCTTACCACAGCAGGAGACCGTGAAGCATGTCCAATGGCCAATCGATCCTCAAAGACCTGTTCTTGCTGCATCTCAAACACGGCTTTGACATCAGTTCCCAGAAACTTTGTTTCTTCAAAGAGAGAGGAATTGTGTTTCAGTAATTTAGATCGATGATTCAAACTCAAATAATAATAATAATAACATGTCAGCTGTCTCAAGTAGGGGGAAAAAAAAAAAAAAAAAAACTATGTGGATGAGATTACACCAAGGTCTGATTCTATCTATGTTATGTATGTCAAATCTTTAAATGTGTGACAATAATGGTAACATTACATTTAGAGGGAAAAAACACTGCAATGGTGACAAGAGACCCTCCCTCCCTCCTGCTGGCTGCTTGCATCATTGGATGGATGCTTTGGCTTTACATTGCTTAACATGCAAAGAAAGATTGGCACACTTAAACCCAGATGGGATGTGAAATCTTTGCTCCAATGATGAAAAAGTGAATACAAGTTTATTGTCATGTAACAAGCAACAGTGGAGGCTCCTTTGTTGGGCAAAGGGCTTCCTTGTCTGGTTCATGATGTACTCTCTCACACAAGCTCTCACTATCAAAATGGCAGTTCCTAGGACAAGAAATGATGGGACATGAATTGTAATCCTCACACCCATCATGAAATATGATGGTTATTCAGCATCCCACAGGTAATCATATTTTTTTTCTGAGATCCTGACAATTTGAAATGCCCCTACAAACCACTGATCATTGTGTTGTTTCTTTATAGGAAGATGACACAGCAGCGGAGGTCCGGGCTTGGAGCTGGAAGCTTGATGAATGTATTCTTTTCTATGGTTGTAATGAACTGCATCTTTCCATCACAAAAGGTCATCCGATTATGAGTTGCAGTTTTCCATTCCAACCTCATCTTAACTCAAGAACACAAATAAATTTATCTCTTGATGACACAAAACATCGTTTGAAGTATGAAAAGAGAAAAAGGGTGAAGGAAGGGAAAAAAGTCATGGAGAGGAGGAAGTGTGTGGAACAATCAAAGGCAACCACGGTGAAGATTCGCGCAGAAAAGAAACGTAAGAGTTGTGCAAGTGTGCTGCGCAATCAAAGGCAAGAGAGAGGCCCCCCCTCCCCCATTGCATGACAAAACGTTGCAGATTAGGTGCTTTGGCTGATGGGGAAACCCTAACTTTTCTTCATGCAGTGGTGCCAGCCATGGCGGCCCCATGCATGATTCCCCGAGTCAGCAGCTTCCGACGAGAGATACAAAAAAAAAATAAAATGCAGTAAATGATTGATATTACATGAAAGAAAAAGAGGGATTACAAGCAAGCCATGTTTCTCGAGTAAAATGCAGCATTTATTTTTTATTTTTATTTTTTTTTAATCTTGGTCTATGTGTGTTTCCACCCATGATTCTTCTGATCCTTGCAGAGTCACTCACATGGCTCCAAGTTTTGCATTTGTGTTCACTCAAAGGCTTCATGGCGTGCACAGCTCGAGGGAGTCGGGAGTCCTCTTTAGCTTCACTGGCAGTAAGGAGGACATCCCCACTGCTGCAGAACTCCATGACCAAACACTGGTCAGTGACACACCATACATACTTGTCAGTGGCACAGTTGAACGAGCCAAAAGGAAGGAAGGAAGGCAGCTAGCTGCTCCTCCTCCCCACAGTAACTTGGTTTTCTGCAACAACACCCTTCCAAGTAAATAAAGTAAACAGATGCAGATCATCCACAAAGATCATGAGAACATGACGCAGGGATGCAACCAAGTCATCCTGAACTGAAGCTCCATAATAGCCCTTTAGATAGATAGATAGATAGATAGATAGATGATGATGATGATGATGGCACACACTTGTTTCTCTCAGAGGCGAAAGAACAAGGGAGAAGCGATCCAAGCAAAGACAATCATCATATCCACCGTTCGTCCTGCCTCTCCTATCTCCCTGCAGCATAACCCTTTTCCTGAAACCCCATGGCTGGGGCGCATGCATGCAGCGAGAAGAACCTCCTCCTCGCTGATAAAACAAGCAGATAAGTCGATGGAAGCTACTATGCCTGAAGGCATGCCATGTCCTGCGCTCTGAGACAAATAGTCCAAGGGAAAAGCCCTTTCTCCATCTTTGCCGCCACAGCGGTGGCGCCACGATGCAGGCGAGTGCATTAGAACCACAACCGGCTCTGCTAAGCTAATTAATGATGAGTGTTCGTCCCGTGACCACAGTTTGGCGTGTTCCAATGAGTAATCTTCTTCATCGTTGTTCACAGCACATCATGAACATTAATTAGACGAACACATCAAGGGAAGAACGAAGAGATGCCGATTGCTTTGACCCGGATCATTAATGAGGGGAACAGCTCCATTCAATTCGTTTTGCCTCCTCGCTTTGCCATGCGCTTCCGCTACCAAATCAAAGCTAACAAATGCGGGGGGCGGCACTAGTGAAGTGCTTGTTCACGAAGATGCCAAACTATACTCCAACGTGCTATTTGTATTTGATGAATGGGGTCTGAAGGTGAGTGATATGTGTACCAGTCACTGCCTCACCTCTCCTCCTGACATCGCCACTGTGGACACACAATAATGTCAATCGACAGGGATGGACAGAAAGAACAGAATGTGCCGAGTACGTTCAATCCTCGAGCCACACTCACACTGCCCTCCGAGCAATGACACAGACTGTGACACTTCACGACGTAGAAATCAACACCAGCGTTGCGTTGTATTTTTTTTTTCTTTTTTTTTTTCTGCTGCGAAGAAACAATACCTTTTTTTCAAACTCTCTTGATGAATAATAATCTACTAATAAATGCATATTATTATTAGTAGATGTCAGGCTCGAAAATATATAATAATTCTATGATAACTTTTTAAATAATTAATTTAATATTTTAAGTAATATTATCTTAAACCCTATTTACATCATTTATTTTGGTTTTTTTCTATATCAACTTTTCTATTTTCAAAACAAACATTGGGTTTCCTCAAAACAAACAGTGCTAATCCAAACCAGCCAAATTAAGTATTTTTGAGTAAATCTATGGTATTATTATCATTATTATTATTATAGCATCTTAAGAAAAATGCCAGACAAAATTATATTTTAAATTTAAATATTACATATTTATTATTTTCTTAATCTCTGATCAGTTCAGTATGTTTGGCTCTCTCCAAATTTTTAAATAGCATTAATAATCTTCAAAATATTAACCGTATTATAAATGTTTTGATATATATGTTGTAGAAATACTATATGTAATAATTGGTAGTAGTAATATATATATATATATATATAAGTAAAAATGGTATTTATGAACTGTACAAGGATAAATATGTAAAAATGCTTAACATCAAAGACGATGCCCACACACCCTCTCTCTTCCGTTATAACGGGCTGTTATTTTATTACCAGCACTTTCCTCTCTCTCTCTCTCTCTCTCGCTCTCTCGCTCTCTTTCTGCTGTGTTCAAGTAGTGTCCATTTGGAAGGCGAGCACAAGGGCAGCTGGTTCTCTCCTTTAAAGCTGTCAGCTCGCCACCCACCTACCCAAACCTCTTCCTCTGCTGTCTCTCTCCTTCGCCTCCTCTGTTTGAAGCCCTAATCTCTTTTCTCCTGGTTCTGGGACTCGTTCTTTGGTTACACTCTTCGTAGTGGTGAGGGTTTCGGCTTACTTCACTTCTTCCCGGCGATTTCTCTTCCTTTCCCCTTGTTTCCGAGCCGAATGCAAGGATCTTGATATATAGGGACGGAAAAGATGAAACCTTGATGGGTTTTGGGTCCGTTTCCTGCGTCTTCTTTGGTTCTCGGTTGAGATCAGGTTTCTTTGATCCCGCTCAATTGGTTCGTCGTTCGATCTTTGATCCCTTGGAGGCGATTTTGTGGTTGTTTGAGCTTTGGATTTCCGCTTTTTTTCAGGAGGATAGAGATTTCTTTTAGGAAAGCGGTCTCCTTTGGGCTTTTTGTTACTTAAGTAAGGTTAAAGCCAGCATAAACATCAACATCTGAACCACTCTTCTTGCTTCTGGGCTTCCTTTATAGAGTAGAATCTTTATCCTTACCCCTTCTTCTAGCAGTCACTGCTTCTCCAGTGTTCCTAGGGGGAATCTTAGGACTAAAGCAAGATAGTAAAGAGAAGTGAACAAAAGAGAAAAGGAAAGGAGGGTGACGGGTGGTTTTGAACTCCTCGCTTTGCTTTTCCGTCTGTGCCGGTTTGGATCTGAGGAGCAGAAATGGCGGCGGTGGTGGCGGTGCGGAGTGGAGGAATGGATAAGCATTCCATGGATGCGGGGAAGTATGTGAGGTACACTGCTGAGCAGGTGGAGGCACTCGAACGGGTGTATGCAGAGTGCCCGAAGCCAAGCTCGACGCGGCGTCAACAGCTGATCCGCGAGTGTCCGATTCTGGCTAACATCGAGCCCAAGCAGATCAAGGTCTGGTTTCAAAATCGAAGGTAAGAGATCGTGAGAAAACATATTTGAGGATATTACACTTGGTTAATTATTTATTTCCACTCATTCATTGCTCAAGAAAGAACTCGTTGGAGATATCTTGAAAGGTCATGCATGCCATGCATGATCAGCGATGCAACTTTCTAATTGCACATCATAACAAAATCACAAGGGCAACAAGCGAAATGCATCTATTCAAATGATCAAGTAAAAGGATGTATAAGTTCCCTTTATCCCTCGTCCGGACATTATGTATAAGTTAAAGTTTCTCTTCTGGGCAATTGTTTTCTCTGTTTCTTTCTTCCTTCCAGAGGAAATGTTCCCCGAAGAAAGATGGTATATCCTTCGCAATTAACTTGCAGCATCTTGGTTGGTATAAAATTTTGTTGGTTTGTAGGAACATTAGCAAGCAATGAGCATTTAACCATGGCTCCATTTTAGGTTCTAGAAAAATTTCTATACTTAATTTTTACTGAGCACTACAATCATCTTTTTCCAGCTATTATGTATATATTTTAAATCCTTTTGTTCGTGATTCCTCACCCTCTCATCTCAGCATAAGTAAATATATGATTTACTGAGATTTCATTACTATTCATGATTTTCTTCATTTTGAATATTCTTCTGGAAGATAAGTATAATTCTTTCAGGTGCCGTGAGAAGCAGAGAAAGGAGACTTCTCGCCTACAGGCTGTCAACAGAAAGTTAACTGCAATGAATAAGCTTTTGATGGAAGAAAATGAACGGCTTCAGAAGCAGGTTACCCAGCTAGTTCATGAGAACGCATACATGCGGCAACAGCTACAAAATGTAGGTTTACATTTTCTATTTTTAATTAATGGAGTTTGAACTAATTCCTGCACAAAGTAATTCTGTGTTCAACTTTCTCATCATAAAAGACCTTCAATCTGACCTTCTAATGTCATAATGTATCAAAGTAACCTTGATTGTACCAATTCATCTATTAAATAGTCTATTAATCTGCCTGGGAAATACAGTGAAAGTCAACTTTACAAAAAGTAGCACTTTTTTCTTCTATAGACATTGTTGATTAATTTTTGTTCAATTCATATTTTCTGTAGGTTTCATTGGCTAATGATACAAGCTGTGAATCAATTGTGACCACCCCTCAAAATCCTCTAAGGGATGCCAATAATCCTGCTGGGTATAAATCTTTTTCACTTTCCAGAATAAAAGAGAAAAAGAAAACCGATTGTTGTTTTTTCTTTTTGGGATCAATAGAGTGTTCTAATTTGAAACAGTTTTGCCATTGCATGTGCAACATGTTCAATTGTTTTTGTCGTGTAGACTCCTATCTATAGCTGAGGAGGCCTTGGCAGAGTTCCTTTCAAAAGCTACAGGGACTGCTGTTGATTGGGTCCAGATGCCTGGGATGAAGGTAACAGAAATTTAAGAGACATTTGTTATTTTTCAATGTTAAGTACCTAGGCTTCGACTAAAGCTAAAGTATTGGTTGAATTATAAAATTTTCAAACACTTCATATGAAACATAGAGCAGCTAAGGCTAAATTATACTGAAGTCTGGATTCTTTCTTATGAACAGCCTGGTCCGGATTCAATTGGGATTGTCGCTATTTCACACAGTTCCAGTGGGGTGGCAGCACGAGCCTGTGGTCTAGTGAACTTGGAACCTACAAAGGCAAGCTCATCATTGTGAACTGGCACCCTGATCATTTAGTGCAAAGAGATTCAAAGTGGTTACAATGACTTGTATCCTCTAATCTCATTATACTTCAAAATGAAGGCAACGACTGACGAATCTCTTCTACTATGTTTTTTTTTCTTGGAGTTCTCAGTCCTTTTATAAAAAACAATCAATTATTAATTTCTGTGTGGTAGGGGAGTTCATGTAGCATAATCACTCAATCAACATAAACTTTTAGTTCTCAAATATCTCATGATCCTCATGCTTATGATTGACAGATTGCAGAGATCATTAAAGACAGGCCAGCTTGGTTTCATGATTGTCGTAATCTTGAAGTCTTCACCATGTTTCCAACTGGAAATGGAGGCACAATTGAGCTAGTGTACATGCAGGTGAGTTTAAAGTGACCTTTTCTATGTTAAGACCTTGCTTTTTAGCATATTCAGACTCTTCTTCTTTTGTTTTGTTTGTTCTACATTAAAACTTGGTCCTATTTGTTTTGGTACAGACGTATGCTCCGACTACATTAGCTCCTGCACGGGACTTTTGGACCCTAAGGTACACTACAAGCTTAGAAGATGGGAGTCATGTGGTATGCTCTGTAACCTGTTGTGAACACTTAGTTTTGTCTCCCACATGAGCATTTAGTTATTCTGCTTGTTACAATGTTCTACCTTAAAGATTTGTGAGAGATCTTTAAGTGGTTCTGGAAGCGGTCCTAATGCAACTACTGCTCACCAATTTGTAAGAGCTGAGATGCTTCCCAGTGGTTATCTAATTCGACCATGCGAGGGTGGGGGCTCCATTGTCCACATTGTTGATCACTTGGATCTTGAGGTATGTTTATGGGATCTTAGATACTAATTGTAAAATTCTTGTCTACCATGAGATCCTTAAGTACAAGCATGTTTCATCTTCAGGCTTGGAGTGTTCCTGAAGTATTGCGGCCACTTTATGAGTCATCTAGAGTTGTGGCTCAGAAAATGACAATTGCGGTAGGTAATTATTGTATGCTTGTACTCTGGCATCTCTGACAGGTTTTTAGAAATTGTTCCTCAGAAACCACATAGATGTTTCTGCCCAATCAAGTTAGCGTCTTCTTTGAAAACTTACTAGTCTCTGTGTGTTTTCTGGTTCTTAATTTTTATGTGATTTTTCTTCGTACAATGATGCTTGGAAGGATAGAATCGAGTATATTTAGTTGATTTGTGCCTGATTAATAATTTTTTGTGCAATGTTGGGTTGTTGCAGTCTGGTAATGCTTTCCTTCATTTTCCAACTGTTTTAAGATAATCATAGTGACTTTTGAATGTGCAGTTAACACATGGTTGTGTTTCATATCCATAGTCAACTTAGCTTCTTTTTTTTACTATTAAAAATTGATTAGTGTTATCCTTTCAAGGCACTTCGTCATGTCAGGCAAATAGCACAGGAGACAACTGGTGAAGTTGTTTGTGCAACGGGTAGGCAGCCTGCTATTTTGCGGACTTTTGGCCAGCGATTGAACAGGTCAATATATCCTAAGGAAATATATGAATCATACTTTTACTCCCAAAAGAAAAAAAAGAAGAAGAAGAAGAAGAAGAAGAAGAATGTGTCATTGAGTTCTTTCTCTTGCATGCTTTCTTGCACATGAATATTCTTTTTCCTCATATCATCTTTCTCCATGTTTACTATAGGGGATTTAATGACGCCATTAATGGTTTCACTGATGATGGTTGGTCACTTATGGGTAGTGATGGTATGGATGATATAGTAATTGCCACCACTTCAACAAAGAAAACTGGTGCTAATGCCAGTTCTAATGCTTTCGCATCGGCTGGAGGTGTCATATGTGCTAAGGCATCAATGCTACTTCAAGTAAGCACCAAATTTATTAAGCTTATTGTGGTCAAACTTCATGCTTCTGATGATTGACATAAAACATGATAAGTTTTTATTGAGAATGACTTGGTTGTCAGAAATGTATTTGTTAGAGGTCTTCTCTATTTCCATCAAGTTTTTTCAATTCAACTGTTGAAAGATAAGTTTGTTCTCTTAAAATCTTAAGATTACTACTTTGTGTAAGTATGATGTAAGACAAAAAGGCCATAACTGCTTGTTCTCATTAATGAGACTCAAATGTCCACATTTCCCAGTATGCTGTGAGGCCACATTCTTAGGAAGTGGTCAAAGTTGAGCATTTGATCATAAAATATACTGCTTAAGTTCACAGAGAACTCAAAAATATTTTGATCTGTTCACTGCTTAGTTATTCTAGCAAGAATGATGGACAACTTTCAAGCCTGTATGTTAATAAACATGATGTAGAGGTCTTGAATACTGTTACTTATAAACATACTGGAGTCTTATCAAACAATTATTTACTAGTTGGTACTATATGGTATCCATCAATAACTAATAAAAGTAAAAAAAAAAACTGTCAACATGTTGGAAGTGGTCAGTATGTTTGTTACATAGCCATACCAGAACAACATCAGAGTATATGAAACAATGCATGATATTATATATGTTATATTAGATAGTCAAATGAGATGCTAATATGTCATGTTGCTTTTGTAGAGCGTTCCACCAGCATTACTGGTTCGGTTTCTGAGAGAGCACCGCTCTGAATGGGCTGATTACAACGTGGATGCGTATTCTGCAGCATCCTTAAAAGCTGGTGTATCTTCCTTTTCAGGATCAAGGCCTACTAGATTTTCTGGGAGCCAGATCATCATGCCACTTGCTCACACAGTTGAGAATGAGGAGGTGCATTTACTTGTCTTATACTTGTTTACGTGTTCCTAGTGCCCCTGGATGTTCATTTTCTGTGAAGTGGCAGTGTTGTCATTCACATTTCCAGTTGGAGTTTGGATCTTATTATATAGAAAAACAATTTTTTGCAACATTAGTTCAAGGAACAAGAAACTAAGAATTTGCAGCAATATGGTAATGGTATATTTTTTAATAATAAATATAGTACTATTATGAATATTGCCTTTTAGTTGGTTCTGATGATGGGTTTCTTCCGATTTGTGCACTTGTTTGGGCATGAAACCTGACAATCTATGCCAGTGTATAGGCTAGCCATATGTAGGTTTGTATCTTTTGGATTTGTCATTCTAATTTTCCTTTGTTGAAAAAAATTGCAGTTTCTTGAAGTTGTTCGTCTTGAAGGCCAGGCTCTTATTCAAGATGGAGCCATCTTATCCAGGGACATTCATCTCCTCCAGGTGTCAAATGTTTATTTCCCTGAAAAATTACAGGCTTTGCTCTTCTTATTCACTTGCCTGCTAAATGAAAACTACAATTAGTGATTTGTGTTATGGTCTGATAAACAGAAAACTCAACATTGATCCTAAGCTTCCACTGAAGCAAATTCCAAATAGATGTATAATTGGAATAAGTGCAAGGATGGATTTGTAGAATATCACATGATCTCGGTAGTGGTAACACTAGCAATTTTTTTAGCTTTCACTAGTTTATTTGTGAATTGGTTTTTTTATGTTGTTTGGGGCTTGCTTATATCTGATTGATGCAGTCTACATAATTGATGGTGATCAACTGCAAATGTTTATATTAGTTTCAATTCTTCAAGATGATAGATAGTAAATCCATGTAAAACTAGGGGATATCATGGATGAGGTCATTGTGAAATTATTCATTGTAGTAACAAAATTAGCTATGTTGCATGTCACCAGCTCAACCAAAAACGGTTCTTTTCTTTTGGACACCATAAAGGTAGCATAAGCTAAGATATATGATCAGCACTGGCAATTATGGCGATCATTGGCCATAATTGATTAAGTTGCTATATGAGTTCTTACTTTTAAGATTATTTATAGAATCATAATACTCCATAAATGAAGTTTCAGCTTTCACGAAATTATTATTGTTTTAGTTGATTCTACATGCCTATATATATATGGTCCTCGGTTAACATCTACAACTACATAAGAAGGCTAAATATTTTCTTGTTAGTGCTTTGATAAAAAGTTCATATTTATTTTTCAATTCTCCTTAGATGTGATGGTGGCAAGGAGTTAACAGTTCAAAAGTTGTGTAAAATATCTAAAAGCATCAGGAATGTTTTAATCCTCCGTAGAGGTGATGCTTTTGAGGAATTACAGTCCCAACAGTGTAAAATGTCCAAACGTACTAGGGTTTATGGATACTGAATTGAAGTATCATGGAACATTCATGCATAGTCCAAAGAAGGTCTAGACTATTTTCAGATGGAGCTTTGTGGTTTTTTTATCAGTCTGATGTAACAATTGTGACAGAAAAAAAAGTTATAAAGGATAAACAAGAAAAAAAGATATAAAGGCAATCTGGGGAAGTTCTAGAGAGCACCCCCTATGCACCTTTATCTTACAAAGGTTGGGGCTATAAAGTTTCATAATTGTGCATATGAAATTTGTTGAACTAAAGCCATTTAGTGGCATTCTTAATACAGATTGTCATGTTGGAAATCAAACAAGTTTTAAAATCATTATTAAGACATTTTAATTTAGACAAGGACCAGAGCATATCCATTTGAAAATAACAACGGCCTAAAATGTTTCCGAGTATAAACATAATGAGATCAGACTTGTAGACCTTCTTACTGTGATTGACTTCTTTAATTTTTGTTGGCTTGGAGATACTGTGTAAATGGTCTTTTTTTTTCCTTTTTTATTAGTTTCTGTTGCACTTAATGGTACTTTTAAGGACTGATTACACAAAATCTTCTGAGTTGGTAAATTGCTTTCTTATCATGTGCATGTGATGTGACTGATTTGTCCTGTGGTGGTTATATTTGCAGCTTTGCTGTGGAATAGATGAAAATTCTCTGGGTGCCTGTTTTCAGCTTGTTTTTGCCCCAATTGATGAACTTTTTCCTGATGATGCACCCTTGCTACCTTCTGGCTTCCGTGTTATACCACTGGATGCAAAAACAGTTAAGCACTTCAAAGAAGATGTCATCTTCAGTGTATTATTTTAGTTTTCACTCTTCCAATGTGATAACTGTACTTTACTTTATTGCAATGATGGTAGATGCTTGATTGAACCAAATTAAATAATTGGAGCATATTCATTCTGGTCTTTGTATTTCATTTTCCTTGTAAAGAATATTCTCCCTATAACATTTTATTCCAGCATAGTGGTTTATGCGCATATGTGACTGAAATCCTGCTAAATTAGTGACTAATTAGGTTGAGAAAGGAGAGAAAATTCTGAAGATTAAGCTACTTATGCAATGAGCATCTCTTTCTTTAACTAATGGTGATGCAGAATCTAGTCATGCTTCTTGTACTCAAATCGATGAATCAGCAACCTTTTTTGTATTTTCTTATCAAATTTTCTTATGTTCCAATTGTTGGATTTGAATCAGCCATGTTTATACACTTAGACCAATACACCATACATCTTGTTGATATTGAGCTATAATGTTTTAGTGCAAATTTGGATTTTTTTTTATTGATTCCTTTTGGTTAATTGTAATAGAAGAAATCACTAGGTCTTTAGGATATGCTTGTCCAGAAAAATGGTTGAATGTTAATTATTTTTGTTTACAAAGTAATGTGATTTCAGAATCGTAGGACTTTATGATCTGGCTTCAAACATGAGGTTGGAAATTGCATTTCTGCATTCTCTGTATGAAAATTATGTTAAAAGATTATGCAAGTTTTTGTATAAATTATTTCATTAATAGAAAGTCAATGTTGAGTTATTATAAAGTCAATTTTTGATAAAACCAAAGGATGTTAAAACCATTTTAAAAGTCCAGTTGTTTTTGGGAGTGTTTGATGCCAATTTCTTCAGTTTGTTATTATTAGTTCAATTTCTACATTGAGTACACAATTAAACCTTTCTATTCTACCTTCTTCCCATCTCTACCTTCTTCCCACTGTCATCATAGTCAAAGCCAAGGTGGGGCTCCTTGTCATATTTATCTTAAGCTGGTTGACAACAGACTTCCTTCTTCTGCGTGTTCATAGAAACTCAAAAAATGCGATTGTCATTCCGTATCATATTTCCCTATCAACCGAACTACCTGGAAATCATATTCCAACTCAGAATAGTTCATCCATATTGCCATTTTTCATCCAGATTTCCTTCATTCAGGATATCTGAATGAGAATTTTCCTTATGTATCCCCTTATCCTATGAAGAGAGAATAAGTTTTGTTACTTTCTTTGTTCCATATATTATATGGTCGTATCTAGAGTCCGTACTCCAAAGCATCCATGCCTTATTTGTTTAAAAAAGGGAGTAACACAAATTATGATTTACTACTGTTTTCAAATCATTATTGTTAGGAACATGGAACTCTAAGATATCTTAGTATATAACCAAATTTTAGGTTATAGTTTTTAGGAATGCAAAGCTTCCTTTTGTTTATTCCCTTCAGCTCAAACTTTAAGAAACATGATTTGAGCAAATCTTCCTCTTAGTTCATTGTTGGAAGATTCAGGGAAAAAAAATATCCGCAGGACAGGCATTTCATTAACATGTAATTCTATTTTTTTTTTCTGGACTAAAGGAAAAGATGGATATGAGAGGAGATAACTTTCACTTTTCATATGTTTTTTTACATGTGAATATTCTGAGCAAATTATGGATTTTAATTTGTTTTGACTAGATGCAACTACAACTGGCTACTTATCTATTTTCTCAGTTTGTATACTTTTGATGTGTTGTACACACTTGAACTGATTTTTCGATAGATTGTTCACTTCATTTAAAAATATATATATATTAGCTTTCAGAAAATGTTTAGTTGGGGTTTCTCTCAAAATTTTATCTTGGTCATTACATTATTACTAGTGACATTTCAACATACAATGTTCCATGCACATTTTTATCCTGCCTGTTTCTTGGACCTTGTATTATAGGAAGTGTTGATTATCTAGCTTATATGGCAACTTCATTAAATTTTAATCTTTTGTTAAATTCATTTGATTTTACGCTTTAATCTTTTGCATTTCCATTTATCCTTGCCAACTTATTATACTTGATGATGCAGAATGGTTTGTCATCCACTCGTACATTGGATCTTGCATCTAGCCTTGGAGTAGGTTCTACTGTGAACCGATCTGCTGGTGATGCATCTACTGATGATTACAATTTGCGGTCAGTTCTGACAATTGCGTTTCAATTCCCTTATGAAGTACACCTCCAGGATAGTATTGCTGCTATGGCTAGACAGTATGTTCGAAGCATTGTGTCAGCAATACAGAGGGTCTCAATGGCCATAACTCGGTCACGACCTGGCCATACTATTGGACAGAAGCTAGTACCAGGTTCCCCTGAAGCTGTCACCCTTGCTCGTTGGATCTGTCAGAGCTACAAGTATGTCAAAGCTGTCTTTGCATAGATTCAGATATTGACTAAGCTTATGGATTAGTGATAGATGTTTAATGGTCTTATCCGTGTTATGTCCCTACTGAGCACCTTATATTTGTTTAAAAACATGAATTACAGTTCATTAATAACATATAATGATTAGTGAACTAGTAACATATCATCTTGCTCGAATTTGTCAGAGCTACAAGCACTTAAATCCTGAATTTGCCTAGATTCAAATCATTACTTATCACTTGGACTAATAAGTTCTCTAATGGTCTTCTCTGTGTCATGTCGCTGCCGAGAACCTCACTATTTTATGAACATATATTGTGTAAGCGAACTATTAGCTGATAGAAATGGATATTTGACTGTTAAGTTTTGTTCATTTATAGTTATGTAACTTTGTTCAACTATTGTAGTTATCATCTGGGGATAGATTTGCTGAGGTATGATGGTGAAACTGAGGAGTCATTATTAAAGATGTTGTGGCATCATCAGGATGCTGTTTTATGCTGCACTTTCGAGGTATGTAAGAGAACAACTTTCCTTAGGCAGAAGAATGTTTTCTGTTGGATGTCTTTAATCATATTGCTAATTGGTTTTAGCAAGTCATTATGAACAACTGGCCAATAAATGTGTTATGCTTGGGCAATTGTTTCATTTCTCGTAGTGGTAGGGTGGTCAATAGAGTCTGGAGATCCATATTCATCAATCCCCTTCTCGAGTTGCCAACCATATCTAATAACTGGGTAATCAGCCATTCATTCCCTGATCAATGAGTAATTTTATTATTTCTAACCCACAATCATAAGGCATTCATGTTGGATCTTCTCGAGTGAAGTTCTCATATTCCACATGCTACTTCATAAATTTGCTGTGTGCCATCCACAAACAAGGATGGATGAACACAATCTTGCATCAACATTATACAATTTCTTATATCATGTCAGCATATCTCTGGTACTGTATACAGTTTCATTGGATATATTATTGGTAGTTAAAATATGAAGTTTAGAATTCCAGGAAATAATCTTGATCTACCCTGAGAGTTTATGCCAGAGTACTTGCTGGATAAAAACATTGTAATGGCACAACGGAACAGGAAAAGATCAACATGATTCCTTTCACAGTGCAAATAGGATTTGTCCTTGTTTTCAACTTTTATAAAATTCTTTGGGCTTTTTCATTGACTATGTACCTGTGTTTTCCAGATGCAACCAATTTTCACTTTTGCCAACCAGGCAGGACTTGATATGTTGGAGACAACACTGGTAGCCCTTCAAGACATCACTCTGGATAAGATCTTTGATGAACCTGGTCGTAAAGAACTTCATTCTGAATTTGCTAAGTTGATGGAACAGGTACCCAAGCTTCCCATCATATTGACTTCTAAATGCTTTATTATATCATAAGGTACCAGTTACCCAAGTAGTGGGAATGATAAGATTATATCACTAGATTCCAAGTCTTGTATACGTTTGCTTTGCTGTTGCAATACCAAATGCTGCTCTGTACAGGAGTTCTGGAAGAACATATAGATCATACATATAGATCGTTCTAAGGACTTCAAAAGCAATATGTTGGCATTAATTAGTGTAGTGCACATTTGCATATGGGGATCATGGAAGATAAAATGATAGTTAGGTTTGAGAAAATTGAAATGTTATACTTGATGCGGAAAAAGGAGTTAGTACAGAAAGAGCACATCGAGTGATTTGATGTTGCTAATAATAGGTTTAATCTCTCTGTTTTTAACTGATCAACTAGATATTGTAGTGTTGAAGGGGCAGAATGAATGATTTATGGCTCCAAATTATATTAGAAAAGGAGGAGAAATTGGCTGTTTTCAATGCGGATTTTGTAATGTAATTCAATAACAAGCTTGAAAAGGAATTCTGATTTATTTTCAAGCGGCAAAAGCTATACCATGTGCTATGGAGACGGAAAGAAGTGAATTTTGGCAGAATCATAGAATACATCTATTTTCCTTGTGAATAACAAGTCTTCATAAGGAGCAATACTGTGTGTGTTGCAGTTCAAAAAGAACGGAGTAATTAGTGGTTAGAATCAACTTGGGTTTATTCATTATTTCAGTTGACCTAGTTCATCATTAATGATGGATAGATCATTGATCACTCGTGTTCTGACTTATGATCATAGATGATTGTGCTATGAAAGTAGGAAGAGACTCACTTCAAAGCTCTGGTCTGTTCCTTTTAACTATTTACCTTTTCTTTCATCTTCTCTCATTCTTCCTTTGACCTTATAAACGATGGAAGGAGATTTATAATCTTTTCTTGTGGGCAAGACTACTTTGCCACCTTCAAAACAAATCTTCATCTGTGTCCTTATACTGTGAGATTTCGGAGGGTTTAACACACCAGGGTTAATTGCTTTAATGAAGAAGATTTTCTAGGTTCTGTTGCTGTTCCGTGACATGTTTTCAGAATGAAATGTCTTATGTTTAGGAGGTTATCATTTATCTGCTTTTCTAAAACAGAGTAGCTTATGTTCCTTATAGCTCCTTGTGTGCCGGACATGGTACCCTTGGGTTGTTGTAGAGGAGTAAGTCACGCAGGTGACTGTCGTATCATTCATCCTCCTGCCATCTAGATGTGCTTCCCATTACTTTTTATTTATGTCTTGCTCTCCCAAGTCAGATTATATGTACAATTTTGGTGATAATATGTTTTATTCTTCTGTGTATGTATTTTGCAACTAATTTCTGGATTCTTCTTCAACTTTAGGGTTACTTGTACCTTCCTGCCGGCACGTGTCTGTCTGGGATGGGTCGCCAAGTTTCTTTCGAGCAGGCAGTCGTATGGAAAGTTTTAGGCGAAGACAACGACGCTCACTGCCTCGGCTTATGCTTTGTCAACTGGTCCTTCTTGTGATTGCAGTCAGATTGGGTGTGTAAGACCCAATTTTGATTCTGAAATGTAATGCTCGTTTAGATGCATTAGGAGACTCAAGCCATGAACTCACTAGAAGTTGTCTATAGAAGTGCATCCTGATGCCCAAAAAAAAAAAAAAATCCATTTTGTTGAAATAGAATCAATCAGGTTCTTGTTTTCCATATCTTCTTCCAAATGTTCAGCTTTCTTTGAGTTTATCTATCGGCCCCTCCCCTGTTGTGATGTGATATTACATTTTGTCGAGAGGCAAATGCAGAACTCACATCATTGTATTTTGCCTCGTAGGCTGCAGCAGGTGATAATGACTTGATGACTCTGATCAATATTGCCATAACTCCATCACTGCATTTTGCCTCTTAGGCTGCAGCAGGTGATATGGGGTAGCACTATTAACAATTCCATGAACACAATGAAAGGTCCTCACATCTCTTTGTATACTTGACACGATGGCCATTCAATGCCACGGTGGTCATTCAATTGACTGTTCCGTGGTTTGATGAACCTACACACGATTTATGAAAGAGTTTATATACTCCGAACCTATCACCCCATTGTCACCAACCAACAATTCATAGTTATATATAATAAATATAAGCAGCATGCAGAAATGACATATCAAATGTTCTACAACGATGTTCCATGAGGGCTTGCAAAGTCTATTTTTATTTTTTTGTATTGTGTATCAAATGTTTGCTAAGATGTCTACTTATGGTATCCTAAATTTAACATTTTTAAACCTATTTTCTATCCTTAAGAGAGGCTAAGATTAACAAGAGATTGACCCTTTACAGATTAAACACTCAAAAAGTATCGTACGAGTAAAATCATACCCGACGTTTAATCAGATGGCTTCGTGATTGCCTTTATATATATATATATATATATATATATAGAGAGAGAGAGAGAGAGAGAGAGAGATCCATTTGATGAATGCTTAGGTAAAAGATTGATTCCCAATGAATCACGTCCTCTAACACTCGCGAATACTTATGAGGAGATAAGACTAATTCATCACTCACCCACAATACCATACTGTTTGGTAGATCACTGAAATCGATAATCTCGGGACAAAATACATGTAATGCAATTGTTGGTTGCAACAATAAGCTCATCGGTGGCAATGGTCTTTTGAAACAACAAAAATCCGAGGTTGCCGAACTCATGGAGTTTACTGAGATAAACTAAAACTAAAATTTGACTGAACAAGATGACCTAAAATTACTGCAGAGAGCAACAAATTGTGGACGAAATTATGCGTTTCAGCGCTCAAGAAGCATCACCATCTCACAGTGGTCAGTATGGGGAAACATATCGACTGCCATCGCCCTGACTGGTTGGAATGGCTCTGACTTGGGCATCGATTTGGCCCGATATCTAGCCAGACCAGCACTGCTCATGTTCCGCCATCCTCTGTTGCCTTTCCCTTTCTCTGGCATATCGGTGGTCGGAGTGCAGAGTTCAATGGCATTAGCCACTAAACTTTCAGGATTGCAAGAAATATAGCTGGTGGCAGACAAGAATGGAAAAAGACAAATGCATTAGGTTTCTGCAAAGAAATATGATAAAATATACACCCGCTACAGAAAAATAAATGGGTGGCAGTTGAAGATCTTACACGAGACGCCTTATACGTGGATGAGTCCTTAAAGCTTTGATTACCTGCAAGATCAAGTGAAACATATGGTTAGGGTGATGCTTTTTCACAGCCGATATATTTGACAATTTATAGGTAGGAAATAGAGTTTAAACCTAAATTGTAACAGGCATATCTGCAACCTAACAAACCGAAGGGTGAATAACTAAGCACCGGTTGAGATTTCAAAACAAAAAAATGTGGCATTACTTACCACAGGATGGAGTCCAACACGTGGTGGATCAACAATGGCAACGACATTCTTGAATTGATGCATGCCTGCACCATCCTCGTCTTTAGAAGCACACTTCTCCTCAGTCGGTTCTTTACACACCTGATTATCCTCAGTTGTTTCACTACATTCTGCCGAGCAAGTTCCCATGGTTTCCAATGAGACATTAAAATCCTTGTCTGGACCATCAACGGCCATGGAATCACTAGTCAAATTTTCTTCACTGCAGCAGCCTTCTAGACTTGCTTCAGATTTGACTTCTCCATCATAATTCTCTACTGATACCCCTTCGGGTTCCAAGTTTTTATTAGGACCATTTTCTGGACATGATAGCATCTCCTCCTCGCTTGCTTCAGCTGAAAGAACAATCAGGAGAGTCCTCGTATCAAATTCAATAATAGCTCGGTTGACCGTGTCATACATCACATCATAATTACCAGTATGACTCATGCTCAAGACATCAGAAATAATACCATGCTGCTTCGGAACATCGAGATATTCCTTTAGTAAGGCCCCTACAACGTCTTCTGCCTGGCAACCAACTTTGGATCAAGAATGAGATAACACATTTACAAAAGTCAATTTTAAAGCAATTAGCCCATGACCATAACTCATAATAGATATCTTAAATAGGTATACAGTCATTAAAAGCTAGTAAACACACCTTCCCACAGACAAACCTGCAATTCTTTATGTCATTAATCATTGCATTTCTTTGTGCATCAGAAACTGCAGAAGCATTCATTTCAATGCCAACGACCTGGAAAATTTCAGATTTCAGGCAACAAACATATATCAGTTAGTATGATGACCTGGCAATCATATAAATGTTATATATCAATAATAAGCAGCATCTTTGTATTTAAAATATGTTATCCCAAAAACATTTCATGAATCATCCCTTTAAACTTACAGCCAAAGACAGTTTTCTGCCATCGCACTAGCAGTTTTAAGCACTTGCAAACAAAAAGACACAAGGTACTGTAAACAATGTGAATCACCCATCATCAAATGACTGAAAGACA